>CM068544.1:39915508-41205650 GCA_035048495.1 Euptelea pleiosperma | reverse complement strand
TATTACTTTCCACCAAGTTTAACAACCATATTAACTGTTTCATGAAGTAGCACTACTTAAGCAATGCTTAGAAATAATTGAATGGCATATCTCAGGTGCCAAATTATTAAAAGGAAACTTGTATTTATACTGTTAGAAAGTCTTGTACGTCCCTTATCTTCTTAATTATGGATTTAGATGGCATGCCCTTCTTTTGGGTGAAATATAGAGACATCGTATGAATTTCATGAAGCTTATCTAGCTCTCAGAAAAGCTTGGACATGAGTACAGACTATCTGTGTTAATCCATACTAGATGATACATCCAAGTAGTTCAAAGCAATGACCCCAAATACTTAAGGCAGTGTCAATGATGATGATGATGGAATAAATGAAAGTCATTTTTGTTTCTAGATTGTATTTTGGGTTCTGCTAATTGGATAAAATAGTGTTAAAAGAAAAAGAAACCAATATCCCACATTGTGTGAAAAAGAAACCAAAGAGACAAAAGGGACCCACCAAATTAAGGATCACAAGTGAAATATCAATCCTAACCAATCTATTTCCTTTCCAGGAGATGAATCATACAATTATCATGTGGGATCATAGCATTTCTATCTTCACCAAAATTTATCTTGTGATATCTAAGAGAAGGGCTATAGCTCTTAGGTAAATTTCCCATTTGCACATAATTCCAATATTTGTTCTGCATGCATCACACAATCAACAAAAAGTAAAAATGATCAAAGAGGGATGCCTTACTCCATGCATTCAGCAGGACAAAAGAACAGACGTCTTACAAAGATTTGAATCAATACGTTTTCAAAATACAAGTTATGTTCATGTTGTTTTAAGAACTACCAAGAGAAAATACAAGTTATGTTCATGTTGAGTAATTCCATTTATCCTTTTTTACATTCACATGCAATTTGTTGATACTTCTTATCCTTATCCTTATGGCCAATTGGCTATTATACCATTAATATAATATCCTACACCTAACCATCTGTAACTGTAACTAATCATTACACTTGTAATAATTCCAAATGCTGTATTTTCCATATTTTTTTATTAGAACTGAAAATTTAGAAATAAAAATTCTCATAATATAAGTCTCTAATTAAGACACTGATAATCATAATTAAAAGAAGAACTAACATAATTCTATTATTATGTGCTAAAAAATAATTTAGGAAATAGCTCTCTTAAATAAAATTACATTAAAAAATATATTTCTGGTAAATTATCTCCTATGTCATTTTCATTATGAATATAAATATATTTATTTCTCCTTAATGTACATAATGTTCTTTTTCTTTAATTTCTTTATTCTCTGCTGAGGTTACAAAGCTACCCACTACAGAACAAAAAAGTACAAGCTAAGAGAATTAAACTCCTTTAGAAGAAAAGTTACAACTAATTTAGTGCAAGCCATAAAGTATTGACCAGTTAAGAGGCATATGCTTGTCTAATAACATAGAACATGATGAATTTATTGACAACAGTCATAACCATGAGGTGTCAGTTTGCATGAAGTCCATTATTTAGCCTAAAAAAGTAATAATTTAAATGGTTACCTGAATTTTGTGCATAAAAAGAACAAAAGAGCACGGTAGAACTCATAAAAAAAAAAGCGATATAAAGATAAAAAGAAAAGAAAAAGATGCCAGGAATAGGATTTGCACCTCCAAGGCATCAATCTCCTCCAATGAGGGTTTCCTTTTTGGTGCATCATCTTCAATTTCAATGTCTGTTGCAGAATGGTTGAGTGGACGGTTCAATAAAGAATCAAATGATTCCATCCCAAGAATCATGCGAACTGCCTTTACCATTTGTGCCATGGTATTTGACTGCAGTTTGAAAATTTTAAGCAGTTATTCAGAATGTACATATTTCTATAAGTAGTCAACAGATGGTAGCAGAATACCTTGATAACAAATACCGGCAACTGATGGAATTTAGCGACACCACGGATCCAAGGATTCTGCTTCAGTTCAGAACTTGATGCTAGAATTGCATCTGCTGTTCCAATGTCATCGGTGACGTCTATGACATCCTCCAGCCCCATTACTTTGGCTACTTGTAGCAGATCAGCTTCCAATATCTAAAACATAGCCATTTGGATAGATATGTTATTAAGTTAATTTTTCTGCCTAGGAAAAATTCAAGCACAAGACTCTGAACCCCTCCAGCCATGGAGTTTATCTGATAGAATTCTGGAGAGAAATAAGAAACTACCAACGCAAATAAGAAGACCAAAGCAACACTATTTCAGCTGCAACTTAATAGAATAGCCATTTTCTCCATGTTCCCTTGGAAAATCGATCAATCACAACGAGACAGAAAAGAAAACTACATCTGTTTACCTTGTAAGTGTACACACAAACTGGTGAACTTCTTATGCTCACAGATATATTAGTACACTTCTCGGTACGTTTGGCAGGATACTCTGCAGCATCTTCGACAGGATCTACTTCAGCATCAGTGTGTTCAATATTAGTGATCTCAGACTCTTCTATATGATGCTTTTCAAGTGCCAGAGTGGAGGTCACAGAATCATTAGCCTTGGTATCCATGCGACGGACTTCAAATAGAGGAGATTTTCCTATTTGAAGAAAAAAGTTCTAATTAAGATTAACTATTGGCCAGAACCCATAATATTGTAGTAGTATTCAGACACAATATTTCCCAAGAAACTACTGGGGATCTACAGGCTCTAAAGCAGGGGGGCCCAATACCTGCCAGAAAAGCATCTACCGTTGCATCTAATCTGTGATGAACACGGCATTCAGTCTTAGATATCATCTCAACAGCACAGGTAAATGTAGGAGGTCCTTTCCTCTCGAGAATTGTCTTCTGCACTTTCCTTTTTCTGGCTTCATCGTCTCCAAGAGTAACACTCTGTGTGCAAATATAATTAGTACAAACAGATAGTCCAGTCAATTTAGATATGTAACTTCAATAAATGCTAATATCTCCTCCCTTAAACATCTAACCACATGTTCCCATTTGTCCCCCCGAGTCCTATAAGATCACATTACCATTAGAAGATGTACTTCTGATAGAAAGAATCCTAGAAGATAATGATCGATCCAATTTTATTCTAGACTCCAAACTAGAGAACATATTATTGCTTGGATCAATTTAATACTATCTCAACAAGGGTTTAAAACCAGGTAGAGTCCTTACAACTCTGCCAAGTGAACTCAGTTCTGGAAGGACCAGCTATGAGTCACTTGAGTAAAAGGGTTAGTACAACATCCTTGTAGTGTGCCTAGTGACTCACTTGATTCTTTTATGCATTGGCTCGTCAACCAATGTGTCAATATAACAGTCTGGCTTGATATATGACAGTTAGTGAATGTAAAGTTATATGCATAATAGTATGACAGAGCAATTACTGAAATAAAAAGCAGTTATTGGGGATGAAAGTCTCTAAATCCAACACCTTTTTTAGTCCAAGTTATGTAGGTTAAGAGAATACAAAAAAAAACCATCTTAAATATCTCATGAACTCTGAAGCCGCAAATACTTATACCTACAACAAGGATTATCCAATTTTTGCTCAACCAATGGGCCGAATTAGCGAATATTATATAGGATCAGGTTATTTTGACATCCCTAATTTGGCATGCCATTTGATACGCTTCTGTGGGTCTCACATTGAGACGATTCAAGGGTTGATTTTTAGTGAGCATGGTCTCCTCACCATGGAGATCATCCTCACAAAAAAATTAGCCCATTCTGAAACTAGTAACCTAATCAAAAGTGGACTTTAAAATTGAAATGAATGGTCCAGTATTTATTAACTTGTAATCCACTTTTCAAAAGGCTAGAAATGTCAAAATAGGCTGACTTCTGACAAGGATAATCTCCATGGAGAGGAAATCATGCTCTCTAAACTTCAGCCCTAGATTCATCTCCATGTGGGCCCCCACATTGGCGTGTAAATATCACCATACCATAATATATGTAAGAGAATAGAGTGACAATCAAGGATGTTGCTTTGCACCTCTATGCCACCAACAAGGATCTGAAGAGATGGATTCTTTATTATGTTTTCAATAGTCATTCCGTGTGCTGTCCCAACCAGTTGAACACCTCTTTGAGCAATTGTACTGGCTGCTAATGCTTCAAGCTCTGTTCCAATTTCATCAATTATAATGGCTTCTGGCATATGATTTTCAACTGCTTCAATCATAACCTGAACAAACATTAAACAGGCTCAAATAGCAAATAAAGAACAATATTATAAAAAATAAATAGTCAAAGGCTCTCTCTGTTGTACAGAATTTCAATAACGCAAACAAGGGGTTCAAGTATGAGGCTCACGCTATGCTGCATATTAACATTTGGAACTTGCATTCTCCTTGCACGGCCTATTCCTGAATGAGGGACATCACCATCACCTCCAATCTCGTTCGAGGTATCTACAATGACAACACGTTTCATTTCTTCATCTGCCAACTTTCTAGCTATCTCTCTGCAGGAACGAACCATTGCCAAAGTAATAAACATTAGGAAGGTGGTCTCTGAAAACAAATGTGTGATCTTGATGTTAATAACTTAGAAATCGTTACGTGAACAAGAATGACATGAAATATGCCCGAACATTAGTTCTTCAAGAAGTTCAAATAAACTGGAAGAAGTAAACTCTCTTTCAAAAAAGTTGTTTCTGTAAGACCAGAAGCAACCAAGGCAGTCATGTGCACTGCGGATCATAGAGGCTCAAAAGAAAAATAGTACTCTGTTAGGTGCCTGGTGGCCATCAATTGGTCAATTGAAGAGACCCCGGATGTCCTTAAAACACCAAAGTATAACTGCCCTCTTCACTTGCAGTGTTGTTTCATGAGGTAAGTTCCAATATAAATGGCATAATGCATGACGATGAAAGTGGTGAGGGTCAGCAAACAGAAAAAGATGAAAGGGAAAAATGTGGGATGTGGACGTAAACCACACTCTGAAATCAAGAAACATATTTAATAATTTGTGCTTCCAACGATAACAGAAGTCATGAGTTGAAGAATTACATTCAAGAAATAACATCCGGATTAGTGAGACAATACCCAATATGGATTCTCACTTACAAACTACTCTCCATCTACAGCAATAAACACGTCGGAAAGGTCAATACCTGATTAGGGTTGTTTTGCCAACTCCAGGAGGTCCTATGATCAAGATGGAACTTCCCCCCTCCACCAAGTCATGTATCATCTCTGCACTTCCAGATACAGCCCGACCAACCCGACAAGTGAGGCCAATTATCTGCAGCTTACGGTTTCGGATAGCACTTATTCGGTGTAAAGAATGATCAATTCCAGAACGGTTGTCGTCAGAAAATTCACCCACCTATAGAAACCAAGTAGCTTCATATAAAAAAAATATCCGCTCCCTCTCTTTTAAGAGCTCTTCGAATCCAAACAATATAAAATGCCTTTCTCATCTGTCGCTATTCAATAGCGTTTTCTTTCACACCAAACACCAAAATTTAAACTTTGTTTTGCATGGTTTCACATAAATTACCTTCGTGACCAAGTAGATTCATATTAAAAAATTATTGGGTGTCCATCTTTCTACAGCTCTTCCAAGCCAAACAGTATAAAATTCATTATTTCATGGTTAAATATTTTACAGTTTTCTCTTCAAATCAAACACTGGAAGGTCAAACAAATTACCTACGAGATCAAGCAGCTTCATATTACAGTTAATTGGATCTCTATCATTCTATAGATCTTCTGATCCAAACAATATAAATTTCTTATAATTGACACTATACACCAGAATTTAAATTCCGATTTGGACAATCAAATTAAATTACCTTCGATATTGCCTCACGTAGATCTTCTAGCTTCACTGGCTGTTCAGAAATCACCCAGTCCCCCGAGGGAAACCGCGCAAGAGGCTTTCTTCCCAAATCCATCACCACCTCAATCAAATGCCGAATCTCTTCATGCCTTAACAGCTCGTTTCGCATCCTTAAAGGAACCAATTCTAGAAACAACGCCAATTCTGAAGCAGCATCCAATCTTGATGTCGACGGAAATGACGAGACCGACGGAGAAGAGGTCGATAGAACCCCATTTCCGGTGGAGAATCGATCGGCAGGCCTTCGAATCGGAGCCGGAGATCGAATTGACGAAGATGACGATCCAGAACAAGCAATTCCCTTTCGCCCACGATTTGTTCGCCAAAATGACGTAGAGACTGAAGCGAGAAGATTGTTGCTCTGGAAGTAAGCGAAGGCCGAGATCGGGATTCGGTTAGCGGAGTGCCATGAGCTGTGTAGATCGAGAAGCACAAACTGTGAATTCAAAGCTCTCATCTTCGTTGATTCAGGTTACACAGAGAGAGAGAGGGTTGGTTTTCTGTTAACCAACGAGGAAAATCGGTGTCTATGAAGATGGAAGAAGAAGAAGATTCGATAGGATCTCCTCTGATCTTGGCTAAAGGTGGGCCCGACGAGAAGAACACGACAAACTGGAAGTTGCTTATCGACCGTTGAATCTTTGTATACCATCGCGTGGGCTGCTGTCCACACATGGAGTTCGTTGCGTGTGGCCCAAAGTATACAGAAAAGTTCCCAAAGAATCTTCTAGCTTTGAGGAAGCATGAGATCGTCTCCGTTCTATTATAATCAAGGAAAATGCTACCGCACGGAAAACCGGACAAACAAAATCCGGTTGAGGCTATTAACAATTGGATTCAAGAGATTGTGGACCGTGGATCTCTTGAATCCAACGGTCAACCGTACATATTTTTTCCGGGTTATCCGTGTAGTAGCACGCTCTATAATCAATCCAGGCTGCGAATCTTTTGGACCCACTAAAATATTTCCTCAACAATCAGTTCAATTCGGTGGTTCCCAATCCTGATTAGGGTGCCAAAGGCCCGGCACGAATGATGATCCAATCCTAAATTCCTGACTAGTTCTACAATACCGGGTCAGGATCATGGAACTGAGTAATGAATCGGGTCCTGGCACACTCTTAGAAACCACTAACCGTATTCCGTATAGATGTTTGGCCCATCCTGAGTTGGACCTACATACTAAAATTCATCTTGATTATAATTTCTATCTGTTTGATTAGATTCTTTTTCATGGTTGATTTTTAACCGTCATTTCTTGTAGTATTTGGGGTACTCAAATTCAAAGGTTAGAAATCGTTAATCAGGCCGATTTTTGTTATGTAAACTCATCTAAAGATGGGCCAAACATCCATACAGTCAGTAGTCTCTAATAGTGTGCCTCATGGCTCATACTACGTTTGTCATCAACTTTGATAATTGACACCAACATCTAAATTTTTTCTAAAAGTAGAGTTGGAGTTCAATAAATGTTTTCATAGTTGAGTTGAATTGTGAAAATGTTGAATTACAATTTATATGTAATAGGAGGTTCATCTCATCTCCAAAGGAGTACGGGGCTTCCAAGGCAAATGTAGAGTTTGATGGACTCTACATTCGTGTAAGCTCAAAATAAGTTAAAAGTTAGTTTATGGCTTATGAAAAGTAGTTTCATTTTGAGTTTTAAGCCAATTTTTCCGAGTTAAATAGAAATTATTGAAATCCAACTTCTTGCTTATAGCTTATAACTTACGTGGGAAGTACTTGTAAAAGTGCACATGCTCAAAGGAAAATTTTATTGGCACCTCACAAATACTCTCTCTCTCTTCTTTTCCAAGACGCCTAGCACCTTCAAAACGCAATTAAGTTAGAATCTTTGGTTCATTTTTTGGGGGGTGTTAACCATTTCTACCCACAGCCAATCGAAATACGCTTAAACCTTAAAGGCCAGTTCTGTTATGTATAAGGTGTAACCATAGTTTAAAAAACGACTATTATAACAAAAATAACGGCCGTTAAACGATTTCAGACCTCCCCTGTTACGTTATGTCCGTTTTAATGTTCGGAAATTGACGGCTGTTATCTGAAGGTGTCAGCTTGCTCAGTTGGTAAAATTTGTGGGTGATGATACCAGAGACCTGGGTTCAAAATCCACCTTCACCGATTTACGAATCTCTACAAAACAGGCTTACGTCGTGAAAAAAAAAATAAAAAAAAGACGGCTGTTATTTTCGTTAACAGTCGTTATTTTGTGGTATAACGAAAATGATAATCGTTATTTTCTGAGAAAATTTATGAGAATTTGTGAAAAAACGCCCATTATTCTGTTATTGAAAAGTTGAAATTCAAATTTTGAAATTTGAATTTTAGAGCTGTTTTTCCGTTATTTTTTGTTTTTGCCCACTGAGCGTTACAATTCATTATAATGGCCGTTATAATGGAAAAACAGTAACGCCCCCAGTCCGTTATACCTTATAACGGCCCCCTTTAAAACCTTGGGTGTAACTGTATTAACTGTACAGGCTTGCACGCTGAGTTCTATTGACCTCAAATCGGACTGATGACGTTATTAAAGATGGATTGATTAGCTGGTTAACTGTCCATTCTTGGTGCCTTACCATGGAAGAAGTTTGAAAAGGATGAATGGGTTGGACGTTTGAAATGCTTGTAGATTCACACACGTACCCTTGCTATTGCTTTCACGCTTTTCACAAAATGCGATGTCTTTCTCAAAGTGACTTTGGAATCTTGACTTTCATAGGTAGATGTTTGTTAATGTGTGGCCAGTATTTGGCCACATGTACAAAATACCTAAGTTGATTTACCGGAAAATTTTCGAAACAAACCCAAGTTTAAGGGTATTTTGCAAAAAGAACCGTATTTTTTGAAATTTGTCAAAACAAACCTAGGACGCCGGACCCTTTGGTGTATTCTCACGAAACTTTAAAATGGCTGAATTGCCATCTTCAAACAATACGCCAAATGGTTAGGCGTATGTTGTTATACGTCGCCAAACAGTATGGCGTATCACTTTGTGAACCTCCAAACCGTTTGGCGGTTCACAAAGTGATACGCCATACTGTTAGGCGTTTATTTTTTACTGTGTTAACGTGAAACTCACATTTGATGATGTTTGAAATTTCAGATCGCCAAAAATCAGCCATTGATTTATCTTCCTTGTGTGTACACCAAAATTATGAAAAAAAAAAAGTCAAATCGCCATCAGACGCCATACTGTTTGGCGATGGTTATTAACAGTCGCCAAACCGTTCGGCGACGGTTATTAACAGTCGCCAAACTGTTCGGCGTATGCTATTAAAAGTCACCAAACGTTTGGCGATATTTAATAGCCGACGCCGAACGGTTTGGCGACTGTTAATAACCGTCGCCAAACAGTATGGCGTCTGACAATGATTTGACATTTTTCAGGCAACAGGACAAGGGCAAATCTGCCATTAAAATATTTTTTGAGCATACGCCAAATGATTCGGCGTCCTAGGTTTGTTTTGACAAATTTCTAAAAATACGGTTCTTTTTGGAAAATACCCTTAAACTTGGGTTCGTTTCGAAAATTTTCCGTTGATTTACTCCTATGGTCCTACGGATCCCCAAACCACAATGCATTGGGAAATCTCTCAAGTCAGAAGTCGTCTTATTCAAATAAATCATCGCTGTTCAATCTTATAATGGATCATTCACCAAATGATTTGGGAAGGAAATCAATTGATCAGATGGCTGTAATGAATCAATGACGTTGGTTTTTTACCAAAGAAAACTCTTATGTGGGACCCATCTTACGTCAGGAGTAAATTCCTACATTTGGTCCTCAAGTCCTGATGTTGTGCTTATAGAAGGTCATCATCAGTTTAAATGGTCGGGGCTCCGATGACAGATAAAATGACAGGGACACAATATAAGCCACGTGGCATACTTTTACGGGACTCTGACCATATGGATGTTTGTCCTATCCCATGGTGGACCTACAAACCACAAATCAGCCTGATTTTTGGATTGGACTTATTTTCATGGGCTGATCTCAACTGTGGGAATTTGAGCAGTATTTGAGGTACAAAGATGCAAACCCTATAAATCACTAATCAGGCTGATTTGTGGTTTGTAGGTCCACCATTGAACAGGATAAACATCCGTACGGTCAGAGTCCTGTAGAAGTGTGCCACGTGGTTTATATTGTGTCCCTGTCATTTTGCCTGTCATTTTATATCTGTCAACGGAGCCCGAGCCCAAGCCCGAGCCCGAGCCCGACCCCAGTTTAAAACCAACGAACACCTTAGCTAGTGAGAGAAAGAGCCCGCTTCCAAATTCCAATTATATGCCACATGAAGAAGACTAAGCTCTCTCTCTCTCTCTCTCTCTAGCGTGCGCACAAATACATGCATGAAGACTGGGATAATTGTTTGTAATTTGCTCTCTCTCACACGCACATGGAAACATGGGAATTTGTTTGTTCCCCTACGATAAAGGCTAGTTGTCCCCCCTATTTTTTTTTATCAAGCCCGTGAGTGACGCACACACCCCACGACATTCAAATGTTGAGTATGCCGGCAAGCAACGCTTTTAAGGTATTGTACATTTGTACACAGTTCGAAGTCTTGGCCAATCCCGTTCTAGATCGGGCTATCCGGATTGGGAACAGATAGCCCCGATCGAGATCACTGTTTTCCAAAGAAGTCTCACTTAATTTGTTTCGGGTGAGATGCATTGATCCCGTTCTGGATCAGACCGATCTGGGGCAGGTTTGTAGCACACTGATCCAGCTTCAGATCCCGAGATTTCGAACCATGGTTGGTTGTACAGATGCAAACCCATTAGCCCTCTCATGGGGAACCAGACAACCTCTTCTTTCCACTTACATTTATGGGTCAGTCACTGCCCCCACCTTCCTAGCTAGAATATTTAATGGTCCTACCCCCTTTTTAAGGATTTAAATGGTGAACATGCATGGTCTATTTTATTTGGTGCTCAACTGCCAAGGAATAATACAAAGAGAGAGAAGGCACGTGAACCTGCATGTCCCTTATGGATTTACGCTATGAGTTATGATGATCTTATCGATGTAATTTTGATACAAGGGTGTGTTTCATTGCCAAGTGAAAAAATTGCATTTTCCTTGGAAAAACAAAACTGTTCATTGTTAGATAGCCATTTTAAATATTTATAATTTTTCTTATTAAGGCCGGAATTCTTTTTCCTTCCAGGTAGGTGAGAATTCATTTGCACCTGAAAATACGCCTTTATTTTCTCACGTGATTGAAATATGTGTTCTCAAATGCAATCAATCAGCCATATAAGGCATTTCCCAGATGTATTTTCTCAGGATAATTTCTTTGCAATCAAACACGCCCTAAGATATTTGACTGGTGGGAACGTCCCTATCCCTTTCCTGTAAAGGGGGACAAATCTAGTCTGCAGACCAAGAAGTATGCAAACATTATATCCACCGTTGAATGCTCATTGAAAAACTTTTTTTTTTTAATTTACAAAGTAATTATATTTTAAAACATTGAAATAACACATTTTTCAAGGAATATCCAAGTACTGAAAATATTTGCATACTTTTAAGTCTGCAAACAGTTGCAGACTAGATTTGTCCAGTAAAAGGTACCTCCGATTTTCAAATCGGTGCATAGAGGACAAATCACCCGTGAGAACCGTAAATTGGTGACAAGATGATGATCACCACCTTTGGACGGTCAAAATATATAGCAAATATTAAAGAGCAAAGTCTATGGATCAAACGATTGCTATATGTAGGACTTTTCTAACCATCCCAAATGTCAGGCAAATATTTTTTGGATGATTCCCCAATCCATCATCATCTTAGATGTTACAGGTGGGTCGCTTATAATGTTGTGTATCATAGTTCATAGATGTTCTCATGATTAGTTGTATTTCTTGTTGCGTACACCACAGACGGCACTTGCCTTGCACGAGACGCCCCAAACGCCAGTAAAATTTCTGTCACAAGATGTTATGATCGAAGCCGGTCACAACCCACAATACGAACCACGTGGCACACTATTAAAGTGCGCTGACCCGTATGGATGTTTGGCCAGTCCCCGATGGACCTGCAAACCAAACATTATTTTCCCATGATTGGGCTGTCTCAACCATCTGATCAACTCTCCATCCTATAAGTGAATGCTATAGATGCAAAACTGACTTCAAATTTGAGTTAACTACGACCCAAATTACCATGTTATGGGCTGTATTCCAATCTTAGAGGTCCTTAATACGTCACACGGTTCAGATGGGTCGGCCACCTATATTTGTTTCGATTAAATATGAACTGATGATTCTATTGCACTTTTCATAAATTCTGTAATTAACGAGTTGAAGAGAGGGCATTTTAGTAATTAGAGGTTATTGACTTTTGGGTAATTGGGTTGACGGAGTTTTTGAGGATCTTTCACTCGCTACTTTCGTAACTTTCGTGACCTTATTATTCCTTTTCAAGTCCCAATTATGCGGCAAATTTTTTTATGCAGAGGACTTTGGATGCAGTCGAGGGAATGGCCCACCATTCACATAGCTCATTTTCTTGGGCCCACCAACCGTATGGATGTTTAAAACACCCTTTGGTGGATTTACATACCAAAAATAAGCTCGATTGATAATTTCTGTCTGTTGGATTAAGTACCCATAAATATGCAAAAAAAAAAAAAAAGATAATTGAATCCAACGGCTAGAATCAATCCTAGAAAAAGTGCTAAATGGCTGAAGAAAACCAATCAGACTGATTTTTGGTATGTATTTCCAGCAAGAGGTGGGCTAAACATCCATGCGGTTAATGGGCCCAAATAATGAACTATGTAGGGCCCACGAGAGCCCTCTTCAATCTGCATCAACTTCATCCAAAGTTCTGCCCTTTAACTCGAACTTTAAGTCCGTATGTAAAGCAACCAAATTACGAAACTAGACTCCGAGCCAGAGGTTCATGAACAGTGAACCCTACCCTCTATTTTGCAAAAGATGTAATAAGGTATGCCTGAAATTGTTCATCTGCGGAAGCGGCATATTTGGCAGTCACCGCTGCCATCTGGGCCCACTGACCGCTTGGATGTTTATCCCACCCCTTGGTGGATATACATAACAAAAATCACCTTGATTGGTAATATTTAACCATTAGATTTTAACACTTTTTAGCACCTTTTAAGGCGCTCTTATAACCGTTGAATGCAACCATTTTTTGAGTACTAAAACCAACGGCTAAAAATCATTAAACAAGCTGATTTTTTGTATGAATGTCTATTAAGGGATGGGCTAAACATCCATCCGGTCAGGGGGCCCAGATGGCATTGGTGACTACCAAAAATGCCGCTTCCCCAGATGACAAGATCTCAGGTATACCTTGTTACATCACTACCCTTAATTAATGATCCTGACCCTTCAGTTAATATCATCAGTCTGCCCGACGAAAATGTGGGCCCTCCAACTGCAGTGGGCCACATATACTATTCTTGGGACGGGTTCGTCAAGACAGGGCCCTGTCATCAGCAATAAGAGCCACGTGGCATACTCATATAGAACTCTGACAGTATGGATGTTTTTCCAATCCCTAGGTGGACCTAAAAACCACAAATCAGCTTGATTAGTGATTTCAAACATTTGGATCTTTGTACTCCAGTTCAGATAATGGTCAATAATGCTCAAATTCATACCGTTAAAATCAACCCATGAAAATAATTCCAATCCAACGCCTAGAAATCCCTAATCAAGATGATTTTTGGTTTGTAGGTCCAACTAGGGATTAGCCAAACATTCATACTGTCAGAGTCCTCTAAGATATGCCACGTGGCTCATATTGCGCGCTGTCATTGGCCTCGATGATAGGGCCCTGTCATCAAAGTTTTACTCGTTCGTCAACGATCAGGAATCTCATGTTCATCATGTGGTTTTTTCTTTTATATCTATCTTTAAACCTGCATTATTAATTGATTAATTAAGTCTCAGAAATCCCTTAATTTATTGATAAATGATCTTCTCTTGATATGTTCCAGAGATTAAATTCAGTTTTAAGACAAGTTCAATCCGGGGTAATACGAAAAGCTTCGTTTTTTGACGAAAAGGTGGAAACCAAAATCCTCCTGTTCAAGAAAAAAGGAGGGCATTTTGATAATTTAATCAGTTTAGTTCCATCAAATCTCCATGTCCCCTCTGAAAGCTCTCTCTCTGCTCCACAGGAAAGAAAATAAACAAAAAACAACAAAAACACCAAAAGGTCCAAAACCCAACCGAATCCACCAAGAAAACTAAATACAGGAATTTATTTCAACTTTTTAAGAGTAAAACTCGAAAAATAAAGGAAAGCAAGACACCAACGAGCAACGACATATCTCTTTTTCAATCTCTGTCTCTTCATCTTCACTTCTTCGTCTACCAGTAACGAAAGCCCCATTTCAACTAATAATCTCAATCTCTGGTTTTTCTCTTCTGGGTATTTTAAATCTTTGAAAAGATGGTGGAGTTCAGAAGAACCTCAAAGAACAGGGGATTCTATGTGAGGATGAAGCTCTCACACAGGCATGGAAGACAAGATAAGAGTTTCTATTACAGATATTTCAGATGGGTTCTTTGGATTTCTCTATCCCTTTATTTCTTCAGTTCTTATCTCATCAATAGCACTAATAAAACCACCTCTCTCCCAAATACCATAGTTTCTAGCTCTGTCTCTCGAGCCCTGTTCGAGACCAATACGACATTTCTGCAACAACCCAGAAAAAAAGAACTAGTTCTATCTCGAGGTTCGACCATCTTCTTCACTTTGCTTTGTTCTTGTAGTCTTTTAATCAGTTGGTTACTAATTTTCTTTGATTTTATAGGGTTGTTGAGAGATTTGAAGGTATATATCTACGATTTGCCATCGAAATACAACAGTGATTGGTTGTCAAACGAGCGATGTAGCAACCATCTCTTCGCTGCTGAAGTCGCGATACACAGAGCTCTAATGAGTAGCGATGTACGGACTCTAAACCCATGGGAAGCCGATTTTTTCTTTGTCCCGGTTTATGTGTCGTGTAACTTCAGTACTGTTAATGGGTTTCCGGCACTGGGTCATGCACGACCGCTTTTAGAATCGGCGATTAAACTTATCTCCTCCAACATGCCGTTTTGGAATCGAAGCGGCGGGTCCGATCACGTGTTCGTCGCTTCCCACGATTTCGGAGCTTGTTTTCACGCCATGGTGAGTCCGAAAGATCGGATTTTTCTGTGATTTTCGGGTTGTTTGGAAATGGGCTGTTTAAAATTTAATGGGTTTACTGATTTGATCTTGTTTTCTGTTTGGGTTTCAAAGGAGGACGTAGCGATCGCAGATGGGATCCCTGAGTTCTTGAAGAAATCGATTATATTACAGACGTTTGGTGTCAGATTCCGGCACCCTTGTCAAGACGTAGAAAATGTGTTGATACCGCCTTACGTGTCGCCGGAAAGAGTACGGTCAACGCTCGAGATGATGCCGGGGAATGGCGAGAGGGATATTTGGGTGTTTTTCAGGGGAAAGATGGAAGTTCATCCGAAGAACATCAGCGGACGGTTTTACAGCAAGTAATTAATCAATCAATCGTTAATCACCTCCTTAGACACTTTACAGCCGTTGATTCATTATCATATTTAATCACGAAAATACCCCTGATTAGTTGTCGCATTGTTCCTCGTTGAAATCGAAGCGAGTAGGTCTTATTCTGGCCTTTGACCTGAAATAAACCTCGAAGAAGAGCAACACACATCAGAAGGTATTGAGGGTATTTTGGTCAATTTCAAAGTGAGAGGACAATGACATAGGATTTCCGGGGTTATTTTCGTCAAAACAACGGTATTTATGTCTAAGCTTAACACTTAAATACCTTCTAATTCCATTCTGTATATTTCAGGGGAGTACGGACGGTTATCTGGCAGAAATTTAACAGACATCGGAAATTCTACCTTAAGCGCCATAGGTTTGAGGGTTACCAATCAGAAATCGCACGGTCAGTATTCTGCCTCTGCCCATTGGGGTGGGCCCCGTGGAGCCCTAGACTGGTTGAATCGGTTGCACTTGGATGCGTGCCGGTCATCATTGCTGACGGCATCCGCCTCCCCTTCACGGACACCATACAATGGCCAGAAATCTCTCTCACCGTCGCAGAGAAAGACGTAGGTAAGCTCGCAAAGATCCTCGAACACGTGGCAGCCACGAACCTCTCCACAATCCAAAGGAACTTGTGGGACCCAGCAAATAGGAAGGCCCTGCTTTTTAATAACCACAACCAACAAGGAGATGCCACGTTGCAGGTCTTATATTCTCTATCAAAAAAGCTACATCGGTCGTACAGGCGATCGAGGCTTCCTGACCAATTAAATGAAGACACGTGACAGTGATCGATTGGGTGACATGGGTGACATAGGTGCCAGGCAGTTCTTCAGCTTTTCCCAACGTGGACTCTGATGCAGGCTAATAATGGAACACAGCTGGCTCTTCTTGGACTGCTCTCCGAGTCACGGGAGTCCTAACAGGGTCGTGGCGTGGGCCCATTTTATGGGAGGCGCGCATATGTTCTGCCTTGATGGACCTGTGATTGGCTGCTTGGGCGGTACTCCGTGAAATTGCTGGGTTACAAGTGTACATAACTTACATCGCCATTTTTCTAATAGGTGGCACGTGAATGATCGTAGGGGTGTTTTTGGAAGAGGTGGTAAAATAGGAATTTCAAATTTCAAAGCAAATACAGTTTTGGAAACACGGAGCAATTCTGGAAGATTGATTTGGAGGGATGATTGTGGGTAACACGTGTGAATGCCAAAGATTTGAAGTTATGATCGGTCCAAAAAAAGTGGGCCCCACACAAGCAAAACTAATTGGAAAAATCTATGATACAAGCTTCTGTATCAAAATTTTGATGCGGAAGTCCCTCAAATTGCCACGTAGTACTATTTCAGGATCACTGGCCAGTGAATGTTTGACCCGCACCTTTGTGGATTCACACACCAAAAATCAGTGTGATTGGTGATTTCTAGCCATTGAATTTGAGCACTTTTTCATCATGGACTTGGAACCAACCCATAAGCGTGTTTATGACGCCCAGGATCAAAATGTGCTCGAATCCTATGGCTAGAAATCACCAATCACTCTGATTTTTGGTGTGTAGGTCGACCAATGTGTGGGCCAAAGCAAAAGAGTGTACTATGTGGAAATTTGAGGGACACCTGCATCAAACTCCGATACAGAATTCTTTTTTGTAATCCAAAAAAAAGCCCCATTTCTGCATCAACTTTTGATACAAAATTCTGTAAACGGCTCCATGTGGAAAAATATATCGTACATAATTCTGTATCAAAATTTTCATACAGAAGCACCTAAAATTGCCACATGTCACTCTTTCAGCCTCAATATGTTTGGCCCACACGAGTTGATGGACCTATACAACAAAAATATCATGATTGGTAATTTCTAACCGTTGATTTGAGTGCTTTTCATAATGGGAGTGGAACCAACCCATAGGCCTGTTCATAAAGCCCACGATGAAATAGTGCTCAAATCTAATGGCTTGAAACAAAGTAACCCTAAAACTAAATAAAAATGGGTCGGGCTCGGGGGACACCCATTTTTTACCCCCATTCACACTTTGGCGTGATCATCTCCACAAAAATTCAAATCATTCTGATATTCATACTGATTTAGAATCTGAAGAATTATGGACCATCGATTTTTACTATGTAACTCGATAACCACATTGATGGGGTTAGAAATTTCAGAATGGGCTGATTTTTTGTTGGGGTGATCTATAGATCATCCCCACCAAAAATTAGCCATTGATTCATCTCCTACGTGGGGACGCAAAAATGGGGTAAAAAATGGGTGTCCCCCGAGCCCCCCGACCCAATAAATATATTACTCGTAACTTTGGAGAGTAGGATTCCTTTGATGAGTGAACTTTACTAGAATCACGAATCACGAGGTAGGTATAAAATTATTGGAATAATAGACAAGATTGGAATAAACCTTGATCCAATAGATAGATGAGACATCGTTTTCTGCTCGGGACGATTTTGAGGGAGTGGCCATTATAGTCTTTAGGGTGGCCACAAGTAGGGTTTTAAACGGACCGAGCTGCTTGCGGGCTAGGCCGAGATTTAAAAGGGCTGTCCTGGGCCACGAGCCAAGATCCTAAACCCGGGCCAGGCCCTAAGATGTGCTGGGCCATGGGGTGGGTCTCGGGCTCGGCCCACTTAAGCTCAATATTTATATTAAATTAAGAATTAAAAAAAAAAAAAAAAATCTACAAATTCAAGAACATTTTTAATTAAGCAATTCTTTTTATGGTCAAATTATAAAAAATAAAAAAATAAAATACACTATTTGAACTCTCTACATTCTCCTTCCATGAGAGCAATGAAACCAAACACAATCAAAAAGCTGATAAAGAAGATGAAAGCTTGTTGGTTGAAAACCTTCTAATTAGGGGTGAGTTGGACAAGCACGATAGGTTTAGAACCTCATAGCATACGGCAACGGGCTTCAGTAAGCCCTCTAGAATTCACATTCAGGTTGCACAAGCAGGAAAATAATCGAGCCTTGACGCAATGCAGTTTGACAAGTAGTTAATTAGGACTTTCACAGAATGTATCTATTCAAACACCTATTTGCTGGCGTTCTTAAGTTTAGTTCCTATCAATAATTGTTGTAGCACTCGATAATCTGGTTCTATATCAAAGAACAGATTCAAGTTGAAATCAAATCGAGTATGCATATCCACTCCAGATTCACTCCTTGTTCTCTCTCTGCACTAATAAAACCCTGCCCACTTAAGAGTTTGGGAGGATACTTCATGGGGTGGGGTGGGGGGGTCATTCATCATCATTCAATAACTTGAGAACGCCAGCAAATAGGTGTCTGAATAAATTTTCATAGAGTCGGCATGCAGAGCGACTAATTCGGTGTAGGATGGATCGTCAGACCTTAAATAGATTATTTTCAGCTGTAAAACCATCGATTTTACGACAATACACTTGAGATAAATACAGTATCAATGAACAGGCATCTTCTCTCCATTTTTGTTAGAAGTATAGTATACAATGCCAAGAGCGCTATACCCTCGATTCATCACTTGCACCTTTCCTCTTGTATACTAGCAAGTTAGTCTCATAAAAGCTGCAAATTAAGGTGTGGACTCCACTTGCAAATAATACAACTCACCCTTTCACAGCATAGATATCTCATAATTTACATTTACTACTACCTGACTACTATTACAGAACCAAACAAGAAGAAAAGTATACTATACAGTGGTTCAACTGAAAGAAGCTTCTTGCCAGTCCAAGCGGAAAGCTTTTGCGATCGTAATCACTCCCAACCCATCAACATCTTTCTCACTCCCTCTTCAATCTTGTTCCTCGACACAGAAACGGCGTCCCCTTCATCAAGAAGGATTCTGTATACTTCCCATTCCCGGTCCCCAATAACATGCCTCCCAATCTCAGCCTGAAAACCAACCAGTGTACTTTTGTTAGGGTAAAGAGGGAAAGATTCATGGCAATGTAAGTAGATCAAAAGCCCGTCCAACTTTACACAGTAAGCAGACAAGAAAATACCGAGAAAATGCATGTGTTGAGCATCTTGAGAGCAAGGGTGATGTCATAGAAAACGAGAGGCCGGCCCTTGCCGGATAATTCCACAGGGTTTACAACCAGAAGCTCTGTGTCAGGACCACGGCTCACCACAGCTACTCTAAGTGGGCGGATGAGCTCCATCCTCAGGCGAGAGCACAATGCATTCCGCTTATTCGGGTCTATGATCTTCTTCCCATCCGATTGCATTACAAACAAGTCCACCTCACAGTTTCTTCCATTTTTTGTAGAGAACCGCCCGTAGGAAATCTGACACACAATGGATGAAGAAACAAAAACAGACAATGTGAAACTTGGACGCAGAATGTATCTAGAGTTGAAAGAAAACAAAGAAAGATATATCAGACACAGTTATGTTGCAACATGCCAATAGAGCATGTAGAGCCATACATCATAGGACACACTATTTGCTAAAGCAGCACAGAATGAAATTTCATTGACATGCCTTCCAATCAGTAAGCTAGTTGGATTGGTCACAACCCAAAAGCAGCCAAATGGAAAGATCCCAACCACGCATAGTCAAATCGGTCTGCCATTGTTGTACAATTAAATTGGTTGTTGAACATTTTCCTTTCACTCACACGGGGTGCCTACCTGGATGTTGTAATCCTTCAGAGTTCTCATGATGTCGTAGAGAAGGCCTTTATGGTCTTGGCTAAGGATTTGGATCAGTGAGTGAGAAGGACTGAGGGAATTGTCCATTGTGACAGATACACCGTTTGGGGTGCGAGATCCACTTGGATGTTCGTCGGACAGCTCTAAGCTGAACATCTCTTCTGCGATCGCAGTAGGCAGAAAAGAGGATCCCTGTGAGCAAGTGGCAATCTCAGGACCAGCCAATTCAATATCACAAGTTATCATGGCATCCCCTAAAACAGCTTTCAAACGATCATTTGTATCCTCCTGTCTCTTCTTTGTATGTAGTAGTTCCCTATTCAAAGATCCACAGAGACAAATTTATTTAGAATATGATGCACAAACTGTATCAAAGTGAGAAATATCCCAAAATTTACCTAAAGAAATATGTAGCAACATGGGAAAAGGTATTCTCTTGAGGAATACAGTTGTATCTCTGTTGCATACACGTCACCATGTGGTCACCAATCTGAAATGTCATAATATTATGCCACAGTCCACTGCACCTTTTTCCTTTTCTGAATTTAACCATCCAGATGAAGGATCTTGATCATGTGGTTAATAATGTCTTAGACGATGTGTATTTAGGCCATGACCAATCAAGGGGTCCCTGACATTTGGATACTCTTGCCCAATAACCATGTGTGGCATCCACATCATAAAGCACTTGCTCCAGACCATCCAAAAAGAAGGCTTTCTATTGGACAGTCAAGATCATTCTGAACAGAGCATATTTTGAGTTGCGACAAGGGTAGCCTAGCATTTGATTTTCTGGATTGATGACCACATTGACCACTTTTGCATCACCACTTCCAACTTTATTCCTCATGAGCACAGTAACCTTCCCATTTGTGAATGTATTCCCAATTTACCACCGAAGAAATCTGATATGTATATACAATTAAAATTTGGCAAATTTCATAGATGTGGAACATTTTAATTACCCAAGTAGATTAATAAAGTATAAAATTTACTATAAGAATAAATATAACCTTCTTAGGAATGAATGAGTACAAACAAATGGAAAGTAGAAAGTAACAGTAGTTTGAATATCAAGTATTGGATGGACTCCTGTCACTTAGCAAATAACATCTTTATATAAATTTAGGTGTCCAAACAACTGGCGCACTCCTCCAACAATGTAGACTATCGATGGGGTATCCCTAGTATGGGCCAAGTACAAAAATCTCATTAGCTGCATGAAACCATTGATCAATAAAATTTTATGTACTGTTGCCCATATTATTTATTGGAATAACAAAAATCTAGCTGGATAGGATCATAGATCACACAAGTATTATAAATTTCAGTTATGGCCCATTTCTGACTCTTGATTGGACAATATGCATTAATGGCCATGTTGTGGGTGGGGATTATTTTTCTTAACAGAAATGGTTAATAAAAAAATTGGTTATATGTATTTGTAGTGGGGTAATTTCCCATTAACTATTAAGCTATCTGGTTTACCTCCTTGAATTTGTCATTGTCTCAGGGTGTATGGGTGTAGTATTGAACATAACAGATAAAATGAATTTCACTAATAACATTCAAGAACACAAAAGAAAAAGAACCAAAGAAAAATGAACAAAATTGTATGACAAGAAAAAAAAAGTGCAAAGAATGTAGAACCTTGTGTCTGTTATGAAGAACAGATCCATCACTCTCCCATCTGGGGTGGTGGATACCTTCACTCTCTTTATTGTAAGCTCGAGTTCACAAAGAACTTTTGTCACATCTGCCAAAATTCCTCCAAAATGAAATTACACATATAATTCTAAAACTCACACCCCAAGGATTCCAAATTTTCTACATAAACACAGAGAGAACTTAAAAAAATTATATCCATCCACAAAGTAGATGAAAACTAAAAGGAACATGATCAATAACCCTTAAAGTAGATAAAAATGAGAAAAAATACACACCAAATCCCATAAATTTTTCAAAACTCAAGAAAATAATAATATAAAAAAAAAAAAAAAAACAAGTTGGTTCAGACTGCCTTCAAACCAACACCTGTTCTAGTGATGTTTTCCCACCAAATAGGATCCCCACCTCCAATCTGAGGTTCATACCCTAGGATAGGATGCAATTTCAGCCAGGGCCAGCCAAGCCCCCTCTATCTGGAAACCAACTCCAGGAGATGCATCTAAGCTTGATCTATCTAAGGTCAAAACCTCAGACACGAGCCAGACCAATCCGAGACAACACTACGCAGGTTCTCAAACACGCACCCCAACCTCGGATAACTCCTGTCCGAGCTTCTAATGCAAAGACTCAATCTCAGTTAACTTCTATTAAAAATCCCCAACCTCGAATAACCTTTTGTCCACTTCAGGCATATAGGTGGGCATATAGGTGGGCCCCACTTCACCTCCAATGTGAAGCACACCTTCTCTTTTCATGTTGAGTACGAAAGTAAGGGTGTGCTGGGCAACTTACACAACTCTCCTTGGCGGATAGGGTTGTGCCATAAAAGGAAATAGATGAGTTCTTTTGGGCATTCTTTACTCACTTTTTCAAGCCTTGAAGACCTAGTGGTTAATCTACTCCTTTGTTCCTTCTCTGACATGAAATTCCACTGAGACTTGTGCTTTGGTAACATTCAACCGCCTTTGCTGCGATCTTCTACACGAGGGCCACCTTCCATCTAGTCCTCTGCTGCAAATGCGTGAATCCGCTCCAATGTTTGTTGAAATTCATCAGTTGAGGTGAAGCTGAGGTCAGCCCCATTTTCTACTGCATTTGAGCATGAGATCTGCAGTCTCAACGTCTTGACTATCGAATTCTCCTTCTTACCTTTCCCTTCATTATCTCATAGATTCTAATCATCCTTGGAGACTTATTTTAGTTCATTAAGTTGAGCTTATTATTAACAATCATGTAGTTAAACTATAATGGAGTTTGGGAAGTTGTTCTTAAATAGATCTTTGTGAGTGCCAAAAATAACAGTCCATTGAACCATACACGCGCCCCTCATGACACATATCCCGAGGCACATCTGACCTACAACTGAGTCCTGATCTAGCCTTCAGATTGGGATGGGTACAATACAGTTGTGTTACACCTGATCATTACCTTGAAGTCTATCAGCAAAACTCAACTTTTGGCAAAGATCTTAGTCTTTATCTACTACCTTGAGAGAATCCCTAATTGAGAGAACTTTACTTTTTTAAGAATTCTATTATTAGTAGGATTTTGTGATATAATCATATTTAAATATAAACCTTGTAGCTTGTATTGGGAGGAGGAAATATTGTAATGTACAAGAGATTATAGTGAATTGGCCACTCGGGCATGTAGACATGGTCACCAGTATCCAGTTAAGAACCACATAAAACCTCGGTTTCTCTCTTTTTTTTCCCCACTTTCTTTTTATTTTATAGTATGCATCCACTCTTGTTTGTGGTGTGCAAATCCCGAGAACAACTGACGTTTAAATTATTAGATTTGCATCCACAAAATGGCATTGTATGGGGGGAAAGAAAGCTACCATTCTCATTCTTCCATTGACATCAACTTCAAACATATGATGACAAGCATGACTCCTATTGGGGACTTGCAGTTCGATCAAACTCCGTCCCGAACTCAATTTCCTCATGCATCACTAATTTTTCGCACCAACACCACGAGAAACATTGCATTGCCTTTGTTCAATGATCCTTTGCACCCAGCTTGCGAAATGCCAACCTCTATTGGACAGTTGGATCATGCTTGAGCCTCCTCTAACGTATTCTATCTCAGGCTCCATCGTCAACCTTGCAACAAAGACTGCAAGAGTTCTACATGCCCAAATCTAGGGTTGTCTCCAACAAACTCATTGCCAACAATCTATAACATGCACAACGCCTGATCGGGTGCCTCCTGGCATTGATTGGATCAGTTGAGATCTCTAGTTTCATCCATTCACTACTAGTTGAGATCAATGCCCCTTTCTCCACGCCTGATGGTCGTGGGCCCTAATGAAACGAAATTATAAATGGCGTCCTGATAAACCACGTAGGGACAAGTGACCCTTCATGCGACCTTACGTGGCACCATTGTTCTTTCTCCTTACCTTGCAATATCTTACTTGATATGGCCCTTTCCTTCTAACTCCAACCACATTAGCTCTCCCCCCTACCAAGATTGAAGCATGATTCAAGCATCCATTTTCTGCACGACATGTCGAACATTAGTTGTCCCCATTCGCTAACTTCACGTTATCGTCAATTCGTTCGATGGACACACCTTGCCCTGTTCAATCAGGCCTCGTTTTGGGTCTGATTACTCTGGACTTCTCGGAGAAAGACCACCGGCCTCCAGTAGACTCCACCTCTGAGAGGGGGCTATTTGAGTGTCAGAAATAGCATAGTCTCTCTTAGACTGTACACATGTCGCTTATGATACGAATCCCGAGGCACATCCAACCAACAACTAACTCCTGAACCGACTTCAAATCAAGACGGGTACAATATTATCTTGGAATCTATCTATAAGACTTCACTTTTTGCAAGAATCTTAGCCCTTAATTGCCACCTTGAGAAAATCCATGATTGCAGGAACTTTACTTTCTTTAGAATTCTATTACTTGTAGGATTTTAAGATGTAATCATCTTTAAATATAGACCCCGTAACTTGTATTATGAGGAAGAAATATTGTATTGTGCAAGAGATTATAATGAATTGGCCAATAAGGCCCGTGGACATAGTCGATGGAATCTAGCGATGAATCATTTAAAACCTTGGGTTCTCTTTCTCTTTTATCTTTCCCACTTTTTTTTTATTTTAAATTGTTCATCTACTCTAGTTTGTGGTGTGAGAATCCCGAGAACAATCATCGGATAAATTCTCAGATTTTGCATCCACAATCTTCTATTTCTCTGAATTTCTATCCCTGCATTGAACTATTAAAGTGGAAAGGATTATTAGAAGTTAGGTTGATATCTGTTGGGAAGGATAATTAGAAGTCAGGTTTTTTTACGTTGGAGTGTTGTTAGTGATTTCTTTGCAGATTGGATCTTGGTTCCCTAAACCGTCTGCATCATAACTTAACACCCATCCAAGACTGTATCATATCCAACTAAGCATGAAAATTTAGCAAAATAACAGAGATTAAAAAAAAGCCAGTAATTATTTTCTTAAACAAAGAACAAAAACTTCAACCAAAACCCACAAAAAGAACTCGAGAAAATATAGCAAAACCCCAGAAGTAATCATATATCCAACATTCGACTCAGACATAAAACCCATCCCCCCACCACACACACACAAATTTTCAAAAACAAATCCCAAAAAATATTTTTTCGAATAATAAATTATAAAGAGGTTTTACCGTGCAATAGCCCTCTCCGATCATAACAGCAGAACTTCAAGAGGAAAACATCGGGACGCTTCGGCTCCTGCAACTCCGGCCTGTAATAGTAAATCCCCGATGCCGAAGAACACGAGGGACACGCCTCCAATAGTCTCTTGTTCAACAAATCCCATCGCGTCGTTGATTTACCGACGACCCAGAACACTATGTAGCACCATTTCCCATCCGTCGTGACATCTTCACCACAAAATCAAATAAACCCAAGCACAAATCTTAAACAACCAGAAAAACAAATTTTCAGAAGAAAAAAAATACAGAATTAAACAAGGACATATAAGAAGAACCCTTCTCTTGTTCCCTCTTTCTCTTTTCCCTTACCTCCTCTTACAATGCTCAACCCAAAGAACAGTATAATACGGCAGAGATCACATCCCAATCCAGTCTTGTCCGGGCAATTCACAGTAATCACGCTCGGATCTCCTGGATTCTCTGCTTGGCTGATGAGTACCACGTCGTCGTAAGGAATACCCATCTCTTAGTTCTCTCCAATCTTCGAAAAAAATCTATCTTTTCTTGCTCTTGTTTCTTACCCTTGCTCTTCTTTTTAATCGGCCGTGAAAGCTCTATAAGAGACAACCGAGGCAGATGACGTAGTGGATGAAAATGGGCCTTTCTTCTTCTTCAATCTGCCGAGAGATTGGAGCTTCGTTCGAAGAATATCAGATACAAACACCAGAAAAGAGATGGGTGTCTCTCTCTCTCTCTCTCTCTTCTTCTTCACTTGTTCTTCTTGTTGTTTGCTACCTTGCTCTCTTTTTTCGTGGGTTTTTTTAATATATATCCCGGCCCTATCGGAAATGTCCAAAATCTCGGAGACGAGATATCGGCAACATTTCGGAAAGGAAAATTATGCTGTCGTACCGATGAAAAGGTCCTCCCTAGCTCCAGGCTGTTGGATAGCCTTCGTGATTTGTGTCATGCAAATGTTAGGACCATCTAGCGGTCTGGGACTAGGCCACTAGGGTGAGAGTATGGCCACCTGGGAATGGTAGCAACGCATTACCCGACTCCTCGGGTCCGTGCGTCTCCATCCAGCTGGAGTGGGTACCAAAGAACTAGTGAACTGAATTTGGAGAAATCCACGGCGTTCTGGCACTTATAGTTAAGTGTCACCTGTCCTGGGTTAAGCCTAAGGAAGTCCTTAACACAAGGACAGGTGACCCTCAACTATAAGTGCTAGAACGCCATGGATATTGTCATCTTGGACACAGATTTTTAGGCCACTAATTGTATGGCATGCATGGATGTGCCTGAAGGGGAGTTATCATCTCGACGCAGACTTTTTTGGACCACTAATTGTATGGCATACATGAATACACATGATTTTGGGTGAAAGATAATCTCTACGTGCCTGGGATTTGGGGACAAATTTTTTTTTGGAGAAGAATTACTGTAGTGCATATACACAAGAACAAAACTATCATAAGATTAAACTTACGAGACAGACTATGATAATGTGAGAAAGAGTGATGGAACAAAAATTAAAGTGAAAGATAAAAAGACACATGAAAGAGCCATGCTACCCCACGAATAATCGGACAAAAATATGTTTGGTTGAGACATTTGACCATTGGATTCAAGAGATCCACGGTCCGTAAGGCAACAACTATTTTATTCTTTGTAGTTGTTGCCTTGTGGATCTCTTGAATCTAATGGTCAATGGCCTCATTCAAACATAGTTTTGTCAAGTCATCAATGTAGCAATATTTATCTAAAAATCAATTTAGATTTATACCAGAAAGGTTGATCATCGATGTAATCTTCTTACGTAGATAAATAGTGGAAAAGTTCAGAGAAAAAAAAGAAGAATCCCCACCTACAGATCTTTACTTACTTAGAGACAAAAGTATATAATAGATACTGAGGAAAAAACAAATAGAGAGAGAGCTTCAAATAAATATATTGACATCATTAAAGATATGTATGAGAGAACAATTACTAGTGTTAAAACAATTGGTAGTGAGACAAATAAGTTTCCAATCACAATGAATTGCACCGGCTAAGAATCAATTATAAATCATACCTACTTGCTCAAGTTCTTGATAACATAATTGTTTAAATCTAAGATGAGGTATCTTGGTATATATTATTTCTAGATGGCATCGTATTAGTTGACAAGGTTAGAGATAAGGTAAATGTAAAACTAGAACTCTAGATGATGCAATTAAAAGATGATTTGCCCGTTAAAATTGACAATTAAGAGAGACTTAGAAGTGACCAATTTCGTTACTTTGATTCTATTATTCATAAGGAATGAGAGGTTAATGAAGACGCCACCCATAGATTAGAGTTGGTCGACTATAGTGATATGTGATTCTATAATGTTATGTAACCAACAAGTGTCAGTTAGATTAAAAAATAAAAATTATATGATGACAATGCTTTATAGAACAAAATGTTGGGGCAATCAAGAAACATGTTCATAAAATGAGTATAATCGATATGGGATGTTGAGAAAAATGCGTGGTAATATAAAAGGAAATAAAAATCAGAAATGAACACATTAGTAAAAATATAGGTGTATCTCAATAAGTGATAAAACGAGGAAAAATCAATTTAGATGGTTTGGCTATATGCAAGGAAGACCAATGACAACACTAATAAAGAGGAATGCGCAAGTCGAATGGCCTTAAAGGACGAGAGCATGGTCAAAGCAAACGTGGAGTAGGATTCTGAAAAGAGATTTTAAGAAACTTGTTTTCACAGAAGATAAGATCTACTTTGGACAGGATTGAAGGAAGGAACGTGATTTTGCAGCCAATCTTATATCGTTGGAGAAAAAAAAATCTTATGATGATGATAAATATTTTGACACACCTATGTGGGGCCCATATGAAGATGAGTTAAGAGTTAATTTTAAATGAGAATGATATCTTCAATTATCCTCACAAAAAATCAGCTCTTGACTCAACTCAATGTAAGCCCCACATAGAGTTGAATGGGATTTTATAATTTTTACTCAATATATTGAAATTTCATAACTTTGAAAAAAAATCTTTTTAATATAAACTTTAGATATAATTTTTGGTTATTAAAATAGCTTAGTTGAATATGACAATTAATTATTTCTAATTTGAAAGACTATAAATAGTTTTTGGTTATTAATCTGGTACGTAATAATGCAACAATGGCTTAGTTGCGGATGACAATTAATTATTGGGTTGTTCTACGGGCGTCCACGTCTTTCGGCTGGGCACCAACATTGGACCAAAATGCCTTTGCTCTGTGTGGACACCCACCCTTCTCCTTCGTCTCTCTCTCTCTCTCTCTCTCTCAATCTCTTGGCTTTTATCCTCCGTGTATCACCGTGGAGGCTAAAAGCCCAAGAGAGAGAGAGAGATGAAGGAGAAGGGCGGGTCCCCACAAAGCATGGGTATTTTGGTCCCATGTGGGTGCCCAGCCGAAAGACATGGACGCTCGTAGAGCAACCTTTAATTATTTTTAATTTGAAAGATGTCAATAGTAACTTAGATCTTATCTAGTATATCAATGAGAAGCATCTGTTCTTTTTCCGGTTTTGTGTGTTGTTTTCTAAATATCTATATAACAAAATAGGGAAGTTGTCTCCCCACTTATACCCCCTCTTATATGTTTCAACAAAGAAGGGCCAAGATCTTATCCCCAAAATAGACGGCGGATCTCAGCCACTCACACCCGATTTTGGCAAATGCTTTGTTGGAGAGTGCCGTGGGCACGGGCCACCCACTATCTATCTATATAACAAAACAAGACGGTTGTCTCTCTCCCCCTCTTATCTGGCTTCATAAAGGATGGCCGAGATCTTATCACACCAAATGGACGGTGGATCTCAGCCACTCACACGCAATTTTGACAAACGCTTTGTCGATGAGTACCGTGGGCACGGGTCACCTACTATTTACCTACATATAAGGAATGAAATGGGTATAGCCCTAGGGTCAGGCTCAAGGGGCCTCACTTTTTATGCCTCGAGAGGGGTGTTACCTTTAAAACGGATTGAAAATGGCCAGGGGCAAAAATAGAAAAAATAGATTTTAATGATTTTAACGAAAAGAGTTGTTCTGAAATTCAAATTTGAAAATTTAAGATTTAAAAAAAAATAGAATTTAACATAAATTTAATGGTTTTCTTATACCCCTCTTATCTTATATGGCTTCAATAATGAGTGGCTGAGATCCACTATGCTTCATATCGATGGCTGAGATTAACTCCCACCTGATTTTGACAAACACTTTGTCGGAAAGTGCCGCAGGCACGGGCCACCCACGCATAATCAAGACAACTCAACTTTATTCTCTTATCTCATCCATCCATCTAATGTGGACGGTTAGATAAAGAGTGGTTGAGATCAAATCCATTGATCTAAAGTGGACGGTTAGAATTCTGCCACTAAATCTGCTTCATTTGACCTCAATTTATTCAAAATTTAAATTTCGACACTGTTATTTTTTGTTATTTCTGATATTTTTCCCTTTCTCCCTCCGTGTGTTACAATTCGTTATAACAGCCGTTATAATGGAAAAAAAGGGCAATG
Source organism: Euptelea pleiosperma (assembly GCA_035048495.1). Classification (NCBI taxonomy): domain Eukaryota; kingdom Viridiplantae; phylum Streptophyta; class Magnoliopsida; order Ranunculales; family Eupteleaceae; genus Euptelea; species Euptelea pleiosperma. The sequence goes on along the minus strand of CM068544.1, from coordinate 41,175,703 downwards.
CCTCAGTCTGTTATACCGTTTGAGTGCCGAAGGCACCCAATTTTTGCAAACGCTTTTGTTGGAGAGTACCACGGGCATGGGCCATTTACTATTCTATATAACAAAGCACATTGGTTGTCTCCCTACTTATACCTCCTCTTATTAGCATCAACAAAGAAGGGCCGAGATCTAATCCTCCCCTAAATTAATGGGCGTTGGATCTCCACCACTCACCTGATTTTGGCAAATTCTTTGTCGAGGAGTGCCGATGGCATGGGGCACCCACTAGTCTATATAACAAAACAGGGAAGTTGTCTCCCCACTTATACCCCCTCTTATATGTTTCAACAAAGAAGGGCCAAGATCTTATCTCCAAAATAAATAGTGGATCTTAGCCACTTACACCCGATTTTGACAAACGCTTTGTTGGAGAGTGCCGTGGGCACAGGCCACCTACTATCTATATAACAAGTGAAAGTGGTTGTCTTACACCCCCTCTTACCATATATAGCTTCAAAATGAGTGGTTGAGATCCACTATACTTCATATCAATGGCTGAGATTAACTCACACCCGATTTTGACAAACACTTTGTCGGAAAGTGCCGCAGGCACAGGCCACCCACACATATAACAAAATAACTCAGTTGTATTCTCTTATCATATCCTGCTTCATAAGATAAAGAGTGGTTGAGATCAAATCCATCCATCTAATGTGGACGGTTAGAATTCAGCCACTCAATCCCCCTTATTTATTCATTCACTCCCACTCATTTGACCTCAATTTATTAAAAATTTAAAATTCATTTAATAGTTATTTTTTGTTATTTATGTTATTTTCACATTTTTTTCCTTTTTCCCTCTGTGCATTAGAATCCGTTAGTTATAATGAAAAAAAGGTAACGCCCCAATCCGTTATACCGTTTGAGTGCCAAAGGCACCCAATTTTTACAAACGCTTTTCTCGGAGAGTGCCGTGGGCACGAGCCATTTACTATCTATATAACAAATCAGGACGGTTGTCTCCCCCATTTATCTGGCATCATAAAGGATGGCCGAGATCTTATCACACCAAATGGACCGTGGATCTCAGCCACTCACACCCAATTTTGACAAACACTTTGTCGATGAGTGCCGTGGGCACGGGTCACCTACTATTTACCTACATATAAGGAATGAAATTGGTTGGATTTACATATAGTCCCAAGGGTCAGGTTTAGGAGCCCCACTTTTTTATGCCTCGAGAGGGGTGTTACCGTTAAAACGGATTGAAACGGCTAGGGGCGAAAATGAAAAAATGGATTTTAATGATTTTAAGGGAAAAAAGTGGTGCTGAAATTCAAATTTTAAAATTTAAAAAAATAGAATTTAACAGAAATTTAATGGTTTGCTTATACCCCTCTTATCTTATATGGCTTCAATAATGAGTGGCTGAGATCCACTATGCTTCATATCGATGGCTGAGATTAACTCCCGCCCGATTTTGACAAACACTTCATCGGAAAGTGCTGCGGGCACGGGCCACCCACGCATATATCAAGACAACTCAGTTGTATTCTCTTATCTAATCCATCCATCTAATGTGGACGGTTAGATAAAGAGTGGTTGAGATCAAATCCATCGATCTAATGTGGACGATTAGATTTCAGCCACTCAATCCACCTCATATGACCTCAATTTATTTAAAATTTAAATTTCAACACCGTTATTTTTTGTTATTTCTGTTATTTTCCCATTTCTCCCTCTGTGCGTTACAATCCGTTATAACAGCCGTTATAATGGAAAAAAACGGTAACGCCCCAATCCGTTATACCGTTCGAAGGCAACCAATTTTTGTAAACACTTTTGTCGGTGAGTGCCATGGGCATGGGCCATTTACTATTCTATATAACAAAACACATTGATTGTCTCCCTACTTATACCTCCTCTTATAAGCATCAACAAAGAAGAGCCGAGATCTAATCCTCCCCCAAATGGACGGTGGATCTCCCTCATTCACCTGATTTTGTCAAATTCTTTGTCGAGGAGTGCTGATGGCGCGGGGCACCCACTAGTTAAATAACATAAATAGGTTGGGGCATGAAACGACTGTTACAACATTTTTTTTAAAACCATGGTAAAAAATGACTGTTACAACGAAATAACAACCACTATAACAATAACACCCCAACCCTTTTATGTTATTAAAAAATAATGCTAAAATCCAATGGCGGTCGCGACATTTAAAAAAAAAAATCAATTTTTTAACTGTTATGAAGTTATTTTGAAAAATAAAAAATAATATTCTAACCATTTTTAGACTCGATGTAAAGTGTGATAATGTGTCATAACGGTAACGTTAAGGGACCGTCATACCATTACAACGGAGCATTGAAAACCGGATAAAACCTTGCTCTTAACTCCTACTCGTGTGAACTAGGTCATGTGATAAATGTTAAAAGATATAGTAAAATATTCCAATATAACGTTTACGGAGAAGTTGGAAGATGATTTGTAGAGAAATGGGGGTATTTCTCGCATGAGCAGCCCTTTTTAGTTTTTATTAGTAGCCGCCATCACGTGTCTTATCACTGGATGGTCTTCCCACGTGCCTTTCTTTTACGGATGCTTCAAGGAAAGTTCCCATTTCGTTTTCAAGCTTTTTTATTTTTTATTTTTTACATATAATTTCTTTTCTTACCTAACCATCCTTCATAATCTTAACTCTTAACTCCTAAGTTCATTATTTTATATTAATGGATGTCATTCCAACTAATAATTTATAAATGAGTGATGTCATGGTGCACCACGTCATCACTCTATGTAGATGCCAAATCAAGCTGTTATGGACCACACAAATTTTGGACGAATAGGATGAGCCTTTTTCCCAATTCAATCAACTGCTTAGGTAATACCAGTATCTCACACCATTGGATCCTAATTTATCGAGATTTGCATCATTAACTAGCCCATGATTAGGGTTTTGTGGGTAGGACTTAATTGTAAATTAATATTATTTATAATTAACAATTAGATAGTATCAGATGGCTTTAGACATAATTGAATGGAAGAACAAGATTGGTGTAGTCGACCTTATATCGTTAGGATAAGGCTTATGATGATGATGATGATGATGATCATGATGAAATAGATGGTATCGGGCCTGGGTATCACAACTGCATTTGACACCCTTCACACAATGAGTAAAATAAAGGTATTTTAGTAACACCCCCCTGAAATTTGAAAGTAATTAGTAATACCAACCTTATACTTTAAAACCTTAGGAATATCCCCCTTGACCTTGTTTAACCATCATTCGACTAATGTTAAAACATGAAATGCATCGTACGACTGTTAATACACCTATAAAAGGACCATAATATTGCAAGTACAATGCGAACGACAGTGATTCAAGTCCGTTTCAACTTAAGTCAATCACTGTTAAACTAGGTCAAGGGGGGGTAATCTTAAAATTTGAAAGTATAAGGGGGTATTACTAGTTACTTTCGATTTTCAGGGGAGTGTTACTAAAATAGCCGTTAAAAAAAAAACACAAAATTGACGTCATTGCTGATGTCAGTGGTAGCTCAAAAATTGAAATGGACGGCCACATTTTGATTAGGTCTTGGTTTTGGAGTATCTATCAAAGCCCGTTAAGAGTCGATATCATTAGATTTTGATTGGTTGGGGTTTTATATATATAATAAATCCATCAAAAAGCCAATAACTTAAAAAGCCCAGCAAATGCAACGGTAGGATTCGTCCACGTAGCACCTGATTTGCCTTTAAATACTCTAGTCAACACAACGATAATGTGAATCTTAATAGGGATCCCAACCACATCCAAGTGTCGTATTATTGCTCTTAAGTGCTACTCATAGGCTCCCAGCCACTGAAACAAATCAAGATTAGGACAACCCCTTCCATTAATAATACAACTTGCTCTCGCCACTACGGCATATATATATGTGGCATCCCCACGCCATGATTATGACACGACGACTTTTTTTGAGCCGTCGATGAAAGATCCAACCATTATCATGAAGTCCTAATATTGTGATTTGGACACTCATCATCGACTCAGACCGTAGATCAGCCTCTTGTTTCTAAATTGATGGACGATGGGACCCACCACAGTACTGGATGGGTCATAAGTAGACGTCTGATGGTCCTAACGTTTGTCTTAGTCTGCGAGTACGAAATGTGATATTATTTTGTGTCGTGATGTAACAAGGTATACCCGAGATCTTTTCAAACGCGGAAGCGCGCACTGACCACCGCATGGATGTTTAGCCCACCCGTTCATAGACTTTCATTCCAAAAATCAACTTGATTGAAGATTTTTAGCCGTTGGTTTTAGTACTCAAAAATGGTTGAATTAAACGGCTATAAGCACACCTTAAAAGGTACTTAAAAAGTACTAAAATCTAATGGTTAGAGACTACCGATCATGGAGATTTTTGGTTTGTATCAAGGTTTAAAGGAGGCCGTTTTAACGGTTAAACGGACTGGGGGCGTTACCGTTTAAACGGACAGGGGCAAAAATAGAAAAAAATGGGAAAAAAATGGAATTAAATGGATTTTAACGGAAAAAAACGGAAAAAGTGGCGCTGAAATTCAAATTTTGAAATTTAAAAATAAAAAAAAAAAATGAAATTTAACGGATTTAAACAGAAATTAAACGGATTTTAATGGAATTAAACGGTTTTAACGGCCGTTTTTTTCACAAAATTTTTCAAAATTAAATGGCTGTTTAAACCAAGGTTAAAGGAGGCTGTTTTAACGGTTAAACGGACTGGGGGCGTTACCGTTTAAACGGCCGTTAAAACGGATTGAAACGGTCAGGGGCAAAAATGGAATTTAACTGAAAAAAACGGAAAAAGTGGCGTTGAAATTCAAATTTTGAAATTTGAAAATTAAAAAAAAAATTAGAATTTAACGTATTTAAACGGAAATTAAACGGATTTTAACAGAATTAAATGGTTCAAAATTTTTCGAAATTAAACGGCCGTTTAAACGATTTTAACGGCAGTTTAAACGATTTTAACGGCTGTTAAAACGATTTTAACGGCTGTTAAAACCAAAAAACGGCCGTTTTTTTCAAAACCGATAAAACGGGTTTAAACGGGCTTGGGGCGTTACCGTTTAAACGGCCGTTTAAACCGTTTAAACAGCCGTTTTTAAAACCATGGTTTGTATATCCACCACGGGGTGGGATAAACAGTCATGCGTCAGCGGTCCCAGGTGACAGCGGTAAGTAACAAAACTCGTGCTTCCGCATTTGAAAAAGTTTCAGGCATACCTTTGTTACATCTTTTTCTTTATTTAATGGGGTCGTGATGTAACAAGGTATACCTGAGATCTTTTCATTTGCGGAAGCGGTATTTTTGGTAGTCACCACTGCCATCTGGGCCCACTGACCGTATAGATGTTTAGCCCACCCTTTAATAGACATTCATACAAAAAATCAGCTTGTTTAATGATTGTTAGCCGTTGGTTTTAGTACTCAAACGATTGTTGTATTCAACGGCTATAAGAACGCCTTAAATGGTTTCTAAAAAGTGTTAAAATCTAATGGTTATAAATTACCAATCAAGGTGATTTTTGGTATGTATATCCACCAAGGGGTGAGATAAACATCCAAGCGGTCAGTGGGCCCAGATGGTAGCGGTGACTACCAAAAATGCCGCTTCCGCAAATGAACAGTTTTAGGCATACCTTGTTACATCTTTTTCCTATTTAATGTGTATGGTTGGTCCCCCAGTTCCCTTGCTGGTTGCTTTGTCGGGTGGCACGCGTGGGTCCCTTAGCTGAAGGTGGCATAGATGTTGACTACTTCAACCATGTGGCCAAAATATTGTTCCTATCCACTCTCCTCAAAAGGTATCTAATAAAAGAAGAATTTTTTTGATGCTGGCACATTTAGTTAAGTGCCACCTGTCCTGGGTTAAGGTGGCCCTTAACTCTAGTTACCTGGCACTTATAACTAAGTGCCACTTGTCCAGATGTTAACGTGGCCCTTAACTGTAGTTGCTTTGGAAGGCTACCTTAACCTCAGGACAGGTGGCACTTAACTATAAGATGTGATTGAGCAAATGTGGATTCGTATTGATTAATATTAAACTAATTAGGGGGCGGCACATCCTTGCACGTGAGTTATTGTAGCCGGGGTCTCATCAACGTTGATGATTGATTATAGTATGAGCCAAGTTGCACGTATTTAGAGACCACCGACCTCGTCGATGTTTATCCCATCGTTAGATGGACTAACATACCAAAATTCATCCGATTAGTAATTTATATCCGTTGGATTAGAGTATTTTTAACTGTAATTTTGAGCATTATTTGGGGTACTCATATCCAAACCACTAATCAGGCCGATATCACCTAGGAATCTACCAAATATCCATATGGTCAGTGGTCTCTAATAAAGTTCCATACTCTAGTCCCTCGTAAACGATCGTCGATGTGGGATGTCAGTATGCTGAACAACTTGCGTGGGTGAACGTCTTGCGAAGCCCTTGTCATCGTCACCAACCCTAGTTTTGGCTTTATAATAGTATAGATTCGACCAACTTGGTTAGTAAATTATTGGGAGTTTAGGCAGATATCCTAGAAAATTTACAAGTGGAAACTCATTGTGGGTTGAGTGTGGGACCGGGACATTGTGGATGTGGGTGGTGGTGGTGGTGGTGGGGATGAATTTTTTTTTGCTGCAGTTCGCACCTTTCAGATCACTTGAAAACTCACCGCATGGCACTCTTTGGACCCACTGCCCCATGATTAGTCCACAACCTACACATAAAAATTGACTGATTGGTGATCTCTAGATATTGGATTTGAGCATTTTTCATCAAGTGATCTCTATCCGTTGGATTTGATCGTTCGTGTACTCTGATCGAACAGCTAGAGATCACCAGACAGACTAATTTCTTGTGTGTGGGTCCATCATGAAGGGGTGGACCTACCATTCGTATGGATGCGTCATGAAGAGGTGGACCTATCATAATATATGGTGCTATGTGACATGTTTTAAAGCAATGCGCAACACGGCAAATGAGAGCAAAGTGCAGCGAAAACTAATAAGAAAAATTGAGGAAGGGATCTAGGGAATCTTTGTAGTTGGGTGGACGAGGATTCCAATTTCCAAACAATGATGTTGTGTGTGAGATCTTTTTATTGCTTTCTTGTAAAGAATCCAATGAATGTTGTCTTGTGGGCCGGGCCTACCCTTTTCAGAAACGGTCGGTGGGAAGATATTGTCAAGGGCGGTACGCCCTATATCCATATTTAACCCTTTTTTTCGGGTATTTTAGTAACAGCTCCTGAAATTTTAAAGTAATTTGTAATACCCCCTTATACCTTCAAATGTTATGTCGTTGACCTAGTTTAACTATCATTTGACTAACATTAAAATGTGACATGGATCATGCGGCTGTTAATGCACTTATGAAAGGACCATAATGTTGCAAGTACAATGCTAGTCCGTTTTAACTGAAGTCAACCACTGTTAAACTAGGTCAAGGGGGTAATCCTAACGTTTGAAAGTATAAGGGGGCATTACAAATTACTTTCAAATTTCAGGGGGTGTTACTAAAATACCTTTTTTTTTTCTAAACATCTCTCTATCAAGCTTGAACATGGTATCCACCTCATGTTGACTATTGGATGGGGTTGTACCAATAGAAAATCGAATGTGAACGATGATCATAGTCGTCCGATCTATCGCAATGGGTTTGCAAGATCAGATGAAATAAGATGAGTAGAAAATGAAAAAAAAAAAGAAAAAAAGAGAGAGATTTCTAACCCCATAAAAAAAAAAATCAAACAAATGATCTCCTCATCATATAGATCATCCTCAGCAAAAATTAGCCCATTCTGAAATTTCTAACCCCATCAAATGTGATTTTCAAGTTACACAGTAAAAATTGACACTCCATAATTCCTCAACTTCTAAATCAGTCTAAGAATATCAGAATGATTTGAATTTTTGTGAGGATGATCTCATCACCATAGAGATCATCCATTGATTCATCTTCTACGTGGGTATGCCAAAAAGGTGTCAAAAATGGGGGTCCTCCCGAGCCCGACCTATAAAAAAATATCTGAATCGAAACATTTTGACCTAAGAATGATAATGTCGAAAACTTTTCTGCGTAATAATTATTTTTAATTATTTTATGTACATTTTGGGTAGTCTTTATTTAATGTGGTAGGCAATTTTTCATTAAAGAAGCCGAAACAGTGTTCACCACATATCCAGACAGGGCCTAGTCTTTGCCATTTATGTGGACCTTGGCTCTCTGTGCGTGATTGGAGGTAGACTAGTGTTATCTCTTTCTCTTTTGGTACGTACGTGGGTAGGACCTTATCTTTTTTTTTTATTGGATTGTTATTCTTAAAACCGGTCCGGGCTGAATAATTCAATTGGTAAACCAATCTCAAAACCGGTTTTATATAGCAAAGGCTCAGACTCGGAGGACTCATCTTTTTCTGACTCATCCTTTCACGAAATTCAAGGGTGGTTTTTCTTTGGCAAAAAGTGATGCCAGCTCAGTCTATCAACCACCATTGTATTCTCGGAATCCACGCCCGAGAACCAGAGTGAAAATTAAGATGAGTCCTTGGACGGCTGAACCGGCCGGCCATTTCTCCTTTCCTAACCATTCCGGTTTTCCAACATTGCTTGGGACACATGGGAAAGAAATGGTGGATCCTAGCCAATTATATGTTGCAAGGGGCATTTGTATGTCAATAGTTAAAAAAAAAAAGAATACAGAATCCGTTAGACATATTTACGAATAAAAAACAAGCGAGTACGGAAACAGGTTTTGAGCTTAGGACTTCTTTTTTTTTTTGGTTTTCTTACTACAAATCTTTTAATGAATTTGAATTTAAAATATTGGAGGGAAAATCAAATTTGGGAGACCTTGGATTTCAAGTTTGTGAAAACTTTTAATCTCACATTGGCTTGAAGAGTTGATAGCCTTATCATATAACCTCGTCTTATCATAACAAATAATAAAGGGTTGGAAACAGTCTTATCATATAACCTCGTCTATTGATAGCCTTACTTATCACAACTATAGGGCTATATTTTCTCTAATGAGGAAACATGTTTAACCCTGGATCGTTGATTTAAGACAAGTTTTGGTTTAAGCCTAGCTACAGAGTTTTGATCCTTAGACCAATCGATAAACTAAAAGGTTATTCTTTTAAAAGGATAAAAGTACATTAAAGAGTTTTGAACCTTCCACCTTAAAGTAAATTGCTTTTTTAAGTTAAAATTTCAAAAAGATTTTGGTGTGAAAAGTTTTCAGAAATCTAAAAAATGGTGTAACTTTTTAAAATCAAAAGTTTATATCGTTATTCTCAGTCCAATGCTACAACTAAGGAAGAAGGGTAGTTGTATCCTGGGAGGTGAATGTCTATCGATCATAGACTGCTGGCATTAAGAGATCCTCTTGCAGTGGGCGTCAATCACCTTAAGGACAACATCATTGACGTACCTCTACCGATAAGTTCTTCTCTTCTCTTTATATTTCAACATCTTGTTTTTATTATGTCATTTATTTCTTGGATTTCAAACTAATAATTATTCTACATACACATGGTACATATTATCTAACAACTATTATATTTATGATACGTATGAGAGGGTAAAATATAATTTTATCGAAGCCTCGTGCTCGATTTAACTATTACATATATTATCTAACAACTATTCCAAAATAGCCCCGTATAACTACCTAAATCTATACGGATCTCTTCCACATAAAAAGGGAATCTTTTGTTACAATAGAACCAGAAGTGATGTGGATTATTCAAGAATCGTTGTAAATTGACTTTTTTGGTGTAGCGAAATACCTAAATTAAGATTAGCAAAATAACATAACTATGAAATTTAATACAACTTATACATCTTGATAATTTGCATGATTAGGGTACAATATATACTACTCTAGTGCTTAGTAAGAGGATAGAGAGATTTCATCATGGATGGCCCTGCAATAAGACCCACCAATCATGGGACAAGTCTATTTTTAATTTGCTTGGATACATCTCTGAGAAAAATCCTTAAAGACGTCTCTCCACCGTCAAACACATGCACCTTGAAATTCATGTTCAGTCCCCTACTTATGAAACTTTCTTTATTGGGCTAGCCATACACTTCATATGTTTCTAGCGAGTTGCATGGCATCATTAAATGACACAAGTCTTGGATAAGAATCTACAACGCACTAGAACACCCTTGTTGATGATCTTTTGCTTCAACAGCATCTAGGGTTCCTTGAACAATGTGATATCTCACACCTGGTAAATACTGAATCCCTTCCTCATCTTACAATGATAACAGGATGTTCTTGTGAATTATGGCCAATACTAGGTATATAAGTAGCAACACCTTATGGCACGAGCTGACGACAGCCATGCACCACCCATATCCGCGATGCCGAAAACACTCTACTCTTTCAAGAGGATTCGAGCAATGTTGTTGATTTATTCCATGCCGAGTACTATTTTACCAACTACAATAGGACAAATCTAGTCTGCAACCATTTGCAGACTTAAAAGTATGCAAACGTCGCATCCACCATTGAATATTCATTGAAAAATATGTTTTTAATTTATAAAATATATATTTTTTAAAAACATTGAATTAACACATTTTTCAAGGGACATCCAACCGTACCGACAATGTTTGCATACTTTTAAGTCTGCGAATGGGTGCTAAAGAGCAATTTTTCCTCCACGGTGCGAAAGAGCCTAAAAGATCCATGGGTGTAAAAGAGCAAAAGTTGATCTTTCGTTCAAGGACTCTTTGGTCAAGTTTCGAATAATCCAAGCCATCCCATCTATAGGTTTATTTTTCGCGGCTTTTTTCATGACCCACCCAAGGAATGCGATAGATCGTATGGTTAGGATCTTTGGGTAAGGAAATCTTGATTACACCTTTTACATGGAAAGTCTTCACTCTTCAGTCTTCGCCACCACATAGCTTTGTTGTTCTTATGAACGTCATAAATGTTCTCCAGTGACCATATGGGGAGAAAAGATTTGCTGGCCCGGCGGCACTTCAAACTTTGAAGTCTCTCCACCCAAAATGTCTGACACGTACACCAATCCCTTAACCCAACCCGCGATAAAATTTTTGAAGCAGTGGCGCCACAATCTCCTGTTGCGTTCGTACAAACCCAGAAATGCTTTTGTACAGGAGATTGTGTCGCCATGTGATTGGCCACTGCTTCGCTGCTTCAGAAAAAGCCCTTGGTTAGTGGTTAATAAGGGTTACCTGTCAGACATTGGATGGAGACTCCAAACAGTCCCCCGGGGCCCCAATATGGGAACGAAACCCTGCATTTATGGGTCCCACCTATAAATACTCTGATAATAAAAATCAGCTCGATTGGGTAATCATATCCGTGCATTACATTGCACTCTTTTGGACGGTTAGGAAACAAATAACTGCAGATCGAAATCGAGAAAATGTGCATTGATCAAATGGCTAAAATCATCTGATGTTTGGCATAGGCCCCCAAAAGCGCCAAACATCGTTTTTTGTCACCTACTCTCTATTGGTGGGTGACGTGTGTCCGTACTCTGAATAAGAGCCACGTGTGCAACAATCTGGGTATCATACTGTACAATTATACTGATATGGTACTAGACACATTTCCTACGGCAACACTTAATCATGATATTGGTGGGTCCCTACTCTTAATCAGGTTGATTTTGAGCTAAGATCTTGCTTGAGAGATATCATTTAGCATGTGATTAACATGTCCTAATCCTATGTTTGGTCTGTCCCTGACCCTGAATTGCCAGGCTGGTTGCTTTGTCGGGTGGCATCCGTAGGTCCTGAATCGAAGGTGCAACCGATGTGGGGCCCAAAGTGTTGTTCCTATCCACTCTACGGAAAGGAATCTGTGGGGCCCCGCCTTTGATCAACGACGCGTTGACCAAAAAAAAGGATCAACGACTTCTCTGTACCACAATGCACGTTGAAAAATATGTTGTTACTGTATTCAAAAAAAAAAAAAAAAAATTCATATATTTTAAAACACTGTATCTGATGAGATCGGCTAATTTTAAACTTATTCGACCAAGTTGATTAGTATTATTGGGTAGTGGGGCCGTGGGGCCGTGGGGCCGTGGGGTTGGGGATGAAATAATTTTTCCTGTAGATCGCCACGTGACACGTGACACTCATCTGTGCCCACTGACCTATGCATGATTGGCCCACTACTTGATGGACTTACATTACACACTACTTGATATACTTACATTACAACAATATCAACCTGATTGGTTCTCTAGCAATTGGATTCGAGCATTTCTCATACAGCGATTTCTAGACGTTGGATTCCAGTATTTGTTTCAGTACGCTGATTGAGCAAATAGAGATCACCGATCAGGCTAAATTTGGGTGTGAAAGGGATGGACCAACCAATCATTCATGGGTCAGTGGGCCCGAAAGAATGTGCCATGTGGCACGTTTTCAAGCAACGTTCAACACTACAACGACAGCGAACATGCCAAAAATAAAATAAAAAAAGACTTTCAGATTGGGATCTAGGGAATCTTCTAGGTTGGGTGGACGAGGATTCTAATTTCTAAACAATGATGCCGTAAGATCTTGTATTGCTTTCTTGTAAAGAATCCAATAAATGTTGTCTCGTGGGCCTTTTGTGAGAGAGAGAGAGACAGAGAGAGAGAGAGAGCTTATCGGTTCTGATTCTGTTCGTAAGGTACCCAGAACTTGAACCAATATTGGCCATTCTTTTCAGTTCCGATTCTCTGGAACCAATTTGGGGTTTGGTTTTGGCCCAAATCCTTGTTCCAATGTTGAAGACAAAGGCATTTTTGTCATCTATTATCTATACTAAAGCTCGGCATTGCTGAGGTGGCGCTCTCTCCATCTTTTTTCCATCGATTTTACCAAATATACCCTCTGTTTAGTTTTTTCAAAAATAACATCTTCACACTTGCTTTAATGTTACTAAACTACAAGGGTATATTGGACTTTATCTTAACAAAAACCTTTACTCTTCCAATCTCTTTGTTCCCAAACGTTACTCCTATTAAAACCATCTTCATTAATCCTCTAAAACCCACCCCAGCACTGCTGAGGTGGCGATGTTTCCATTTTTTTTAAAAATACCCTTGAACCTCTTTAACATGGGTCGGGTTCGGTGCCAACATTTTTGACCAACACCTTGGCATACCCTCATAGGAGATGAATCAATGGCTGATTTTTAGTGAAGATGATCTATATGGTGAGGAGATCATCCTCCCAAAAATTCAAATCACTTTGATATTCATAGACTAGTTTAGAAGTTGAAGAATTATGGACCGTCGATTTTTACTGTGTAACTTGAAAACCACATTTAACGGGGTTAGAAATTTCAGAATGGGTTGATTTTTTGTTGGAGTTATCTATATGGTGAGGAGATCATCCTCACCCAAAATCAGCCATTGATTCATCCTCTATGTGGGTCCACCAAGGTGTTGGTCAAAAATGTTGGTAAGAAATGTTGGTCACCGAAACCCAACCCCTTTAACATCTCTTAAATTCTAAAAAAATCCTTTACACTTCAAAACGATTCAAAACACTATTCGTGTTTTTAATTCCAAGATGCCTCTTACTCTACAGCATATACGGCTCCCCAAGATGTCTCTCTATCTCCCCTATTACTCGTGTTGAACGAAAAACGATTTGATGGTATTTGAACGGTCTCATTCCTGCCTAGCTCTAATCTCTTACATCTCCTACCTCTAATACTCTAAGTGCTAAATCTCAAATCATAATTTTATTTATTTTATTTGTTCTAGATATTGAGCAATATGCAGAGATTTCTGAGGCGTCATAAGCTACATACATGAGACATATTCAAACAAGTCTGCAAATAGAACACTGTTTCAAAGGATTTGACACCGATCATCGCACACTACTAAGACGATTGAGATTTGGTTTTAAGTGAAGACAATTATACTATCTGTTGTTCTTCAAAAAAAAAAAATTTCAGAAACTTCACCCATTTTTTTTTATTTCTTGATTTTTATAAACAGATCGATAAGATAAAAGAATGGTTATCATATGCGTCTCCCATTTTTTTTCCCTAAGGCGTCGTCAACTATTCATCTTCTATCAGGTATTTTTTTTAGATTTATTTTCCTTTTTAATTAATTTTGATTTTGATTTGTGTTCTACTTTATTTTACTTTAGAAATGGAATAGAGATCTTGAATCAAGTGTTTGTGTTTATTGTTTGGGTTGCAATCAAAATGTATATTTAAACATCGTATATGCACAAAAAAAAAAATTGGTTCTAAATAATTTTGGGAGCAATGACTTACTGATGGATTTAAATAGTAGGTGGACCTACAATCAACCTGATTAATTGTTTCTAACCGTTGGATTTAAGTCTTCTATCAATTGTTGTACTGTCATGGGTTTTGATCCTTACGCTTGATATCACCATCAGGCTTAGTTTTTAGTCTGCAGGTTCATCTAGAACTTAATTTATGATTATTGTGATATCTAAACGTTGCATTGGCATTGGATTTTGAGGGATTTTATTTTTAAATATATAACTTCTAGAGTTCACCAAATCAATATAACTTTTTGTGTATGTGTCTATCAAGAGGTGTGCGAAGCATCCATGCAGTTTGTGAGCCCATCGCCTATAATCTCAAACATGCAACATTCTGCAACAAAATTTCATTCATTTTTCTCTTAATATTATAAGCTTTGAAAAGTGTATAAAAAAACTTCATGGTAATTAGCATAATATTGGTTCTCAGAGAGAAATAGAGTGCTATTGGAATGCGATTCATCATTGATCTCTAAAAACTGTGTAACATTGCGTTTTAAGGGAGATGCGCACTGGTTCTTTAAGGTGCCCATGTCCTCTTTGACATGTGTCACTAGATGTTAGGGGTTAAGATGTCTAAACTAAATGTTCGACAAATTTATATCTATATATCACCAAATCATAGAAGTGATATATATCACAAAAATCATAAAATGTCTTATTTTTAATAGGCGATGTGAGGTGAACGTACCACACACATGTACCATTAACACAATAATAATTATTTTTTTAACATTATATAAGTATCAAAATAAGATATAATTGTATATACAAAAAAAAAAAACATTCCTTTTACTGTGTCCGTGCTAAGCACGGGCTATTGATTCCTAGTTTAAAACAATAATTTGGTAGTCAACTTGGGTCAACACTGGTCAAATAGCAATGGACCGAGTCACAGGGGATATGTCAGCTTTTTCAAAATTTTGGAGGGTATGTATGTCTAATTTTAAAGATAACATGGGGGGATATGTCAAAAATTCCATTTATTTTTATGTACATTTTTTGTTATATTATTTGATGTGGTAAGCAGTTTTCCTCAAGGTTTAAAGGAGGCCGTTTTAACGGTTAAACGGACTGGAGGCGTTACCGTTTAAACCGTTTAAACGGCCGTTAAAATGGATTGAAACGGTCAGGGGCAAAAATGGAAAAAAAAAGGAGAAAAAACGGAATTAAACGGATTTTAACGGTTTTAACGGAAAAAAAAAACGGAAAAAGTGGCGCTGAAATTCAAATTTTAAATTTTGAAAATTAAAAAAAAAATGGATTTTAACGAAATTAAACGGTTTTAACGGCCGTTTTTTTACAAAAATTTTTGAAATTAAACAGCTGTTTAAACGATTTTAACGGCCGTTTTTTTCAAAACCGATAAAACGGGTTTTAACGGAAACGGGCTTGGGGTGTTACCGTTTAAACCGCCGTTTTTAAAACCATGGTTTTCCTTAAAGACGACGCACGCCAAAACAGTGTGCACCACAAGTCCATACTCCTCTTTGCAGTGGTCTTAGCCATTGAAACACTATGTGGACCTTGGCTCCTTGTGCCTGATTGGACGTAGGACTGTTATCTCTTTCTCTTTTGGTAGGTATTAATCGAGCCAATTAAGTGGTGGGTCCCAACTGATTAGAAGTTTGCCACGTGCATTGAAGAAGAAGGGTAGTTGTATCCTGGGAGGTGAATGTCTATCGATCATAGACTGCTGGCATTAAGAGACCTTCTTGCAGTGGGCGTCAATCACCTTAAGGACAACATCATTGACGTACCTCTACCGATAAGTTCTTCTCTTCTCTTTATATTTCAACATCTTGTTTTTATTATGTCATTTATTTCTTGGATTTCAAACTAATAATTATTCTACATACACATGGTACATATTATCTAACAACTATTATATATATGATACGTATGAGAGGGTAAAATATAATTTTATCGAAGCCTCGTGCTCGATTTAACTATTACATATATTATCTAACAACTATTCCAAAATAGCCCCGTATAACTACCTAAATCTATACGGATCTCTTCCACATAAAAAGGGAATCTTTTGTTACAATAGAACCAGAAGTGATGTGGATTATTCAAGAATCGTTGTAAATTGACTTTTTTGGTGTAGCGAAATACCTAAATTAAGATTAACAAAATAACGTAACTATAAAATTTAATACAACTTATACATCTTGATAATTTGCATGATTAGGGTACAATATATACTACTCTAGTGCTTAGTAAGAGGATAGAGAGATTTCATCATGGATGGCCCTGCACTAAGACCCACCAATTATGGGACAAGTCTATTTTTAATTTGCTTGGATACATCTCGGAGAAAAATCCTTAAAGACGTCTCTTCACCGTCAAACACATGCATCTTGAAATTCATGTTCAGTCCCCTATCTCACACCGGGTAAATCCTGAATCCCTTCCTCATCTTACAATGATAACAGGATGTTCTTGTGAATTATGGCCAATACTAGATATATAAGTAGCAACACCTTCTGGCACGAGCTGACGACAGCCATGCACCACCCATATCCATGTTCCCGAAAACACTCCACTCTTTCAAGACGATTCGAGCAATGTTGTTGATTTATTCCATGACGAGTACTATTTTACCAACTACAAATCCTCCGAATAGGACAAATCTAATCTGCAACCATTTGCAGACTTAAAAGTATGCAAACGTTGCATCCACCATTGAATACTCATTGAAAAATGTGTTTTTAATTTATAAAATATATTTTTTTTTAAAACATTGAATTAACACATTATTCAAGGGACATCCAACCGTACTGACAATGTTTGCATACTTTTAAGTCTGCGAATGGTTGCTAAAGAGCAATTTTTCCTCCACGGTGCTAAAGAGCCTAAAAGATCCATGGGTTTAAAAGAGCAAAAGTTGATCTTTCGTTCAAGGACTCTTTGGTCAAGTTTCGAATAATCCAAGCCATCCCATCTATAGGTTTATTTTTCGCGGCTTTTTTCATGACCCACCCAAGGAACGCGATAGATCGTATGGTTAGGATCGTGCGGTACGTTGTTTTTGGGTAAGGAAATCTTGATTACACCTTTTACATGGAAAGTCTTCACTCTTCAGTCTTCGCCACCACATAGTTTTGTTGTTCTTATGAACATCATAAATGTTCTCCAGTGACCATATGGGGAGAAAAGATTCGCTGGCCCCGCGGCACTTCAAACTTTGAAGTCTCTCCACCCAAAATGTCGGACACGTACACCAATCCCTTAACCCAACCCGCGATAAAATTTTTGAAGCAGTGGCGCCACAATCTCCTGTTGCTTTCGTACAAACCCAGAAATGCTTTTGTACAGGAGATTGTGTCGCCATGTGATTGGCCACTGCTTCGCTGCTTCAGAAAATTTCTCGCGTTAAGACCTTGGTTAGTGGTTAATAAGGGTTACCTGTCAGACATTGGATGGAGACTCCAAACAGTCCCCCGGGGCCAGCGAATCCCCCCCCTTGGTTAGTGGTTAATAAGGGTTACCTGTCAGACATTGGATGGAGACTCCAAACAGTCCCCCGGGGCCAGCGAATCCCCCCCCCCCCCCCCCAATATGGGAACGAAACCCTGCATTTATGGGTCCCACCTATAAATACTCTGATAAAAAAATCAGCTCGATTGGGTAATCATATCCGTGCATTACATTGCACTCTTTTGGACGGTTAGGAAACAAATAACTGCAGATCGAAATTCGAGAAAATGTGCATTGATCAAATGGCTAAAATCATCTGATGTTTGGCATAGGCCCCCAAAAGCGCCAAACATCGTTTTTTATGTCACCTACTCTCTATTGGTGGGTGACGTGGGTCCGTACTCTGAATAAGAGCCACGTGTGCAACAATCTGGGTATCATACGGTACAATTATACTGATATGGTACTACTAGCCACATTTCCTACGGCAACACTTAATCATGATATTGGTGGGTCCCTACTCTTAATCAGGTAGATTTTGAGCTAAGATATTGCTTGAGAGATATCAATTAGCATGTGATTAACATGTCCTAATCCTGTGTTTGGTCTGTCCCTGACCCTGAATTGCCAGGCTGGTTGCTTTGTCGGTTGGCATCCGTAGGTCCTGAATCGAAGGTGCAACCGATGTGGGGCCCAAGGTGTTGTTCCTATCCACTCTACGGAAAGGAATCTGTGGGGCCCCGCCTTTGATCAACGACGCGTTGACCCAAAAAAAGGATCAACGACTTCTCTGTACCACAGTGCACGTTGAAAAATATGTTGTTACTGTATTCAAAAAAAAATTTCATATTTTTTAAAACACTGTATCTGATGAGATCGGCTAATTTTAAACTTATTCGACCAAGTTGATTAGTATTATTGGGAAGTGGGGCCGTGGGGTTGGGGATGAAATAATTTTTCCTGTAGATCGCCACGTGACACGTGACACTCATCTGTGCCCACTGACCTATGCATGATTGGCCCACTACTTGATGGACTTACATTACACACTACTTGATATACTGACATTACAACAATATCAACCTGATTGGTTCTCTAGCAATTGGATTCGAGCATTTCTCATACAGCGATTTCTAGACGTTGGATTCCAGTATTTGTTTCAGTACGCTGATTGAGCAAATAGAGATCACCGATCAGGCTAAATTTGGGTGTGAAAGGGATGGACCAACCAATCATTCATGGGTCAGTGGGCCCGAAAGAATGTGCCATGTGGCACGTTTTCAAGCAACGTTCAACACTACAACGACAGCGAACATGCCAAAAATAAAATAAAAAAAGACTTTCAGATTGGGATCTAGGGAATCTTCTAGGTTGGGTGGACGAGGATTCTAATTTCTAAACAATGATGCCGTAAGATCTTGTATTGCTTTCTTGTAAAGAATCCAATAAATGTTGTCTCGTGGGCCTTTTGTGAGAGAGAGAGAGAGCTTATCGGTTCCGGTTCTGTTCGTAAGGTACCCAGAACTGGAACCAATATTGGCCATTCTTTTCAGTTCCGATTCTCTGGAACCAATTTGGGGTTTGGGTTTTGGCCCAAATCCTTGTTCCAATGTTGAAGACAAAGGCATTTTTGTCATTTAAAACAATAATTTGGTAGTCAACTTGGGTCAACACTGGTCAAATAGCAATGGACCGAGTCACAGGGGATATGTCAGCTTTTTCAAAATTTTGGAGGGTATGTATGTCTAATTTTAAAGATAACATGGGGGGATATGTCAAAAATTCAATTTATTTTTATGTACATTTTTTGTTATATTATTTGATGTGGTAAGCAGTTTTCCTCAAGGTTTAAAGGAGGCCGTTTTAACGGTTAAACGGACTAGAGGCGTTACCGTTTAAACCGTTTAAACGGCCGTTAAAATGGATTGAAACGGTCAGGGGCAAAAATGGAAAAAAAGGAGAAAAAATGGAATTAAACGGATTTTAACGGTTTTAACGGAAAAAAACGGAAAAAGTGGTGCTGAAATTCAAATTTGAAAATTTGAAAATTAAAAAAAAAATGGATTTTAACGAAATTAAACGGTTTTAACGGCCGTTTTTTTCAAAACCGATAAAACGGGTTTTAACGGAAACGGGCTTGGGGCGTTACCGTTTAAACCGCCGTTTTTAAAACCATGGTTTTCCTTAAAGACGACGCACGCCAAAACAGTGTGCACCACAAGTCCATACTCCTCTTTGCAGTGGTCTTAGCCATTGAAACACTATGTGGACCTTGGCTCCTTGTGCCTGATTGGACGTAGGACTGTTATCTCTTTCTCTTTTGGTAGGTATTAATCGAGCCAATTAAGTGGTGGGTCCCAACTGATTAGAAGTTTGCCACGTGCATTGATTTGCCAACAGTAAAAGGCCCCACAGAATCTAGATAATTTGTTTTTGATCCTGGCACAAATTGATCCATGGCGTTCTGGCGCTTATAGCTAAGTGTCACCTGTCCTGGGTTAAGGTTAAGGTATCCCAAGTACCCTTAACATTGGAGAAAAAGCAACTATAGTTAAGGGAAACCTTAACTTCGGGACAGGTTGCGCTTAACTATAAGTACCAGAACCAGGGCCTTCTTAATACAAGTTGAGGCCTTAGGCGAAAACTTAAAATGGGGCCTCTTTTTTTTTTTTTTTTTTTCAGAAATACCTCTAAACCTAAGTGAGAAGATGTCCTTTGAAAAATGTATTATTTCAATGTTTTCAAAAAAAAAATATAGATTAAAAACACTTTTTTCAAGGAGAATTCAATGGTGGATACAATGTTTGCATTCTTTTGAGTCTGCAAACAATCGCAGACTAGATTTGTCTGGCTGTAGCATAGTCTTGTCTGATTGGAGGGGCTTGAACGCAAATGGACAGGTGGGGCCTTTTCATAAAAAAATATTAAAAACAAATGAAAATTTCTGAAATTTGGGGGCCTTACCTGTCGGGGGCCTTAGGCAACCGCCTCATCTGCCTAATGGTCAAGCCGGGCTTGACCAGAACGCCATGGATCAAAATGTGCCACGATCAAAAACTTTCTCCAGAATCTATCGAAGGAGTACGGTAGATTTTTCTTGTTAATGATATGTTGACAACTTAAATGATACTTTAATATGACAGCAATTGCGCATACCAAAAAAAAAGGTTTTATCCACATAGGTATGTCCTACCCTAAAAAGTAGAGTAAAAAAGACTCTCCTTTATCTAAAACTTTGAAAGTTCTCCAATAGTCTACCTAAACTCTACCTTTCCCTAAATATAAAAACTTATAAAAAAGAGGGAAAGTAATAAAAATTATAAGGAAACAAATGTGACATTAAGTGAAAAGATGGAGAGGACATTCAGTGGAATTAATAGAAAATGGGAAACAAATTTTAGAATCTCACCTTAAATCCTACCCTAAAATCCTATTGAGGTTACCCTACAATAAAGTGAACTTTAGGGTAAGATTTGAAATGGTTTTTTCACCTTATCTTAAGGAAGGGAAGATAGTTTAGGGTAGGGTTGGAGATGCTCTAAGGGTTGGGTTTTAGTGAGGATTTTGTCTCCAGCAGCTATTCTACTCGTTAAAGAGAGAAGTCCTTTTAGCGCCGTAAACGGATAAAACCTTAAAAATACCTCTATTTTATGAAAAATGCCTTACT
The DNA here is from genome assembly GCA_035048495.1 of Euptelea pleiosperma. Taxonomy (NCBI): domain Eukaryota; kingdom Viridiplantae; phylum Streptophyta; class Magnoliopsida; order Ranunculales; family Eupteleaceae; genus Euptelea; species Euptelea pleiosperma. The sequence goes on along the minus strand of CM068544.1, from coordinate 41,154,284 downwards.
TTTCTTCATTTATATTGTTTAGATTATCCACTAAAGAGGGGTGCTTTTATCTTCTGTCAAAAACAAAAAATAAAAAGTTCCCTTCTTCTAACCCCCTTCGGGAGTCGGAATTAGCGCCATGGATTTCGAGAATCCAATGGTGGTTGATAGCACTAAGCTGACATTAGGGTGCTCCTGACCCTGACCCAAAATATATTGGAACTAGTGTTCTACAAAAGGACCCGGTCCAATCGGATTTCAAAAAAAAATTGGTCCAATTCACTTTGAACCAAAAGTTTGGAGAGAACCAATAGGGTTTTTCAAAAATATGTAGTAATTCAACTGTCAAACTAACTGAACCACCAGTTATTATTAACTGTTTTAAAATGTGAATGCTCACACATGTGAATAACTTCCGTTATACCCGTCTGACTGTCGTTCGACCAATTTGTCCAAAATTTTGGTTCGATCACCGGCTGAGTTTTCAAAACATTGATTATTACTACAAGTTGTGAAAATCTGAACCATCAATTTTTATAGTTAGCTTGAAAACCACATTTGATTGGGTTAGCTCATAAGCTATTGGAGCTAATCAAATCGGACCGGGAATACCTAATGCGACAAGGCCTGCCACTAAACAATTACATCGGCGTGAAATAATTTGGATTATCAAATGGGTCTCATTGTGCTTAATACACCATTAACAGTCTAATCTAGTCAAGATTCTTCTCGTTAAAATAGCTTGAATAGGGACGACAGTGCAAGACAAATCCGATACAGGTACAAGACCAAAGTATCGTCCTGAGAATCATCGCAAAGGTTCCTCAACCCCATGTGCAAGAACAAGCCGAATACGTATATTCTCGAATTTTATTAAATTTATTATACCATTATTATTATAATCAACAGCAAAATAACTTCCAAATTAACTGTAATAAGAATTCTTCAATATCATCTTTATTTTTGCTCTATTAACTGTTTAGCTCGAGTCGGATCCCTCCCCGAAATGCCATGTGATACACTCTTTCGAGCCTACTGATTCCATGAGTGTTTGGCCTACTTCTTGGTGGATCACCCACATACCAAAAATCAGCCTGATTGGTGATTTCTAGCTGTTGGATCAGAGCTATGAAGCCCGTGATGATAAACAAAAAAACAAAAAAACCTCAATCCAATGGCTAGAAATCACTAATCAGTGCGTGGATCCACCAAAAAGTGCCCCCAAACATTCATGGGTTGTTGAGCCTGAAAGAGTGTGTGACGGGGGGGGGGGGGGTCCTACGCATAGGACCTGGTCCTATAGAATCTGGATTCATTTTGCTCTCATTGGTGCTTAAGACATCATTAACAGTCTAATCTAGTAAAGATTCTTGTTGTTATAAGCAAGGTTTAAAAGGGGCCGTTATAATGGTACGATGGACAGGGGGTGTTACCGTTCTTTCCGTTATAGCAAAAATAACGCTCAGGGACCAAAAAGGTAATAACGGAAACATGGCGCTGGAATTCAAATTTTGAAATTTGAATTTCAGATTTTCAAAAATGGAAAATAACGGAAATAATGGTCGTTTTTTTTCCTCAAATTTTTATTTTCTGAGCGTTTTAACATTGTGTAACGTAATGGGGGAGGTCCGAATCTGTTATAACGGCCTTTATTTTAGTTATAACGACCATTTTTTAAACCATGGTTATAATAGCTTAAATAGGGATGACAGTGCAAGACAAATCTGAGGACCAAAGTATCATCCAGGGTATCGTCGCCAAAGATTCCTCAAAAACCCATGTTCGCAAACAAGTCAGATACCTATAATCTCTTATTTAATTCGTATTATTATTGTTGTCGTCGTTGCTTTTGTTATTATACGAATTCTTTAATATTAGGAAGACAAGAGAAGTCAAATAACCATTTAGCTCGATTACAGATTCCGTAAGATTGTCCCCTATGCGTTCTCACATAGGATCCCTCCCCTAAAATGCCATGTGGCACACTCTTCCGAGCTCACTGATCCCAAAAATGTTTGGCATATTCTTTGGAACCCACGTACACTAAAAATCAGCTTGATTGGTGATTTCTAGCCGTTGGATTTGAGCTATGAAGCCTAACAGGAAAAAGTTCAAATCCAATGGCTAGAAATCACCAATGAAACTGATTTTTAGTGTATGGACCAAGGTTTAAAGGGTATAACGGACTGGGGACATTACCATTTTTTCCGCCATAAAGGTCGTCATAACGAAAGAAAAGCTCAGGGGCAAAAATGGAAAAAATAGCGCTGACTCACCCCCCACCACCACCACCACACGTACCTGACTCACTTTTTCCACTGTCACGTGTATGTGTGGTTTATGTGACATTCAAATCTCCACCACATATCGACCCAACTTTCACTGTCTGAAATTTGAACTTTTTCAAATAATAGAATGGTTAGGATCATCCAGTACTGGGTTGTTTTTGGGCCGGGAGATGCACGTGAGCTCATGTGTACCTGGGCTATGATGTGATGTGTCACAGACTTACATCTAATGCACACATGGTACGCATGGTTTTGCTGTTTTCCTAAACTCCCAAAATGTTGTTCGGTAGACATGGAATGAAGACTCACCATTCCTCGGTCCCACGTAAAAATGCTCTTGAGAATAAAAATCAGCTTGATTGGGTAATCCTATCCGTGCAATAAGCATTCTTTTGGACGGTTAGGAGACAACTAACTACTGCGTACTGGTCTAGATTAGAGAAAATGTGCACCGGTCGAATGATTAAAATCACCTGACGTTTGCCGTAGGATATGTCCCAGCAGGAGGCCGGCCCTCAGAGGTGCCAAACATCGATTTTGATGTTCACCGCGAACATTAAATTCTTTTTCCCCCTGGTTGTTCCGAGTCTTCCTACTCTCTATTGGTGGGTCCCTACTCTGAATGAGTGCCACGTGTGCAATATGGGTATTGTACGGTAGCTGGGCTTAGAGAACCCCCCTTCTCCAGAAAAAAAAAATACAAAATTCTGTATCAACAATTTGATACAGAAATTCCTCCAAATGCCACTGGCACTTTGGTCCAATTACCCATGAATATTTGTCCCAAACATTGGTTGACCTATACACCAAAAGTCAGCGTGATTGGTGATTTCTAGCCGTTGGATTTGAGCACTTTTCCATCATGGACTTGGAATGAACCCATAGGTCATGAAGCCCATGATGAAAAAGTTCTCAAATCCAATAGCTAGCCATCATCAATCAGACTGATTTTTTTATGTGTAGGCCCACCAAGGCAAAATCATGTAATCGAATCTGGGTGATGAATAGAACGTGATTATTAATAGGGTACCAGAATCAACCTGATTATTAATGGGGTTCAAAAGGATGCACTCGAATTAACTCACCTGATCGGGTTTGGGCCACATTCGGGGTCCACCCCACAATTGGGCACCCATGACACCCCTAGCTTACACAGATGGGGTCATCACCTCTGTAATTGATGAACTAAAAAGTTCAAATGTCTGCTACTATTAGAGAGGTGTCGAATCCACTAATTTGCAGCAAGAAACGTATCAGCCATGATTTACTACTTGCAGGGTATAGTGCAAAGGGGTTCTACCTTCTCAAGCTTGGCTACAGGCCTACTGGATCATCAAGAACTCATGAGAAAGGAAATGGGGAGAAGATGGATATTTCCATCTTTGCAGAGGACAGGGATGTTCAGACTGAATACCAGTCTCCAACCTCCTAGCTACAAATTTTACTTAATCTCTCTTCATTCTCAAGCCCTAAAAGAATAGCAGTGAAGTTCAAACAAACCTACCTTTGGCCGCAAGCCCAAAAGATCATACTGCAATATTCAAAATACCGAGTGAGCCTCAACATGGCTTCTGCACTATTGCATCAACCACATTGGTCATCAACGGATGTTAGCAAATGATCCACATGCACTTTGGAAATATAAGTGAGAAAATTGTCAGATTCACAATCTTTTGTGCTTTGTTTCTCTCCAAACAGCAATTACTACATATAGTAGAAAAGGTGTAAATTTAATTGTTCTTGCAATAGCTCAGTTTCCAACTTCAGTCACGCTTGTCGTCATCTACTCCCACTGTTTCCGGAATGGGATGTGGTGCGCCGGGCTCCTCCCCTACCTACATAGAAGAAGATACACAGTTTCATTCACTGTTTAAAAAAGTTCAGGCACCAAGAAGTTCAAGCAGTCCTACTATGGCAAAGATTGCATTGCAAGTGAATCTTATAGCAGACTGAAAATCTTGGCATGAGCAATGGCTGCTGGCACTAGACTTGCCTACGGTTGCTTTTATGGATGAAAAAACATAGTCTACTGAACACTATCAACCCATTCATATACAATAATAAACAAAAGATCCCATGATGGGTTTCCATACAAGCAATACAGAGAAGAAGAACGCCTATACCAGAATGTGACCTAAATGTGCTTAAGCACAAGTGACGCTACGACAGTTATAGAGCATAACTAGGATACCGTCCAAAATAATGCAATAGATTCATGGTTACTATCTCTGCTTAAGCTGATTATTGGCCTAGATCTGTTAGGTCAGTCCTACCTGTGCGCATGTTCAGCTATCACGTTTGTTGACCGTAATACATTTCTAAGATTTCCTCTTTCGACTTTTGTTTTTGCTAAGCAGACATATAGTCATGAGCTTTTGTGATAAACTTGGGATCTAATATTTCTATTTTCCGCACATTTACCTTTTCTTTCAATTTCATTGCCTTCTCCATTTATCCTAGAAAAAGAAGTTTAAACTGCATCACCCTATACCATTAGCATAAGAGATTGTGAAAAATCCCTGCCAAAATTTCAATCAGGTGTTACAGAGACACAAACTTATGGTTAATCCTACATGTCATTTTATCTGTGCCATCCAAATGATGGACTCCACCTAGGAGATCGATGTATTCTAGCATATGAATTACAGGGCTAATAGGGATTGATAGTCAAATTTATTTCAATTAAATGTCAGAAACATGTAATTCTGTTCACAAGATTGCTCAAGGATTGATAAAGAAAAGATACTAATAATTAACCTACCTAAACAGAACTTAGGAATGATTTAGACAGGCAACTTATCAATTGGAGAAGAGTAGATATTAGGAGGGCGTGTCAAGCTCAAGTGCTGGCAGCAGAGATACATCCTGCTTGAGAGTGGCTAAGAAAGACAAAACCTTCTTCGTCGTCGACAAACTATTCTTTTAGGGCTTTCGGGCTAGTGAAATTTACAAAAAGCAGTTACTAATAAATAAATAAACAGTTGGGAGGATTTATGAAGGACAATTGAATCCCTAGCCTGGACTAATCTTCTTGGGTCATTTGAGAGACTCAGGTGACCGTCATCAAAAGTACTAACCCAAGCAAGGCCAAAGATGAAAACAGAGAGCAAGGAATATTCACAATACATGCCATTCTTGAGTAGAAACAAGCATGCAACAAGAAGCCAAGAAGAAGCCTAAACCACACCATGAGCACTCCAAAGCACAACCAGAGCATCCAATATGTGATTTTGAATATCTGAAAGGAAAAGGCATGAAAAATGGTTGAGGCAGAGGTATCAAGAGAAAAGGCAATCCTCGATGCTCCCTTTGTATTTAGCCACGAGCATTCATTATCGTCATCATCATCTAGACCTTATCCTATATCTTTGAGGTCGATAATTTAGCCACACGCATGCGAGGGGTAAATTCCAGTTCACTTTAGGAGCATTAGAAAGAACTTAACTACAAAAACTCTTGCTTGAATGTGGTGAAGGGACTTTCCAACTTGCTCCAGTTATTTCACTCAAATATGATGAGGCACATGAATTAGATCATTACCTAGCACATTGCTCTTCTCACCCGAGTCAAAATTATTATTTTCATTCATTGCCCCTGTGTCCAAGGGGTGGGGTTTTTATTTACAGTTTATGTTACCAACTAGAGTTTTTCTCAGTCACGGAATCTGGAAGCATGGTTTTTAAGGGTTCCACCAGTGTGACACTATAATTTTGACAGGTTTGGAATCTTGCTTCAAATTTACTCTTAGAAGGGATGGTTGTAATAGTCAAATAAACTAAAGGTAGAGAAACCCATTCCTTGAACACACAGAAATTGTGAATAACCCACTGATAAGTACCCAAGGCTTAACTTCTAAGGTAGCGTTGGCAGTAGCTCGACATCATCTATAATAGGCGATTGATGCAATGCAATCAAGAATGAAAAATTCATCAAAGGAGAGAGAACACAAAAAGAAAATAGATCCAAGAGCTAAACTAAGCTGAAGAATTATATTAATCAAAGAAGAGAACAATTGTTAGTGTCTCTACAAGGCAAAGTCCCTTTTAAACAAGCATGCTACTTACTAATTCTTATAAACCTTCTCATTACTCTACTTGCTAAATACACACACAAACCTTCTAATGAATCTCATTCCATGACATTTTCAGAATCCCATCTTTCTGAAAACCTCTCCAATGTTTACTTCCCAAAACACAATCCACTCTCTAATTTTTCTTATGCACCAGTGATGTCTTGGGTGATGATTCTAGAGAAGATACAGACAATATTTGTAAAGATTCTTCCAATCTAATTGGCATAAAACTTTCAATGTTAAGAGGCTTTTTGGAAGGATTGGGACCATGGAACCTCTAATTGTTAAAGGAGATCACTCAATAACATATGAGTGGTGAAAATTGGGTCCAAAAATGCTCACCGTCTTCATTGATGGTGTCTCCGATTCTTAAGAATCACTGTATATCACTTTTCGTCCACATTTAAGAAATGCATACATGGCTGCCCAACTCCTGAGGAAGAGAAGGAAACCTAAGCTATCTTTATTGACTGAGGATTCTATCGCACATGTAACTTTCAATTGTTTTCTTTTCTCCCGTGCTTAATAATATTTTGTTAATCGTAAGAATATAAAACTTAAAAAACAAAATCGAGTCGCTGTATCTTTAAGGACATCTCTCAGCAAGATCACTAGTTAGTATTAAAATTAGCAGGCTTTGTTAAAGGTCACATAAGAAGTACACTTGAATGATGTCAAGACGCTCTTTTTCTTGATAGTTGATTCTAATCCACTCGACCCACCAAATAGAAGAATCAGATGTTCTCTATCACTAAGAAGAAATTGAAAGGTTTTTACATAGTCTATGGAGAAATAACCACTTTACCTTATATAAGTGTGTGCACCCCAAATGTGGCAGTAATTGAGCCTTAGAGGATTCTGGGCAACAAGACGCTTGCCTAACATGTCTAAACCGTTTTAGTCCATTTAAAAAGAAAAGGAAGGATGAAATTACTCCCATCTACTTATCAAAAAAACAAAATTACTCCCATCACTGCAGCTAACAATACAGCACAAGCGCAAATGAGAGAGAGAGAGAGAGATTTGTAGTAGCTTTTATTTACTTCCCCCAAGCGGGTCCCATTCTATCCTTATCTCTTAATTGTTACCCAGTTGTCTTCATCTCTTCCCAAGTATATTTAATTTACCTTGACCTAAACACCTCCTCTTTGTGTGTATCCTTGAGTTTTGTCATGTTAGACACCCTTTATCCATGTTGACACCTGACACTTGTGTACATGTCTACAAATCATAGTTAACAACTGGCTATGAACATAAATAGGTGCCAAGTCTTAAAGAAGCCACACCAACTAATTAGGCACACTACAATGGAGACTTTGAGATTCAAAACCAACCCAATATATTGCAAGTTTCACATGTCCATCAGGCCAAAAAAAATGTGGTGTTTTACTCTAAAACATACTTTTTTGGTCTAATCTGCCTTTCACTTAGTTCGTATTTTCCTCTATTGGTGGAAGTTGCGCTCCTGGTTCCCTCATTTTCCCTGATTTTTAATGTACAAATAAATACCTATTGGTACATTATTGTTTTCTCAAAAGGAAAAGGGAAAAAAATAGTATTGTGGCCTTGTGAGCACTACAACTAATGTTGGAGCATTCTACTAGATAGTTTTTTATTACTTTTTAGACTTAGGGGCAGCTAGTTTCTCTGTTTGTTTGCTTCTTCTAGAGGTCTCCTCGACCTCCGTGTATCTTGTTTCTCCTTTTTCTATCAATAAATTGCTTTACCTTATAAAAAAAAATGCGTGTCTAAGGCAAAATAGCCAAAGTTGTGGGGCTCATTGTAATTTAGCTTAGTGGGTTAAGTTGTCATATTTATTTGGGCCATTAAATTTTATTAGTTTATTTGGATGGCCAAGGTAATCTTTATATAATTCTTTTTTTTTTATAAGTTTTATGTAATTCTCTCATTATGATACAAAAAACTCTTTTGAGAAATATCTTGTGAATAAAAAACTTGGCGTGAAGCCAGTCTATCTTGGTGTGAAGCCAAATGTATTCTCCTCTCTTTCTCTCATCTATCTCAATCTTTGGTTCTTTTTTTCATTATTTTATCATTGTTTATTGTCAATTTTCCGACCTAGAAACCCTAGCTGTCCATATCCAAAACCCTAACCCCTATCACAGTCTTCCGTCCTGCCTGCATCAACAACATTATGAGAACCAAAGGGGGGAGGTTACAATAATGAATGGCCTAAACTTTGTAATAAGGGCACACCACTTTTAAAGTTTTTTATTTGCCATGTCGGACATGTCGACACATCCTGACGCACATCTTGACACTTACCAACGGTAACACCCTTCATGTTAATGATTTTTATTAAATAAATGATCTCTAAAAGAGGGTTGGTGTGTTCCATCCTCCATAGAGTACTTTGTTAAGTTGTTAAAGACAACAATAGATGTTTGATGGTCTTCCCTCTTATAAATCTACTTGTATTTATTATGTTATTGGACAGCTCCATAGTGTCTAGAAATGGTTTCTTTTACTTTTCATATTTTTTTCCTTTTTTTTTATTAAAACAAACTTTTGATTTAAATAAAAAAATATTATATTACAATACATGTGTATGGATGTGCTTATGTGTCAAGCTTCTTAAAGGCAACGAGGCAAACACCTCGTATCTGTTTCGGACACTAACACACAAGTCCGAGTCATTGTTACATAGCCTAAAATCCATTCCTCAATGATACCTTCAATTTTCTATCTACAACCCGTTTTTCAATAACCCTTTTCCAAATACACTGAACCAAAAAAAAAAACACTGAACAAAACAAAACCTTTCTCGCCGCCATCACGTACCATCTCCATCAACCATGTTGCCTATCATCCTCTTCCCATCATGACCATGACAGAACCCCACCCTTGTTCTTCCAGCCCCCATTAATGGGAGTCGCCCTCTAAATATTTTATCTCAAACTGCTAAAATACTTGATGACAGATAGTTCCACTACAATTACCACAATGCTTCCTCTATTGTACCAACAGATACTTTCACTAAACATAAAAAATCTGCACAATACTATCCCAGCAAACATTTTGAAACAAACATCCATAATTCGTGTGGTTTATCAGTAAAAAACAAATTAGTTCTCAACTAGGAAAAATATATGCACACAAGTATTCAGAATTGTATGGACCAGCAGGCAAGTCTAAAGAATAAGAACCGGGCATAAATTATTATCGTTACGAAATTGAGAGATCTAGCAATCGACTTACTTTGATTTCCTTCTTTGCAGCAGACTTGTACGGACAAGCAGGGGGAGCCCTCTCTGGCTTCCTGTATTCCCAACCAAAAAGCCGATACACTTTTCCCTGCAAATAAAGGAGCAAAACAACTATGTAATCATGAGAAATAACCCTCCAGAGTCCAAGAAATAAAATTCCAAGGAGACGTAAAGAACCCACGAATAAAAATATCCAAAAGTGATGCTTGTAGACACAAAAAGAACACAAACTAACAAATTCGAATCAAATAGACGACCATCCAATTCAGCGAAGAAAGGAAGAAACCCCAGATGCAAAATCGGGATTAGAAATCCAGAGACTCTCTCTCTGTCTCACCATGATAAAATCGAACAGCAATGGCAATATGTTGACGATTGGAACGAGGAAGAGCGGCAAAAGACACGCCAAGCAAACCTGCAAAAGAACGAGAAACGAAGTAGATCAACCAAAAAATTCACCCATTTTAACCATCGACGATCGAAGCCAGATGAGATGATGAAGCAGGAATTTCAAAGACTTGCCATCTTCGCGGCGTTTTCTGGGTTTCTCTGCTCTTCTCTGTCTCTCCCTTTCTCTTTACGGAGAATTCTTCTGCGAAGAGTTGAAAATGAAGATTGATTGCTCCGTCTTCCGAAGTTTAGTTTGAGAGGGACGAAATTGCGGAGAATGCTACCCTGTACCGTAAAGGCAAGAGGAGCTTAACTAACACCGGTGGAAAACTAATAGGGCGTTTTAGTAAAGCCCCATTCTAGTTTTTTAAATTAGTAATAGCTCCTTGGCCTGGAAAACTAATAGGGCTTTTTAGTAAAGCCCCCTTCATGTTTTTTAAATTAGTAATAGATCCTTGACCTTGTTCACTATTGACTCACACAAAATCTCAAACGCGCCTGTGAACCCAACAACCAACTGCCCACTCTTAATTAAAGGAGTCGGGCTCGAGGGACCGGGCTTTTGTGACCGGCTCCCGTTACAGGACACAATATAAAGCCACGTGGCACACACTTATAGGACTTTGACCGTATGGATGTTTGGCCAATCCCTAGGTGGACCTACAAACCAAAAATCATCTAGATTAGTGAGTTCAAACCTATGGGATCTTTGTACCTCAAATTCCCACAGTTGAGATCAACCCATGAAAATAAGTCCAATCCAACGCCTAGAAATCACTAATCAGGCTGATTTTTGGTTTGTGTCACGTGGCTCATATTGTGTCCTGTAACGGGAGCAAGTCACAAATGGACGGTCCCTAGAGCCCGACCCTTATTAAAGAATCCAATATATTTCCTCCAAGAAACCTGCATTTAGGGGTGTCAATGTGGCCCTCTTGTAAGGGGGTGCAGCCCTGCACGACCCATTGTAAGCACTAAAATGAGGGATTTTCTATAAATTTCAAGTCCTCAATGTCAGACTTGGCCCAATATGTAAGGCCCTTCTAAATAAGGGCTAGGTCAGGGTATCACTCAATATAGCCAAGTCCTTTCTATTATATTGCCCACTTGAGAAATACCTAATTTACAAACCCTGTCCCCCATTTTAAACTCTAATCCAAGGTTTAAAGGGGACCGTTATAACGGACTGGGGGTGTTACTGTTTTTTCCGTAACGAAAAAACGCTCAGGGGCAAAAACGGAAAAAAATTGAGAAAATAACAGAAATAACAGAAAAAAATGGAAAAAATTTTGAATATCAAAATTTCAAAAATAGAAAATAACGCAAAAAAACGAAAATAACGGCTGTTTTTTTTCACAAAATTTTTCTGAAAATAATGGTCGTTATTTTCGTTATAACAGAAAATAACGGCCGTTATTTTCTGGGCGTTTTAACGGTCCATAACATAACGGGGTAGATCCGAATCCATTATAACGGCCATTATTTTCGTTATAACGGCTGTTTTTTAAACCTTGCTCTAATCTTTTTCCTTCAACCTTCTCTCTTGTTTTTCTTTTTTTGTAAACATTCTCTTTCTCGTTGACAGTAGCAAACTCTCTCACTCCAACAACTCTCTTAATTCTTATCTCTATTTTTTAATACTCTTTCAACCATCTGTTAACTCTGCCTCTCTCTAACTCTCTACCTCGGCCCAATATGAACTATCTAGCTCTTCTAAAGGCTAAGGGCTAAGGCCTCACCTTTATAAGTGAGGTTTAGACTAGGGTCAGGTTAGGCCCTACCTTGGTCCGGCCCTTTTGACAGCCCTACCTGCAATGCCCTGACCTGTTATAATACTTTTATTGAAAATGAGATATATGTTGTAACGACTGTTATTTGTATTATAATGGCCATTATTTAAAAAAAAAACTTTTTCTATCATTATTGAGGTTTTGACCTTTTTTATACTGAGAGGTGATTGATGGTTATCTTTATCGAGGTTTTTTATAATAATATTTATTAACAGTCATAACAGTTTTTTATAATATCGAGGTTTTACTGACATGTTATAACAGTCATAACAGTGACGTTATAGGACTATTATACGGTTATAACGGACCATTTAAAACCTTGCTTAATATATACCTCTTTCAATACTTTCTATAAGGTTGTGTTTGGCTCGGATGTAAACAGAAAAGAAAACCACTTTTGGGAAAACATCCACTTCTTTGTTCTTTCCCAAAAGTGCTAAAATATGAAAATTGACTTTTTTATTTAAAAAAACGAAAAATTTTTAAAAAGAAAATAAACTTTAATCTATTTACAAAAAAGAATACAACTTTTCGCAAATCCCAAAAAAGAAAATGAAATGTCCTTTCAGAGGGCGTTTCATTACGTGGCACATGTTTATCAAAAAACGCCATTTAAAAGGGCGTTTGTCAGTAAAAAACATCATTTTAAAGGGCGTTTTTCAGTAATAGACGCCTTTTTAAAAAACGTCTATCAGACCTCTGACAACTGACAGACGTTATTTTAAAGGACGTGTGTCAGTAGAAAACGCCCTTTAAAATGGCGTTTTTTACTGACAAACGCCCTTTTAAAGGGCGTTTTTTGATAAACAGGGAACCCCAATTTTTACGCCCATTGGCGTACCTAGAAGATGAATCAATGGCTGATTTTTGGTGAGGATGATCTCTACGGTGAGAATATCATCCTCACAAAAATTCAGATCATTCCGATATTCGTAGATTGGTTTAGAAGTTGAGGAATTATGGGCTGTCGATTTTTACTGTGTAGGCCAAAATGGGGGTCCCCCAAGCCCCACCAAAAATAAAAAAACTAAAAAAAAAAAATAAATACATACCTGAGTTTTAAAGCGTAGGAGGCCGCTTCGATCGGAGTAAGGAGGCCGCGAGGAGACCGCCGGAGAGAGAGAGGGGAGAGTTCGCCGAAGGAGAATACAGCGAGAAAGGAGAGGCGGGAGAATAGATGAAAGCGACTTAGGCGGAATTTAAGTCGTCGCCTGGCAGACGCCCTTTGAAATGACGTTTTTTTCATAAAAACGTTTTTTAAAAAACCATTTCTCAGGAATAAACGTCACTTAAAAGGGCATTTGTCAGACGTGTCAGCCATCAGTCATTCGTTAGTCAGTCAGTGACTGATTCGACTGACAACAGACGAAACGCCGAAAGGGCGTTTCGTTTTCTTTTTTGGGATTTGCGAAAAGTTGTATTCTTTTTTGTAAATAGATTAAAGTTTGTTTTCTTTTATGCAATTTTCCGTTAAAAAAATGATGTTGTTTTCCAAGCTTGATCATCTCATCTCTTCAACCTCAAATTTATGTGTGAGTCAACGACTTTGACCAATGGATAAGGAATACTAATTTTACAAAGCACAGGGTGGTCTTACTAATATTGGCTATTCTCTGGGGGGGTAGTACTAAAATGCCAAAAATAATTATGCTTTGTTCTCTACAAGGATTCAAATAAACCAATTTCTCCTCATTCTTGCCTTTGCAGGGGATGTAGGTGCAGTGACAAACAGGCATACCACCAAAAGCTTCCCCAGCCATGGGAGCCTCGTTCCAAAGCCAAAACATTTTTTATTCCTTCTTCTTCCTTCATTTCCACAAAGATAATCTGCAATCCTGCTTTCACAAGATGACAAGGAGATTTGGTTGGATTCCACAGTGCTTCATTTGGGCATTATTGACTCCAAAACACTGTAACAATGGTGGTGATGATCGGCGGAGAAATCTTTTGACGTGGGTGAGTACATACCCTTCCATGCGGTCATATGGGCCCACTGACCTCATGGATGTTTAGCCCACCCCTTCTACCATATGACAGCGATGCTATAACTGAAGCCTTTGACATCAAGTCTACCGTGTTTCATCACTACCCTTCCAAAAGTACCCTTTTTTGGACCCCTCTTGGTGTTCGCACGTTCGGCCTTGTATTTTAAGAATCCAACCGTGGTTATCAGCACCATCAAAAGTGAAAAAAAGTGATGCCATGGCGCTGACAACCACCGTTGGATTCTTGAAATGCACAGCCAAGCACGCAAACACCAAGAGGGGTCACAAAAAGGGGATCCCCTAAGCCCGACCCTTTAACCTATAGCTAAAGCAAGAATGGCCACCCTCTCTCAAATCTCGCCTGGGACCTTCCCCTTAAGGTCTTGGACCATATGCTAGAATCGTAGTTTGAATGGCTAGATTTACTATTAAACAAGGGAGTACTTGGTTTTATAAAAAGATTTATTGTAATTTACCGTAGGGTTGTAATTGGGCCCGCGGCCCAGGGGCCGGCATGCTGATCAATCCGGCTCGGCCCGTTATATATGTGGGGCCGAACTTGGGTCACCCATTCTGAAATTTGTAAAAACTTCTGGGCCCACGGACCCTGTTAATGTTTGGCCCATTTATTCGTAGACATACACACCAAAAATCAGCATATTTGGTGATATTTAGCTATTAGATTTGAGCATTTCTTTTCATAATGGGCTTAGAAGCCATTCGTGAACATGAGGCCCGAGATAAAATAAAATACTCAATTCCAACAGCTAAAAATACCGATCAGGCTGAAATTTCTAGCCCGCCAGCCCGGCCCGTTTTACACTCCTAAATTTAGGGGTTGAAAACGTCTTAAGACTCTTAACTACAAAGTGAAAAAATACATTCCGACCTGCCGGATTCGAACCAGCGACCTAAGGATTAGCTGTTGGAAATTCCCACTACAGTCCTCCGCTCTACCAACTGAGCTAAGGTCGGCTGCCTTATGTTAGCACAGAACAGAAAAAATGACTTCAAACTCATTGTCATTCCAGATCACGCATTAGACAGATCATCTCTAGTATTCCACGGTTCTCCAACAAAACAATACATAATCCTTACCATCCAAATCGTAGACTTTTTATTTTACTATTTACTGTTGACTTCATTAAAAAACGAGTACTTGGTTCTATAAAAAGCTTTATAGCTGTAAATTTGACCCGGTGGTCAGTCTGGCTAGCTTGTAATTTAGGTGGGCCTGGCTAGGGTATTAGTTTTGAGTCCAGGGCCTGTCTCAGCCCACCAAGCTCCCTCCCCCCATTTTGAAATTTGTAAAAGTTTCTAGGCCCACCTACCCTCTTAATGTTTGGGCCATCTTTTGTAGACATACACAACAAAAATCAGCCTTATTTAGATTTGAGCGTTTTTTTCATCACGGGCTTAGAAACCATCATAAGGCCCACGATAAATTAAAATTCTCAATTCCAATAGGTAAAAATACCAAAAAGGCTGAAATTTCAAGCCTGCCATGCTGGCTCGTTTTGAAAAAAGAAAAAAAAAAATCCGACCTGCCGGATTCGAACCAGCGACCTAAGGATTAGCTGATGGAATTTCCCACTACAGTCCTCCGCTCTACCAACTGAGCTAAGGTCGGTTTGTTGATGTTTGTACAAAATATCAATAAGTACTTTAAATTAACCCTAAGTCTATCCATAGTCATAATTTATCATTCCAGATCACACTGTAGATGGATCATCTCTTGTATTGCACGGTTCTCCAACAAAATCGGGACAATCCAAATCATACACATTCTTTGACTATTTACCTTGATTTCATTAGTTGTTGGGTATTTTAGTAACACCCCCTAAAATTTGAAAGTAATTAGTAATACCCCCCCTTGTACTTTCAAACTTTAGGATTACCCCCGTCGACCTAGCTTAAAAGTGGTTTGACTTAAGTTAAAACGTACTTGAGTCACACGTGGTTAGCATTGTACTCGCAATATTATGGTTCTTTCATAGGTGCATCAACAGATGCGTGTCACATTTTAATGTTAGTCAAATGATGGTTAAATGAGGTCAAGGGGGTTATTCCTAAAGTTTTAAAGTATAAGGGGGTATTACTACTTACTTTTGAATTACAGGGGGTGTTACTAAAATTCCCTTAATTGTTCTAAGCAATCTAATTAAATTGTTTGGCCCATCCCTAGGGGGACTTATATACAAAAATTCATCTTGATTAGTTATTTCTATCCGTCAGATCAAAGACTTTTTTAAGGTTTATTTTTAATCGTGGATTTTGAGTATTATTTGGCCAATGACAAAGCGACACCACTATGCAACATGATACCATCCCTAGCTCTTGGACCATGTGATCATTACATTTTTAATAATGGGGTACGGGGTACATACTGTACATTTAATTAACGTTTTAATTTTTATTTGATTTAATTTTTCAAACATCAATGTTGATGATGGACCATATTATGAGCCATGTGGCACAATCTTAGAGATCACTGATCGTATTGATGTTTGATCCATCCATAGGGACCTACGTACCAAAATTCATCTGATTATTAATTTCTATCCGTTGGATTAGAGTATTTTACATGGTTTATTTATAATTGTGGATCTCAAGCATTATGATCCAAAGGTTATGAATAACTAATCAAACTTATTTTTTTTGTCACAGTAGTTTCAGTTGCGACTCTGATGTATAATAAATGCTTTTACAGTTGAATTTAAATGTCAAAATGTTGAATGACTAAAAAAACCCTATAAATTAAATTTAAAAAAAAATAATGAAAAAAACAATGTTTGTCAACTTAAAGAATTTGGGGGTCATATTAGGAATAT
This sequence comes from Euptelea pleiosperma, assembly GCA_035048495.1. Taxonomy (NCBI): domain Eukaryota; kingdom Viridiplantae; phylum Streptophyta; class Magnoliopsida; order Ranunculales; family Eupteleaceae; genus Euptelea; species Euptelea pleiosperma. The sequence continues at coordinate 41,137,722 of CM068544.1, read as the reverse complement.
AAGAGAGAGCATTGAATGAGCTGCAGGGAGCGACGTGTGCTTGCAGGTTAAGATTTTTGTTTTTGTTTGCCAAATTGCAGGCGACGTATGCACTAAAAGATAAAAACACCCCTACTACCTTAACGTTCTAAATAATACAAAGAAAAAAAGATAATAAATTCTCGGCAAAACAGAGGTATTTTTGATAATTTATCCATTTTTAACTTAAGAACGAGCTTCTCTCTTTAATAAGTAGAATATATATACAATAAAACAAGAATCCTTGCAGAACCGATGATTAACCACTACTAATCACAATTGCAAATGAGCGAAAAGTACCTGCACAACCAAGACATGTAGATTTACGTCGTTCATAAGGACTAAGTACACATTTGACTACTAACTTACTTTCACTACATGTGAATTAGAAATTTATGAAATAATCTAAGACAATGGCTTATATAGGAGTCCCAAATCAACGAGGAAGCTCCCTCAAAACATGAAGCTGTACTATCTTCCCCGAAAAAAGAAAAAACAAAAAATTTGAGCTGGGGGCAGTGTTCCCTAACGCCCGAACCTTCGCCGTACACCATAACTTTTTGTAGTACCAAAACTATTTGATTTTGAGTACATATTTTTCAACACTTATTTTATACTGGTGGGTGCCCCGTGCCCCGTGCCCGGACACTCCCAACAAAGAATTTGTCAAAATCGAGTGTGAGTGGCTGAGATCCACTGTCCAGTTGAGGGATAAGATCTCGACCCTTCTTTGTTGAAGCCTATAGGAGGGGAGACAACAGTCCTTCCCTATTATATATAGATATTTTCAATGATTATTTCAATAATTGCCCACATTAATAATTAGCAACCCTATCCATGATTGATGATCCAAAGAACTGATGACACGTGGCATTCTCCTATCCTCAATAGCAAAATGGCCCCCCTGCTAGTGAATGACATGCGTCACAACTGAACCTCAACACAACGGTGGACGCGTTGAAATGACCGGTGCAATAGGCCGTGCTGAGCCATGGCCCACAAATTTAAAGAGAGAATTCTCCATCTAGCTCAATTTGTGAGGTGATTTAACCATTGAGAAATGATCAAAAGGTGATATGGAGATCCGAACATCTCTCATTGGTTGCTAGAGGGATCTTTGTAACTGTTCAAAACCTAACATTACATAATCAAATCTCCATAAAATGCCAAAGAAGAAAAAGGAGAGAAGGGAAAGATCATGACACGTGCTAACTGTATCTCTTTGTTTTTTGGAAAAATTTGCTTCTTTATGGTACAAGTCAGTACATGGACCCCATCCATGATCCATACATTGCACCTCATACATTAAGCTTTGCATTATTGCTTCTTTAGGTGTTGATTGGGGGAAGCCATTTTCTTCTCTCATTATCAAATTATTGGGAGCATATTAACTGATTAATGAAATAATTTGGGCAATAAAGAATTCAATAATTTCATTTAGCCATCATTATCTCCATTAGCTTCCATTAATCAATAACGGGTATCGCTCGAAAACTCTCCGTCTCACAAGATGCGACTCAATCGGGTTATAAATGAGAAAAATGGAAGATTTATTTGCTTTTTTCTTCGATAAAGAAAATGGACCCATCTTTTCACTTGTGTCCTCGGCCGTGGATTTCACGAATCCAACGGTGGTTGGCAGTGTTGGTAGCATTGCTAACCATCGTTGGATTCTTGGAATCCATGCCCGAGAACACGAGTGGAAAGACGAGTCCCGTGAGACCACCCATAATCTTTAGGGCAAATTTTAAGTTTTTGTTTTAGTTGATAAACCAAAATGCATTAATCGTGAGTGCAAGATACGGAGACAGCATGCATAAATGGTAGCAGAGCGTGTCGATGACCTTTTTATTGACCGTACACATAAAAGTCCAATTTCTCTAACATTCTACGCTGTAACTTTCTTAAGATAAAATTAAAAAAAATTCTATGCTTTCAAATCATTATCTGTATGTAACATTTTCTTGAAAAATTGTTATCAAACTTTTCTATTTTCGCTTCTTAGAGATGTCATTTTCACGCTCTTCTAAATTGAGCTACAGCCTGATCCATAAATGTAGGGATTTGGATAATTTTGAGAATCAATGGTCCTCGAATTTGAATTTTCACTCCCCTGAGTAGATCGTATGGTGATTATTGCCGCAAATACGTAAGAATTGTATTGAGAACAATTGAATTCATCATCATCATCATCATATTCCAACTATATGGAGTCGACTACACGAATTCCTCCATTCAAGGATATATAAGATGATAGCAGGTACAAATAGGGTTCATCATTCGAACCCAAAAGATATCTCGTAGGTGAGTTTGCATCAGATGGGTAGGGAAAAGTTAAAGATAGTACCTTGAGTGAGGCCGATATTTTCTAGTAGACTTGGCACGTGTATACGTTGAACAACTACTTTACTCTAAAGGCAACTTTTATAGTAAAATGGTTGTCAACATGGTATCAGAGCACGAGGTCCCAATAGGGAGCAGGTTCAAGTCCCCAACAAAATACTGATAAAGGGTGTTGTTGGAGTGCTGTGGTTATCTGACCAGCAGCAATCTGCATTGTTACGCCTCCCTCTAACAGCTTAAGCTTTTAAAGTAAAGCGGTTGTTCAACAAATATATACGTGCCCCGTGGGATGAAGGTACTCTAAGAGGAGGCCCGGATACCCATGGAATAAAAAAAAAGAAAAAGGATCTGAAGCTCTGAACACCCATGACTCAACAGGGATAGAATTTCTGCTTGCCAAAGAAAAAAAGTTGTTGCCTAGCTTTCTCCACAAATGAGAAGCTTAACAGATAAATTCACGAGAAAGTGACCTAATGGATCCCCACCTTGCAAACTCCAAACCATGACCCCCATAACTTCACTAACTTTTATGGTACCAAATGCATGCATACATACATGAAATGAATAGAAACATAAAAATTGGATACACTATCAACCCCCCATCCCTTTGATATCATCTCCCCATCACTCTGATCTTTCTTATTTCTCTCTCTTCTTATATCACCAAACAACATATATTGTTATTTAACTAGTGTACACCAACTACACCACAACAAAACCCAATAAAACTTTCAATTCTTGGAGACTGGGAAGCTCAACTACTCTTGCAAAATGGGACCCATCTCAAGACACCCCAAATGTATTTATCAGAGAAGTAAATTGAGTGACCATTTTGTATGGGCAGAGACTAAGCCCAACACTCGGGTGTGAGGGAATGGTCTCTCTTGGAGTCTTTGCAATAGTCATAAACCAAGTGGTTGCTTTGAGCCCATTGCATGGCCCAGTTCTGTTGTCGGCTTAGGCCGCCGGAGCGATATGGAGAAGCTGATACGGGGTGGCATGAGTTAGGTGCATAGGCGGAGCATCCACTTAGTTTGAAATTGGTGTATTGACCAATGAAAGGTTGGTAGTGATAATCCGCCTTGTATTTTCCATCTTCGGTGGCCCATGATGACGCGTCCCATATCGATCCATAAACCCACATTGGTCTCAATGGGAAGGTATTGACACTCTTCCTTGGATACCTCCTTATCGGGATATCGTCCACCAAGAATCTGAGCAAAAGGCCAATTTAAGGGTTTTTATTGAAATACTCATCGCAAAACGAAATTGAAATTAATTAAAATTTTACTTTTCCACCTTCAAAATTTTATTTTTCTACAGCTCTTTTTTTGAGTTGCCACAATTTTCAGATTTGCCCCCTCTATATATTAATCTTTCAAAATTGATCCTTCAATTGTTTAATTTTTTAAATTGTCCCTATTTTGCTAATGTTTCCAAGATTGCCCCTACAAATTGCTCACACCTAGTATACATCTATATAACAAGTGACAGTGGTTGTCTCCCCACTTATAGGTTTCAATAAAAAAGGGCCGAGATCTTATCTCCTAACTAGACGGTGGATCTCAGTAACTCACACCTAATTTTGGCAAACGCTTTGTCGGAGAGTGTCGTGGGCACAGGCCACCCACTTGTACACAGACAAAATGGGATCCCATGTATAAGTGCATAGAGTAAGCCACTAGGCAAATTTATTGAGAGCCCCTCGATCGATGGTTACTCAAATAAACGAGCATACCTCAATTTCAAAATTAAATAAAATTATAATTGCTAATTTTGTTTTTATTGTTTTCATAAATTGCTATTTTATAAAATTATAATTGCTAATTTGATAAAATTATAAAATTCTCCTCGACCCCCAATCATTGAGTGATACGTAGAGGGCAGTGCAGGCAACAAAGAAAGGACACGTGTCACTAGATGATAAGTGGTTTAGGAGATGCCTCAAACAAATGGGTGAGGCAAAACCCAACTGGCTTATCTTACCCTTAGATGTTAAAACGCAAACGTCGTTGTCATATTTGTTACCAATTATTATTTATTTAATACCACGTTTTAATGGCTCGTACGTACTACGTTGTGGATGAAGATACTACTTACATGATCTCCTTGGGACTCCAGAGTATGGCATAATTATGAAAATTAGCCGTTGGATCGAACCACAGATGAAACTTCATCTCTCTTCCTATAATCCTCCCATCTCCACTTCCACTTATGTAGACATTAGTCTGCAACGTATATGGCTTCCCGGGTGTTGTTCCAAGGAATTCGATGTCGACTTCATCATGATACCCCGGATGGGCTTCGTTATTTGAAAGCTGCCATTTCCCAATTCACAAAACACACAGGATTAATTCATAATTAAGACAATTATCGAATTTACTAGTCCATTAATTCTCACATAGAAAGCTGTTATAACTCCTGCAGTATAACCAGGTTGAAGCTTGATGGCGGCACCAAAGTACCCAGATCGAAACGGACGAGTCGACTTGAACCCGCTTCCTGTTTTTCCAAATCGAGCAAGAAAATGAAAAAAAATCTCAGATACCCACCAAGAAATTCAAGAGCTAAACTAAGTAGAACACTTGTAGAACATGAACTGAGACTCAAAAAGACCTGAAGTACTATCAAGCCAGATTGCTAAAGACTTTTGGTCTATTCTCTGATGCTGAGGACCCCAAAGATTTTTGAAGCCGTTATAAAAGTCTATAGTCCTAAATTTGGAACTTGGGTAGTAGCCAGGTGAAGGCTGAGCAATATTGCTTGAAGGAAGCAAGAGGATGAGAAAAAGAGATAGAAGAAGAGCCATGAAAAGGAAAGAGAAATGAAAGAGAAACTGTAGAGAAAGTAGGAATCACAGTGTACCTAATCAAGGGGTGAGAGAAGTATGGGAGTACAGTTGATATAAATAAGAAGATTTGAGGGCCAGAGGTGATACATGGAGACAAAACCAAACAATTCGTGATAAATATAAATAAAAGTGAAAAAAAAAAAAAAAGATATATTTACAGGCAAAGTAATAACTAATAAGTACTTGTACAATTGGATAATGAAACTGATATTTTCAGGCCATACTTTTATATTTCCAGGCCCTTTTTTATTTTCAGTTTGGCAATTTGAAAATGCCCATCTGATTCTAAACAATTATTGGTTTTCAACTAGGGGTGTCAATTTTACCCATTTAATCAGAATCGAAAACACCGGTTCCAATTCCCCTTTTTTGGGAACCGACAAAAAAAGAACTGGAACTAGAACCAAACTGAAAATAACAATTTTGGTTCTGGGTAATTAGATTTTGACTTGAAACTGATAAGGCCAGAACCAAACCAATAGATGTAAATTATGTTATATTCTGTGTGGCCTGCACTTAATCCCCGGTTAATAAAACCTGGGGTTAAACTAACTTAACTTAGGTACAAGACAAGTAACCAAAAATAAAATTGGAAAGTGGTACTGTATTGTGAAGTTTGGTGTGTTTAGGAATGTAGTAATTGTAAAAGATACAACTTATTAAAAATGCAACCCCTTTAGGACTCATCTTCTTAATGGGGGAATTGAGAGTCCTTTATAATATATTTTTTATAGGAACCATCCCAGATTTTTCAACCCTAGGAAGAGCCCAATCATGATCTAGGGTTTTAGAAAAGGTGAAGACGTCGTGTACTTCTCTCTCACTTCTCCAACGATTCCAACGATTGCTTGCCTGTGGATTTGCAATCTTACTTCATCAAATCGTCAATTTTCTTCATGGGTTCAGGTATGTAGCTATTTGATTAATTATAAACATATATTTTGTGTATGAGAATGATCTAGAGAGCATGATCTTCTGCGTTAATTAATTCGTTGTGTTATTTGTGTTATTTTCTAATAATAGAACAGGAACCGATACATAAATATAGTATTAAAATTGTAATATCAACAAGACTTGTACCGATATACTTAGAACCAAAACCGAAACCGACAAAAACCAAATAATCGATTCTAGTTCTGGATCCATCATTCTGAGAACGGAACCGATAAGAACCGGCAATATCTGTTCTAGTTCTGAGTACCTTAAGAACCGACCCCTTTTTTTAACATGTTACAAACCTGAAATCAAAGAAACGGACAATAGAGAGAGGAAGGGGGCTGGATATATCACTCCCTCCAACTACCTTTTTTTCCCTTTACGATAGAACTTGTTAGCTATGGTTGCTTTTTTGTTTGGGGAAAAAATGATGAGATGCAGAGTGGTAGATGGGTGTTGCATCTTTAATGTGTTGGATGTGCGTATGTGTGACTCTACAGAAAGTTGGATTTCTTTGGGTAAGAAGCTACAGAAAGTTGGACTTGTGCTGAAGTCGACCTCATTCAAAGCAACATGCATCTCTGTCGCATCATTAAAAGCAACATTGCTGCAAGATCTATGATTGTACATTTCCTTTTTTAACCCAAAACAAAAATTTACCGAATACCCATCTGACTCTTTTACCATATCTTCCTGTTTAGTGTGGGTCAGATTCCGATGGCTAATTCATCAGCCAAAAATGCTTAATTATGCATCTGGGTATGATAAGTTATTGAACTTGAGAGCCACTTAGACGTACCAAATGGGTCCCGAATGGGTCCATGTTTGATTATAACGGTATACGTTGATTGATAAGTGATGGACGTGGACACTTGTATGGCTCATGAAAAATGGGTTTACAGGAACTTGAAAATGCCGATTCATCGACATCAATTAATGGAAAAATTGACTGACTAACCACTTAAATTGGACTTATTTTTACTACTTTAATTATATTAAGAAATAAAGGGAGGCAGCTATCCAAAAAAAGAAATAAAGGGAGGCAGATTGATTGATTACTAAAGATTTTTGTTTGGATATGTTGGAAAAATCTATGATACAGATTACAGAATTCTGTATCATAAATTTTATATGGAAAGTCCCTCAAATTGCTAAGTGGTACACTCTGTCGGGCCCACTGACCCGTGAATGTTCGGCCCACACATTGTGGACCCACACACCAAATATCAGTGTGACTGGTGATTTGTAGTCATTGGATTGAGGCACGTTCTCATCATTGGCTTAGAACCAACCTATAGGCTTGTTCATGTAGCCCACAAGATTTCCTCTTTCTTTAATGTTACCAATGGCTGGAATGTAATCACTTTTTGATTGTTGTAAATACGGTCAACAATGGAGCTCTGACATCAAGATGGGATTGCTGCCTCTCGGGGAGAGTCGAGAATCAAGATCGAAAATTATAGGTCCCACCCAGGAGATTCCCCCAAGAAAACAATATGATTGGATGATGGGGAAACATGTGATCTCTGGCCTCTTTTTGATAGTCAAAAGAAACATTTAATGATCGAAAAATGTAATTGGATCTAAGGGTTCTCATCACCCTAATTACTTTGTTATAGATGACCTCCTAGATGGGACCGATTGTATGGTGGGTCTACTCTCGACTCTTCAATTTTTCTCAACAACGCTTTTGTGCCATCCGATACCAGACAACACTGTTTTCAAAAAGTTCAAATTTCACCCTTGTTGGCACTCATCGGACCATCTGGGCCCACTGACAGCATGGATGTTTAGGTCATCCCTTAGTAGACATTCATACCTAAACCCCGCTTGTTTTGTTGATTTTTAGCCGTTGGTTTTAGTACTAAACAGGTACAGGATTGAAAGCGTATTAGTAGGGGTGTCAACAGGTCGTTTCCAGTTCGGTTCCTGTGATGCCCAGAACCGGAACTAATAATCTTAGTTCTTATCGGTTCTGGCTCCGGTTCCGATTCCAGTTCTGGGTACATCTGTTCAAATCTTGAAAAATGATAATTTCAACACTATTTATATATCGATTCTAGTTCTCATCGGTTCGGTTCCAATATCAAATTATCCAGAATCAGAACTGTTATTATCGGTACAATTTTGATTCCAGTTCTTATTTAGTTGGTTCCCAGAAATGTAAAATTAACCAGGTACAAATTGACACCCCTTGGGGCACAAAGATGTCGCTCTCAACGGTGTCATTGAGCAAAAGTGAACTCCCCCTCCCCCAATCAGGCTAAATTTTGGTATGCAAGTCCAGTGAATAAAACTTTGATGACAGGGCCTGTCCTCAAGGCCGATGACAGGGCACAATACGAGCCACGTCGAACACTCTTAGAGGGTTCTGATCGTATGGATGTTTGGCCAATCATTAGGTGGACCGAAAAAACCAAAAATCAGTCCGATTGGTGATTTCTAGGCGCTGGATTGGAATTGTTTTCATGGGTTGATTTGAACGGTGTGAAATTTGAGCATTATTGACCATTATTTGAGGTACAAAGATCCACAGGTTTGAAATCACAAATCAAGCTGATATTTTGTTTGTAGGTCCATCTAGCTAGGGATTGTAAAAACATCCATACGGTCAGAATCCTCTAAGAGTATGCCACGTGGCTCCTATTGCACCCTGTCAAGCCGCTGTTGAGAGTCAATTCTCAACGGCGCTGTTGAAAAAAAAGTCGGTGTCCTGTCTCGAGAAAAAAGAAATTCATCTTTAAAGATCCTAATCACCTTTCTTCAAAGACAAGGGGATTTTTGGTGTGTGGCTCCACCAACAGTTCTTGGCTTTGGATCTTCTGATCCGTTGGTCGGCATACGGAGAATCTAAACAAGATATCACTAGAGATGTTGATTTGGTAGAAGTATGACTTTCAAAACCACAGATTTGAAATATAAATCATGTTTTTATTCCACGTACGCCATTGAACGGGACAAAATGGTGCGTTGTACTGTAGTGTCGGCCATACCTCACATCACGTTAATCGATGGAATGGAATGCACGGGACGCCTTTTAGCTTGGCCGACATATCTATTAAGAAGCTCAATGCATGTTTACGTACCCCCATAATACAAAAAGTCCATTTACTTGCATGGGATTCCTATGATGTGTACTGTGTACTGTGCACCCCCTTTAATTAATAATTTGTTTTATTTGCCATCCTACTGATCAATAAGCTGTCTAGCTAGGCATTAGCAACTTGATCATGCAGATCTTTTTAAATACTAGTACTTTGGTCATCCATGATTCTCGGGATTTGTCCATCACAAACAAGAGAACATGATAAACATAAAAATATACAAAATTAGAGAAAAATAACGCAGAAATCAAATTACTACCACATAAAATTTTACTAAAAATAGAATATTAAAATATAAAAAATTTGTCAATTTTAGATTTTCTCAATACGAAATCTTGTAGACTCTAAATGTAATGATCTAGTGTAACATGTTTATACTATATCTATCTCGATTAGAAGGAGACTTAAATAAAAGTTGATATAGAGAGACATGCGTGCAGTATTTAGCACTAGTATTTAGCACTCACATTTATCTAAGTGTTAAGCGATCGATGCACGCACATTTCATACAAATATACTCCAAACTTGCTATGGTTTCGATTCCCATGATCCCGTCCAATGCCCTAGGAATACGATCTCCATCTAGCTAAAAGAGCCCTCTTTATTTACATAGATAGTTCTTCCTTAGACCAAAATATGAAAAAAATGCGAGAAAATTTTTGAAGCAGTGAGTGGCCAATCACAAGGCGCCACAATCTGTTGTTGCTTTCGTACAAACCCAGAAATGCTTTTTGAACAGCAGATTGTGGAGCCCTGTGATTGGCCACTACTTCAAAAAATTACTCAAAAAATGCAATACCCTCAAGGTTCCAAAGCTATTGTAATAGGAATATTCCTACAACTTTGATGTGTGGATGAATGATATACTAAATACACTTTGCTACCCAAAAATATTATCCCCAATATGTAAAATAAAGCTTGAGGTGGACCAAAATTGTCTTTTCTTATCAATTTTAAGTATATTTGAGTCTCTTGCTATCCAAGTTCGGTTCTATTCATGCTCGATCTTCCACTAAAAATCATCGCTTTATGCTACTTTTAATATCCAATCACTTTCCTATTTTAAGTCAGATTTGAATCCATGAAAACAATAATTTATTATAGCTTATACTAATCAAAATTATAATCAAGAGAAATGGCCGGGAAAATAGAAATTGAGAAAAGGAAAAACATATATGTGGCATTGCCAAGCACCATTGCATTCGGAAACAGATAGGAACTTGAACCCACGTACATCTAAAACCAAATAAATATTCAAAACACATTATATTAATAGACAATTAATTATTTTATATTCGTGCGGGGTCGACCGTCGACCTTACGATAATTGTAGTTAAAATGTAAAATTGAAGTAGGAAAAATCAATGAGAAAAAATGATCAAAAGGGAAGAAAAAATAGAAAAATAGGTGGGGGACCAAAAGCTTTTGAATTGATTGAATAAGAAATATGAAAGAAACATATTTAAAAAGGAGTAAACATGAGGAGAGAGAGTAGCCCAACTACTCCCTCTATAGAAGAATGGAGAGGGTGTGTGGTCAACCAAATCCAAATGGGTATCTAATATGTAGGGCTACCCTACCGACACTTTAAATGTCCTTAACCTATAAATATATGTGAAATTCTATTTGCACCCCACAAATTCCATAAGCACCCCATTCTTCGTCCCTCCCTCTCTACCTCTGTCTCTTTGTCACCCGGAAAAAAAATCCAAAACAAAGGAAAAAAAATAAGAGGAGGAGGACGTTGTTGCCGCCGCCGCCACCAAAGTACGTCTCTCTCTCTCTCTCTCTCTCTCTCTCTCTCTCTCTCTCTCTCTCTCTCTCTCTCTCTCTCTCTCTCTCTCTCTCTCTCTCTCTCTCTCTCTCTCTCTCTCTCTCTCTCTCTCTCTCTCTCTCTCTCTCTCTCTCTCTCTCTCTCTCTCTCTCTCTCTCTCTCTCTCTCTCTCTGAGTGGGGTGCTGGGTTTTTTTTTGGTCTAAGGGCATTTTCGGCCCGTTGGGTGCTTATGGAATTTGTGGGGTGCAAATAAAATATCCCTAAATATATAGGCCAGCCCCAAAAATAAAATTCCAGGTTCATTTCACCTCCAATTATTTCAAATCATAGTACATGTACCCTCTCCTCTTTCTAATAAATACTTCAATTGGCAACTCAGCTTTGATAACATATAACACTAGATTGAGTTGGACAGAGCTGCAGGCTAGAAAAATCCAAGAAAGCTGACTAAGCTAGGCCCAACTGGCATTGGCCCAGTTCTGACTAGAATGGTGGTACCCAGCCCTGCATCCAAACATTGTAAAGTGAACCTATTGGGATAAATGTAAGCCTTGTGATATTTCAGTTGCTTAAACCTCATTCCTTCTCTGTTACTCAGATGTGATCAGTAGAGGGCTAGTCATTGGCCAATGGCTAAGGTGGGTTGAACCATGGTTTTAAAAACGGCCATTTTAACGAAAGTAACGGGTCTTGTTACGTTAACGCCCCTGACCCAGTTATGTTCTTTTTTTTTTTTTTCCTGTTTATCTAAAACCGAAAAACTAGATATCCATTATATTGGCGTTATTTTGAGGAAGAAAAAAACTTTTTTATTGTCATTATCGAGGTTTTTTTTTTGAAAAAATAATTCAAAATTCCTGAAATAAATAAAAATGTCAAAAAAGGAAAAGGGTTTGTGACAATCTCAAATATGGGAGGCTTTTTTTTTATGAGCAATGGGGACTTTAAGGAGCCAAGGAATCTTTAAGGAAGTTGGTGAAATGAATGCATATGGTCACTAACTGCCAACAACCATTCCCAATGAAATATTTGGTGGTATGGGCCTGGTGAGGCATTAACCTCAAGGGTTAGGTATGGCAAATGTTACATTTGTTTACTGGACATGCCTTGATTGGGCTGGCTTCAAGTTTATCTAGGCCCATGCTTTTTGTAGAGAAAAAAAACCTAGGATACAGAATTCTATATCAAAAGTTTGATACAGAAATCATTGAGACATGGCACACTCTTTCGGGCCCACTGACCCCACAAAGTCCACCTTTGGTGGAACTATACACCAAAAAATCAGCCTGGTTGCTTTTCCACTGTGGGCTTGGAACCCATCCATAGGTCCGTCATAAATCCCATGATGAAAAAGTGCACCAAATCAACGGCTACAAATCACCAATCACGTTAATTTTGGTGTACAGGTCCACCAAGGTGTGCTGCTAAACATTCAAGGTGTGAATGGCCCTGAAAGAGTTTGTCACATGGCATGGATTTCTGTATCAAACTTTGATACTGAATTCTGTGTTATAGAATGGCTCCAAGCTTGTATCGGTGATATCTAAGCCCATTTATTATGAGCTCATTCTACCCAAATCCACTAAAAGGGCCCCAAATTAGCATCTTTTATCTTGCAATCTATGTAGCAACCTAAGCATAACTTAGGTCCATTAACATGAGATGGGCTTCAAAAGCCCATTTGAGTTCCCCATCTCTCGATATGTCCGTCAATAAATAGATTTGCCAAATCTTCGCATTCACGTCGATTTCACCAATGTTTTGATGAAGCACATTTTAAATGACCACACTACCCTCAAATCTCTCCTTGATGACTTCAATGATCAACACAACTTCTTAAGGAGTAAGTTGAGGTCATTCTTGTCATTTAAAACCCAAATCCACGTCGGGTAGCGTGAGGAGTTCAGCTTTGCTCGCGAGCATATTTGCTCACGTACTATCACCGACATCCATTCGAGCCGCGTTGCATACTATTAGTGTTAGGGACCACTGACCGTATGGATGTTTGGATCTACATACAAAAAATCAGGCTGATTGGTGATCTATAACCGTTGGATTTTAGTCTTTTTCGTGATTCTAGCATTTTTTGGGGTAATCAGATCCAACGGTTAGAAATCACCAATCGGGCTATTTTTGGTATGTAGTTCCACCTAAGGATAGGACAAACATCAAACAGTCAATGATCCTATTTTTGGTATGTTTGTCCGACAAGCATCAAACAGTCAATGATCCTAAGAGTGCCACGTGGCTCGTATAGACCTCGGTGATCGTCCGTGAGCAAAACTAGACTCCAGAGAGTGTGTGTCCAAATTCCGAAGTTCTGATACTCGAACAGAGTGGAGAAAAACCAAAGCGAGTCCTTTAGATGAACTCCAGCCCAAATGCGTCAATGACCATGAGAGAATCGAAACCAGGTGAGAGACTCAATATTCCTTCTATTTTTTTTGCTTGCTAATGAAAGATCTCAAAATTTCATACTCATTCTGATATGGGTTTTCGTTTTGGATCGAATTTACTAAGCATTGTTAATCACGAGAATATGTCGGGTTTCCGTTTTTTTTGGGTAATTTAGTTTTTTTTTTTTTTTTTGTGTAAACGGTAATTTAGTTATGAGGTCGAAATTTTGCCTGTTTTGGTGTGTACGTTGTTTTTTTTTAATATTTTTAGCCCTTTGATGGGATTTTTTTCTTCTTTTCTTGCTGAGTAGATGTGATTTTGATGGTTTCTGTGTTATTCATGATGATTGAGGTTCAGATTGAAGATCGTTTTGTGAGCTTGGAGGAATGAGAGAGATCTCTGGAAGTTTTAATCCCAGAATTTGGTGGCAAAGACGAGAAAACACATCTGTGGAGGATGTAGTCAAAAGGTCTTTTTTTTTCATCGTAATCTCCTTGTACTTTGAACGAGGAGATGATTCTTGGAGGCAAATCTAGAACATTTACTAGTACAAGGCTGAATTTATATCCTTACCAGCACTGGTGATGGCAATAAGCTGTCTTGGGCCCCTTGTAGCAGCATTGGAAGCTAAAATTGGTATGACGTTTTCATGGGTTGATTTTTAACCGTTGGATGTTTGACGTAGGGCTAGCAGATTTTCACTCTTTCTTAAATGTCAAGTTCTAAATTAGAGTTAAAAGGGGTTAGGATTTTGATGATTAAAGGTTGAAAACTGGAATTGAGAATTAGGTTTTCGAATGGATTTAGGATCTAAATGTGGGAAGAAGCAGACTAAAAGTGGTGCTGGTTGACTGACAGTAGTTCCGGATTCTCAAATGGGCTTCTAAGGCTAGGATAATGGTGGGTTAAAGATGGGGCATTTGGGTTTTAATGGTGGCTGATCATATGGTTTGGTAGAGAAACTAAGAAGGAATATGCACACACATATACATGCATACTCAGAGAGATGAGATAGAAATTATAGAATCACTCTACCTCTAGTGATGATCTAGTGTTGGAATCAGCATCACTTTTAGTATGACGTTTTCATGGGTTGATTTTTAACCGTTGGATGTTTGATGTAGGGCTAGCAGATTTTCACTCTTTCTTAAATGTCAAGTTCTAAATTAGAGTTAAAAGGGGTTAGGATTTTGATGATTAAAGGTTGAAAACTGGAATTGAGAATTAGGTTTTCGAATGGATTTAGGATCTAAATGTGGGAAGAAGCAGACTAAAAGTGGTGCTGGTTGACTGACAGTAGTTCCGGATTCTCAAATGGGCTTCTAAGGCTAGGATAATGGTGGGTTAAAGATGGGGCATTTGGGTTTTAATGGTGGCTGATCATATGGTTTGGTAGAGAAACTAAGAAGGAATATGCACACACATATACATGCATACTCAGAGAGATGAGATAGAAATTATAGAATCACTCTACCTCTAGTGATGATCTAGTGTTGGAATCAGCATCACTTTTAGTACCTTGAAAGGATGAAATAACTCCACCCAATATATGGATTCACACCTTACAGCAGCCAAGTTAACACTTCATTCAACTTCAACTCTGAAAATGAAAGTAGTAAAGGGTTTAAATAGAGGGCTGGGCAGAAGCCTCAATGACTCTCCGAGTTGCACTCAAACTTCTTAAACACAAAATAGAAACTATCCTGAAGACTTTAAAAAATGGAGTCTAGATAACTCTTTCCTTTACTAATTTTATTACATAATCCTTCAATTTTTTGGGGGTACAATTTCCTTAACTAATTTACAATTTTCTCATTCTAGTAGTGAGGGGGTCTATTTATAGACATACTGAGGAGGTAGAAAGACCAATATACCCCCCTGACGTGGTAGGACTGGCATCTACCATAACTCCCAATTGGTTATCGAAGAGTCTGGTACATGCACATGCTTGTATTCGTCTTCTCTCTCATCTTGAGACATCTCAAAGAAACGCTCAAGATGATGAGACGCCTTGAGGATGTACTCAGGGCATCGGACTCGTGGGGCGTCAAGCACCTTGGGATATCAATCTCCATCACTTGGCCTTAGATCCTAAGTCTCTCCTATCTCCCCCCATTCTTGGCTTCCTCGTTGTGCCCAGTTAGACTGATATGGTGATCCTACGTTGCTCTCTTGTGTAGTCACGCATAAAAAGAAATAAGAAATGTTTTAAAAGGGGAAAAATAACCCAAATGAGTTGTTTTAAGCATTTTTCTCTTTCGTTTGGTTTTTAAATTGCTCGTCGAAACCCATGTTGTGCATGGGCTTGTGGACTGTAAAACCCACTTTGTGACTGCGACCAAAAAGAGGAGTTGTTGGCCCTGGTTCTGGGGCCCAATTTGGTACCACATGGGTTGGACGTTATTATTTTTTGATAAATATATGGGTAAGCAAGCATATGGATTGGATTTTGGACCTGGACAACATCATTGTTTCAGCAGATTTGCTCCTGCCTCATTTAGCTTATATCCATACAAAGATTCAGACCTATGAACAAATGGTAGTTTTAGCTGCAGTTAGGAACCAAACAATTGGGCAGTGAACATGTGGATTTTTGCATTTCATATTATTTTAGTAAGTTTAGATTTTTTTTTTCCTGTTATATTCATTACCTATTTGGGTGCTAAAAACTTTTAGATTTGGATCTGTTCAACTTAAATCCAAGACTTATTGATCCTTGCAGTCAAATTTTCTTATAAATTAGATCAAAGTCTGAACCAATCTAGTAAACTCAGACCAAGCTCAAGGTAATTATTCTTATTCACTTGAAAACAACACCTTTGGGATTGATGGGACCTAGACAAATTATGCTTCCCCCCAAACTTAGGTACTAAGTGAGTAGGCGTGTTCTTATCATGTAATCATTGAGTCTGAGCCTGAGTCTGACTTTGTATAATCGTGGTCCAAGTTCAAGGCAACGGCCAGGTTCGGGTTCTTGAAAAAAAAAGGTTTATTAATTGTACTTCTAAGCTGTCTTTACCCATTTAGTAAATTTTATATTGCTTTTAGGTACGCAAATTCAAGACTTCTAACCTCATGCCTTTTAATTTTTTTTTCCAGTATACTCTACACATTCTGACAGACTACTTGAAGAGTTTTTACTGCTTGCATATTACTATCATTTGTTGTTTGCCTTCTTAAATAGTTCTGTCAAAATGTTTATCCTACCGTAGTGCATTATAAAAGGGTTCTTTCTTTCTTGAACCTTGATTAGTTGTGCTATTGTTCTCCCTAGTTTGGCATCTTTATACTGACTCTGATGGAACATGATGATTGAGTTAGCTGTTTCACCGGCTTCTAGCCCATTATGTACTTGCCCTGTTGTTTTGAATCTTATCTTGTTCATATTCACTGGGTAATTCTGCCAAAGACATATTCCATTAGCTTGTGCTGGGTAGGTGTTTTAATTGCCTTATAGGTTGATAATTGTATTAAGAATCTTTCTAGTTTAAAATGAATTGTTCACAATTAATTTCAAATGCACAAGTGAACTAACGGTTTGTATGACAAACTGTTTTGCTTACAATGAGTCCACTATCTTTCTACTTTGTTCAGATCAGTGGTTGTGGTTGTGTTAGAGGTCTGGCCAAATTCCAAGTGGCGACTCCTGTTGAGAGAACCTTGAGGAGACCACTGAGGAGCATAGGTCAACAACTATCAAGTCATTGGGAAGGGCAATGGTTATCCAGTCCAGAGAAAATGGAAAACAATGTTAGCAATTCTCATTCTCATGAAAAGCAGCCTTCTGCAGGTTTCACTTTTCCCGGTGAAGAAAAAAAGCACACTTCCACATTTGTCAACCAAGGTGTGTCTCTCTTAAAAGCTCTAATTAATCCCAAGAAGCACTGACCTGTGTTCTTAATGCAAGGCCACCTGATGCCCAGCAAACCTGGCTTTTCCTCAACTACTACCATCAATGTTAGGGCCCACTAATCGAGCCAAGGTGGATCCCGGGCAAGGTCTGAAAACTTGCTCTGGTGGAGACTTGGTTGGGAATATTCTTGAGCTTGAACTCAGCTTTGGCCCATGGGCATTAAGAAGAATATTGAAGGATATTTTACTATTTAAAACAATAATTACTAACAATACCACTTAATAATTTATCATGTCCTTGCTATGTTGTATGGATTCTTCTAAATAGATGAAGTACCTGTGTCGGACGCGTTTCGGGGTCTGACATGATGCAGATTCTGGTGCAACACTTCCAAATGCTGTTTTATTTTCTTTTCCTTATATGCAAGAGCAAGATACTATATAACATTTTCCATAGATTATGAGTTCTACCTTTTACAATTGAAGTTTTCTATGCAACAAATGTAACATTACATGTATGTATTCTCTTGTTTATAAGTGTATGCTATACAAATCATAAGATATCGTATAAACTTATTTACCATAAATCTTCGTTATTGTATAAAAAAAGAATATCTTTTTTTACATTTTTTAATGCAAACTACAGAGTCCATTAATCCTATTTTACAAGGTGCAACGAATCAGACACTCCATACCCATGTCAGACTCTATACAATTATGATCACATGATATATTAGATAAACATTTGTATTTATGTGTTGAACTTGAATAGTATCATCTTTTCCTTGATAAAGTTTTAAATAGATGTATTATATTGTGCAATTTGAAAAGATGAGCTAAAAACTGAGTGTGTACTTTTAGGTATGGTTTGAAAACTTAGAAATATATAAATTTTAATGGTTTAAATTTTTAACGCAAAAACATGAGTTAGCATAGTGGTCGGGTCACTTTTCACACGAGGTTAATTTGGCAGCGCGTGTGTATGTCTGCAAATGTGGTGGACCACTTTGCACTTTGCATCGTGCAATTTCCTAATCAAATACCCAGTGGCATGATCAAAGTCAATGATTGTAAGCTATGTCCTTCATCATGGTGTCAAATGAAACTATCCGTGGAATTGTGCGCCATGTGGAACATAGATCATCATCGTTCTTTACCAAGACTCGGGTTAAGAATTGTCAACATACAAATCATCGCTATTGAAGTCGCTTGATTTCTTTTCCTGTTGTGACCACGTGGTGCTAGATTGCCTGTCAAATATCCGGTGGCTTGATGAACACAAGGTGACTGTTCATGTACCGCAATGCGTAACTGGTAGGCATCTGTGTAAGCTACTATACAGTCTAGTAAAGATGAGTTAAGAGCTAGAAACGTGTCTAGCAAAAGGTCTATATGAACCCAAGCCCAGAAGACAGCAAGGCTCTCAGGCATAGAAAATAGAGCAGAAAAGGGTGAGTGTTTGTGTAACTGGTTGGCAGCTGTATAACCAACCAAAAAGTCTAGTAAAGATGAGTTAAGATCTAGAAACGTGTCTAGCAAAGGACCTATAAGAACCCAAGTCCAGAAGAGAGCAAGGCTCTCATTCAGGGTTTTTAAAATGGCCATGATAACAAAAATAATGGAAAGTTGGAAACGCTGTGACCCTGTTACGCTATTTCCAATTTAACACTATCCCGTTATAACTGTCGTTATTTTTTAAAATAATGGCCATTATAACGGAAATATCATCCGTCATTTTTTGATAACGTTTTAAGATAAAATATCCATTATTTATGGTTTTCTCTAATATTTTAAAATTCATTTTTTATTTGGATTTTAAATTTCAAATTTTAAATCAGTTATAAATTCTGACAAATAACGGCCATTTAATTCGTTATATAACCGTTGTAACAAATATAATGACCGTTATTTGTGAATGTAATAAACAATATTATTTTTATTCTGTTATTTTCCATTATTTTCATTATATTCCTTTGTTCTCCATTAAAATATCGGGGCGTTATAACGGAAATAACAGTAACACCCCCAGTCCGTTATATCTTATAATGGTCCATTTAAAACCTTGCTCTCAGGTACAGAAAACAGAGCAGAAAATTGGCTCAGTTAATCATTTTTTCCATATACTCTGCCTTTTTGTGTTTGCCTGGTTCTCGTATTTTGGTGCAGATTTTGTCTTTTAAGTCCAGAAAATAGAGAGTGTGAGGTACGCCTTGAGAGCAGTCTAGAGGCCGGGTGGACTGGAGTTTTGTTCAAATTTGAGCCAAAATCTTTCCTTTTCTACCTTCTTCTCTCCTTGTTTTCTCTTTCTCTTGCTTTGCATAGAGCCTTAGGCCATTTATGGTCCGAATTTCTTGATTGGCAGAGTTTTCAACCGATTTCTTGCTAGAAACTTGACTGGTTTTCTAACCAAACTTTGGGGCAATCAACAAAAATCTGTACACTGTCTCTATAGAGGAGTGCAACTGTACTCAATTTGAGTCTGGGCTTGTTGTATCCCGGAGATGGTGTGTCCAATTATTCTTTGTTGCCTGTGAAGGAGGCTCTAAACATCTTCAAGACAGATATCTCATCTCAAGCCCAGAGTATATAGGTTCATAATTTTATGAATTTTGTTGACTCCTTGCAGGAAAATAAGAATCAACCTTATATAATACCTTGCCTCCTGATGCCTTGAATACATATGAAATTATGAATGCAACATGGTTATAGGGCTTAATTACTTCAGAAACATAAAAGCATTAATGACATTAATGTTTTAAGGATATGAAGAATATATCAACAACCTTTCTTTCCTCTTGATATAACTCTCTTCTTCTTCTTGTTTTACCTCCATGCATATTTTATTTTATTTTGCTCTTATATTGTAATTCAGAAGTCTTTTTTGTGGGATTAATATGAACAAGTTTGTTGTGTAGCTGCAATAGCTTGGCATGAGAGGAGAAGAGAGTGGGTTGGAGATCAATCTCAAACGTCACAAAGAGTGTCACATGATCCAGTTATAAGGTATGCTTTCTTGCTTACTGCAAAAAAAGGTATGATTCTTGTACTTACATTTCAGATTTTGGACCATGAATATGGGTACAAGTATCTGATCCAATAGGTTGATATCATGCTTTTAGTTTTAAGTTTTTTTAGTTAAACACCATTTTTAGGATTTACGTCATTCCAAATGTAACGACGCTTCTAATATTGCCACGGCTTTTACAATTCGTTTGCTAAAACATAAAACACACAGGGTAATTGTTAGGAATTAAGAAAATAACCAATACTAAAATATGAAATGAGTGAATTGTACTGTAGAAATATCCATGCAGTATTTGGTACTAGTATTTGTATCGTATTATGCCGATATGGGTACGCTGAGCATGTTAACCTGTGTTAAGATTGAACCGTAAACAGTTATCATGAAATGGGATTATTTCCTTATTGGTAGAAAACTCCAACAATCTCTGATGACCATTGGTACACTCTCGCTATCATCAAGGTTAAGTGGTCACTTCCATTATACGGGAGCATCTCAGGACTGTCACCTCCTAAGATTTGCTCTACTCAAAAACTACTACTACACCAAGGTAATTACTGAGACTGTTTGCATGTTATCCATTCCAGACCAAGGCACAACCGCACAAGACATCACTTCAAGAAACTCATTATGAACCTCACCGTAAAAATGGGTCCATAGGAGTACAATGTCAACTCTTTTTTAGTACCACGTCATGTTGTCTCCTGTCGCACTTTCTAATTGCTCCACTTTGATCCTGTCATAAGACCTCAGTTATATATTATTCAGCACAGAGGTTCACAATAATTCATGTGATGATAAGATATTCATTAGCTTATTCAGTTGACTCCCAAGACATTTGTCACGCCCCCAAATCCGATATTAGGTCATATCGACCTTTCTCGTATCTTGAGGCGAGATCTGATCATACAAACGCACAGTTAAACAAAACTGGTATCACGATGCAGCGGAAATACACCGGATAATTTTTTTTCATTTTGTTTAAATAATTCATAAGACAAAACGCACTTCATTGACACATTAATAATGTTAGAGGATGTCTTACTTCAAACAAAATCGTAATATGCCCATCCAAAAGAAAACATTGTATATATATAGCGTACTCCCAAATACATGTTACTAAACGGTCAAAGGACCTACATAACTCATGTATCCTTCTACAAGATAGAAGAATTAAACAAAATATAACATCGTCAAAAGCACAAGTCTATCAACAGAAATGCTGGAAGCATCAGTCCAACTTCCCCTTATCATTTCCTGAAAACAAAACATTTTAAAACGATGAGCTAGGGCCCCAGTAAGTACATTCCTCATGTGTAAAATCCACTTAAATCAGTGACTTTTGTTTATTTTAAAACAAATACAATTTGCAAATGTATTTCACATGTAATTCGATAAAACTCAACTCTCCATCAATTACTTACGTATAACTTCGAATACAATGAAGTCTTTTCATATAATAGTCAACCTTTCTCTTATCGGAATACCCGTGACCATTTCTATAAAGTTAAACATCAATTCTGATGTATTTCGTACCAACATTCCATCGGTCCTAGTGTACGATGTCAACACTTCTAGTCCACAAGTAAACTCCCTAATGTGCACACTAATTGTTTCATTAGGTATCCTCTCTCCGGATTCCCTAATTTTCTTTTAGGTATAAATACCCGAGGGGTCTCATGAATGAGACAACGCCTCTTCTTTAGGGGACTGGAACTCCAAGGGGTCTTAAGGAAATAAGACAACGCCTGATGCTTTAGGCGACTAAAACCCCAAGGGGTCTCGAAGAAATGAGACAACGCCTGATTCAAACTAATCTGATATTCCACATTCCCAATCACGTTCTTATTCATGTCATGAATCGTATTTATATGCATAAAATAATAATGTTTGTAGAAACATCTTTACATGCATAGCATTCCTATTTTTGCATTTTGAAACTAAAAATAAGAACATTTAAGCCCTATTAATATCTTAGAAAACGAATACATAAAACGGATGAAAAACGCATATATCTCATTTTAAATGAATTTGAGCATGACTTCATCCAACTAAATAGATTACACATGTCCTCATCTATCATAATTTCATATTTTTAAGATTACAAGAAATTATCAATGCATTTACACATTTTATGTGGAAAATACAAGAATTGGGATTTTTCCTTGCTAAAATTTAACAGATAACAAGAATAGCATTTTCAGACATTTTCCCCAAAAATAATAGAATTTTTTAGAATTTTTCTACAATATTCTGTGAATTTTCTACTATTTCAAAAAAATAAAAAAATAAAAAAATATTTATAAATAAATAAATAATTAATTAATCAATTAAATAAATAATTAATTAATTAAATAAATAAAGGCATAAAATAAATAACTATGTACTTACCAGTGAATACGCTAGAATCCCAAAATCTTTGAACCTCGTACGATGCGAATCTCGAGGTAGCGCGTATCTCGAGGCAGTAGGCCCCACAAAAAAAAAACTTTTCAAAGGACCTCCTGAATATTTTCAGGAATTCCTGGGAATTTTCTAGAATTTCTTCTAGTTAAGGGACTTTTTTGCAAATATTCTTACCTCAGGGGTTGGAATGCAAATACCCAAATTGATGTAATTTTCTCAAGGCATGGCCTTGTATTTATAGAGGTTGAGAACTCATAACTTTTTATTTTTAACCGATGTGGGACTATAATTTTGAAAATTGTCTTTTTTTTTTCTTTTTTTTTTTGAATTTTAATAAAAACTTAAAATGTTGCCCAGAACTAAACACAATAACTTTTGACTCGCACGTCCAATTTGGACGAACTTGATACCGATAGAAAGCTATTGTTGAGACCTTTAAAATGGCATACATATAATGTTCAAAGTATTATAAAAAGTCTACTATAATATTGCTAGAAATAGGGTCATTACAACATTAGTGCTTGGCATTCCTGAACCTTTATGGAATTGACTAATATAATAGAGGTCGGACCTAATTGGTTTCATGCTATAAGTCCTAATTCAGTTATAGACAGACAGTCCAGACAAAAGAGGTTGGCCTTAGGAGCATTAATTTGGTTCCATGCAATAATACATTCAAGCACAAAGATTTACAACATTGATGGATGTTTGCAGTAATATAGTTCACAGAGATTAACACATTGTATTTGAATAAATAATTTATTGTTCAGATGATGACTTGGAAATTGATGTTACACTCACTTACCAAGGCCTGGAAACACCTAATTACAACTTAGCATTTCTTTTTTGTAACTAATACAATTTAAAATTAGGTTAACTTAGGCTGCCCATTGAGATCTCTTGCTTTGTCAGATAAGCTAAAGTGTGAGCCAAACATGTAGTTTTTGGTTCTCATCTATGATACTGGGATACCTCAACGTGCCTATCATATCCGTGTCAACCCAATAGGCACTGATGCTGGTACTGAATACTGCATGGATACTTCTTATTTTGTCAAGGGAAGTTTATAAATTCATAACAAATTTTACAGCAAGAAACTTCGCAAATTTTAGAAGTTTCGTTAGATTTAGTATGTTGTGAATATTAAAATTGAGACTTCAACATGAAAAATAAAAATTTAAAGTTGGGCATCAACATATTGGATGTGATACCCGTATCCGTGTCCTGGATTTCGGGAAATGAAGTTGTATCGCCATTTCCTGTACCAGTGCCCATATCAGTATCCGTATATGGGCATCTTAGGTTCTCGTTGAAGGCTAGCCACAAATTGTACATGTAATTAGTGCTTGTGGACATAATCCTGCATGTGTGTGTTTGTGTTTGGATGGGTAGGTGTCTACCACATTGCACAAGCTCTCACAACAGCATGTGCAATCTACCCGATCACATAGACCTTTCCATAGCATGGGGGTTCCCCATACCGTTGTTCTCTGCTTGGCCAATGCCAATGGGCAAGTTGGTGACCTCAAAGCATGGTTTAAAGTATTGTTCCATCTCAGAATGTCTCGGTCAAGACGTTTCATTCCAACAAAGTATTTGTATGATAGGCGTTTTGTATGTCTCGTACCAGAAATATTGTTTGAACATTGACGATGACAGAAAGTAGTATTATTTCATGGTTGAATGTACCGTTGGGAAAAGGCTTTAGGCAGGATTGAATAGAGGAACGAGAATCATGCAGCCGACCCCATACCTTTGAGAAAAGGCTTATGATGATGATGAATCTATCACACATCATATCTTTAGCTAAATTAAGCATAAAAATTGTTCACTGCAATGTATATTCATATATATGTGTATAACGTATTATTACTTTTCCAACGTATTTTTCCATCTCGATCAAGACATCTCATTCCGTGAGCTTGCAGAGATGCTAAATGAGATTGAAACTTTAAACCTTTTTCAAATAAACATCAGGTACCATGGTCCAATACTGACTGTTGCTCAAGCTGTATACCAGACCTTGTCACTTGTTCTCTTACTTGTATTGACACTCCAAACTTCTTAAAGACGAGAACGGGGGTTTTGTGGTCTATGAATTTACACCAGAAACAACAAACTGAGAGGAAAGAGGGTTGCAAAACACACGCACACTTCAAATTATATGTAGTTCCGCATTTTGTTTCCATGTATCTTGTAAATAATCTTCGAGATCGCAGGTTGTGCACCTCTTTTGTCATATGTTGCATCACAGCATCAAATACGATGAAAATAAAATATATTCTTTTGTAGCTGGTCCACAACTTACGACGACTTACTCTCAACTAGTGAGCCTTTTCCCCAACCAATTCCATTACATGTAATCTCTCTCTCTCTCTCTCTCTTATATATATATATATATAGATATATACATATATATATAGGTCAGGATCAGGGGACACAAATTTTGAGAACAAAAAATTGGCACGGGCCAATATATAAATTAGAGGTTTTGGAATGGGATGATTTTTGGTGAGGATGTTCATTCCGATATTCATAGCTTGATTTACAAGTTGAAGAATTATGGACTGTCTATTTTTACCATAAACTTGAAAACCACATTTGATGGGGTTAGAAATTTCAGAATGGGCTGATTTTTTGTAGGGATGATCTTTATGGCAAGGAGATCATCCTCACAGAAAAATTCAGCCATTGATTCATCTTTCATGTAGGCATGCCAAAATTGTTGTCAAAATTGCAATCCCCTGATCGTATTTCAACGTGCATATCCATTGACATATATCGTATTTCAATGTGCATATCCATTGGTTGGTTTTTATCATTTGCAGGAAATGGTTGATTTTTTAGTCGATATCTGGCATGAAGAAGGGCTGTACGATTAGACCATCAGGGGGGGATTTCTCTTGAAACCAGTAAAAGTGTCTCTCACAGCATTAACCCACGGCTTCATACGCATTATAGAGGTTCACGTCCGCATCCTAATTTTTACGCAAGGAGCGTTTGAAAAAATTATATGACTCTACAGCCCTTGCGAAAAATAAAAACTAAAAAAACTTGTTATCATATATTATAGGAATATCACTCCTGACAATATTGTATCTTCCATCACAGCTGAACATCTTTGTGTTTTACTCGATCGATCATTCTGAGCTTGGGTGGTTTTTTCTCTTATGCGTGTTTATTCGATGGGGTGCCTCTAGCAGAGGCCAATAAAATCCTGACAAAATCAATTTTAAAATTATTCAGTATTTTATTGGTAGCTGCTGAAGTTATTCAGCAGATTCACCCCATGACACAGTCACTTTCAAAAACACAAAGTTTTTGTGTTTGCTGTCTTTAGGAGGCCTCTTAATCTTCCTGCTGTGCCCTGTCTGTTGTCTAAAAAAAATTGTTGAAAAACCTTCCATAACAACATCTCAAATGATCTTGATTTAATTATCAGTGACGGAAACACATGACATTCAAGGTGCCAAACCTTTATTTCAATTGGCAATCCAACCTTTGTTCTGTAGACTCCAACCAGTATTTTTTGATGTCTTGGCGTAAGTTCTGTATGATTAAATATGGGTTGAGTCCATCTTTCCTATCAAAAATCAGGTCGGGATGGTAAAACCGGGCACTTGTGTACCCCTTCCACACGCGTCAGGGAAAACCGGGGTAAATCACCAGGAGGTTGCCCAAGGGGGAATCGAACTCAGGACCTCCTGCTTTCTGGACTGGGGTCCTGGCCATCTCTGACCAGAAATTTTTTGAAGCAGCGGATGTTTGAAGCTGGTGGCCAATCACATCACGCCACAATCCGATGCTGCTTTTGAACAAACCCAGAATTGCTTTTGAGCAGTGGATTGTGACGCAATATGATTGGCCACTGCTTCAAAAAATTTCTCATCCCTGCCCAGCTCTCGGATTTTGGCCTTAAAGAGCCAGCAATGGGGTATCAATGGGTACTTAATTAACCATACCCGATAGAACCAGTCCCAATTATCCTTGTTATTACGAGATTAGTATTTCAAAATCGGACCCGAAAAGACTCAGAATTGAAATATATAGAGGTTCAGTTCTTGGTGCATTAGTATCGGAACTAAAACCGACGAGGTGGGGCCCACATGGGGATCGTGTTGGAGAATCGAATCGCTCAGTGCATTGTTCTCGTTGATAATCATCACTGAAATCAATCAATTCTGACATCACTAAACTTATAAAAAGTAGATCTAAATATGGGTTGGGCTCCAGGGACCGGCCTTTTTTGACCGGCTCCTGTTACCAGGACACAATATGAACCACGTGGCACACTCTTAGAGGACTCTGACCGTATGGATGTTTGGCCAATCTCTATTTGGACCTACAAACTAAAAATCATTCTGATTAGTGATTTCTGGGCGTTGGATTGGACTTATTTTCATGGGTTAATCTCAATTGTTGGAATTTGAGCAGTATTTGAAGTACGAATATCCAAAGGTTTGAAATCACTAATCAAGCCTATTTTTGGTTTGTAGGTCTACCTAGGGATTTCCCAAACATCTGTACGGTCAGAGTCCTCTAAGAGTGTGCCACGTGGTTCATATTGTGTCCTGAAACGGGAGCCGGTCAAAAAAGGCCGGTCCTGGAGTCCAACCCTCTAAATATATGGTAAATTGACGGTCCAGATCTTCTAAATTCAAGTCACCTTTTCACAGAGTTAGGAATATCAAAATGGACCGATATTTTGTAAGGATGGTCTCCACAATATTGACAACTCGCCCTTTGGATTGTCTAACATGATCTCTACGTGGGCCACACCACCGGGTGTAAGAATTAGAATGGGTGGGTGTAGGAGTGTCAATTTTACCTGATTTAACTGAAAACACTGGTTCCACATTTGAACCGACTAAAAAATAACCGGAACCGAAGTGAAAATAATGGTTCCGGTTCTGGGTAGTTAGATTTGGATAGGAAACTAATAGGAACACGAATCAAACTGATAAGAACCAGAAACGATTTATAAATATAGTGTTAAAATTGTAATATTATCAAGATTTGTACCAATATACCCAAAACCGAGAAGAACTAAATAATCGGTTCTGATTTCGGATCCATCATTTTGAGAACTGGAACCGATAAGAACCAGCAATATTGGTTCCGGTTCTGAGTACCCTACGAACCAACCCGTAGACACCCCTAAGTGGGCGTAGCTTTAGACGGACTCATATAGTAGTGTTAGATATCACTTTTTTTTTCTCCAAAATTTAGTATGAAAAGTATTTTATTTTATGGGTCAGGTTCCGCTGACCAACATTTTTCACCAACACCTTGGTGTACCCTCATAGAAGATGAATCAATGGCTGATTTTTGGTGAGGATGATCTCCTCACCATACAGATATCCCCAACAAAAAATCAGTCCATTCTGAAATTTCTAACCCCGTCAGTGGTTTTCAAGTTACACGGTAAAAATCGACGGTCCATAATTCTTCAACTTCTAAACCAGTCTATGAATATCAGAATGATTTGAATTTTTGTGAGGATGATCTCCTCACCATAGAGATCATCTACACCAAAAATTGGCCATTGATTCATCTTCTATGAGGGTACACCAAGGTGTTGGTCAAAACTGTTGGTCACCGGAACCCGACCCTTTATTTATTTTTATTTCACATTCACATTATTGATGTAAATATTTATCAATCCAATCTTCGATCCACTAATTTTAGCACAGAAACAATAGGGACTGGAACCATCACACGATTCCGTGTGCATGATTGACTCCCATTTAAAGACCAGGTCCTCAAAAGCCAGCCCATAACATCTTTGACCAGAAAAAAAAATAAAAGTCTTGATAGATAAATGGATATCAAAGATAGACTCTTCCTTTCCTTCAGAGAACCTTCTGCTTCGCCTTCGAAAAAAAAAAAAAGAACCTTCTGTTTCTCTCATCCACACCGTGAAAGGCAGAATGCACCAAAGTCTACGACCACATTTCTCTCATTCCACAGGCCATTCACACACCGTGAAAGGCAGAAAGCACGGTGTGTTGGTACTTGGTACCCGATCCATACCGTTGATGTCATGGCCCAGTCATCCAAGCGCCTGCCCATCCAAGCGCTGGGTCGGAAATGGTTACCGGGATGCCGTGTGGAGCCGTCGAACAGTAGGCAGGGGGGAGGTAGGCAAGGGAGGGGTGCATGAGTTTAGTCCCACATCGGATAAGGAAGCGTCCGGAGCCTGGGCTATAAGGGCAAGCCGGACCTAAACTAGTTGAAAGCCTTTTGGGCGTGCCATAGGGCATGTACCAAGAACAAAACAGTGAGGGGGATGACCCCAAAGCGGACAATATTCGACTAGTGCGGGTCCGGGGCGTTACAATTGGTATCAGAGTCGAGGACGGCTCATCCTGTCGGGTGGGGTGAATGTCATGGCCCAGTCATCCAAGCGCCTGCCCATCCAAGCGCTGGGTCGGAAATGGCTACCGGGATGCCATGTGGAGCCGTCGAACAGTAGGCAGGGGGGAGGTAGGCAGGGGAGGGGTGCATGAGTTTAGTCCCACATCGGATAAGGAAGCGTCCTGAGCCTGGGCTATAAGGGCAAGCCGGACCTAAACTAGTTGAAAGCCTTTTGGGCGTGCCATAGGGCATGTACCAAGAACAAAACAGTGAGGGGGATGACCCCAAAGCGGACAATATTCGACTATTGCGGGCCTGGGGCGTTACAGTTGACACCCAACCAATTATACGAAATGAAATATTCTGTGACACCTGATGGCGGCTCTTAGAAAATCCAAACACCGTTTTCTAATGTTCAGCTCAACCATCAAAAAATTTCTACGCCTTGCCTAAGATGCTATGATCAGTAATTGGAGTGGGACTAGTGTTTTGGAAGTATTTGCTGAGAAAAAAATACTTCCTGTCCCTGAGGGTACTTCAAAATTTGAAGTCTCCCCTTCCCAAAAATGCCATGTGGAGCTCACTTTACACCCCCACTAACCTTTTGGATGTTTGGTTCACTTCTTGATGGAACTATACATCAAAAATTACTTTGATCAGAGATCTATAGCCATCGGATTTAGTATTTTAATAGTTAACTGTTGGATTTGAACATTGTTTTTTAGATGCTAATATATAACTGTTAGAACTCATAGATCAAGTTGATATTTAGTAGGGCTTTTTTGCTTTACCTCCTTACTTTATTGATGCAATTTGCACCTCACCCAATATTTTTAAAATATTTTCGTCTCATCCTTTGACCATGGTCAACATTGTTGACCAAAGAGGGTCTTCGGATGGACGTCCCAATATTTTTTAAATGACTATAATGACCTTGGGTGAGACGCAAATATTTTAATAACATTGGGTGCGATGCAAATTGCATCAATAAAGTAAGGGGATAAGCAAAAAAAAAATTCAGGTTTTTTTTTATTTTTTATTATTGTGAGCTCAACCTTTTTTTTTTTTTTGAAGATTTTGAACTATAAAAGGAAGGAAAAAGATGTAACAAGGTATGTCTGAAACATTTTAAATGCGGAAGCACGATTTTGTTACTCACCACTATCATCTGGGCCCACTGACCGCATGGATGTCTATCCCACCCCTTGGTCGTTATACACACCAAAAATCACCCTGATTGGTAATCTACAACCATTAGATTTTAGCACTTTTAAGGCGTTCTTTTAGCCGTTGAATTCAACCATTTTTTTATACTAAAACCAACGGTTAAAAATCATCAAATAAGCTGATTTTTCGTATGAATGTCTACTAAGGCGTGGGCTAAACATCCACGCGGTCAGTGGGCCCAGACGGCAGCGGTGATTTGAAAAGATCTCAGGTATACCTTGTTACATCACGACCCTAAAAGGAATACACCTTCACAGGTTGTTAAGCACGCTAATGTCCCTCGTCCCACTTGGCACATTCTTAAAGGCCACTAACGTACGGATGTTGGGCCCATCACTAAGTGGAGCTACATACTAAATATCAGCCTGATTAGTGATTTCAAACCATATTGGATCTTTGTACCCCAAATAATGTTCAAATTACACGGATAAAATCAATCAAAGAAAATGACTCTAATCCAATGCTTAAAAAGTAACAATCACATTAATTGTTTCGTAAGTGGGGCCAGAAGTAAATGAAGAAAGGTTTTGAGCTCACCATAAAGTAAGGGGGACAAGCAAAAGGTTTTTTTTTTTTAAGAAATTTTTTTTTTCTTTTTGAGGAATAAAAAAATTCTTCAGAAAAAAAGAAAAAATTTCTTAAAAAAAAAAAACTTTTGCTTGTCCCCTTTACTTTATGGATGCAATTTGCATGGCACCCAAGGTCATTATAGTCATTTAAAAAATATTGGGATGTCCATCCGAAGGCCATCTATGGTCATTGACGTTGACCATGGTCAAAGGGTGAGACACAAATACTTTGAAAACATTGGGTGAGATGCAAATTGCATCAATAAAGTAAGGGGGTAAAGCAAAATAGCTCCATTTAGTATGTAAGTCCACCGAGAGGTGGACCCAACATCCATAAGGTCAATGGGCCCTAAAGGATATCCACGTGGCGTTTTTGGGAGGTGAGACTTCAAATTTTTAAGTCGTGACGGGGATAGCAAATATTTTCTAGTTGTTCGTGCAATGGGCGGGGGAATTTGGTGCGTGGTGCGTACCACGCACCCTGCGCAGTTTAGGGTTCAACTTCGTAAATTGACTAGAGAAAAAAAAAGAAAAAAGAGAGACAGGATAAAGGACTATGCTCGTCTATGATCTATCAACGTTTGATCCATCAACAAACCAGGAAAAAGCTTTGATCCTTCTTAATTTTTTCGATCAGAAAAAAGTAGCTTTGATCTTAAGCCATCTCGTCTGAAGCGATCTCAATTTGATCATATTGGTTTTCTTCTTCTTCATCATCATTTTTGTTTTTAATTACTTTTTCTTTGGGGAGAGACATAGAGAGATGGAGAAAGTGAAAAATATGTTGAAGCCCAAAGCAAATCCACAACAGCAATTGAGGGATTGGCAGAGACGACTTAGGCAAGAGTGCCGCAACATCGAACGCCAAATCCGAGGCAAGTTCTTTTTTATCAAATTCCAACCCCTTTTCTGGGTTCCTATTGATTTCTCGATCAAAGGTTTTAATCCGGGTTTTTGGTTTCTTGGTGTACGAATTTCGGTTAATGGGTTCGTCCAAAGATGGTGCTTTTTCATGGATTGTTGTTGTTTTACATAACTATTGTGATTTTCTTCGTGACTTTTCTGCTGGGTTTTTTTCTTTTCTTTTCAGATGTGCAGAAAGAAGAGAAAAGTGTACAAAAAGCAATTAGAGAGGCTGCCAAGAGAAATGACATGGTCTCAGCAAAGGTAGAAGAACCCAATATATGAATTTTCTTTACTCAAATACATGTAATTTTCATTTATGAAATTGTGTTGAATTTCAGGGACTTTATATAAAATCTACCATCAATCATTCCAATTATGTAAAGATCACAAACTATGAGAGTAAAGAATGTAGAATAGATCATATGGGTTTTCTTTGGGAAGAGAAAGAAATTATCTCATTCCCTTAGATTTCTTAAATTCATGAAAGTTTCAGGGTGTCCCCTTCTTTGAGGAATATATGAAAATTAACAAGTAAGATACAACAAAAATGCTGTCAAATCTTTATTAAGCTTTTTGATGGCTTTGGCCAATCGTCTTCTTAGTGTCCTGATGGTATCTTTACCTCGATACCCATATCAGTATCCACATTTTTCAAGGAATATACCATGTTTTATCCATGATTATATACGCCAAGGCCAAGCCATTTCATTGTGAATCCAGGCTGGAAAATTAGTAAAGGGTATGGTGGTGAACCTCAATCTCTGGTTACAAACTCTAGCCTCACTGTGATAACTTAAACCAGCACTCTCCAACGCATGTGATAGGTTCATCTGTTCTACCATTTGCGTCTGATGCCATGAGTAAATTATATTCTAGTAGTTAGCTTTTTTGTTATATTGGCGACTAATTGGAATTTTTTGTTTATAATTGTAGAATTTATTAAGAGGCACCAGCCGAAACAAACAACACAACTTAAGAGGTTGAGGTGACCTAGAAGGGACAAAACCAACTACACCACAAGGAACAAAAGGAACAAAACAACCTAACCACCTTCTCTAGAATAAAATAGATCTCGTCGGAACACAAAATCCTCCAAAAAGAGCCTTCTACATTCTATGAAAACTTTTGACCACAAGTACATTAGTCCCTTGATATTGAAGATAACATTGGCTACCTCTTCTTCTTTGACTTCAAAGACCCTATGATTTCTCTCCTTCCAGAGACCCCAACATATCGCAAAAGGAAGCAACCTCTACAACACTCGCCCTCTAGAAGAAAAGGTGTACATATGTCAACTAGAGACAAGATCCAGCAAAGAACCTGGCATCACTCAATACATCCCAAAGTCCGCCAAGAACGAAGACCAAACTTCTCTCGCCACTTCACAATGTAGGAGAAGATGGTTAACTGATTTCCCGCTTTGTTTGCACATTGATCAAAAATCAACAATAATAATCCATCTAGCAATGAAATGATCCATAGTCAATTATTATCCAAGGAAGTTGTCCACATCATGAAAGCTACCTTGTACGGGATTTTGGATCCCCAAGCAAAGGGAACTAGAAAGCCATTGCTGATAGGCCTCAATAAGGCCTTATAAAAAAATGAACCGAAAATAAGGCATCTCTAGATCATCTCCACAGATGCTTATCTTGATATGCTACAAATAGATGATAACCATGCAGACGGGAGAGGATACAAGACACATACTCAATCTCCCAATCATTAAGTCTTCTTCTAAACCAAGACTCCAAGACACATCTTTCCCCTCCCGAAAGAACAAACCTGAATAGAACAATTCTTCTATCTGAAAGGGAGAAAAGTCCTGGAAAATCCTCCCTGAGAGGGGCTTCTCCACACCAAATATCTTCTCAAAATCTCACATTGTCCCCTATCCATGCCTTGTACAAAACTCCCTTGGAAAATCTTCATAATGCCCCTCCAAACAATACAACCATGCTCTACTATCCCACAATTGCCTTCCTCCATAGACTAGACCTCCACGCCAAACCTCCACAACCATTTACCCAACAATGCCTCATGTGGTGCATCATATTCAAGTGGACGTGATGCACTCACCTTGGAGATCTCCTATGCCAAAAAATAGCATGATGAGACAAAAAAATGGCTATGGTTATCTAATCTGGTCAATTTTTGGCCTAGGAGATCTCTTAGCTTGGATGCGGCAAATGTTGGTCACCCTCTGATGTGTGTGCCTCATGTCCTTTATGAGGATGGTAGGCCTTTCTTAGGGTCTATATTAGGTGTACCTTTGATGTCTTTTTTTTTAAAGGTTTTCTCTTGCGAACTTATCTGGTCATAAGATATAAGTTGTACATGGTTTCCACATTCTAATCTTTTCTTTTTTACTATTCTGAAATATTTTCCAGGCACTTGCTAAGGAAATTGTAAGATCAAGAAGAGCTGTGAACCGTCTTCATGAGAATAAGGCACAAATGAATTCAATTTCGATGCACCTCGGTGAAAGTGTCGGTATGATGTGTTACAGATTGAAACTCCTAGATTTATGTTATCAGATACGTATGTTATACGTATTTAGCATATTTTTCAGTATTATGTAAATACCCCTTGATGTGAGGGGTATACTTGTATTTCGCTTGTGGTATTTTATATAAATAAGATTTATGGAGTCACGGTGACCTAATCACATGACATCCTTCTCTCTTCTCTCTTAATTCTAACCTAACCCTAACCCTAAAACCTACAATTCAACAATTACTCTAGCATATGTACATATAAAAGAAGAAGAATTTTATATACTAGTTAGTTGTCATGTGCAATTGTTAGTATAACACTCCCCCCCCCCCCCCCCCCCTAGATCAAAACTATACAGCAGTGTACTTATGTCCATTTGGTACTCTACCTTGCTAAAAAGAATTAGACCTCAGGTTAAAATCATCTGTAGTCTTTGATTTCATTAAATTTTTTATCATTTCGGAGTCTTTTTTTCTTTTAAATTAGGGGCCTTTAAGAATTATGAAACTCTTTCCTAATCGAGGGCTAGCTATTATGCACTTTTATATGAAAGCTAAAATATAAGTTTCTATCGTTTGTTGTTCCAATGACAAATTAGTGATAATGTTTCCTTAATTATCGGCAATTCTGTCCTTTACCTTGCTGGAACCTCAATAGTAAAAGTTCTGAAATATTTAGCTAATTTTTTGTTAAATAGTTTGATTGATTATTTATTTCATTTATATTTATATCTTGATAAATTGTGACTTATTATTTATAAATGTACTCTAGCTAAGCACTTAAGGCAAACTGCGAAACAAAACCAAGGTTTTAACAATTTATTCCATAAATAAAAAGTAAAAAAGGAAGAGAACATGAAAGATGATCCTAGCTTAATTGCACAAAACGGGGGGCAAGGGAAAATACTCCGGTGCAGGAGCAGGGACGCGATTGCTGCAAACAAATTCTATATTGCTCTATTAGCTGGAGTGGCAGAGAGATTCTGCAGTGGGAGCAGGAGGGGCACCTAAGGTAGAAGATTTCTGCAACTAAAGTTCGTAGAACCATTGAGAAATAATGCTTCCTTTGTCTTGGTGGTCCAGAGGATAATTAATTTGGAGTTCTTAACTTTGGGGCCAAAGCCTTGTTTCAGGCAGTAGGGGTCCTGATCAGGCGTGGCAGTGACCTAGACTTTGCCTAGACGAAGCTTTGACTATACTGGTTTGCTTTTGCTTTATTTGCATGTTTTGAAAAACATTATGTGGCATTGTGCAATAATTTTATGCAAATAAATTGTATCATCATTGTCTATGTAACCCATGTCCTTGCAATGTCGTTTTTGCAGTGAATATTTTAGTTATCAGATGGATCAGCGTTTCCAACTCTTATACCCTTTTGAGATTATTCATGTGCAACTTTTGCATTTCTGTAAAATTCTTGACAGCATATTCATATTGTTGATTGGATTTGCAGCAATCGCCCGAACAGTAGGTCATTTATCCAAGAGTGCTGAGGTCATGAAACTTGTCAATGACCTCATGAAGGCTCCAGAAGTGGCTGCAACTATGCAAGAATTTAGCAAAGAAATGACCAAGGTAATGTTTGTTCTCTACCTAAGCTAGACATCCTTCTTTTTGTCAAATGTTACGTCTTAATTCTTTAACTTCTAGATCTTTTCTTTATATTCAAATTTGGAGAGAAGATAGAGCTGATATGCACTGGAAGAAGTATAATTGCCCTGTGGATTCTACTGTAGTGTTCATGGAACATGATCTGATTGTGTGTTGTTTCATAAACAGCACAAACTTACACATGTTGTGTGGCCACTAACACCTATTATGGGACCTAATTTATAATGCATGCAACATTTTAATGTTGAGGTTATTTGAGACTGCCTCATATATCCTGAACAAAGCAACCTATGGGTATTAAAGTCTCCAATGACATTGGAATTCCAGAAGATATATCGAGAAAAGGTCTATTATGGAGTCTTTGGGGAGAAACAACCTACTTTTTATTGTGTTGCAATATTTTGTTTATTACGCTGTTCCTCAAATTAGTCTCTGCTCCATTATGGTCACCATTATTCATTCAATCTTGGTGTTTACAGATAGAGGTATTGAAGACGTTATTTCATAAACTTAAACCAGCCATTCATTTATTGCTAGTAGTCTACCAAGTGGTTTTCACATCCCCATTAAAGGAGGAAAGAAAGTGAAGAAACACATCACAGCATATACTGTTTGGTACACAATGTTGGTGCATCGCCAAATTAATTTATTTGCCTGAAATTAACTACTGGTCATATATATGGTACTGTAGGCAGGAGTGATTGAAGAGATGGTGAATGATGCTGTTGACAATGCACTGGATTCAGAAGATATAGAAGAGGAGACCGAAGAAGAAGTTGACAAGATTTTGACCGAAATGGCTGGTGAGACTGCCGCGCAGCTACCAGAAGCTGTCAGGAGAGAGAGATTAAAGCAACCTGCTCAGACAGCAGAAGTTGCAGAAGAGGTATATGCAATTCGACTATACCGCACTAAGCCACTCACATTTCGTCATTCTCTTGTTGTTCAATGTGAATCTAAAGAAGAAGTGTATTATGTGAATTTTGTAGGAAGAAGCAATACCCGAGGGTGCTGACGATGAAGATGAACTAGAAGAGATAAGGGCAAGGCTTGCCAAAGTGAGGTCGTAGTTTGCTACCTTCTACTCTTACCTCTTCCCTCGGCCGTAGCAAAATGACTGTGTTAATGGGTTGAGCCTGTTGCCCAGATGGAGGGTGATGTGTTTCTCAACATTTGAGGTGGCAGGGTCCAGTCCCAGCTTATATCTGAAAAAAAAGAGAGGACAAGATGTTGTGATATCTATAATCTATGTCATAATTATAAGTTTACTGATTTTGGGCTGTGTTTCTGCAATATTTAGATAAATTGTTTTAGGCTCAGGCACCGAGGACCCCGTTTTTGTGACCCCTCTCAGGAATTGTGTGCTCAGCCGTGGATTTCGAGAATCCAACGGTGGTTAAGCACTGGCAAAAAGTGAATGCCAGCTCAGCACTATCAACAACTGCCGGATTCTTGGAATCGACGGCCAAGCACATGACACTCCCGAGAAAGGGGGTCCCCTTAGCCCGACCCATTGTTTTATCCTATTGTCGTTGTTACTGATTTTCCTCCACAGGAAACCTGGGCTTTTGTTGAGAGGATGAAAGTTCCCATCTTCTCAACCTATACAGTACACGGTTCGCATCATGAATGCAATCGACTAGATAATTGCAATCATTGAACTGATCAAGTTTTAACCAACGAGATCTCCTAGGTTCCACCACATGAGAGGCTTACCGTCCATTGGGCCCACCTAGGAGATCTTGCAGGATAAAACTTGTTCAATATGATGAATAAGAACAGCTGAGGTGGCGGGACCAACAGGATTCATAGGTTCGATTACTTCACCCCCTTCGGGGTGTGGCAAGTTTCAGATGAATTACACTGCCACGTGGCACATGATAGATTTCTCTCTTTTTTTTTTTCTATTTAAAAGTTTACCAATCAAAGGGCTATTATTCATGGGGCAGAAGTGTTATACGTGGTAGGGGTCGGGGATGTGTTTGAAGTGAACAAGGGAGTAGTCCACATGGTTAATCAAGATGGTAGTTTTATCAGATGGATTTTTCTGGATTCGCCATGTAGGGTCCCCATGACAAAAAAAAAAAAAAAAAAAACCTTCATAACAGGGAAAGAAACACCAATGTTTTTTCACTCCAATGGATAAAGCAAAATCTGCAATGAAGTAATTGATCAAGAGAAAAAAAAAAAAAAAAAATCTATTACCTCATGTGGCCTCTTTGGTTAGCTCGTAATGAGTCTATTCACTCCAATCCTCACCCAAATCCGGCATCTATTCTTAAGTCCATCCCCTCATTCATCAACTCTCCCTCCCTCTTCCCAAACGTCTTTGCACCCCTCTCTTACCTCTTGGATGCTTCCCCCTATCTGGCTCAAACTAAATTCTGATGCGACTTGGCAGAAGACATCTCTTGAATCTGGCATGGGTTTTGTTCTTTGTAACTCGTCAGGTGCCTTGGTTCTAGCAAGTGGCTGGCCCAACTGAGCAGGCTCAGCGGAGGAGTCAGGGGCGAAAGCTATCTTGAATGGTCTTGACTTGAGACAATTCAGCAAGCAGAATGGGATAACATTTTGGTGGAGTCAGATGCGCAGGATCTTATTGGTGTTCTTAGGAGCAGATTCTCTGACGCTGGTTGGCTTTCTTCTAGGATATGTGCTCATATTTTAGAGATATCTTCCTCATTTTCCAAACTATCTTTTCATTTCTCTGGTCGTGTAACCAACTGTGCTGCTCATACTATTTGCCCGTAGGGCTCATACTTTTGACTCAGCCTTGACTTAGTTAGAGTTGACTTATATACCCAATTAATGATCAAATTCCCACGCAACCTATGAAAATGACTCCAATCCAACACTTAGAAATCACTAATCAGATTGATTTTTTATTTTAATCAGGTTGATTTTTGATTTGTAAGTCCACTTAGGGATTGGCCAAACATCTATACGTTCAGCGTCCTCTATAAATGTGCCACGTGGCTCATATTGGGGGCGGTTAGCGAAGTTTTACTCCTCTCACAGTCTCTCACTCACTCACTAAGCTTATTACTTTAATCTCGTATTTTGACTCCATTTTTTCATTTTTGGTTGCGTATTCATAGCCAAGGTCGGTTCTCTCAAAATCCCCATAAATCCCTCACCAAAACTACTCTCATTTCTCATTCAGAACAAAATGGAGAAACGTCCCTCTCTTATCTTTCTCTGTTTTCTTCTTCTCTCTCCTCTCTCTTCTGCAAACTTTCCCCACGATCTTCGCCTTCCTTCCAATGCAAATTTCCCAACAACACAAGCGGAGAAGCTAATCCGACAGCTCAATCTCTTTCCCAAAGATGCCGTCGCCGTGGACGAATCTGCGGTCGCTCCGAATATCGTCGAGAAGCGTTTCAGGTTTCCCAACCTCGCTGATTCTGACGTTTCCGTCGACGATCTCGGTCACCACGCTGGGTACTATAAGATTCAGCATTCTCACGCTGCCAGGTACTTTTAAAACCCTTTTTTTCTTTTCTTTTAAGATGAATTGATTTCTAGGGTTTCTGCTGTTTACTGGTTTATGAAAGCTAGCTTTTTATGAATTTCGGTGATTTAGTGCTTATTATCGGTCTTTGACTCTTGAGCTTGTAGCTTAATTGATTAACCTTTTGCACCATAACCATGAAGTGGCAGGTTTGATCCCAGCTTACCCACCAAATAAAGAAAACTTGAATTTTGGGTGTTAGATAGTGAGTATTCGAAATGGTTATGGGAATCACAGCTTAACCACAAAAAAAGGGGTCCGTCGGTTATAACCCAAACAAAAGGCAGGCTTCACTAAAATAGAGAAAATTCTCAATTAATCAAATCATTCAACCAGCCATTGCTTTTACCTCAACTAATAACCTATATTTATAGAAAACCCTAGCCTAATTCTTAATGTCAATCAAACTCAAATAATCAAAATCCTACTACAATTTTCTTGTAGTACTCCTCTTGTAGGTCCACCTCTTCTGTTGAGAGGTCTGATTGGGTGTAACACGAGTGCATTGAAGTCTTGATGCTCCTGCATCAACATGTAACTAATTGGGTATTTCAGAATGGAGCCTTGATATTTCATTTTATTAGTCCAACTGAGCTAACCTAAATTATTCTAATCGATAATATTAATATAGATCCCCCAAATAAATTGATGTAATTGCACTTCACACTCCAAATTATTGATGATTTAATCAATCTTTCTGGGCCAAACAGAGGATATCCTGATTGGAGGAGAGACCGACTCAGGAACAAGAAAATTACCTTGTGATTTGGATTACATTTTGACATACTGAGGAAATATTGCTAATTTGGACTCATATTCAATGTGAAGTACTAGAACGTTCCAAATTCTTGAAATTCCTTTACCCATGGATAGTGTTATGTTTGAATCATTCACAAGAACAATGTCTATCATGTAATTTGTAAATTTCTGTAATCTATAAGGGGAGAGTGTGGGTATTGTCTGTGTGTTTGTGTGGGTCTTATTTTTGTGCACATAATTGTACTTAATTGTGGTATCTGCAATATGTAGGATGTTCTACCTTTTCTTCGAGTCGCGAAATAGCAAGAATGATCCTTTTGTTATTTGGTTGACTGGAGGGCCAGGGTGTAGCAGCGAATTGGCTGTTTTCTATGAAAATGGACCATTCACCATTGCAGACAACATGTCTCTTGTGTGGAATGACTACGGTTGGGACAAGGTATTGTTATTTATGTGTAATGTCCTCTTTTGAATTTCTCAGAGTTAAACTTAATTATTTTTTTTGTCGAACATATATACCCATTTGTTTATATTACTTAACTTTTGGCTTTAACCCATTACCCGTTTGATCCATTATATTCTATCTTCTTTTCCCTCTATAAGTAGTGACAGAAAACAGAAGTGGTCACCTAATTTCTCTTCTCTCTATGGTTAAAATCAAATTTTGTAGTTGAGAAATTCAACTAACATTGCCTATCCTTTGAAGTCTGTAATTGATATGAAAATAAACTGCAGCTATAGATAGTCCCTCTACAATTTGCATCCAAATTTGGAAGAGATATTTATGAAGTCAAATGTTGCATGTTTACTGAATTCTCACCAATCCTTAATCCTCTGATCCATCTGACTTATAAAAAAATAAAAAAAACCTCTGATTCATCTGACTTCTTGAGCCTAATATGCATTGACCTACTATACCAACCATCGAAGGAGGGAAGATGCTGCCTTGTTTAGACATATCTTACCCGCAGATGTAAGTGAAACTTAGCATGCTCCCTTCCTGAAATTGGAAAGCTTTTCTGGAACATAAAGTGCAAGACCCTCACTGACCGACTCTGTCAGTGGCTTGCTTTATTATAATTTAGTTCTGACTGCAGATTTCAACAATTATCTCTTTTACTTGTTCAATTTACCATATCAGACTGAGTTTTTCGGGGTTTATGAGCTTCTGTCCACTATGGATCTGTGAAAACTGTAACATGATATGTTGAAAGTTGTAGAATATCAAAACTAAATCTCTTGCTTGGAACAAGGAATTGTGTTACTTCAGTTTTCCTTTTGGATTTATTTTGTATCTGTTTACAAGTTCTGTCAAGCATGTCAGACCTAAACATAGATTGCATTCTGATTGCTTTATGGAAAGAATTTAAACATACACTTTTATTCTCATTCTGCAGGCATCAAATCTTCTGTACGTTGACCAGCCCACCGGAACCGGTTTTAGTTATAGTTCTGACAGGCGTGACCTTCGTCACAATGAAGATGGTGTTAGTGACGATCTCTATGACTTCCTGCAGGTCTGTTTGTTTCTGCTTACGTGTTATTGTGTTAAAAGTGAAAACCATGAAGCAGTTTTAGTTACCAGTGTCAAAACCACTGATGCCTTATATGAAAGTGATAACAGAAAATACAATGTCGTTGAACTGTTAATACCTCATTGGCATCAATTTCATTACCAATTTTTCAAAAGCTACAGCTCAGATTCTTTGGGGTATTTGGTTATCTTAGAAGTCTATTCTTGCCAACAAACTAGTTCTAAGTTTTCTTTTTTGGAATTCGTTTCCATCTGCTTGAAGCACCTTTTAGGTCATTTTTATGAGTAAAACAGTTCTACTTCAGAAAGATGTGCAAACCACGTCAATGAACTATTTGTCTATGCAAGTCTATTAAAACATAGTCCTACTGCATTAACGAAACACCCCCATAACGTGATCGAGCCAAATCAGCTGTGCTGATTGCTGGTGGTGTTGACGTAGAAGTTAAAACTCTTTACATATGTGTGATAAATGCATGTACCTTGAAATTTTTCCTCACAGTTAGATTTAGGTGTTGACAAGTTTTTTAAGCCTCAGCTTAGGAAAAAAAAACAATCTCTGAATAACTGAAATCTCATTTTCTCTTATACTCCACTTTTTGGTAACCCTTATGTTGGTCCCATCTTCTCCTCATTTTTTTTTCTTCTATCAGCAGTCTCCTATATTATAATCTGTTTTTTTCTTTTCTCAAGTTGTGAAAAGTAGCCTTCAGCAAGCTATTTATTTTTCAGAATCTGATTCCCTCATCTCAAAAGATTCCACCCGCCAAACTACATGATTGCACATCTCCTTTGATCTGGAGTGGAAAAATTTAAAAGAAAACAGGACATATATATTTTACTGGATGAATAGAATTTCTCTGTTAGGACTCAGCGTGATGTTTCTTTATGATGTTAGGCATTTTTTGCTGAGCATCCTCAGTATGCAAAGAACGATTTCTTCATAACAGGAGAATCATATGCTGGGCACTACATTCCCGCCGTTGCTGCTCGGGTTCACCGAGGCAACAAGGCTAATGAAGGGATTCATATAAACCTGAAGGTATATCTCTAATTCTACCTGATTCAGTGATACATTTTGATCTTCTACTTGCTTTCTTAGACTTAAAACAATTGGAACATGGTTGTACAGGGGTTTGCCATTGGTAACGGACTTACTGATCCTGCAATCCAGTATAAAGCATACACGGATTATGCATTAGATATGGGAATAATTCACGAATCTCAGTACAAGATTATTAACAAGATGGTTCCAGCATGCGAACTCGCTATAAAGCTTTGTGGTAATTCTACTTACATCTGAGATTACCCCTAATTATTTTCCTTGTTCATAGTTTCCATCCTCATTAGTAGTTATTTTGTCGGAAATGCTGAGATAGTTGCTCATTAAAAGTAACAACTATGTGGTAAATGTTTCTTCTCTATTTATGAGGCACTAGGAGCTGCTAAGATAATTCTACAAGGCTTCTGTTAGCTAGCCATCCTCCGTGATTTAATATTGGAAATACTTTGTCAGGCACCAGTGGTAAAATTACTTGCATGGCTTCATATGTTGTTTGCAACACCATATTCAGTGCAATCATGGCATTTGCTGGAAATATAAATGTAAGAAACGAGGATATCCATCCCTTTGTCGTTTATTAAGAGTATTGGGTGTTGAAGGAACATGACAATGTGACGAGCATTTCTGATGTCTTCACTTTGCAGTACTATGATATCAGAAAGAAGTGCGTAGGGGACCTGTGCTACGATTTCTCGAACATGGATAAATTCCTTAACCAGAGGTCTGTTAGGGATGCTCTTGGTGTTGGGGACATAGAATTTGTCTCGTGTAGCCCTACTGTTTACCGGGGCTTGCTAATGGACTGGATGAGGAATCTGGAAGTTGGTATCCCTGCTCTTCTTGAAGATGGAATCGAGTTGCTCATATATGCTGGGGAATATGATCTCATATGCAACTGGCTCGGTAAGTTTCATGGGTTCAATTCAAAGCCCACTTTTCATGAGTTGTGAGCACCCTAAACCCTCACAGCAGTTCTTCAGGAAGAAACAATGTACTTACCTATATTGATATCTGGGTATTTGGGCAGGGAACTCGAGGTGGGTTCATGCCATGAAATGGTCAGGTCAGCAAGAGTTTGTGGGGTCCCCCACTGTTCCGTTTGTGGTGGACGGTGCAGAAGCAGGACTATTGAAAAGTCACGGTCCTCTCAGTTTCCTCAAGGTCCCTACTCTCTTTATGTCTCATCATTGTTAAATATCTCATCATCAAACTATAGGTGATAGATAAATCGTTACTGACTGAGCAGCATGGTTGTGTGGGTAACAACGAACAGGTCCATGATGCTGGTCACATGGTCCCAATGGATCAACCCAAGGCTGCACTTGAGATGCTGAAGAGGTGGACTCAAGGCAAACTTGCTGAAGCTACTCTTGACACTGAAGGCAGGGTCACTGACATGTAATACATCCACTCAGTCCGTCCACCCTACACCACCCTTTTCATCTCCTCGGCTCTTTGGTATGGTTAAAAACTTGTGACAGTTGGAAATAAGTAGTACACAGCTTACCAAAAAAAAAGTACACTATTATATGCATGTATGTGTGCGTGCCCCCTTTGCTATCTCCAAGGTGCTTGTAATTATTTGCCCAGGCCTCTTTTAAGATTTTTCTCAAGGTGCCGTCCAATTTTATATTGGATAGGCAGGCAATTGTTAGGTCTTGTTAAGAACATCATGCATACATGCATTCATCCATAAATACATATTGAGTATTGCTTTCATATGAAGTGTTCCATCTGATGCTTTTCCACCTCCGTTGGACT
Source organism: Euptelea pleiosperma (assembly GCA_035048495.1). NCBI lineage: Eukaryota > Viridiplantae > Streptophyta > Magnoliopsida > Ranunculales > Eupteleaceae > Euptelea > Euptelea pleiosperma. The sequence goes on along the minus strand of CM068544.1, from coordinate 41,093,225 downwards.
GTACGATACTACACGGTACAAGTGCTCTACCAACTCATCAATCGGGACTAGTCCTTCGTGGATGGGGCTATATGATGTAACGTATTCCAACTTCCATTTCCAAAGAAAAATGTCATCTGGGTAGTTTAGCTGAAACTAGTCATTTAAGTTCAAGTAACGTTATGGCTAATTTTGCTTATAAAACTAAAAAAGTGAAGATACGTTATGACGTGGTTTTCTTGCCATGTGAGATGCAGACAAGGAAATCTACAGGCCCGTCTGATAGATAACCATCTGAATTTGCTTTGTATACGTTGCTGCTAAATTTATGAGGGGTCCACAAGGACGGGCAGGTGCTATAAGAGTGGAGACGATGGGATGGATGGTGGGTCTGAAAGGCAAAGGTTGGAAGTGGGTAGGGGCAATGGCATGGGAAGATGATGAATTCAAGGGTGGAGAGGGGTTTGAGGATGATAATGGGCGTGTGTGATCGGTAAGAGAAGGGCTGATGAGAGATTGCTGATAGAGAATGGCATTGTCGTGGAGAAGAAGATGGTGGGGAAATGGAGTTTAACGATGAGAAGCCATTCATCAATCATCTTCATCACTGTGAATAACTCCTGCTTTACTGTCCGTCATAGTTGGAACTCCGCCATTGAGGAAAGGATGAAAGTTGCCCACCGATCCAGAACAGGATTGGCCCATCTCGACAAAGTGAGTCTCCTTTGTAAAAATGTGTTCTCGGGGTGAGACAGAGCCTGGTTTGGATTGGATCGGTGGGCTCCGATGCCAATCCGGATCACCCGATCCAGACCGGGATCGGCCGAGACTTTGAATCATGTTTTGTACAGATTATTGTTTGACCCCACAAAAAGGTGATTAGGAAGCTGACATGTGAAATTTGATCCACCTGCGATGGATCATAGAAGTGGTGTATTGGAATTCAAACTAATTAAACTTGATGGTAGGTAAGTGAGTGATGACTCCATGAGAGGTCAAAGGACGAAACTTGGTTTAAGGTGCCCATGTCATGGAAGCTATAATAGGAAGAAAATTGGTTGAATGTAACAAAACTGATGGAAAAGGTCAAGAGTAATATTTTAATATTATATATATTTACTTCCTTATCTGATGTGTTGTGTGGTCAACTATCACCAAAATGGTTGGATTCTTGGGGTATGGATCATCTGACTGCTGCCACGTGTCCATTATCTTTTCTTTATGTTTTTTTTTTTTACCATTTAACTATATTTGTTTAAGATTTGGCGAAATATGTCCTGGGGTGGCACAACAGACTCCATTTGCTGTTAAGACATGTTTTTTTTCTCCATATGGAGAGTTGATGTGGCAATTTAGACCATCTATTTAATCGACGACCCGGGATGGTTTCGAAATCCTTTTTGATGCAGTGGGATTTTGAAGCAGCAATCATGTACCCAATGATTGCGTGCCACTTATACCCATGGCTCAGACTTTGGTTTTAAAGACTATTTAAAAAGTAACCATGTGTATATGTGGCACACCATCATTGGCGCATGATATGATGGCTGCTTCAAAATTGAGCCCAGGCCTTTTTCTTGGATAGGTGTCGTTGGGTGAGGTGGTCGAACAGAGAGGTGGATTTTTGAAGCAGTGAAGCAATGGCCAATCACATGGCGCCACAATCTGTTGTTGCTTTTATACAAACCCAGAAATGCTTTTTGAACAATAGATCGTGGCGTCATGTGATTGGCCATTGCTTCGCTGCTTCAAAAAAACTCTCGTCTGGGACCCCTTTGGTGTTGCATTTGCAGTAAAGGGAGTCTGCTGTGACACCGCAGATAACTCAAGGTACCCAACTAAGGGAAGGGTCCGGACTCCGGAAATCCCTCTCATTTTAACTATTTGTTCATTAAGAAATGAACCATTTTTGGGGTCACTGCGTCAAATCTAAGGCAGAGATAGCCTAGGGAGGTATTGGTCATTTTCCACTCATTCAATTTGGATCATTTGCTTCGAAAGGTTACTTCGGTCATTCAAAGATAATCAATCTGTGGCATCAAAGAACCTTCCACGTATAAAATTCGCCGTTCTTCAAACCCGCTGATTCCGATAAACAAGAAAAATCTCCCACATTTCAGACCATCTGAGCTCCGGTTTGGCTTTCGAAGCAATTTGAACGCCATTAAAAGGTGAAATTTCCAAAAAGAAACTTCAAATTCTCGTCTAATTCGGATAACCCATTTGATTCGATTTGATTTGATTTGATTTGATTTGATGATATGTTCTTCTTCGATTTCCATTTTCTCTCGCGGAGCAAATACAGATATGGAGATCGATAAAGCAATCACGGAAAGCGACGACCGAAGATTGAAAACGAAGTACAACAACGCAATCTACGTTATAAGGAGGGCTCTCGCTCTGTACAAGTAAGCTCTTATCGTTCCTCTTCCTTTTCGATGTTGTTGCGTAGTTTCTCCTTTTTTCGCTTCTCTAAATTACAGAGTTTAAGCTTCTGGGTTCTTTTCAATTCAAGCGTAGAGTCTCCTTTTGGTCTTATTTTTAGTTTTTTTTTATTTCTTCAATCTGGGTTTCTTTGATTTAATCTTCTGGGTTTGGATTTCTTGTTTATTTGTCTGACATTTGAGTAATTTTCTTGGAATGATATTTGGGTTGAATGATTTGTCAATAACACTTCAATGCATATATGCATGCATGTGTATGTATGTTTATGCTTAGCCATGTCCACTTTGGTAACACAGTTGTCCTCTTTATTTGTGTACTGAATCTGGAATATGTTATCCTTTCATTCTTTCCCTTTGTCACACTTTAATAGGAATATAGGATACAATTCAATGTTGTGTCATAAAGCTTGGGAGTTTAATCTTATAATAATCCTGTCAAATATGTAAGTTTTGGCGGAAACGAGCTTATTTGGTATAACTTTTGACAGCGAGGTCATTTTATTCAGTTAATTGGTATTTTCAAGGTAAAAATTAGTTGTAGACCGAATTATTAGGTAAAATAGAAGCAATTTCAGTGCTTAGGGAAAGTGGGAATCAGATGATGCGGATGTTGGCAATAATGGAATATTTTCTGTCAGATTGCTTTCAAATGGACAATAATGGACTCCCTTTGGACTTGTGGTTGGTATATACCTCTTCCTTTGGGTTTCTGACAAGATTCTCAGAGGCTGTGACAGGTGTTATATGTTGCGTGGAAGGTTGGAGTAGGTGATGCTTGCATCTGTCTTTGACATGGTTGTTGCATGATTTTCGGGCTCATTCCTTATGGTTTCCTTGGATGATTAGCCATCAGCCATTAGGTAGGAGATATGGAAGGAAATGATATAATTTGTTACCCAAGTTGGGCCTTAGTTTGTAAGGAGTTAAACTATATTAGGATGAATAACCTGATCATGGACTAGAAGTGAATACTGGACAGTGAAGAATTGTCAACAAAGGGCTGTACAATGATGGAACAGACCTCCTAAATGGGTTCTTTAAGCTACACTTTGACGATAGTACCCCGGCAGTACCGGCCTGTGAGGTGTCGTTGGCTTAATTAGGGTAAACAATGCTTTAATGAGTTATTTTTTGCTGGCCAAACAGCAACGAAAGCTCATAGGAAACAATGTACAGGCAGTATTGAATCGTATCCAGATCTTTAGCGTACTTAATGTGGGAGGAGATTATGTGATCAAATGGGTCAATCATCCTGACCAAATTTCCTCCGAGACAAGCAGATGTTGCGAAATAGCTTCTTGCTTTGTGTGATCCTCTGCAGATAAATATCATGTGCATGCAGAAGCAAATAAGATCATGAGTAAATGTTCGAAGAGGGTGGGGTGGGGTTAATCTCAATTAATAGCATCATTGGTGATAGGGACTCTCTTCCCCTCTTGCAATGCTCTCTGTAATTAGTTTTCAATTTTGGATTTTATGTAATATCTGCTATCTTTTCAATAAACTTTTGTTACTTTTCAGGGAGGGAAAAAGAAAAGAAATGGAGCTCTAGTGATGGGAAAATGAGAATGTGCTTGAATGATGATTTGCCAAAGGAATAATTGGTTTTTCAGTTTTCATTTTCTTCTACAATTTAATTTACTTGCATGAAGTGGGAGTGGGTATGGAGAGATCTCAGGTGCGGCAGCAAGGAAACGGCTGTTGCAAACAAATTTTGGTTGAACTATCTTAGGAAGCGGGTGTAGGACTGAGATTCTGGAGTGGGTGAGGGAGTGGGAGCGGCACCTAGTATCAAGGTTTAAAATATTGTTTTGTCTCGTTGTCTCGGTAAGCTGACAGAACGAGACATATCGACCGAAACAAAACTGAACGGAACGAGACAATGGAAAAAACAGTATATGTCTACCATTCTCTAATGCTCAATTAGGCTACAAGCTTGTTTTTTAGCATTTATATGTGTTATAAAAAACACATCATGAAAATAAGCTTTAAAACTACTTTTAATACTTAAATTAGGCTTTTGGCACGAGACAATACATTCCCCAATGTATGTATCGTCTCGGTACACTAGCGGAACGAGACGTCTCGGCTGAGATGAAACGAAACGAAGTGAAATTTTGAACCATGCCTAGGATAGAAAGCTTCCTGCAACTAAGATTTAATTATTCCTCATTTTAGTTTAACCTTAAATACCACCCTTAATGAGTGGCGGGTAGCTAGAGTTTGACTTGACGATCATAGGAATTCTTGTTTGTAGTTAGCTATCAAATGTGATTTGGTTAGAGTTAAGAATCAGGAATGGTCATTCTATACGTGTGGTTTTGTTGTTTACATATCTGTGGGGGTTGTTATTTTGTGTGTTTATTAGTCCCTACAGCATTTTTCTTATTTCTATGTAGCTCCTATTATTATGATGCAACATTTATAGGAACTCCTAGGGTTTTATGTTGATACGCATTGTGTAAGATATAGGTGGTTACTCTTACGATCATACTTGGGATCATTTTGGATTGGTACCATTGTATATATGCATCGATTTGGGCTGAGTGATAACACCCATATTGTTGTGCATTATTTGTTGGGACATGTCCTTAGTTGAATTGTGGTAGATGAGCAAATAGTTGCCAAAGACAAAAAGGAAATTGCAAGGATAGGCAACCATTTGTGAAAGGTAGTGCGGTCTAGATGAATTGGCACGGTTGTGAACGAATGCGGTGATAAAAATCCTGAAAAGATCAACTTAGATGGAATTGCTATTGAGTCGCTTGGTAAGAAGCTACAACAGAATTACCAATAGCACCCTTTGCCAACTAGAAATATTTTGGTTTATATGGGGCGAAATTGAGCATCAATGCTTTCCTTAAGTTTATGAGTTTTTTATGGAAAAATTGATCCTAAGATATGGATTAATAGAAAAAGCAGAATACAATAATATGCTACTTATTAAAAAATTGATAATAGCTTACAATAATACGCTACTTATCAAAAGAAAAAGAAAAAAGAAAAGAAGATGATAATATGTTACTCAAATTTGAATCATTATTTTGAAAATAAATAACTGAGCTATAGGTGGTCAAAATTTCCTTCTATGAATGTGCAATATTAACCCAGCCAAGAAGAGGTCAAAAGTTGCTCCAGCTCCTGATACTAGGAGAGACTAGGAGAGGAGACTCTAGGACAACATATTGTAGCTATGGAGTCGCCCAAATTATGGAGCACTCATTGGGTACCTTGATCGAGAAGTATGAGCCCACTACAAAGTAACAAAACATTCATGGATCTACTGTCCGTGATTCAAACAGCCTAGCCTGAGCAAGTATTGTTACCATCCTTGTTGCAGTTCTACTCTTTTTTGCTTTTAATAAATAGGCACTCTAGGTTAATGTATCACAGCATAAGTAAAAAAGCAATCTATGAGCACCCTATTTGAACGTAGCTTTTTGACGTGCAAATTGATCTTATAGAAACATAATATGGTATCCTACTTTAGTCACTCAGCCTTGTGCATTGACAAATGAGTTGGATCTTGCTTGCACTCACTGAATATGTCTTTCTGGACAGGTTTGAAGAGGTTGCATTCAGCTTTAATGGAGGGAAAGATTCAACTGTAATTTCTTCCACATGTTTGTCTAAAATCTAAATTAAATTCTTATTCACTTAAGAAACCAGGTTCTGCTACTTGGTTATTTTAGAAGGAATTTGGCTTTGCAGGTTTTACTGCATCTGCTTAGGGCTGGTTACTTTCTTCATAAAGAGAGGAGCCCAACGAATTGCGAACTGAAGTCTCCTATACGAACTATCTATTTTGAGAGCCCGTCTGCTTTCCCTGAGATCAACTCATTCACTTACGAAATAGCCACTACGTGAGAAAACCTTTTTGGCGTTTTGTTTTGTTTACTGCATATTGTTTAATTTCTTGAATTTTTGCTTTTAGAAGGAATCTTTTTTAGGCATACGTATTCCATTCTCGAGCATGTACGTTTATTTTGGACCTTTTCCTTTATGAGCAGTTATGGCTTGCAAATGGAAATTATTCGCCTAGATTTCAAGTCCGGTTTGGAGGCTTTACTGAGGGAGAAACCAGTCAAAGCTATTTTTCTTGGTACTCGAATTGGCGATCCTAATGCGGTATATGATTACATATTTAATGATTTGTCGGAAGAGATCACTTCTCTTTTGTTAACTAAATACTGTTCTGGCCTCCAGAGTTTCCATAACTACCCTTAAAATGCTTATCCTTTGAATTTGTTTATTTCCAATGCAGGTTGGCCAGGAACAGTTCTCCCCTAGTTCGCCAGGATGGCCACCATTCATGAGAGTGAATCCCATCCTGGATTGGTCATACAGGTTTTTGCTTAACTAAAATCTGTGCACACACACACAATATCCTTATGTGAGGAGACACTAGCTTGTATTGATCCACGTGCTTTGAGCAAAGGGATACAGATATAATTAGATTGTTCTATTTGGTTTCTGATGTGGATAAAAATGCAGTGTTTAACTTCATTCTGTCTTCTTATAGGGACGTGTGGGCCTTCCTTTTGACCTGTAAGGTCCAATACTGCAGTCTTTATGATCAGGGGTAATGCTTTCCTCTAATTGGCATGAAAATATATTAAATCCAACTACTCAGCGTCTGCAGATGCTGGATCTGCTTACGAACTTCAAATTTAATTTGGTCATTGGTGCAAATTTATTTATTAGGCATGTCGTTTTTGTACTATACCTGGATTTCTGTTTGATAATTCAAGTCTTGAACATATTTTGAGATCTAATATTTCTCTGTTTTATAGTTATACTTCCATTGGGAGCATATATGACACAGTTCCAAATGCACTATTGTGCGTCGGCGATTCCTCATGCAGTAAAGAAAATTTTAAACCTGCATATCTGCTTCCAGACGGAAGACTAGAAAGAGCAGGTAGAGCGAAAAAAAATTTTCCTCAAGCTCGTGAAGGTGTTCCTGCCTTAAGCAATGGTCTGAACAGTGTGGACTCGCATACGAGCAACACTCTCACAGCCTCAGTCATTGCTGTAGGTGATGAGATTCTGTAAGTCCCTTGCTCTGTGTGCCACCTTCTGGAATTTAAGGAACCTTCATTTTTACTATTTTGGTAATTTGGTTTATTGGAATTGGTCTCCTTGCTGGTATTCTGGTTTTTTATTGCTTTTCGTATTAGCTTCAATACCTTGGTATATGCCTGCAATTTACCTCTGAGTTAATGCATTCCTGGACCGAGTTGGTTTGACTCAGCCTGAGTCAGTTGGGCAATCTTGAGCAAACTCACCAACTTCCAAGCTTTGCTTTTGCTCTTTAACTTTTAAGATCCCATAATTTATCTTTTCATTACCCACTTGCTATTGTTTTACATATATATAGGGTCAGGATCGGGGGACAACATTGTCATACAACATTTTTGACAACAATTTTGGCGTACTCACGTGAAGATGAATCAATAGCTGATTTTTTGGTTAGGATGATCTCCTCACTATATAGATCACCCCTATAAAAAATCAGTCCATTCGGAAATTTCTAACCCTATCAAGTGTGGTTTTCAAGTTAACGATAAAAATAGACGGTCCATAATTCTTCAACTTGTAAATCGGTTTAGGAATATCGGAACGATTTGAATTTTTGTGAGGATGATCTCCTCACCATAGAGACCATCCTCACCAAAAATCATCCCATTCCAAAACTTCTAATATATATATTGGGCCGCAGCAAGTTTTTGTTGTCAAAAATGTTGTCCCCTGATCCTGACCTATATATATATAATTTGTATATAATTTAATTAATTTGTATACATTTGTTTACTAAATGATACTCACAAAGTAACATTCATTTAGTTATACATCTAAAATATTGTCATTCTTTTCTTTTAATAAATAGGCTTTCAATTATCATATAACTGTAGGATTGCATAAGTCTCACCAGTTTGCTTGGATCTACAATGCCTAAGACCTTATGTCCATTTCTAGGTTTCAAAGGTTTTTCTTTATAGTACTATAAGTGTAGTTCTGTATTCCTCTACAAGCTGACATATATTTATGCTTATGACATCTTACATGGTTTATGCTTTACATTCATATTTTCAAAGAGAACAGGATTTATGCTTTTGCTACTAATAATTACCAAATTTGTGATATAGTTACAAACTTACAATGATCTGGTACAAAATTTGCACTTCGGCTGCATTAGGATAAGCTTAAAACTGCAGTAAGCCAGATTTTAGCGGTTTTAAGCACTTACTGAAAAAACTATGCGTTTGGTAAAACTTAGAAAGCACTTTTTAAAAGCCCAATAAGCTCCCAAATCGTTACAAGCAGAAGCTGTTTCTGAACGGCTTCTGCTAATTACTTTTGCAAAAAGCCGTTCTTAAACAAAATTCATTTCAAATTATCCTTAAAAAGAATTTAATACCAAAGTTACCCTTTTCTAATACCAAAACTTAAAATCGTTTTCGCTTTACCACCAAAAAAGCACTTTTTTACAAACACCATAGAAGGGCTTTTTAAGAAAAGAAGCATTTTTCTTGTATGGCTACCAAATGGCCCGAACAACTTAACTCAAGCACTTTACATATAAGTACTATTGGGTGAGCACTAGAGATAAGCTTGAAGCTTACCCAAATGCAGCCTTCAAGGTCATTAGGTTGAAGACAATTGCTTATGGTGTGTTTAATTTTAGTTTTTTAGATTGGTATGGGTCACCAATTGTCACAGTTTATTAGGGAAATTTATTGTTTTCCTGTTAACTGTTAATCTAAGTTTCTGATATATGCTTTTTATCCCGTTCCATAGCTCAGGTTTGGCATTGTTGAGGACCAAGTGGGACCGTCATTGTGTAGAAAGCTTCATTCTATAGGTTGGGCTGTATCACACACTGCTGTGGTTCGGAGCGATGTAAGCTTATTGTAAAGTTTCTGTGTAGAGAGAAATTGGAATCTGTGTGATTCATCTGGTGTCATTTCCTGGATCTGAAAATCATTCACACAACAAATTTCATAGTTGTTTTGCATACCTCACTACCTTATTTTAACTCTGATGAGGAAATGTGGGGTATCTGTGGGCTAGCCATAAGTACAATTTACCAACTGCATACTGGTACATGTGGCACAATGCAGTGGTTGGAACCCACATTCTAAGAGATCTTGTACATCAAAGCTGATCTGATTAGATTGTTGTGACTATCTTATCTATCACATTCTTTTGGACATTGAGAAAAAAATTATGGTGAAAGGACCAGAAAAGAAGTCTCTATAAAATGGATGATTATGATTATCTGATTGAATCAATATTTTGTGGAGTAGATCTCCTATATGGGACCCATCAAATGGTGACCCGTGCATGCGTGCCACATTTACCGATGTGCAGCTGGTGGACTGTCCGGTCTATCTCATGGGGGCTTCAGATTTCCTTTACTTCTTATACATGTGTTAATGTTTATGAAGGGTTCAAATTTTTTATTTATTTTTGATAGTTTAATTTTTCCTCTATTTGTTTTGTGACACAAAGCTTGCATTTCATGTGCCATATATTTTCACTTGCATATATTATAGCCACTTTTCTGATTCAGCTCTAGAAACTAGTGTTTCCCAAACTGCAATTTAACTATTAACTTTTTTTATTATTTACTTGCAAGTTCCTTTCAAGTTACATTGATTCTCATTGAAGTCATAGAAATGCTTTTCTTAACTCTAACACTAAATTCTTAAATTGTTAAATTAACTGGCACTAAATTGGTCCGCCTAGTCTATTAGCAGATTATTTTCTTTTGAGTTTTCTTGAATGATGGATGTGGAGTTACCTTTCAAACTCAAAATCTGCACTCGTTGGATTCTTGTTTCAAACATACATTTCTTGTCAGGTTCTAAATAGACTAAATTAATTGTACAAGCATAAACGATGGTTTGATCATGATTTCTTGCCAAATGCAGATTGATTCTGTAGCTGAAGAAGTTGAACAACGGAAGTCTACTAATGATATGGTAGGCTTTTACTCTCGCTGTCTCTCTGAATATCTTCCTGAACTTTGCTTCTTCTATTTACCAAATTTAAGCTGATCCTTGCAGATATTTATATTTGGAGGTGTTGGCCCTTTGCATTCAGATGTCTCTGTAGCAGGTGTTGCAAAAGCCTTTGGAGTTCGTCTGGTGCGTTTTATTACTGCAAGAAAACCTGTCTACTGGCAAAATTGTGCTGTATAGCTCCAATATGTTCTAAGATTCGACAGTTAATCTTTGAATCATACTTAAAATGTTAGAGTTTTGATTTTTACGTCAAGCTTACCTGCTGCATTTTCTCTATTTACATTTTTTAACGAAGGGACTTCAAACTATTCATTGTTCCCCATTACTACGCGCATGTATTAAAAGATATTTTAATACTCTTTTGGATCTTCTGAATTTATTACTTTCTAATCTATTTGCAGTACTATCTTTGTTTCATAGGTTCAATTGTTGTAAATTTCAGGCTCCTGATGAAGAGTTTGAGGAGTATCTTAGGCATCTTATTGGTGACCATTGCACTGGGGATCGGAATGAGGTAAATATGATGTCCAGAAATTATTACACAAGTTGATATGTAATAATAGTTTGTTGCCTCTGAAAAGTGTTCTATTTGACCAAATTATTCAGCTTTTTAGGAAAAAAAACCAACAAGATGGAAGTTTGTTCTTATTTGAAATAACCTAGATACCCTTGTTATGGCTATAGTTTTCAGTAGCGTTGAATTTGTGGGACACGGTCTGCTGGAGAGGATGTCTAATGCTATAAATTGAGTCACTTCTTTGAGTGCAGCTAATTTCAAGTGAATTGCAACTAATAACCACATCTTTCTGTTCTAGGCTCATCAAAAGGTGCAAGTTACTTGTAAGATTTATTATGACTCCCTAAGCAACCACGGATTGTTTTTTACTTTTTCAAGTCATTAGATTGCCGCCTAGGAAAGTAGACCTTTTATCAGAAGGAGAACCATCCCAATCAGCATTTGTATAACCAACTACATGGAGATGTCCATTAGACCTATGTAACAATCCATAGCTAGGAGCTCCCTTCAAGTATCTCACCTCCCAAACAATTGCATCCCAATGTGGAACTCGTGGTGACTGCATAAACTGGCTCACCACACTAATGGCAAAGGAAATATCTGGTCGCCCCATCATTTTCAAATTACTTACAACATGTGTGTGGAATCATGAGTTTTGCAACTTGCTTATTGTGCTCAAATTGGTTTGACTTTAGTTTGTCTTCCTCTTTTCAGATGGCTCAATTGCCTGAGGGTATAACTGAATTGCTGCACCATGAAATGCTACCCGTGCCTTTGGTATGTTTTTGCCTCTGGCATATGGTATCTATGTTTTCTGGTTTGTAAATTTGTCTAGGACTTAGAACTTTATAGTGGTGATATCTATCTTTGGAATTTTTTGCTCTCTATGGCACAATTTGTATTGACATTTTCATTCTGAAGCTACTCAGGTACAAGTATGCTCTGTTATGTAATTAAGTAAGAAAACTTGCATATGTTGTTCTCCAGTGAAAAACTGAAACCCACAATTATTTGAAGTTCAAGTGATGTCTAACATGTACGTTAAGCATTTTCACTATTATTTACATACACGATGTATTTGACTGGTCCTTCTGTATCAAACTATGGAAAACTGAAAACCTAAAAATGTTCATTTTGGGTTTTCAGATTCTACGTTTTGAAAATTTTTAAATTTGGCTATGGATTACTGAAGTTTTAAGATGTCAAATGTAGGTTTTTGTGGCCTTCATTGTTTCAGTAATCTAACAAATAACTCGATCTATTTCAGGTACTTGATAAATTTCTTAAGACCTGTCAAATTCATATTTCTTTTTTTTCCTTTGCCGTTGAAAGTTGCATGCAGCACACTACCATAATACAGTTAGTTTCAGGCTCTTTGGCAACTTCAATATGTCATGTAGTTGCTGAGGACAAGACTTTTTCCGTTTGAGGCGCTACTCCTTAATGGTTGACTTCTGGTTTGTGCAGTTAATGCTTGCAGAATCTCTTAATCATGTTTCCTAAACCTTGGATAGGGAAGTTAGTGCTGATTTCAGTGTCTCATCTCCTATTATTGTGCTATTAGTCAGAATATCCAACATCGCGGCAATAAGTCCAGTGTTAAATTTTCGTTTCTTCCTGAAAAATATCTAGATTCACTAATCTTGAATTTTATTTCTTCCTTTGGCCAAGCCATGTGTGTATAACAGTACAAGCTTGTGAATGTAGCTTTGGTGTTTCTTAAACATGCTTGGAGAAGTTATTGACTTGTGAAGCCTATTTTGGGTTTCTTATTTTGTTACTGTCAGTGATATTTGGAGGGGCATTATTATTCTCTAAGAATGCAGTGGTTATTTCATGCAGATCAAATGCCAAAATGTGATCATCCTTTCTGCAACAAATGTTAGTGAATTGGACAAGCAGTGGGACTGTCTCATTGAACTAACCAGCTGTGTGTCGACAGGACCATTTGTATCAAAGCATCTGAGTACAACTCTTGCTGATGTATGTGTCAAGCTTACCGTTTCATACCTGTGAATGTGTCTTGTGCACTTCATTCCATAATGCATTGCAAGTTCCACTGTTCTGTATATGTGCCCTGGAGTCTGTTTGCACTTTGAACTTGCATAATATTTGAGCAATTTTTCTTCTTGTTTGGTTATGTTCTACTCAACTTCATTTGGTAGATTTTTTTCTTAATTTTACCTCCCCCTCTAAAAAAAGCATATCTATCATCTTGGTTGTGGATGAATTGGTCAGTGTACCACTTCATTATTCTATCATGAGCTTCTAAAATGTCTGAAACTAGTTGTAGCCATGGTTCAAAGTTTTGTTCCGTCTCATTCCAGTAGGTATCAAGACAATACATTTGGGCATGTATTGTCCAGTACCAGAACTCTAAATTGAGTAATTTGAATCTTGTCTTTGTAGTATATATCTTTGTAACACATAAAAGATTTTTAGCTTAATTAAGCATTTAAAATCATTTAATTAATGTATATTTGTATCTTTGCGTGTCGGAATGTATCTCATTCCGTTTCAGTTGAGACATCTCGCTCCATCTACTTACTGAGACACTGAACCAAACCGAGATTTTAAACCTTGGTCGTAGCCTTAAAAATTTTCACAGATACACAGACATCTAAAGAGAAAAAAAATGTTTATTTGTGGTTGTACAGATGAAAAAATTAAGGTCCTTTTTGGGTGTGGAAATTTTCCCTAATTTTTGCCTTTTAGTCCTTCATTCTTCAAGGCTACTCACTGTTAGTTGCCATGTCCTTGTCCTTTGGTTTAGTCATTTTGTCTTATTTCTGTTGTACATTCTTTGCTATTGGATATAAACAATTCTAGTACCAGATATGTTTGTGGAATTTAATATATGAATGTGTAAGTTCTTATACTTTTGTTCCGTCATCTCATTCTTATTTATGTCCTATGTTGTGCAGGTAGAAACTGCTCAGCCTCTATCAAAACTCTGTCTTGAATTCCCGGATCTTTACATCAGTAAGAATATTAGGACTTGGATATTCATTCTCCAAAATAAATCGGAGAATTTTATCACACAAAAATGACTTTTTATTATTCTCTTTTTTAACTTGTGATGCTTTATTTGCAACATCTAGGCTGTTATCGCAAATCCAGAGTTGGGCCCCTCGTCGTTAGTTTTGTGGGGAAGGTATACAACCTCAAGATAGTTATGAGCAGTTAAAAATAATTTTATATCTAAAAATGGTTTGATCAAGTAATAGAACATTCATGATATTGCCTGCAGGACCAAACAAGAATAGAGTTGGCTGTGCAAGCATTGAGCCAGAAATTTCACCCTGGAGCATTCACTGAGGTCAACTGTGGATGATTCTACTCTTTCTCACTGAATTGCCTGTCAAACTCTGGACCATCGAGAAGCTAATTTGATAGCACCACTGCTCCCTCAACTTCCAGTACTTTTAGTGCGAGAAGTTCGCTCTGAGAGGAAAGAGGGAAAAATGGAAATAGAGAAAGGGAAAAAATTAAAACAATTGTTCCAGATCTTAGGCAAAGGCCCAAACAGGCTTGTGAAATGTTCCATACTTTTTGTGTAATTCTTGGAGAGAGAAGATGTGCTTTCACTGCTCTATTAATTAACAAGGGGTGTAAGTATATACCCAATTAGCATTAGTTTTGATTACCCTCTGTTTTTTCTCCATTGACTTGATACAATGGTAACCCTTGCGGACCAGCTTGATTATTCTTTATAATCTGCTCTGATTGAACTAATTTATATAGACGAGTCTTATAAGTCTTGCCATCATGGTTTATTTTAATCTTTGGGCTGTGTACATCCAATGGGTGGCCAACCAATTTGAATGGGTTATATATACTCACTGAATCAGTCGCTCGCATGTGCAGGAATGGGATGTAGGGAGGAGCATCATATATACTATATATCAAGGTTTAAATAGTCCGCTATAATGGTCCCCTTAAAAAGTTATGGGTGGGTATGACCACTATAACAGGTCACATCTGAGTCCGGAAAATGGTATATATTTGTGTGTGTGTGTGTGTGTGTGTGTGTGTAAATACTGCCTGTTTTTCAGATTTCGGCATAACGGGTTAGGGCGTTAACGATATGATGATTGTTTTTAAAATCTTGGCATATATTCCTAATGGTGCTCATTGTTAAAGAACAGCTGGATTCAGGACCCAAATGCAGGAGTTGGGGACCTGCCATTCAATTGGTCCACCTAAGAGAACTCCTATATCATAAGCCCATCAGATTGAATGATCACAACCATCTGATCAGACTTTTTATGGAACGCTTTCCAACCCTTGAATAGAATGCAATAGATATGATGGTTGTAATCATCTGATTACAGTCAATTTCAACCTAAGAGTTCTCATATCTATACCTCCACAAGATGCTCTTCGGTCATGATTGCTACATCAACAGAGAAAATTCTTGAAGCTGCGGGATTTTTGTAGCGCACGCCACATTTACCTGGGGGTTAAGGATTTGGTTTTTAAAAAGTAACCATGGGTATATGTGGCGCGCATTCATTGGCACATGATCGCCACATCAAAAAATTTCTCACATTAACATCATCAATGTAACACACTTGGGCACTTGAACCTCCTCTTGGTATTTGAAAACTTTTTTAAAATAATCCGTAAACTCAGTAACTCTTGCTCTTTTGAAGACTTAATTTTAAGGTAAATCTGTACACTTAGTAACACCCGTTGACAATTTGCCCATCCTCGGATACTTTTACCAGTAATCCATACAAGAACATGCACCCCTTTTGAAATGGTGAAACCGATTCCGATCCCTGATGATAATTTCACGATTGAAGACCTTCGAAATCAACTTTGCGGCAGAATGACAGTCAGCACATACACGAAGGTTCATCACAATTCTGATAGCTGACCCGGGGCTCCCTTTCAAGATCCCAAAAGCAATTGCCAACTTCTCACTGTGATAGGAGATGGCATGTCCTTTCTCTTCATCGTCTATGTCAAACAATACTTGAGCTGGGTCTGGTTCATACCCTGCATCCTTCAGTCTCTTCATGATCTCTTCCAATGTGAAGTATATCTCTTGGGTGTCGGGATGAGACGTGTCCCCTGCCAAAAATTGGTGCATCTCACCTTGCAGCTCAATCAAGCTGAAACCAGGAGCTTTCCGTATCCCACGAGCTTTCATCGTCTCTCTCACCCTCTCAACTTCATGCCATCTCTTCTCTGCAGCATAAATGTTGGAGAGAAGAACATAGCGCCCCGAATCATATGGGTCCATTTCAGTGAGAATTTTTGCCACCTTTTCACCCATGTGAACCTCACCATGCATCTTACATGCACCAAGTAGGGCTCCCCAGACACCTGCATCAGGTTGGATGGGCATATTCTGGATTAAGATCTCTGCTTCCTTTAACAGCCCAGCACGACCTAGAATGTCAACCATGCATCCATAATGCTCAGACCTTGGTTCAATGTTATACACCCTGTTCATTGCATCAAAGAACCGTCGACCTTCTCTGACTAGGCCTGCATTACTACACGCACATAAAACACCAATGAATGTGATCTCGTTAGGTTTTATTCCCTCAATCTGCATTTGAGAGAAGAACTCGAGGGCGTCATTGGCAAGACCATTCATGGCCAGTCCAACAATTATGGCAGTCCAAGCCAAAACAGACTTGTTAAACATTCCATGAAAGATTCTCAGACCTTTCTCAGGCGCCCCACACTTGCAGTACATATCCATTAAGGCTACCTCAACTTCTTCACCCTTTAAATTCTGCTTCTCCATGTAAGAATGTACCATCTCACCGTGATCCAATGCACCCATAAACTCGCAAACAGACAACACACATACAACTGTTATTCGATCTGGATTCATTCCCAAAACCTGCATTTCTCTAAAGAGAGCTAAGGCTTTCACAAACTTCTTGTTCTGCACATACCCAACGATCATACTATTCCAAGAAACCAAATCCCTCTTCGGAATTGCTTTGAAGTGCCAATTGGCAGAATTCATGTCCCCTGCCAATATAAACCCATTGAGCATCGCATTCCAAGATGTTGTGTCTCTACTTGGCATCTGATTGAACAGTAAACGTGCATTTTCCACCTCCCCAATCTGCACAAGACCATTGATCATGGAGGTCCACGAGAAAACCGTCTTCACTGGCATCCTGTTGAACAATTTCTTAGCAGAATCCAGATCTCCAAATTTCGCATACATATCAAGCAACCCATTTGCAAGATTTACGCTAATTTGTAAATCATTCTTTATTATGTACACATGAATCAACTTTCCAAGATGTAAATCTCCCAATTTGGAGCAAGCGGAGAGAAGTCCAAGAACTGTAACCGAGTTGGGTTCAATCCCACAAAAAGACATCTCACTGAATGCAATTAATGCCTCATCAAGGCATTTGGATTGTGCAAAATTATCAATAACCACATTCCAAGAAACTACATCTGGTTCAGGAATTTCTTCAAACATTTTGATGACTGCTTCTGGAAATCCAAAGCTCTCGTACATGTGCATGAGAGAGTTCGAAACATGAACATCCGATCCATGCCCAAGCTTAATTACGGAGCCATGGATGGTTTTGCCATTTGTGGCATCTGTAATCCTGGACGAGGCTTTGATCATGAAAGGGAAGGTATAATTGTTTGGAAATAACCCAGAATGGAGCATGTGAATGTAAAGAGAGATGGCTTCTTGAGGTGCAGAGCTCCACGCATAGCCCCTGATCATGGTGTTGAACATGAACATATTGGGGAAATCTATCTGATTGAAAATCGATCTAGCATAGGCCAAGTCCCCAGCCGATGAAATTGCAGCAAAGTTGAGAAGGGTGCTGAGGAAAACGGTTTCATTGGAGAGGCCATTTGTGATAAATTGGCAGTGAACTTCATCATTTCTTTAATGTCTCCGCAATTCTCCATTAGAAAAAGATGTGGACGGCTTAGTTTGAGTAATTTTGTGACTGTTGTCAATGTCATAGTCCAAGCAACAAAGCATACCAGGAGAAACGATAAAAGTTATAACCTCAACTTCACATGACACAGTTAGTAGTCTTCATACATACATTGAGGGTATCTTGGTCACTACACACAAATTGTGGTGTTTGAACAACTAAACAAAAACCCCACAGACAATTGAACTCGAAATCCTTTTTTCCCTATAGATGGAGACCTCATTTTGCAACGATAGTTTGATCACCACCACCAATTTACACTGTGAAGTATGAACAATTTCATAGAAAGACAAAACTCTGGATTCTGAGTCTCTAGCTGAATGTACCTATGTTGAGCCTGACTGTTTTGCAGTCTGCATTGAAGTTAAAAATTGTTAGGTAACTGACAGATACTTGATTACAGATACTCATTCAAGAAAAGAGCAGAGCAGCCTACCATCATTTCATGGTCTCCCATAATCTCTTCCATCACCTCTTGTAATGGCTTATCTGCACTGTTAGGGACAAGAGCTGCAAATACAGCTGGTTCTAGTCCTGCATAGAACCAAGAGCATATTAAAGTCGGCAATGGAAGTATCCCTTATAGAATCGTAACATATAATTATCCTTAAAATGAGGCATAGTCTAAAAGCAAGAGCAACTGCACATTTCTAACTGCCCAAATCTATAAACTTTTCGCGACTGTTAATTTCTTTTCCTTTTCAGCCACCATGTTTTGGCACTAGGTTGGGCATGCTGTTCTCGAACCTGAACTGCCGTCCAAGCAATCCACTCTGCCACTGAGCAAGTTAAGATCTTACAGCAAACACAGTTTTCAGGGTATGGCCCATCAAAGAAGTGGCAACAGTCCAGATCAATGAGTTGGTGCGCCCCTAGAGATGATGGTCTCTGGTCCATCATATACGCTATAATTTTTAAATGCCGTTAGTCATGAGTAATTAGGCATCCACCGTTAGCTATAATGAATAAGAATGTTCTATACCAGTTTCTGGGAATGCATCAATGAACATCATCATTTCCTCCCCACTTAGACCAGAAAAGAAGCAAATCCGTGGTAGTGATTTTGCAATCTGCAGAAAGAGTAATACTAACTACATTTAGATGAATGAAGAGGTTAAACTACTGTTATGAGACTAATCCACCGTATCTGGAAACATTAACCTTTTCCCTTAACACTACTGAAATGCATATATAATTTATTTCTTTCTTTCTCTCCTTTTTTTCCGCTATTTACATCTCAAAATTACTATGGAACTAGGAAGAATCGGACTTTGATGCTTCAGAGAACTAAGGCAACAAAGTAAACCACTAATAGGTGTACTTTCTTCCACGGGATTTGTTCAAACAAATCGAGTTATTAAAAAAAGAGAACACACCATCAGGCAGAAGCAACGACATATCCAGTTCTATTCATATGGGAGTCTTGGGAATGATTTTTATCCAAAAAAGAATCATGTAGATATTTTCCTTTTTGGTGGGTCAGCCGGAATCGAACCCATGACCTCGAGGTTGCAGTATAGATCATCAACCCACTGAGCTACAGGCTTAAGCACAATATCATGAAGGTTACTACACAGTTCACCTCATTTTCTTTCATATTCTCATCACATTCTGTTCTAAATCAAAATTAATCTTTCCCACCAAATGATTTGCCAAATCAAAACTACGTGGATGTACAATGTTAATCGAATGTAACTGTGGATAAAGAAAGGACGAACATGGATAAAATGTACCACAGATAGTAAACAAGATACCATAACCATTAAAAAGTTGAAATTTTTAACCTTCACTTCTTCCAAATTGGGTTGTTGAGTTTGCATTGCTTCCCAAAGCGAGCCAGTAATCATGTCTTCAGTACAATGAATAACCTGTGATAAATGAAATTGGATCCAAATTCAAGCCTGATAACATATTTCAATGAAGTTGAGCCACACATTGTGGTTTCATGCTACATGAAAAATAGTTGTAAAAAATATTTGATTCAGGGAGAAGAAAAAAGAAAAAGCAAAGGAACATATAAAATGTCTATCATGATAATACTCTTCAAAGTTACCTTTAGAAATTCTCCATCCAACTCTTTTAGAAATTGTTGTATCTGCACTAATAAAGATACACATTCAGGTACTGTAACTTATGAATACTTTTAAACCTTCAAATATCTAATCAAACCTAGCCATATAAAGATCGTCTACCACATGCTAGATTAATAATTAGATAATGAGGTTGGTCCACACTATTCGAAGATAAGTACTGGTGTTGATTACGAAAAAAAAAGATAAGTACTGTTGTCAAACTCTTTCATTTTAGAACCTCAAATAAACCAGATTGACAATCTTCAAACAGAGCTTTACTAGTATAAAACAATTATTTGGGTTATTGAAGGGGGAAACCTTAGTGCTACCAATCACATTTAACACTACTACTGCCTGAAAAAACCTACACACAAGTAGTACTGTAGTAGATATGCTTATTTAAAACTTCCATTGTTGGTACGGGAAAGAGAAGTATACAGAAAAATTAGAAATTACCTTTGCTGTTTCCTCCACTTCAAAGCCCAACAGCAATAAAGCCTGTAATGAAAAGCAGTTATTTGAATCTTGAAGCTCATTAGGAATTCATAAACTGAGACTGTCTAGCGACAAGAAAAAATATGGGAGGCTGAATTCCATTCAGGGACATGACATGTACTGTACAGCATCAAGGAAACAAAAGTTTTGTCTGTCATGAACACAAAAATACCCTATACATATATGTGTTTATCGATAGATAGACATAGAGATAGAGATAAATATGAGCGTGCATGGTTGACATAGAATTAAGAGGAACTCACAGGTGTACCATAACTAGGATCATCGGCATTCAAAGGGACAAACTTAGAATCTTCAATTAACTCACTAGGAACTCCTGCAAGATGATCAACAAAAATAAAATTAACATAAGCACGTAGCACATGAAAAGTTTCAAGGAAAGAATTCTGACTATTCAATTAGCTCACATGGAACCCCTGTGACGTGTCACTACTACATAGAACAGTTCTATAACATATAACAGAGTACATATGAACAATGACTTTGTCATAGCTATCAATCCAATACTCATACTAAGAACTCCTTGGGTATATAAGGAACATGTTTCTATACAATAATGATATGAGTATATAAGTCTGTATTCCTATATCTAAAGTCTAAACATGTTTCATATGTTTAGAACTAATAAAATACACCCACAATCTGCAAGATCCATGTTTCCCGTTGACTCTGTTTTACTTAATCATTCCCTTCAAGAAGGAAGTCAGGTTAAAAAAAGAAAACGACATTAGGAAGGTATGAAGACTTTATATAATAGGACCCAACCCATTGCCGATGCTCAAGTAGAGGACCCTATGAAACAAGAAAAAAAAGTGAGACAATTCCACAAACGCCTCAGCTAATATGACTTCATTTTTCATGCACCATAACCAATCCAGTTTCTTTTTGTTTTGAACTAGTGGGTGCCCCGTGCCATCGGCACTCCTCGACAAAGAATTTGCTAAAATCAGGTGAGTGACAGAGATCCACAGTCCATTTGGGGGAGGATTAGATCTCGGCCCTTCTTTGTTCATGCTTATAAGAGGAGGTATAAGTAGGGAGACAACCAATGTGTTTTGTTATAGAGAATAGTAAATGGCCCATGCCCACGACACTCTCCGACAAAAGCATTTGCAAAAATTAGGTGCCTTCGGCACTCAAACGGTATAACGGACTGGGGCGTTACCGTTTTTTCCATTATAACGGATTGTAACACACAGAGGGAGAAATGGGAAAATAACAGAAATAACAAAAAATAACGGTGTTGAAATTTAAATTTTGAATAAATTGAGGTCAAATGAGGCGGATTGAGTGGCTGAAATCTAACCGTCCACATTAGATCGATGGATTTGATCTCAACCAATCTTTATCTAACCTTCCACATTATATGGATGGATAAGATAAGATAATACAACTGAGTTGTCTTGTTATATGCGTGGGTGGCCCTTGCCCACGGCACTTTTCGACAAAGTGTTTGTCAAAATCGTGTGAGAGTTAATCTCAGCAATTGATATGAAGCATAGTAGATCTCAGCCACTCATTATTGAAGCCATATAAGATAAGAGGGGGTATAAGAAAATCACAGTCATCACTTGTTATATTTATTGTGGGTGCCCCGTGCCCTCGGCACTCCGTCAAAGCATTTGCCAAAATCAGGTGTGAGTGGCTGAGATCCACCGTCATTTGGGGGAAAAGATCTTGGCCGTCTTTTGTCAAAATAGATAAGAGGGGGTACAAGTGAGGAGACAACTTCCCTGTTTTGTTATATAGATAAGCTGGACCTGCAAGCTCCATGTTGCGGCTAATGCAAGCGACCAACGGAGCTGTGGGCTCAACCCCAGTTTGTTGTTATCAGGTTCACTATTCCTTATAGAAGGGTGTTTGCAAGTTCAAGAAAGGGGATTTAATATTCATTTTGTCTACATAATTTATGTCCTAAGAGAAATTAGCCATGCTTGTTTTTGAACTCTCTATTGAAATAAATTTTTCAAAAATCAGGGAAAAAAAAAGAAAAAAAAAACAATGAAAATAATGCAAAAAGTTCTTCCTTTATTGAGATTAAAATCACTGTTTATGGCTTATAAACTACATGGGTAACTTAATTTACTCTGTGTTCAAGCAAATTTTACATAAACAACCAAAACTACAGGACTCGAGGGGATTGAGAGCTCCATCACTCATTCCAACAAAAATCCATCTCCATAAATCAGAAATAACAAGAGACCCAATTAAACACCAAAATTCAGAGAGACTCGTAAAAAAGAAACAGACCTTCAGAAGATGCTCTGGAGACGTGCTTGAACTTGAAGTTATGGCTATCTTTTGCTGAAGAAAATGTAAAAATCGGCGAAATCACAGAACTGTTAATGGGAAGTGAAGAGGTTGGAAATCGAAGAGAATTTAAAGAACGCTTCCCAGAGAAGCTAAAACAGAAGCTTTGCACTGTGAGGAAACCAGAACCCATCATTGTACGTTCTCTTTATCCTTCTTCACCCCCGCCGTTTCTGATACAAGACTATAATTGGTGGCGATTTTTCTGGAGGTACACTCCAGAACTCTTCTCAGGGTTGGCCGTGTTTTTCTTTACACGTGGCTACTAGGGGTGGCAGGTGGGCCCAAAGGATACACGAATTTCGCCACCACAGCATCCTTAAAATTCACCTCCTTTTTGACTGGGCCCACACATTCACCCTCGATGTCGGCATAATATTTTATCGCAGGCGATGAGAAAAATAAATTTGCCGATGGAAAATCGGCATGTATGAGGTTTCGTTGGAACCTTAGCAGCAAGAACTTCCTCTCTTACTCCCTCCCTCTCTTTCTCCTGCCGGTGGGTTCCATACCAGTTGTCCAAGCTCGAATCTCGATCTCCAAGCTCGAAGCTCCATCTCCAAGCACAGGTAGGTCTTTCTACATTTTTGAATTTTTTTTAGGTCGGACTCCAGGGACCCCCATAGAAGATGCGATGGCTGATTTTTGGTGAGGATGATCTCCTCACCATATAGATCGCCCCTACGAAAAATCAGCCCATTCCGAGATTTCTAACCCAGTCAAATGTGGTTTTCAAGTTACCTGATAAACATCTATCATTCATAACTCTTCCACTTCTAAACCAGTCTATGAACATCAGAATGATTTGAATTTTTGTGAGGATGATCTCCTCACCATAGAGATCAGCCCTACAAAAAATCAGCCCACTCTGAGATTTCTAACCCCGTCAAATGTGGTTTTCAAGTTACCCGGTAAAAATCAACTGTTCATAATTCTTCAACGTCTAAACCAGTCTATGAATACCAGAATGGTTTGAATTTTTGTGAGGATGATCTCCTCACCATAGAGATCACCCCTACAAAAAATCAGCCCATTCTGAGATTTCTAACCCTCTCAAATGTGGTTTTCAAGTTACCCGGTAAAAATCGACTGTTCATAATTCTTCAACTTCTAAACCAGTCTATGAATATCAGAATGATTTTTATGCGACTCTCTCCGTGTTTCCCGAATCCAGGTAAACCTTTCTCTTTAACTGTTATATGAGGTTCAAGTCTGTCTACCAATGTAGGGGATAGGTTCTAAAAATTTATCATTGCCAACCAAACACCGTTTTATTAACGAGAGCACTGGAAAATCACCGAATTTTTTACTCGCTGCCAAACGTTGTGTCAACATTTAGCCGAATACTTAGCCAAACAAATATTTGCCTTGGAATTCTTTTTCTGGGACACCAAACACGCCCTAAGACACAAAGGTATCTCGTGATCTTGTCCTGCATCAGGATGGGGGACCCACCGTTGTTGGATGGGTCCTAACGATAGATGATAAACATATTTAGCTGACCTTTTCGGATATTGGACTGCTCTTTTCCTGATTGGCCAATTGAATCAACGGTGATAATCATCTTTCGGCATTACTTATTTCTATTGTGGGTCCCATAAAGGGTAGGTTCCAACTACCAACACTCATCATACTTCATCTATTTAGACGGTCGAATCGATCAGCTATACACCCTGCGGTGGCTTCAATGATCCAAGTCATCCAATCGACTGATTGCGTAAGATCATCTGAATCTCACTATTGGGCTATGAATCATCAATCTTGATGGTCTTGATTGATTGATATCAAGCGCCGATTGGATGGATAACAAGTGTATACAGACATACAACTGGTAGAATCACACTAGATAGTTGCTCTTGTTTAAAATCTTGAGATTTATCGAGATCTTTGTACCATTTGTTAGAACGGAAATGGAGGGAGGAGAAGGGTTGAGTGGCAGCGATGAAAAGGCAAAGGGTTTAGAAGGAACTAGCTTGAATCTTCCTGTCAATTGCCATGCAAACCTGAAAATTGCTTCAAGCGACCAAAACCTGAAGGAGACTCTGCAAAACATCAGGTCTTCTAAGACTCCTGTAAGTCATCGTTGTTTACTACTTTCAGCTCCTCTTGATATCGTTCTAGTCTCTTGTTTTTGCTTCTGTGTCACCATCAAGAAACAGAGTTGAAGAATTGGGTTCCTAATGTTTTTTTCTTTCTAAGTATTGATTTGGGTACCCAATTGTGGGTTTAGTTTCCAAGATAAAATGGTTTCTGTTGTAGCAATACTATATTGGGTTTCTATGTTTTTTTTTCTTCTTTTTACAGTTAGGCTCTGTATGGTTGTCCTGAATAAGTTTACTAGAAATGATTTTTGCATATAAGGTTCTGTATGGTGATCAACAAAAAGTTCTACAAAAATAAAAGAATTTGTAGGTTAGAGTGTTGATACAGAAAAAGTTTATAACATTTCTGTGCAAAAATCATTTCTAGAAAACTTATTCAGGGCAACTATACAGAGCTTAGATGTCAAAACTTTTTCTGTACCAACACTTTCTGACATACAAATCCTTTTTTTCTGTAGAACTTTTTGTTGATCACCACACAGAGCCTTACTCAAATTTGTTTTTTATTCTACTTTTGCTGAAATCGACTTATCGATGTTTCTGAAAATTTGTTTCGCAGGCGGTTGTCAATTATGGTGCATCTTGGTATGTCATAACTTCTTCTCAGCCCGAAATTTTAGTTATTTTTATTTCGTGTCCATTTTTCCTGTAAAATGGTTTTTTTCTCTGTAAACTTGATATGTTTAGTGTATTTATATTTAAATACGAAGCCAAAGCAAAATATCTTTGTGCTGAGATGCATTTTCTTCAAGTTATGAGAAGTCTGTGTCTCTATGAAACTATGAGATTGATTGAGGGATGCTTTGTAAAACTGGAGAATCCCAAATTATTTCCAGCCAAGAGAAGGGTGGCACCGGTACTAGATATGGGTCCTAGTTGGTAATTTTAATTTATCCATTCTGATGCTAGAAGAGACAAGTGACAAAGAGGAACACTCCCACTCTAGTTATGTAACATAGGGAGACCTCTGGTTGTTAGCGGATAAGGACACAATGTGTTTGATGTTGAAATTGTAAGAAAACCAAAATGGTACAATTCCCATATGAGTAATGATAAGAATGCTTGTTAAAAAATAATTTTCGAGATATAGAATTTTTTCTCTTGGATAAGTGGTCTTAATTGAAAAAGCAAGAAAAGAAACAAAGCCGAAGGACGAGGATGCCTCCTAAAAACAACAAAAGACAGAAGAGAAGAAAAAAGGAGAGGGAGAGGCAAGGAGGCCTACTCTCTTGTATACAGCGTAGCCTTCCATCTAAGAACAAAATCTCCAAAAAAATACAACCCTCTAAATGCTTTAAACAACTTAGACCATTCAAACATCAAGGCTTTGTTCGAAATATATGTGTCATAAGGGGATAATTCAAAAAGCAATGGACAAATGAATTGGATCAAGGTAGTGAAATTTTTTAAGAATGTGCTTTATTTGAAGATATGGTGCTATATAGAATGAAATGGTGGAAAAGTATTTGTGTAGCCAACTCCAAATTGTTGGAATTAGGCTATGATGATTAATTATTGTTCTCACTATTGACAAAGAGACGTGCTTCTAGTTCTTGAAAACCTTGCTTTTCAATATGAGGCTGGATATGGTACATCTTGTTTGATAACTTATGAACAGCCATATTAAATGGTCTAGGGCGTTGCGACACTATCAATCCTGCACAGCATGTAGTTGATCCTTGCTGAAATAAACAGTGCACCTTGGTTACTTAAATCTATGCAATTCAAATACCATGAATGAAAGGACCCACAGCATTGGAACCTTTGAAGCCACTTCAGTAATGTCGCCCGCAAGTTATTTGATTTTGCCGTTTCAATATACACCAAAATTTGAGATGTTCAAACTCCTTGGTGCATGTTTTCAGGTGCCATGTCTGCAGTCAGATCCTTCCTAAATTCTGCCAGTTGAGCAACGATTTTCCAGGTCTTTCATTTGTATATGCTGACATTGATGAATGCCCAGAGACAACTCAACACTTACGTTACACCCCTACTTTCCATTTCTTCCGAGATGGTGAAAGGGTTGACGAGATGCTCGGTGCCGGAGAAGAGAGGCTACACGATAGATTGTGGTTGCACTCCTAAGATCCCTTGCACTCGACATAACAAAGAGCAGTCAGTTGGAGAGGCCCTTTTCTTCGAGGGATCTCCCCAAATATAAACTTTTCTCAAGTGTTATTAGTTATGATGTCTGGAACAAGTTCTCTGAGTTTGATGTATGCTCGAGTCCTTAACAATTGAACAAGTTCTCTGAATCAACATGGGATCCGGGTTGCAAAATCAACTCATGTAAGTGTTGACTATACAATGTTCTTCTTGAAAGAATTGTTTTTTGTAGTTTTTAGCACTCTCTTTTCGCACGATGTGTGGCTGCTGTTGGTGCACCAGATGAAGAATACTGTGGCTGATGAGTTTAGTCGTCAAACTACAACCAAGGGATCATGTATGGAAAAAAAGTATGCTTACATGTCATGGAGGTCTCCTAGGTGCAGATGTTCCCACTTGGACCATTTGCCAAGTTCTTTCTTTTCTCTCTTTTTCTTTTCTGAAAACGTAGGTTGATTTTAAGTTGAGTTACAGTAGTTTTAGAGGTATGTATCCTGCAAATGAGAACCCGGAGCAATGGTGGACCCCCAAATTAGTATTTTGGAATGCAGATTAGTTGGGCCGAACAAATAGCAAGTAGCAACCTTACATGGTGCACCAGGCTCCAGGTGGCCTCAATAGGTCTGATCGACTGCTTGCCCAATTTATTCCTGCCCAAACTTGAGTTTGGTACGTGCATAAACATAAGCTGAGCGAAGGGGAGAGAAAGACATAGGCAGTTTATGTATTGGATAGATGATAGATCAAATCAAAGAAATGGAACTTCCAAATCTCCATCCACGCAAGTTGGTGGTTACAAACAATGACGCCTCAAAAGAGGAAAAAAAAAATACTCAACAAAGAAAAATGACAAAAGACAGACGCAATGCTATAGACTCCTAAATCCACTACTGCCCTCTTTCCCTGTGTAGACACTCTGTTCCCTGTGTAGACACGGAGCCTTGAAAAATATGCTTCGGAACAAGATTGATGCCTCAACAAACTCAAGCCTTGAGGAGCTTGACAGTCTCCCAGGTGAAATCTGGGTCGTCTCGGCCGAAGTGACCATAGGCAGCAGTTTTCTGGAACCTGTAGTTCCCTCCTCTCTTCAGGTCAAGGTTGATAGCCATCATTCCGGGCCTGAAGTCAAAATTCTCCTTGATGAGAACCAATATATCCTTGTCTGGGATCTTCCCTGTCTTGTAAGTGTCCACAAACACAGACAGTGGTTCTGGCACACCGATTGCATATGAGACCTGTACAATGCAGCGTCGGGCAAGCCCGGATGCCACTATACTCTTGGCAGCCTGCCTAACAATGTAAGCGCCACTGCGGTCCACCTTTGTTGGATCCTTGCCTGAGAAGGCGCCTCCACCATGGGCACCCCATCCACCGTAAGTGTCAATGATGATCTTCCGGCCGGTGAGCCCTGCATCTCCATGGGGGCCACCAATGACAAAGCGGCCTGATGGGTTGAGGTGAAAGATGGTTTTGTCATCAAGGTACTGGGACGGGATGACTGGTTTGATCACATGCTCCTTCAGGTCCTTAGCAATCTGTTCATTTGTGACAGTCTCGTCGTGTTGAGTTGAGATGAGAACAGTGTGGACCCTGAGAGGGACCATGGCGCCCCCCTCATTCCGGTACTCAACAGTCACTTGGGTCTTGCCATCAGGCCTCAGCCACGAGCATGTCCCGTCCTTCCTCACCTCAGTGAGTTTGGCTCCAAGCTTAGTGGCAAGGACATGGGTGAGGGGCATCAGCTCTGGGGTTTCATCAGTGGCATAGCCAAACATGTGCCCTTGGTCACCAGCTCCGATCTCCTCGGGCTTCTTCGTGAGGTGGCCGTGGACACCCTGGGCAATGTCAGGGCTCTGTTGTTCGATGTTGACAAGGACCTTGCACTTGTCAGCGTCAAGACCAACATCAGCCGACACAAACCCAATGTTTCTGCAGGTGTCGCGGACAATCTTCTCATAGTTGACGTTGGCCTTGGTGGTGATCTCGCCAAAAACCATGACCATGTTGGTCTTGGTGCAGGTTTCACAGGCAACCTTGCTTTCAGGGTCTTGTTCTAGGCAGGCATCGAGGATGGCATCGGAGACTTGGTCGCAGAGCTTGTCAGGGTGGCCCTCATTAACAGATTCAGAGGTGAAGAGGAAGGTATCCATCTGTAAAGGAAGAGTATTTGCAGATAATGTGTTAGTTCTTCTTCCACACCAAACAAGACAGGTTTCAAATCACAGCAAGTACCTTATTCTTGACAAAATAAATAAATAAATAAATCCAAATAAACAAGTTTTTATGCATTTTCATCATTTTTATAGTTGGACAGAATAAGTAGATTTGTCCAATTTGGATTGGACCAGTTGATTCATATGCTTGGTCAACACAAGAATGCCGAGGAGATCAATTTTTCAGTATCTCCTTTTTTTTCATTCTTTTTTATGCTCTCTTATTCTATTCGAGATCCCTGGTTGAGGCATCCGTCTGTTCAACCATCATCCCTGTTAACTGGTCAACCCTACTTCATTCGCTGGTTTTTAGTGTATGTCTTAGTTATTAATGACTGGACTTTTATACGAGAGATCACTCACTGGTGTACAATAGGTATCAAAACACATTAAAATCTTAATCTTGATACATGGGTGAGTGTGGATGAATGGCGTTACTGTAGTAAGAACACTGTACATGGCTAGAAGGTACAGTTGTAGTTTAGTTGTAGGTTGGTAACACCATGAGTAGATCAAGTCAAGCTGAAACTCATACAAAATAATCCCTAGATCTGATCCACAGTTTCAAATTTTGTCGAAACCACCAAAATTTCAGGGTTCGACCTCTACCGAAACCGAAACATCAAATATTTCAGTTTCGTATTAACTAATGCATTTTCTCCTATGATTAATGCATTTTCTCAAATATTTAAGGAAATAAATTAAGATTTCCTTAATTTTAGTGATTATATAGAGAGAAAGAGATAAGATTTGATTCCTAACTTCGGGGATTTTAATAAATCTAACCATTAAAATACGTTTCTTTCAAAGATTTTACTGATTATTTCGGTTCAAATTTCGGTTTCGACCTGGGCCGAAACCTAGTCAAAAGTGAAATATAAATCCTTAATCTGATCTGCTCTATGAGACAATACATATCCATTTTCAGTAGATCTAACAGGAGAAATGTCATAAAGAATAAGGGTAGTCACAGAGATGAGGAACAGTCTTTAACAATGGTAAACAAGACAGAAAACACAAATCTTCTAAAACAACGTTGAAAAATACAATTCAGACGTGGAAATGAGATTCAACTATACAGGTGATGCAATTCAATTCAAGCAGATACAACAAGGATAGATAATGGCAAACACTAGGCAATCTCTGACAAACTAATAAATCCGAACTACATTTGTGGGAGATTTGTCCTCCCTTTTTCAATTTTCCTTCTAATTGTCTAGTAAGCTAACATCCTGCATTGATTAAGATATAATTTGTATACGTGATAAAATGTTAAAATTTCGCGAAAATTTTCCAGGATGAAGAAATCCAAATGGATGAAAAGATCTAATCTACAGAAGAATCAATAAACGAAGATCAGATCAAGCGGACATATAACGCACAAATGAATCTAATTTGACAACCTTGCATTCAGACAAACAACAAAACCAAAAAGAATTTGAATATAAAACATCAGAGAGCATAGACATTACAGATTAACCACAAATCGAATGTAATAAACGTCAGATAACCAGATCAAAGCAGCCAATATAGAAAGCAAAATGAGATCTAAGTGAATGCCGAACATCATAACAGGATCAAATAAACCTTATAGATCACAAGAAAATAAAAAAAGATTATAACCTCGTAGACTTCAGATAAGCAAATTAAAGCAATCAAACATGCAGAAACCGAACAAATCAAGTCACTACGAACTGAAGTTTGAGAACAAAAAGCGCAATCCATTGAATAATATTTTCGATCTAGATCCAACAGAACCACAAACAAATAACACAACCACTCATCAATAATGAATAACAGGCAAGAAGAAATCAATGTCTAAGAAAGAGGAAGGCCTGCAGTCAGATCTGAAAATACACACCTCTTCAAGGAACTCCGGTGAATGAATGCGAGATCTGGAGAAACAAAAAAGAACGATGAGCTCAGGAGACTTAGAAAAAGGGAGAGGGAGCGAGAGAGCGAGTAAGACGAAGGAAGGGGGAAGAATATTTATAGGAAAATGTTGGTGTCCGCCTCTGGAGAACGTTCTCCTTAGGGTTCAAACCGTTCGATGGTTCCCTGATGTACTGTGATGCAATCTCGAGGTCTATCAATGGTTTGGACCTAAGAAGAACGTTTTCCTGATCCGGACAGCAACACTGGTGGTCCGAGGAAGTAGGTGTACGTTGAATAGAGACGCGATGTCGTGTCGTCTGACTCGTTCTCACTTCCCCCGGTCCCACACCTTCGGTTGGTGGCCGAAATTTTTTTGACGTGCAAAATTGCAAATAACTCGAGAGTTATAGCGCTCTTAAATGCCACGTAGCCCACACCTTGGTCTATATACCCACTGAAAGTCAGCTGGCTTGATGATTTCTAGCCGTTGGATTCAACACTTTTATGGGGTGATTCTGGCTGTTGATTTAAGCATTGATCGGGTATTACTGCCAATGATTAGAAATCATCAATCAAGATGATTTTTGGTCTGTAGAACCATTAGGGGGTGGGCCAAACATCCACGCGGTTAGTGTCTCCGAAAAAGTATGTTACATGGTATTTTAAAGGCGTGCATGGACACGTGGAGCAATTGTACGCGGTTGGTGGCTACCTTTGTTGGTTGTTGGTAGGTTGTTTTCTTAACTTTTAATCATTCCTTGACCCAAATTAATCATACCAATATTGCCGTCATTCCCAAGACTAAAAGCCCCTGCAAACATTTCTCACCTCCAAGCCCATTAGCCTTTGCAACGTGGTGTACAAAGTCATCTAAAAAAATCTTTCATCCCGATTCAAAAAAAATTTATTCACGACTTAATCTCCGCTTCCCAAGCTGTCTTTATCTCCATCTGACTGATCTCAGATAACACTATCTTTGCCCAAGAAATCATCCATTATATCAAGAAGAAGAGGGGGAAGCAGGAGCTCATGGCCATTAAGCTGGATATGAAAAAAGCTTACGATTATATTGAATGGTCTTTTGTGTTAACACTCAAACTTATGGGCTTTTTTAAAAAATGGATCCAATGGATTTACCTTTGCATATCTTTCCCTTCTTTCTCCATTGTTCTTAATGGCGCCCCTGTATGGCAAAATCCTACCCCCATCTCCCACCTTCTCTTTGTGGATGACTACTTCATTTTCTGTCATGCAAAGTTGGTGGGAGCTCAACATTTAGAAGACTTTTTTGTCTTTTGTGAAGGGTCGGGTCAACAAATCAACTTTGACAAATCGGGGGTACTTTTCAGTCCAACCCTTCACTAGAGATAGAAGAAAGCCTGGCCTTTATTCTAAACTAGTGTTTGCCCCGTGCTATGCATGGGTATATAGCACTAGTATTCAGGTTTATAAAATAAATTTATTGTAAAAATTTAGGTTTTAAAATAACATGTAATAATGTGTATTTCCAATTGTTGATTATAGAGAGATTTTTGGGAGGAAGGTAAAAAAAATAAAAAATAAAACTCATTTTTATTAGAAATATTTTACTTTATTTATGATATTTGTTATTTTATATTATTTGTTATTATCGAATAAAATGTTGGGGTATTAACAGCCCATTTTAATGAGTAATTAAATTATGATATATATAATCACACATGCACATCAATCGTGCATGTCCATTTGATTATCCAACTAATTGATGGCCTATAGTCCCAAAACCTCATATGGTTATACTTTAGCAATATTTGAATTTTGTGATACATTTTGACTTTTATCGTATATATAAACAAAAGAAATTGGATTGACCAATCCAACTGATCTCCGCCCCACAACCGGGTATAAGAAATGGATGTAACTCGATGACACTTTCTTAAAAGCAATGAGATACAAAAGCGATTTTTGGAGAACTAATGCTTTAATGAAAAATTAAAAACTAAAATCAATAAAACTGCTCAGTTTTCTTAATCCTAACTGGTGAAAGGGGTATGCATTTCTGTAAATGGATCCACTCTGGATGAAAGCCTCCTCTTTCCAAGACGTGTAATCAAGCCAACGGACTGCCTGGTGTATCGTTGCTCAAGTTTTAGCTAAACCATGTTCAATCTTCTCCAAACTACTCTTCTCCTATCCACAGGAAACAAAGAAAGCCAAATTGATACAAAACCAACATCAACTGTCAAACAAACAATTTTTTTTTTTTAAAACCATCAAACAAACAAATTTAAATTGAACCAAGTTCAGTCCTACTTGATCTAATATGAGTATTAGTGCTATTAATGGAGAGTTTTAAGAAACGCATCAGACAAGTTATCAATCCGAGTCAAAGTCACAATTGGATCTAAAAAGATTTGTGGGGTTTCAATGTTGATATTTATTTGATTTAATGTGAAGGAAGAAATGAAAAATTTAATACTTTGGGGCTGATTAAAGGTAGATAAGTAGACAAAGAGAAGAAGAAAAGCAGAGAAGAGCAAGAAGATTGTTGAGCAGCTGTGGAGCGCATAAAAACATGATATTTAGCTGATTCTTTTAGGTTCGTTGATTTGTCAATGAATGATCCACCACTTGATGAACCTACGCACCAACAACTGGCCTGATTAGTTATTTCTAGCCACAATATGAGCCACTTGGAATACTATCAGACCACTTACTGTCTGGGCCACGTTGATTCCTATCCTATTGGATTTGAATTCTTTTCACGGTTGCATGTTAAATCGTGAGATTCGAGCATTATCGGGGTACTAAGATCTAAAGATCAGAAATCACTAATCACGTTGATATTTGGTATGTACACATTGGTCCATTATCAAAGATCTTTTCGGACAATTGGCCATTTAATATAGGTCTTATAAAAATATAGAGAAATTGTTACATGGACCCAAGTCTTCAATATATGTCGGATTGAAATATAGAGAAATATCACATGGTCCCAACTCCATAGTCAAAAGTTTTTATGAAGTTCAAGCACACTTTTGAACTAATGACAAAAGGACAACACTATGCAACCCGTGACTGGGTTATCATTGCTCAACAAAACCTCAATTCGTAACTACCGTGCCTACTTGCCTACTCTCCCGACTCTCCTCTGCATGTTTTTTCTTGTGCTTTCATTCCACAACACTTCTCCCTTATCGAATCAGCCACGATAAAAATATTAAAGAATATTCGCCATGTAACTAGGGGTGTCAACGGGTCGGTTCCGGTTCGGTTCCTAAGGTGGCCAGAACCGGAACAAACGGTTCCGGTTCTTATCGGTTCGAGTACTTATCGGTTCCGGTTCTCAAAGTGATGGTACCAGAACCGGAATCGATTATGTAGTTTTTGTCAGTTCCGGTTTCGATTTCGGGTATAACGGGTCCAATCTTGGTAATATGAGAATTTTTACACTATATTTATATATTGGTTCCGGTTCTTATCGGTTTCGGTTCCATATTAGAGTACCGGAACCGTAACCATTAGTTTCCGGTTCGGTTCCGGTTCCGGTTCTTTTTAATCGGTTCCCAAAAATGTGGTACCGGAACCGGTGTTTTCGGTTCCTGTTCGGTTCCGGTTAAATCGGGTAAAATTGACACCCCTACATGTAACAATCTAACGTGTACCATTAAAATAACGTTTTTGTCAAAAAGATTTACTGAAAGAAGAAAAGCTCACAAATTGTAAGAAGGAAGTAGTAATCTCTTGAGGGGGCCAACCTGATAAGACCCATCTCTTTCAACTGTAGATCCAAACCAACCATTTGTGCATATCTTCAAAAAACCCAAAAACAAACACACCCCACAAAATGCCAAGAACATCCAATGACCCAATCTTTTCTGTCCCTTGTACTTCTTTTCCAAGACCAACTTTGATCCATCAACCAATAGTGTATTAATTATTCAGGTTTTCAGATCTCGGGGAGTTGAGTTGGAGATCGATTTCAGAGAGAGTCTTGGGAAACTCGGTTTGCGATTGTTTCAAATCACCCATTGGAATTTCCTGTTGCGATGCCTCAATCACTTTGGCTTTTCTCTGGCTGGACTCCATGACTCGGCTTCTTATAGCAGTAAAGGATATGAACAGACGGAAATGGTATAAAACTTAGTTGGAAAAGAAAATAGAAGACGTTTTGAATGGAATGACGTTTTAGAATTTAGAATTTTGGATGGAGAAAAGTTATGAAACAATAAGGTAATTAAGGAGAGGGCTATGGAATAGACGTTTTAATTTGAAAATTTAAGAAACAATGAGGTAATTAAGGAGAGGGATGGAGAAGAAGAGACGTTTTTGAAAATTTAGGAAACAATTAAGTAATTAAAGAAAGGGATGGAGAGAAAGAGACGTTTTTTAAGAAGTTAAAGCTGTAAAGGATTATGCAGAGGTATTTTTGGAATAGGTGAAAAAAGTTGGAGAGAGTGCCACCTCAACAGGGTCGAGCTTTAGTTTAGATAATAGATAGATATAAAAAACATGACGATCTTGGAGAAGTATCTGGGTACCCCATTTTTCATCGGCAGGAAAAAAAACCATGGCTCTCAAGCACTCGGTAGAGCGCATTGAAAATGCTATATCTGACTGAAAATTCGGCACCTCTCTTTAGTTGAAAGATCCACTCATTAAAAATTGTCTCCACCATGCATGTGTACTTATTGTCCTCGTTCTTGTTTCCCAAGAGTACGTGTAGTAAGCTCTTGACTCCATCACAAATCACTTTTGGTGGGGCAATGATCCAAAGACCAAAGCTCTACACCTTGCCAATAGGGATTCCATTTGCACCCGAAAAGCCTTGGTTGGCCTGGGAATTAGGAAATTTCTAGATGCAAATGGTGCTCTGCTGGTGAAGAATGACTGGAACACTCTTTGTAAACCAGTCTCTCTTGGCAAAAACTCTCAAAGGGAAACACTTTGTGAAATCTTCTATCCTCGATGCAAATTTCAAGCCAAGAGATGCATGGGTCTTGAGGAGCATTGTCAAAGCAAAGGATCGCTACATACCTCTTTTTATCAAGATGGTTGGGTACGGATCCCATACCAACGTATGGTATGTTCCCTGGATCCATGATGAGCAAGATCATCTATGCCACCCTATCCACACACACCACCCAGACCGCCCCCTCCAAAGGGTCAAAGAGCTTATAACCCGGACCGTTCGTGGAATTCTGAGATCATTCAAGAGTGGTTTCAACCAGAGGTGGCTCGGGTTCTTTTTAGTATAAAACCTAGTGAACTTCCTATGGAAGATAGATGGTATTGGGCTGCTAATAGCAAAGTCAAGTTCTGCACAAAATCAGCTTTCGACCATCTTCCTCGCCTCACCATGCCTTTCAATAACCCCCATACCTCGGCTTATTCTTGGAAGAGTATATGAAATTGAGGGTGCCTTTCCAATGCCAAGTCTTTGTTTGGAAGTTCTTACGGGGAATTCTTCCCACCAGAGCTCTCCTGCACAGCAGAATATCCTCTTTCCCTGCGAGTGTGCTCACCTGGCTCAACCCAACAGAAATAAAAGTGACTCAACAGCCGAAGGTACAGTTAACGTGGCTTCTGTCATCTTCCCTGCTTCTAAAGTCCCAGACAAATCCCCCACCGGATATGCTGTAGAAATTCCCATGACCCCCACTGCTAAATCGTCTTCGTCTACCAACGATCATGACCGGAGAATCCCCACCCTGCACTGATATTACCCGATTTAAGGTTTACAAGGCCCAAGTTTGATCCATCAAGATTATGATAAAGAGCAATGATAAGGTGACAGGTGTCACATGGTTACAAGTTATCACAGATTGAAGTCCTGAGCAGTACTTGTGTATCAGACTAAAGCCAGACCTAGTCAGCCTCTCCATGGTTGTACTGAGATCGAGAGACCAAGCCTGCACATAGATATTGCTAAAACCCCCAATGGACATACACTAGTGTTCAAGAAGCACATTTTGTAACTATGAAGGTAAATTATTTTTATATTCACAATCACTTAAGTGGGGCATCCCAACAAGTTTTTTAAAATTACAATTTGGAAAATAGTAAAACCTTTACTGTTAAAAGGACATTAGTACTAATCCTCTCAATATATTTCCATAAACCCTTCTACTTTCGTTTCTGCATTGTGAAGATTCAAACTTCAAACTTCTGTTGCATTGGGTTAAAGAATAACAAGAGTGGTATTTACTAAGTGATTATGTGAATTATGAAATGATGTTAATATTTTCTTTAAGAGGTTCAGATTACAGGTTCAATGCCAAGATATTACATTTGTTAAAAAAAAAAGGAAATTAACATCCGTAGAGATATTGTTAGAAAAATTTCTACAAAAACTGAATAGCTAGTGTACGACAGTGTTCTGACAGATGCTTCTGTCACAATGCAACACATGCCACATGGCACACTCTTTAGTGGACGCTGACCGTATGGATGTTTTACAACCTTCCATCCAAGCCTAATTACAGTACTTTCTCCTTCATAATTCGAACTCTTCTACTTCACCATCATTCACACTGCCAAATCAACTCTGCAACATCCTCACCAGAACCATGAACCAGTAATCCGAATAAAACACATGCAAGTCCATGGATTTATCAAATCAATCTCAACCATCTTTGAGGATCGATCCATTTACCACGATTGAAATGGGAAGAGACGTTGCTTTGTCCCTTCTGAAAACAATAAACTTTACGATGATTAATACAAAAGAAAACTTGAGACAAATAACTTCGAAGATTGTCTGTTCAAACCTTACCAATGTGTGCATTGAAGTTGTCAGTTATAGCTTCAATGTCCTTTTGCCAAGACCCATTTAGCATGTTTCAACTGGGAGAAGGTGCTGAGTCATTGCTGTCACCCACTGCTTTAGCCCTTCTGAGAAATAAACTTTCAGTTGATCAATAGGAGTTTGAAATAAATAAAGCAATTAAATTAAATTGAAGATCTTCCACTCGTACCTGACCAATGTGTGCTTGGACATCATCGCCTTCTGCTTCAATGTTCCTTTTTCAAGACCCAGTAAAAAGAATTATTCCCAACTCTAATCTAGACTGTGTTTCGCGATTACAAAACCTGTGTTTAGTTAACGATCAGATTACTCACCTGATTTGAAAGCCAAAGAAGTTGAAGTGGATCTGCGGTTGCCCCTCTCAGCCTTGATTGAAGCAATAACAGAATCTGCAGCTGAACCCAACCCTCTCCTCCCCACCAGCTTCACACCGAGCTTTTCACATAGGTAATGCAACCTCATTTCCTCGCCTCCTCTCACCTCTCTCAGTTCAAGAGCCTGTTGCCTCGATAACAATGTGTAAACATGAAGCTGTTGCTGCTGATTAAAATGTGATTGGAGCTGCTGGAAAAGTAATTTATTGGAGTGCTGCTGATCTGTCTTTGAACCTTCATTACTCTTCTTCCGGGGCCCACTAAAAGTGACCCTTAAGATTGCTGTAGACTTGGGATCAGAACTCTTCCGGGCAAAAATAACAGAAAAGCTTCCAAATTCTAGATCAGGCTCCCTGAATAAATCTGCAAGAAGAGCAGCACAAGATTGGGCATCCTTCGATGGGCTCCTCTCGATTTTAGTCCGCAAGGCTCGAGCATTAGCATGGTTAGCCATACTTGCAGCTTCTCTCAGTCCACTCAGGAAGGCCCCATGCATGGTTGCAGGGTATCGCCGAGTGGTGGCCTCCCCTGCAAAGAAAAGCCTCCCATCTCCAACATTTTCTGCTAAGATATCATAGTCATCCCCTGATGCCCCCACAGCAACATTAGAATAAGAACCTAAACTGAAAGGGTCACTACCCCACCTAGTGCAGACAGTTTGGATGGGCTCTGGAACATCGATTCCCTGTGGCTCGTAAATACCTGTGTATATAGTTCAAGAGTGTTTTGTAAGGTACAGCTCCTAATTTAAAATTTCAGAATCAAAATCAAAATAGAAGTATACCCTTGAGAATCTGAAGAACTCGGGTTACAGCATCAGTGGGGGGCATGTTCTCAAACTTAAGTGCAGCTTCCCCTGCTACTAGAGCAATCAAGAGAGGACCGCCAGCTACAGTTGCATAGCTATAGAACAGAAAGAACTCCCCTCGACGGCTAGGTTCATCGGAGAGATGCCCAAATGTGTCGAGCTCCGTGCCCCAGAAGACGTGGGGAAACAGCATTGCAACCTTATTTAACAAACCAAACCCCAACCTCTTTACCCCATCAAGCTTTCGCTGAGGTAGCTCTGGAATGAACTTAATTGAACCACTCTTTAGGACCCCAAGTGGAACGGTACACAATGCCATGTCTCCCTCAAAAACCTGGCTCCCCGCAATAACCTGCACTCCATCACTGCCATAACGGATAGTGTGCACGGTTTTCTCATATAGGATAGGCAAGTTCTCGGCCAAGGCCTGAACCAGTCTCCCGTTCCCTCCGGGCAAGAAACAATGGTCCCCTCCCATGTCGTACGGGTCATCCTGATCCCAAAATGCAAGTGAAAGCTTGGAGAGCAAACCTGCATTGGCATACTCTAAGTTTGCAAGATGCCAATTAAACAAGTTCATCTCCTCAGCATTCACTGCATCCCCATAGACCTCTCGGAAAGTCTCTAGTGCAGACCCAAGGGAAACATCCACCGAGACCTCCCCCATTAATTGCCTGAGCCGGCTTGCCTTGTCCAAGAGCCGGTTAAACACTGTCTCCACCTTGGAATCCGTATCAGGGTCAACTAGCTTACCATCCGAATTGTAAAGTGGGCACTTATCTCTCACCTTATGAAGAGAATAATACAACTGCCGAGCTAAAATCCCAAGCGGGTTCCCGAGGGTACCCGTCAAAACACTACCACCTAAATCTGCCGCGGCAGTCCTATTTGCACCCTCCATTTTCTTGGTATAAACCCGTCCGCCAGGCCGTTTCCTACCCTCCAAAACAACCACTTTAAACCCAAACGCCATTAACTGCCTGGCAGCGGCTAAACCCGCCAATCCTGCCCCGATCACAATCACATTTGGCTTAGTCGCCTCCGGCAGGATCTTTTCCTTAATCGCCGGGGCGACCCCAAAATTAACATACCCATGAGAAACCAAGAAATTATAAGCAGAGTTCAAAAGGGTACCACAATGAGGCGGAATCGAATCGATAAAGGCCTCTTTGGTTAACCAATTGGATACATTTTCTCTCCATCTAGTGAGAATGTGGTTTCTGATTAAAATGTAGTTAACCTGTTCGATCCCTCCGATCACTGAAACAACCCCCGCATCAATTTCCTCTTCGGTGAGGGAATCAGCGGGGAACCCGGAGGAGAGAGCGATCAGAGCTTCACCAGTGGCCTCTTTGTTAATGACGATGATCTCTTCGGAGATATCGGCCGTAGTAGCCGGTAAAGAAATCAAATTTTCTACAGTGGGTTTGATGGAAGGAGATAAAGAAGAAGTATAAGAAACAAGACCGTTATTACCGTTGCCGTTGGAGATAGGAGGTGGTGGAAATACCTGGGTATGGAATGAGAGTGACGACGGCTTGCGAGGAGCCCTGCCTCGCCTTCGCTTTCTGGGAAAGGGCAGTGAGAGAAGGGGATTCAAATTAGGGGTAGGGATAGGGATAGGGTTAAGGTTAGGATTCGAATCAGGATTAGGGTTAGGGTTTGGGTTTGGTTGTGAAAGAGAACGGTTGATTTGTGGGGAGTTTTGCAGAGAGATTGGTGTGGAAGGGATATGTTCAGTCATTTGGATTAATGAGTTTATTTCTTTTTTCTTCCGTTTCCTTCAGCAGAGATTGTCGAGGAGACAGGTCTGGATGGAGAAGAAAGGAAGAGAAGTTGCTGCAAGGCCTCCTAGTGTACTCTGCGCCCTAGGGCGTATGTTAGACTTCCACGGATTGTGTAAAACTAGGTAGAGTAACCTAGGAAGAAATGCGATGCTGTGTCCTGGGTTCGAGTCCTATGAAGCAGGTGCTCGTGCTTGTAATTATCATTTTCTTCTATTTTCCACTTAGGGGAACGCCAGGTGCAATGCACGTGCACCTTACGCATGACAGTACTTTACACGTGGCACACATTTAGAGACCACTGACGTGTAGATGTTCTTCCTATCTCTAGGTGGACCTACCTGCGAAAATTCATCTTAATTAGCAATTTCTAACCATTTGATTAGTCTTGTCCACGGGTCTTTTCCACTGTCTGTTTTCAACTGTATATTTTTAGCATTATTATTTAACACGTAGTTTAAGGTGCATTTTGGCCAATGACACTACCATGCCCATGCGACTGACCATATAGATGTTTTCCCCATCTCTAAGTGGACGTTCCTACAAAAATTTATTGGGATTAGTAATGAGTTTTGACACCATTAATGATGGGCCATATTATGAGCCACGTGGCACAATCTTAGAGATCACTGACCGTATGGATGTTTTGTACATTCCTAGTTGGATTTATATATCAAAATTCATCTTCATCAGTAATTTATAACCAAGTCTTTTTCTTGATTTATTTGTAATCGTGGATTTTGATCATTATGATCCAAATGTTAGAAATCACTAATCAGGTTTATTTTGTTACATAAGTCCATCTAAGGATGGACTAACTCATCCATACGATCAGTAGCCTTTGATAAGGCAACACGTGTCTCACACTGAGTTCATCATTGATTTTGATGATGGACTTCATCTAAATTTTTTTAGCCATAGAGTTTTAAGTGTCACATCATAATGCAATAATTTATTGCACAGTTGAATTGAAATGTGAAAGTATTGAATGACTAAAACACCTTTATAAATTAAAAAAATTTAAAAATATAAATATATATTTTTTGTCAATTTAAAGAAGTTAAAGGCATATTAAGAATAAAGATTTATTTTACTTTTTTTACATTGAATAAGCTACGAGGTGACGTGCGCTTGCAGGGTGACATGTTCTTTAACACCAAAAAGATTGAAAAACCCCTATCAAGTAAATAAAATGAAGAAAATAAAAAAATAAAATAAAATAACGGCATTTATGAGATATTAGGGTTTAGCATGAGGCATGAAAGAAAGGCCTTCATCCTTTAAATAGTAGAATAGATGTTTGCGCTAAACAAATGGGTAAAACGATTTTGGCATATACAATGCACAACTGTTGTGGGACAAATCTAGTCTGCGTACATTTGCAGACTTAAAAGTGCGAAACATTGTCAACATTATTGGATATCCATCAGAAAACGTGTAATTGCAATGTTTTCAACAAAAATATATAAATTAAAAACACAATTTTCAATGAACATTCAATGGTGGATACAATGTTTATGTACTTTTAAGTCTACAAACGCATGGAAACTAAATTTCTCCGCTGTCGTGTAAGGTCCAAAACAATGGTTTATTCGGTTTTTCCACATCACTTTCTCTGATGTGACAAATTTTAGCGGGCTAACACTAGAAATAGATTTAGGGCCTCTTTGGTAGGCCACCACGACGGGAAAATAAAATATTTGTGCATGTTAATATTCGCTCGAAATTGTTTGCCACACATTTGTCCGCACTAAATATTTAGCCGGGTCCACAAATTTGCCCATCACGGTGGGAAAATATTTGATCACCTCTTCTCTAAGTAAATATTTTCACACCAAATAAGCCTTAGGATCTGTTTGATACGTGAGAAAAAGAGTTTCGATGGCGAATATTTAGCCAGGTGAATATTATCTTGGCTAAATATTTGCTCATATCAATATTTAACAATGTTTGGTACGTGTATGAGCTAGCTCACTTCAGCTTACTTCATTTTCTTTCAATTTGAGGGGGTACCACATATCAAAGTAAATCAAAAATAGACTGGGCGAGTGCGGGAACCACATATTATGTTAAAGGATAAAAAAAAAACTCATTTTTCTCTTTTTTATATATTAAAAAATTAATTTTTATTGAAAATAGTGATTTTCTGGCGAGAAAATAAAATTTTCTCACCAAGGCATAATTTCGCATGAAAATATTTACACAGTGGGGGGGGAGGTGATCAAATGTTTTCCCGCTGCGGAGGGCAAATATGTGGGCCTGGCTAAATATTCGTCGAGGGCAAGTGGCTGCCAAACGCACCCGGGGGAATATTTGCGCGCGTAAATATTTTATTTTCCCGCCGTGGTGCATTACCAAACAGGCGCTTAGTGGGAAATTTTTATTTTCTCGTAGAAAAATTGCTATTTTCAAAAAAAAATGAGGTTTTTAATATGTGGATCATGTGACCTAATAAGTGGGTCCCATGCTCACCTAATCCATATTTGACTTACTTTGATATGTGGGACCCATACAAATTGAAAGAAAATGAAGTAAGCTAGTTAATACACATACCAAACATTACTAAATATTGATATGCATAAATATTTAGTCAAAATAATATTCACGTGGCTAAATATTTGCTGTTGGAGCTCTTTTTCTCACGTATCAAATACAAAAAAAAAAAAAAATTACACTAGAAAATAAACTCTAGGGGTGCCTAGAGCAAAGTGGAGTTCTCCCATGTACCCAATAAGTCCCAAATTCATGTTGAAACTATGTTAAAAAAACTAGTTTAAGTTAAGGGGGTGTTTGGGAACACAAAAATAAGTAATTTATTGACTTTTATAAGCCAAAAAGTTAAAAAGTTAGTTTTGATGTGTTTAATATTTTAACTTTTGAAAAATTAAAAATTAACTTAAAACTGAAGCTAAATTTTTTAGCCACTAACTTCTAAGAGAAATTACTTCTCAAAAATTAGAAAGCCTCCCAACGCTTATAATTTCTTAAACTCTTTTGGGGTAAAAAATCAACTAGTAACTTCTACTACAAGTAGAAGTGCTTTTACTTTTCGATCTCAGACGCCCCCTAAAACTATTTTAGGATGGATAATTCGTCAAACAGCAATAAAGTTGTGACACATACCTAGAGAAACTGGGAGACCGTGCCAACCGGTTTTCACCTTTGTCTAGCATGTGTTTAGGTAGCCTGAAACTCACATTCACAAATGGACACTTCAACAACAGGTGACTCTATAACAGTCGTTTTCGGATTATGCGCCCAGCAGCCAAAATAAAGAGTGTGACAACTTAATGGTGGTACCATGGTTTTAAAAATGGCCGTTTAAACGGTAACGCCCCAAGCCCGTTTCCGTTTAAACACGTTTTAAATTTTTTGAATTTAACGGTCGTTAAAATCATTTAAACAGCTGTTAAATTCTGAAAAAATGGCCGTTAAATCCATTTAATTCTGTTAAAATCTGTCTAATTCCATTAAATTCTATTTTTTTTTTTTTTTCATTTTTGCCACTGGCTGTTTAAACGGTAACGCCTCCAGTCCGTTTAACCGTTAAAATGGCCTCCTTTAAACCTTGGGTGGTACTACAAAACTTTGTAACGATTATATAAATGAAAAGATTAAAGAGTCCCTTTTTTTTTTCTACTAAAGAGTCCTTATGGTTATCTAACAATGGACAGTTGTGTTTTCCCAAGGAAAATGCAATTTTCTCACTTGGCAATCAAACACGCCCTAAATGAAAATAGACATCAATCTCATTCCATTTTATTACTTTCCGCACTTTTTTTTCTGATTTCCACTTTCTCATTTTTGCCCCATTTATATCTCCATTAAGTGACCAAATGTCTTTGGCCTCTCCCTTTCCAATGGGTACCACTATCACATCTTCAATGCCAACAAACAACTTAATCAAATTATCATACCATCTGAGACTTAAGTTTCCTTCAATTTTTCTCCCGTCGCTATAAAATCGATCATCCAGAACACAT
Source organism: Euptelea pleiosperma (assembly GCA_035048495.1). Taxonomy (NCBI): domain Eukaryota; kingdom Viridiplantae; phylum Streptophyta; class Magnoliopsida; order Ranunculales; family Eupteleaceae; genus Euptelea; species Euptelea pleiosperma. The sequence continues at coordinate 41,048,381 of CM068544.1, read as the reverse complement.
TATCGTACAAAACGTTAAAATCAAGGTTTAAAAGGGGCCGTTATATCGGTATAATGGATTGGGGGCATTACCGTTTTTCCGTTATAACATTTGTTATAACAGGTTATAAATAATAAGAGCAAAAATAGGAAAAATAACGGTGTTAAAATTCAAATTTAAATTTGAAATTTTCAATAAAATTTATAACGGAAAATAATGGACATTTTTTCCAAAAATAACTGAATATAATGGCCATTATATTTTCTGAGCGTGAAAATGGTATATAACGTAACGGGGGAGGTCCGAATCCGTCATAACACGGTCAATCTTGAAATATATCGATCCCTTATATATGATTAATGAAATGGTGGGGCCCATCATGTGTGTTCTGCATTTTCTTCATTTTAATGGTAACCCATTACGAGAGCATAAAAGAATAGATAAGTTTGAGAAATACAAAATGCAAAATGCAAAATGCAAAATGTTCGTCTGCTATAAATGTCAACTGTCAAGAGAATACACTAGACATTTTGTTTTCCAATTTTTGCTCTCGTACTCTGTTTTACTCTGTTTTTTGGTTCTTTGGTGCTCCCAAAGAACTTCACATTGTCAGTTAAATAAATTCCGAGAAGTTTTGAAGCTTGGGCAAAAGGATCAAATACTGAGACCTAGTTGAAGTCCTAGTGCAGCATGGATAAGAAACAAGGTCATGATCCCACTACCCAATATCCCATGAACGCTCCGTAGTCCAGGATTTCCCTGCAAAAAAAAAATAAAAATAAAAAGAGCATGAGAGAAGTAGACCCTGTAACAGTTTACCATGGCGTTCAACTTAAACTCTAGTTATTTAATTACCTCAAATAATGCTGGTAAAATAGTCTGCATGGTCAAAAGAGCGAGGCCGATGAAACCCGAAACAGCATGAGGACTGCAACCAAACTTGTCAATGATTTTCATAGGATGCCTATAAAGAAAAACCTATTATATTACACACAAAAAACGGATCATAAACCTTGAGTACCTCTCCAAGATTGGTTTATCAGAAGTGAGAAGAGATGTTATTCCACCAGTTGCTCCAAGAGCAAAGAAGAAAAACATTCCACCCAGAAGCTTTGGATGCAGATCTTTGGCGTTGGCCTTCTCCTCCTGAAATGGATAAAGCAAACAATTAGAGGAAGTATGAGGAACTTGCCATTGATATGGATGAGTATCAAAAAATTATATCGATGCACGGCTGATCAATAACCGTGACGATCGTTCAGCAACTGCGAGATCACTAATATATATTGATATTGTTAATTTGTTCTTAAAATATTGCAGCAAGACGACAATACATTATGCATCCATCACTGAGAGTTTTGAGTAACAACCAGCTTACCACATCATTGGAATACCGAATCCGGAAACCCAAATATGTTCCATAACCACCCATAGCAAAGAGCACAACAGCCTACAAAATTAGAAGAAAACACACACTCAGCCCTCATTCTAGCATGTACCCCAACAGCCTTTTAAAGAAAAAACAAGTCAAATTAAATTTTAACAATTTGACCCCAAATGAGAAATCTAGAGTATGAGTCATGGTTCGAAGTCTCGGCAGGCCCCGTTCTGGATCGGGCGAATCGGATCGAGATTGGAGCCCACCGATCCGATCCAAAACTGGATCATCTCGCCCTGAGATCACTGTTTCCCAAATTAGTTTCACTTTGTCTCGGACAAGATGTGCCAATCCCATCGAGCCGACCTCCGATCCCAAGATTTTGAAACCATGGTATGAGTAGATATTGAGCTTAATGATAGATATCTGGGTCAGAGCACTCACACTCAGGCCTCCTTCTAGAGCATGAAGCTTTAGAAAAATAAAAAATTAAAAATAAAAAAATTCCATAATAAAATATTAAAGTAAGGAAAAAAGAGAAGATGGTTTTCAAATTTTTTTTTTTTTTGATAAGTCGAAAACATATTGAAGAGAAAAGGGAGATCAGCGCGATCTCCACCGATACAAAAAGAAGATTACGGAATTAGCACAAGAGTTGTTCTATATTGAAAACAAAGTCACTGAAAAAAGTTCCTCTCAGTTCTCTGAAGTTCTGAAGTTCTGAACTCTAGAACTCTTCTCAAGAGCAATTTATTTTTTACTTTAACGATGGCAGGTCTAAAGGGGGGCTACCTCGTCGTCTCAGATAAAATATCATTTCGTGGACGAGGTCATGCTTCAAATTTGAAGTTGTTGGCCACAGTTTTAGCACACCAAACGTAAATTTATCTAACGACTTGGCAAGTTGTCAAACATCGTTTTTGATGTTCCATCCGAACATCAAATTATATCTGCACACTATCTGCAATCTGCATGCCAATCTAGAGAGTCTGTCTATCAGATGGACGATCGGTCTGAAAAGAAAGGGAAGAGGAATGCATTTACCATGTTCCCAGGATGACCCCAATGCACAAGCCAATCCGGAAGATTCCACGACTTTACGAGCTCAACGAAAGGCCCAAAGACAGACCTCAAAGTCGCAGCTGTATCGTATACATGTTTCATGAAACAACACTTCTCATTGTTATTCAATCTTAACCATTGTAATATAAGAATTATCTTCGTGATGTATGAATTTTATTTTTGATAAGCACAGAGATTAGTGGTAAAATAAAGACACAAATCCAGTTTTGCTTACCAACATCTTTGCTGGGAGGATCACCAACGTCATATGAGCCACGTGTCATATTATTACTAGAGATCACTGACCCGTATGGGTTTTGTCCCATCCCTAAGTAGACCTACGGACCAAAAATCAGCCTGATTAGTGATTCTCATCCATTGGTTACGAGTACCCAAATAAAGCTCGAATCGTATGGATAAAAAGACAACCCATAAAAAATACTAAAATTGGAGTATCGACCGGACTGTTAGAAGTCACCAATCAGGCTGATTTTTGGTATGTAGATGTAGATCTAGATATGGATGGACCATACGGTCCCTAAGACCTAGGTTTGGTCCTGTTATTACTTTAAGCGGGGATTTAGGGGTTGGCCGGGGGAATAATAAACGTTTACCTATTAAAAAAAAGTGTGCCACGGGTTCATATGGATGTTGGTAATCATCTGTAAGATGTCCGTGAGCAAATTAGTCTCTGCACATAGCTAAAGGGCCTTATAGTGGATCGTCATGCTTGGACCATTGGCAAGTTTTTGGAGTACTTGCATCTCTATCTAAATTTTTCTCACATACACTCGGACAACGGGATAAGATAACCCAATGTTAAAAGATTAGAGAATTTTATTTATATTTTGAGTTTTGACTTTATTTTCGACTTCTCTCTCTACACACACTCTCTCTCTCCACCACACTGTTGGGTCCAGTATGAATTTGTTCGGTTAGAGCTTGCCGAGCAGACTGGCTTTATAATAAAAACAGAAAATTAGTCTATGTTCGGCCAACTCCAACCAAACAAATCCATGCCGTTCAATTAATCTATGTCGTTCAGACCGAAAGGCTCCGAACAGCATGGATTTGTTCGGTTGGTGCAGACCGAACAGTTTTTTGAAGAGAGAGAGAGAGTGGGTGGGGAGTTTTCATTGGGTGATGTGCGTTCACAATTTTTGGGGTGCAAATAGAGCCACTAAACCTTGTTATTCAAGATTAGCTTCTTAAATGACGAAAATAGCCTGCGTAACGTTAGAATTTAGAAGTGTAACGAAGATTATTACCTCCAGGAAGAGCCGCGACAAATAACAAAGGCAAAGGGGCAAAAGAGTACAATAGTGTCTCCCTCCGCTCCATCTCATCCCGCTCGGCTATCTCCTCTACCCCTTCGTATTGCTCCTCCTCCACGAGAGCGGAGGGTCGTATGAGGAGCACTCTCTTACTTCTTGTGCTCGAGTGACACGGCAAGGACACATTGGAGAAAGATATCGGGTAATCAGGAAAGGAGGAGAGATGAGGAAGAGGGGAGGCGTGTGGACGGAGAGCGGCAGAGACACTAAGCATTGCCATTTGCAATTAAGGGAAGGAGATGGAGTGTGTTTCTTTCTTCTTCTTTAACAGAGAACTGAGAGAGACAGAGGGGGGGAAGAGACGGATAGAGAGATAAAGCTGAGAAGAATTGGGGAAAGGCAAGGAGACACGCCAGTATATATTAAAATAGCTCCACGTGTTCTCAACGCGCTCTCGTACTAATTTTTCTTGTGGGAAAAAAGTTTGACACGATATCTTGCATACAAAATGATACAAGCTATACAATTACAAAGAGGGCAAAATTAAATAGACTTTTTTTTCTCTTTTTATATTTAATTTTTGTCTACTTGTTAAATTGCAACCTTTGAGGGAGCTTCTATCATTTTTGATACAGAAGGTTGTATAAAAATAATGGCTCAGGTTCCGAGGACTCCCTTTTTCTGAACCCTCTTGGTGTTCGCGCTCGGCAGTAGATTTCACGAATCTAACGTGGTTGTCAGGGCCCAAAAATTGAAAAAAGTGATGCCAGCTTGGTGTTAATAACCACCGTTCCATTCTTGAAATCCACGGCCGAGCACACGAACACCAAGAAAAGGGGGTCCCTGACCCGGCCCAAAAAAAATTTCTCATATATATATATATATGTATATATATGGGTCAGGCCCAGCTGACACATATTTTCACACACAATTTTGGTGTACCCCCGTGGAAGATAAATCAATGACTGATTTTTGGTGAGGAGATCATCCTCACTATAGAGACCATCTTCACCAAAAATCATCCAATTCCAAAACTTCTAATTTATATATTGGCCCCGCAATTTTTTTATGTGAAAATATGTGTCCGCTGAGCCTGACCCCATGTATATACACACACACGGTGATATGGAGTCCACGGAGGTTGGTATCCTTAAATAATGAAGCTGTTCACGTGACAACCGGATTTGTTTTTATATAAACACTCAATTCTGTCCCCACCTCTTAGATTGGCTATGACTTGGAACACGTATTGGAAATAGTTTTAGCTGCAGATCTCTCTTGTTGCAGTGTCGTGGGGAGCTTGAAAACGCACCATGTGAAAGATTCTTCCGGCTCACCAATCCATGAACCTTTGATGGACCTGCGTACCAAAAATCAGCCCCATTGCTGATCTCTAGTTATTCGATCTGTGTACCCCCCAAAAAAATGCTCGATCAAATCCAAGAGCTGGAAATTATCCCATGAAAATGCCCGAATCCAATGGCTATCAAGGATGAAAGTCTCGGGATCGGAGGGTTCCAATCCTGATCCGATCGGTCTGATATCCAGAACAGGTTCGGAACATCTCGCCCGAGACGATGTGAAAATCCTTTGTAAAACAGAGATCTCGGGCGAGACAGAGCATGGTTTGGATTGAATTGGTGGGCGGGATCGACCCGAGACTTTGAACCACGGTTATAGATCACAAATCAGGCTGATTTTTTGTATGTTGATGCATAAGGTGTGGGCCAATCATTCCTGGGTCAATGTGCCGTGTGCCTTTTCAAGCTTCCCACGACGCTGCTAGTGGCGGATCAGGAAGGGCCCAGGGGGGCAGTTGCCCCCCCTCAACTTTAATAACTTCTTTAAAAACCTTTCTTTTTTTACTTTCCGTGCCTTTTCTTTTGGTTTTCCTTGGGTTTTTTCTTTTTAGCAATTTTGCCCCCCCTTGATCAAAATCCTGGTTCCGCCACTGGACGCTGCAAAGAGACAGCAAAAATCTTTTCCATGTATTGACGTGGAGCAGATTTGGCGCCTGGATGATAAAGTGAAAATCTGTGCTTTTCAAACTCTCCTTTCAAGTTGCCACATAGCACCATTTTTGTTACTCACCGCTGTCATATGCGGTCACTGACCGCATGGCTTTTTAGCCCATCCCTTGGTAGACATTCATACAAAAAATCAGTTTGTTTAATGATTTTTAGTAAAAAATAGTTGAATCCAATGGCTAAAATCACACATTAAAAAGTACTAAAATCTAATGGTTAGAGATTACCAATCATAATGATTTTTGGTGTGTATATCCACCGAAAGGGGTGGGCTAAACATCCATGCAGTTAGTGGGTCCATATGGAAGCGGCAAGTAACAAAAAATGGTGCTAGCTGATGCCAAAAGCGTGAGTTACAGCTTGTTACATTGCGACCCATTTGCAGATGGGAAAAGATGTAGCAAGGTAGAGTATTTTTGTCACTCATCTCTGACCTCTGGGCTCACTGACCGCATAGAAGTTTAGCCCACCTCTTGGTGGATATATACACCAAAAATCATCTTGATTGGTAATCTCTAGCCATTAGATTTTAGTACTTTTTAAGGCATGATTCTAGCCATTGGATTGATTCAACTATTTTTTTTTTTCGGGTACTAAAACCAATGGCCAAAAATTATCAAACAAGCTATTTTTGGTATAAATGTCTACCAAGAGGTGGGCTAAAAAGCCATTAGACGTCTACCAAGGCGTTTGGAGGTACTAGACGTCTACCAAGGCGTTTGGATATTTGTACCTCAAAACTGCTCAAATTCCCATAGTTGAGATCAACCCATGAAAATAAGTCGATCCAACGCCTAAAAATCACTAATCAGGCTGATTTTTGGTTTATAGTTCCACCTAGGGATTGGCCAAACATCTATACGGTTAGAGTCCTCTAAGAGTGTTCCACGTGGCTCATATTGTGTCCTGTGACGGATGCTTGTCATTTTAGGGCTGTCACTGGAGCCCGAGCGCAACCCATTTATTATTCGTTTTAACATTTTATCATTTTTTTTTAAAATGCTATGGGTCTGTTTGGCAATCAGACACAGATTTGGAATTGAAAATTTAATTCTAGGATTTGTGATTTCTAAGATTTTGAATTCAAAGAATTAAAATTTCTTGTTTGGTTGCACTTGGAATTCTTAATGAATTCTAATTTTAACTGTTTGGACATCTAACATAATTGAATTTTCTATCTATATAACAAAACAAGAAAGTTGTCTCCCCCTCTTGTAGGCTTCATAAAGAATGGCCAAGATCTTATCTCCCAATAGAACGGTGGATCTCAACCACTCACACCCAATTTCGACAAACGCTTTGTCAAGGAGTGTCGTGGGCACAGGTCATCCACTAGTCTATATAACAAAATAGGGAAGTTGTCTCCCCCTCTTATAGGCTTCATGAAGAAGTGCCGAGATCTTATCCCCCAACTGGACAGTGGATCTCAACCACTCACACCCAATTTTGACAAACGCTTTGTTGAGGAGTGTCGTGGGCACGGGCCACCTACTAGTCTATCTACGTAAGAGAAATATTATCTCATAGACTTTTTGTTATAATAACTTTTTTTTCCATCAGTCAATTTACTGTTATCGATGTTAATTTAAAAAAATTAAAAATAATAAATAAAACTATTTTGATAATTTCTTTTACTATGATTAATCGATGCCAAGATCTCAATGGCTAAAGCCTAAGTGGCACATTATGCAACAAATACAGATGTCCATCATCAACACTAATGATAGACCACATTATGTGGCACATTATTAGAGACAATAGACCGTATTGATGTTTATCTTATCCCTTAGTGGACCTACATATTAAAAATTAGACTTCTAATCTATCTATCTATATATCTATACTATAGCAGAGAAGCGAGCTGCATTGTTCTCTCTCCTCCACATCAAGTTGACGTGGCACTCTCATCATGCAGAGTGCCATGTCAACGACCTAAAATTCTTTTTCCTCTCTCATTCACTTGACTCTACCCTTTCTTTTTTGTCTTTTTCAAAAATACCCCTTGACACTTTAAGTAATGCACTTCAAACATTGAGGACTTTTTAGACTTCCTAATCAATTCAATTTTTTTTTTTTAAATCTCAATTATTTATTTCTTAATTTTCTCTTTCATCTTTAAATTATTTATTCATTCGTTTTTAAGTTCATCTTTCTCAACGTCTCTTAACACCCTTTTATTTTCAAAACATAACATTCACAACCTTCTATTTATGTTTCAATCAAAACGTTTATCCTATTACCACCGCTTCCATTATGGCCTTCTAATGGCTTTTCATCTCCTTCATTCAATTTTAACAACATTCTATTTTTGTGTTTAATTGAAATGTTTTTTCCATTAACATCACTTCTATTATTGTCATCTAATGTCTCTCCATATTTCGTTAATAAATAAATGTCAATTTAATTAGCCGTTAATTCGGTCATATATAAATATTAGGGTTTAGGCATGGTTCTCGCATTTTCTCTCACCGACTGAGCTTCTTCGAATGACGAAGACACAAAAGCAGGAGAAAAGCCAATATGGTTTGATATCTTTACCATCTCTTCTAAAACTTTTTTTTTCCTTCAATTAATCGTCTCTGTTGAATACTTGATTTGGGCTTCTAAAAGAATTGTTATTTAATTATTAAATTCATGTTTATGTTTAGACTCTAGAATGATTGTTTGTTTATTTGTAAGGTTTCAATTTTTTAGGATTGTATAAATCTTTGAAAGTAAAAATGAAGATTATGAATTTTTTTTATTTTCTTCCATTGTTAACCATTTTTTTTTATTTTCTTATCATGTTTTACAAGTTAAGGGGATGTTGTTGAAGATAACGAAGAGAGAATTGTGAATAAAAATAATATGAAGATGGGGAGAACTGATGAAAGTGTTGTCACTATTATGGACATAGTGGATGTGCTGTTGTGCGATACTTGAATGTAAAAATGAAGATTATAAAAACTTATTTTTTATTTTCTTTTGGTGTTGGCCATTTTTTTCATTTTCTTATCATGTTTAGAGAGGATGAAAGGAAATGGAATAGTTAAGTAATTTTTTTGTACTATTTCCTACTACAATTAGATGTAGATATAAAAATTAATTGTTGTTAGTTTGTATTTTCTATTTCCACCCGTGCTTTAGCACGGGCTTTCATTACTAGTTATCTATACTAAAGCTCGACCCTGCTGAGGTGGCGCTTTCTCCAGCTTTTTAGTTTATCCTAAAAATACCCCTGCACAAAACACCTCTCTTTCCAATCCTGTCACTCTCTCTCTCTCTTTAATTTTTTCATTAATTCTCAAATTCTCTCACATCTCCAATTAATTCCGAAACGTCTTCTCTCTTTCCAAGCTTACACTCTCCATCTCCTTATTTCATTCATTAATTCCTAAATTTTCAACCGATGCATTAAGAAATCTATTTCGGTTTGTTTCCAAAATCAATGCCTTGATTATGACCGTTCTCTCTTCCTAAACCACGCAGTAAGAAAATCAATGTGGTTTGTTTCCATAACCAATGCATTAAGAAATACATTTTGGTTTGTTTCCAAAATCAATGCATTAATTACGATCGTTCTCTTTTCGTAACTGATGCATTAAGAAAACCAATGTCGTTTGTTTCTATAACCAATGCATTACAAAATCTAAAGGTTTCCATATGCAACGGTATTCTAATATTTACAATTCTATTTTGGTTGCTTTCCATAATCGCATCATTAAGAAATATAATTAAGATTTTCATATGCAAAGGTAACCTGCATATGAAAATCCCCATGCCTTTCCCTTTTCCTCTATCGTAAAATATTAAAGTCTCTCCCTCTTTCTTTCCGTTGATGAGTTTTATTTTTTAGGCAACTCAAATGGTTTCCCGTTAATCTTTTCTTTTTCTTTTTCATTAAACAACATATATAATTTTTTTTTTCCAATTGAATATATTGATTATGTATAATTTGTTAGGGAAAAATTATATTCTGATATGGTTATATTTTTTTTCAGGTTTATTCAAATTCTTGGGACTTAAACATTTGATTTGTTAAAATCATAAATAACCAATCTCTGCAATGATCATCTGTCAGCGGCTCAGCGCGACTGCAAAAAGGCAAATATTAGGGTAGCTATTCGAAATCATAATGAAAAAGGTGTGAGAGATCTCCCACTACAATAAGCATCTAGCATCAAGTATGCATACTTTTCTTCTTTTTCCTCTTCTTTATTCATATTTTTTCCCAAGGAGAAGTGAGGTCAGACAAAAGACATGAAAATGGTGCTTGAGACATGCCCGTCATGTGCTTACATATTTTTTTTAATTTGTTTTGAAATACTTCTAAGCATTTTTTTTCAACACTTCGCTCGCATGCATGCATCTCAGTTTTCACCCGTTTGGAAACAGTATTTGTAAGAATAGGGGAGGTGATGATACAAAGCTTTGGCTACATGCATACACAATATTCTAGATTTATTTTAGAAGAGGGAAGGGTACGACAGTTATTTGGAGGAACGAAGATCACCCCATCTTCAAATGGAAATGAAAAGGATGATCGGAGCCATTGATTCAGTCGAAGGCCGAGTTTGCATGGAGCTGCTCGATTTATTCGGAGAACGAACAATCATTAAATGAGAAAGCCGTCAATGCATGCTTGGTAAGAAAAATTGCATGTTAGCCACCACTACATATATCCCAAAGAAACACGATAAGAATTTTGGTTGGCGTTCTTCGGGTTCCAGCATAAAAATCAGCTTGATTTGTAATCTCTATCCATTGAATCTATAACTCAAAAAGAAGAAATCCAATATAAAGATGTCACCAAATGAAAATGCTTGAATCCTATAGCTAGCTGGAGATCACCAATTAGGCTGATTTGTAGTGTGTTGGCCTATCAACGGGTGGACCAATCATTCATGAGTTAATGTTGTAGACCATTATATACAAAATTATATAGAGTTGTAATTTTACTTGTATCAATTATATAATCGTACTTTAATCCTATCCTAACGCTCTATCCTATTATAGACCATTAATGATCATCTAGAAGCACAATATCGGGATATAAGTGACATAGGTGGCGGGTCTCACAAATCGCAATTATCATGATCTAAAGCAAGAGCGGGGAGCCATGATCTAAATTCTGGGTTAATGTTCACTCATATCAATTGAATTGGCCAGTCCAATATAGTTCTCAAACATTGGTTTCTATCATCGCTAACATATACCTCTACTCAGCGAATGCACTTCATACATCACAAATAATTCTACTGTAAATCCTACAATAACTCACAGAGGGGATTAGTTAACAAAAGAGTTTTAATTGATTTTACATTTAGAATAAAGCATGATTCACTCTAGATGTCTACATCACAAAAAGTTAACCAATATAACTATTCTCACAAGAATTTCTATATTGATTTAAGTTATATTATTTTTTATTTTTGTATTTTCCTACTTAACAAAATAAGGCATTGTTATTTATGCCTGTGCTTTAGCACGGGTGTTGATTACTAGTTAACCTTTAAATTTGAGTACCCCAAATAATGCTAGATATCCCATAGTTAAAAATCAACCCATAAAAAGACACAAATCCAATGGTTAAAAATCACTAATATCGTATGGATGTTTGTCCCATTCCCTAGGCGAGCATACATACTAAAAATAAGACTGATTGGTTATTTATAAGCTTTGGCTCTTCGTACCCCAACTAATGCTAAAAAACATACGGTTAAAAATCAGCCCATAAAAGTCACAAATCCAACGTTTAGTTACATCCCTAGGTGGACCTACACACTAAAATCAGACTTATTAGTTATCTCTCAACTTGGATCTTCATACCCCATTTAATGTTATATATCCCATGGTTAAATATCAACCCATAAAAGACATCAATCAAATGGGTACAAATTAATTTGTAATTCGTTGAGGATGGACCACAGTACGAGCGACGTGACACATTAGTATGGACAATAGACCATATGGATGTTTGTCCCATCCCTAGGTGGACATAAATGCTAAAAATTAGGCTGATTAATATTTTTTAACCTTTGGATCTGAGTACCCCAAATAATGCTAGATATCACTAGGTTAAAAATCAACCAAAAAATACACCAATCCAACAGTTGCAAATAACTAATCTTGTTGATTTTTGATTTATAGGTCCATCTAGGGATGAGTGTGAGAGTTGGAGCCCAATAAAAATTCCCTCAAATATCTCCGCCCAGAAATAGGATTCCAGAATTAGAAGTTTCTTATCTAATTTCTGGAAAGGCACGGAATTGAAAATATAATTCCTGGAATTCGGTCCTTTTAAACAAAAAGATTTTTAATTCAAGAATCACAAATCTAAATCGGGCTGAATTCGGGTTACTAAACAGACCCTATAAGTAAAATATTAGGGAATTTTTGACATACTCCCCCATGTTATCTTTAAAATTTGACATACCCCCCCACAATTTGAAAAAGCTGACATACCCCCTTATGACTCGGTCCACTGTCATTTGACTAGCGTTGACCCGAGTTGACTACTAAATTTTTATTAAATGGCAAAAATGCCATTGTCTTCAACCCTGGAACAAGGGTTTGGGCAAAAACCCAAACCCCAAATCAAACGGTTGTGGTGGACGGCCAGACAAGAGATTTCAATGGGTTGGCCGTCCACCACCGGCAACCAACGAACCGGAGTCTCATGGCTAGTCGGCCACCACTCCAGCAATAATTTAAAAGCCAAGGTAAAAAAAAAAGCATTTTATTAGCATAAATGAAAAACAAGACAAAGCAATTTATATTTTAAACTTTTGAGATGCAGATTTTGGAAAGATGGGTTTTTTCAATTTTAAAACATTCCTTCATGAGTTTTATCTATTTTTTGGAGGTTTTTTCTTCTCACTATTTGTTTTATTCATAAAAAATAAAAAATAAAAAATAAAAAATAAAAAATAAAAAATAAAAAATCTCAAGGTTAACAGCATGGGTTTTAATTTTTATTTGTAATCTCCTCTTTTCATGTTTGATTTGGGGTTTGGGTTTTGGCCTAAACCCAAACCCTTGTTCTAAAGTTGAAGACAAGGGCACTTTCATCCTTTAATACAAAATTTGGTAGTCAACTCGGGTCAACACTGGTCAAATGACAGTGGACCGAGTCATAGGGGTATGTCAGCTTTTTCAAAATGTGGGGGGTATGTCAAATTCCCAAAATATTATCATGGTTCGTTGATTCATTCAAAATGGAGAAAATTTTAGATGCGGCATTGTGACAAATAAAGTGTTGTAGAATTCGGGAATTGCCACGTATACACAGGGAGTGGGACCTTGCAACTGCTCAATTTTAAGACACCATTAGGACAATCAAAATTTTCTCGCGAAAGATGCAATGTAACCCCTCTAGTTAAGGAGAGAGACTAATTTGCTCATTTGCACATGTGGTGTAGACTCAAAACCTTTTCACTGTTTACAAAAGAAATTTAATTTTTAGAATTTAAAAAACACGTTTTTCAAGGTACATCCAACAGTGCTGCCAACATTTGCATACTTAAAGAGTATGCACGATGTGTGCAGACTAGTTTTATTCCTAGATAAGAGGGTGAGGTGTCTCCCTCCATGGAGAAAGTGGCGAACAGTTCTATGTCCTATTGCCATGGGCTTAGCCCGCGTAGGAACTGGCCGAACCAGTGGTTACTAACCGCCTGGGCTGGCCCTATGTCCAAAAAAGAAAAGAATAAAATAGAAAGATTGTGGCATAATCATTGGATCGTATAAAGGCACACATGCATGCATTATCATAAACCAAATTCGCCCGCTCATTAAAAAAAAAAAAAAAGGATTTTATTAAAAATAAAAAATAAAATAGGCAAAAGAAACCAAATTACAACTTTGCTGACGGACATAGGTTGACCAACACCAAGGATCAGCCTGATTCGTGATTTCAAACCTTTCAATCATAGCACCCCAAATAATGCTAAAATCTACGGTTAAAAATCAACCCATGAAAACAATTCCAATGGAATGCTTAGAAATTACTAATCAGGCTGATTTTTGGTATGCAAGTCCACTTAGGAATGGGTCAAACATCCATACGGTTAATGGTCTCTAAGAGCGTGACACTTGGCTCATACGGTGGTCCGTCATCAACGTTGACGACGGATGTCCGTCAGCAAAGTTTACTCATTACTATGCGCAGCTCACGTGCCAATTATTACTTCTACAGAACACTCGTGAGACGAGTTCATTGACGATATACACGACGATTTTATCTCTATCACTGAAGGAGAAGAGGGGAAATAACTAATTTCATTCATTTCTTCGTAAATTCCCCGCGTATGATTATTTTTTCTTTGTCAGTTAAGAGGCAGAGGCAATTTTCTTCCTTTCCCTCCTGCATACTTTTCCTACGCATGAGGATCTAACGCTACGGTGAGCTTTCCCTTCTCTCTCCCACAAATCTCCTCAATTTTTCTTGTTTATCTCAAGATCTCTTCGATCGATCTCTCTCCAATTTCTCCCTTATATCCGATTTTCCAAAACCTCTCACGCCAAGATCCCGCTATTCGCCTTTTTTTTTTTCCTGCCTTTACTCGGCTGGATCTAGAGGTACCTAAACACGGACATATAATTTCGGTTCGTTTTTCCGTCGTTTTTTCATTGGATTTCTACGTTGAATCAAATTTTGATTTGTTAATAGAATTGAAGTTCAGTTTCTGTGGATTTAAGTAATTTTATGGAGTACGTCGGTGTTTGCTTCGAATGGAATCTAGGGCTTGCATGATATGTACGAGTTGTATTGCTTCAATAAATTCTGTTTTATTTTTTCTCTCGTATTCTAGTCCGATTTGTACCATACTCTTATTGTTCTGTGGTTGTATGATTTCAAGTGAGGTGATCAAATCGATATGGGAGGGCTTTTCGATGGGTTGCCTGTTTCGTCGGATAAATCTGTAAGTATACACCCCATTAATCCATCGACATTGAAAGCTTAGATCATTGTTAAATTGAAATTTTGGAATCTAAAATGCTCATTTTACTGTTCTTTGGGGTATTAGGTACTTTTACTTTGGGTTGTGGTACCTGATCCTATGACACTGTAAAGTGGCATTTGCATTGATTAGGATGGAAGAGCCCACCCAGTAGAAACTCTTTCAGTTAATCTTCCATATAAGCCAATAAACTGATTACAATCGATAAAAAATCCCTGCTTTAGTAATGAATTCCGTGCTAAACTAATAGTCTCATTATGTTTTGATAATTCTTAGAACTGGAGCTGTTTGGTTCTAAGAAATTTAGTTTAATAATCCATTCCACTAACGCAGGCGGAGTTTGACTCAACGCATTGCTAAGGTTTTCTAGAGCAAAACCCCGTAAAAAAGCTCATGTAGGTTGCTAATTCACTAATTCGAGCAACCCCAAGAGTTTAGAAAGGAACTAAATTAAAAGCCTTAAAGAGCATTTCATTCAATTTTCAAAAGTCCTTTTTTACAATGATCACTTAACGATTATTTATAAGAAAATAAATCTTAAAAAGATAGTTTAAGGACTAAGAAACTAATCTGAGCCATTAACTTAAAATAACCTAAATCTAATTTTTTAAAACAACTAAAATACCCTTAAATCTAATTTTCATGAATGTATTAGTTGAACCCATATTGTCTCGAACCTGATTTATTCTGATTCTTTTGTTAACAAATCAAAGTTATTTTTCTTTTTGATAAGTATAATCGTCATAAAAAAGGTAGAAACCAAACGATTACAGGAAAAACAACTTAGGAGGTCAAAATGACCTACAAAAACTGCAACTAAGCAAAAGAGCAAACAAGAAAGCTAAGGGCAAGCGTCAACGATCCCTTGAACACAAAAGGTCCCAACGGAAGACAAAGTCTTCGAAGAAAAGCCCTTTATACTCCAAAAACATCTTTGACCACAAGAATATCATCCCCTTTATGGAAAGGATGATAGAAGCCAAGTCTTCACTCTTTCCTTCGAAGTCCAAAGATCCCAAACGATCGTGAAGGGGAGCATCTGCCACAGAATGCGCCCTCTAGACGAGAATGCCAACTGAAAAGGTAAAAGAAAGCCCGACATCACCCATCTCATCCCGAACTCCAAGAAAAAGAAAGACCAAACCTCCCTAGTTACATCACGATGTAACAGAAGGTGGTTGACTAATTCCCCGTGGTGCTTACACATCGAGCAATAGTCAATAATAACGATCCCTCTAGATCTCAGGTGGTCCATTGCCAAAATATTCTCCAAAGAGGCCAATCAAACAAAAAATATGATCTTAGTCGGGTTTTGGAACTCCAAACCGAAGAGACGAGAAAGCTAATACCAGCGGATCTAAAGCCTCATAAAAGGGACAAACCGAAAAAATACCTCCCTTGGTCCAAATCCAGAGACGCTTGTCCTGATACGAGGGCAAAAGATGAACATCATGCAAACGGGCGAGCAAGCTAGCTAGTGGCTCAATCTCCCAGTCATTAAGGTTTCGCCTGAAGCTGAAGTTCCACACCATTGACTCCCCTTCCCCATGAAAACATTCTTGGATAGACCAAGAATTCCTCGTAGAAAGAGTGAAAAGAGCCGGATAATCAACCTGGAAGGGAGCTTCACCACACCAAGTATCCTCCCAACCTCTGATCTTGTTCCATGATCCAACACCAAACCGAATGCTTCTGGAAAAAACCCCATAAATCTTCATGATGCCCCTCCAAACACTGCAACTATACGGAGAATGGGCCACTCCAGTTGCCCACCAAAAAATCAACATCCCATTCTTACCTACTATAACTCTCTTCCAAAGACCATAAATGTCCACCCCGAACATCCATAACCACTTACTGACTTACCCAAGAGAGCCTGGTTTATAACTTTGATTTTCTTGATCCCCAAACCACCTTTAGCCTTAGCATTATAAACAAACTTCCAATCCACCAGATGAAATTTGTGGGAATCCACCAGATGAACTTTTCTAGAACAAGAGCTACACTACACGGGACCGAGAAAAGAGACAAATAGTAAATAGGCAAATTGGAAAGAGTGCTTTGATCAACACCAACCCACCCCCTTTAGAGAGGTATCTCGATTTCCACAAAACTAATCTCGTCTCGAAGCACTTGATCACGGGATCCCACATAGCCTTGGATTTGTAAGAAGCGCCCAAAGGAAGAGCCAAATGAGTAGTTGGAAGACGATCAATGTTGCGTTCCAGAATGCTAGCTAGAACCGATATGTTCTCCACTTCGTCCACCCCATACACCTTGCTCTTGGCCAAGTTGATACACAACCCTGACACAGCTTCAAAGCAGAACAAGAGACCTACGAGGAATCAAACCTGGGCAACTAAGGGACCAAGAAACACAAGAGTATTATCTACGAACAGAAGGTGAGAAATAATAGGAGCTCCAAAGGTGGCCACAATTTCAACATTAAGCGATTTACTCATCGCTTTGTTGATGTTAAAAAATTGTAACTCAAGAACTGGGCTTTCAACAATATTAATATCCTTTCATTTGGATATATGTAAAAAATGGTGGAGATTGTCAATCTATCATAACGATGGAATACTCTTTCTTTGGATACTCATCCCGATCATGTACTCGATCCCAATTTGGATGTCAACGTTCATCATCACGAACAAGGATTTAAATTTCAATTTCGACTTGTGTTTCGGTCTAGGTTGAAACCGAAATTTCAAGCGAAACATTGAAATTTTAGGGAAGCTTTGGAAAAATTTTGAATGGTGAAATATTATCATTTGCTTATAGAAAGGAAATCTTACTATTGAATTTGCCTTTAATAATGGAAAGGTCTTAATTATCTCTTCTCTAATTAATATTACTATTGAAGAGAGAGCCGGAATTTTGGGGATTTCTATTTAGGTCTAGCCCGGAATCGAAATTGTGAGAGTTACATTGAAATATAAAACCCGGACTCGTTGGGTCCCAGGTGGGACGTTCATGTTGGATGAGTCATTTTCACCATTGCCTAATGAATTTTTAGTGTTGTTGATTATCCAAGTGCAGTTACAAAATTTGTAGAAGTTGTGTCAATTTTTTGATTTCCTCCATCCAATATATGTGATCACAGTTGATTCCTCTTCTCGATGGTATGTCTTCTATCGATCAAACCCCAAGTTCTATGGAATAGACCTTGCTTTGATACCAGATAAGTGCTCCTCTTGACTTAGAACACGCCTATACCCATGTGCAAAGCCTCACAATCTACTTGAAAAAATTTATTGAAATTCGACTAGGCGAGTATAGGAGCACCTTTCTTTTCTCTTAAGGCATCGTCTTCTTGACTAAAGGGAAGCCTTTGTCACCTACTTTAGCCCATTCAAAGCTCCTTTGTTTCTTGCAATTGCTCTGCGCCCTCATACATTGATCGGCATCTCTCTGACTTCTAGTCCTTCTGCTAATATGTGACACGATCGCTTCTCTTAGGCTTGCCACCTCTCCATGCTAGGCAACAAAACTGAATTGATATCTGAGTGCTTTCGACATGACTGGTCAAATATCCTTTCCCTTCCGTCTCGGCTAGACTAGGTGAATCAATCTATCATTCTGGCCCCTTCGCGCATCCGTGCTCCATTTGTTCTCTACGCTTCTGCATGAGTGAGATATCTATATCATGTGGTTTGACTGATTCATTTTGGTAGATAAGCAGAACTGGATTGATAAGTGTAGACGGAGATTGAATCAATGCACTGCTAAGGTTTTCTTAGAGCGAAAACCCCTTAATAAGCTTTCTGTAGGGTGCTAATCTGAGCAATCCCAAGAGTTCACAAATGAACTAAAATAAAAGCCCAAGGCAAATTTCGTTCAATGATCAAAATTCTTATTTTTATAATGGTCACTTAACAATTATTTATAAGAAAATACATGCTAACTTAAGGATTAAGAAACTGATTTGAGCCATTAATTTAAAATAACCTAAATTTAATTTTAAAATGATTAAAATATCCCTAAATCATGTTACCTGCCATTACACCCAGATTTCTAACACTCTTTTGAAACTTGAAACGTCAAAATCTTGACAAAAGTCATGAGATAGCCGTTGTAGATATTAGAAATAGCTTTCCAATGCATTCGATGGTTTCTCAATTGGATAATTGAGTAAAACATTATGCTTCTCGAGATTTGACCATCTCTGAACCTGACAACTTGGACCTCTTTTCCCGGCATCTATTCATTGTGGCTTCAATTGACACTTTTTTTTGATAAGTGGCTTCAATTGGCACTTGATCTTTGAATTCCTGCAACTTGTTTTTGAAGATAGGTTCTAGGCTGATTTCGACTCAATGCACTGCTATGGTTTTCTTAGAGTGAAAACCCCTAAAAAAGTTCTAGGGTGTTAATCCAAGCAATCCCAAGAGTTCACAAAGGAATTAAAAACAATAAAGGTACATTTAATTCAATAATAAAAAAGAAATCTTTTTTACAATGGTCTCTTACTTGCTATTTATAAGAAAATAAACCCTAAAAGCTAGCTTAAGGACTGAGAAATTAATCCGAACCTTTGATTTAAAATAACCTAAATCTAATATTAAAAGCGACTAAAATACTCTTAAATCCCATCAGTACCGTTACACTTAGATTTCTAGCAGAGTTTTGAAGTCTGAAACATCAATATCTTGACAAATGTAGTGATATAGTTGTTGTAGATCTTGGATAAAGCTTTTTAACGCATTAAATGGCTTCTCAATTGGATGTTTGAGTAAAGATTTATGCCTCTCGAAAGGTGATTGCCTCTATACCCAACAAGATTTATAGAACATGACCCTATTTTCTCGACATCTCTTCGTTGTGGCTTCAATTGATGTTTAATATTTGAATGCCCGCCACTTGATTTGGAAGGTGTATTTATCTGGGCTGCATCATTTTCTCCCAATTGGAGAAGATCTCATCCTCTAGTTAGATTTGGTGCCTTGTTTAAATGGATCCATAATGCTTTCTTTGCATTTTTTCTTCGGCTTCTTCTTTAGCTATGCCTTCCATTCTAGAAGTTAATTAGAACAACATCAGATATCATATATATCGTTGTTGAATACTTTCTAGAAAGTTTGATGAAAACGGATCAGCGTAAGTCGACAAAGATATTAGTATGCACTTTTCAAATCATCCATCTTTCATGAATGTATTAGTTGAGTCCATATAGTCTCAGACCTGATTTCTTGTAATTCTTTTGTTAACAAATCATAGTTATCTTTTTTAGTTCCCACATCATGTGATTCGCTATTCGCTTTTTTGCTATTAGAAAATGATAAATTAAGAACTGGGCTTTCAACAATGACGGAATCTTCTTCTTCTTGATATTCATGAAAAATTGGTGGTAATTCCCAATCTATTATAGTGATGGATTCCTCTTCTTTCGGACACTCATCCCAATTATGTCCCTGATTACGAATACAACATCGACGTTCATTGTCACGATGGACTAGAGGAGTCCCAAATGGGACTTCCATGCTGGATGAGTCGCCTTCACCATCGCTCGATGGATTTTTGGTGTCCTGTTGGTCTTCCAAGTGCCGCTACAAAAAGTTGTAGAAGTCCCGGTAGCACTTTTGTAACTCGTTCCAACGTTCTCTTGATTTCCCCCATCCGCCTAATGAGATTGCAACTGTTTCCTCTTTTCAGTGGCATGACTTCTGTTGATAAAACCTCAAGCTCTAGCGAACGGAACTTGCTCTGATATCAGATAACACATGCGGATTTTGACTCAACGCACTGTTAATGTTCTTTTAGAACAAAAACCCCTAAAAAAGCACCTGCAGGATGCTAATCCAAGCAATCCTAGGAGTTCACAAAGGAACTAAAAACCCTAAAGGTAAATTTCATTCAATAATCGAAGTCTTCTTTGAAATGATCTCTTAAAAACTATTTATAAGAAAATAAACCCTAAAAGCTAACTTAAGGATTATTAAACTAATCTGAACCATTTATTTAAAATTACATAAATCTAATTTTAAAATGATTAAAATGCCCTTAAATCCCATCTCTACCACTACACCCCGATTTCTAACACAGTTTTGAAGCCCGAAACATCAATATATTGACAAAATTCATGAGATAGCTGTTGTAGTTGTAGATCTCAGATAAAGTTTTTCAATGCATTAAATGGCTTCTTAATTGGATATTTGAGTAAATGTTATGCCTCTCAAAATGCGGCTGTCTCTAGACCCAACGAGATTTAAAACATGGACCTCTTTTCCCGGCATCTCTTCGTTGGGGCTTCAATTGGCATTTAATCTTTGAATGCCCGCCACTCGATTTGGAAGGTGTATTTCTCTGGGCTGCATCATTTCCACAGTTACCCAGAATATCTCTCTAAATTGCTCTATACAACCCTCCTTTTTTTGATGTACTTATAGGGCACGACACTTCACAAATCTTTTTCGCTTACCAAACAAGAACACTCTTCATGTTTTACTCTCTGTTGTTTCCCTGTCACTAGAAAGTTTCAACAGAAAGCAAACATATTGGTTAGTTGGCCTGGTTTTACTTTTGGAAGCTATTGCAGTCATTGTCAGTGTACTCAGGGTTAGTTGTTTCTTACCCATATTTTTCTCTTGTCGTGTCCCCAACTCCCGACTCCTAAAACTTATTGTGTTGCTGAGTGTATGCCTCCTTGTTCCCTCAAGAGTATTTGAGCAAATTGCTAATATTAATAAATCTGGGTTCACCACAGCTACCTTCTCTTGGATTAATAACAGTAACCTCCATACTGAAGAGGAGAACAAGCAATGATGTTGTCCTATTCATAGTGAGCAAGATTTGATACCAACCATTCATTTAGTCTCCTTTTAATTAAGCTGTTTCTTTGATATATGACATCCATGCTTTGTTTTCAACATTGTCTAGCATAATTATAATTATTTGATGGATTTTTAGCTTTTGAACTAAAAAACAATGCTCTTCGTCCAGACTTCATACGGTTAGTACTTAGTAGAAACTACACTAAATTTGCTTTATTCTTTTTAAGATGTAGTGGCTTGCTTCTTTCTGTAACTTCTTTTTTCCTTTGAATCTTATTATCAGCAAGGTTTAAAATTTCGTTTCGGAGTAATGTCTCGGTTAAGTGAAAAATCGAGACAAACTCTGAAACGAAACAAAACATTGAAAAAATGTCGAAAACAACAAAATTTCTAAAATATTACGAAACACTCTGAAACATTACGAAATATTCCGAAACATTCCCAAAATCATGAAATAATATTTTTTATTTTTTGGATTGTATCGTAATGTCTCGGCGAAACAAACCGAAACATTCTGAAATTTTAAACCATGATTATCAGTAGTTTATCACATTCTCCAAGGTAAATAAGTTTTATCTCTAGCCTGTATTTTGTTCATCGACAAATAGGTATATCTTTCTTTTCTGTGATCCATTTCTTATGTATGTTCTTTCATATTGGTTAATACAGTATCTGAGGGAAGAGCTTGCAAGAATAGATGAAGGTTGGGCAGCTGCACGTTTTGATTCATTACCTCACGTCGTACATATTTTGACATCAAAGGATCGTGAAGGAGAAGTCCAATTCTTGAAGGAACAAAGCGATATCATTGAGGAAGTTGTGGATGAAGTCGTGCATGCATATCATAGCGGCTTCAACAAAGCAATTCAAAATTATTCCCAAGTTCGTGATAGTTCTTTCCCTCGGACTTTAGTGACTTACTGCATCTTTTTGCACTCTTTTCCAATTTTATGCATTTTATAATTGTAGATGACTGATGATAGAGATTAATTATGCAATTTTCTTTGAATGGATGTAGGTAAATTTGTTCACCGTTTCTTCTTTGTACATTTATGAGTTTTACGTATAAAGTATTGGATTTATTGCTTGCTTCTATAGTCAGTTAGGAGTGACTACTTGACAAGTCTATTAGACCACCTTGTTGCGGATGCTTTTTGGTGAGAGATGACAAGGGATTCTAACAACTTCTAGAACATCAACTATACTCTGGAGGGTTATATAGAGATCCTCTTGAGTAGACGGGGTGGGGGGGTTGTGAAGTGGAATTATTTTGGCATAAATCCATATCATTGACATACCATCAAGAAGGTCAACACAAATAAATCCGCGCCATGCTACTCTGAATAAATCTTTGTTTTGTCCTATGGAACAAGGGCACGTCACTTTTAGAGGTTTTTGCCATGTTGGACACGTGTCAACACATCCTGACATATATCTGAACACGTGCGGACGTGTCACCCTTTATTTTGATAATTTTTATTATAAAAAATGATTTCTAAAAGAGGGTTGGTGTGATCCATCCTCTATACAATACTTAGTTTAAGTATAGTTGTTTGTTAGTTTTCCTTTTTATGAATCTATTTATATTTATTATGTTACTGGATAGCTCTATGGCATATGAAAATGTTCTTTTACTTTCCATATATCATTCCTTATTTTTATTTTAAAAAAACTTTTGGTTTGAATATAACTAAAATATTATGTTATAATACATGTGTACGGACCCTAGTTGCTAATTTCGCGAACAATTCATTTTGTAGTCCTAAACCAATAATACGGGTGAACCTTTCAATTATTCGGAATTATTCGCGAATAATTGGGGTTTAACGAATAAAACCCGTTTTAGATGTGTTGGCGTTGAATTCGGCTAGAATCGAAAAACAAAATCGAGAAAAAAATAAAAAAGGCAAAAAGCCCTAATCTTTCTCGTCCCTGCCATAGCCTACCCCACGGTCCCCACCCTTTCTTCACTCTCCTCTCTCTCCCCATCGTCTTCGTCGGCCCATCCACCTGGTTCACTCAGCCGGAGTTCGCATCTCTACCCTGCAACACTGCAGTGCTGCTAGCACCCAAAGGTTGGCACAACTCTCCTCTCTCTCTCCTTCCGCCAAGCTCTGTTGCGGCCTTGCGGGAGCCTTACATCATAACCCAAAGGTATGGACCGAGCCACATTGTTTCATGTCTGAAAGGTTCTTGCAAGGAGATCATATGGTGGTGCTCAAGTCAAAGAAATGGAACAATCCTTTCTACCCTATAGCTCCGGTATGCGAATTTGTGTAGGATGGAGTTGGGGAAGCTTCAGTTTGCTTTTGCCCTTGCTATTGTGAATGCCTTCAAATGGTCTTGTGCTATTGATGGGGAGCTCCCAGATATGAGCGATGAACTATCCTTTGTTCTCCTGATGAAGACCCCACTTGCGGTGCACATTGTTCCTCGCAGCCTTTGAGTTGTGTTTCCGAGTGTCTTTGCTGTGGTGATGGTATCAGTCTCATGCTTTTAGGGAAGGGTCATGATGTAACAAGTTGTAGCTTAAAAAATGGCATGAGCTAGCACCATTTTTGTTACTCACTGCTGCCATCTGGGCCCGTTGACCACATAGATGTTTAACCCAACCCTTGGTTGACATTGCGACCCTCTAAGGAAATCTATGGTTGTACTATATATTAATTAAATTTTTTTCCTCCAGTGTACTAGACTCTTAAGGTTGATATTGTTCCAATTATGCCGGTCTTCTTGGGTTGATATTGTTCTAATTATCCAATGTGTATACATATAGTTGCATATACATATATATACCTAAAATTCACAGGGCTGATGACATAGCTGACTTTTGACCGATCAGCATGGTGGGTAGTGTTTACAAGATTATTGCTAAGATGCTGGCGACTAGACTTCGTGGGGTGCTAGATTTGGTTATTTCGCCAGCCC
The DNA here is from genome assembly GCA_035048495.1 of Euptelea pleiosperma. Taxonomy (NCBI): domain Eukaryota; kingdom Viridiplantae; phylum Streptophyta; class Magnoliopsida; order Ranunculales; family Eupteleaceae; genus Euptelea; species Euptelea pleiosperma. Next base: position 41,024,018 of record CM068544.1, on the reverse strand, counting down.
AAAGCGCTTTCTGTGAGAAATCGACAACTTCTCTACAGGGTTCTTATTGATAATGAATGCATAGATTCCAGACTCAAGCAAGGGGCTTCGGGGATTGTTTGCAAGATCGAAATGGAAAAAGCATATGATCATGTGGACTGGAATTTCTTGGATTAAATGATAGGGAGAATGAGCTTCGGTGATAGGTGGAGGATGTGGATTAGAAAATGTATCTCGACATCTTCTTTTTCTATTCTTGTTAATGGCTCTCTAGCCGACTATTTTAAGAGCTCTAGGGGTTTGCGGCAAGAAGATCCCCTATCCCCGTTTCTGTTCATTATGGTGGTGGAGCCACTCGGAGGCTCGATCTAATGTGTCGTGAGCATGTGAGAGATGGAAGGATTCTCGCGGCACAAGGGGTTCTAGCTACGTCCCATCTTCTGTTTGCGGACGACATGCTTGTGTTTATCGGTCCTTCGGTTGCTCAGATGAGATTCCTTAGAGGCCTCTTGGCATGCTTCGAAGCAGTGTCTAGATTACGGGTGAATTTGGCCAAAAGCAAGGTGTTTGGGGTGGGGGAGGTAGAGAGTCTTACTAGCCTTGCTGAGTCTCTCCAGTGTCGTATTGATAGTTTGCCTACGACCTACTTGGGCCTTCCTTTGGGGGCTAACAATAGATCGAAGGCGTTATGGGAGCCAGTCTTGGAACGCTTTAGGAGAAGACTATCTTCGTGGGAAGCTCGATATTTATCGAGAGGGGGCAAGTTGGTGTTGATTAATAGCACTCTCTCTAGCTTATCTATCTTCTATATGTCCATGTTTACGATTCCTAGCAGTGTGGCTCTTGCTTTGGAGAAGCTCATGAGGGATTTTTTATGGCACGTCAAGATGGACAATCGTAAATTGCACTTGGTGAATTGGGAATCAGTATGCCAGCCAAAGGATAGAGGAGGGTCGGGGATTAAAAATATTAAAGTTATGAATCAAGCTTTGTTAGGGAAGTGGCTTTGGAGGTTTGACGAAGAGATTTCTAGTCCATGGAGGAAGGTCATTGGAGGAAAATATGTGAATTCTTACTTTGGATGGGGAGTGGTATGGGCAACTTTTTGTACGGGTGTAGTGTTTGAAGGGCATTGTGAAGTTCTATGGGGCCTTTGAAAATGGGATTTGGTTTGTGGTAGGGATGGTGAATAGGATCCGATTTTGGGAGGATCTCTGATGTGGAGAGGCTCCTTTGAGTACCGACTTTCCTGAGCTCTATTATCTGACATATAGGAAAAACTGGTCCATTCAGGACTGTATTAGCAACAGGGGGAGGGGGGGGGGGGGGGGGGGGGGAGCGGAGACACACCTCAATGATTGGGAGATTGAACCCTTATCTAGATTGATCACTCGTCTGCATAACATCTAACAGCCTTCCCTAGTTCAGGATAAAAGGGTTTGTCTCTGGGCTAAAGGTGGATCTTTCTCGGTTCGATCCTTCTACGAGGAATTGCATAGTCATCCTAGTAATGGGTTTCCTTCTTCATTGGTGTGGAGATTCAAAGTCTTGACCAAGGTTGCTCTCTTCATATGGGCGGCTGTCCTGAATAAGATTTTGATTGTTGATCACCTGAGGTTTAGGGGGCTTTATATAGTTGACTATTGTTGCATGTGCAAGCGTAGCGGAGAGACCGTCAACCACCTTCTTCTACATTGTGATTTGACCATGGAGGTTTGGTACCGGTTTATGCTAGAGTTCGGTATGGTTGGGTCATGCCGGGGTCTTTTTTGGATCTTCTGCTCAGCTAGCGGCCACTGCTTTCTCAGCTAGAGGGCTTATCCTTCAGAGGTTCCTCCCATTTGTGATTGTGTGGGGATTGTAGAAGGAGCGGAATCGGAGAGTCTTCGAAGGCAAAAGCAAAGAGCTAACATCGATTATCTTCAATATCAAGGCCCTAGTTTACCAATGGTCTAAATTTTTCTTAGTGTCGAGGACTCATCTTTGAAGACTTTGTGTTTAGATGGGATACCATTTGTTCTAGAGATAGAAGTTCGTAGTTTTTGTAGCTTTGTTAGTTGGTGTTGGGGGTGCCTAGCCTTGTGACGGTCATCTCGACCTCACTAGCCTGGCTTTTGTAATTGGTTTTGCCTTCGTTTTAAATATATATTGACTTATAAAAATAAAAAAAATAGTTGCATATATATACAATTATCTTACGCAACTTTATATTTTAGTCGTGAATTTTTAACATTGAATTTTTGGAGAATAACCGAATTAAACACAAATGAATGCAGATGCAAACTTTGCTGTTCCTTGAATTTTTGACCAAATTAATGACCGTATTTTTAAAGTTCGAAACCGAATTATACCGGAACGTTTCCCGTCTTGAATTTTTGCCGTATCCAAACTTAACTAGGGTACGGAAGGACATGTCTGTGTTTTGGGATTCTTAAAGGTGCTGTGTCAGACACCCCGTATCTTATGTTGGACACTGACACGCGTGTCTGTGCATTGTTACATAGGTACTTTCATTGCAGTGCTAAATTCCTCAAACCAAGCGAGGCATATAGATCTCATTATGAAGGTTTTGGTTCCCAAAGAAGAAAAGGTCTTGGTTAAAAGATGTATCTTGGTTTTACATTTCTCATACCGGTCCTGTTTGGGTTGTTATGGATTACTTCAGCTATTTCCATTGGCATCAACAACATGGAAATTTGCTGGCACTTGAGTTCTGTTAATGGATCAGCTGCAGAACTACTGTACTGTCAAACTGGTTGTTGTTCTCTTTGAGCTTAGGGGGTTGCAGCTATTTCATATGTTTGTTGTGTGCTTCTCTCAGCAGATAATGCCACTTGTTCTGATCCCATCGGGTATGGCTGTTCTTCTGCTTAGGACAGAGTCGGCATTCTTCTATAATTGATGTTCGGTCTGTTAACAAACTGCCTGAGAGAAAATTGTTTGAGGTTCACATGGTTCTTCAATTCACCAACTTCGCCAACTTTTGGGTCCTCTTAACACAAAGCAGCTGCTGACTATTTGGTAGTTTGTTTCAAAGCGTAGCTAAGATGGCTTGCTGAATTAGTAGTGATGTTGTATAGAGGACCAACCCCTATCTGCTTTCATATGATATTCTTTTTGGTCATTTGGCATATTGCTCCCGATGTGCTGAACTTTATTACCTGCATTAGTGAAATGTGCAACCTGATGGGTTTGGTGGTGTTCTCCACCTTACCTACAAAGGTGTGAGTTAGTATCAAGGTTTAAAATCTTACAAACTGAGGTAAAGCGATACAAAGCCTAATCAAATCCCCAGTGTATTGTGTCAGTCACCCCTGGAAACTTATACGTCTCGCCTGAGACATACAATTCTTTTAACGTTGGTCAGTATCCAAAGGAAAAAAAAAGATTTCATTGTGGTACTGATCTATTTGGTCCACTGATGAATGCAGACTCAAATCTTTGGCTAAGGTGCTTTGCATTTACAGCTATATGGGGTTGAGGAAACTATTTATACTAATCCTAACCTACTCAGGAAAATATGCATTAATCAAAACTGAGTATCATATTATAGTTTTCTTTATTGGATTTATATATGCAGTATCTTGTATTGAATTATGCTGGTACATGCCGTTTATGGTTCAAAGTTTCGGTCGAAACCGAAACGTTTCGCTCACTTTCGGTTTCGCTATAGGATGAAACTTGAACTAACATTTTGTTTTGGTTTCACGAAGTTTTGTCTGAAACTGAGCGATAGGTTGGTTTCGTCCGAAACCGAACAACGTAAATTTGCACTAACATTTTGTTTTGGTTTCACGAAGTTTCCTGAGACTTCCGATACGTTTCGGTATCGCCCATGAACGATATCGTATACTTTGAACAGTATCACAAAGATCCTCTCACTCAAGGATCATTTCTCCTAAAAATTTAGTATGTTGGGGGAATTACAGATCAACATCAATTTTAATAGAAAATTTTGAACTATTTCTTACACTAGGGGTCTGTTTTGCAACTGAGAAATAGAATTGTAATGGAAAATATTGTCATTCACAAATGACTACGTGTTTAAGCATTTGCGTGCAACAATAGATGTTGCATGTTTGGATCACACCCAGCGAGCATGCTTTTCTAATCTGTCGAGATTATAGCATACATATTACCAACACTGTTACATATCTCACCCTAGAATTAGTTTATATTTGGAAATCAACATGTCATTGCGCTCTGTTAAAGTAACACAGCTGGTGAATTACTTTATTCTAACGAGAATCTGCTTAGTGTTGTGTTCTATTTTTCCTGGTAAGGGAAGGCAACCATTTACACTCTTGTACTATTGGGTTTTCAATTTATTTTTTTCTCTCCAGATCTTGAGGTTGTTTAGCGAATCTGCTGAAAGCATTGCCGTCTTAAAGGTCGATTTGGCAGAGGCAAAGAAGCTTCTTGGCTCCCGCAACAAGCAATTGCATCAGTTATGGTATCGGTCAGTTACACTGCGCCACATAATCTCACTGCTGGATCAAATTGAGGGTGTAGCTAAGGTTTGTATACTGATTTTTTTTCGATCCTGTAGCTTATATTTTGTCCACATTTTTGCTGTTTTCTCATTTAAGCAGTAACTGTGAAATTTTGGATGCTATGTCTCACTTCTTTTGGATGAGTATGAATGCAATATATTTATCAACATTTTAGCATGTCAAGACTTACAGAATATAAAACAAGAAAATGAGAGGAAAATACAAGGTTAAGAAAGGAAGACAAAATTACAGTGGCCAAGTTATATCGGATACATATGGCCCCCTATTAACTCCATCCAGGATATCTGCTTTCTCATCGGCCGATCTTGGCAAACAAGAGAATGAGATATTCAATGAAGGAGCGAAGTACTGGATCTCCTTGATTAAATGGAAAATTCTCCATGGACCATTTTTCTTACTGGAGGCCCAACCACTACCATTACTAGAGTTGCCTTCAACTACAATTTTGGTTCAGTTTAGAACCCTTAGGTTGACCGGCTAGAGCTGCATATTTTGTATGTTGTGCATGTTTGACCATTTTGACCAAACAGTGGTTTAGTAATTGACATGATTATTTTGGGTGATATCAAAAACTATTTATGTTCGTTGTCATCATCATCATCATCATCATCATCGTCGTCGTCGTCTTCTTCTTCTTCTTCTGCGAATTATATGGCATTCCTGAGGCTTATTCGGGTTGGTGTACCATGGGAATCGACACTGCACATCGAGATTGAGTATGGTGTTCTCGAGGCACTTACACCTTGGGAAAACTGTGCAGCCAAGATATGCCATGCGTATTCCCTTATTTGATTGACCTGGGTAAGCCTCAGGCATGCGCTTATGTTGCCCAGATATGGCGTGGACATGGGAGAGATACCGTGTGGATACTGCATTTGCATCTAAATTTGATCTATCCGATGTCGATACAATACCCGTTTGAAGTATTCGGGTAGCACAGGCGCATGTATAACTTATCTTTTTTGTTATTGACTATGAATTTTTCTATATGACACTTATCAATTTTTTTTTCTATATGGCAATCAATACGGTGGAAACAATTTCTATAGGATCAGACAGGATATCTCTTTTACCAGGATCTGTTTTGAGAGGTATTATAAGAAAATGAGTGACAAAAAAGGTGAATATCGTTATTGCAAGAATCATAAGAACTAAGTGTGGTAACATTATTCCTGATCAGAAATAAAATGTCCGGTAACTTAAATAATCAAGAAAAGAAAAGAACTAATAATTAGTTCTCTACGCTGACTAATTAACCACTTAACAGATTTCAAACTTTGATTCGAATTTGAGTTCCTTAAAAAAACTCTAATTGAACTAACTTAATTGTGAAACAGAATTCCTACTGATAGCACACAATAATATGTCCCCAAACTCCTTACGAGGAATTTTTCTTCACTTCCAGGCATCTGCAATTTTGATTTTGGATTTGCATCCTTTATTTTTTTTGAAAAGTATAAGCTATCTTGGATTATCTTGGATTTGCATCCTTAGATAAGATATTCAAGTTAGAAATGAGAAAATAGCAAACCTTTTGACTTGCAAAGTGTTTGTGAATATCCTAGAAAATGCCATTCAATGGATTAATACATGAGGACAACTATAGCGAATTATGATGTAAACATGGTTGAAAATCTCATTTTGTCTTGGCCAAGACGTCTCATTCCGGTAACTTACCGAGATTATACTAGGGGAATGTATCGTCTTGTGTCACAACCTTAATTGAAGTACTAAAATTGGTTTAGAACCTTATTTTTGTGTATACGTACTTTTATAACACTTCAAATGCTAAAAAACAATTTTTTTTTTATTCGGTATAAAAAAAATGGTTTAACCTTATCGAGAAATATAGTGTTTTTTCCATTGTTTCGTTCCGTTTCGTTTCATCTCGGTTGATACGTTTCGTTCTGCCAGCTTACCGAGACAACGAAATAGAAAGTATTTTAAAACTTGGGTGTAAACAATTATTGTTTATTTCATAAAAAAATACTTGTAAAATCTATGGGCCTAAGATAAGCCTGGATTTGGACGGAGCAGTGATGAGAAAGCGACTGTGTAATGTTATTCTAGAAATTCGTGTCACTTAATACTTAAAGCTGCAGAAAATGTGGCTGTAAAATGAGTCTGGTTTTTGTCGTAATCTTTCGCTTGATTTAGCTTGCATTTGTTGGAAGTACAAAAACTCGAGCAAGTAGCGAGAAATTGTTGAGTCAATACCTGTCGAATAGAAATTGAAATTTGACTTATTTCTTGATTTGTTGATCTATTTCAAATTTTATATTCATTTTCCATATTGCTTCTTTTATGTATTTGATTACAAGTGGCCTTGCATAACATGCACCTACACTTCATCAGGTTTAAATGCCTTTTCTAGATCATGTACCATGATTTCATTTCGTGAATTTGGTTGCAGTTCTTTTTTTCTTTTATTCTTGGGTGATGGTTCTGATTCTTTTTCTTTACTTTTAGACATTTACTTAATGAATTGGAAATAGAACAACTCATTCTCTGGAAGATTACACGTGTTGCTATATTAGCATGCCTTATCTAAGCTTTCAATGCTGTCGTTTTTACCAACTCCTTAATCTTGAGGTTCACATTTGATGACAACAGAAGTCTTCATTAAATTCACTAGCATTCCTACATTACCACTTTACTGGTGCGTAAAATGTTCAGATGGAAACCATTTCCATGCTACACATACTGTTGATTTGAAGATGTATCCTCATATTTGTTCTGAATATGGCTCAGGTTCCAGCTCGTATTGAGAAGCTCATTGCCGAAAAGCAGCTCTATGCTGCAGTTCAATTGCATGTCCAGTCAATGTGGATGCTTGAGAGAGAGGGCCTTCAAGCGGTTGGTTTTCTACCTCTTTTTGATCAACCAACAATAGTAATGTTATAACTTACTGATAAATTTCTTGAAGATTTTGTCTAACCAAAGTTTAAAATGTCTGTATTATTCTGCATATTGGTAAGATAAATTTGTATCAATGCAGTACAATATGCCGAAAAAATCATCTTTACACTTTGATATGCAGGATACACATCAATATGTTACTCTTAATTCTCTAAAATGCGTTTGGTGCATAAATAACATACAGACATGATGCAGTAATGCAATTAAAACTAGTCTTACAACCACATATGCTACAAAGAATCACACTTTTGTTCACAGACATGCACTGTTACACTTAAGTTACATTGCACTAAACAATATTTAATGCTTATATAAACGGAAAATATGATGTTTAGTCTTTAGTGCAATAATACTACTTTTTATAGCACTTTATGAATCGGAAAATTAATTTAATTCGATACATGCCGAAATTTCCTTATGTATTGTATCAGTAAGTTGAAAAAACCGATACGTATTGTGCAATACATATTGATATGGTATGGTACTTTAAACTATGCATCTAATTTATCTTGCTTCTAGTTCTAGCTTGCATGGCTAGAAATGTGACTTTCTATTAAGATGTTTGACCTAAAATCTATCAATATCAAATGTAGCAGATGAATGTGGAAATAAGGGGAAAAATAAAGAAAAAACACTTTTTTTTATATGTTCAGCCTGTATATGTGCCCACATATTAGCGGCTTCAGTTTTGACTGCTCCTCGTGTCTTATGCCTTGAGGCTAGGACCTTGTACCTCGCCTTGAGGCATGACCTTGAGGTGGCAAAAAACACTGATCATGCTAAGTATGCACGAATGGCGTTCTTTGTGTGTGTGTGTGCATGTGAGTGTGTGTTAGAGTGTTCACTTATTAGATAGCAAGATCTTTGCACTTCTAAGTTTTATTCTGAGAATTTATCCTTGAATATTGAGAATAATTCTATTGCTCAACAATATGCTTTACTTTGGTATCTAAACCGTATGATGCAAAGCTTTACAAATTACTTTTCCTGACAATGTAACTGTAAATTTTCTTAATATCGTTTCCTGTAGATGTAGTACAATTAAATAAAGTACAAGAACTTTTATGCTTATGCTCATTGCTATAATGATTCTATTGAACACAGTTATTCGCTATCTTTCTACTGGTGGTCAAATTGAAAGTTTATTGAAGAACATTTTGTTTGGGAATATATGATTTGTAAGATATTAATTTATTTTGCAGAATAAATTTTGTGACAATCATGACAGGATTTGAATCCATTACCTCACATGATATTCTTCAGTTTTTTATTATCATAGTTCTGTTGTACCATTTGAACCTTCTTGATTTTTTTCCTTGACTTCTTTCTTATTTATTTATTTATTTCATCTAAATGTTGGTATTGTGATCTAGGTTGGTGCTTTGCAAGATGTTCGATCTGAATTAACAAAATTGCGCGGAGTTCTGTTTTATAAAGTTTTGGAGGATTTGCATACCCATCTTTACATTAAGGGTGAATATAGGTAATTCTTTTTCATATTTTTGTTATTACGTGTCTCACCAACCAACAATCTCAATTCTAGGGCTCAAAAAGTGCTCCTCTAGAAGAGAACAATAAGTTCTTTAATTTGACAATTGTTAGAAGAGTTATTTATAATGTGCTGGATGTGTAGGGGTATAGTCTTTTTGATAGTTTTCAATGATATGATATAATATATTGTGGGAGTCGACTATGACATTAAGCTAGTTTGACTTCTCTTCTTCTCTCATCTCTTCTTGCTTTCTTTCTTCTTAAAATTTTAACCTAACTTACATGGTACCAGAGCAAGGTTTTGATACCTTGAAGAAACCCTATTCCTCTCATCTTTTCCAAGTTCTTCTCTTTCTTTTCCTTTTCTTTCTTACAAATCAGGTCATCAAGTTTGGTGTTGATGGTTATCTCGTGAACAATACTCGTGAATAGTACTTGTGAATAGTGTTGTGAACAGTACCCGTGAATAGTGCATGTTTTTTAAAAGCTAAGGGTCTTCTCTTCAGGCTTTTGTAATGTTAGGCTTTTGCTCAAAAAGGGTGTTGCAGGCTAAGTTTGATAAAAAAGGCTGCCACAACATATGTAGAGGCTTCTGCTAGCCCTTGAAGATGTTTTGGGTGCTGTCTGTAGTAATGTTTGGTGCCTGCAAATGATGTCTAGCACTTGAAGAATCCTTGAAGTGGTGTTGGTGCTGTGTTTTGGTGTTGCCTAAGTGTGTTGGTGCTGTTCGCGGCCCCTGAAATGGAATTAGAGTCGTGTTTGCTGCTATGGGTGCTGCCACGTGTTTGTTTTAATAGTGGTGACGTGTGGTGTAAGAATAAGATTGAAATATGTACTCTGGCGAGAATAACTTTACCAGGACATATCAATTGGTTGAGGAATACTTAAATTTGCAACAAGGTGACACTTATCGACTACTATTCATCTTTGCAAAATATCTAGAACGAATTGAATGTGTACCAACTTCTTCCAATTTGGAGCATCAACGTGGAAATTTTGATGTTGCTCAATTTCTTTCTAGACTTAGCTAGAGTATGAGCTAATTAGGGCTGAAATTTAGGTAGTAAGGAGCTTCATAGTATGACCGAAGTTTTTGCTCGTCTTCAATGGACCTCGTTGTTTGATTCCAATGGGTTTATTGCTAACAAATTAGCCTGGGTTGTTTTCGGTGGTGCTGGTTGGGGTGGTCGTGGAGGTGGACGTGGTGGTGGATGAAGTAGTAGTAGTCGTGGTGATGGTAGAGGAGGCTATGATTCAAGGGAAGTCGTGGACGGGGTTGTGGCAGATCTCATAAGTGTGCTCACTGTGGTATGGAGGGTCATACCTTGGGTTGTTTCTAGGACCTCCATGGAAAACTAACAAATTGGTGTAATCATGTTTCTACCGATCAAAAAAAATAAAATGTTTCATACTGTAATGTTGGGAATTCTACTCTAAGTTCAGTACCAGTTGCTACACCTCAGCAGCTAGTTACCACAATCGATATGATGACTATCTCAGTTGAGGAGTATTTCAAACTCAGTCAGCCACAACACTCTAGTGCTTCCTTATCTAATACTGCCACTCTTGTGCATTCAGGTATTGCATGTCTTGCTTCCTAGGTGTTTGGGTCTTCTTCTCCTTGGGTTGTTGATTCTAGAGCCTTAGATTACATGATCGGTACTCTAGGTGCATTCTCCTCCATCCAATATACTCTTTGTTCACAGTATTACACTAAAGTGTCTGGTCTAGGTTCTAATTCTTCTAGTTCATCTCTTTCTTTATCTTCAGTATTGTATGTTCCTAAGTTTCCTTCTAGTCTCATGTATGTTAGTAAACTCACCAAATCTTTGAATTGTTCTATTACATTTTATCGTTACTTTTGTGTGTTTTAGGATCTCAAAACAAAGGAGATTGGTGGAAGCCGTGAGTCTGGTGTTTTATACTATCTCGATGGTGGTGGAGAGACAATTGCGTTTTAGACGACCTCCCTTACATTGCATCAAGGGCATTGTCGATTTGGCATTCCTCCTTACTTTTGTTGAAATTGATGGTTCTGTCCTTGAGTAATGTGTCTAAATTAGATTGTGTCGTGTCAATTAGGTAAACACCATCGTGTTTCATTTCTATCTAGGATTATCCCTCGTGTCTCGAGTTTTTCTTCTTTAGTTCATTTAGATCTTTGGGGTCCCATTTGGATTATCTCTCCAAATGGGTTCAAGTACTTTAGTACATTTGTTGATGATTTTCAAGAATGACATGGTAACATTTGATAAAAGACTTTTTTGAACTTTTTTCTATATTTCAATTGTTTCATGTTAAAATCAAAAATCATTTTGGTTTGCCTGTTCACATATTTCAATATGAAAAGCAAAAGAATATATTTCATTGCCATTTCGTTCTTATCTTGAATCTCATGGTATTTTGCATCAAACTTCATGTTTCCATATACCTCAGCAAAACGGGTTAGCCGAAAGTAATAATAGGCATTTTGCTTGAAGTTACCTGGGTTCTTTTATTTGAGATGAAAGTCCCTAAAATCTTTTGGAGTGATGTAGTTCTTACAACATGTTATCTCATGTCGTATGCTCATGTTAATTCTTTAAGGTCAGTATCCACATTGTATTCTATTTTCGGACAATCCATTATTTTCTTTGCCTCCACGAGTTTTTGGGTGTATTTGTTTTTTTTTTTTGATTTCATCAAATGCCCTTTTAGTTTGTTTTGCCCCCCCTTAAAATACCTTTTTTTTGTTTTGCTTCCCCTAGAACAAAATACTAGCTCCGCCACTGGCTATAAATACATATTTCTGAGATATTCTCATACTCAGAAAGGATATCGATGTTATGACATTATTTCTCGTAACAAGCTTATTTGTCCAGATGTTACTTTCTTTATACATGTTCCATTTTTTTTCCTGATAAATGTCCTTTGGTTGAGTTGAAGTCTCCACCTCTTCCACTTCCTATTGAGGTTAGTGGTTCTTCGTCGTCGGATGTGTAGGTTTCGATGGCTTCACTACACATGTATGTACGCCATAAGCATTTTGCCTCCAATCATGTGTTGGCTCTGGACTCAAGTCCTTTGTCGTCGGCTTTGTCGTTGATAGATCCTCCATCATCTACTTCATCTTTGAATCTCCCCATTGCTTTATGCAAAGGTACATGTTCTTGTATGTAACACCCTTTTTCCAAGTTTATGGTTTTTGCTCACCTATCTCCATCCTATCGTGCTTTTTTGCGTCTATTTGTTCAATATTTATTCGTAACAATGTTCAAGAAGCCCTTTGTTGTTCTAGTTGGCGGAATACAATGATTGATGAGATGAATGCTCTACACTCCAATGGTATGTGGAATGTTGTCATGTTAACTCCAAGGAAGCAGTTGGTTGGCTCTAGGTGGGTGTAAATCGTGAAGTTTCTCCCTGATGGATTGTTGACCGGTTAAAGCCCCGCCTTGTTGCCGAGGCTATACTCGGACATATGGCATCAACTACTGTGAGACTTTCCTGCCCATATGCTTTAGTTCGTGTTATGATTTGTTTAGCTGTTAATCTAGGTTGGCATTGTTTCAGCTAGATGTGAAAAATGCCTTTTAGCATGGTACCTTGCAAGAGGAGGTGTATATGTAGCAACCTTTGGAGTTTGTTGTTCAGGGGGAGTTTGAGAGTGTTTGTTGCTTAAAAAAGGCGATTTATGGACTGAAGTAGTCTTCACAAGCCTAGTTTGGCCGTTTTAGTGAAGTTATTTAGTTTGGGTTGCGTTAATGCCAATTAGACCACTCTGTGTTTACAGGAAATAGTGAAAAAAGAATTGTGTTCGTGTATGAGGATGATGTAGTGGTGACAAGGGATGATAGTGAAGGAATTTAACATTAAAAGTAGTTCTTACAACAACATTTTCATATCAAAGACCTAGGAAAACTTTGGTACTTCTTAGGGATTGAAATTGCTAACTCGAACCGTGGGGTCAATTTATCTCAGAGGAAGTATGTTTTGGACCTTTTTGATGAAACAAGTTTTTCAGGATCAAAACTAGTTGATACTCTCCATGTTACCCGGATACGGCAAGGATACTGGACAGACACGGTGTGGATACGACATTTATATTTAAAATGGAAGTATCCGATACGGATACGGCACCCATTTTGAAGTATCCGGGTATCATAGGATACTCTTATGGTTCGTAATACCAAGCTTGTGGCTGATCAGGAGGATTTGGATATCTTCGTGTAGTTGGTTATACAAATGCTGATTGGACTGGTCCTTATGGTAGAAGATCTATTACAGGTTATTGCACTTTCCTAGGCGTCAATCTAGTGACTTGGAAAAGTAAAAAAAGTAATCTATGGTTGCTCGTTCAAGTGCTGAAGCTGAATATAGAGCAATGACTTATACCACTTGTGATTTAACATGGTTGAAACACCACTTTCAGGAGTTGGGTGTTGATGTAGATTCTTTGTTGAAGTTGCATTGTGATAATCAAGTAGCTATTCCTATAGCTTCTAATCCAGTCAAGGTTTTAAATTTCGTCGAAAAGTTCGAAATTTCGGTTTCGGGCTACACTGAAACCGAAATCCAGAAAAATCGAAATTTCAAAATTTCGACTGAAATTTAGGATATTTTTGAAATTTCGTGAAAATTCGGTTTTTTGTGAAATTTCGAACCTTTCGGTCGAAATTTCGAAATTTTCCTTACTAATCTCAATTTCAAAATTTCCAAAATTTCACTTGAAATTTCAACATTTCGACTGACATTTCAGTTTTGGGCCTCACTGAAATGGCATGTGAAACCGAAATTTTAAACCTTGAATCCAGTATTTCATGAACAAACAAAAGATATTGAGGTGGGTTGTCACTTTATTAGAGACAACGGTTGTGTATGGTGATATTTCTACTTCGTATGTGAAGTCTAAAATCAGTTAGCGAAGTTGTTTACTAAAGTAAGAGTCGGATTGTTCCAAGCTAAAGTTACAAGGTGTTCACTCTCCAGCTTGAGGGGGAGTCTTAGAAGAGTTATTTCCAATGTGCTGGGATGTGTAGGTGTATAATTGTCTTTTTGACAATTTTCAATAATATAATATATTATGGGAGTTGACTAGGACATTAAGCTAGTTCGACTTCTCTTCTTCTCTCAACTCTTCTTTCTTTTTTTCTTCTCAAAGCTCTAACCTGACTTATAACTATAATAAGGGCAACATGGTATAGGCCTAGTTGGCTAGTACAACTACACAACTGATAGTACTGGTATCACTATAGTACTAATAGTATAGGACTATCGGGGGGGAGAGAGATTCCCATGTGTCAGTCTCATTTCTGGGTCCTTCCGTTTCAAATTAGGTCTCTGTGGCCGGCCTTGTTGATACGAATCTAGGCTCGCCCCAACAGATGAGGTTTTTTTTGAACCCCCCCATCCACCTGTTAGAGGTGCCATGCCGCCCATTACTTATGAGGGCCACCGCTTTTGTTTGGTCATGGTGGTACCGAGACGATGGACAAATCGCCGCATTTCCCAATCGAGTCAACCATAAACGAATCACGTTTGTGATCGACGGAACCCAGCGTAGAAAACGGAAGTGCGCTCCTGCGCACCAATCTTGCTTTCAAGCCGTAGTTTGCTGGGGAGGATGAGCGACGGCATGAAAGGCGAGGTATTCCATAAAGCCGAAACCTTATCGCCTCTAACAGTGTATGCCTGAATGAGGAGAAGGTATTGGATCCGACGGTTAGGCGGGTTAAGCAAGAATCAATCTGATATTGTTCCCCCATGTTCTTATGAATCTTAATAAGAGGCACACAACCTTCTCCCTCTCCAACAGCTAATGTATCAACTAGCAACTATCCCCTCGTCATTTAAGGGATAGAAGGCCGTTGCAACACTCTTTCGAAAGGTTCATCAGTGATGACCACCACCTAGATTAAATTTCATAAAAGATCAAGTCGAAGCAAGTGAAGTTCCATGAGGAGCTGGATCGGAATCTATGGAGAAGAAAAGAGAAAGGTATAGTGGCGTTAATTGCTAACTCCGCTCCTATTTCCAAGGCTGTCGACCTCACATAGCTCTCATTGCCGATCGCCGGAATGATTTAAACGGAGTTCCCCGGAGAATGAACTCCGGGAAGGTAGAGTATAAATTAATATGATAAAATAAAGTTGTAAAAATGAACGAACACATTTCAATAAAAAAAGATTTATTCTTTTTCTTCCCCGATTCTTTTTTTTTCTTACGACGTGGCAACCCAACCTGGATTTTTCGAATTTTTCGGGTGGAGGTTCTTGTCCGCTAGAATGGGATTAGTCGGTGCCAGGTGGATTGGAATGCTTTGATTGATGACCAGGAAAGGGAGAAATAGTTGGTGGGGTTCGACCCTATTAACCCCCCTTTTATGAACTCTTATTCCCTTCGAATCAAAACCTCCATTATTGGGTCCGTTCATGGTCCCCCCTCCCTCTAATCTAACCCTACCTTACTCGCCCAGGCCTGCTGGCACAGTAAGAGAATGAGGGAGCTAATCTACTTGGGATTGCAGCCCGAATGTTTTCATATTCAGGTCTAAGTCTGCCTAAGCAGTCTGTTTGGGTTCAGGTATTTCGAGTCAACGTCAATGGGATCTATGAGGGCATGTCCATCCCGTATGCTGGCCATTACAGAATTCATTATTCCTTCCCTGCTTCATTTCATTTCATTTATCCCTTATCCATTCAAAGTGTCCTACTTGGTCTCATTTAAAAGATTGATAGACCAAAAGTTAGTTGCATCTGATGATCCTAACAGCCCAATCAATTGCATTGTTTTTGGACAGGTAGAAATACAAGGTTGTTAGTATAGAGAAAAGGGTCTATCTATTGGATGGTTATAATCATCTGACGTTTGACCAATATGATTTTTGGTCAATGAGATCTTACATGGGGACCTCTCACAGGTTCATAGGAATGCCCACCTTTTGTGTAATATAGACTCGGTACTATCATATGTATGGTTGTTCCAGGACTACTTAACGTCACTCTTAACGATAGAATCAATCTAAACAAGTCATAGGGTTGGACATCCAAACTTTACTTATTGTGTTCACTTAAAACAAACAAAATCTCATTTTTAATAAAACGGAACTAAGTAATCATAACTCTCCCATGACAAAAAGATCCGCAACTTACCTCCAAGGCTCAAACTACAACCAAACCCATCTCTCTTTAGTGGGCCACCACTTACAGTTGGGGCTCAAAACTCCAACCAAATAAACCTGTTAAATTTGGTCCGTCAACTCTTAAACAATCGAATAATAGACTGTCCTAACCATTGAGGAGATGCTAGCTGCACCTTCTTCTTCTTGGTAGCTTTCTGTTTTTGATTTTTTGCTTCTCTTCTTGAGGGCCACTGTGTTTGTTTCTTGTGGGGCTTTTCCCTCTTATGAAATTTTTACATCATAAAAAAAACCATCGAAATTCAACCCATGACAACAATATGATAAAGACCAAAAGGGAGTATACGGCTGATAGATTTAACTATTGTTTGGTGTGTGAATCAGAAAAACCAGAATACCCTAGACCTTTCAATCCTAAACTCCCCATTAGTGCATGAAATAGATCGGATCTAGGTTAGATCCATATGGATCTGGATATGAATCCGATGTTGGAAGTGCCAATGCAGATCCAACTTGTATCCACATCACCATGATCCAAACCCGACTCACAATCCACATTGTGTGAACTGAAGCTGACTTGCAGACAAAATACAGGTCGAGCAGAGAAAACCATCCTATTGTTTTATATAGCAATCGGATCCAAGGCCCCAGGCCATATCAACGACCCATACAAATGATTTGAACTCTGACCTGGGCCCAACTCATGCCTGATTCCCTAGATTCATATGTGACCCATATTTCATGTGGATCAATTTTATGTTGCAAACCCGTTAAATATAGATATGGTGGTGAGGGAAGAACAGAGGATGAAGACGGGGAAAGAAAGAAGCTGTTAGAGTCCTCACCCAATAGTGGAAAAAAGAAAAAGATATATTTTAGGTATAAATCGAACGAAAAAAATTTCCTCCATTTTGCATGAAAAAACCCCGAATTATTTTGTTCTTGAAAATATATTTTTCCACACACCACTCATTTTCCTGAGAAAATCATTTTCTGGCTTCTTTTTTTTGGTGAACAATGGAGCCGTAGAAAAGCTGTTTTTTGTTGAAGAGGAATTCATGCATTTCTTCTATTTGAGATCCGAGACAGTTTAAACCACTAAGACTAGATCTTTTTGTTAATCATCACACAACTCTTTCAATCATTATCATCTGTGCTGTGAGCTCTTTTCTTGCAAATCCATTTATTTTGTATTTTCATTTATATCATGAACTTTATTTTTGTTGAGATGATCATCTTCTGCAGCTCAGCTACAACGAGCATAGATGAAAGAGATGATGAAGTGCCAATCACCTCGGCTATAGCCTTTTCAATGAGCAATTCACAACCTCTGTCTCGAAGAACTAGATTGCTGAAAGGTGACAATCACTTTGGTGCTTCAGGGCTTGGAGATGGATTTTATAGGCCGGGCTCTGTTGATGGAGGGTAGGAGTAGACAACTTTCCTAGCGTAGCTATTTTGCCATCTGTTATATGCCGATTGATGCCCTTTATTTTTAATCAGCTTGTTCAATTTTCGCATCTCCTACATTTCCATGAACAAACGTGTTGTGTGTACATACGTGGGACATGTAAGTCTAATACTTGACTTGCCTCTTGCAACATCTGTAGTGACCTCTGTTTCTTAGGCTTATTTTTTGGATCAAACATTTATGCTGAGCTATGTAACAATGACATGGACACGTGTGTCAAGGTGTCCGACACAGCACCTTTAAGAAGTTTGATACGCGGACACGTCCGTACACATGTATTATAATATATTATTTTATTTATATTTAAACCAGAAGTTTTTTAAAGCAAAACTAAGGAAAGAAATATTTGTAAAGTAAAAGAAAACATTTCTATAAACCATAGAGCTATACAATAACAAAATTACATATAAGTAGATTTATAAAAAGGAAAACTATCAAACTATTATAGCTACCTTTTAAAACTTCAAAAAAGTATTTTATGAAGGAAGGAGCACACCAACCCTCATTTAGAAATCAATTTTATATAAAAATTATTAAATAAAGGGTGACATGGCCATACGTGTCCGAATGTGTGTCGGGATGTATTGACATGCGTGTCCGTGTGTTAATGTGTCCAACATAGAAGAAAACCCTAGAAGTGCTGTGTCCTTATTACATTTATGCTGAGACTATGTAGTTGTGTGGAGATGTTACTTGGAAACTATTAAGGCCTTTCATTTTATGAATTTTTCCATGTCTCAAGACTGAAAATATCACCTAAATGGAGGCACTGTTACTGAAAATAGTCAGGACGAGTATCATAGGAAACAGTATTAGATCAGCAGTTAAAATTAAAAAACACTGCAGTTTGATTGTGTTAAAGCCTCTGAAAACTGTCTAACGTGTCCGCTGTTGATGTCTAAATTTTAAATGTTGATGCTTTGGAGCTTTACACACCAGATCGGCAAACCCTTGAGAATTTTTTTTTTTGAAACCGTGGGTATCCAGGCCTCTTAGAGCACCTGACTAGTCCCACCCGGGGCACGATAGTCACCCCTACCACACGTGCCGGAGTGTACTGGGAGAGTGTGGATCGAGCCACTTATTACCGTACTCTTTCAATAGATTATCCTTTGTTTCAAGAGATTATCAGTCACATAATCAATTATTGTTGAATTTATTTGAATGTTTTCATCGGGATATTTGAAGGCCAAGAAAATTTGATGAGCTTGGTTTAATCTTGGATATGGTTTTCAGTTCTTCGGTTGATGGTCGTGATGATGATAGTGCTGTGGAAATACTTGATGGAACTGCCTCTGATGGCATTATTGCATCAAGGGTCAATGGTGGTGATGGTAATCTAAAGGATGTCAAAATTGTTTCTCGTCAAATTCCAACATGGCTTGCATATTCCACCCCAAATGAATTTCTTGTATGACCTCCACATCCTTAATGAAACATGAATTTCATAATATTATCTGGTGCTGACTTTAATGTGAAGTCCTCCTGTAGTATGATCTGAATTTTTTGGGTTCTAAATTTGCTTGTAGGAAGCAATGAAAAAGAGTGATGCTCCTCTTCACGTGAAGTATTTACAGACCATGGTTGAGTGCCTCTGCATGCTTGGCAAGGTTGCAGCTGCTGGTGCTATGATATGGTATGTTGTCCAGATGACACACATTTTGAATTTCATTTGAAGCATGATTTTGAAATAATTCATTTCCTTCCAAAGGTGAACGCAGGGGCAGAATTTTGGATAGATGGTAGTCCATTTATGTTCTCTCTTCCTTCAGTTTCTGTAATACATTGGGGTTTCCCTGCGATTATTCTTTTCTATCCTTCAATATTTCTTTAATAGGTTTTATTGTTAGTAGTTGAAAAATATTAACCTCCCTCGAAATTTTGTTAGTTCTTTCTACTTTTTAAACCCTAGTTATTCGCTTGATATAGGTCGTTGTGTCCCCTTTCTTCTTAATGCAATATACTTACTGAAATTTTCTTAGTCATGCTTAGCACTCTTAATCATCTTCCAATAGAGCTATGGAATTGGCTTCCCTAATCTTTGTATTATTTTTTTCTTCTTGATTGCTATTTCATCATTATCAAAAAAATAAAAATAAAGTCTACAGTTAAATATCAAAGAGACCTAGGTTGATTCTTCTTGGTGCTGTCTTGGAAGGAGGATTTTAACTGAGGATTAGTCACATTGTTGTATCTTATCAAACTTTTACAAGTCCAGGACAAGTTATTTTGTCAAGTACTGTATTCAACAGTTCCAAGGGTTTTACCCCAAGTAACACTTTGTATTGACTGAGCTAGCTATAGGCTGATGAATTAATAAATTAGAACCACTTGTTTAGTCATATACGTCTTGATTAAGACGTACCGGACTTGTCTTGCTACCAATTCTGAACAAGTTGGCATCTGAAGGCTGAAGCCTAGAGTGTAATACTTGATTATGCTGGAGCAATATTCGATCCCAATCCCAATATTAATACCCTGGAGATTCTGAGTTGGGCTTCATCATTTTTCTCAGATTGTAAAATCATAAAAATTCACCATCAACATAAAGGAAAAGTTTGTGTGTAGTTATTCATTTGAAAATAGCTGGTATTATGCCTACTATTTTCTTTCTCTCCTTTTGTAAGCATGACATGCTTATAAGTTCCCCAATATTTCATCATGAATGCCACTCCTTTGGGAGTTGAGTATTCATTCGAAAAATAGTCGGCCTTTTTTTAAAATTTTTTGTAGTAGTTAATGGAGCTGGACCACAGTAGGGAAGGGAGACATGGTCCGATTTTGGGAAGACAAGTGGTGTGGGGATGTATCTTTGAAAGAAGATTTCCCCAGTTTGTACTCGTCAAAATTTCAAGGGGTGCTCATTCAAGATTGCATAGTTAGTAGTGAAGGCGTATGCTCCTAGAATTTTGGTTTCAGAAGAAATATCAACGATTGGGAGATGGACAGTCTAGTTGCTCTTCTGGACTGGGTAGGCGCTAACCCTTGTTTGACGGAGGAACTGGATAAAAGAATTTGGAAGTGGGATCCTTTTCCGTTTGATCTTTGTATAAGGATAGCTTCGGGGAGAGGCAGGAGGAATTTCATGCCCATATAGTTTGGAAGCCTCCCATTCCATCTAGAGTGAAGTTCTTCGTGTGGACTGCGATTCGGAACAAGATTCTTACTCTTGACCATCTGATAAGTAATGGTATGCAGATGCCGAACAGATGTGTGTTGTGTAAGTCGGAAGCATAGTCGGTTGATCACTAGTTTCTACACTGTAGATTCACATCCGACATCTGGTAGATTTTCCTTAGTCTATTCGGTATACCTTACGTTAGTCCACAGCATGTGAGCGGCTTGTTCCAAGGGGTGGCGCTTGATTCATTCTCCAGGAAAAGTCGTCTCCTTTGGCAGTTTCTTCCTTTTGCAGTTTTGTGGGTGATATGGAAGGTTGGTATCATTTTCTAATCCTCCCATTACACTCATAGTTTGTGGGTTTTTGTAGGAGCATAATTTTTTTGCTGGATGTCTATTGATTGAGGTTGTAAGAAAAGATTTGAAAATACATGCCTTCGCAGAGGATATAGCTTTAGATAGAACTGAATGCAAAACAAGATTCGTGTTGCCGACCCCAAATAATTGGGATAAATCATTGTGAATGATGGCGTCTGTGGCCTTGACTAGAGTGTTATTATACGGCTTGCTTTTATAGGCTTGTAATTAGGACTAATAGACATGCTATGCACCACCAGATCTGCAGAGGCCAGGCATTTCATTGGTTGACCAAGCTATTAACCTTTTGGGTTGCCATATGCTCACAAAGGTACCCCCATTTAAAATACCTATAACTCATATTTGACTCTTTCAAATCATAGTTTATAGTCTCGGTCTCAAGGTACATGTCAGTCAAATATCTCAACTGAGACGGTTCAATACAAACCAAGAAATGGGTAGACAAACTGAAATATTCCAAGACAAATGCCCCATGTTTCATTCTGGTCACCTTCGACACCAATACGTCCCGGCCGATACAGTCAATTGGAGTTTTCTTTTTCTCTGTGATATTCATGTCAATACTCACATGAATAGTGTGTTTTGCTTGTAGCCCCACAATGGTGGAAAATAAAATTTTCTCGGAGAGTTTAGGATTAGGAACCCGGTTAGTTGGTTTTTGTCCAACAAAATTTGTTTGATTTAATGGAAGGAGAAATGAAGAACATATGCTATGAGGTTTCTAGGCTTTATCCTCCATGAATGGTTATTTTTGTTAATCTGAATCTTGGGAATAAGAAGAGTAAACAACTCATGGAAGACTCAACAAAGTCAATAGGTGAAATTGGTTACTCGAAGGATGTACTTGTCATCATCATCATCATCATCATCATCATCTACGACTTATCCCAAATGTTTGGGGTCAGTAACATGAATCCTATTTTGCCATTTGACTCTGTTGAAAGCTATATCATCTGTCAAAGCATAAGTCTTCAAATCTTTTCTTACTACCTCCATCTTTGTGATTTTCGGTTTTCCTCTCCCCTTTTTAAGGTCTTCCACTTGCACCAAAGCATTCCTCCTTGGTGCCATCGCATGTCATAGTCATGCACATTTTTTTTTGTCTTGTGATCTTGCCATGCATATTGCATGCTTGGATTTTTTTTAATAAGCTATAATTGTGTAACTACTTTCTAAGGTTCTACCCTTTGTGAGAGTGGACCCTTTTGTTACTCCACCATGCCTGTGTTGACATGACATGGTTATGGGTACAAGATCCATGTTGGGTCCATCAAAATGTGTCTGATTTGTTGGAGTTTATGTTCGCACCCACGTGGGTGTCCATAAGTGGGTTGCGTCCCACTTCCCACTTGAGGTGTTCTTTTATTTCACAGGAGGGTTAGGTGGGCCAGCCACTTGACTCCACGTTTTTACCTTTTGTAAGGGTTTTCCCCATCGTGTATATATATATATATACACACACACACACACACACACGTGCGAGAGATTGATTTAACATTCAATCTCTTCTCTTCCTACAACTTCTCTCTCTAACCCTAATCTCTTTCTCCAACTTCTTCCGCCTCCATTACTATTTCTCTTTCTCTCTTTAATATTTTCTCTACTGGTTACAATCTAAATCACAACATGGTTTCCATGCTCACTTTTTCTATGTACTTGGTGTCAATGCCATCAATGTGTTCACCACCACTAATGGTTGCCATCGGTGGTCCTAAGGTTACTCTCTGCTTCGTATGCTTTGTATGTGTGAGAGACATTTTCTAACTTAGGGCTTTGAGAGAGAAAGAGAGTAAAGTGTTAAGGTAAACATGCATCCACACTTACAATAATAAGTTACAACTCTAACTCAAAAACAAAATTAGTATGTACTGTGACTTGTATGATTCACGATTCAATCATATGACTGAGTTATATTTAAATTAAGATATTAAAACGACATCGAAGTAATACAATTAAAATGTTACAATATAGAAAATTACAAAATTAACTATCTAGGTGTGTCCAAGTACCCAAAGATTAGGGAATTGAGCAAGTCCGACACTTGGACAGGTACCTATATCCGACACCTGTACTCATACCTGTGTAATGTAGGTTCTATCCTTCCTGTGCTTTAACATTTGCATAGGTGTTTACTGGTAGTGGTAAGTGATTCCAATTTGGATAGCATTTCCCTACAAGTGAATAGGTGAAACTGGTTAGTCGAAGAATGTACTTGTCAAATTCATGTAAAAGTTGAAATTTCTTTAATAAGCTAATAAATGTTGTGCGGAACTGCTTTTCACTGTAGTGCATTACTACCTAATACAAGAGATAGAATGCCTTAACTGTTATTGCAGGAGGATTGTTAAACTGGTTGCTTTATCTCTGTTAGGGAGGTTTAGAATATTTTGTGGACTGGTAAAACACAAGTAATTTGGGTTTTTTGATTTAGGCGTTATGTTGTCTATAATACCAACTGTTAATGCTTTGAGGTTGCTGAAATTCTGGTAATTGTTAGGGTGGTTCGGAATTATTAATTTGATGGACATGAAATGAAAGAGAAAAAACACGTGTTAGCTCGCAGTTATCTGCACAAGTGAACAAAAACTTTATGAAGGTTCTCACACGTATTGATGGGTGTTGTTTGTTCCTATTTAGAGTTAGGTTTGCTGGTCAGTTTTTTAAGTCTTGCAGTCAATCTGCTTGCTTAAGGCTGAATGTTCTTGGACCGCAGCTAATTCCTTTTTTTTTTAGCAAATTCCTATGTAACAACGACATGGCATTTTTAGGGTTTTTTGCCGTGTCGACACAGATACGTGTGTCGACATGGACAGACACGGGAATAGACATGTAGGGCCGAATCGCTAGCCGGAGTCGTCTCCACAGCAAAGCTGCCGCTGGCATCACCGCTACCGCTGCGCCAACCCATGACACCTTCCCCCTTTCGGGCCATATAAAGGGGTGGGCTAGGGTCTATTTAGTGGCCCATTCCGGACTTGGGTCTATTAAGTGTCCGATTCCATTCTGGTAAATGTTTGAAAAAGAAAATAGAAAAATGAAAAGTTCTTTATATACCTTATATATGTGAGTGTGTGTGTGTGTACGGACGTGTCTCCGTATCGGATTTTTTAGGTTGCCGTGTCAGATCTTCTTCGGGAGCATTTTTTATTTTGGAATTGATATCTTTTTTTTCTTCTTATTCTACTTCTCGCTCTCAGATTCACATCCAATGGACTGTATTTTGATGATGGATTTTTTAATCTTATCGATTTCATTTTGGAACAGCCAAAGATTGCGTCCTACTATTCATGAGATTATCACATCCAAAATAAAAGCTCATGCAGCAATTCTAAAGTCATCGAGGCCTGGCATTGGTCAAGCTGCCAGAACTGCTAGTTCAGGTTTACATTATTTGAAAGGACAATTGGAAAGCTACCAGTTGCTGAAACAGAAGCGTCAAAATGGGATATTACTGGCTGGCACACTATTGGCAGTTAGTCCAGTCTCACCAGTGATGGCTCCCACAGGAGCAGCACAGGCTGCAGCCAAAGAACTTCTTGACTCGATATTGGACACCATCATTCGAATACTTGGTGAAATATTATGACAGACTAGTTCAAGCATTTGTTTTTTCCCCTTTCCTTCTTTGAATTAATCTTCACGGCTATAATTTTTTCAGAGAACCATGTTATTGTTGGTGAGCTTCTGGAATCTAAATCGGCACAACAGAGTGACACAAGCACACCAAAGTCGATGAATGGAGACATAAACTGGAACCCTGATTCTGAAGCATCCCAAGTTACTGGAGGCTACAGTGTGGGTTTTTCCTTGACAGTCTTACAGGTAGTCTGTTTAGTTGTGTTTGTCATTCCTTTGTATTGATATTAACTACTGGCTTTCAAGAATTTTTTTCCCTGGACTGGAATTGTGTGTTTGTAATTTTGTATACGAGAAAATTGCATGGGAAACGTGTTTCTGAAGTTCTCTTTCCTTAGACATTTATTTTTTTATCTGTGTGCAAAAGAGTGAATGTCAACAACTGATATGCGAGATTCTGCGAGCAACTCCAGAAGCTGCGTCTGCAGATGCTGCTGTTCAAACAGCTAGGCTTGGAAGCAAGGTTCCTTCCAAGGAAAAGAGGCAAGTTCATGTTTTTCGGACATTTCATATTCAAGTCTTTTAGATGGTCATACTTGCTATTAAAAATGTGAGCACTAGATGTCATTAAATAGAGATTAGGATTCATGCATAGGTTTTCTTATGTCAGTTATATATACACTTGTTGGCATTCATGATCATGGTTCAAAATATCGTTTCATCTTGGTTTGTCTTGGCCAAGGCATCTCGGATTTTGCATGGCTGGAATGAAACATTAGGAAAATACCAATTTTTTTGAATGTTTCGGTTTGTCACGCTTCGCTTCAGCACGAGACATTGAGACAATATGAAAGATTCAGAAAATCTGCGATACGGAAAAAATGAATTATTTTCTTGATTGCTGCTTTATATGTCTGGCTGCATAAAAATGGTATAACATTTAGGTTGTTACTTCATTTGATTGGGTTAGTTTTTGGTCTAGTAAATCTTCTAGATGGGACATGTAAAATGGATATCTTGAATTGAGAGGAATATATGACTCGTGTATGGTAGAGGATCATACTATCAAAAGATAATACAGAGACTACTCCATGTGTGCTTCAGACATTATTTAGTCTACTGTCTAATATGTGGACCTCAAGTGGGAGACTTCTTAGACTGAAATCAGCTTGATCATATGATTTTAACCATATAGTAGATTGATCTTTTTTTAAGATTGGCACCCTTGTGTTTTTAGCTGAAAAAGGAACCAATTGGTTGGATGATTAAGGTTGTCCTATGGGTCTAATGTTTGGTTTGGCAAATCTTCTAGTTGAGGTCTACAAGTTGGACGTTTTGGATTGATAAGACTACTTAGTTGAGGCCTATACTACTAAAAGCATGTTAGTCCTGGTATTACCACTCTTATGATGGTACCTACTCTATATGACTATATTACACAATGATACTTATGAACTTGAACTTTTAATCAGTGGGACTCTAGTAAGAGATCACTTTAATTGAAAATCAAATTGGATGACTTGAACCACATGATAGCAATTATGATTTGTCACAAACATTGGCCCATAGACCCCTGAATGTTTGAACAATCTCTTAGTGATCCTTAACCCCCAAAATCAGCCCAATAGGCGATTCTTAGCCATTTAGTCATAGATCTAAATTATGGTTGATCTAGGCTAGATCTAATTTAGATCTACAGTTCATATCATAGATCTAAGATAGATTTATGTTTAAAATCGGAAATCTATAATGAAATTTTGTTGTTAATTGAAATTTGAATAATTAAATTTCAGCCAACTTATTTAATTAAACAATTTAAAATTTAAAATTGTTACGATTTTCCTACTTCCTTAGTCTAGAAGTCTCGGATTCCAACCAAAGTTACTTTCTTCGTTTGGGCAGCTGCTATGGATAAGATCCTGACAGTGGATCACTTGAGGTCCAGGGGCTTCTTTATTGTGGATTATTGCTGCATGTGCAGACACAACGGTGAATCCGTCAACCACCTTTTCCTCCATTGTGACTTGGACAGGGAGGTGTGGTACGCGTTTATGTCAGAGTTCGGGATGAACTGGGTGATGCCAGAGTCCCTTATGGAGATTTTGTTCAGTTGGCACTCTTCGGCTTTCTCTCAGAGAGGGAGGATCCTTTGGAGGCTTCCTCCGTTTGCGATTGTATGGGGGCTATGGAAGGAAAGAAACTGAAGAGTCTTCGAGGACAAGAGTGAGGAGATACCAACGATTATTCTCAATATTAAAGGGATGATCTTCTTATGGTCTAAATTGTTCTCTAAATGTCGTGGGCTCTTTTTTGAAGACTTTGTGATTAGATGGGATACTATTTGTAGTAGGGAGGGCTGATCTTAGTGCTCTGTTAGGCTAGCCGTTGGTTCCAGGGCTAGCCCTGTGTAGGTCACCTCCACCTCATTTTCTTTGTTGTTTTTGGCTTTGGCATCTTTTTAATAAAACTTATACTTATCAAAAAAATTTAAAATTTAAAATAAAACAATGTTAAAATTACCTTTCAAGTTTCAACCTTAATTTAACTCATACAAGTATTTTAGTGGATGATTTATAGGATCTATAAACTTGTTGTTTTCAGTGTATTTGTGTGTATCCGTAAGTATTGGTTCATAGTTGTGAGAAAATATGTTCTTTTTTAGTATAAATGATTGTAGGGGTCATTTAATTGCTTTAATATCTTTTTATAAGCTTATTTGTGCGTTAAATTCATTATTTCGGGTTTGTCTCGGTTTTCCTCCTGATTGAGACGTAACTCGAGACTGAGATTTAAACTACTCACTCACGATGGAGGATTGCATGGATATTTGCACATAATAAATTATTATTAGCGAAAATTACTTTATCCCAAAGTTAACTTGCAACTTTGAAGTGTTGTTTTCGAAGACATACTATGTTTCTAGAGCTTAATTGCTTCTAAAAAATAAGAGATGATTATCATGGAATATTTTTTGTGCCCAAGTTTAATTTGTGCATAAAACTTGTTATGTCGATGGTTTTTGTGTCTTAGTTGCATTAATGATACTATTATATTAGATTTAGATATATTGGCATGAAATCAAGATCTTGGAGCTAGTTTGCTATTGTTTTCAGAAGGTTTTATTCTAGAATAGTTTGAAAACATTTAGCCTCATGGCCTCATAAGTATTGTAAACTCGAAAAATATCACTTGATTGAGAGCATTGGCGGCATGCGAAACTATGATACCCGGATACTTCAAAATGGGTGCCGTATCTGTGTCGGATACTTCCATTTTAAGTGTAAATGCCGTATCCTCCCCGTGTCGGTCTCGTGTCTCTGCCGTATCTGGATAACATAGTGCGAAAGCATTTGTCCTGGGCCATTTATTTATCTAGGGGGAAACGACTTTCCCCAAATACTAGCAATTGGAGAACTCTTCCCGGAAAATCCACCAAAGAGTCATAAAGATGAACTCAGAGAAAAATCCTCTTTTGGATACACCTCTTGAGAGATCTTATTTAGTCGGCTGAGAATAGACTTCCACTATTTCCCTTCCCAACAAAGTTGTCCTAAAATTCGGTCATTAGTTGCAGATGAGGGTTACTCCAATATCATAGAATAACCCTCAAGCTGGGATGGGGGTCCTAAGGGCTTTCATTTATGTTGGATTATATGAGGGATATAAGGAGGAACCTTCATTTGATTTTTATTTCAGACAGAGTACTAATCTATGTCACAATGACATCATACTTCTAGGTTTTTCTTTTTTTCCATGTCTACATGTATCTGTTGGAAGTTATGTGGCACCCCACGTGGGCTGTCACGTGGGTGTCTTTAAGTGGGTCACGTGGGAGTCTTTAGTGGGCTGCGTCCCGCTACCCACGTGGGCCTTCTTTTTTACTTTGTACGTAGGTTAAGTAGGCCCACCACTTAACCCACGACTAGGACTTTATGTTGTAGTGGGACTCTCCTACCACTAGGACTTTATGTTGTAGTGGGACTTTCCCACCTCTTCGAGTTGTAATGGGACTCTCCCACCTCTTTTAGTTGTAGTGGGACTCTCCCACCTCTTTGTGTTGTAGTAGGACTCTAATCCCATCTCTTATATATATGAGTGAGAGAGAGCTTGAATAATAAGTTCAACTCTCTTCCCTTTCTGTAATCTCTCCATCTTCTTCTTTTTCCATATCTCTTTCTCCCTTAAATCTTTCTCTATTGGTTAAAACCTAAATTACAACAGTATCGACATGGATATGCATGTTGACATGTTCTGACACAGATCTTGACATGAACAACAGTAATATTTTAATAAAGAAATGATTTCTAAATGAAAGCTGGTGTGTTGAATCCTCATATACAGCTTTATTAATTTTTTAAACACATGTAGTTGTTTGATAGTCTTCCCTCTTATAAACGTACTTATGTTTATTAAGTTATTGGATAGCTCAATGGTGTATCATGTATTGATTTTTATTTTTAGTTACTTTTCATTATTTCTTTCCGTATTTTATTTGAAAAAATTCTTAAATATAACTAAATTATTATGTTATTTTGTTTAGATAAGTTGATATTATGTTATAATACGTGTATGGATGTGTTACTTTTTAGGCTTTTGGCAGCCACCATGTCAGATACCTTGTGTCTATGTCAGACATCAATACACATGTTAGTGTCATTATTACGTAGGTGCTACTGAGTTTGCTGATTTGTAGGCAAGGAATTGTTGAATAGATTGTAAATTTGTAATTGCATATAATATAAGAGACCCTCTTTCTTAATACTTTCAGTATCTCTCTATTTCTTTTAATAATAAAAATTGATTTGATATATATAAAGAAGGATAAGTACTAGGTATACTTCATTAAGGCTTTTCAAAAACATAAAGAATGTGAAGAACTTGGAACTTTTTGCAATGGCCTGGCCCCTTCCCCTGCTGAAATTGGCATGTAGAGCTCAGGAAGTGATGTTTCTCAACCAAAAATGTGAATCGAGATCATTTTTTATTTCACTTATTAACAGATATTGCTTGTTGGTCTATCAATTTAAATGAAGAAATAGGGATCATATTATGATTAACACCTATTGTATACAATTATTATTAGAGACTGAAGGCGTAACTTCCTTTATGCTTGTAACAATTTTTTATGGAAATCGTTCAGACATTTCTATGTAGATCAACACAAAATAGTATTTATTTTAGACCTTCAACCTTGCTTATTCTCCCCAACAATGTGTGTTTTGTGGATATTGTTATTTTTTTCCTGGTTAAGTAACGATATTATATTAACATGAAAATACAAGGCTAAGAGGTGCCTATTTGCACGAGTCATTGATCAGGAGTCCATATCGTCTGCACCATCAAAGTATGACGATAACTAACAGACCGTTCTCTAGCTAATTCCCTGATGTGATCCATGTTGAGTAGTCTACAGACTCTACACCTTTCTACATGGTATTCAAAGAGTCCCTAGCCACAGGAAAGGACAAGGATAAGGAGATCTTTCATTTTCATTTATCTATTTATGTCCATCTAGAAAAAATCAGATTCCCCTCTTTTCGACTCTTTTTTATTGGATTTCCTTTTATTATATTGAAAACCTCGTGGAAAGTCCCTTTGCCCATGCAATCCCAATTTGTGGTAGGACTGCTATCCTTTAATATGGTGGACTATGTGAAGTAATTATTTCTTCACTTTCTTGGCCTTTGCTTCCTATGGAAACCTACCATCATTTTTAACTCATGAACCAAAATGAGCCCTATCATCCCTTTTACCCCTTGATTCTGCTTCAAGTAATGATGCCTTGAATTTTAAAGCCAACCTGTGGTCCTCTAGATTAGATTGGTATTGTGATTCATATGATTTATTAGATTACTCATAGCAAGTGTGGATTTTATTGTTATATGTAGATATATATCACATTTTGTTAGTTATAATACCATTTTCAAGTTGTTTTCTTTGCTTAAGATTGTTATAAAATTATTTCATATAGAAGCTTTGGGTTACAGGAATGGCTCAGAAGATGGTCTTACTTTTGCTTTTCGCTTTACTGATGCAACGATTTCCATCCCCAACCAAGGTACTATACGAGCAATTTTATGAGCAGTTGTTTTATTCTTCATCTTTGAACCGGCATCTAGTTTTGATGTACCATGATTTGGCTGTAATGATATGCGTACAATTATGGATTTTCATAATATCCTTGATTGGGTTTACTAGTATTTTCATCTTTCTTGGTTAGGCATAGTTAGTTTGAGCATATTCATTTCTCTTAACGATTAGTGGTTTGTTAATATGTTATGATATGTATGTTTCTTTTGAAAAAAATTCCTTTTGTCTAGTTTAGTAAGTTTGATGAACTTCTAACGTGATAAATAAACCCATAATGTAGAGACTAGTAACTGCATGATGGGAAGTTTTTAGTATTTTGTGAAGCTGACAATTGAGTATTCCTTCTTGCTTCCAATCCCCCGGCCTACTATTGCCCAAGGAACTTATGTTAAAATTTGGCTTAAGTACTCTTTCTGGTTCCAACTGTGTAAACTTTTAACTTCTCGGCTATAAATTGACTCCCGTTTTTTTTT
Source organism: Euptelea pleiosperma (assembly GCA_035048495.1). Taxonomy (NCBI): domain Eukaryota; kingdom Viridiplantae; phylum Streptophyta; class Magnoliopsida; order Ranunculales; family Eupteleaceae; genus Euptelea; species Euptelea pleiosperma. Next base: position 40,992,890 of record CM068544.1, on the reverse strand, counting down.
TTTTTTGATAAGTAATAATATTTATTAAGAAGGGGCAAGCCCTAAGGGAAACAACAAGAGAGGCCCTCAAGGGAAGGACCTCAAGCAAAACCTACAGAGAGAATCGCTAGGGATCAGAACCATGTACCAGCTCTTCCCATCCAATTACAAAATCATAAAAAAAGTCCTCTAAACTCCGAAGCTACCGAGGACCAAAGATACAGACACACTTGCCGATATTAGACACCCCGGGGTGGGGGCAGGAGCAGGCGCGGGCACAAGGAGTCGGTCAAAACCCAATAGCCCAACATATTGACATTTCGTATATTTATGTTAATATCGGAAGGTATTTTGTTATATAAATATCAGTTAATAGAAGTAATAAACATATAAGAACATCTCGTTAGATATAAATAAATTGAAATTATAATTGTTATACTTATACTATAATACTACTAAAAAAGGATGGAACTTAAAAGTTGTGTCGACATACATGTTCAGCATGTTGGCTGTGCATATCCATGGAGAAGCGACTCCCATGCTAATACAGTTTACTAATTTTGATATACAAAGTAGTTAGTAAATTAATCTTTTCAAGTGATAATACTGCCTCCTAGAAATTTGAATGTGCCTTACAAATCTTGGAGCACACAATGGTTGGCATTGCAAACTAAAACTCATTTTACTATAATGTTAAGAAGGGTTGCTTTTGTTAGTAGGATCTGTCTAGATGTGAGGGAATGGGGCTTGCCTTTGCTTCTCAAAACCATCCTGCACTTTTTTCGCAATGGGATCCCAAATCTTTTTTTTTTAAAGAATTTGCAAGTCTATATCTGTAAGAAAAATTCTTAGTGTTTTACCTTTTACGTCTTGCTTAACATTTCATCCTTTATTCCAGGAGTTGATCTCATTCGCCAAGGATGGAGTAGGAGGGGTCCAAATGTACTGCAGGAAGGTTATGGGACTGCAGCCGTTCTTCCTGAGCAAGGAATCTATTTAGCAGCATCCATATACCGACCCGTGCTTCAGGTTTTGTACTAGCATATATCCTTTCTTTTTATATTAATATATTGAATGCGTATAGGATAGTTTGCTGATCTGGTGAAATTTGCAGTTTACTGATAAGGTTGCATCTTTGCTGCCCCAAAAGTATTCTCAGCTTGGGTAAGCTAGCAACCTCTTCAACTATTTTCATTGCATTTAAGTGCATACAAGTAGCATGTTGCTGTGCATCATCATTATCATAGGGATCGAGCATTCCAAGTAGTTTCCTTTTCCTTCCTTTTATTCATTCCTTGTCAATATTTGCATATGTCTCGAATTGAGGGTTAGTTAGGGACTGTGAATGCTTGAGATGTGAAAAAGAATGATATTTGTTGACCTATCAGCCTATGTCTTATCCCAAAACTTGAAATATGTGTCATGCCTCTGATAGTTTGATTCTTTAGTTTAAGTGTAAAACTGACTATTCCCTCAAGTATGAACAGGGTCTAAGACTGTTAACTGCCTACTAATTATCTTTATTGGTTAGTGCTATCCCTGGGTCGCATAGATTTCAACATCATGCGAACAGGATGCAAGGCTTCCTGTTGTGGCTTGAATCAGTAACCAGCAGCATGCTTTGTGTCAGCTTGTGGGTTCTTGGCCTGCAATTGTGCTCTTGTTGGCTGCTTAATTTTTTGAAAGGTGCCTTACTGCATGTTTCTTGAACAGTAAACTATGGTTAAGCTCGTCAATGCAATTTGTAACTTGTGTGCATAATCATATAGCACATGCATGAAGGTCAAATAGTGTTTGGTTATTTCATGATTAAAAGGAATGATCACGGGGGATTTCATGATACAATGTCAAAAATACGAGCTTTTCAATACTAGACATGTGTCTCTTGAATTAGCTCACCATGATATTAACTCTTCGAACCTTACTATGCATATGTGACAGTTCTTTTCTTCCATAAGTAGTTCCAGCTGTTATATCAGAGCAGGACATTAGGGACTTGAAGTTAAAACTTGGGTTCTTTTATTTGGTTTAGATAGTTAGTTGTACGATAATGTTCATAATATGGTACGCGTTAGGGTCTTGTAGAACTTCCATCCCTTTGGTTGGTTTGTTTGCTACGTGTTTAAAAACATGATCTAATTGTTTTGTTGTTTCAAGCCTTTTGTTTTGTAGGAATTAGAATTCTTTGTGGCATTTGACTTTTTGTACCTTTCTAATCATATGGCCTTGATAATTCTCGTCCAACTTGTTTTCTTTTGTGCTTTTGATGTACAATTTCCTTTAGATTGCATCGAGTTTGTGTACCTTTCTAATCACGTTGGCCTTGATAGATATATATTTGATGAGTAATGAGTTTGTTTTGAAAAAGGGAAGAGCCCCCCAAAACTGTACAAAATCAGAATAAGCTAAAGAAAGAAACCTATTCCGAAGAAAAGGAACCGAGGTGGATAAGGTCTTTCTATATTGCATTGAGTTTGTGTACCTTTTCTAATTGTTTTCATGTGCAATTCTGTAATTCAGAGGTTTAACTATTTGCAGCTTTTCCGGCTTTGCCTCTTAATATATCTTAAACTTGTCAACAAAAAAAAACTACTTGCACTTTGTATTCCTTAAAAAATTATGCAATTCCTCTCCTTCCACAAGCTCCCATAGAGTACGTGAGGAGCCTCCATGGTATTCAGCCTAAGGCTGAAACTGAGGACAGGTCCTCCATTGATAAGGTCTTTAACACTTTTTGGAATTACCCACTCGATTTGGAAGGGCCAGAAGAATTTTGTGTTGAAAAAGCACAATGAAGGAGGAGATGGTCAACTGTTTGGCATCCTTTTTTTGCATAGAAAACACATCCTTGTTTAAGTTATTTTATTCTGCAAAGTTTTTGGCCAACAATTTCCTTTAATTTGCTTTTGGATGGAGTACCTTTCATATCACTCTGGCCTGGATAATTCTTGATCAAGTTGTTTTCTTCAGCAAGGTTTTTGGTGTACAATTTCCTTTATAAGTTGCATAAACTCTTTTCTTGTTCCAGCCATTTTAGTTAACGCACATATCATGGGTATTGCACTTCTTCCATCTAATGTGGCTTTCTACTCTGGGACTTCTAAAATTTACAGGAATGATGGATTGCTAGCATTTGTGGAGAACTTTCTGAAGGATCATTTCTTGCCTACAATGTTTGTAGATTATCGGAAAGGCGTCCAGCAAGCTATATCAAGCAAGTTCTTTCTTCAGAATCAAACTTTATATTTTGACAAGCCTTACTATTATAAAGAATTCTTTTAGCATAAATTAATAGAAAGACAAGATAGTATCATAAATTCCCTTTTTTCATTTGAAACTTCTCTCTCGTAACCTATAACCGCTTCTTCCCTATGTCTCCACCCATGTTTTCTTGTCATTTGGCAACACAAAAATAAGTAACTTATTGACTTTTATAAGCCAAAAAGTTAAAAAGTTGGTTTGGATGTGTTTCATATTTTAACTTTTGAAAACTTAAAAACTAACTTAAAATTGAAGCTAAACTTTTTAGCTTTTAACTTCTAAGAGAAATTACTTCTCAAAAATTAGAATGCCTCCCGACACTTTTAATTTCTCTGACTTTTTTGGAGGTAAAAATCAACTAGTAAGTTCTGCTACAAGTGGAAGTGCTTGTACTTCACATTCCCAAACGCCCCCTAAAACTACCTGCAAACACAATTCTTAGCCCCTTTTTCCCCTAGTATGTTGTTACATGGTTTCTACAAGCTCTTGCAAACAGTATTTTAATAACAACATGTGCAGGATGTTCTTCTATGGAAATCCAATTTATTGATTTGAATAGTAATCATATCTTTCTTATTCAAACTACATCGATTGCTTTCATGTGAATTATGTATTTATTTTTATGTGTAGGTCTCTTTTTTAATTTTTTGATATATGAACCCCCTCCAATACACAAGGAAAGAAAAGAACTAGGGAGGATGAACCTCACTATTAATACAAAAATATACAAGACGAAGGGAGGAAATATCAACTTAACCAGACTTCTTCCCATCTAAATACAAAATCATCAAACGTATTCCCTTAAATTCTTTAGAAGGGGATGACCAAAAATACAGTAATGCCTTAACTTTCATGATCAAGGTGTGAAGCTCCTGCACCTTATCTTTAAAGATGTGCATATTCCTTTCCTTCCAAATCGTCCAAAAATAGCAAAGGGGATCAACTTCCAGAGGATGAGACCACGAGCTACAAAACTCTTGTTAAACAACCATTTACCCCAAAAGATCGACCTGTTAGGGAAAGGCGAAACAACTATGTATACCAATGGGTCGTCGGGCCAACACAACACATGCGCGGGAACAAGTCATCCGCTAACACCACCCCCCCCCCCTCAGCGGGAATACACTCCGCTGGAGACTTGAACCCGCGACCTCCTAAGCCTTAAGGCTCTGATACCATGTTAAACAACCATTTACCCCAAAAGATCGACCTGTTAGGGAAAGGCGAAACAACTATGTATACCAACGGGTCGTCAGGCCAACACAACACGTGCGCGGGAACAAGTCATCCGCTAACAACTCTCAAAGGGCTAGCTAGAGAAGAGGGGATAGTGGATAAAGAGAAACCATTGAATGAAGTGTCCAATCATTCACTACTTGAATGAAATGACTCCAGTAGTAACCTGATGGAGCATGGAAAGCCACGACAAATGATAGGTAGTAAGGAAGAGATGATCCACAATTCACAACTAGATCTACATGATCTACGTAGAGACTTGATGTTTGGCATGATTTGCCCCCAACTGATCAGGTGGTCAAGATACGTCCAGTTTGCCTCCAGTTTGGCATGATTTGCCTCCAGTTTGCTGGACGATACTCTCATCTTCCTTGATCAGGATACGTCCCAATTGAGATTTCTTAAAGGTCTCTTTGAAGTTGTTTCGGGTCTTCGAATGAATCTCTCCAAGAGCAAATTGTATGGTGTGGGAGAGGTTGAGGACCTTGAGGGTTTGGCTAGTATCCTGAAGTGTTGTATTGACAAATTCCCATCCACTTATATGGGTCTTCCCCTTGGGGCAGCTTATAGATCCAAAACTATTTGGGAGCCGGTGGTTGAAAGCTTTGGGAGGAGACTAGCTACATGGAAATCTAGATACCTATCTAAGGGTAGCAAATTGGTATTGATAAAAAGTTCCCTCTCGAGTTTGCCCATCTATTATATGTCTTTGTTCTTGATACCGAGAAGTGTGCTAAACACTTTGGAAAAGATTATGAATCAAACAGCTCAAATCCATGAATCATGCCCTCTTGGGCAAGTGGTTATGGAGATTCGGGGTGGAGGTTTCCAGTTTATGGAGGATTGGTATGCAAGGTAAGTATGGTGTCTCTCTCTTCGGGTGGGAAAGCAGCTTGGTCAAGTGTCCGTACGGGTGCAATATGTGGAGAGGTATTCTTAAGGTGTCTAAGGACTTTGCTAAAGGGGTCTGTTTCGAGATTGGAGTTGGTGATAGAATTAGATTCTGGGAGGATACCTGGTGTGGTGACACTCCCTTTCAAGAGGACTACTCGGAGCTGTATTCTATTTCTGAAAGGAAGATGGGGTCCATTCAAGATTGTCTCCTACTTGAAGGGGAGGCAGGGGGGTGGAATTTGGGCTTTAGAAGAAATCTGAATGATTGGGAGATTGATCTGTTATTTAGATTGTTATCAAGGTTGCAGGATTTCCAATCTTCGGCCTTCGGTGCAGGATAGAAGAGTTTAGATTTGGACCAAGTGTGGATCTTTCTCAGTTAGGTCGTTCTACGAGTCGATGAAAAGGACTGAAGGCCCCTCCTTTACGGTCTTTGTCTTTCTTCACTTGTTGGCAGATCATCTCCTTTTGCATTGTGAGATAGCTATGGAGATTTGGAGTTCCTTTCTGAAATGATTTTGGGATGAGTTGGATTATGCCAGGCTCTCTAATGTCCCTTCTTATAGGCTGGAGATCCAAGGCCTTCTTTGCCAGAGGGAATGTCTTATGGAGAATGCTCCCTCTAGCTATAATATGGGGTATTTGGAAGGAGAGAAATCAGAGAGTTTTTAACAGATTTGTTTTCCATCATTCTTAGCGTCAAAGGGTCGATGTATATGTGGTCTAAGGCTTTCTCGGAATGGGGGTTTGTTCTTTGAAGACTTTGTCTTTCGGTGGGGCATTATTTGTAATCGGGTTGGGAGCTGATGGGGGTTTTCCTTGTTTCTGCTTGTTTTCGTTTTAGTCTATTGTAGGCCATCTCGTCCTCTCTAGCTAAGGTTGTTGTTTTCTTTGGCTTGGCCCTAATAAAGCTTTTACCTATCAAAAAAAAGGGAGAAAAGAAATCCAGCCATGCTCAACAGGGAATAAGGCTTTAGACGAACATATGAGCTGAGTAAATAATTTGTCAGAGAATGGTCCTTTCGAGTTCCACTTCCAGCACCGTCTATCATCTTCATCTACATGACCAGACACATCAAGTCTATTAGGAAGCTTGGAAAGTTCATTCAACTCCCAATCTTTAATATTCCTCCCAAGACTCAAGTTCCAAGATACCTCATTTCCTCCAAACATAGTCTCTGAAAAGTGCTCCTTGACAATCTAAGATATAGCCAAAAAAAAAAAGATGGGAAAGCAGATTTTAGGGAGGTTTTCCCAGAAAATGTCCTCCCACAATCTAACTCTTTATCTCCACGTCCAATTTTGAACTCTAGCCCCTTAACGAAAATCTTCATAGATCTTGGAGATGCCTTTCCATGCACTATTGCACTGACCCTGTAAGAAGTCGTGACTGGTTTGCTTTCCCACCCATACAAGCTGCTCCCTCCTATTCAATTCATGCAGAGAAGATCTGTCACTCATATTCTAGGTTGTATGCTCTACACGTGGCACATGTACTCTATGGGGATCACTACCAACTTGATCATGCAATCATAACCCTCTAATTAAGAGCCAAGCATGAACAACAAAAATACCTTAAGCAAATTTAGGTGATATCAGACGGTTATGATTGTCTATTTGGCGTATTTTTGTTAAGATCCATTGAAGGAGTGGCAACACCTTAATGGCCTACATTGGCGGGTACATGTGCCATTCGTATGATATTCAACCTAGAAGATGGGTGAGAAATTTGCCCAAGAGACTCCAAGTTTCCCCATTTTCTTAGCAACTTGTAGCATTGGTGTGGCCGAATTTTGATTGTGTCCTTGTCTTAGCCATGACCACAGACATCCACAACTTCATCATTGTGAATTAAGATCTCAGTTTGGGAACATGACTTGTAACTTGTAAGAGCTCAATAATAAATTGAGTCCGAGTTTGAGATGACTTGAATGAGTCGTTATGACACATCTTTTAGTGAGAGAAAAATATCTGAAAGATAATTATAGAAACTCAAAAAATGGTCGATGAAGATTGAAAACGTAAACCTCAAACTTCCATGTTTTTATTTATGGATTATGATCTTTGGTTTGGAATTTGGTTCATTTGGAGCAGATATAGAGTCAAGTCTCAAATTCGAGATGTCTTGAACTATTCACTGTGATATGTCTTTTTGGTGAGAGAAAGAAATCTAAAAAATAAATTGAAAAAAACAGGATATGAAGGTTAAGTGCATAAACCTTTACGCAATGACATACCAGATGCTGGCACATGACTCATTAATTCTCTCATACAATGATACACTTGTTATGGAGGATGAACTATCAAAATTCAGATTCAATCAGTAAAGTGTCATTATTAATTTTTTTTTTGATCGGTTAAAGTATCATTATTAATGTATCTATAACAATTAACAAAGTATCAATTATCATTAAGCATGTGTGTACACTATCAATCATCAAGTGATTCAAATTGTTTATATTTGAAGTATGGGTAATTGGTATCAATCAACTATTCACATCGAGTATAGACTGTAAACTAGTAAGCAGTTGACATATGTATGCTTTCAGTGCAGAATTAGAAGTCTACAAGACAAAAGTGCAGTGAGTTACACTAATAACTAACAAATATTATCACCGTTCAACACTAATCAATAATGCACTAAGAAAATTCTTAAGGAGATCTGGAGTTGCACGTCTGACTTGGTCACTGAGGTAGTATGCCTGCATGTTGGAGATACACTCACAAAGCACAATTGGAGAATACCTTTGCAACGTATGGATGTTAGGCTGTGAATTCTGTCTTTGCTTCATTCACTTAATGCTAACTTCCAAACGTTAACTTTATAGGCCCTGCTGCATTTAGGCCACGGGCACATGCTGCTTCGACTTATAGTGCATCAATCGAGAAGGGACGTCCTGTCTTACAAGGCCTGCTGGCTATTGATTTCTTAGCCAAAGAGGTAAATTCTTTCCATAAACTTTTGGCCCTCTTCAAGGAATGTGTAACTGATATTTTTAGCAATGTGGTGTGGACATGAATCTACAGTTCTACATTGAAGTTTTTTTTTTTGAAGTTCTACATTGAAGTTTTCTTCTCTTAGTTATCTTTACTGGGTAGTTTCTGAACTACCTAACTGGTACTTTATCATTGGCCTTTAGGTGCTTGGCTGGGCACAAGCAATGCCTAAATATGCTGGCGAGCTTGTGAAGTACGTCCAAACTTTCCTCGAACGGATGTACGAAAGATGTCGGACATCATACATGGAGGTTCCTCTATTTCCTTATGATTTACTTTATTTCATGTGCCTTATTTAGTTGTTCTGCTCCGGTTTCAAGCTAATATTTGATATATAGTCTTCTTAATAAACGAATACTCATAATTCTTATTACGTTTTTCATGTTCATGTCCATCTCGTATTATAACTTACAAGTGCTTAATTGAAAGGTCCATGGCTTCAAGTTTCGACAAAATTTTGTGATTGCATTTTGGCCTCACGCTGTTCCAAAATTGACATTTGAAACTTTGACCAATTTTGCTAAGTCTTATACTAAAATTTCAGTATCTTGACCAAACTTTTGGGATTTCGTTTTGGTGCAATTCACAGTTGATTGGGAATTGATATGCCTAAGGAGGCTTCACAAAAGAACTCTAGTTTCCTTGTGGTCCTAACCAATTAAGAAGGTTTCAATAGAAGATAGTGGTTGTTGGATTCTATGTACACCCACGTGGGGGTGTTCTTAGTGGGCTGCGTTCCACTACCCCCACGTGGGGTTTATTCTCTATTGCTTATGGGTTAAGTGATGGGCCCATCCACTTAACCCACAATCTCTTTATTTCATGTTAGTGGGTTAAATGGTGGGCCCCCACTTGACCCACACGATTTCTCCTTTACTTGTAGAAGGGGTTTCCCCTACTTATAAATATTACTTATGGGAGATTGAATATTCACTTTAATCTCTCCATTCTCTCTGAAACCCTAATATCTCATTCTCTCCCTAACCTCCATTATCTCTCTCTCTCAATCTTTAGCATATTGGTGACAACCTCAAACAACAATATGGTATCAGAGCATGGTTACTCTAGGGCCAAAATCATTATCCCCTAGAGTTTCCACGAAGATCTTATATGTGGGCATCCGAAGTCTGGGCAAGTTTTGAGCAAATCGCAGAGGGTCCTCCTACGAAGTTCTTGGATCTTTTCTGAAGCAAAGGAACCAGAGATCTATCATTCCTGATGTATTGCCTACTATCAGTCGTCAGAGATCCACTCTATCTCTGTTCTTCATGATTTTTTATCAGTTTTTTCTAAGAACACGTATATCGAGGTTTTTTGAGTTTTGATTTTCCTCGAGATTCGTGTCATTTTTGGGCTCTCTACCCAAACCGCCTCTCTCATAGGGCCAGTAAAGTTCGACAGAAACTTATTTCAGAATTTTTGGATCGTTGGATCTTCGGTTCGAAAAATCGGATCCCCGACTCAGTTTTTGGGTTTTTTTTTTCTACTTCGAGATTCGCACGTTGTTTGGGATTTCTACCCTAACCGCACCTCCCTGTGGATTATCCGGGATCTACATAGCTTGGTTTGGGATTTTTCTGATTGTCGGATTTCCGGTTTGAAAAATCGCCCGGGTTTTTTGCCCGGATCCGGTTTTGCTTTTTTGGGTTATCTACTTTTTTGGAAATCAAGGTTCCAAGGGCACTTCTACCGTAGACGCACCTCCCAAAGTGCTAGGAACCCCCCGAACCTTGGTTTAGATTCTTCAGACCTTCTGTTATTCAGTTGGTTATTTCTAGGCCTTCCGCTGTGATGAGTTCATCAGAGGTTTCATCAGTTGAATATAGCACTCCGTCTCATGGTTCTCATGGAGACCACAACCCCCAATTATGCATCACTACGGTCAAGTTTGATGGGACCAACTATCTTGAGTGGAAGACATCGGCACTCATGTACATCGGGGGACGTGGCTACAGTGAGTACCTCACAGGAAAGACAGTCCAGCCTGCTGCCACAGACAAATCCCATCGGAAATGGGTTATGGAGAACCTTACGGTGATGTCTTGGCTTCTCCATTCGATGCAACCCCAGATCAGTAGGGGGTTCATGTTCCTTCCTAGAGCGAGGGAAATCTGGGATTTTGTTACCCAAACCTATTCTCAGGTTGGCAACTTTGTGAAGCTCTATAAGTTATGAGCAAGAGATTGCTTGTCTCCGACAGGGGCAGCTCAAGCTTGGTACCTATTATGCTGCTCTCCGAAGCAAATGGGAAGAAATAGATCATTATCAGGACTGCACCCCGGTTTGTGCTGCGGATGTGAAGTCTTTCCGTGCTATGGTTGAGTAGTCCCGGATATTCTAGTTCCTTTCCGGCCTTCATCCTAGTTTCAAGGCTACCCATGTTCAGATACTTGGCAGATCTCCTCCCTCTACTTCATTGGCACAGGTCTATGCCTACATTCAGGGGGAGGATAGTCGCCGCACTGCCATGCAGCTACGCAATGGTAGTGACACTCATGATCGATTTGCCCTTGCCTCTACGTCTTAGAAGGGTCAGAAATCCTTCCAGAAGAAGACCGGTGATGACAGATGACGACCCAAGTGTGATCACTGCAGCCGTCTAGGCCATGTGAAGGACACTTGTTGGGAGCTGCATGGACGCCCACCGGGTCTGGGCCCAACTCCACGTCAGCGATCTTCAGCGAGATAGGAGCCTCCTGCAGCACTTCCTGTGGCTCAGGACACTGCACCCTCAGCACATCCTACCATTGGGGATATGGACTCTTTTTCTCCCAGTGATCTTGAGCGACTTCGTCGTATGATGGCCCAACTCAATGGGCAACCCTCCACTTCTACCTCCACCTATGCCCAGACAGGTACTAGATCTGCTTTCTCTATATCCACTGTTCCTTCTAGTCCCTCCTGGATCATCGATTCAGGGGCCTCAGATCATATGACTGGTATGTCTTCAGTTTTCTCCAGTTATTCTATTTGTTCTGGTCTTAACAAGGTTAGGATAGCTGATGACACCCTTTCCTCTGTTTCCGAGAAGGGCAATGTTCATGCCTCTTCAGCACTAACCTTGTCCTCAGTACTGCATGTTCCTCAGTTTACAGCTAGTCTTTTATCTGTCAGTAGCCTTACTAAGAATCTTAATTACAGTGTAACATTTTTTCCTTCTCATTGTGTGTTTTAGGATCTGGAGTCGAGGCGGACGATTGGCAGTGGACGTGAGGAAGGTGGCTCGTACCTCCTGGATCGCTCAGTTTCCTCTTCAGCACATCAGTCCAGCATCAGTAGTAGTAGTCGAGTCAATAAAGACCAGTTATTGCTTTGGCATAACCGGCTTGGTCATGTACCCGTGTAAGTTTTAAAGCGTGCCTTTCCTGCTTTCTCTTCTCTTCGCGATGCTCCGTTCCACTGTGAAACTTGTGAACTCGCAAAGCATTGTCGCACTGTTTTTCCTCTTAGTGAAAATAAAAGTACTATTCCTTTCAATATTGTGCATTTTGATGTGTGGGGTCCTGCCCTGGTGATGTCTTTATTTGGATTCCGATATTTTGTTACATTTGTTGATGATTTCAGTGGCTCTACTTGGGTATATCTTATGAAGTCGAAAGATGAGGTTTCTTCCATTTTTCAGACCTTCCACAAGATGGTCACCACTCAGTTCAGTACCCGACTCAAAATTCTCCGATCTGATAATGGGGGTGAGTACCTAGACGGGAGCCTTAGAGATTACTTTGCCTCTCATGGCATTATACATCAAACTTCTTGTCCGTCGACTCCCCAACAAAATGGGAAAGCTGAAAGAAAAAACCGTCACCTTCTCGAGGTTGAGCGTGCCCGTCGTCTTGGGATGCAGGTTCCAAAATCTTTTTGGTCTGAATCCATCCTTCTGGTTGCGTATCTCATCAATCGCATGCCATCTCGTATTCTTGACTTTCAGACCCCTTTGTCTGTCCTGCGACCCGATTGTCCAGCCTTCATTGTTCGTCCCCAAGTCTTTGGGTGTGTATCCTATGTGCATGTTCATCGTCACTCTCGTGACAAACTTGATGCATGGGCCTTGAGATGTATTTTCCTTGGGTACACTTCCACTCAGAAGGGATACAAAAGCTATCATCCGGGTTCGCGTCGACGTTTCACATCTCTGGACGTCACCTTTTGTGAGCACGTTCCGTTCTTTGGCAGTAAGGTCTCTCTTTAGGGGGAGTGTGATATTGTGGACGAGAGCCCTGTCCCCATGCCAATTCTTGTACCTATCTCCACTCCTGTGCCTATGGTCGAATCTGTGTCTACTATTGACAATGACACTTCTACTACTACAGCGACGGATATGCGAGTTTATGCCAGATCCAGGAAGAAATGACAAGTCACTGATTCTGTGCCTGCCAGTCTACCCTCGGATCCAGATCCAGGTATTGTTTCTACCCCCGTTTTAGTTCATGAGTCCTCAGAGACTCCTACTCCAGAGGAGGATCTACCCATTGCACTTCGTAAGGGTGTGCGCACTTGCACCGAGCACCCTATCTCTCACTTCGTTTCTTACCAGTCATTATCTCCATCTTATCAGATATTTGTTAACACTGTTTCGTCTGTTTCCTTGCCATCTACCATTGTAGATGCACTTAGTCACCCAAAGTGGAAAAGGGGCTCTGATAGACGAAATGGAGGCTCTTGAAAAAAACAAGACATGGGATCTTGTTTCTTTACCCAGGGGGGAGAAACCAGTGGGGTGCAAGTAGGTCTTCACCGTGAAGCACAAGGCAGATGTTTCCATTGATAGGTACAAAGCTCGGTTAGTTGCACAATGGGTTCACCCAGACCTATGGGATAGATTACTAGGAGACATTTGCACCTGTAGCCAAGATGAACTCAATCAGGGTTCTACTGTCCTTGGCTGCAAACAGGTCATGGCCTTTACATCATTAGCTGGATGTAAAGAACGCTTTTCTATATGGGGACCTAACAGATGAAGTTTACATGAAAGTGCCACCAGGGTTGAAGCTTGCTGGAAATGAAGACAGAGTGTGCAGACTGAAGAAAGCTTTATATGGGTTGCAGCAATCTCCTCGAGCTTGGTTTGAACGGTTCAGCAGTGCAATAAGAAAGGTAGGCTACACACAGAGTCAGGCAGATCGCACTCTGTTTGTGAATCATCTACAGACCAGTATCACTGAATTGATCGTATATGTGGATGACATAGTCATTACGGGAGTGACCCGACAGAGATCACAAGGCTCAAGGCCTTCTTGTCGTCTGAGTTTGAGAGGAAAGATCTAGGACCATTGAGATACTTTCTAGGGATTGAGGTTGCCAGGTCGTCGAGAGGCATCTTCATTTCACAGAGAAAGTATGTCCTAGACTTACTGAGCAAGACTGGGTATTTGGGTTCGCGACCAGCAGATACTCCTATTGATCATAACCATCAACTGAATTCTGAGGACGGTACACTTCTAGGTGATCCTGCCTTATTTCAGCGATTGACTGGTAGATTGATATATCTTGTCCATACACGGCCTGACATTGCTTATGCAGTAAGCGTCATTAGCCGATTCATGCATTCACCTCGGTCACCACATCTTGAGGCTGTACACAGAGTCCTTCGGTATCTCAAGGGGTCACCAGGTCGAGGCATATTGTTTGGAGTTCATGGCCACCTCAGGGTGGAAGCATACAATGATGCAGATTGGGCAGGTGGACTGACCGATAGACGGTCTACATCAGGTTATTGTACCTTTGTTGGAGGCAACTTTGTGTCTTGGAGGAGCAAGAAACAACCAGTTGTTGCCTGATCCAGTATAGAGGCAGAGTTTCGCTCCATAGCACATGGTGTGTGTGAGCTCTTGTGGTTGAAGATCATATTAGCAGAACTGGGAGTCAAGGTGATAGACCCAATGAGCCTCTATTGCGACAACAAAGCGATCATTAGCATTGCTCACAACCCAGTTCAGCATGACAGGACTAAACACATCGATGTTGATAAGCACTTCATCAAGGAGAAGCTTCAGCAGGGATTGATTTGTACACCCTATGTAAGGACTTAGGAGCAGATTGCCGATATACTTACTAAGGGAGTCAACAAGTCAATCCTGAATACATTGATAACCAAGCTGGGCATGATGGATATCTTCGCATCAACTTGAGGGGGAGTGTTGGATTCTATGTACACCCACGTGGGGGTGTTCTTAGTGGGCTGCGTTCCACTACCCCACGTGGGGTTTATTCTCTATTGTTTATGGGTTAAGTGATGGGCCCATCCACTTAACCGACAATCTCTTTATTTCATGTTAATGGGTTAAGTCGTGGGCCCCCACTTGACCCACACGATTTCTCCTTTAGTTGTAGAAGGGGTTCCCTTACTTATAAATATTACTTATGGGAGATTGAATATTCACTTCAATCTCCTCATTCTCTCTCAATCCCTAATCTCTCCTTCTCTCCCTGACCTCCATTATCTCTCTCTCTCAATCTTTAGCATATTGGTGACAACCTCAAACAACAACAGTGGTGCCATAAAGATTATATCTCTCCCTTTTTAAGCTGGAATTGGACCATCCTATTTCATTCTTTATGTTCTTTTTTCTTTCTTTTGAAGCAATGTTTTTAAATGCGGAGGCATGGGGAGAGGTGCTTCAATGGCCTAACGTGTTACCCTTTTAAATTGAATAGCTTACTATTATTTAACTGTGATTTAGCGTAAAAACAAAAGAAAAAAGGAAAGAAATTGAATTTCTTATGGTATGGTTGTCCCCACCAGCATATGCATGTGAGGTGCACTCCTCTGAGACAAGGCATTAAATGTGAGGTGTAATCCTTTTTTAAAGCCTCGATGGATGAGGCGTATGTCTCACAAACTTTTAAGCTTTTTTAATAAGCCTCACGGCATTTTGGGAAAGCCTAACCTCAAGGCGTAAGCCTCGAACACCTTTTAAAACACTGTTTTGAAGAGGTGCCTAATAAATGAGTACAGATCTGCATTTCATGGTTCCTAATTGCAGGAAAAACATGTTGTCTTGACCTACTTGTTCACTATTAAATACATCCTCTATTTTCTTAATGCTTTTGGAAGCAAGTTGACTATCTAGTTTGAAGCTTCTGATAGAGTTATACTTTCCTTTCTGAATTGAGTGCTTTCTAAAATATAATTGATATGCATAGAGGAGTTCATGGAAACCAACGTTATAAAGAAATAGTATCTTATCTCTTAGCATTCCTCAGATTGGGCAGTGATACACGATGAATGACCACGTTGTTTTTAATTCACTGAAAATTGGTCTGAAATTTTCTTGGGTTATGTATCAACTAACCAACCCTTCAACTGAACATAGCTAGTTCTAGTTTCATATGAGAGATTTTTTTTTTTTTTATTAAGTCTATTGTATTAAGAAGGAAGGGCGAAAGATGCCTGAGAAGCAGTTCCTATTTTGGTTTCAGTTTTGTCATTCTCATTGATGATTGATCTCAACTCTCAGTTATAAAGGGACTTTTTCATTGATAAATATTGGTTTTTTTCTATTTATCTAGTTCATGCTTTGAAAACTGGATTTGCTATGTTGCACTGAATACGAAGATCCTGTAGCAAGGGTTTCAATGAAGTAACATTAACAAGAGTAGAGGCACTGAAAAATATTCAGCTTTAGCATTTGGGCAAGAAAAATTGTCTGATTTATCACAACAAAGTAGGTTCCCTGAGATTAATAGTAGCTAGTACTAAGTTGTCAAGATCTACATTAGAGAAGGCCTGAAGGTGATATGAATATAATGAAAAAGAGTATGATCATAAGAAAAAGAGCTCTAAGTATATGTAAGTATGCACTTAACCATCATTAAGTCTAAATGGTAGGATTAAGCCCAAATTATAGCTGTTGTCATCATTGATAGTATGTTGGTGTTTGGTCGCAGGATGCAGTACATTGTGATCTCCCCATAACGTGGTGATAGAAAGAAGGTGCCAGATTGCTAAGTTGGTTAAGTTTGTGAGTGTTAATAGTTGATACCACCAATTGTTTTTAACGTGGAGGTATATATGAGGCAATTTCCCTTCGTGAGGCGAGGCATAAGCCTCAAGGCAGATCGAGGCGTAACCTCATTTATTTTTTAATAAAAAGATGCTCTAAAAATCTCACAAAATTGATAGTTTCTTTTCTAACGATTTACCTTAGCGAATGACAGTTCTGAACCAAATAAGATAGTAGAACTCATAAGCTAGGTCTCAATCCATAAAACGGAGACAATAAGTCAGCTAACAATTGAACAACCAAATAACAATCCAATCATGAATCAACTAAGAAAAGTGAAAGTAGTAAACTTAATAACCAAATTTATAGTTCCATACATAACCTAATTACCATACTTAATAGCAATACTCAATACTTCCAAGTTTCAAAGTTTCCTACTTCGAGTAGTTTGGGTGGTTTTTACATTCTCTAAGCTCACCATCTCAATGGCATTGATATTGAGCTCATCGATGCTAAGCAGTCTCAGTCAAGAGTTTTTGACCACATAAGTCGAGAGTTTTTGACCACATGAGTTCACATTTGATGCGAGGCCAAAAGAAGAAGAGTCTGGTGCTGAGCACTCTGACAGACTTGTGTGGTTGTTTTGAAAGATATATCATTAATATAATATTACAGTGCATGATAGTTTGGAGTATATAGAAAGATATCTAGATAAAGCATACGTAAGTTGAATTCATATTCTCAGTAAATAAGATGTACTAGAGAACAAATAAATATAATTGAACATTTCCATATTATTTGTCACTGTCAACAAATCCAATGCATGTGTCCCTGGAAGTTGTTGCAACTTCTTTAGAAGATGGCAAGTAATTGCTGCATACTTGTTGCCTGAGAGATTGCTATGTTTCTTGTGGAGTTGCCTGATACCACGTTGATTCATTTTGTCTGTGATAATTTTCCAGGCAGTTCTTGAGAAGCAGAGTTATATGCTCATTGGGAGGAATGATGTTGAGGGTTTGATGCGACTTGATCCAGCCAGTGCATGTTTACCAAATTCATCTGGTCAGCCAATCCTGGAAAACAACGTGACCGATGCCGAAACCGTCGAAGTTGAGATAGAAATGAATGATTTATTGTTGAGTTTGAGGCCAATCAAGCAGGTACTTGTGTCATCTCTCAGGAATTTAACATATTGAACATCAGTTGCACCATAAATATTCTAATAGCAGCAACTATTTTCCACACTTAATTGTTTGGTGGATGATTTGAGCTGTTTTTTATTAAGTAACATTGATGCAAATTTTAACCCTTGTAAATTTAAATTTGACGAAAAAGCAGCCTTATTGCAAACAAATGATCTTATATAAAGTTATTAGGATTTAGGATGCTAATCTTCTTCCTTTTGTTTCCTTCTGCGTTTCTTGTGCAGGAGAATCTAATTCGTGATGATAGCAAACTCATTTTGCTGGCATCCCTTAGTGATTCATTGGAATATGTGGCAGACTCCATTGAAAGGCAAGAATTTTCATCTAAACAAGTTTACTTTTTTATGCTGGAGTTGTCTTCTATGAAACTTCATTTGGGTGAAAAAGTATTTTTGGCAACCTAGTGAAGTTATTCTGTCATTAGCATGTGGACAACAAATATTAAAATCTGAAGTAGGAGAAGCATATACACTAAAAGATGGTTGATGAAGGCCATATTCGTAGTAAGCATCCATATATATTTACCATTACCAGTACATCCGTCTCCTGATTGTTATATTAGTCGTTACTTGAGCATTTCACAGAATCCCAGTGGCACATTCTGTGGTTCCACCCATAACATTTTCAACTAATTTCTCTGCACAATAGCGCAAGGATTAGTATCTGTACTGCACAATACTTAATCAGAAGTGTGGTTCAAATTGATTGAGGCAATGGAGTTCTCTCCCATTCAAAAGCACTGTTTCAAAAACTCTGGCCACTTTCCTCTTGTTGCGGTTGTTAATATGGATAAAAATAGCCTGTGATCAAAAGTTTGTTTGCATTCTCATAAATTTTTCTTTAATTCTCATTTGAATTATGACTTCAGCTATGTGATTAAGTTAGAACTCATTTTGTGTAAATTCAAGGGGAATCTATTTCAACTGCATATATTGCCAACTGAGGCCACTTCTTAAATTTATCAAAAAATATGACTGTACCTCAGTATAGTCTTGCCTCCTGAATTTTTTCTCTGCAGGCTTATGAATTATGAACGGCTGATCCATTTCAAAAGGGAACTGAAAAAACAAATTCCCCTGTCTTGGCATGTTCTATTTCTACTTCAGTTTACATTTGTTGAGGCTTTTTCACTAGTTTGTCTCAAAATTCTTTATTTCAAAACCACTTTGCCTCAGATCCTATTCTTGTTACAAAGTTTATGTCATACTGCTCCAATTTGTTGAGGCTTCTTTCACTAGTTTATCTTAAAATTCTTTATTTCGAAACCACTTTGCCTCAGATCCTATTCTTGTTACAAAGTTTATAATGCAGGGGCATTTTCATACCGGGCTCAAGTGGGGCAGCCTGCGTAATAAGGGACACACTCGGGGTGGGGTGTCCTGTGTGATATGGGCCCACGAGGGGTCGTGTCGACCAAGAACCTAGATAGATCCTATGAGATAAAGGAATTTAATCTCACGCTACCTATAGTCGTGGCTTTTGGGGAGTATTGGTTAAATGTCCTGCATCAAAGTGGTATCAGAGCGGGAGGTCTCGTGTTCGAGTCTCCTCACCGAGGGTGATTAATGCAGGGGCATTTTCACACCGGGCTCGAGTGGGGCAGCCTGCGTAATATGGGGCACACTCGGGGTGGGGTGGCCTGTGTGATATGGGCCCACGAGGGGTCGTGTCGACCGAAAACCTAGATAGATCCTATGAGATAAAGGAATTTAATCTCACGCTACCAACAGTCGCGGCTTTTGGGGAGTATTGGGTAAATGTCCTGCATCAGTTTATGTCATACTGCTCCAATCTGCTGGAAGGATTCTTCATTTTCGACACTTACCTAATACTGGTCTTTAGGTAACAATAAGTTCGCTGGAGCTTTTCACCAAAACAATGGGTATTTGGGAGAATGTTTGATGTGGGGAGATTCCATTCATTCAGATATTCCCATCCTTATATGTCATGTCTATCAGGAAAAGTGCCACAGTTAAGGAGAACTTTGAAAGAGTAGAAGATAGAGAAGTGTGGACTCCAAAGTTAAGAAGAAACTTTAATGATTGGGAACTTGATCACTTTGCTAGACTCATGCATTGTTTGAATGGAGTAATGTCACTTATCAAAAAAAAAAAAAATGGAGTAATGTCACAGCCTGTTGAAGATGATAGAAGACTTTGGAAGTGTGGAAAGAGAGGTGATTCCTCAGTTAAATCTTTGCTTTGTCAGCCGGTCCGTACTAGTCCCATGATTTTTCCAACCAAGTTGGTTGGGAACAGCCCGGTCCTGTCTAAAGTTGCTTTTTTTTTTTTTATGCGGATTGCCTCTTTGGATAAGAATACTGTGGTGCATCTTATCTATAGAGACAAGAAACTATCCCGAACATGTGGTTTCTCTGCAAAGCAAAAGTGGTGTCCATTGATCACCTTATTATTAATTCCTCTTTCTTTAGTGCTGTGCAGTTGGAGTTTTTTTTTTCGGGCTTTTGGCATTGGTGTTGCACGTGTGCGCTGGACTCATGTGGTCCGTGCGTGTGCCAGATCCTTTTATATACATTGTTAACCCTCCTTCCCCAGGAATCGAACCTGGGACCTAGCACTCTAATACCATGTTAGCTAATTAGGGTTTCTAAGAGAATTAGAGAAAGAAGAATTGGGAAGAAGAAGAGGAATCGACTTAAGCAGCAATAGCCTAGCCGTACCCCCCATATATATTAACTCACTTAAAAAGTTGACAATAATACCCCCATACATAAAACTCACTAATAAGTTAATAACATAATAACTAATAGGCATGAATTGGGTTTTTCCTAGGAAGGTAATAAATTTGCTTCAAGGATGGTTGGTAGGGGCTTTCCATCTAAATGGGCATATCTTGTCTGTTCTGTCCTGGGTGGTCTTTGTCTTTGTAAAGTTTGTTTATTTCAAGCTTATGGAGTCGTCCTCCCATTAGTATCTCTGTATAGGGGCTATCTTGGTCATTGGGCTCTGCCCTTTTACTACGTACTCAGTTCAAAAAAAAAAAAATACTTAGGTTGAGGGCAGTTAAATCTTCATTTAACAGTTTTAACACAAATTTCACAAGGGCTGCATTGTTCGATCTTCTCAAGAATTTTAACGGAAGCCTGAACTATCCTCAATTTTGGAACCTGCCTGTTTCCAGGTTTCATTTGACTATGCAGCAAGAGGCTGCTACCAGGTTACCACCATTACATGGATCTAGCTTGTAACATGATCCCATCTTTGTATGGCTTTAGGTGTTTGGACTTGGAGAGGCCTACATGATGATTCCTCAAATTTTCAACATGGGGCATATATTCCCATGTTCTTGGCTGCATTTGAGGCTCAAAAAACAATTGTTTCAGGGATGTAGTCCTTTAATTCCTTATCTTTGGGCACATTTTAGTTGGATATTTGTTCCGTGTGATGGTACGTATATACTTGATATTTGTTTATGATGTTCCATTGTTAGTGATCATGCATTATTGCACCCACTGCTCTTGTTGCTGTAATTTATGCATACTGTTATAACCATTGGTTATTTTTTAATCTCATTACGTTTGCCTCGCAAGTTATGAGCCCAGTTGAATATTGCGATTACCTTCTTGTTTTTCATGGACTCATTTACATATAACTATATACGTTCATCATATATGTATGCTGTTAAATGTCTTGCACAACCTATATAGGAGCTCTGCATTTTAAATGATGACCAAGATTTTGCGACAGTAGCAGCAGAAAAAGCATGTATTTGCAGCAATAAGGTGTTGGCCTTTATGTGGCTTATGATTATGGGTAATCATGTTTGGGGTGTTTGTGAAGGTCTTTCTCAATTTGCCCTTCCTTCTCTATCCTTCGTATTTTCTTTGATATGATCTCATTTACCTCCCAAAAACAAAATTATGGAAATCATGTTGACCCAGGTCGATGTTGATAGAATGGATGTAGCAAAGATGAGGACGTTGAGTTGGATGAGTGGAAAAAATAGGAAAAACAAAATCAGAAATGAGCACATTTGAAGAAATCTGGGAATAGGCCCAAAAGAGATAAAATAAGGGAAAGTTGATTGAGATGGTTTGGTGTGTACCACAAAGACCAACAATGGCACCAGTGAGATGGAGCGCTTTGGTACAAGTTGAAGGCCATAAAAGGGAGAGAGGAAGGCCGAAAATGACATGGATTGAGGTAGTAAGAAAAGATTTAAAGACATGATTTGAAAGAAGATATAGTTTTAAATAGAGTCGAATGGCGAAATAGGATTCATGTTGCTGACCCCAGATATTTGTGATATGGCGTAGATGATGATGACCCAGGTGGTGGGACCCACCTCTAAATAAAGTAATATTACTATTCCTGAAAATTCTATTTTAGGAACATCTACTTTTATCTGAATTGAATTTTTTAAAATATTGAAGCGGACGTAATGTTTTATGTGTTTAGGTTTCTTGGCATATTTTTATTTTTATAACATGTTTAAATTTTATAGGACTTGGTGAAACTTGCTTTGTCATAGATCACCTCGCACTTGCACTACACATGTCGAGAAAATGTTAAATGTATAATGGCATGCACAGTGGAATGTATTGATCCTACCTTTCTTTACTTGTAAACAGTTTCCTATTATTGGAAAAACGGAAGCTTATGATGAAGGACAATTAGAATTGAATAGGGGCATGAGTTAAGTATTTCTAGGGTTTACTTCTATGGACTGTTTATGAACAAATAAGGGACTGACATGGGTCAAAATTCTGGGTTTAGGACTGATAGAAGTATTTTTAGAGCTTGGATTTATTCGAGTAGGGTATAGGGTCTAGGATCAGGGTTCGCGGATAGAATGGGTTATCTCAAGTTAGTGTTTATGGGACTGATGGAAGGGACTGAATATGGAGTCACACTACACAAGAGGAGCTGTTGATGGAGTCACACCACCTAGGAATAGAGGAGACATACCCCTAAACAATGCACAATCATTCTATCGTAAAATAAATAGGTTACTATTTATAGAGGTATAGGACCTTCCCTCCTTTCTTACTTCTAAAACAACTCAAACTTCTAAAACAAAATTAGAAACTACTAATAATTTAAAACTTCTAAATCCTAGTAACAACTAATCAAGCAACTACAACTACAATGAGAAACTCCAAAATTGAAACCTTCTAAATAAAACATTTAGACTTTTAAGAATTTCAAAATTCTAGTCCTACTACAATTGGAAGCGAACTCAAATTAGAAACTAATATATCGGCACTCTAATTTTGAAACTGACTAGGACACTAAAATAGAAACTATCACAACTAACTAATGGGACCGTTGGACTGCTGTAGTGGGTGTTCAAATGGGCTGAAAGTGGACTGGACAATGGGCCTGTTAATGCTACTAGTGGGCCTTCAAGTGGGCTGAATATGGGCTGTCCAGCAGCCCATGTCATCCTTTCTTCTTCTTCTTTCTGGGTTCCAAAAGCGATGCTTCTGTTCTTCCCAATCAATGGCTCAATCTTCATCATTTTACCCTATTAGGACACTAGAAAACTCTCTGAGTTATATCCTCTCTTATTAGTATGCATTAAATATGAATATTACTTCATTATGTGGTTTATTTTTTCTGAGCAAAACATTGTCATACACCATAGAACATTATACCTTCGGATTAAATTGATCATTCATGTTGGAAATTCAGAGAGGAACTGTAACTCATTGTTCTGGAACTGCTTACATTTGGACATTTTTTCATACACCAATTTAGGCTTGGACAAACATCCCTAAGATCATCAACTCAAGTAGAGGAGGAGAACCAAAAGCATAAAGCTCATCACCATACACGAACTAGCAGTGCACCTACCAGGGATCTGGTATCATTTGCTGATGAATATAGGAGACTGGCAATTGATTGTCTCAAGGTTCTACGTGTAGAGATGCAGTTGGAAACAATTTTTCATATGCAGGTTTGTGACATTTTCATTAATTTGTAGACATTTTTGTACTGTTGGGTAATTGGATTTATAAAAAGACTTGTTATTTGCAATGGGAATAAAAAGTTCACGTATTTTTAATTCAAACAGGAAATGACCAGTAGGGAATACTTGGAGGATCAAGATGCAGAAGAGCCAGATGATTTTATAATTTCACTTACAGCACAGGTCAGATTCCTTTTCGTTACCCTTTTCTGGAAAGTGATAAGTTCCTTTTCTTTTACTCTTTTCCGGAAGCATCTTTCTTCAAATAGGCACGAAAAAGAACTTTTTGTGGGTAGCCTCTTTCTTTATTCCCCTGCAAGCCAAACAGTCTGCAAAGCTCATTTCCTTGACCAGGACAGAACTACCCCTTCAGCGAGACATTTTCTAAAGTTGCACAAGGCCTAATTGTCAGTGAATTAAATTATATTGTTTTTCACTTAAATCACTGGACAGGCCTGATTGCCCTAAAATGGTATAAAGTTCACTTGAATTTGAAAAATCTGGATCATCCAATTGAATCCATTACTTTTAAGTCAACTTTTCATATGGTTAGTAATGACAGAATTGACTGATTTTGGTGATTATGATCAACATGGGGAGGACAATGCACTGTGCGATTGAATTGTCCAATATGATATCCATGTGGACCCCACCACCAGATATAAAAAGTGGATGTAGATTGATTCCACCAATTTAGAAGGATGATTGCCACAGTTGTCTAATTCCAATTACTGCCAAGGGAAGAGGAATCCATTAATTACCTGATTGCAGTTCAGGGATTGCGTTGTACATATGCCACCATAAGTGATCCTAGCGAGGCCCAATATAAAAAACAACTCATCATTAAAGAATAAAATATATGCCCATATGAGCTTTTTCTCAATCTATTGTCACAAGCAATAAAATGCACATGTGGTCTTGCAGATGGGAAACTTAAGGCAAATAAAGGGCGTACATATAATTTTGGCAAAGATATCAAGAGGGTATAGACTAATAAATATTCCCCATGTGTTCAGTTTTGTGCAACTTACAGTTTCACATTACGTTGGCATACAAACCTTTGTGGTGTAGACTAATAAAGATCTCCTTTCTATAATTGGCTTTACAATGGGTAAAGTGTGCTTATGACTCATTAAATAACATATTTAAGCCTCATAATAAGCTAATTTCCTTATGAGACTTTTGAGACTGTTTCTCCCTCTTAATTCCATCTTGTTTGTACGTTATTTGGCGAAATGTTCCAGTTCTCTGGCTACACCAATGCAGGTTTGTTATATGCATTTGGTGCATTGAATTTTATTATCTTAATGAAGTTACAAGTATCATTCCCTTTTATAAGTTCTCTCTGCTTAATCCATTATTTAACAAGTAGAAGATTATTGACAAAGGCTCTTTGAGAATGGAATTTTATTTTTCTTTTGTTTTTCACCAATAGATAACACGTAGGGATGAGGAGATGGCACCTTTTGTCGCAGATATAAAGAGGAATTATATATTTGGTGGAATATGTAGCATTGCTGCAAATGCATCAATCAAGGTTTGCATGTGTACATGTGTCTACATTTTTGGGAAGCATATGTGATCTTTCTATGCTGTAATTTTTTGCTTTTCTTTTTAATTAAAAATTTTACTTATATAGAGGAGCCTATCATTTTCCGCTTATTTGCTACTCATAAAAGAAAATTAAAAATATCTTATCAGGCTTTGGCTGAAATGAAGTCGATCAACCTTTTTGGGGTTCAGCAGATATGCCGAAATTCAATTGCATTGGAACAGGTTTGTGTTATTTTCAGGAACTCACTTCAATATTCTTTGATATTTCGAAAAGGTCGAAATAACAAATTTTTTATTGGCGAAAATAATCTTTTTGTTGATAGAAATTTAGAGGCTTCACACATGTATATACAACCCAAATAGATGGGACAAGGCATTGCTATGCTCTCAAGTTATGTAACATACAGACACATGTAGTTGAATTAGATAATTAGGGTTAGGGTTAGGTTTAGGATCAAAGAGAAAAGAGAGAGGAGAGGGAAAAGAGAAAAGAGAGAAAATGATGTCATGTAATTAGGTCACAATGACTCCATAAATCTTATTTATGTAAAAGGGAATTACAAAAGACAAATATAACCCTCAAAGGGAGTATTTACAGAACTACCCCAATATACATGAAAATACGTAAAAATACGTATATGATAACACTCCCCCTCAAGTTGGTGCATAGATATCTCTCATGCCCAACTTGCACAAACACTTATGGGGTTGCCAACTGGGAACTCCTTTAGTGAAGACGTCGGCAACTTGTTCATCAGTCTTCACAAACGGGGTGCACACTGCCCCAGAGACAATCTTCTCTCTAATGAAATGGTGGACCACCTCAATGTGCTTGGCGCGATCATGCTAAACGGGATTGTGAGCAATGCTAATGGCGGCCTTGTTGGCATAGTACAAGCTCACAGACCCTGAGACTGGGAAACCAAGTTCAGCAACCAACACCTTCAACTAGAGCATCTCACACAAGCCATGAGCCAAAAGCAATGGGTAAATCGACTAAGGATCCTCGACTGAAGTAGATGATTTAAGAGAAGGCACTACAGCAATGGTTGGTGTAGATTTGGCATTCATAGACTGATCATTGAGAGAAAAGATGGTGTACCCTCAATGAATGTAACATCAACTCTAGCATAATAACAATGAGATGCTGGACAATAACGATGATAACCTTTTTTAGTATGCGAGTAACTAAAAACACACATTTAACTTTTCATGATTAGGACCCAACATATGAACAAACGACACAACCGAAGACACGTGGAGGCATAGTAAATAGAGAAACACAAGTAAAAAAGTAGAAAACGGAGACCGACCTTCCAAAATAGATGATGGCTCATTTAATAAGGTAATAGGTAGTAAACAGAACATTTCCCCAGAAGGTTTTTAGAATATTCATATTTGTCGTCAAGGTACGTGCAACATCTAACAAGTGTCGATGTTTGCATTCAACCACACCTTTTTGTTGGGATGTATGGACATAAGAGGTCTGATGAATAATCCCATTTTTGGTGCAAAAAATTTGCAATTCATTTTTCATGTATTCAACTGCATTATCAGATCTAAATATGCAAATTGGTTTATCAAATTGAACAACAATTTCCTTATGAAAGGTATGGAAAATAGAAAATAACTTAGAACGATCTTTCATTAAAAAGTCATGTCATTTTGAAAATATCATCAACAAAGATAAGAAAATAAAAAAAATCAGATACACTCTTAATTCGAGTAGGACCCTAAATGTCCGTATGGACTATACCAAAAAGACTCGACTTACGACTATCAACTCAACTAGGAAAATAAACTTTTGTGTATTTGCCCACTTGGAAAGCTTGATACTCTAATACTGACGTAGGACTCAACTTAGGAATTAAATGTCTCAACTTCGGAAGAGATGGATGTACCAAACTACAGTGCCATTGATAGGAAGACACGATCGAATGAGGGGTAGCTGCACCAGTTCTAGTATCCTTATCAAGATAATGCAGGCCATTGCGCTCATGCCCCCCATCACCTTCTCTGTCGTGAGGTCCTAGAAAACACAAGGAGAAAGGTTACTACTGAAGAAACATGGGTTAATTTGCTAACATGCATAAGATTAAAAGGAAAAATTAAGAATGTAAAGAATAGAGTACAATGAAAGAGAAAATGTAGGGTGAACATCAATTCTATGAACAGTTTATATGTACACCCATTAGCAAGAATAACCTTAGAATTTAAAGAATGAAAACTAGAAAAACTAGATGACACACCAGAGATATGTTCAGAGGCTCTTGAATCAATGACCTATGAAGATGAGTGCTGAGCAAGAAGACATGTAAAAGTACTTGACTTAGCCAAAGTGGCACTAGAAGTGGATGGGCCTGCAGATAGATATTGAATCTTCCGAAGTAGAAGATTATACTTTACATGAGAAATAGATGTGGAGTAAGAATTCGTCACACCATAACCAACTGCAGATGAAGCCTGTAACACTTTTTGTAGTAGTTTGATGCAGCTTCTCGGATGCCTGATTTGCCGAGGCTAGTTTGCCCCATTTATCCCAACACCAATCAACTGTATGACCAGTAGCACCACAATATATGCACTTTCGTTACTTACCTCTACCCTCACTACAACTAGAAAAATTACCCCGACCACCAAAAAATTACCACGACTGCTAGAACCACTCATGACCACCAGAAGATAGAAGAATTGAATTCTATTTGGAGCTACTAGTTACTGAAGTTGGTACTCTTGGAGATGCTCTCTACAATCTATCATACACATTGTTGAGATCGGGAAGGGATTCGCTAGCTAGAATTTGTCCTTTGATTGAAACTTAAAATTCAAACCTGAGAGAAACAAGGCAATCTGGAATTCCTCCCTTTGACGTTTCTGCACTCTATATTAGTAGTAAGAGGTTGCTACATCTGCAACTCTTCCCACATGCCTCGGAGATTGTTATAGTACTCTCTAAAGAGATTATCACCTTGTTTCATAATTCATACTGAACATTGTCTTGAGCAATTGATAAATTCTAGACGCATTCTGATCTTGTGAATACATTTCTTTTATTACATCCCAAACCTGTTTAACATTGTCCAGGAAACATCACATTTGTGCAGATAGACTGCTCCATAATATTCTATAGCCAAGTCCTCACTAGGGAAGTTTTACTAAACCAATTATCATACCCACTGTCACCTTCAGATGGAGGATCGTCAGTAATATACTTTAGTTTCTTATTTGCACACAAGAAGGCTTTAATTGATTGCGACCATAATAGATAATTTGTACCATTTTATTTAACAGAGGTAATATGGGCTCCAACTCTTATTGACATACTCCAAATAGGGATTTTAACAACACTAGAAGTAGCCATCAAAACCAAACAACTCAATCAATTTCGTCAAAGATAAATTTAACCAGCATAAATGTCATACTGACCTTACGAAAGCTTCAAACCACCACTTCAGAGGTTGTAATATCTAAAACCAACAACAAACCATCATTTTAGGGACTTCGACATCAAGAAAACAACAAATTATCACTTTAGGGACTGTAGCACCATAATCCAGCAACAATGCGACAGCCTTAAAACACAAACCCTAGCTTATGACACCCCTAGAAACTAAACTCCTAGCTGCCGCAGGCCTTAGATCAAAACCCTAGCCTGTGTCATCCTTGATCAAAAAACCTAGGTTGAATCACCTCAACTTGATCTTCCAAAAAAAAAACAAAGGAATAAATAAGAAAAAAAAAAGAGATTTGGGCTATAATACTATTCATGGTAGTAGTTCATGGTTCTGTTCACGTATCAGAGTTACTTCGATACCATCTAAAGTTAGAGAAGATTGAGAAGAGTATAGAGAAGAGATAAGAGAAAATAGAGAGAGTCGAACTTAGCTAGTTTGGCCTCCTCATCTGTGTATATATATATTACTAAGTACATAACATAATGTAAGACCCTAATATCCCTAAAAACAAAACACACACTAATAGACCTAAAATGGTCAATATTTGTGGATTTATAGAAAATATGGAAAATGACTTGGTTACTCCTGATGGAAAAATATGGACCAAACTTGTACAAATACACTGACTATGCCAGCCTCAGCGCTAATAATACAATGTAACAAGCGCATTTAACATTCTCCCCAAACTGTCATGTGATTGGAGAAGTGAGAGTTCGTCCACCAATTATTTGTCTATGTAGAATGTCATGGCTTTGCTGAATATGTTAGCAAGCTACTTAAGTGATAATATTGTTCGTGGGCTTCTCTCTGATAGTGGTGGTAGGCTTCAATTTGTTTCATTTCATAAAATCTTGGGTTGCATACTATTGAGGTCTTACTAAGTTGTCTAAATGTAAAGGAGTATGTACAACAACATAAAGTCGAAACCCACCCAGTCACCCATTTAGGTGGCACTTAGTTGTGCATACTTAAAGAGGGGCTCGGATTATATGCGCCAGGGCTGCGTAAAACAAATAGAACGGCGTCCCCTCGCAAAAATGTGCCACATCATCCAAAATTGAAAACAAACTTGATGACCCCACCGTCCACACAGCCCAGGTTAGTTCTTTTTGTTTTTCATTTTTGTTATTTTTTTAACAAAAAAGAAAAAAAACACAGATTGATGAATGAAACACGGTTTTCCCATTTTTCCTCTCCTTTTCCATCTTCCTCCTCACCTTTCTTTTCTTGTAACCCTAAATCCCTTCTTTATTTCTTCTCTGAGCCATCGTCAGACGAGTTGGTCCGACGTTCGACGGGCTTCGTTCCTTTTACATGTTTCGTTCTGATGGGCTTCGTCAGCAATGGAAGAGAGGAACAAGAGAGAAGAGAGGAGAAGATACGCCGCCCTCAATCTTTAAGCAAAATTGTTAGGGTTTCAAGACTAATTTTGCAGAAAAAACTAAATCTAAATCAAGTTTTGATAATGGAAGGTGGTGGGTAGAGCATCAATGACGATGCCAGAGGAGGAGGGCTAGCTCCGTTTCTTCTGAGCTCTGTAGTCTGGAATCTGCCCTAGTAGGCTCAACTTCAAAAAAATTTTCTAGTTGAAAAAGTAAAAGCAAAAATAATAAAAAAGCGAATTAACTGTGGTTACTTCGAAATGGTTAACTTATGTCAGTCTGGTTGACGTAGCACACTTTGCGATGGGCCATTCTATTTGGTATACGCGGCTCTGGCGCATATAATCCGAGCCCCTTAAAGAGTAGGTACAGCAACATAAAGTCCAATATTTGACAGAATACAGATCCACACTATTGTCCAAATGATTTAAATTTCATTCAGTTCTGTAACTTATGTTGTATTTTATGCACATCTCTTTAAAAAAATTCTTTACAAAGGAAAACAGCATAATGTGTTATTACTGGTGTTCATGTTGCAGGCCCTGGCAGCTATCCCATCGATCAACAGTGAAGCCGTCCAACAGAGATTGGATCGTGTTCGGACTTACTATGAACTACTAAACTTGCCATTTGAGGTAAGTACTACGACTTTTACTTTCTTTTTCTTAGGGCATTTCTTCCCTTTCGAGTCGCTTTGGAAGATCACTGTTTTCTTCCTGTTTGCAGGCCTTGCTCGCCTTTATTACAGAGCACGAGTACTTGTTTACAGTTGCAGAGTAAGTTGATCCAGTCAGTCCTTTTGTTGTTTTGCATGAATCCAGAACCAGTTTGTTTAACAATGTACAAAATGGGTTTAACAGGTATTCTAGGCTTCTAAAGGTGAATGTCCCAGGCAGAGAGATCCCCACCGATGCAGAGGAGCGGGTATCTGAGATTTTGTCCCATTAGCCTTCTGATGGTGGATTGATCTGTGATATAGCAAAATGAATTAGGTGGGCTTTTGAGGTTTGTTAGAGAGATGGTGCAAAGCATATATAAGATCAGGTTATTCCTCGTTAATGATGGTGAGACCGGAAGCAGAAGCCACTTTCCTAGAAGCTGCTCTCTTAACAGTGCCACCGTCTGATGTAGTCTATTCTTGTTCAATACGAAGCTACAGCTCTTTTGTTTTTATTAGTTTATTCATGTGAAGTATCATTTTTTTTTGTATGTCTCTCTACCCGGCTCTGTGACTGTGAGGGTTTATTTTTGTTCATATTGATAGCAACAGATCTGAGGTGCATACATAACCTTCCCTTATTGTTTGTTCTCTTTCGTTCTATTTTTCCTTTTTTTTTTGTGTAATTGTTTGTTCGTGTGTACCATATTCTTATTGTTGAGTGGAAGGATTGGGATGGGGTTTGGGTATTTTGAGAAAAATCCGGAGTTGAGTTGCTCCAGATTGAAAAAAAAACTTGTCACCGGAGGTGCAACTTCCAAACTGCGATAGAAAATGGTATGGATACCTATCTGTCTTGCACCTCCAAACTGCGATAGAAAAAGGTATGGATACCTATCTCTGTCTCCAATCTAATCGGTTGGTGTTTCTCGCAATCAAATGGTAGGTCTCGATTCTCGAACAAATTCACTATCACGCAAAATTAAGAGATTCCCTTGTATTGACAAAATGCGTAGCATAAACGGACACGGTTAGGCAGCTTGTAATACTTTGAATATCCTAAACGTGGTAATGACATGGGGATCTGAACCACCTTATTGCATCACTAGAATGGTTTAGGCAGCTTGTAATACTTCGAATATCCTAAACGTGTTAATGACATGGGGATCTGAACCACCTTATTGCATCACTAGAATGGTTGTGCACTGTCGGCTGAACAACGTGACTGCCATTGAACTATGACTTCCAGCTCGTATTAGGTGCATTTTCTACAATGGAAAACGGGTCCAGGTAAATCCCCAAATATGAGATTAGAGGGATCTGCCCAGGGTAATCATTTACAAACCCTGGTTGCTAAGTTCAGGTAAGGCAAATCTATGGTACAGACTTGAGTTTTGAGTATAATTCGCGCGGGCTTCTCCTTCGAAAAATTAGTTAAATAATTCGATAAATCTACCCGGAGGGCAACATGGATTTCTTCATGCTGCTGATAATTAGGCAGCAAAATATTTCTCACTAAACTAACACTTATATCTCAATTTCTAAAAATAACTGTACTTGAAAATCCTTGATTTCATCAAAATCGTTACTAATACAATCAATTCGCCTTGTATGAGTAGAACCAGAGCTATAGCTTCACCACCACTTCTTCCACTAATAATATCTGATCAATATACAGGCTCGTGTCGTGTGTTTCCCGAGGACCATTTAACGGTCTGACCTAGTCGTCCTCAGGATGATGGCAACTCTACTTAATTGTTTAAGAGAACTGTACTCCCTACCATGAGACGATTGATTGATTCGTTGTGTGAGCTCACAATAGGCATTGAAAAGTTCAGCCATGGTAATATGTTTATTCAGAAAAACTAAAAATTCGTGTATAATGTATGAGTGTTACTTAGACCTTGGGAAAACGAACTCCTGACGCTGACAGCAACACAGCGCAAAGAGTCCATACCAGGGTTGAAAAAAACGTCCGTTATAACTGTAACACCCTAGCCTCAAAATAAAATCCAAAACCGAAAGAATGGGCTTAGCATTATAGCAGCTGTTATTTTCTTAAAACAGTGTTTTTTTTTTTTTTGAACTATAAGCTGGGATTAGGCAGAGCCCTACCCGCTATTAATCACAAAGAACCTTACAACCTAGTATAAATCCTTCCCTCCACATCATGCCTAACTATGATGTCCAGATCCTCAGGAGAGGAGGGACAAAAACTATACAATCTAAGGCAGTGTTATTTTACCGTTACGGAGGTTATTTTTTTAAAAATTTAATAATAATATTCTGACCCTTTCTTAACTCAGATGTGACCCATTATAATGGCAAGAGTAACGTTACGAGTCCGTTAACGTAACATTAAAAACCTTGATCCAAGCCAAGATTTTAAGTCGTCGTTATATTTCTTCTAAGCCTTTTTTCATGTTGGGACTTCTTCATGTTCGTCGTATATTGGCGGTTTTTTAAAACATGATCCAAACAATTGAGACACCTAACGTTCGTGGACCCACAAATCAATCACAAGATCTATTTTGAGAATCCTTTGGCCACGTTTCGACCGTCCTCTGGCTCAGTCTTTTAACAAAATTTCTCGCCCGTGGCTCACACATGGGCAACGATCGGCTTCTCAACTACGCAATTCATGACGTCATCTCGAAAGCGAACGCTCTTGTCGCCTCGAATCCCAGTTTTCTTCGCTTTTCCTCGTTTGTTTGACATTTCTCTTCGTTTACAAAACACCCACCACCCTCATTTTTTTATGTTTTTTTTGGCTAAAAGCAGCCACCTTCCTTACTTGACCTTCTCAAATGAGCTTCAAGTTCAAACCTTCTTTCGATTTTTAATAGAGTTGTTATAAGGTCACCCACGGCTTGACTCAAACGAGCACTGTGGGGCCGACATGTGGTGGGGTCAGAAAACTACCGGCAGGGGATCATCCTCACCCAAAATCAGCCCTAGGGCTCATCCATGTGGGCCCCACAGCGTTCGCTTGAGTCAAACGCTGTTGGACACTCTATAATTATCCTCTTAAATATAAAAAACAATTATCAAAAAAAAAATCAAACAAGATAGTGCCATGGCCAATGCCTATGACCTATCCATCAGTCTGCTTACACAGTGGAGCTATCTGTAACCCCAATGGATGGACCCACCTGTTAGACAAATCATATACATTGATTGGATGATCCTAACCATTCAATTCAAGATGGTCTAGATCGATGATCATGATCATATGCAGTGGTCATGGTTGAATGAGACGCCCATGAAAAAGGTTTGCAAACAAAGTATTGGTTGTTGATCATAGTTTATTAAGTTAGTATTATTTTGAAAACAGTCTGCCAATTCAATTCCACTGTTTGAAAAAGAGAAAATTATAAGCCTTATCTTCTCCCCTCATAAGAGAGTCAATGCAAGTGATGACACTTGTCTCTTTGTGAGCTTAATTTGTATGCTTACTTTATTTCATGTTTTGAAAATTAAGAAATGGAGACTGTTTCTCTAATTCGAAGAGTCTAGGGCACAGAAGAGACGCAAAAGAAGGTTATCTGATGCACCATCTGTGAAGCGTCGGTGCTGATTATATGCATGCCCTTCTATTTTTATATATGTTGACATATACATTGGATGTCATGCAATAATGGCGGGGGTCAGGATATTCTTACATAATTATCTTGACACGGGTTCTTACACGGCTCCCCGTTTAGCTCATACCAATGTTTGGTGAGGATGCCGCCCCCACCCCCCGTCATATAGATCATCTTCAGCAAAAATTAGTCGATTTTAACACTTTTAGCCCCATGAAAAGTGCATTACAAGTTGAAAATTTTATCACCGTCCATTTTACTATTAAATTTATGTCGACATTTGAGTTTTAAAATTTTCAGAATGGGCTAATTTATTGTGAGATGATCACACCAAAAATCAGCCCTTCACTCAATTTTATGTGGTTCCCCACCAGGGACTGAGCCAGGAAGGGCTCTTGTGACCGGCCTTTGATGACAGGCTCACGGGGCAGGCCTCGTCGGGTGTGGATTCTGAGAATCCAACGGTGGTTTGCTTTGGCAAAAAGTGAATATGCTAGCTTAGCCCTATCACAACCGTTAGATTCTTGGAATCCACGCCTGAAAAGGCCTGTCCCGTGAGCATGTCATAAAAGGCCAGTGGGGAGCCCAAACCCATAAAAAAAATAGGGCAGTGCAGTTTAGGGAGCAACAGAAATTCGTTGATTGTGAGAAACAGCTCCCCTCTAAATTTGTGCCAATGCCGTCTTGGGGCATTTTTATGTGTGGGGCAAGAGGGCTGTCCAAATGCAAGGACGCCCAAAATGTAGTTGCTACAGATTCAAAAATAGTGCCAGCTGTGCTTGGGTCCTGTCTATATGGACCACTACATGGCTACATGCATTAGCTCACCAACCCATCGATCACAATTGCTCAATTAATCTATGGACCACCTCTCCGATGAGAGAGAGAGAGAGTTAATTAATTGATTAATTGAAGAAAATGAGTTTTAATAGAAACAATGATTGCCTTATAAAACAATAATTAGCATAAAGTAGAGGGTAATGTGAATGAGACGCATGTGTTAGTAGGTGCGAGACATGGGTGGGAATAAGAATATTAAGTTTCAAGGTTACGTATCTTTGGATGTTTTCCCGTATCTTTGCTACAATTATCCTTGCTTTCATTTAATATATAATAATACTTCATTTTGAACATAAACTACGTTAAATTTCTATTTTATTGTATCTCTTCAAAATCGACCTTCTACGAACTAACAAATAATTTTAGAGAACATAAAAGATCAATCATACAAAACACAACAGATTTTTATGTGGTTTGACTATGCCTGTATCCATGGGCGAAAAGAACTTTTTCATTGGATCAGAGGCTAGATCGATGGACTCTGATCCCAATCCCGATCCAGAACAGGATCTGCCCATCTCGCTCAAGACAAAGTAAAATTTCTTTGGGAAACAGTGATCTCAGGGCGAGACAATCTAGTTTTGGATCAGATCAATGGGCCCTGATCCGAATCGTCCAATCCAGAACAAGATCAGACGAGACTTCGAACCATGGTTACACTAGTTTCCTCTCTCTCACACTCTCATATGTACAAGTACAATAATTAGGTGTCTTGTATTCTGCAAGGAGTTCTGTTCTACAGAGATTTTACTATTCATTAAACCACAGCTCTACATGGGTCTAACTAGGTCAATTTAAATGAAGCCAAGTTTAATAGTTAAAAATGACTATTTACCAAGAATTTTTTTTCTTTTTTGAAAAATGTATGTAATCTTACCGTGCTCCTTTCGGATCAAGCCTTGCTCATAGTAAAACATCTTTAAGAGGGTGTTTGCTATATGTTTAAGTTTGCATAGGGTTACATTTCATTTGTGTCGGCCTTGATTTTTAAGGAATGCGGATAACATGTGGATTACGGCATCCTAATGCAAAAAAGTATACTGATCTAGAAATTTTTTACGGACGTTTACGTGCAAGAACCGTGTATAGAAACTTTTCTAAGGGCAACCATTCAAGACCTCCATTGGATTTAGTCTACTTATCTCTCAATCTAGAAATTCCCTAAAAGTCACGATTGAATAGTGTGGAAAGCATCGCGAAATGAAGGTTAATAGAATTTCAATACCTAATTAATCAAAAATTCATCGAGTCGTACCAGCTCATCAACTTGGGGTCGATCGAGTCTCCAGCTGCATACGGTGTTGTGGAAGATGGCATGTCCATTGGTCGTCGACATATTTTTATGACGATAATTAAGGTAATAATAAAGATAAATGGGGACATAATTATGTGAATAATAATGGAATTTGTCTTAAAGTATGACCTTAATTTACCTAGCTTGAAGTTTCAACACCTTATTTAATTCGCATAAAGAAAAATTATAAGCGTATCAATCAAGGTCTTGACATTTAGTATGGTTATTAACTTATTATGTCGCTTCTATAAAAAAAAAAAAAATTTATGTCCCCATAGCCTCCCCCCACAAATGCATTTCATGTTTTTCTTTCCCTTCAAAGCTAGTTGATAAAGACAGAAAATAATGTGACATCTAGCGTATCTATTGGTGGTGATCAATCACGCATGGTTCTAGATGCACAAACATGAATATACATGGACCATTAGGATTAGTATCAGTTTTGTTTAGCCCGACAAAAACATTTGTAGGCATATATATGTCAATAGGGTGAGGCATTGGTAAAATTCTAAAAGTATAAGAGCACACATACCAGCTTTGGTAAAGTTCTAAGAATATTATAGTACACATGCCACCACACGGAGCCAAGTGTTTTTTTTCTTTTTTTTAAATGGGGCGCAGTCGCAGGCCCGAATGGGCTTCGGGCTATAATGAACCTATCTTTCTGGACAAATTGAATGTTTTGATCGTTGACTTTAACTTGACCATGTAACCTTAATGGTCTCAATTATTGTTATTTTTTATTGTTTGATCATTAAGTTTTAAACGTTTTGCACCCTTTGATTATTTTCCGTTTTGTGATTCAATTTTATGTCCATTTTTAACTTAATGACACTGATTAAGGCTAAAGCGTTCATCTTATAACTTTGCCTCTATTTATAGGGGTTGTTTCCTCCTCTACAGTGAATATGGACAGAGAGAACATACACGTTTTCAATTAATTTTGTTCCTTTATAAGTTATTTCCTTAAGAGAGAATGGTATCATTGTTAAGTTTATTAGAATAGAAGGACTACGGGCACTGCATTCCTTCGATTGAGGTGTTGAGTCTTGGGAGCAAACATACAACATAAGTGTAGGGGACAAATTTGCTTTAGGACAACACGTACAACAGCGCATAGTTTCAGTTCTTTCTCTATTAAACTGATAAGTTCTTCCTTATTTTTGTTTTAAAAATTACTTGATTCAATTATACTACTCTACAATTCTATGGGTTCCCTTTAATTTCTCTAATTCTCATATGATATAATTCATTTAACTACTACTATGACACAGACACAGCTGAAAATCTCCACTGACAGGGTTAACTACCGACTCTTGGCATTCTCTACTGACAGGGTTCACTACCGTCGACTCCAGATATTCTCCACTAATAGGGTTTATTACCGACTCCTGATTATTCTCTGCTGACAGGGTTGATTGCCGAGAGGTCTCTCTGATTACACCGGCTACCCAAAGTCCAAAGACTATTCCATCATCTTGGTCTACATCTACCCAAGGTGCGTTCACCTCAGCTCTCATCTAGCGGAGGTATCTCCTGTTCGGCCCTCATGTATCCATATATATATCTGGACTCCAACGTGTTCGGCTTTCATCTAGCCAAGTTCTGCATTAGTCGGCTTTCGGCCATCTGGCCATTGTGTCTTCTCTCTGTTTTGGTTTTGTGCGTTGGTTTCCTCGACAGGGATAACACTGACTCCTACTTCCATGTGTCGATCCTAAATCTAGTACCCACACATACCTTATTTGTCAACCGTATGAAACTGATAAGAGGTTATCTTCAATTAGAATAACCACAACTTAGGGTATAAATTTGGCCCGACCTGGCTCGGGCTTGGGTCGAGCTCGAGTCGGGCCACCTTGGGTCTGACTTTCTTTGGGCCGGGTCGGGCTAGGCCAAAATCCCAGGGCCTAGGCCCAAGCCCAGCCTGAAGCTAGGCCTAGTCGAGTCGGGTCAGGACTCGTCTTAATTTTAAAAAAATAAAAAATCATGAGACATGGGTGCAGGCCGGTCGAGTTGGGCTGGTTTCGTGCTGAGCCTCAGGCCGAGCTTGAAGGGATGGGCCTGGGCCCTGCCCAAGGACCCTAACAGGCCGGGTGGGCTCATGTTGGGCCATGAACCAGGATTTGGCCCAAAAAATCTGGCCGACCCAGCGGGGCCGCGGGTCAAATTTACAACCTTACCACAATTCTAAATGCACAAATGAATAGTACAGTAATCTAAAGTGCGTTTGCTGCATTGCACAATCTATTTTTTTTTTCTGCATGTTAGGGTTGATTATTGGCCATGGAGATCTCCAATGGAGTCCCCATCAAATTGGTGGTTTCGGCACCTACTGTGATTTGTCATCCAGCTTAGGGAAGGGCATGTACAGTGAACTGATGCAATGTACAAGTTAATTAGTAGGGCCTGCTCATGTATGGTTTCATGATTTGCATTTTGTCCACAACTTCACATTTTCATGTGCAAAATATATGATTGACGTGACACCAGCCTTGACGTTATCGACAGTTCAAAAGTAGGCGATGGATTAGACAGTTAGGAGCACATTTGAAATCCAATTGAGAGTCCGGCGTTACTCCATCGATTTGACCATCTGCACCATAGAGAGATCCCTGAAGTCTGAACCATGACACTAAAATGATCCATGGACCATCGAATCGATCAGACGTACAAGTATGCATCTACGAGTAATAGTGCACCTATGACTTAGCCTATAGATATGGGAGTCTGGAATCTGGATAGTGTCACGTTTGAGAAAAAACCCATTCCCGTCCTTTTCACTTATTAATGTATTTCACTACCCATTGCCACAAGACTTT
This sequence comes from Euptelea pleiosperma, assembly GCA_035048495.1. Taxonomy (NCBI): domain Eukaryota; kingdom Viridiplantae; phylum Streptophyta; class Magnoliopsida; order Ranunculales; family Eupteleaceae; genus Euptelea; species Euptelea pleiosperma. The sequence goes on along the minus strand of CM068544.1, from coordinate 40,953,855 downwards.
GGATTCTGCAGAGAGAGAAGTGAGAAGGAAGAAACCAAGTAAGGTTAGAGATATATGGTCCCCAGTTAATTTATGATGGAAAGTTCTATTGGTTAATCAGCAAAGGGAGGGTAGAACTAATTGAAATCAAACCGACCTATCCTTTGACTTCTGTATCTTTCATTAAAATATATATCCTTAATTGTCCAAACCCCGCCGAGTCTTCTCTCTACCCAATTTAGAGAGGAAGATTGGTTCTTCAAAAGGGTCTCTGATCGAAGAGAGCTTCACAAGGAGTTTCAGAGAGAGAGAGAGAGATGGGGAGGGCTCCTTGTTGTGACAAGGCAAACGTGAAGAAAGGACCATGGTCACCTGAAGAAGACTTGAAGCTCAAGGAGTTCATAGAAAAATATGGAACTGGTGGGAATTGGATTGCTCTTCCTCAGAAAGCTGGTGAGATTAAATCAAGAGAAATGGGCCTTTTTCATGCAGATGATTTGAGGGTTTTCTTAATTTTCTTGTTATATATTCTTGTGTGTGTTGTATTTATGATTTGCTTGGTTTGTGTGTCAGGTCTTAAGAGATGTGGGAAGAGTTGCAGATTGAGATGGCTTAATTATCTCAGGCCCAACATAAAACATGGAGAATTCTCTGATGATGAAGATAGGATAATCTGTAGCCTCTTTGCTAGCATTGGAAGCAGGTATATTCAATCTTTTTTTCTTCCTACCAAATATTTTGCTGTTTCTGGTCTATATTTTTAACTTAGATTACACAATTTGATCTGAGTTTCTTTTAATTGTCCTTCTAAACTGTTGTGGAACTTCATGAAATTGTTTGAAAGAAGAGAAAAAATTTCCTGGGTTTTCTACTAAATTTAGCTCAGTTCTCTGCATGTATACCAAGATTTAGATCTCCTTTTTTAAGTCCCATTTACAGCTTTTAAGAGAAGCTCATAATATATTCTTCTTACGGAACTTATTCCACCAAGTGCAGGTGGTCAATAATAGCTGCACAGTTGCCAGGGAGGACTGATAATGATATCAAGAACTACTGGAACACAAAACTGAAGAAGAAACTCATGGGGATGGTTCCTTCATCTAGGAGAAAACCTCCTCAACCATCACCATTTCCATCTCCTCTTCAAACAGCTGCAACATCACCATCATCATCATCATACAAATTAGGCAGTAGTAGCAGTCCTTATTACACCCCAACAAAATCTCTTGCAGGTCTTGAACCCCCCATTTCAATCCCTTCAAATCATTTGAACAGTACTACCACTATCATCCAAGAGAGCTTAATGGGTCCCATCCACCAATATCAAGTGACTGACAGTCATGTAATGTTTGGAGGTGAACCAAGTTCCAGTTCTTCTGATGGAAGTTGCAATCAGATCAATAATGGTGCACAGGTGGGTTTGGAGAGTAATTTCTATAATGGGGTTGATGGTTATGGGTGGACTGAAAGACCAAATGATTTGTGGGGCCCACTAGATTATGGTCTTGAGGAGATTAAGCATCTTGTTAGTACTAATAATGGATGTAATAACTTGTTGATTGATGAAAGCAAGACACAAGGGAGAGCCATGTACTACTTCTGATGTTTTGACTGTAAGTAAAATCAGGAGATTTGAAGGGTAAGATCATGGGTGTGGAGATTCAGATTAGACAGTTTATGGGGTTCTGTGTGTTTGATGAAACATTTTGACAGTACATGGTCATGGATAAAGTTAACTTCTCCTCTGTGCATTTCTTTTTGGGCAATGATGTGTGTCCGTACGGTTTCAACCATTCAAAAAAAAAATATCATGGAAACTAGGGATGACATTATTCAAGAATCAAAACAAAGCATGCACTGTTTTTTTTTTAATTCACTTATTTTATTATATTAGGGTTTCTTTTTAATTTGAACCTGGTCAAGCTATGGTGGGTACTTTGGATATTTCTTGGTAATTCAATTCGGGCTTAAAATATTAATGCTAACCCTTATCTCAGTCTTCTCAAATAAACAACTATTTTTAATTTTAAAATCTGCATATGCTGCATTATGGATCGGTTTGATGTGTAATCAATTAATATTTGATGTTCTATAAGGGTATCAAAATATTGCAAGTGTATTGGTTCTTAGCTATTGTGTGTCGACGATTGATTGGAAGTTGGGGGGTTAATAGAAGCTTGATTTACGGATAAATTTCTTTAATTACTATGTAGGATGATTGAAGGGGCGAATCGATAAAGAGGAAGAACGCTAACATGCAATGTTTTTAAGGCTGGCGTTGCACACATGCAATGTTGTAAACATGGTTCAAGTATTCGGGATCAGTCTTGGGGAGGGCACCGATCCTGGTCTGGAATCTGGATCGCCCCGATCTGAATGATCTTGGCAAGAAAACCCCAGTATCATTCAGATCTGTGGCTTCTGATCCTGATCCGGATTGCCTGATCCAGAACGGGTTGGCCGAGACTTCGAACCAAGGTTGTAAAATAAAGAAATATATTTTTTAATTCATGGTGTTCGAGGTAATTTTTCTTGCATTTTACCACGCCATCAAGGTGTTGCCTCAGCTAGGGGTGTCAACGGGTTGGTTCCGGTTCGGTTCCTAAGGTACCTAGGACCAGAACCAATATTTTTAGTTCTTAATTATTGGTTCTGGCTCTCAAAATGATGGATCCGGAACCGATTATTTGGTTCTTGCCTGAACACTTTATATATCGGTTCTGGTTCCTATAGGTTTCGGGTCTAAATTTAACTACCCAGAACTGGAACCATTATTTTTGGCTCGGTTCAGAATCCGATTCTTTTTTAGTCTGTTCCCAAAAATTGTGGAATGAGAATTCGGTTCCGATCAAACAGGTCAAATTGACACCCCTAGCCTCAGCGGATGTGAACACCCAAATTTCTTTTCTTTTTTTTTCTTTTTTCTTTTTATTTTTTTTGCGAGCTCTTGATTAGGACTTGGGAATTTGGAGAGAAGATTCATGTGAAAATGAATTAGTGGAAAATTAATCCCACTTGGAGAATAATGATTTTATAAAGGGTGATTGAAATCATCTTATTGGGAAGCAGTCCAAGTCTCCAAAACTGTATGATCACAGGATTTGATGCGTTGGATAGATCATTGGTTGATAGCTCTTGTTGTGTTGTCAGGACTCGGGACCTTATTTTTTTATTTATTTTTCCCTTTCCACAGACCTCTTCATCCTTTTGTTTGCACCTCCCATGGATTATTAATTGGCATTGCCAGCTACGGCATTTTTATAATAAGTCAAATTAAAATATAACAAAGGGCAGCGTTACCATCATCGCTAATGGTCATCGTCCCTAGGTCCAGACTGTTGGATGTTCCTCGAGATTCACACCACAAAAATCTTGAAGACCAACCAACAGCCTGGGGGCCTAGGAACTATGATACTACAGTATCGTGAGGACAATACTTTCATTTTCCTGTAACAAACTGTAGAAGGTAGGGTACCATGTTTTTGTTGAATGATGTGAGGAGGTCGTCCACACTAGATCTAAACCATTTGTTGGTATTGAGATTCGTGTGATGTGAGTTGCGAAGACCGTCTAACGGTCATAATCTATGGAGAAGGTTCTCTTCATGATGACAGCAACATTGCTCAGTTTTTTCAAGGAATGTCTTTCCTAGTGGAGAGTGAAGATCAAAAGGTGTGGTTCCTACCGACAGAAATAATTAGGCAATTTCATGGACAGCTTCTTCTTTGGGGATATAAAGAGGATCAACAGAAGGAACTTTGGACGTTTGTATGGAGAAAGAGCATCTCTCTTTTTTATTTTATTTTTTGTTTATGAACTCTTGTGTGAGAATTATGGTCGTTTTTGGTTGCTAGCATAAATTTATCCCGCATAGACTAAATCCAGGCCCCAGGGGAGAAATTCATAGGCAACAGGTACGATATCAACTAATCAGAAAAAAAAAAAAAAAGAAATTCAAAGATGTAATTTACGAAAAACTTGCCCATCTGCTTTTCAATGAATGATCTCGGATCGTGAATTTCGGTTCATGGCTGATCCAGTTTGGGTGTCTCTGATCGATGACCAAGTGTGTTCCCAGCTCTACAAATCCTCACAATTTTATTTAAATCACCTGATTCCATTCATGAAATGCAATGTACTCGGTTGTTATTCTGACTGCATTACAAAAATGACACTTCTCTAGGCTACATTTTGCAGAGGAAAAAAAATGATTAAAACTAATATTGAAGGCGAATTATCTGGTGTGCATAGGGCACACCCTGCACTCGAGACTAATGAAATCTGCGCCATATATCTGTGTTGCATCAGTAATCCCAAGGTGACAAAGCCTCAGGAACACCATGTGCAGAATGGTGCAGAAGTATCAATCAATTCCGAATTCTTTGGATATCAGATAATATGACAAACGGTGCAGAAGTAAATAGTTCATGGATCAGATGGCTAATGTCATCCAATCATGTAGAACTTTGCCAAATATCTCTTGGCCACGTGTTGTTGAGCAAAAGTGCTAAACAGAGCCTCTGCATCCGACATGTACCCCTGATAATACTCTTGCAAAGAAAATTTAAAATTAAAATTTTGAAAATAGAAAACAGCATTATCAGGGGTATGTGTCTGATGCAGAAGTGCTATTGAGCAAAAATGGACTCCCGAGTCCTGACAGGGCATCATTATAGCCTTTCGGTTGACGGGCGCCAAGTCGCATACAAGCTGATCATTAACAATACAAGGAAAAATGTTCTTATTCAGATAACAAATTCCTAACAAATAGTACTTGATCCACCAGAGGTGAATTGAGCTCTATGCACGGTAGTGTAGAGCTATATATACTTGGAACTGTGAGAGATCACATATCTCAAGAAAATTAGAGATGGATAGATGACCCTTTATTTAATAGAGCTTGATTCACCTCTGATCATCATATAATAATTCTTCTGAAAGTGTCACTTACATTTGAATGGGTAACCATGCACGATGCGAAGCCGACACCCAAATCTGAGGCAAGTCATAAGCGCATCAAGGAAGACCAGGAAAAATGGGTAGAAAATCATACACACTTCACATGGCCGACGCTATACATGGAAGAAAATATTTTTGAGGGTATAATTTTGTATATTTCCGGTCATAATGTTTGCATCTCATCTTGAAACATCGAATTCAACTTCAATGTCTTCTTTGCTAAGTTGCGGATATCTTCTCTGGAGGACTCGCATGATATACGAACAAGTTGTTTCACTGCTCCACTGGATATGAAATCTTGAGCATTGTCCTCTGCAGAAATTAGATAGCCACTAGATTACATACTCAATTCTTTCCTCAATAAAATAAACGTATGGGCAGATGCATGACAAAGTGTAATCACATACACATCCATGTTATGAGTGTAAGATGTTACAATCCTAGGTTAAGACCTTAGCTTTCCGCTCCACTATCACCAAGGTGCTTTTGGAGTATTGGTTTGGGTCTTAACATAAGAGTCAAGAAACAAGTAATAATCAACAATAGTTTTTCCCCAGCAATCTACAAGTCATTGCAGTTTCTAAGCTCCTACAAATTTTTATTTGATTCATTACAAGAAAAATAAGCATGGCAACTTGTGAAGGCTCTTGTGGAAGTCCTGTAAATTTACCACATGGTATTAAATTTTGATATATTCCCATTAAATGTACTGACATTTTCCATTTCCACGGGGACCTAAAGGATACATTATTGGAATATTTCCACTTCCACAAATTATTTTTTTAGTGTTTAAGAAAATATGAGAAGTAATAATTATAAATAACTTATAGAAAGTAATAAACAAGTAGTAAATAAGACATTTCAAGGGGAAACCATTAGATGTAATTTTTAATAATTACTACATACAAACTCCAATGGGCTAATTACATGTATGATCTAATTTTTATAATCAAATCATACATGTAATTAAGGATATTTCAATTTTGGTCCCGGGAAAGACTTCAGTCTCCTCAAGTCGTGTCTATTAGTTAAATGTATAAGTATGACTTTTAGTGGATCAGGTCAACCCAATGATCAGACCCAATCCAATCCGTTAAAATTGGGTCTAAATCGAGGTATTAGGTCCATTGGATCGAATTTGGATTGGGAATAATGATCCAATAAGCTATTGGATTGTTCGGCGCTGAGTCACTGAGCCAATCCGATATATAGCTTTTGTTATTTGACTCAACAGTTTGTAACTTTTGTTTTCTTCAAATCAAATTAATAAGTTTATTGATCAGACTGGCTCAATGTTGGGTCACCCCAGTTCGATCCAATAAGGTCCAATAGCTTATCAGATCAGGGTCTGGATCCCATCCATTGAAACCTTATCGGATTTGGAATGAGTAGGCGTACCATTGGATTGGTCCTAGATTGACATTGATTTGATCCAAACCTGATCCATTGGCATCCCTATTATGTGTATCTATTGATTTTGTATTTTTGACTCTTAATGGTTGTTTGTTCCATTATGATGAGTTATGAATATATTTCATGCTTGCTTTATCATTTCCTAAAATATGAAAGTGTGTTTCTCATGTTTTTCCATTATTTTCGAAAATTTTACAATTTCCATTTTGAAGCTGATCCATATATACACCACAATCAACTGCCAGATGGGATACTCGTACCCCTATCTGAGTCTTGGGTTTCAAGAAATGCCAAGTCATAGCTCCCCTAATATTCATGCCCATATTTGGCATCTTAAGCTACAAGGGACCCATTGATTGAGATGACATGGATATAAGAATTGAGCTTATTGCATACAAGGTAAATTGATAGCTTCTATGCAGAGATCACTTTGAGATATCCTTGCAATGTACTAAACTGTTCCTCATGTTCCTATAAAAGATTAGTAGTCGCAGGAAAGCACCAAAAAAGATCAGTTTAATATAAGAGCAGCACAGGCAAGCAAACATGAGTAGCTTACCATTTTGAGCTAAATGACAAAGAGAAAGCTCAATATGACGTCGAGTTGAAGCCAAAGCAGTAGTAGAGTTAGCAATCAACCATGCAAGTGCACCTTCCTCCATAAGAAGTGAACGCCCTTTTCTACTTCCTGCAGTAGGTGGAGAGCATTCTCTACTCATGAAAGGGATGCCGTAGCAACACAGGCAAGATCTGTAGTCATGTAAAATATTGAAGAGATAAGGTTAACGTCAACAGACCTTGAATTGTTACCCGAGATTCACATTTTGCAAAGTTCGCAATTCCTCTAGCAATTTGTGCTATGACATCAGTATTCCCAGATCGGACCATTCCCAAGAGTGCCTTGATGCCACCATCTTCTATTAGCATCCCATGTAACTTCTCTGCAAAGGAAGAACTTGTGCATCAACAAGCAGAAAATCTTACAATTATGATGTATCCAGTTTATAAGAATTGGGGAAAGCCAGTTCCTTCAAGAGTGGAGGCTGGACCATTGTTCTTGACAAATACTTATCGGTGGAACTCATATTTCATACGAAGGCAATTTTTGTTCCTAATAGATGCATAAAATGAAAGAGAGAGAGAGAGAGAGGAATGTAAACCACTTGTTTATCCATCACAATCTTACAAGGGTAGGTCCTTCTTAAGCCTATTTGACACGTCTTGGGTCTTTCCTAAAGATGTGTGTGATGTTTTCACTGGTTAGCCAAACAGTCCTTTCGGAAAGAGAGGGAAGATCCTTTGAAATACCCTTCCTTGTAAACCACTTGTTTATCCATCACAATCTTACAAGGGTAGGTCCTTCTTAAGCCTATTTGACACGTCTTGGGTCTTTCCTAAAGATGTGTGTGATGTTTTCACTGGTTAGCCAAACAGTCCTTTCGGAAAGAGAGGGAAGATCCTTTGAAATACCCTTCCTTGTAAACCACTTGTTTATCCATCACAATCTTACAAGGGTAGGTCCTTCTTAAGCCTATTTGACACGTCTTGGGTCTTTCCTAAAGATGTGCGTGATGTTTTCACTGGTTAGCCAAACAGTCCTTTTGGAAAGAGAGGGAAGATCCTTTGAAGTACCCTTCCTTTTGACATTTGTTGGGGGAGTAAATATAAGAATATTTGAAGCTAAAAGTCGATCCTATGGATACAATATGATTCAGGCCTAAGAGATGATGCAAAAGTGGCCGATATTCTGGCCCATGGCAGCTGGTCTCCTACCCCTTTTGTCTCTCACAACCTTACGGATGCTTGGAGCAGGCTCAATGAAATAGAAATCTGCCCCTACTTTAATAAAGACATTGTCGTTTGGACCCTATCCCGTTCAGGCAGCTTTAACCTTTCTAAAACATATGATGCCCTGAGACCAAGAGCTAAAGTTGATTGGGCTGACTTAGTCTGGTTTAATCACAACATCCCAAGACATAGGATAGCTTCACTACTTAGTTAGTTATGTGGGACAGACTTAAAACGCAGGATATTCTATTTAAGCAAAACATTGTTTACAACTCGAAATGCATCTTCTGCAGATCTGCTAATGAGAATATCGGTCACCTTTTCTTCAGTTGTGGTTACTCTAAGAAGGTTTGGTCAGCAGTCCTCAAAATCTGAAGGTACAACAACTGGAACAATGAGCTTACTTGGATTTCTAATCACTTCAAAGGTTTGGATCTGATAACTAAAATACAAAAAGCCTCCTTATGTGCCACCATCTATCATCTATGGCTTGAAAGAAATAGAAGAAGAATTCAAAATCATTTTCTTCCTCAAAAAAATGACAATACAAGCCATTGTGAATGACAAGACTGAGCTTTCCAAAGATCATCACAAGGTGTCTGATAGTCGAGAAAGCAAATATTTCTTCTTGAGTTGGTGCGTCGATGCAGAATTATTTCACCCAGTTCCCAGACCATACAAATGGGATCCTCTGCCACACAATACTCACATTCTTAACACTGATGGTTTTCTTAGAGGTACTATTGTTGGGTATGGTGGGATCCTTCGTGACCATCAGGGTTCAGCTATTTTTGGTTATTTCTATGCTGGCCATCCAATTTCAATCTTAAACCACAAGCTCCAAGCCATAGACATCGGTCTTACAATGGCATCACACATTCAAGTAACAAAAATCATTGTTGCTTCAGATTCAAAGCAAGCTGTTGAATATGTCAACAATCCAGATGGCACCCCATGGAAAACTAGATCTATTCTTAGCTCCATTAGTTACTTCAAATCTAATTTTGAAAAACACACAATCAAACATATCTTCAGGGAAACGAATAGAGCTGCTGACTTTCTCGCTTCTTTCAGTTCATTGATAAACAGCAATGTAATTTTTTCTTCTGTTTCTGATTTTCCTGTGGACCTCTCTTCTATTGTCCACGATGATGCCATTGGGTGTGTATACTATCGATTGTAATTGCTCTAATTAGTTTAATGTCGGGTAGGTTTTTAGCAGTGGAAGATGCTTGGAAAGGGTTAAGGGTTCATGCAAGAGGCAGGAAGCAAGTCGGTTAAAGCAGAACATCAATGGTAGTGCTAAAGCTCTCTGAGCCAGGGGTATTGGACAGCCTTTCAGAATGACTGAGTTGAGATTCTTTCGGTTTTCCAAGCCCGTAAGAGAGATGGATTCAAGTGAGCCAGCAATTAAAGCCATTCTTCAAGGAATCAAATTTTTCAAGGACAACTTTAAAGGCCTCCTAATGGTAGAAGGTGAATCTTTGAATACTATTAGACGGGGGAGTGGAAGTGAGGATGTGCCATGGAGATTGTTGAATGGGGTAAAAGGTGACTCTTTGAAGACGTCCAATTAGCCAAATAGCACTCATTAAAATTGCAATATCCTACCCAGGTACGTGAAGGATATGGCTTCAACATGCCATGGATACATCATTTAAACTTAAAATTGAAGCACCTTGGATAAGACATGCAGCATTTAGCATGACAATAAGACATATCTGTTTTTTTTTTAATATATATATGATTCTTACACAGAAGAAAAGAGCTTGAGCTTGAGCTAAATGTGTTCATTTTGTTTTTTCAGATAAACCACAAAAGTTATGTGAATTGCGACTAAAAATAAGCAATTTGCAAAGCCAACAAAATGACTACTCTTGATGGAACGAGCAAGGAAAGCACAGATGGGAATTAGCTAATAGAGAAAAGAAGGTGAAATCATCTTCAGCTTACCATTTCCACATAAATTTGCAATTGCTCCAGCTACCATTCGAAGGGTTTGAGGATCATCTGTTTTGGATGCTACATTTGCTAATAGCTGAGCACCACCTTTGCTCATTATTAAGCCTTGATTCATCTCTAAAAAGATACACCAGAGATTTCCTTTAAAAGAAAATTCAAGAATGCCATGAACTATAGGCAATGAAAATGTTCAGTTTGTCTTAAATTTCACAATAATGTTATACTTCCATTTACAAGTGAAATGAAAAGAAAATGCAAATTAACTTGAACATATTATTGTAAGGTTTGGGTACAAATTTATTTTGGATCATTTTGCATGTCCAGCCAGTAAAGGAAGTGATACATAGTAAAGCATTACGGGGAGTCATGAGAGCTTAATTAATCATGCTCCTATTAAAGAAAATGACACATAGAAGCTTCAGCCTGGATAGAAGCAATTCCATAAAACACGGGTAACTCACTAAGCTCTAATGGGGACAAACGCACTGCTTCCAAGGCAACAATCCTTAAAAGAATTGAATACTCCATGTAATATCTGATCAAACAACAATTCTCTTCATCTTTCCAATTTGAGATGAGAAATAAACCAAAAAGAAGAAATGGAAAGAATTATTAGGAAAGAGAGATGCTCAGAATCAGAAGTTGACTTCCTTCTCTCTTCTTCTCTGTTATCTTGTCCTTTAAAAAAATCTAAATGTGTATGCCCTACATATTTATATGGAGTAGAGCTGGATCAGGTTTGGGTTTATAATTTTATGTTATTATAATTCATGCCCAAAGAGTTCATATTCCTCCGGATGTCGATCTAATGGACCTCTAATCAGGTTTTTTATTCAAATAAATGACAGATACAAAACTATTCAATGTGACAAAAATAAAACATAATTTCTCAATTTTTATGAAGGTAGTCCTAAGTTGAATGTTGATTGTTGGGAATTTATTAAAAAAAATTCATGAATATATGACTGTTGGTAGAGTCCTATATGTGTTTCCTTTTCTTCTTAAGTGACCAGGCCTTACTTTGGCACCAAAAAAAACAGGTCATCTGCCTGATTTGACAATCTTGGCATTATTGCCATGAAATGCAGAAAATGGTTTTTAAAAGATTCTCACATTTGAGACTCAAGTATCTGACTAGACGCACTTACCTAGAAACTTAGGACTGTGTGGTTGAACATAAGCAACAAGCTTTCACTTTGCTTCCATGTGTAAAGTGTTAGCGGATGATTTGTTCCCGCGCACGTATTGTGTTGGCCCGACGACCTGTTGATATACATAGTTGTTTCGCCTTTCCCCAACAGGTCGATCTTTTGGGTTAAATGATTGTTTAACATAAAGTCCATAGTCATAGAGCACTCTGTCTAGTTGTTTAGGGTGGTAGACGGTATCGAGATACTATTTTGTGATTGGAGCAGCCAGACATTGAGAGGATCTACAACTATCATGCACCTCATAAATACCATGGCAAAAAATATTAACATTTTTCAAATTGTAGGAATTTTTTCATTTCTTGGCAACTGAAAATATCACCAATTCACAGAGATATTTGAAAATAGTGCAAGGAATAGAACTTCAAAAGTATTACGGAAAATCATGCAAGTATTTTATTTTAGAAAATTGAAGTGCAAGAAATCATAAATTTTTTAATTATAACAATATTTATTGCTTTTTATTTTTTATTTTCACTCGATAAAACTCAAGAAAATCATTGAATTAAATACGTTTATACAAAATCTATCATGCAAAAAATCAAACTAGTAAGAACTGTAGTGGGAAGGAGTACCATTCATTGCCAAGTTGGCAATAGCCCCTGAAGCAACTCGATGAATAGTTGTATTTTGTGATGATCCCAAAAGCATGAGAAGAGCATCTAAACCCCCCTCCTCAACAATCTTCTCCTGATTTAAATCTGCAATAACAAAAATATCTTTAATCAGCACAGATATGAAACATTTCTTTTCCTATCTTCTATTCAACTTGAGAAGAAAAGAAAAGAAGCATTGTAGTACTAAGTTTTTGAGTAGCATCTCCCTCTCTAATTGTATATTTATCTTCTCCAGGAAAAAAATAATTATAATCTTTCACCGTCATTGTGGCTTTGGGAGTTTCTATAATAATCAAATTAGGATCTTAGTATCCAGCACAAGATAGAAAGCCACAAACTATTTTCAGATTTCTTGTGAAAATTAGATTGTTTGTCACATGGGCATCCCCACCAGGCCACGGCCATCCAATATGAGTGGGGTTGCATGTACAGATGAATCTGGGGACTTATCCAGTGCATTATGCTACAGCTACACAGATCCCAAGGTGGATATTTGCTTGGTTGAATATGAATACATATGATTAAAATTTTTTTTTTTTTTTGTTTTTTGTTGTGCATTTTGCTTTGTATGGAGCAATCTGAAGATTCGTTCAGTGCCTTTAGTGTGCAGTTCACACTTCACACATATTTCGAGATGGATATTTACTTTATTAAATATAAGAAACATGATTAAAATATGTTTTATGCTTGCTTCTGTAACAATGGCATTATATAATCAACATACAAGTATGCAATAAACAAAACATTACTAATTAGCAAACATCATGTTTTTGCAAAAATTGATATGGGGATCAAATCTGAGTTAGTGGAAGCCTACCCAAGGTGCCGCTCCTGCTTCTAGATTTTGTATCGCTAGCATGATTTTGTCTACTCCATTTTAAAGACAACTTTTGTATTATATGTAACTTTTTTTATGTCTTTTTGTTTACAATGATTATATATTTAAGCTTTGTTAATACTGTTGGTTAATAACTTAAAACGTCCATATCACTTTAAATATTTTATATAATTTTATAAACATTTCTTATCAAACCTAGTACTTGGATTTTGAGTACCAGCTTTCCAAACTTCCACTCCAAATCCACACTTCTGCTTTTTCCCTATGCAACTAATGCTTAATTGTTATTAAATGCCGATTAATTATGCATGCATTTTCAGAGTATTTTATATGCAAGCTCATTAATTGTTACCAAGTTGTTCACGATACCTATTGTTATCATGTATGTTGTTTATATTTGTTAATGTAACGCATGGGCATTTCTGTACTTTTACCTTTATTACAGCATTAGCATGTATAATAATTGTGAGGGCCGACTAGTGGAAGTTCAAGACACTAGTTCGACTTCCTCCTCTCTCTCTATTCTTCTCCTTCCTCTTCTCATCTCAAAACCCTAACTTATTTCATATGGTATCAGAACATATGATCCCTTAACTAGGGTTTCCTCTTTTCTTGTTCTTTCCTTCTTTTCTATTTTCCTATCATTCTTTGTGGTGAGAAATAATAACCTAGGGTCTGGCCATAAAACCCTAACTTTTCCCATCTTTTTTTCTCTTTCCCATTTGTGGTGGTCCTACCACCTATACTGTGTGTGAATGTGCAAGAGGTCATTTATGTAGATTTGAAGGGATGACCTTGGCCTCTGTGTGTATGTGCATACCACAAATGAGTTGCTATAGCATGGTGTATTGTCTCCAAGGCAAATCGTAGGTTCCTGTAATTTTTCATTTCATGTTTCTCGAAGTTTTTGTGACACGTTCAAAAAGCCTATTTGTGAGATGTTTCTCGAGGTCGTCCCAACACATTTCTTGAGGGCTCATATGACATGTTTCTAGAGATCCGCCATGAGTAAATCACAGGTATCAGTTTCTCCCTAACCTTTCCAGAGCAAATTACAGGTTTTTAGATTTCTCTCCAGGGCACTCCAAAGAAAATCACAATTGTTCAAATTTCTATACCAAATTCTTTAGAGTATATCGCAAGTATCTTAGAAGAATCACTTGCTTTCTAGACTAAGTATAGGTGTTTGTGATCTAGTGGCTGGTGATGGAATCTAAACCTAGTATGTTGTCTTCTTCTGTGATACTTATGTCTCAGATGATTTCCACTAAACTCAATGGGAGTAATTACATACCTAGGTGTATATATGTACAAGTTTTCTTCACAACTAGAGGGAATTTAGTTATTTGACCACAGAACAACCTCAAGGGGAAGCCAATAATTATGAAGTGTGGACTGGAGAAAATGCTTAGATCATGACCTAATTGTGGAACAGTAAGGATCCACAAATTAGTGTAAATGTGGTGTTTTTGGACACAACAAAAGAAATATGGGAAACAATTGTATTCTGGTGCAAAGAATTTTATATGAGTTTATCAATTGTTTTAGGAATTTTTTACTCTGCAACAAGGTGATAAAAGTCTTGGTGAATATTATGCCTTAATGGGGAGAATAATTGATGAGTTAAACGTATATCAGCCTCTCACTACTAATCCAGATATCCAGCGAAGACAACGAGAGGAGTATCGAGTTACAAGGTTTCTTTCTAATCTAAAAGTTGAATTTGAGCCTGTGCGAGCTCAAATCAAATAGCTTCCATCATTGACAGAAATTTACTCTCACCTTCAGCGGATCTCCTTCTCTTCCACTACTGCCACAGCAACTAATAATTCCACCCTTGCAGCTTGGGAAATTCTCTTATCTCGGAGAGAAGCACCTTTACCAGTCATGGTGGTCGGACAAGTGGTAGAGGTTGTAGAGCTAGTAGAGACTCAGAGGGAGGCTGCATTAGACGACATGGTACACCTAAATGTACTCATTGTGGTCATGATGGTCACACACCTTCGATATGTGCTAGAATCTTCATGGGAAAACCGGCATGGGCCAATAAGGCTCCTGATGTATCAAGGCGCTTCTCCTCCTCTGGTCCAAGCTCTTCAAGGAATGTAAAGGTCTCTCTTTGGAGGACCTGGTGTTCAAATGGGACTCAGTCATGGCTAGGGGCATTTAGGAGTCTCTTGTCTCGTTTCTATTTGTCGCTTTAGAGGTCTTCTCGACCTCCTCCGCTTTCTTTAGCCTTGTATATTTTCTCCTTTTAATATATCTCTTCCACTTTATAAAAAAAAATAATAATAATAAGGCTCCTGATGTAAGTGTTGAGGCTAATACTCCTGACTATACAACCCCTCCATTGCCTGCCACGTCTACCACTATTTCAATTTCCCGAGAGGAAAATACCAAATTGATGAAAGTGCAACAATCCTTTGCTTCCTTCATTTCTACTGGCACCTTAGTTCATTTAGGTATATCTTGTGTTGCTTCTATTAGTTCTCGCGGATTAATGATTCTGGTGCCTCAAACCATATAGCTAGCACCCCAGGTATGTTTTCTCCCCTTAGTACATCTAACCCCACTCAATATTTACTTGTTTGTTGGTAAACTTACCAAATCTCTTAATTGTTTAGTTACCTTCTATCCTTCCTTCCGTGTCTTTCAGTATCTAAAGATGAAGAAAAGGATTGATGGATGGCATGAAGACAGTGGTCTTTACTTTATTGATGGTAGTTGTGGTCCTTAGAATTATGTTCTTAAGACCACACTTTCTTCTCACCAGTGGCATTGTCACTTCGGTCATCAGTTGTTACATAGTTTGAAGATTTTAGTTCCTACTTTGAGTCAATTACCGTAGTTGGATTGTGAGTCATGTCAACTTAATATGCACCATTGTATCTCGTTTCTATCTAGGCTTAATAGTCGTGTGTCTAGTCCTTTGTCAATTGTTCATTCTGATGTTTGGGGCCTAGCCAGGATACCTTCATACAATGGTTTTATGTACTTTGTTAATTTTGTGGATAACTATTATTGAAAGACATAGATTTACTTCATGAAAGATAGATCTGAGTTGTTTACTATTTTAAAATTGTTCTATATGGAAATGCAAACGCAATTTGTTATCTCTATCCATGTTCTTTGTTCTGATAATGCCAAAGAATATACTTCTACATTGTTTTGACTTTTATAGTATGTTACATCAGACTTCTTGTGCTGGTACACCTCAACAAAATGGGGTGGCCAAAAAGAAACATTGGCATGTATTAAAAGTTGTCTGTTCTTTGCTTTTCAAAGTGAAAGTACCCAAAATATATTGAAGTGATGTTGTTCTCACAGCATGTTATCTCATTAACCAGATGCCTTCATCAGTTCTCAATAATAAAGCTCCATTCTCAGTTTTGTTTCCAGATACTTCTTTGTTCTCTCTTTCCCCTTAAATTTTTGGGTCTATCTGCTTTGTTCATCGTTTAGGTCCATAGGGTCTATCAAGTGTGTCTTTTTTGGGATACTCCCGTTCACAAAAAGGATATTTGTGTTATAGTCCTCTCTTCCGACAATTTGTGTGTGTTGATGTCACCTTTTTAGAGTATGTTCCTTTCTTTTCACATGAGAGCCATCATGTGGATGCTGAGGTGTTATCTATTCCTCTTCCTTTTGATACAGCTGGCTCTAGACCTCCTACTTTTGGTCCTACTCATTCCAATTCTAATTTGTAGGTTTGTGTTCGACAACGTCATCCCACACATCCACTAGTTGTTTCCTCTAAACCATCGACTGTTCTTGTGCCTCCATCTTCTTCCATGTCTACAATCTATCTCCCTCGCCAGATCTTCCAATTTCCCTTCATAAAGGTAAACGTGTGTGCACTTCACGCCCTATTTCTTATTTTGTTTCTCTTACTCATTTGTTTTCTTTTCGCATGTTTCTCACCTCCCTTTCCTCTATGTCAGTTCCTACTAATCTTCGGGATGCTATTTCACATTCTGACTGAAGGAAAGCAATGTAGGATGAAATGGATGTTCTTCATCACAATGGTACTTGGGACTTTACAACAAGTTGAAACAATTGCCTTGAGCTTGGTTTGGCGGGTTTAGTGAAGTTGTACTTCAGTTTGGTTTGAGAAGATGTCAATCAGACCACTCTGTATTTTATAGAGTTCTTAGGTTGGGAAGATTGTTTTGGTTGTCGATGTCAATGACATCGTGATTACAATTAGTGATATAAAGGATATAGAGAATTTAAAGCAATTTCTTCACGTACACTTTCTCACCAAGGACCTTGGGCAGCTAAAGTACATTTTGGGTATTAAAGTTTCAATATCAAAGACTAAAATTAATTTGTCTCAACAGAAGTATGTTTCGGATTTCATTGAGGAGACTGGTTTATTGAAAACTGAACTAGTAAACACTTCAATGGATCCTATTGTGAAGCTTATTTGTTGATCAGGGAGAATTGCTTGATAATATTGGAAGGTATCAGAGATTGGTCGGCAAGCTTAATTACCTTATCACTAGACCAGATATTTCTTTCGCTGTTAGTGTGGTAAGTCAATTTATGCAAGCCTCGGATCCCATATTGGGAGGCTATGATTCGTGTTTTGAGATATATCAAGGGAGCTCCTAGTCGTGGTTTGGTATACCAAACGCATGGTCATGTACGTGTTGAGGGCTATGTAGATGCTGATTGAGATGGCTCATCATCCGATAGAAGATCTATCACAGGATATTGCATATTCCTTGGTGGGAACCTTGTGTCATGACAGAGTAAGAAATAGAATGTGGTGGTTCGGTCAGTGCAAAAGCTAAATATCGGGCTACGACTCACACTAATTGTGAGTTGAGATAGTTGAGGAATCTTCTCCAGGAGACATGATTTGTAGTTGATCTCCCTATTCCTCTGTTTTGAGATAATCAAGCGATTGTCCATATTGTTTATAATCCTAATTTTGATGAGAAGACCAAGCACATTGAAGTCGATTGCCACTTCATCAAAGAGAAAGTTGAAAATAGTGACACTTGTACTCTATGTGTAGTTAAAACATTAGTTAGCTGATGTATTTACCAAGGCATTGAGTTGCACGAGGATTGATTTCTTATGTTCTAAGTTGGGTATATATGATATGTTGAAGCTTGAGGGGGAGTGTTAAAGCAACATAGGGATATTTCTTCACTTTTACCTTTATTACAATATTAGTATATGTAATAATTGTGAGGGTCAACTAGTGAAAGTTCAAGACACCAGTTCGACTTTTTCTCTCTCTCTCTCTCTCTCTCTATTCTTCTCCTTCCTCTTCCCATGTTAAAACCCTAATTTCCTTTACAATATTATAATTTATTATCATCCTCTCATGTGAATAATATCAGCACCACTAGAATATAGATGCCTAAATTGTAGGAGTAAAAGAGTGAAATATTAGGAAAGCAAAACAAGTAAGGTCTTATGATAGAAAGTCCTCTAATATGGAAAATTTTAAAATGGAAATCCAGTTAGGTTCCTAGAAAACTTTCGCTCACCATTCCTTATAGTGTCAGTTGACTAAAAAAAGAATGTTGTCAAAGAAAACAATTTTATCTATTGTCATAAGTCACTAGAATCTAAAAAAACAAGGTTAATATTTGCTTTTACTGGTCCTCTCTGCAACTTTGGACAAGATGGTTTCTAATACCTCAAGAATAACCAAAGGACCAATTTGCAAGATATTATTCTACACTATAAGGACCAAAATTCTCAAAAATCATCCAATCTGAATTCGTAACAATTTTTTATTTGAGACATCATATGTATAATTTTAACTACAATAACACAATGGATTCAACTCCAAAAAGGGAATTACATACAAGGTAAAATGAAGACTCTTGCTCTCCTTTTTAAGTTCGGTTGGAATAAAAAATTATAATTGCACAAGTTCTGTAGATGGTCTCCAAAGTCCTTCGCAAATGGGTAATTATTATTCAGTTCCTAAATATAGAGGCTAATGTACACCGTACACTAAGCAACCATTAATTGAACACTGATAATGTTCTCCAAATTAATGGCTCTTTTTAAGCCCCAATTGAACAGCCAGAATAAGATTTCAATGTGTGTTTAGAACAGATGCATCTGATATATAACTGGAATTAATGCTACCCCTTTTTCAGAGACTTTTTCCTTTTCACTTTCTGTGCCTTGGGACAACTCAAACACGTCCACTCTGTTTGAAGCTAAAGCAAAAAAGGAATGACCAATATAAGTGCAAAAATATCATCTCCAAGCTTTTCATTTAGCAACAAAATCATCAGTAAATGGAGATTTTCTGAATTACCCAGAGAAAAAGATTATGAAATGGAATGATTACCCTTTGAGCCCATACATAGCTTTCTAAAGATGATAGAAACATAAGGACATGGGTCGTACATTTACTAAATTAACACAAGAAAATGAATGAAAAGAAGCCAGAAAAACTCAACAGAAGTTGTGTGGTCTTCTGTCACATCAAGAGCAAGAGAAATCCACTGAGAAAGTCATGTGGCATAATCTGGGAGGCAATAACTCATACATAAATATAAAATAATTTGTACCTTCAGCAGCAAGGTTGGCTACCACCTTCACAGCATGGATTTGGACATCCAAGTCTTCAGATCTTAACATAGCTACAATCTTTTGAAGACCAACTGAATATGTAAGGTCAAATAACTTGTAAATCAGGATAGTTAATGAAGATGCACAAAGAAATGTGTCATGAAATATCCTCTTTAAAGTTTAATATTGATACTTGCCTTCCTCAAATATCTTTGCAATAGTGGCCCTTTGAGCAGACATTGTCTCCCTTGGATGGTATGAATTATTTAAACTCACTGGGATTCCCAATCCTGGAGGTACTTTACCACTATTTTCTTTCATATATGACTTCTTAACCTGAAGAACATTGAAACGCGAAACCTGTAATATGAAATGCACATTTGAAGAATGTAAGATCTAATGATGAAATAAAACAACCTACCTCGGAGTCACTATCATTCTCAGATACATGCTTTTTCAGTTTGAGAAACTCATCTTCTAGATTCTTTCTTTGATTCTCTTCAACTGATAGTTTTTGCCTCACCGTATGAAGTTCTTCATTTAGCATTGCCTTACATAAAATTTTGAGATATGTTATCAAGAAATTTGCGTTTGAACAGTAAAATTTCGAGGAATCATGCCATATAGGGGATTCATACATCAGCAATCCAGCAAATGAAAACCATTGCACAAACAATAGTTCTTAATAAAGACGATCCGTACTTAAAAGAATTTTTCAAGCACAGTCATCTGATATCGTATATCAACCATACCTTCTCTGATAATAGCTCCTCATTTTCTGTTTTCAATGATTGAAATTCTTTTACAGTCTTCTCATGCAGCCGACACATTTCCTGTAACTTCACCCTAAGCTCATCAACCTCTTGTTTCCCCTGCATCTGAAACATATTTTTGTTTTAGATGAATGAAGGAGTTTAGCAGGTTAAAGCCATTCAGGAAAAACCACAGAAACACGTGCTAAGATCAAAACATAGTGGCAACTTGACATACCTTGCAAGTTAAGAAGAAACTAAAAACCTGCTGTAGATATCGATAAGCCTTCTACATGATTATCATAGTTCAAAGTATCATTTCGTCTCAGAATGTATTGATCTCGGGTTGGCGAGAACAAAACATTGGCAGTTGTCTTAAAATGTCTCAGCTTGTATCGTACCATCTCGGTTGAGATGTCTCAATTTTTCAATTGACTTAGATGTACGAGACCAAGACTTTAAACCATGATGATTATGATGCATGGCTTATACAATTTTTTTTTTCAGGGGGGGGTGGGGGGGGGAGTAGACAGAACTTTTTCTATTTTAGAAAACAAAGTTGTAAGAAGAAAATTTTGATATTAAAAAGAATTGAATACAATGATGGAAGGCCAGGAATCCCTCCCATAACCTTAACATACTCGTCCTGTTTAAGTCCCCTGTCAGCCAGGCGATGGAATTGAGATGCTGATGGCTCAAAAATAAGTGTCACATGGTTGGAAGATGTAAAAATAGGGCCATAGGATTATAGGAATACTACATGTTGATGAGTGAGTTCTGGTTTGAAACGTAGCATATACAAGAAAGATGAAAGTACGTAACTTGATGTTTCAGAAAAAAAAACTCAAAAACACATCGAGGACAAAAAAAATAAATAATCAGAAGAACAAGAGAGAATAAAAAGAGTACAACATTCCATTTATTTTTAAAAAATTAACCGAAACATAAAGTAAACCTGAATTGACTTTTGATGATCGCTTAGGATTTTCTTCACTACAGCCAATTGTTCGTGTACACTTTCAGAACGGGCAAGCTCATCTTCTAGTTGCTCAATCAACTCTGCTATTTTCTTCTCATACATTTGAGTAGTGTCCGCAAGTACCTTCTGATATGTAGAATTTTCAAGCTGGTTTTGCTACTAGCAAAAACAAATAGCATTAGACTTTACACTCGTGGTAGCTGACATCAGTGGAAAACAAAAATGAATTGCTTCTCAAATACATAACAACTTTCGAAATAAAGGGAAAACTTGAAGAATACAAAAGAATGGAGATGCATATATGTATAAGTATCATACTGGCATCCATTCTCTGAAAGTTCAATGAGAATATGAACTGAAGTAAAACCTGATTATGCATTGTTAATTGTGTACTAAGAAAGAGAATACTAAAGAATGAAAAAAAAATCCTTCTCTTAGCATTTCCCTCAAGCTGGAGATTATTCCCACTAGGGCTAAAGAAACTCAAAAAGGTCTTTCTAAGGTCTACACAAAGATAACGGCTGATTTCTTATGTGACATTTTGAATGACACTTCTTACTTTCTCCTTATCAAATGGCAATGGAATCTATATGCTTCTTCCACTCAGAGAACAAGAATTCACTTATTTATGCACCCTAAAGAGGGTGTTCGAAAACAGGAAATACCTTGCTCTGTTTTAAACTCATTTCCAGGCGTGCAACTTCATCTTGCATCAGATCATTATGGTCTTTCTGAATTTTCAATTCATCCAACATATCTTTGACCTCCAATTCCAAACAAGCATTCTCCTTTTTTAACAACTGCAAGCAAGAAACAAAAGTTTGAAATAGCAAAGGACGATGAGCTAAAACATCTTAATAAAACGATATAGTGGGCACTAGTTACAAATATTATGAAATAAAATGATCACTGAAAACTAAAAAAGTGAGACAAACTACAATTATTTAAGTGCAAAGGTAGGCATCGAGGATTGCTACATCATACGTTGAAAACACAACCACAAGATAAAAATAGAGATTATAGGTACAACCAAAGATGTATTTCATAATTTATACAAATACATTTGCAATGCATTGTAAAACCATCTTCTGAAATGTCTCCTTGCAAGCAGAATATCCACTGCTAAGCCAGGGCTCTTCACATAAAACGTAAGTCTGAAGAAATTCAATTAAAGTACATGAAACAGAACCGTCTGTACACAAACAATAAAAGGAAAAAGAAAAGAAGTTTTACCTCAGACCTTGCAGCTAGGCTCTTTTCTGCTTCAGCAAAGAAATTTTGACACTCTCTGAACTTCTTTTCCATCTCTTCCTTATCGTCTTCTCTCAACTTTTGCTGCCTCTCAATTTCTGCAGTAAGATAGTCGACCTGATTCTCAAGCTTGCGACATAGACTTTCATAATCAAATTCTTCCTTGAGCTTCACCATGTTAACTATTTTCATAGCCTGCAACAAAGACCAACTAAGACTAAGGCAGTCTTTAGTGACAAGAATGTTGACATGATAGATACTGACTATTTTTAATGTCAAATTGATATGATTTTTATTCAATACAACAATAAAAGAGGGAACCTGACAAGAAGAAAGCTGGGGGGTGTTAAATAAACTTACATTAACCAAATGAAAAAAAATTACCACAAATTGTAGCTTAATAGGTCCATTTGTATCCCAATTTTATCTATAAAATATAACTGCTACATATATTTTCTTGTTGGGTAATATAACTGCCATATTGATTATATAAGAAAAGAAAACACATGGACCAAGGTAACAACTTACACTTCCCCAAGCTGGAGAATGGATTTAAACTTCCAATAAGCATGCGGAAAAAGATATCTTAATGCGGCCATGCAAATGCTAAAGAACTTCAATATTTCAATATTTTCTCTATGACAAAATGGCAGTACACTTCAAATTGTTCCATTCTCTCAGGAGTAAAAGATTAGGAGCTATGGGAAGTAGTTGGCTGTCTGAATGCAAAACTGTTTCTAGAAGGATAATAAAAAAAGCCTCAAGAAGTTCTACCACAACTCAAACTCACATGTTGTTGAAGCCAACAATTGGGACTCTTCCTCTGCACTTGATTCTTTCCTCTTCAATGAAAACTAGACCAACAAAAACTTAGTCTGCAATTATAATGGTGAAACCAGCCAAGGAAACTTTTTATGGAGATGAAATATTGCATTTCGGTTTGCAGGAGGCTGTAAAGTGCATCAAGCGATCATATCGCAGTTACCTGTATAATTGGCTAACAAGTAAGTAGCTATCTGGTTAAGACATTGTCAAGTAGATTGACCCTCCAGTTAGTTTTACTAAATGGTTCGTCTAACAGCATATCTCAAGTACACTGCAAGCTGATGGTTCTCTGCAGAAAAGTAACATGGTTTGATACCTTACCAAACCATGTAACTTTTTCAGTAGTTTCTTTGATAAAGTAAAATACCATCGTTACCATCATCACCAGGTTATGTCAATTTGCAGGAAGCATGAATTTTTTTCTGATACTATTGCAGAAGTTCCATGAAGAAACCAACAGGACGTCTATGTTCCTTGAGTTGTCTGAACTCAGAGTGTCGTGAGATATCATGCAGACTAAATTATTATTAGTTGATTGAGATGATGCAATACAATATTGTCTTTATTCCAAAAAAAATTCTTTCATTTGACAATATTTTCGTTATTTTTTGAAGTAGGTCCTAAATTGATATGGTTTATGAAAACAAATTGATACACCAGGTTATAAGCAAATCATAAAGAACTCAGTTTCCAAACAAATCTCAAGTTTCCAAAAGGGTTATAACAACCAAATACGACGATCCCTGTGACTATTGCAAATTGGATTTATAGTATCTCCCTGTCGAAAACTTGGATCACACGATTACCATACATATGAGAATGCCGATGTATTGGCAGAAAAGATAAAATCAAGAAGAATATCACTAGCATAAATAGCATTCATCATAAAGGTGGGATGGCCATAACTTGTTGATGCCATACAATTGAAAGACTGAAATGCCATGAGAAAATGAGAAAAGTGAAGTACGGATACCAATAAATAATATAATCTACCACATGAAAATTTTCATACAACTTAAGACGAGTATTTCTGAAGATTTAAATAAGTTTTTTTTAGTACTTACTCGTTGCCCAAACATTATCGTGCTTGCGGTTTCTGCATGATGTCGTGCAGATGGCCCAATAGTTATTATAAGTGAGGTCCTTGCTGAACCTGTTTGATAAAAACAAATGATTAAGTTACTACAGAAATTAAATTGAAACAGGGTAACGGGACCAATGGAAGTTTTATTATTTGGGGACCAACGGAAGTTTAAGGCAGAAACTTAATAGTAAGGGATGATCAGGGGATGGGTCAAAGCTTAAGTGGTAATTTTTCAAAACAGTGGTCAGACATGAAACATATATTACAAATGGTGTAAGCAATAACCAAATAAGTTCTTCTATGTTTATCACATAATCACAATTAAAGTATTCAAGGAATAAAACTGAAAATAAATATCTGGTAACCTCCAAATGAATCACGAAGCAATCTTGTGAGCTTGGAATCTCTTGTAGGTATATGTGGACTGTTTTCAGCTAATGCATTTATACACTTTCCAAGGGAAGTTAGAGAAAGATTAATGAATTTAGCCTCTTCAAGCATATGACCTTCGCTGCCTGAAACATGAGAATATAATGAATTGCGAAAACATAAATGATAGTGTAGAAGTTATAGGAGCATACTTCATCATTCACAGAAACCAAAGAGACTTAATAACCTGATCTTCTATTTAACAAATATGATATGTTGTCTACGTCACTGTAATTGTTCACCACATCATAATGTTCAATACATAAATATGAAAAAGTATACTTCACCAAGGTTTAAAATCTCAGCCTCATTCAATGTCTTAATAAGCTGATGGAACGAGACAAAACGAAGACATGGGAAAAATGTTGCGCGTATGCGATGGACTCGTGTGGTCCATGTGTGTGCTAGGGATCCTTTGATATACATTGTTACACCTCCCTCTAACAGCTTAAGCTTTTAGAGTAAATTGGTTGTCAACATTGTATCAGAGCAGGGAGATCCCAGTAGGTCGTGGGTTCAAGTCCCCGGCAAAATGCTGAGGGAGGGAGTTGTTTGATTGTGGCCAGCACTCTGTCTGTGTTAAACCTGTGGACCCTTTGATATACATGGTTATGCCTCCCTCTAACAGCTTAACCTTTTAGAGTAAAGTGTTTCTTCAACATGGTATCAGAGTGGGAGGTCTAGGTTGAATTGCTAGGCCCCCAAAATTGGCACAAATTACGAAATTGCTAGGACCCCAAAAATCTACATAGAAGTTGACCTAACACAGAAGTAGAAGGTTGTTGTCCCAAAAACATTTCCAGAGATCAATCAAGGTATAAAGACCTCGAAATCGAAATCTCTAAGTCACAAGGAAGAAATTAACAACAACAAAGAGGTCCTCAACAACAACAACAAAGGGTCCATCAACTAGAGAAGAGGGATCGTCAAATGAACTCCATACTTTTCTTCTTCCACTTAAAGAAAACTCACACGCACCAAGGGAGCAGAACCTTTACAAGCAAAGAAAGATCCCACACACTAAGGCAGAAGAACACACAACACCACCAAGAGATCTTGAAGGTTGAAGGACTGCATTAAGCCATGGATGGCCCAAATTCTATACACAGAATAGAGCTCCTATCACATACACACATCTGCACAACAATTCTCGTAGATTGAAGGCTTAAGATCCAGCTACTGATGCGCCCCCCCCCCTCCCCCCCAACCCCCAAAAAAAAAAAAAAAATACTACAAAAGAAATCTTGACCTACATTAACACACATCTACACTGGCAATTCTTGGAGATTGAAGGACTTGGATCAATCCTAGAAAGTTCCCCATCCTATACATTAGAAGAAGACTTGGCCACCCGCACATTGTGATTCGAGAATACACCTCGCAGGCCCTTCCACGAAACATTACGCAAAAAGCTCGAGACTCGGTCCAAGAACACGCTTTTTACAATCCTCAATCAGTCCAAACCCAAGCTTTACAATCTTCACGACAGTTCAAGGAAAAATTGGAGGTTGTTCTTTGTAAAGAATTGAAATCCAAAGAGATTGTACCCATACATTTTACAAATCAATAAAAATGATCAAATATGTCCTTGTGATTTTGCACCCCCAACCAAGGGTCACATGAAATCGGCATCAAGACCCATAAAACACAAGCATAGAGATGATTGCTACCACAGAACTTCATTATGGAAAGATTTACTTACCACATCTTTCTCTCAAGAAGCAGTTTGTCGTTATCTTCACTAAGGGGCTGACTTGGACCTCAAACTGTTTTCATTAGCAAACTAATGCTTATAGGTCCATCAATTATAAGAGTAATATTAAAAATACCCTCTATGAATCAATATTACTGACGGTCTAATATTCTTTTTCTTTTTTGATTGATAACAAGTAAACTTTATTAAAAGAAGAATAAGGGGGAGAAGTCTATCTACTAATAGTCTTATATTCTTATTTCTTTTACCAAGGGAAAGTATTAAAGTTTAAACCTATTTCATATTCTTCTTTCTTTAATTCTACATAGGTCCCCAAGTTAGGAATGTCCTTTGAGTCTTGTGTTGTTTGCATGTACAACATATTGGACATAATATAGAACAATAAAATAGCACATCTTACACTATAAAAGACACAATTTACATTATTTTATTGGTAATCTGATCTTAAAACCAGTGCATATTACGTCAATTGAAACTAATATAAACCGAACCAGATTTGTCTAATCTTTCGGACCCTGCAAGATCCACAATCAGCAGCTTGCTTTTTAGAAGAGTAGGTACACCATTACCGCCAGGTAAATCATTTTTGGTTTCCTTTACCAGAGAAGAGACCTCATTTTCCACTTTTCCTTGGGAAGATCTTTTAATATAAACCTATAGAAAAAGACAGACAGACACGTTTGTGGAGCAGTTAGTAGTTTTCTTGCATGTTCAGAAACTGTGACAAAAAGATCTTTCTAAACTAAAAGACAAACCGATTTCTCCAGAGTGCCCACCAGAAGAACAGCATGACTACGTGAAGACTCCATATTCATCTTTGTATTTGCTGCATGGCGGTTTGCCTCGCCAATTTGCAGTAGTTGCAGAAAGTGATCAAGGTCTCGTACTTTAACTACTGCAGCACCAGGCAAGGACACTTCACCTGTCTTGGGGTCCTCAACAATAGGAATATTATTCCTTTCTGGCACCAGCAAATCTTGTATAGATTCCAAATACAACTGGAGCAACAAATAAAATATTATCAAATAAGCAGTCCCATGGTCAAAGTGATATAATGCATGAAAGGTAACATGAATAAGCTATTCAGCAGCATTAGCGCATATGAGTAACACGTTTGCAAGAGTGGCTAGCATTTAGTTCATTTACAATTCCCAATTCCAATCAAAAGAAGGAAAAACAAATGTTTGATTGTTTTCAATAGCAAGAAAAGCTTGGTGAATAAAGAAATCTATAGTTTCTTTTGCTTCTACCAAAGCTGAATATAGAGCAACAGAGCAGGCTGCAGCTGAGGATGGTTGGCTTCCCTGTTTACTGGCTAATATGTGAGTTCATCTGACAACTCCAACTCCAAACTTCTACAATAGCTCTATCCAAGTGGCTTCAAATCATGTATTTCATGAATCTACGTCACTTCATTCAGCATAATATCAGAATACAAATACCCTTTACTCGCTTAAATTCTCACAATGTTCCCTTCTTACAGCATCACAAGTCTAAGGGGCAGGAAGAGAGCCAAATTAAGGGTATTTCTAGTAAACTTCCATGTTTACAGGGTGTAAGGCTGGTTCAGTCACTTTTCAGTCATTCTTATATATATATAGCATATTATAATCATGTACCTTAATAAGTTAAAGCTATCAGTACAGAACTCTAAAATTTTAGTGAGTCTTCACCAAAGTTTTCATTAACAAGATATTTTGAGTCATTGCTACAATGCCAGTCATCTTTACTTTTAGACAATTATCGTCACGATAAATCCCTTCAACAAGAAACTTAAAAATCTATCTCCATGCTCAAATACATATTCTATTAAAGCTCAATACCTGCAAATAGGAGACTTCCACAGTATCGAAAGCAGTTGAAGTATTGGCAACAATGTCTTCGAGAGCTCTAACCATAATACCACGTTCAGATGGGTCATCTTTACCTAGTTGGCCAACTGTATACGTCTTACCAGTACCTGTTTGACCGTAAGCCATCACGGTCCCGTTGTACCCATTTAATACAGTCTGCAAAGTACATCAAATTGGACACTGTATGTTTAAGATGCCAACCAAAATGCTTTCGACATTAAGATACTTCAAAATGACCAATGCCGGAACCATGTATTTAGATTTAGTTACACTCACACGGCATCATAAATATGACTTTCCAAATTCACCATAAAATGAGATTCCCCAACCCAAAATGAAAATAAAAAAAAAAGAAAGAAAGGGACAAATATACAACTGATCTTAAAAGAGATGAAGATTTCAGTAAAAATGCCCCTGCTCAGTTCTTCCTAACTATTATCAGCCCTCTACATAAGTTTTTCATGATTCATGAAGACAAAAGAACTGAAAATAAAGGCTACTCAATAACAAGTCTATTGAGCTCCTTTGTTACTTACCTCCACTACAGGTTTTGCTACAACCTCATAAACACGTCTTTGAGAAGCACTTTCAGTAAACACTTCATCAAATTTATAAGATTCAGAGCTCCAATTGTTTTTTCTTAACTTCAACCTCTTCAACTGCACAAGGAAAAAAACAATCAATTCAATTTTAAACTTGCAACTTCTAAGATCGTTCTGTCTACAAGGAACAATGCAGACATGAGAAAAAAGAAAAAAACTGACTCATGTTATTTAATGTATTCTTGTATCCATGGGAATCAACCATGTTGTAAATGCATTATGCACATGGAAAATATGTGGTTATTATGGTTCTCCATATATGGAAAATCAAACACCTCTGGCTGTAGTTCAACACAATCAGCAAAATCAGCATCAGAATGGAGATCTTCCGCATTCCTTGGCCGAAGTCTGACAGCAACTCGCACTCTTGCAGGCTCTGTTGTAAAGAGAGACAATCATCAA
The DNA here is from genome assembly GCA_035048495.1 of Euptelea pleiosperma. NCBI lineage: Eukaryota > Viridiplantae > Streptophyta > Magnoliopsida > Ranunculales > Eupteleaceae > Euptelea > Euptelea pleiosperma. The sequence goes on along the minus strand of CM068544.1, from coordinate 40,924,651 downwards.
ATTCACAGCCTTCAGAATAAGTTTCTTTTGTTGAACTTCAAAAAATAGTCAATTGTGAACAAAGTCATATGCAACATTTTTGAGCAATGATATTTTTTTGAATGAACAAAAGAATAATGTTAAATTAGTGTAGAATCTTTTGTGTAGCTAATAACATAAGCATCAGATTGCTTCTAGACAACCACCAAAAAGAAAAATACTCAAAATGCTGCCTTATGGTATGCACAGTCACAAAAATAACCACAGACAAATACATGATTTCCATACTAGAGTTTGTATGATCAATTTTGGAAAAACACATCAGAAAACTAATCAAAACGATTCGGCTCACATATCACACTTGGACCCAGTCTGCGTGCAAAAGCACTTAACAATAAATGTTGTCTAACACTTATAAAGTCGTATATGTGCATGAGAGAATGAGTAATGCATCATTTGAAAAGTCCATTCTTCAACTAAGACTGGTCAATCTTAAGCCCAAACTCCAAAAACCAATATTCAAACTAATGTCAATCTTCCACGGTGAATAATTACACACACTAAGGCAGTCGTCTACATTGACATGTGGATGATACAAATGCACATCAGTCTCACTCAAATATCACTCTACATATCACAACTCAAAACAACCTATGAATATGTATTTACTATCCATTCAAAATGCTTTCCAGGGGCAAATATTTCCACATTACAAGAAGAATCTAGTGGAACATGATAACATAAGACGATGATGCCAGTGATGGAAGTGCCGGTGCCGGATGTTGTACTGGTAAATGATCGCAATGGAAATGATGGTGTTCTTAAGGTGTTCATCAAGGTTGTAACGGTAATGATCGGGGTGCCTTCCTTTCATGATCAAGATACAAATAATAGCAGGGGCAGAGCACACCATTATTGGAATTGGTGATGCGTGCAGCATGAATCCACCAAAAAATTGCATATTCTTAGTTTTGGAGACTTTGATCTTGCTCTAAACTCTCCCAGAAAATAATTTACAAGCTGAAGATAGGGATTGAGACAGCACATAATTTATGCAGCATTGAGGTTATCTTCATCTGGGAAGTTATAGTGAACAAAATAAATTTTGTTGTCTTGGAATTTGAAAGTGTAAAGTTGTATTGTAATCTAGTTAATTTAAGTTCCGACTTGCAAAATGAGAAAAATATGTACAAGTGGGAGACAGGGTAGAGGTTCCATGTCATTCCATTAAAGCTCAAAAGGAGACCTGTGAGGAGCATTCAAAGTATTGTACGGATAACAAATATATGGGGGCATGTACATGAGTATCCAAATTCCAATACGTGTCTTGTGTGTTAATTCTACCAATCTAATTTCCCAAAAACCGCAATCTCATTAAAATCCCAAAAAAAAAAAAAAAAAAAAAAAAAACCTAAAGTTCTACAAAAACGAAACGAAACTTTTTTGTATATATCAACTAAAGAACAGAGAGAAAGAGAGAGAGAGAGAGAGAGAGAGAGAGAGAGAGAGAGGAACCTGAGTCATGGTCATTGGAGGAAGGTCTTGAATTTGGTGTGACAGAACGTTTCCCAGAAGGGGCCTTTGAGCGAACGGAAGGGTGTCCATTGGCGGTCCTAGAAGCGGACGGTTGAGGGAGTTGTCTATCAGAACGAAGCGAAGATTTGGAGACAAAATTCGACGCCATTTCCCACTAAATTCACAGAATCAAGAAATGTAAAGTGACTGAAAAATGAACGTTAAAACCTTTGCGAATACGGGGTAATGGAAGAAATGCGAAGAGAGGAGAGGATGTGAGGGGGGGAAAGGTCGAAATGGACTGCATGGGCACTCAACGGAATTGAGGCCGGCACGATGAAATATAAAAAAATAGGGAAGTAGATGATTGATAGGAAGTTCAGAGTAGGTAAGAGTAAGACTGGTTCCCGCGTTCTTTCTTTTCGTTTGCTCTTTGTTTTTCTTCGTCGATGCGTCGGTCTGGGCCCTGGGGCGGCAATTCTTTAAGGTACGGGACAAGTTTGAATTACGATAGTTTTTAACTTACCGAGTCCAACCATCTCACTCAGTCTCACTCGCCGGTTACCCCTTTTGGTAGTTTTTAGGGGTGTCAACGGGTCGGTTCCAGTTCGGTTCCTAAGGTGTCTAGAACCGGAACAATCAGTTCTGGTTCTTATCGGTTCAGTTCCTTAACGGTTCCTGTTCTCAAAGTGATGGATCCGGAACCGGAACCAGAACCGATTATGTATTTACGTCAGTTCCGGTTCCGGGTGGGCCAAATCTTGAGAATATGAGAATTTTTACACTATATTTATTTATTGGTATCGGCTCTTTTTGGTTCGGTTCTGGTTCTTATCGGTTTCGGTTCCATATTAGGCTACCCAGAATCGAAACCGTTATTGTCAGTTCGGCTCCGGTTTCGATTATTTTTAATCTGTTCCCAAAAAACGTGGTCCGGTTCCGGTTCCTATTCGGTTCCGGTTAAACGGGTAAAATTGACACCCCTGGTAGTTTTGGATGGGCTGTGTTGCTGTCCGCCTCAAGAGGACGTCCTCTGACGCCCAAACCATTGAGATTGGATTGATTTGGCCGGCAAATAAGAGCTTATGCAATATCTATTCTACTTATTAATGAAAGATTGGGTTGATTTGTTTTTTGTTTTTTAAATTTTTTTTTATTAATTGGTTCGCACGCACCCCATTAGTTTGTATGCGCAAATGAATGCCATGCAAATAAATGTAGATGCACACCCTTATTGTGCATTTGATTCACACATTTATACATGCTAAATAAAGAAATTCAGGTGTTTCACACATGTATGTGTATTGTTATACCTTCACACAAAAACGTATCAAATCTGTGGCCCCCAACATATCAAAGGACAAGGTGGGCCAGACACGCACCAAGACGGGTCCCATGTGCATCAAGATACTCCCCATGACTCATATGTGAGTCCCACCATATAGAGATGGGTATCGCAAAACTTGGGTTTAGAAGCAATAGTCCCACATGGGATGAGATGATCACCTCTATGTGTGTGGGACCCACACATGAGTTGTGGGCCCCGCTTTGATGCTTGTGGGATCTACCTTGATATTTGATGTATGAATCCCATATAGTAGGTACTTTCTTAGTGTAGGTGTGTACTAATATACGTTTATGTGCGCCACACTGAATTTTTCTACTTTTTGCAAGCCTGGGTGCCTGAATGGTTGCACAAGGGGTGAGATGGGTTTTTATTTGCCAAAGAGGTTTGCGCACGTACAAATGCAAATGGCCAAATGCACGCATTCCAAATGCTCCCTTAGTCTTTACCCACCTTACAGAGTGTAAACGCACTCTCCCCTTCTTTAAACGACACCCCTACTGTCTTCACGTGCCGTCCCCTCGTAATAGTGAACGCACGATTGCAAACGATATCATCCTGGGTCCCACGAGTAGAACTTTGCTGACCGGCGTTGGACCGCAATATGAGCCATGTTGCACACTCTTACTACTGACCGTATGGATGTTTGGCTCATTCCTATTTGGATCTACAGACCGATTGATATTTCTAGCCATTAGATTAGAGTTTTTCCATGGGTTGATTTGTAACCGTGGATTTGAGCATCATTTGAGGTACTCAGAAGTCAGATCCAATGGACAGAAATCGCCAATCAGGCTAGTTTGGTTTGTGGGTTCACCTAGTGATGGGCCAAACATCCACACAGTCAGTAGTCTGGAAGAGTGCGTTACATGGCTCATACAAACGTTGACCCAAAGAGTGCACTACGATAAGCCCACGTAGTGCACTCTTTGAGGCCCACTGGCCCCCTGAAAGTTTGGTCCACAACTTGGTGGACTTACACACCAAAAATAAGTGAAATTTGTGATTTCTAGCCATTGGATCTGAGCACTTTTTCGTCATGGGCTTGGAACCAACCCATAGGCCTGTTCATGAAGGCTATGATGAAAAAGTGCTTGAATCCTGCTGCTAGGAATCACCAATCACGCTGATTTTTGGTCTAGGTCCACCAAGGTGTGGGCCAAATATTCAGTTACCCTCCATGTGTCGCTACCCATTGGCTGTTATATAAGAAGGGTTGACGTACCGCTCAATCAACATTTCACCATAGTTCTCTTATCACACACACACAAAAAAAAACCCACCATTTCTAAACAGTTTTCCCTATGAAATTTGCCTTTTTAGGCCCTGAACGCTGACCGTGGAAAATTTTCTAAAATAGGATTTGTATATCAAAGAGTGTGCACCTAGAAAACTTCGATGGCCATTGATGGATAATAATCGTTTCTAGACAACTTTTCATAGGGTAAACCATACAGCATACAGGGCCTTCAATTCCAAATGCCTTGGTGTCATACACAGTTTCTCTGACTTCCTAGTAATTTGGAGAATTTTCTTCGAATATGTTATCTGGTGTTACATTACATACATTCAACCCCTATCTTAACAAGGGTTGGCTTAAGGTCCCCATCCCATTGAAAACCCAAATACAGTCATAGACTCGAAAATGGCATATATAATTACATATAGGAGGGTTGGACATACCATTCATTGGATCCACATCAGAGAGCACCTATAATAAATGAGATGCCAACAAATTGCGGATCCAAATGATCCAGAAAGATAAGATAGAAGCTGTGGTCAATCAGAATGGAATGCAGTTGGAGTAGAAGTCAAAAATGAATGTAATCTGTCATTAAGCATCATTCTCTTAACTCTGCCCGCCCAATGACTTGAGGTCGCCTTGTTTTAGTTCGACATGCTTCCCAAGCCTGAAACAAGAAGACATTAGAGCATTTCTTAAAGTGTTGAAGAGTAGATATGTGAGATGATAATCTGAATTGGATGGTGAACAACTTATGTACATATTGGGTCCAACCTGCCTAAAAATTGATGTTATTATCTCTTCATGAACACATGCATGTGTGTGTGTGTGTGTAGTGTATATGAATGCAAAAAAAGATACACGCGAGTAGCACAACAGAAAGCAGAAAGGAAAGCAAGTCCCAAGGCACTTGAGGAGACCAGGGCCAAGCTTACCAGACATCCAAATAATGCATGATAATTGAAATCAGAAAAGGAAATGTTATTCCTTGCCGATTTTACTTTGTCCTACGCACACCCACCCAAAGGAAACAGGGTTCGGTCCCAAAATTGGTCAGTTCGAAGTTTAACAGATCCTCATGTGATTCCCAGTTGTTTCTTGACTTGATGAGTCTTGGCAGGACACTAGGGATTCATTGATAATCCAGTTTGGAAGTAATGTATTTCATTGATAATTCATTAAAAAAACTTGGAATTATGATTTTTTCTCAATCTCTACCTAGGGGATCCAAAGAGTATGAAAGTACTTTTAACTAATTCCATTGCAATGTAGCCACTTTTTGTCCACCTAGGGGTTCAGACTTCAGAGTACTTTGGGAGTCCTGAATTTCATTGATAATCCAGTTTCTTTTTTATATCTTTTAGTATTTTTTATAATCTCTACTTGAATTCTGTGGTCCTTTAAAGGTTTCTTACTTTCATTTATGATTCTATAGTTTCATCTTCTTTTTCTATTTTACCTTTTTCGCGAATCCATGCTGTAATAGTAGTTGTTTTACTTTTCATTTTTCAATTAAAAAGTTTTCGGTGATGGGTTCTCAGATACAAACCTTAATATGGCTGTGAAGGAGAAAATACAGCACTAGAATTTTGCTGTCATGGAGAAAATCCAACACTAGAATGTAACGCAGAATGAGTGGAGGTTAGGTAATGCAATAGATGCATCATTTGAAGAAGGGTTTGGAGAGATTGCTTGTAGGCACGGCAGCAAGTGCAGGGAAGGTATTAACAATACAAATATGAGGGTGTTGCTGATGAGACCTTGGCAAGTCGGGAGCGATTTGGATATAATCTGATTATACAGCTGCTTTGAATGTGTGCCAACAGTGTTTTGGACACCTTGCGTTCGTACAGAGCTCATTTTGTACATCAACATTCAGACCATCTGCAAAATGACCCCAAAAAACAGTTGGCAGAAATTTAGGGGGAGTTGTTTCTTCTCCGTCAATGTTTTTTGCCTAGTTCAGTTTGCACTATTTCAGTCTTGCACCCATCCAAGCAGGCCCTTGACGTGTAACCATTACCAATATGTGTTTGGTGATGAGAAACTCAACAAGTAATGACAAAAAAAGTTAGTTAATACCTGTACTCCAGTTCAGAATTTTGGTTCATCATGTTGTTTCACCCTTTTGGCCCGCTTTAAACCATACAACAGAACAATAGTATTCAATATGGTGATTCTTGTGCATGTCAATGTAAAAAGGGGCGAAGATGCTCATGGAAATATGATTCTTCCATACATTAAATTCCTTTGCAGTAATAGCTACTGTTATTTAAAATCCTTATGTCAGTTCGTTAAATTCTCCACAAAACTGCTAGTCATATACTGTTTGACTATATTGGATAAACAGTGTAATTACTGTGGAAAAAACAAGGCATTTTGATAAACACTAAAAAAAAAGATGGTCTTGTGACCAAGATTGCCTGTCTTAGATTGGGAAAAAGAAATTAGTAAAAAAGATTACCCAAGATCTGAGGGAAGCCTGTAACCACCTATCCGTATACGCTTTAGAGAATGAAGCTGCATAATAGGGAGCAAAATTAGGAAAAATACACACACAAATAGTAAAGAAAATTAAAACAACTGCAAAAAGAATGAGGTAGCAATGTTAAATCATGTGAATAATGAGATAGATGAATTCATTATTATCCTAAACCCAGCAAGGAATTACAGTAAAAAATGTACATTTTAATAGCACACAACTTCTAAAATGCATTGCACGTAAGTTGAATCTCTAAGAACTACCGCTAGTACCACTTCTCATTAATGGAAAAACTTCAAGAGCTCCTGTTCTTGGGGTCGACATAGCTGTACAGATAGTGAAGATTACACTAATCATGAAGTTTTTGTGTTTGAAAATTATAGTAGATCTAGTGACTCTAAGAAGATATATTTCTGAAACAAACACCAAAAAATAAAATTTAAAAAGTAGTTCGAATATATTGAAAGTTTAATGCATGTGTTTTAGATCCTAAGCATTTTAGGCAGATCAAAAGCACTCAAATTTGGTATTCAGCTCATAGCAATTCAAACGCTGATGATTCTTCTAAAAACTACTATTCACATTGCATCAATCAAGAGCACTCACCATCCATCCCAATATATAAGTATATAAATACACAGAGAACTTTGAAACAGAAAACAAGGATACTATTTCATCAGTAAACATATACTGACCTGAAGTCCTGCATTTTTCACAAGTTCCCGAACTTCATGATTTCTCCCTTCATGAACCTGTAATAATCATTGAGCCACTTGGTTTTAATTTGTAAGTGAAACCAGAAAAGTGCTCAGTTCTCTCAGTCATATGTCTTAAATTTGCTGAGAAAGGGAAAAGAAGCACCAATATAGAAGGGGAAACTTGATCTGAAAGACGATTATATTAATACAAGCTATAAGCCTTGAATGACAGAAAGTTTGATGTAAATTCATGAGAACACGAATCCAAGGATGACATAGAAACTGGTGGATATTTCTAAAAATAATTGCAAACTCGTATCAACATTTCAGGTAAAGCATTTAAAAATTAGCCATCCACAAATCAACATCAAGTTTCATTACCCAATTATTATTCAATTGAAGAGAAACACACAACTTTGAACTGTCACACTGACATGAGATTTGCCCCAATAAAACGAACCTTATTGGGTGGGCATCCTTTTAGTTTTAGAATATTGCCAAGATGGCTTTCAATCAACAAATATCATTCAGTACATGTGAAAATATTTTCCTTGGTAATGACTTCTCATTAATATGGCATTTGATCATAGTTCGGTATATTCCAAATATCACAGCTTTCTCCAAACTCTATTCTGCTACATATGGTTCAGTTTCAAGTGGTTTACTTGTATTACCTACACCGTATTCATAAACAAATTCAGCAGGGAAGAGTTTCCATAAGAATCAGATACATATTTAAGAAGAGAAAGATGTGGCTAGCAAGCACGGTATTAAACATTGTTATCACAGCGCATATTGGTAACCCCAAAAACAAGTGCCACTATGGGGGCGTTTGGGAACGAGAAGTAAAAAACAATTCTACTTGTAGTAGAAGTTACTTGATTTTTCACCTTCGAAAAGTCAGAGAAATTAAAATCGTCGGGAGACAATTTAATTTTTGAGAAGTAATTTCTCTTAGAAGTTAAAAGCTAAAAAAATTAGCTTCAGTTTTAAGTTAGTTTTTAACTTTTCAAAAGATAAAATATGAAACATATCCAAACTAACTTTTTGGCTCATAAAAGTCAATAAGTTACTTTTTTTGTGTTGCAGGGGGCGTTTGGGAACAAGAAGTAAAAGCACTTCTACTTACAAGTTGACTTTTTTTTTTACCTCTAAAAAAGTCACAGAAATTAAAATGTCGGGAGGGGTTCTAATTTTTGAGAAGTTGTTTCTCTTAGAAGTTAAAAGCTAAAAAATTTAGCTTCAGTTTTAAGTTAGTTCTTAACTTTTTACAGGTTAAAATAAGAAACACATCCAAACTAACTTTTTGGCTTATTAAAGTCAATAAGTTACTTATTTTTGTGTTGCCAAACGCTAAGTATTGATAAATATAGAATTGTAGTGTACCATAAATTAGAATAAATTACGATAAATTTTACCCTTTGAATCGTATCGTACCCTTCAGAAAACGATATGTATCATACAATAAATTATAATACTTAGCAATATTCAATACCATGTTTACCCAATTCAAATTTCAAAGTTTCAAATACGTCAAGATGCTGCAATCCTTAATCTCTCACCCAGAGGTTCACTTTGCAGTTAACTAGCACATGCATTTGTTCCCTGCCCCGAATAATAACATCGTACCAATTTTAATCCACCCTATATATTCGCCAGAGGTCCTGGAATCTTTGACTGCTTCTTTCATATGGATCCACCCACCCCAAATACCAGCTGAAATATTTGAACTATCGGTGAAACTCAGCCATTTCATATTTAGAAAGTACCGACATTGTATATGAGAGGTAATACTAAAAAGCCAGTGATCCAGAACTGATGGCAAATAGAAAAGGGAGAGGAAATTTGAAAAAGATAGCTACTTTAGATAATAATAAAAGAAATTTTCTTTAATGAATATTGAGGTACCACAATGCGAAGCCGAGGCCTTGATATGTCTGGCTGTTGTGGCAGTAGCGCCACAGAATCCGGTACGCAGTGGATGCCTTCAATGATTGTACCCTCACCGATGGCTGCTAATTGTCGCTTATGGACAGCACCATCTATGGTTGCAATGTATCTATAATCGCAAATATCATTGTTCAGGTCCTCAAGATAAACAAAAGAATTAAAATAACTTCTAGAGTTTGAATGCAGAAGAGTCCATGACAACCACCTTGAAGTAAAAAGAATAAAGTTAATTCCAAAGAAAAATCTCATAAAATAACAAACAAAAAACCATTTCCAGAGAAACTGTAATACCAAGTACAGTCTCAAATGAATTAAGTGAAGATTTCATGCAGCAAGGAAGACATTCATTTTACAGATTATGAAACACAAAAGATTCCGTGCAGAGGAAGAAAATAATGGATGGAACCTTACTCTTTTGACAACTTAGATGAAGGATGTGAAAGTCTTTGAGCAAAATCTCCTGATAAAAATAAAGTTCTACAATCGGCATCAAAATTTCCCTTCAAGTTCAGAATTAAAAGCTAAGAACATCCGGCAGCATGCTGTACTTACCATCGTTAGTAACAATAATCAACCCACTCGTGGCAACATCAAGACGACCAACAGTAAATAGTCGAGGTTTTGGTAATCCTGGATTTCTTTTATCCTGACAATACAACCAACTATATTACCACTTTTGTAGGCACAGTAAAAGAATTAAAGATAAATGTAATGAAGAAGATAAAGGCTGGGAAAAGTGCTTTCAAGGTTTTCATAATTGTGAAGAACAAAGAAATTCGAAAGACAATTGGACATTAAAGTTGTAATCTGAACATACCCAACTCTTCAAAAAATCATCAAATAGTGACAAGACAGATTTAGACTCTTTCTCACCACTTGAGCAAATGTACCTGTGTTATGTTAATAAGATCAGTATTTCATCTACACAAAACATGCAAAGCTCAAAGTGAATGTAGATCCCTGAAGAGCAAAGAAGACCATTTATAGTAGAATACAAAATAAATAATCAAGCATATGATGAACAGAATGAGAACCGACCCTTTCGGCTTGTTCAGGGCTAAATACACCTTTGGAGGCAGCTTCTTCGAAATGCGATTCCCATTAACATAGATTATATCCCTTGCAAGGTCGACTCGAGTCTACACATCACCACTAATAATATTAAAATTCTATATTAAAGTCTGGACTTTCCATGTTATCCAAAATACCACCCACCTAATTAAACTTTCAAATATACATCCAGCACCAATAAATCTTACCAGGAGATCTATGCAAAAATACCCTCTAAATTAGCGCTATACAATACAAGAGAAACAGAGAACTAAATACTGGAATACCTGAGGAGTGTTACATACTGAACCATTGACAGTCACCCGACCTTCAAAAATGAGCTCTTCGCTGCTCCGTCTAGATGCCACTGAGAAAAGGAACCACGAAATTCAGAAATCACAAAATTTCCCAACCAGCATATCGATAAAATATATAAATAGAAATATATCGGTTTGTCTGAACGTCCATTTTGCATTTGTCCAATTTAGTACTATCCAATCAACAATTCGGCTTCTCATGAGAGAGTACCCAATTACAATTATCAATTGCTAAAACCTGGTTGAGGAAAATTAGGTTTTGAGAAGAGTTTTCGTGACCAGCAGTTCGCAAAGGCAATAAAGATCATTTGCCGGGATGGCATTTGATCCAAACCGCAAATTTACTTTCCATTTGTGCAATTTCAGTTAGCCAAAACTTGATTCTTACCTCCAGCGGCAGCAAGAACCTTACTGATTCGCTGAGGCGGATCCCTAAAATTCTGATTGTAAAACCTCCGAGCAGCCTTCGAATACTTCGGCTCCGAAGACAAAGTTGCTTTAGCAGGGCTGGCCTTCTTCTTCTTCGTCGTCGCCGATGTGGTTTTCGAGTTGGCCATGGCGTGGAGAAGCTGAACCGGAGGAGTCGACTGGAGCTTGAGTTTTCCATCTTCGCCTCGAACGATCCATGGAATGAAGACCGGAACGGACGGAGATTGCAGATTTAATCTATCTTGTTTTGGTGAGTCTTCTGGGACTGTTTTGGGTTTTAGGGTTTCTTTGGTACCTGAGCCGAAGGAGATGTTGAATTCGGATGAAGGAGATGATATCGAAGACCTTATAAGGGGAATTGTTCTGAGGTTTCTGCGACTCAGACTGGGTTTCGAGAAGAATGACGAAGATATGTGCAATGACGAAAATGCCACTGATGCAGCAGCTACAGCTGCTGCTGCTGCCGCCATTGATTGAAGCGTTCTTCAGAGCTCCAATGTAATACGAAAAGAAACGAAAACGCAAAGAAAACACAGCTTCCCCCCGCGCGGTTATGCTAACCTACGCCGATTTAGTGCGACAACGAAGAATCAATCGCGCGCTCGCGTTCTGGTGGGTGAAAATATATCTTATCTGGGAAAAACTTTGATGCCCAACGGATAAATTTTTTGCTGCAAGCGTCTTTTGATGTACATGCCACGTACACAGCCAAAAGGGTCTGATTTAAGGCAGAGATTGGTTAAAGCGAGTTTTTCTAGGTGGAGCTGTGGACCGCATTAAAATGCACCACCTGGCATAGTCTTTATGGCCCACTGACTTATGGTAAAACACTTGATGGACCCGCACAACAATAATCAGCCTGATTGGTGATCTCTAGCCATTGAATCTGAATATCTAAAAAAAAAAATGTTCAAATCCAATGGCTAGAAAAAGTTCAAATCCATGGCTAGATATCACAAATCAGGTTGAGTGTTGGTGTGTAGATCCATCAAGTGGTGGGCCATTCATCCATGGATAAGTGTGCCCGAAAGACCGTCCAAGTGTCACCTTCTTACGGCTCCACAGCTCCCCATACAAAAAGGGTTCGTATAGAGAGTATTTATACTCATCGCTGCCCTCCGGGCAAGCCGATCTATGATGCAGAATTCTGTACCATAATTTGATGCAGAAGTCCCTCCAAGTGCCACGTAGTACACTCTTTCGGGCCTACTGGCCCCAGGATGTTTGGCCCACACTTTGTGGACTTCCACACCAAAAATCAGCGTGAATGGTGATTTCTTGCCGTAGGATTCAAACATTTTTTTAGCGTGGGCTTTATAAACGGGTCTGTGATTCGTTCCAAGCACATGATGAAAAAGTGCTCAAATCAAATGGCTAGAAATAGAAATCACCAAGATGTGGTCCAAAGTTCCAAACATTCAGGGGCTAGTGGGCCCGAAAGAGTGTACTACGTGGCAATTTGATGGACCTCTGCATTAAAATTTTAATACAGATTTCTGTATCATATTTTTCCCTCCAGGCCCACTGATGGATATTTTAGCCCACCCCTTAGTAGGTAGATATTCATTCAAAAAATCAGGTTGATTGGAGAAAATCTTGCCTGATCACCGACCAATGACCATCCATGGAGTTCTCGACACACACGTACCCACTGCTTTTTGCCACGTACCAGGTAAATGTTTTTTAAGATTTATTTTTTAATACAAAATCAAAAAAGCACTCAGGTATGTGCCGAGAACTCCGTGGTGTTTCGCCCGTAAAAAATCCACCAGCCGAGAACTATGTGGATGGTTAGGTAATCAGGCAAGTTTTACTCGGCTTGATTGATGATTTCTAGCTGTTAGATTTAGTACTCAAAAAAATGTTTGAATCCAAGGGCTAGAATCACACCTTAAGGTGTTAAAATCTAGTGACTATAAATTACCAATGAGGGTGATTTTTAGTGTGTATATCCACCAAGGTGGGCTAAACATCCATGCGATTAGTGGGCCCAGAACTCACCAAAAACAGCCAGGATAAAAAAAAAATCTCCTCCACGTGGCAAGGAAATCTGGTCAGGTCCGTCCTGAACCCTTTTCCATGTAGAACTTTAGCTCACACGAGCCCCGCTTGCTGGGAATAATCTATGATACAGAATTCTGTATCAAAAGTTGACGCAAAAGTCTCTCGAATTGCCATGTAATACTCTTTCAGGTCCACTGGCACCCTAAATTTTGGCCTACACCTTAGTGGACCTAAACACCAAAACGAGTGATTGGTGATTTCTAGCTATTAGATTTGAGCACTTTTCATTCATGGGCTTGGAACCAACCCATAGGCCTGTTCATGAAACCCAATGAAAAATTGCTCAAATCATACTGCTACAAATCACCAATCACGCTGATTTTTGGAGTTTAGGTTCACCAAGGTGTGGGCCATACATTCAGGGGCCAGTGGGCCTGAAAGAGTGTACTACGTGGCAATTTGAGGGACTTGCTGCGGGACTGTATATGCTAGGTCGACTTGTACAGTTAGGTCATGGTGATAACAAGTGAGGCCCAGCATCGCCCCAATACCAAAGCTTGTCGAGCAACTGCAACCTGGATGAGCCCTAGTACCCTTACTAAACTGTATTTTCATGGGAAGGATCCTTGTACCAAAGTGTTTCTCGAGGTCATAAGATTGCAGTGCAAATTCTCAAAGAAATCATAAGACCCAACTGAGTTGGATAGCCATTCATCCAGCCAAAGGCAGATCCACCCTCCACCCCCGTCGATCTCACCACCTGGTTCGGCAGTAAACTGATTTAACAATTGGGGGAAAAACTCCCGCTGAGGTTGTTGGCGAGGAGTGATCTGCCTGACTTGAACAAGAGCACGAGAACGATGTGGCAGGGAGTGATCTTGAAATCTGCTGAGGTTGTCTATGGTCGGAATGGAGTGATCTTCCTCATTTCCTGGCTTGAATGAGAGCATGACAATGATGTTAACCATGACCATGTGGTCCGCACCAACTTCCCTCTGAAACACTCCATTGGTGGTCCCCACTAACCGTATGGATGTTTGGCCGATCCCTAGGTGGACCTACAGACCACAAATCAGCCTGATTAGTGATTTCTAACCATTTTGTGTCTTTTTCTTCGGTTTGTTTTTAACCTCGGGAATCAAGCATTATTTTGGGTGATCAGATCCAAAGGTTAGAGATCACTAATCAGGATGATTTTTTGTATGTGGGTCCACTTAGGGATCGGCCAAACATCCATACGGTCAATAGTTTCTAAGAATGCACCACGTGGCTCATACTGTGGTGTCATACTTAGTAGTTGGATTCAATTTTTCAGGAGAGCAGGATCCAAGCTTCAATCTAGAATTGTAGGCAGTTCTCCAAGCCCGAGAGAATGTTTGAAATTAGCGAAGTAGAACAAAAACATTGTGACCTTTGTCAAAGTCCTACTGTCTCCCTCTTCAAAATAGTCCACAATGAGATGCCAAATGAAAAAAATCAACACATGGAAATAAGGCTTTTACTAAAATCTTAATCAAGGACCATAGTCCCTTAACTGGAAATAGCTGAAAGACTGGTAAACCCATGGCAGACTAGGAAATTTGAGTTCCAAAACAGTATATATATTTCCAAATTTCATTTTTCTTAACGGGCACATTTCTAAAACAAAAACTACCTTTCACAAGTAATTTGACATATAAGCTACCAAACAGTGGATCTAGCCAAGTATAAACCAGGCTAGCAAAAAGTATGCCGATTTGATGATCCTAACCATTGCATTTCTGGACTTTTTTCCGACCATAAACATTTTCTTATCATTTTCAATCTGTCCGAGTTTTACCTCTCACTATAACATCTTTTAAGCTAAAAGAGGAAATTAACATCTATGCCCAATGCGATCAGCATGATTCTTGCAATATGGCCAATCCAAAAGGTTACCTACCAAATGAATGATCCAGATCAATGAGTTGGTGGACAATATTGAAGTCCAGATGCCCAACTGCAGCAACCTCAATGGGAAAATATCAGAGTTGTTAGGTACCAAGCCAATCTCTCAAGGGAATGCATCTTATATGTATGTATATATCGATTGTATGACACAAGGTTTTGTAACACTATAATGACAAACGGTCGTAGGGCCCACATGAGGATGAGTTAAGGGCTGATTTTAGGAAAGTATGATCTCCTCACCATGAAGATCATCCTCACCAAAACTCTAACCCAGTCCGAAATTTGTACTCATGAAAAGTGGATTGTTAGTTGAAAAATTCTGGGCTCCATGACTGTGTGTGTGCACTAGGATACGTTGACTCGTGCTTTTGTGACATAAAATGACGTATGGATGTGGGACCCACATGTAGATGAGTTAACGGCTGAGTTTTGGTGATGATATTCTTCTCAGCATGGATATCAACCTCACAAAGAATCAGCTCATTCCAACATTTGCAGCCTTAAAAAGAGGATTACAATGAAAAAATTTGGACTATCCATTTCACAGTAAAATTTAGGTCCATATTTGATAGGGTTAGAAGTTTTAGATATTGCTGATTTTTGGTGAGGAGATCATCCTCTCTCCTCACCAAAAATCAGCCCTTAACTCATCTGCATGTGGTCCCCACGACCGCGTATCATTTTATAAGTCAAAAGGCATAAGTAACTTTATCCCAGGCCTATATTTGACTTACAAAATGACACGCGGTCGTGGGGACCACATGCAGATGAGTTAAGGGTTGATTTTTGGTGAGGATGATCTCCTCACTATGGAGATCATCCAAAACTTCTATCAAATATGTTCCTAAATTTTAAGGTGAAAATGGACGTTTCAAAAGTTTTCAACTTGTAATCCACCTTTTCATAAGCTACAAATGTTGGAATGGGCTGATTTTTTGTGAGGTTGATATCCATGTTAAGAAGAATATCATCAACAAAACTCAGCCCTTAAATCATCTGCATGTGGGCCCCACATCCATGAGTCACAAAAGCATGAGTCAACATATCCCAAGAACTGTATAGCTTATGTCACACGGCTAAAGCAGAGTAGTTTGCAACATCCAATTTGTTCTAACCCACAAGACCATTTAATATGGTAGCTCACAACCTACAAAATCAGACCTCATATGATCATATCTTAAATTCAGACACATATACTCCAATGTAACAGAGAAACTCAAAACAAGGAACCAAAAAGAGAAACATAACTAGAATAGACTACCTAAAGTTTGTGTGATGTTTTCTCAAGCAGCACCAGCAGTTATATTCCCAATGGTTTTAAGGTCGAAGATTTCAATCCAGTAGCCATCAGGATCCTTAATGAATGCTATCCCTTTCATTTTTCCTACAATCAGCTCGATAAAATTAGTGCAAGCAACTCGTTATTTCTAAATAGTAACCAATAGAAATTTCAAATGAAAAACCCAGAATAATAGCAGAAGGTAATATCACAAATAGATTGTAAAGCATAAACCAGTGGATATAAAAAGGTAAAATTAAAATCAGATGAGACATGTTCTCTAGTATCCATAACAAGTGGCCTAAAATTACTAGATGTAGATGTTGTAATCTTGGATCGTAACCAGAATAAGAGATTAGGGTTAGAGATGGAAGAGAGGAAAGGAGAAGAGAATTGGGGGAAGAGGAGAAATCGTGTAGAGCTTAGAATAGCCTACACGATTTCACCCAATATATATATTAAGTGAAGTTTTACAATATTACAAGGGCCCCCTGTAGAATATGAGATATTACAAGTAGGTCCCTGACAACACTCCCCCTCAAGCTGGTGCGAAGATATCTATCATGCCCAGCTTGGATAACAGGTGCTCTAAGATCCCTTTAATAACACCTTTAGTTAACACATCTGCAACTTGATCAGCAGTATGGACATACGGTGTGCAAATAAGTCCCTGACCAAGTTTCTCTTTGATGAAGTGACGGTCTACCTCAATGTGCTTTGTCCTGTCGTGTTGAACTGGATTATGAGCAATGCTGATGGCTGCTTTATTGTCACAATACAGTTGCATAGACCCTTTGACAGGATATCCGAGCTCACTGAGCATAGTCTTCAACCATAGAAGCTCACATACACCATGAGCCATAGAACGGTACTCTGCTTCGGCACTGGAGCGGGCGACAACTGGTTGCTTCTTGCTGCGCCATGACACCAGATTACCTCTCACATACGTGCAGTACCCTGATGTGGAACGTCTGTCAGTGACTGAACCTGCCCAGTCAGCGTCTGTATAAGCTTCAACTCGCAGGTGTCCATTCTTACTAAACAGGAGACCCTTCCCTGGAGCCCCCTTAAGATAGCGTAACACTCGGTGTACTGCCTCAAGATGTGGAGAGCGAGGGGCATGCATGAACTGACTGATGACACTGACTGCGTATGCAATATCTGGTCGTGTCAGCGAAAGGTAGATGAGACGCCCAACAAGTCTCTGGAACTGGCCTGCATCAGCAATGGGATCCCCATCAACAGGATTCAGCCGATGTTGCTGCTCTATAGGCGTATCGGCTGATTTAGCTCCCAAGTTTCCTGACTCTCGAAGGAGATCAAGTACATACTTTCTCTGTGAGATAAACACACCCTGCTTTGACCTAGCAACCTCAATGCCCAGAAAGTATCTCAAGGTTCCCAGATCCTTGATTTCGAACTCTGTGCCAAGGTATTTTTTCAATCTACAAACCTCATCTGGGTTATCTCCTATGACCACGATATCATCCACATATACAATAAGAGCAGTAAGACGACCTTGACTTCTCTTAATGAAGAGAGTGTGGTCCGCCTGACTCTGCGAGTAACCAATCTTCTTGACTGCGGAACTGAACCTCTCGAACCAAGCCCTTGGTGACTGTTTAAGTCCATACAAGGCTTTCTTCAGTCTGCATACAAGCTCCTTACTCCCAGTCGGACTGAACCCCGGAGGACCTGTCATGTAGACCTCTTCCTCTACCATGGAGGAAGGCATTCTTGACATCCAACTGGTGGAGGGGCCAAGAAAAGTTTGCCGCGAGAGATAACAGAACTCGAACTGAGTTCATCTTGGCCACTGGAGCAAACGTCTCCTGGTAATCAATCCCATAAGTCTGTGTATACCCTTTTGCAACGAGACGGGCCTTGTACCTGTCGATGCTTCCATCTGCTTTGTATTTCACTGTATATACCCACTTGCACCCCACTGGTTTCTTTCCTCTAGGCAATGGAACCAAATCCCAAGTACCATTCTTTTCTAGAGCTGTCATCTCCTCTAGCATGGCTGTTTTCCACTGAGGCTGGCTGAGGGCATCTGAGACACCGGATGGCAGAGCGACACTGGATAGGGAAGTAGCAAATGCCCTGTAGGATGGTGAGAGCTGTTGATAGGAAACAAAGTGAGAGATAGGGTGCTTGGTAACATAATTCCGAACACCCTTCCGATGAGCAATAGGTACATCAATGTCTATGGGAAGGATAGTAGGAGCAACAGACATATCATCATGAGGATCACTGAGGACACGATTACCTGGATCGAGTTGGATTTCCTGGCAGTGAGCTTGGATGGTGGACTGTTTTTCTTTTTGACGTCGTCTGGCATATGTCTTCAGCTGCGGATCCTGTGGCACAGTGTCAGTAGGAGATAAGGACAAGGGTACAGGAGACTCATCCAGCAAATCAAGGGGTACTGGTTGAGGAATCTCCCCCTGTGGAGGTATCGGACTCTCGTCAATACTCCCAAGCTCCCCCTGAAGAGAAGTCCGATCAACTGAGAAGAAGGGAAGACTCTCAAAAAATGTAACATCTAGAGAAACAAACCGACGACGGGTAGAGGGATGGAAACACCGATATCCCTTTTGAGTGGACGAATAGCCAAGGAACACACATCGAACGGCTTTTGGATCTAACTTGTCCTTCCTGTGATGGGCGTGAACATAGCAAACACAACCAAAGACCTTAGGTGGAATGGAGAATACAGGACAGGAAGGAAACAGGAGTGAAAGGGGAGACTTTGACCCCAAGACACGAGAGGGCATCCGATTTATCAAGTAGGATGCCGTCAACACAGCGTCAGCCCAATAACCCTTGGGTACCCGAGTACCAAGAAGAAGTGCCCTAGCAACCTCCAGGACATGGCGATGCTTTCGCTCAGCGGTCCCATTTTGTTGAGGTGTATCGGCACATGAAGTCTGATGAAGAATTCCATGCTCTTCAAAGTAGGAGGCAAGCCCACTGTACATGTATTCCCCCCCATTGTCAGTGCGTAGGACTTTTAGGGTGGTGCCCAATTGATTGCACACCATTTTATGGAAGGTCTGAAAGATAGTATGCACCTCATTTTTTGATTTCATAAGGTAGATCCAAGTGTAACGACTGTAGTCATCCACAAAAACCACAAAGTAGCGAAAACCAAAGAAGTGGTGGGATTGGGTCCCCAAACATCAGAGTGCACAAGCTGTAAAGGAAACGTACTTTTTTTATTACTGGTCGGAAAAGACACCTGACATTGTTTTGCAAGTACACAAGTTTCACAGTTGAACTCAAAAAATGGAATAGACGCAAACTGAGGTAACAGACTCTTCATGACTGAAAGCGGTAAATGACCTAGCCTGTTATGCCATCGCATTAACAGGTCTTTATTAACGCTAGAACTACTGACATTGGCACTAGACTAATGTGCAACAGAATATGAAGTCGGCTGGCTATCGAGCAGGTACAATCCACCATCCTCACGACCACTGCCAATCATCCGCCTCGTCTCCAAGTCCTGAAAAACACAGTGAGTAGGAAAAAAAGTAACACTGCAGTTTAGGCTCTTAGTAAGATGGCTAACAGAAAGCAGGTTAGTGGTGAATTTAGGAACATGAAGTACAGAGGATAAAGACAAAGTAGGTGTGGCAGAGATAGTGCCCTTCCCTGAGATAGAGGAGAAGGTGCCATCTGCCACACGGACCTTGTCCTTACCCGAGCAGATATTATAGGTGGAGAAAAGGGATGGCATACCAGTCATATGATCGGAGGCACCAGAATCAATGATCCAAGAAGGACCAATGGGTGCCGTAGACACATGGTGGGCTGAATGGGATGTACCTGTCTGAGCAAAGGATGATGTAGGTGGGGAAGGGCCATCAAGCTGAGTAAGTAATTGTCGAAGCCTGTCAATGTCCATGCTAGAGAAGGTGTTCGACTGCCCAGAGGAAGGGGTCACATCAGAGGAATCTTGACTGGTGGCATGAGCAGCTGAGGTTCCATGTTTACTACCAGAGGGCTTCTTTGAGGAGCCTTGCTTCCCCCCAGAGAATTGTGCGGGACGACCATGAAGACTCCAGCAGGTCTCCCGAGTGTGGCGACGCTTGCCACAGTGATCACATCTGAGTCGATCACGATCATCAAGATCCCCATCCTTCTTGGATGTGGGTTTGCTCAATTTCTGAGTGGCCAAGGCAGACTTCTCAGATAAAGGAACATCAGCATCTGTCTTAGAGCTCATGGCTCTCCTCCTGCTGTCCTCGCTCTGGATGTAGAAGTAGACCTGTGCAATGGTCAACGGCGGTGGATCTCTGCCCAAGATGTTTGCTCGAACCTGTTCATAGCTTTGGTTCAAGCCGCCAAGAAACTCGAATATGCGTCCGCGCACAATCATCTTCCGGAACTCCGTAGCATCCTTGGTACATGCAGGGGTGTAGGTCTGGTAGTGATCTACCTCTTCCCACTTGCTGCGTAACGCAGCGTAGTATGATCCCAAAGGAAGATCGCCTTGCTTCAGATGTGCTATCTCCTGCTGAAGTTCATACATTCTAGCAAAATTCCCATCTTGGGAGTAGGTCTGAGATGCAGTGTCCCATATATCCTTGGCAGTCGGGAGAAAAAGGAAGCCTATGCTGATCGATGGATGCATGGAGTGAAGCAGCCATGACATGACCATCGAGTTTTCCGCTTCCCATTTCTCAAACGCAGCATCGGAGGAATCAGGTGCAGTGACGCGTCCAGTGATATAGCCCGCTTTGCCTCGTCCGGTGATGTACATCTTGGCAGATTGAGACCATGCGAGGTAGTTGGTCCCGTCGAGTTTCACCGTAGTGATCTGTAGGCCCGGACTGTGATCACCATGACTTCCCAGACTGGGTGGGGCAACAATAATCTCTGACTTGGCAGAAGATGACTCAGATATACTCATGGTAGTAGAGAAGACTTTTCTGATAAGAAATCACCCGAATTGCTGCTGCGGAGGTTCAAATCACCTTCTTTTTATTTTTAAAGCCTCCTGCTCGCGTTGCTCGCAGGATTCAGGCCTTTTTGGAACAGCTCCTTTATAGATTTTCTATTGGAGAAAAAACCACCCGCGGAAAACTTGTGAATGGTTCCGAGGACCTAAAAAAGGTTCCTGGATAGGTGCGGTAGCACTAGGGAGAGGTTCTGGACTCCTCTGAGACCTGCGGCTAGGTCCAGAGGGTCTTCTCTGACCTTTTGGAAGGGGCGGCTAGGCTTGGTGGCTCTTCTCCAGGCTTCTAGAGTGGGCAGCTATGCCTGATAGCTCTTCTCCAGGCTTCTGGAGTGGGCGGTTAGGCCTGGGAGAACTTCTCCAACCTTTTGAAGTGGGCAGCTAGGGTTTCAGACTATTCTAAAGCCTGCGGCTATCCATGGGAGATGATCTCCTTCTTTGGAAAGCCCTTCGCATCGAATTTCGCAATCCCTAGGGTTCTTCAGACCTCTAGGATTGAGCCATGGTTACATAACCATGCTCTGATACCATGTTGTAATCTTGGATCGTAACCAGAATAAGAGATTAGGGTTAGAGATGGAAGAAAGGAGAGGAGAAGAGAATTGGGGGAAGAGGAGAAATCGTGTAGAGCTTAGAATAGCCTACACGATTTCACCCAATATATATATTAAGTGAAGTTTTACAATATTACAAGGGCCCCCTGTAGAATATGAGATATAAGTAGGTCCTTGACAACAGTAGATGTGTGAGGAATGTATTTTATCATAATGATTTGAAGAAGTGTGAATGTGTGAGTCGCTGAGTCTGAAGAACAAACTTTTGTTTCCATTGCAGAAAGGTCCTCATAAGATCTCAGCACCCTTTCCCATAGAGGCCCATCTCATGCCTAGGCCTAGCTTATCCTCAAACAGCTTTGGAGGACTAGAGTCAAAATCTGTAGGTTACTGGAACCTCCTCAAAGGACCTCCTCTCCACCAAGTCTTAGTGAGAGAGAGAGAGAGAGAGAGAGAGAGAGAGAGAAGAAGAAGTTGATCTCTGACATTCATAACGAAATAATCAGCAGCAGCAGTAAATTACTGCCTCCAAGCGCGCCATTGCTAAATTGTAAGCAAAAAACCAATTATAGACATGCTTTATCAACGTCAAACTAACTTTAAACAGTCCCCCTCGAACTAACTTTAAAGAGTCCCCTCTGGTTCTTTTCTTTAGCACTTTATTTACCTTTTTTCAGTTAAGAGTTGAATAACCTGGTGGGGGGGTGTTCAACTTTGCCAACAAACCTGTCTTTGGTGAACAGGCTTGGAAAAGCCAATATGGGTGAAGGACCAAAAAGGTGATCACTCACATGGTCTCCTTAAATTAAACCTTTTTTAATAGTTCCCCTTGACTATACCTTGGCTATAATTCAAAAAGCAATTAAGCCAAACGATAATATTGTAAAATCCAAACAATCAATTCTAACTGATCACACAGTAGACCATCATTTGACATTTTCATGCAAATTCATCCCAAAATTACTTCCCATTTTCATGTACATTTTCTTGAGGTGGATTGACCCAATACTCGACTGGACCATCTGCCATCCATTTCGGGTTATCATCAAGGTTGGCGGTAGGACCGAAAATTCTGTATTTTATAGCATGTGGGTTGCACCACAAACCTCAACGATGACCTGAAATGGATAGTTAATGATAGATGTTTATATTGTGGTCAATCCACCAACACTGATGCTAAACTTTCTCCATTAAAATTTCAAATAAAGAACCACTATGCACTGAGAAGATTACCCAGCAAAAAAATAAAACTTATGAATAAATTTTCTCCAATAGGCAAACACATCTATTGGCACAAAATGGGATTTAGCCTGCTCGTCCAGCCCATGCGCAGGTGAACTTTCCAGTACACTTTAGGTTCCTATTTTGAGTCTATATTCTAGAAGTTAGGTCCACTTTAGTTTCTTATGGTGTGACTTCTAATAGTTTCTACATTGATTCATGTTTGTGTAGGGTTGCAACTGGGGCGAGTTGTGTCAAGTTGAAAGTCAACCCAAGCTGCTTATCCTTAAGCTAAAGCCGGAGTTGGGTTGGCCGGGTTTATTCGGTTGGGGGACAAAATTAACACAAAATATAAAGGTAAGCAAAAAAAAAAAAGGTTTTTATATAAGTTATAATATATATTGGAAGTCGGGCTTGGGGTTGGATCGGACTGTCCAAGGCCTCAACCTGAGTCCAACCTAAACTTGGGCCAGGCTATAAAATCCCAGCCCAACTCAACCCGTGGCAGGAAAAAATCCACCAGAAGCAGCCCAAGGTCAGGTTCAACTGTCGGGCTTCGGTTGGATCCGTCCAAGTTGCACCCCTAAGTTAAGTAGTTTCTATTTTTAATCTTGCAAAAGGTTGAATATAGTAGGGCAAATACTTAGAAAATAATGTCAGTAGATTAGAAATGTATTATGAGGCAGTTCTCTAGTGTTTAGTAGTAGTGTCTATTTTCAGTGTTACAAACAATCTACAGTACAACTAGGAGAAGGCTGCTTCCCAGCCCTCTACATAAACCCATGTGCTGTCTCGACTTTTATAAGGCTGAATAACGTGTCAAATTTTTCTTCTCGGCTTCTCCTGTGAGGTGTGAAGTTTGGGTGGAGTGAATTCATCATTTGGGGAACATCATAGGACCAGCTTCCATTATAACCCATAAGCTCCATTCGAAAACTCTTTATGTGCATAAAATTATCCACCCAAAAGCCATCATCTTTTCAGTCCATTCAAATCTACCTAAAACCCACCCAAAAAAACAGAAAAAATGCAAGTCCACGTATCATTTCCTCAAGCAGCCATTCCAACCCACCATCATCCTAGCATTAAAAGACCATTCAGAAAACCCGAACCCCAAACTCTGCTGTCCTGTCAATCAACCAGAGCCACTTTTGGTCGAGTTCTCCCCCCATTTAGATCCTAAAATCCATCCACCGATTCCACCCTAGTCCTAAATCTAACTTTCAACCTTTAATCATCCCCACCCAAATCTTTGAACCCCAAATTTGGAACTCGAGATTTTCCAGAAAGAAAATCTGATGGTCCCGCATCAAAATTTTGGCATCAGAACTGTTGTCCACATCAGTGGCCTTCAGATTTTTTTTGTCATTAAGGGGCACAATGATGTGGCTGATTTCCTAGCCAAAGTGCTGTATATAGACCTTTCATATACATAGAACTCTCTTCGCTAACATTGTCTTTACTTCAGTTTCTCATATATTCATATAAATATAGTCATGCACCAAAAAGAAAAGAAGACATTAATTTCCCCAAACAACAGTTTAGATTCAAAAAGCTGACGCTAATTCATGATGCATACAATCATATTTGACTAACTCTTTTATTTTTCCAGGAAGAGAGTTACCGTCATCGGGTTTTTTCACGAACTCCACCCCTAGACTTTCAAATCTCTCGCATGCCTTGTATGTGTCATCAACGGTGATACCTATATGGCCTGAAAACCAGAAGTGATCGGTCAAAAAACCACTAAAACCATTCAATGCTCCTAAATAAGGTACAATCACAGTATGAGACATATCATTTATACAGAGTACCGATGAACCTAGTGCACAAGCAGGGGATCAAAGCACCATTCATTGGTAACATCTATGAGATCTAGTAAGTCAAGAGCCATCCAATCGGATGACAGTTACGCTTTTGGGTGTTCTAAACTTTAAGAACTACTATGAACAGCTTAGACAAAAGACCACAGATCAGATAATTAATCATCATCCAATGGGGTTGATTTATGAGCTATTAAATGTACTAGGTAGGACCAACCAAATGACGGGTCCTGACCCCCTGATATATGCCACGTGTATGGTATTTTGATTATAGATTGTAATTACCAATTTACCATCCACAAGATTCATGAGTCATACAAAATATTATCCTTTTTAACTACGGTATTCTGATTATAGATGGTTATTACCAATTTACCATCCATAAGATTCATAAGTGATACAAAAGATTATCCCATCTAACTATGAAACAAGGTTTAAAAGGGGCCGTTAAAACGGTATATCGGACTGGGGGTGTTTCCATGTTTTTCGTTATAACGGATTGTAATGCACAGGCAAAAACGGGAAAATAACGGTGCTAAATAAAATTTATAATGGAAATAACGGGCATTTTTTAAACATTTTTTTTCAAAAAATAACGGCCGTTATTTTCTGGGCCTTAAAATGGTACATAACGTAATGGGTGAGGTCTGAATCCATTATAACGGCCATTATTTTCGCTATAACGGCCGTTTTTTAAACCATGCTATGAACCAAAGGCACAGGATAGAGAGGAACCACATCTAATTTGTGCATTTTCGAAATAGTATAATTCAGCTATACGTTTTCAAATCAACACTTGTGAGGTACATACCAAAGCCACGAGGTTCTGAGTTCCCATTGTGGTAGCCTTTGAAGTCAGGATCACTTTCGGTGCCCCAGTTACTGTAAGAAGTATTGGAGTGGTCAATGTTAACGAGCCAAAAAAAAAGATAGATAGATAGGTGTCCAAGAAAAATAATGGCCACTATGGAAACCAGATGTTCCCTCTTACTGTGTAAGTTCGATTGTAGCCTTCTGACTAAAGGTCCAGACTGTTCGCTCAGTTGGATTAGTTGGAGCTGCTTGTGGATTCTGCACCAGAAAAAATTAATAACTTTACTCTTAATCACTTACCCAAAGGCAGGACATTACTGGAGCATTCCCATAGAAGTGATTTTATAAACTTTACCTCGTACCCCAAAAAGTACAAGCTGAACTTCATTTCTGGAAAGTCCAACCTCTTAAGCAACCTGAAATATTCAAGAAAAATATATGAGGCGATCATCACATATCACTTTTTGAGAATCTAATTACATACATAGATAATCAAGTTACCCCATATTGTAAGACTAAGACTTAGACCCCAAAATTTATTCCAAATTACTAGTGATAAAATTATTGAAGAAAAGAACGGAACAAATAAATTGGTTTTGCCAGTGTCGATAATTTATAAAGAACAAACAACGGACATAAAGATATTAAAACATCTTCAATTTTAAAGAATGGGTCGGGCTCAGGGGACACCAATTTTTGACACCCATTTTGGCGTGCCCACATAGAAGATGAATCAATGGCTGAATTTTGGTGAGGATGATCTCTATGGTGAGGAGATCATCCTCACAAAAATTCAAATCATTCAAATATTCATAGACTAATTTAGAAGCTGAAGAATTATGGACCGTCGATTTTTACCGTGTAACTTGAAAACAACATTTGGTGGGGTTAGAAATTTCAGAATGGGCTGATTTTTCGTTGGGGTGATCTATATGGTGAGGAGATCATCCCCACCAAAAATCAGCCATTGATTCATCTTCTATGTGGGTACGCCAAAATTGGTGTCAAAAATGGGTGTCCCCCGAGCCGGCCGACCCTAAAGAATATACTGAATAACACATGACCCAAAAAAACTTATTTTGTGCAGCATGATTATATTAATAAAAACGTAAAGTTTCAAGCTCCAACACTCGAGGGAAAGAAAGCCTTAATAGAGAGGTTCTCTTTCAATATAGATCGATCAGAGTCGGGGCCAAAATTTTAGGAATTTCGGTTTCAGCCTAGCCCAAAACCGAAATTTCAGCCTGAAATATCAAATCTTTCCTTGAAATTTAAAACCATGGTTCCATAGTTTAACTTTGACTGAATTCAATTCAATACAGTTAACAGAATAGCATACTCCCTCTAAATTGAACATGGTATGTCGAACTTACAAGCAAAGGGGAAGTATTAAAAAAACATCAAAGTGGTTGAGAGTAAACACATTAACAAAAAAGGGAACACCAAAGCAAAGAGAAGAAAATAACTCTCAATTCCTCTTTATTTTTAGTTCATCAAACTAGAGTATCCAAGTATCAGGTGTTCTTGCGATTTAAGATATGCACCTAATCATAACACTACCACATCAACAAATTAAAGTTTAACAATCCAAACTTAGTCGTATTAAGCGATCATATCTATGACTAGAAATTCAACAACAGAATCTCAATAAATAATCAACTTACGACATGCCCAATACACGAGAGTAGAAATCAAGGCTAACTTTGGGATCTTTAATTCGAAACATCTGCAAAACCCAATTCGATCCTCAATTCCAACCATAAATGTAGTGCTAGTAGCACCTCAAATACTTGTGGAATTAGAAGAAAAAAAATGCTTTTTTTTTTTTGGACTTACAGTTTGTTGCATGAAGTATCCTTTAGTAGCTTCATCTGGGTTTGCATGGAGACCCGGATTGTAAGAAGGAGATTCTTTCGACTCCAACGCCATTGAAGAACAAAATAATCGAAATCGGTTCCAATCCTGCAATAGAAACCGAGATGAGAGTATTATCAGTTGGGATCAAAACAACCAACGATTGACAGAGACACGGACTGAGACCGAGACAGAAACCTTTCTTTTGTTGGTAAGGAAAGCGGGGATTGGGGAAGAGATTTTAGTAGGGAATCGAATGAGAGACTGGCAAGAGAAAGAGGAGGAGATTAAAGACGACGCCATGTCCACTTTCTGATACAAATTAACAGAGATTATAGAAGACTAACCGTTTGATGATGGAGCGATGAGAGGCTACTGCTCTGTGGTTTTCCTCTCTGAACAGATAAAACAGAAATTGTGCTGTGGGATGATATGTCTTCTAGACTCTATACAAGTATATACAGAAATAACTGTCTATAAGCACGATGCCTGAACTTGGCGTGCATGGATGGGGGACACGTACGCCATTGAGAAAACAAATAATAAGATACCGATGTATATAATATTTTTTTTGGCAATAAGATAGAAACTTTTTCAAATGTGGAAGCACTATTTTTTTACTCGCCACTCTCATCTGGGCCCATTGACCGCATGGATGTTTATCTCAACTGTTGATGGATATACACACAAATAATCACCGTGATTAGGAATTTGTAACCATTAGATTTTAGTACTTTTTTCAGGCGTTCGTATAGCCGTTGAACTCAACCATTTTTTGAGTACTAAAACCAATGGCTGAAAAATATCAAACAAGCTGATTTTTTGTATGAATATCTACTAAGGGGTGGGCTAAACATCCATGCGGTCAGTGGGCTAAATGCATATATTTGAAATTTGAAGAATTACAAATCTAAATTTTGGCTCAATTCGGTATTACCAAATAGTAGGGTTGCAACTTGGGTAGGCTCATCCCGAAGTTGGACTCAGGCTGGCTTGGCACCTTCAGTACTCAGGTTGGGCACGGGCTGAGGCTTTCGGCAACCTGAGCCCAATTATACACTGCTGCAACTATAAATTTATACATATTTTATTAACGTCTTTTATGTTTCCTAACCTATTTTTAGTGTGGTTTATGTAAACTAGTATAATACGCGAATTTACTAGCTAGGGTCAAAGCATGGTTTTAAAAACAGTAGGGTAACGCCCCAAGCTCGTTACCATAAAATCAAGGTTTAAAGGAGGCTGTTTTAATGGTTAAATGGACAGGGGGCGTTACCGTTAAAACGGATTGAAACGGCCAGGGGCAAAAATGGAAAAAAATGAGAAAAAATATAATTTAATAGAATTAAACGGATTTTATCGGATTTTAATGGAAAAAATGGCGCTGAAATTCAAATTTTGAAATTTGAAAATTTTAAAAAAAAAAGGAATTTAACGGAAATTAAACGGATTTAACGGCCGTTTTTTTTTCACAAAATTTTCAGAATTAAACGACTGTTTAAACGATTTTAATGGCCGTTTTTTTCAAAACCGATAAAACGTGTTTAAACGGTTTTAACGGAAACGGGCTTGGAGCGTTACCGTTTAAACGGCCGTTTTTAAAACCATGCGTAAAACCATTAAAATCCGTTTCGACGCTTTGAATTTAATGGCCGCTTTTTTTTTTTTTTCATTTTAACCGCCGTTAAAATCGTTTTAACAGCCGTTAAATTCTAGAAATTTTTGTGGGAAAAAAATGGCCGTTAAAATCTATTTTTTCATTTTTTGAAAATTTCAATTTCAAATTTCAAAATTTGACTTTCAACATCATTTTTTTCGTTTTTTCCGTTAAATTCCATTTTTTCCTTTTTTTTTTTCTTTTGTTGGCCCTAGCTGTTACAATCCGTTTTAACGGTAATGCCACCCAGTGCGTTATACCGTTAAAACGGCCTCCTTTAAACCTTGGTTTTACCCAAAGTTTAAAGGAGGCCATTTTAACGGTTAAAACAGACTGAGGGAGTCACCGTTTTAACCGTTTAAACGGACGTTAAAACGGATTGAAACGGCCAGGGGCAAAAATCGGAAATTAAACAGATTTTAACGGAAAAAATGGCGCTGAAATTCAAATTTTGAATTTTGAAAATTAAAAAAATACGAAATTTAATGGATTTAACGAACATTTTTTTCACAAAAAATTTCAGAATTTAACAGCTGTTTAAACAATTTTAATGGCTGTTTAAACAATTTTAACGGTCGTTAAAACAAAAAAATGACCATTAAATTCAAATGCGTTAAAACGTGTCTAAACGGTTTTAACAGAAATGGACTTCGGGCGTTTCCGTTTAAACGGTCGTTTTTAAAACCATGGGTCAAACCAAGGTTTAAAGGGGACTGTTATAACGGTATAACGGACTGGGGCGTTATCTTTTTTCCATTATAACGAAAAAAACGCTCAGGGGCAAAAATGGGAAAATAACGGAAAAAAATGTCCCTGAAATTCAAATTTTGAATTTTAAAATTTGAATTTCAAATTTTCAAGAATGGAAAAACAAAAAAATGGAATATAACGGAAAATAACGGCCATTTTTTTTCACAAAATTTTCCAGAAAATAATGATCGATATTTTCGTTATAACGGAAAAATAACTTATTTTCTGGGCGTTTTAACGGTCCATAACGTAACGGGGTAGGTCCGAATCCTTTATAACGGCCGTTTTTTAAACCTTGGGTCAAAGTCAAACATCTAAAGTCACTGTCTTATAAGAAATTGCCACGTGTCTTCTTCATGTTGCTTTAGTTTTTTTTACTTTCATTTTTTCTCACTTTTTTCATTTACTCTCACTAAACCTGAGTAGGTTAACTAGAGGAGGAGAGGATGAGTTTGTGGCTCGTGCCGTGTGACTTGATACCGTACAAAATCCACGCGGCAAGCAGCTTGTGTGTGGTCCGGTAGGATACCACACCACAGTTCAGGCAAGTTTTACTCTTTCCACGAGTAAAGACTGTAAAGTTTCCATGACGATCCCTTTTCTACGCGGAGCCATGTAGTCACCTAAAGTGCTGCCATCTGTCATCTGTACATGGCAATAGAATATTCACGGGAAATCACACACAGATCCAGATAACGGGGTCAACGTAAAAATTTATTGTTCCCCAATTCACAGATGTTGTGACGGAAGCCGGTCACAGCACTCAATACAAGCCACGTGGCACATGATCAGAGCGTACTGACCGTATGGATGTTTGGCCAGTCCCTGGGTGGACCTACAAACCAAAAATCAGCCTGATTAGTAATTTACAACCTTTGGATTTTTGTACCCAAATAACGCTCAATAATGCTCAAATTCCTACCGTTAAAATTAACCCATGAAAATAACTTCAATCGAATCGGTTAGAAATCCCTAATAAAGCTGATTTTTTGTGTCCCAGTCCACCAAAGGACTGGTCAAACATCCGTACGTTCATCGTCCTCTAATAGTTTTCCACGTGGCTCGTATTGAGTGCTGTGACCGGCTTCCGTCACAACATCTTGTGACACAAGTTTTACTCCCATCTTTGCAAGGTAAAAAAAAAAACAAAAAGGAAAAAGATGTAACTAGGTATGTCTGAAACTTTTTCAAATGAGGAAGCACGACTTTTGTTACTCACCACTGTCATCTGGCCCTACTGACTGCATGGATGTTTTTATCTCACCCCTTGGTGGATATACATACCAAAAATCACTCTGATTGGTATATGTAACGATTAGATTTTAGCACTTTTTAAGGCGTTATTTTAGCCGTTGAATGCAACCATTGTTTTAGTACTAAAAAAACTGATAAAAATCATCAAACAAACTGATTTTTTGTATGAATGTTCATTAAATGGTGGATTAAACATCCATGAGGTTAGTGAACTCAGATGGTAGCATTAACTACCAAAAAAATGCTGCTTCCCCATTTGAAAAGATCTAAGGTATACCTTGTTACATCACCACCCGAAAAAGGAGCTTACAAAGTCTTCATCCCCCAAATCATTCATTAATCATTACACAAACGGACTCTCGTCATCTCCATTGTCTAAAACCGTAGTCATTCTCACAGTCCAAATCAGAAAAAATAATTCTGGGGGTTTCTCGTCTCTCCAACTTCAATGGCGAAATCCGGCTATGGGAAGGACGGAATTTACAGATCTCTTCGACCTCCTCTGGTTTTCCCCCGAGACCCGAACCTCTCCATGGTCTCTTTTCTCTTCAGGAAGTCGAATTCTTATCCGGATAAACTCGCGCTCGTCGACGCCGATTCTGGCGAAGACCTAACCTTCAACCAGTTCAAATCCATGGTTGCTAAGGTTGCTCATGGTTTACTTAAATTAGGCATCAAGAAAGGAGACGTTGTTCTCATCTTCGCACCGAATTCGATCCAATTCCCTCTCTGTTTCTTCGGAGTGGTCGCAATCGGAGCGATCGCGACGACAGTTAATCCTCTCTATACAACTACTGAGCTTTCGAAGCAGGTGAAGGACTCTGGTCCGAAGCTTGTGGTTACTGTTCATCAATTGTGGGACAAGGTGAAGGATTTAGGTCTGCCAGCTCTGATTTTGGGATCTCTGAGTTCTTCTCCGATAGTTTCTGATGCCGGAATTACAAGTTTTTCCGAATTAGTTAAGATGGCAGGGCCGGTGTCGGAGTTTCCTTCGGCTTCCATTAAGCAGAGTGATACAGCTGCACTTCTGTACTCATCTGGTACGACGGGTACTAACAAGGGTGTGATTTTGACGCATAGGAATTTCATTGCTGCAGCGCTCATGGCAGTTGCTGACCAGGATTTACAAGGCGAGATGCACAATATCTTTCTCTGTTTTCTTCCGATGTTTCATATATTCGGGCTTTCGATCATTACGTATGCGCAACTGCAGAGGGGCAATATGGTTATCTCCATGGGAAGGTTCGATTTGGAGATGGTTTTGAGATCGATCGAGAAGTACAGGGTGACCAATTTGTTCGTTGTGCCTCCTGTCATGATTGCTCTGGCTAAACAGATCAGTGTGCTTAAAAAGTATGACCTATCGTCTTTGAAGCAGCTTGGTTCGGGTGCAGCACCTCTGGGGAAGGATTTAATGGAGGAATGTGCAAAGAACTTGCCTCAGGCTGTGGTCCTTCAGGTACTTCAGCCTTCAGCTAAAAAACTACCATTTTAAATTTGATGCATTTTGTTGAAGTAATTGTTTAATTATTTTAATTCGAACACGCAAACTCAAGTTCTGTGTAGCAATGCTTTTATATTAGATAGGTTCAATCCTCAGATGATCCACTTGTATGGATGGAGTACTGTTTTGGATGGTTAATGAAGTAATATATCTCAAGAATACTGTCTTTCACAATTTAGTGTATGGGTAAGCATTCGATGTGATAATATTTACAATAATACATGGTTACTATGAATATACTTTTTGGTAATACTAAAGCTTTGATCAAGTCAATCTGACCTTGAGCTTGGAGTAATCTTGTCTGAGATTCAGCTGTGAGGTCATGAAGCTCGAACAGAATTCGGTGACTTACACTTAACTCATGCCTGTTTCTATACCATGCTTAGTAAGTGCAATCTTCATAAAGATTCATTCCTTTTCCTGTAATCCGAAGCTATAATCATCATCAATTTCTCTCAGTTCTGTATGTGATTGAGTTTTGCTACTTTGCCTTTTGGAACAAGTTGAGTCAAAGGATTACCTGTTACTACTATTGATGAGTACAGATATAGTTTCTATCTTCATCCAGAAGCCATAAGAATAATCAGCTTAATCCTCAAGTTAGGATCAATCTTACATAATCTGTTACATTTTATAAACGAAAAGATATGAATAGACCATCAGATGAAATATAGAATATTTTCATTATTCTTCAGTGTGGATTTTCACTTTTGACGGGTTGTTTGCCGTTCCTTTGCAAGGTTTTCTGAAACTTGTTTGCAAAATAAGCATTCTGTAGTTTCTCTGAAATGTCTTGGAGTGGAAAAAAAATCACATCCTGATTTAACATGACTGTGGTTTTCTTGGCAGGGCTATGGTTTAACAGAGTCTTGTGGAATTGTCTCACTAGAGAATCCAAATGAAGGGGTTCGGCACTCTGGTTCAGCCGGAACCCTTGTTCCAGGAGTTGAATCCAAAGTAGTTAGTGTAGACACAATGGAGCCTCTACCCCCTACTCAGCTCGGGGAAATATGGATTCGAGGATCTAATATGATGCAAGGTAGAGTTTCTGTATTGATTTTCAAATATGGTTTCTTGATACGTGAATATTTTGGTTTTGCCAAATCTGCTTACATTTCTGTCCATGGGGTTGGAACCTGCGAGACCATTAAACTTAGTAACTCTCGAGCCACCAAATCAGGCCTCTTATAAGTATATCCCTTTTAGCTAAACAGTCATGATTCTCGCTAGTCCTTGTTTATTTGAATGCAATGCTTCTCATGAGTTTGGTCAAGCAGTTAGCTGTTGCATAACTGTTCACTTCAATTAGGGACTTTGATTATGTGTCATGATTCATTTGGGCAGTTAATTGACATGCAACTAATGACCCATCAAATTAGGTAGTAGTTAACATTTATTTTATTCATATATACCATTTTTAAAGAGAATTATGCTATGTTTTAAAACTCGCCGAGTCGACTCAACTCGATCGTATTTCGAGTCGACTCGGCATACAAACTCGGATTTGCATAGTCTGGCGAGTTGACTCATTATTCAGCTGAGTCACCCGTTTAGAGGCCGAGTCCAGTTAAAACTCAAATTTTTTTTCTGATTTTCTAAATATTTTTTTTGTATTTGTTGCCTATTTTCAAAGTTTTTCTTAATAAATATTATTTTTTATATATTTAAATAAACAATAATCAATTTAATGACTCGCCGAGTCGACTCCCGAGTCATCGAGGTGACTCGGCCCAATGGACTTCCGAGCCGAGTCCGAGTTCCGAGTTTTAGAACATAGGAATTATGTATCAGATGTGTGTGTTATAGACAGGTCAGCAAAGTTATCAGGACAAACCTTGTTCATCCTATCTTTTCTCCCCGTTAAATTTCCCTGATTTGTCTAGAGTTATTGCTCTGTTATTTGTGTACGTTGATGCCGTAGATACCATGCAAGTTGAGAACTAAAGAAAGGGTTCAAGGCTAAACCTGATAAAAGGTGTGGGTAAAACTACTTCCTGGGACTTAGGTTGCAAGACATATTGTTAGCTCAATGTAAAACCGCTGTAGAATTGTTGGACATAAGTGGGTTATTCAAAACCTTGTGGATATTCCCTGTGGAGACATGTCTTAAGATTTAACTGGATGAGGGAAACCTCTTGACAATCCATTATCTACCTCTCCACTACTCAAATGCATCATTTGCAATTGGGTTGGTTATTTCAATCTTTATATGTTTTTTTTCTTAATTTCGATTACCTATCTCTATATGTGCTCGATGCATGCGTCCAAATTCACACCATTCTTTGTGCATACATCGTATCATGTGTATATATGATTTTGTGTTGATTGGCAAAGAAAATTATTATATTGAAAGGATCTCCTATAGACTTCTAGGATGGACAATGTCATCACTTATTCTTGATAATCATGTAAAAATTGTGGATTTTTCTCTCCTTTTACTTCATTTCAGTTTTTAGCATTACCAGTATGTTTAAGGTGTCGGGTTCGTGGTTTGCATTGCCATTAATTGATACTTATTGTTACTAACTTAAAGATTTTCAGGTTATTTCAACAATCCACAAGCCACCAAGTTGACTATAGATAAACAAGGTTGGGTACATACTGGAGATCTTGGATATTTTGATGAACTAGGACAACTGTTTGTTGTTGACCGAATAAAAGAGCTCATCAAATATAAAGGATTCCAGGTAACCTATTATTCAGTGTTTATTTGTTACGACTTACGTGTACTATATGCACAAATTTGGACCATTATTCTGTCATAGTCTCCGTGATCACGTTTAGAACAAAAAGTTCCCTATTTTCTTTCTAAGAATGTGATGTAGATTGACCTCCAAAGGTGTAATGATATGGACATGTTGGACTTGCTTGAAACATACAGATATGTCCATATCATCGTGATAATGTGAACCTTACATTTACGCAACAAATTTGGTTGTGTATCACCTACTATGCCACTGTAATGTCCTAATTAAACGTGTAGTGAATAGTACTAGCTCTAGCAAGGATGGATTTTGGAGGAGAAAATTAATTTTCTAATCTATGTACTTCTGTAATATATGAGGTATTACACGGGGTATTAGACCTCTAACTGGAAAAAATACAAGGGATTTATAAACTATCCTTTCTAGAAAAATAATGCACAACACTTGAAAATTTATAATCCGTCTTTGATTCTCCCCCTCAAGCACGATTGTGAGTTTACCATTCTTAGCTTGTCAATAATCTAACTTGATGAGGATGCAAAAGGATGTAAATACATACGGATGTAATTAGTTTTCCTTTAATATAGCTGCTCGGGATCTACCTAACCCCATCTTACCTACCAAAAAAAAACTTAACTTTATCTGAATTGAAGTAAGACAGATTCCTACAGGCATGTAGTCTAAATAAATCAAATGGAAAAAGAAGAATAAGGTGAGAGAAGGCGAGATCTGCATGGCAAATAGCCCTCTAAAATGAAAGACCCAGCAACTCTGAGCCTCAACGAACACATTGGCTGTCTAAAAGACTAAGCTAGCACTAGGAAAAATTCCTCTCACCAAAATAACTCAATTGACTAATAAATGAAAAACTTACAAGCCATGTTGCATTGATACGGGTGTGAACAAAGGTGACACAACCAAAGACACGGAGAGGAAGACTAAATGGACTACCGTCAAGATATAATAAGGAGAACGGAGAACTACTGTGGAGGACAGATAGTGGCATACGATCAATGAGATAACAAGCCGTGAGACTGTAGTAGCCCCTAAAAAAATACCCGTAGAAATCTCTGGCAACAACTTCAACAAGAAACAACAAAAACTGGAGGATTGCAACAACCTTTACATGATAGTGTAGCCGCCCCTAAAAAAAGGTGATTAAGGTTTGGAGATCAGAAAAAAGTTTAGAAGAGAAAGGAGGATAGAAGAATAGATTAGAAGAAGAAGGTTAGGGTTTACAGGGAAATCAGAATTACTCTGATACCATGTAGGAGAAGTTAGGGTTTTGAGCACGTTGGAGAGAAAGAGAGAGAAACGAACTAGAGACGAAAAAACTCTAGCTGTCCAGCCTATATATATGTTAAATGTATAAAGGGAAAAAAATGCCCTTACATTCTTACAAAATGCAAACCACAATAAACCTCTATAAACCATAAATAAGAACTCTTAACACATTACAATCTTCTCTTCAGTTCTTCTGAAATGTCTACACATAATTCTTGTAGTCAATTTTTCTCTGTGCTACAGAACCATGTTTATTTATTTTTTTGACCCTTTGTTAGGTTGCACCAGCAGAGCTTGAAGGGCTGCTTCTTTCTCACCCTGAAATATTAGATGCTGTTGCCATCCCGTAAGTTGGACATGCAGATCATCCATGGAACTTATAGCTTGAAGTTAAACTAGAGAAGCTAGAAGGAATGCTTATGCATATAAACATTCTGTTGATTGTTGTGCATCATTTTACCATTGTAGATTTCCTGATGCTGAAGCTGGTGAGGTCCCAATTGCATACGTTGTCCGCTCACCCAACAGCTCGTTGACTGAAGAAGATGTTCAGAAATTTATCGCAAAGCAGGTGGGGAAATACTTATCTTTCGCCTCTTTCTTGTTGGTTATGAATGCATATATACTTCTAATATTGATTTGTGTGTCTCCAAAATTATGACTTCTCCCTTTCTGAATCTGTGCAACAGTTTGTTACAGAAAGTGGCAAAGTTACCTCTTTTTTTTTTCTTTCCCGAAACCATCATCTCAAGAAAAAGGAAAAAAAAAACGTAAGAAAATGAAACATTTTTTGACGAGCAAATATGTGGTGGAATCGAATTTATTGTGATTGGTGGAGTAAGGTAGGTGCCCATTGATCGTCAGTCCGGACTGCTCATTCAGTAAGCTACCTCTTGATTGAGCCACAGACTTAAAATTATACTGATTAGGCAATCTTGATGGTTCAATCAAGAGCTAAAGCTTGAACGGTTTGAAACATGTGTTGTAGCACTTAGCAGCTGAGATACACTGACTACATGGGAGGGGTAGGAATTAAGATCGTCAGATTTAACGATATTTAGCTATGGTTTATCAATGGGTGGCCCACCGAATGAATGGCTTGGATTGATGAGTTGATGCAACTGTGCAGAGTCTGCAGGATGCCCAGCTCCAAACCTCTATGGATTTGATTACACCACCTATTTCTCCTGATATTAGTAGCTGTTTGCTTCTTTGCTGTGTCATTATAACTCATGCATGTTTAGACACTTTAATGGAATTCTTGTTAGAAATGAAGATGCCTACACTTTTAATCTCTTGTATCGTTCCTTCGTTTCTCTTTTCCTTTTACTCTTGGTCTCTTTGTCCCACTATCTGTAATTTATTTTCTTCTGTTCTAATCAATTTCATCACTTAGCGAGACAAAAAAAAATGCTGTAAAACCTTTCTGATGATTCCTACACGATCGTTTAGAAATCTACATGTATGGATCTTATATATATTGTTTCTTTTTACCTATTCCAAAAAGGACAGGCATGCAGTTGTTACTATGGGATGCAAGTTTGAAAAGGCCATGAACAAATGTGTGTTTTATGTTTGCCCATGTGATTAGCAAGCTTTGCTGCATTCATTCTTGCGAATGTAATTTAATCAAATTCTTTCTTGTGTTACAGGTTGCACCCTTTAAAAGATTGCGGAGGGTAACATTTATAAATAGCGTCCCTAAGTCGGCTTCAGGAAAGATCCTTAGAAGGGAGCTTATCGAGAAAGTTCGATCCAAGATGTAAGGTGCCAAGATTGTATAACATTACTTCTGCTCATTTGATTGTTTGTTGCAGTACAAAAACAGGTTCCCTCTTTTTGAGGCTGGATACTGTAGTGTCACAAGCTGCCATTCCTTTATCATCTAATGCCAAAACACGGCTTCACCGCACGGCTAGCCTTGCCCAGTATTTATAAAAAGTAAAAACATCCATTTATATTAAATTTCCCATTTCATTCATTTGGCCATCACTAACAAATCTTCAAAGAGATGTTATAGTAGACAACGAAGGCGTGCCAAACATGGGCACACCGATCTATCGTGTAATTTGGAAGCATACGAAGTGCTAGGGACCATAAGAACTCATCGATGTGAACCTGTACCAAATTTGGACCTCACACGCTGTACCGATCATAAAATATTAAGAAAAAACACAAAATTAACCACAGGACTACTAACTGGAAGGAAGTGCAAAAAAACTAATTAAAAGTCAATGTACTGATCATAATATTATTCTTGATCAATCTACACATAAAAAAATCCAATTTAATCGATCCAGCCATTGGATTTAGCATGTTAATAGCATAATTTTTAGCCTTTGGATTTGAGCATTGTTTTTTTAGATGTTAATATATAAATATTAGAAATCATCAATCAAGCTGATATTTGAAATGTAGGTCCACCAAGAGGTGGACCCAACATCCTTAAGGTCGGTGATCCCTAAAGTGAGCTCCACATGGCATTTTTGGGAGGGGAAGACTTCAAGTTTAGAAGTCCCCAGGGGACTGCAATTATTTTCCTGTCCTCGTAGCTGTACATGCACCAGTCAGTGGTTCTCACTGTGTAGATCTTCCACGCCCAAAATGAGCCGGATGAGATGATACAAACCGTGCAAACTCTTTTCTGGACAATTCACCATGCTATTATGACCATCCAAAATAATGAATGGATCAGGTGGTTAATATGCTTGTTTTTGGCATAGATCTAGATGGCATCAATGGTGGACTCCCACCTTCCAAATGGAATTTTTTTTATGTTCCAGCCACTTGTCGATCCAGTCAATCTCCGTATCCCTATGTAGTGCATGTTTAGGGGCCCTAGTGACTGCATGGATGTTTAGTCTACCCCACACCAAAAATCATCTTGATTGGTTATCTCTAGCGATTAAAAGTAAGCACTTTTCTAAGAATGATTTTAGTCGTTGGATTCAATAATGTCTTTTTAGTACTATGTCCAACGGATAGAAATGGTCGATCAAGCTGATTTTTGGTGTACCATGTGTATATCCACCAAGAAGTGGACTAAAACATCCATGCGTTCAGAGGGCTCAAAACATGCTTTGGAGAAGGCCACTGCTCAACTGGATGGAAATTGACTCAAGCAAAAAAAAATTCCCTTTCGCGTCACCTTGGTAATTTCCACTTCTCATACATGTGGCCATGAGAAGTGGCCCCATTCCGACAAGTGGTCTTAATCAAGGTTTAAAGGAGGCCGTTTTAACGGTTAAACGGACTGGGGGCGTCACTGTTTAAACCGTTTAAACGGCCAGGGGCAAAAACGGGAAAAAATAGAATTTAACGGAATTAAACGGATTTTAACGGAAAAAAACAGAAAAAATGGCGCTGAAATTCAAATTTTGAAATTGGAAAATTAAAAAAAATGGGATTTAACGGATTTTAACGGAAATTAAACAGAATTAAATGGATTTAACGGCCATTTTTTTCAGACAATTTTTCAGAATTAAACGGCTGTTTAAACGATTTTAACGGCCGTTTTTTCCAAAACCTATAAAACATGTTTAAACAGTTTTAATGGAAACGGGCTTGGGGCATTACCGTTTAAACGGCCGTTTTTAAAACCATGGTCTTGGTTACTGGAACACCCATGTCCCCTCCAAATCACATCTTGCACGAAGGGCAAAATCTATCTATTACTATTTTAAAGCCAAATTTTCAAAATTTGACATATAACATGGAAGATAAACTAATGGCATTGGCCTGCACCAATTTTTTGTTGTTGAATTTGTTATCCTATATATATAGGGTCAGGCTCCAGTTACCGCCCTAAAATGACAAGCTCCGGTTAAAGGACACAGTATGAGTCATGTGACACACTCTTAGAGAACTCTGACCGTATGGATGTTTGGCCAATCCCTAAGTGGACCTACAAACCAAAAATCAACTTGATTAGTGATTTATAGGCGTTGTATTGGACTTATTTTCATGGGTTGATCTCAACTGTGGGAATTTGAGCAGTATTTGGGGTACAAAGATCCAACGTCTAGAAATCACTAATCAGGCTGATTTTTGGTTTGTAGGTCCTCCGAGGGAATGGCCAAACATTCATACAGTTAGAGTCCTCTAAGACTATGCCACGTGGCTCATATTGTGTCCTGTAATGGGAGCCTGTCATTTTAGGGTGGTAACTGAGCATATATATATATATATATATATATATATATATATATATATATATATATATCGGGAGACTAACAATTTTCACAATATTTTCTACAACAAAAAATTGGCGTGAGCCAATATATAAATTATAAGTTTTAGAATTTGTTGATTTTGGGTGAGGATGCTCTCTATGGCGAGGAGATCATCCTCACAAAAGTTCAAATCATTTTAACATTTGTAGACTGATTTAGAAGTTGAAGAATTATGGACGGTCTACTGTTAACTTGAAGACTACCCTTGATGGGGTTAGAAATTTCGGAATGGGCTGATTTTTTGTAGGAGATCTATATGGTGAGGAAATCATCCTCGCCAAAAATCAGCTATTGATTCATCTTCCATGTGGGTACGCCAAAATTGTTGTAGGAAATATTGTGAAAATTGTTCTCTCCCAATCCTGACCCATATATATATATATATATATATATATATATATATATATATATATACATATATGTATATGTATATATATATATATATATATATATATATATATATGTATGCTATTCTCACTAACCCAATCAAATATGGACATAAATTTAACGGTGAAAATAGATCGTCCAAAAATTTTCAATTTGATATTGTTGATATTGTTGATAATAGTGGATGGGATCTCTCACCCAGAGGTGGATGACAAAAGCGACTAATGTCGGGTAGGACTCCTCAATTGCCTGTAATTCGCCGGCGCGGACACTTCAACATGCAGCTCCTATGTTGATTGTCTCCTATCGAAGAGGATCAAAGGTAGAGGAAGAAGGGGAGCAAGTTCTACTCAATCTCCACTTGTGGGGAGTGTTATCATATATACGTATTTTAGGCGTATTTTTCATGTAAAGGGTAGTGTCGTAAATACCTCTCGTATGTGAGAGGTATACTTGTCTTTGTAATATTCTCTTCACATAAATAAGAATTATTGAGTCATGTGACACACACGTGACGTCCTTCTCTTCTCTTCTCTCTCCATTCTATCTTTGAAACCTCATACCTAAACCTAACCATAACCCTAAATCACCATTACAACTTGGTATCAGAGCCAACCTAGTTTCTGGAGGAGATCAGATCAAAGATCAACCAGGGCGTGATCAACTAGGAGACTGATTCCCCTTAATGGGAGGAGAACCAGTCTTCACTCTCTCTATTTATAGGTGGCAGTCCCCCACTCTCTACAAACATATCTATTCTAGAGATAGAGACTCCCATCACCAAAGTGTATGAGAGTTGGGGTAGAGCTACCTATCCACACGCATCCAGTCGTTGCCGAGGATATTGCGCATCTGGGTATGTGTTTATCGTTCTTCAGTTTAATGGTTTTGTCTGATTCAAATCCTAGATCTGTGGTATTATTATTGTATTGATTTATTTCGGCGAATAATACCTAAAAGCCGTCCTGACACAGATCCCATTCTTTCATGTTAACACGGGCCTGGGAGGTTAGAAGGATATGTATACCCTAAAGCATCACAATCTTATCTTTGTTTGTTCTTCTGAAAATGCCTACACGTGTTCTTGTAGTCAGCTTTTCTTTCTTTGTGCCACAGAAGCATATTTATTTATTCTTTTGACCCTTGGTTAGGTCACACCAGCAGAGCTTGAAGCCGCTTCTTTCTCACCCTGAAATATTAGATGCTGTTGTCATCCTGTAAGTTGGAGATGTAGATCATCCATGCAACTTTTATCTCTTAAGTAGCCGAAAAATAAGGAATGACTATGCTTA
The DNA here is from genome assembly GCA_035048495.1 of Euptelea pleiosperma. NCBI lineage: Eukaryota > Viridiplantae > Streptophyta > Magnoliopsida > Ranunculales > Eupteleaceae > Euptelea > Euptelea pleiosperma. The sequence goes on along the minus strand of CM068544.1, from coordinate 40,882,138 downwards.
CAGACACTCTGCTGATGTGCATCATTTTATCATTGTAGATTTCCTGATGCTAAAGCTGGTGAGGTCCCAATTGCATATGTTGTCCGCTCAGCCAGCAACTTGCTGACTGAAGAAGATGTTCAAAAATTTATTGCAAAGCAGGTGGGGAAAGTACTTATTTTTCACCTCTTGTTGTTTATGAATGCATCCATATACTTCTTTGACTTGTTTGCTTCCGAAATTCTCCATTTCTGAATCTGTGCAACTGTTTGTTTCAGAAAGTAGCAAGAACTTACCTTTTCCCCCCTCTTCCTGAAACCATCATCTCTGAAAATAAAAAAGGAAAAAAGAAAAACATTAATTGATAACGCGAATATATGGTGGATTTGGTTGGAGTAAGGTGTCCATTTAGTCATTGCCTCATTGGTCTGGACTGCTCATTCAGTAGGCTATCTATTGCATGGGCCACAGCCTGAAGATCATGCAGATTAGGCAACCTTGGTGGTTCAATCAAGAACTAAAACTCGATTGGCTTGAAAACTGTGTTGTAGGCTTGTAGCAGTTAGCAGTTAGCAGTTGAGATAAACTTCCTACATGGGAGCAGTTGGAATTAGGATCATCAGATAGACATGAAATTTAGTAATGGCTTATCATAGGGCGGCTCATCGAATGAATGGCTTGGATTGGTGTCAGTGCAACCTGTGCACAGTCTGGATTCCCACCTCTACCAACCTCTTATGGATTTGATTACCACCTAATTCTCCTGATATTAGTAGCTGTTTCCTTAGTCATTGTACTGACTCATGTTTAGGCACTTTTGTGACTTGTAGGCCCTGCTTGGTTCACAGCAAATTGAGTGCAATGCACTCACTTGCAACAATTTTAGGATTGAAAGTGATTGGTTGGAGGCTGTGCAAGTGGTTAATAAGCACTTGCAAACTCCTTAACAAAATAGATGCAAGGAAGTGCAGCCCAAAAACTGATGCAAGCAAGTGCATTGTGTTAGCTCAACATTTTTTTTTCCGAAAAAACAACATAGATAATAATAACAACAACCGAGATTATTTTTTATTATTATTATTATCTTTTTTTTTTTTTTTTTTCTAGTTTTCTATTTTTTGATACGGTCAGGATTGGGCGGGACAACCGTTTGACATACCCACATAGAAGATGAATCAATGGCTGATTTTTGGTGAGGAATATACCGGACTTGGGGCGTTATCATTTTTCCGTTATAAGGGCTGTTATAACGAATTTTAACGCTCAGGGCAAAAATGAAAAAGAACGGGAAAAACGGAAAAAAATGACTCTGAAATTCAAATTTCATTTTTTCAAAAGTGAAAATAGTGGAAAATAACTGAAATAACGGCCCTTTTTCACAAAATTTTCCAGAAAATAACAGTCATGATTTTTGTTATAACGGAAAAAATGGAAAATAACAGCCGTTATTTTTAAGTGTTCTAAAGGTACATAACATAACGGGGGAGGCCCGAATCTGTTATAACGGCTATTTTTTAAACTATGATTATAATAACAATGATTATAATTATAATTATAATTAATAATAATAATAATAATGATGATGATGATGATGATGATGATATAATACTAATAATAATGAAATCAATAATATTACTATAGTAATTTTATTGTGCATTTTTTTTGTAAAATCAAAAAATAAAATAATCTATTGCATTCATTTGCAATGCACTACCAACCAATAAGCTAAACTTCATTTGCATCTATTTACATGACGTGAACCAAACAGTTGTAAGTGACTTACATCGCAAGTGATTGCAACACAATTCATTGTATTTGCACTAAAGTACAAAATGGACCCAAGTGCAGCGAACCAAGCAGGGGGCTGTAGTTTTTGTTACAAATGAAGATGCATACATTCGTCTTTCTCTTTTACAGGTTGCAGTACCGTTCAAAAGATTGCCGAGGCTAACATTTATAAATAGCGTCCCTAAGTCGGGTTCAGGAAAGATCCTTAGAAGAGAGCATATCAAGGAATAAGTTCAAGCCAAGATGTAAGATGCTAATTAAGATTATGTAATATCACATCTCTTCTGCTCCTTGTTATGTGATTGTTTGTTGCCATAAACATGACCCAACAACTCATCGATGTGAACCTCGATAATATTCCGCTGCTTGACTGATAATACGTGCATGAATTGCAGCCTGAAAAATGTGCTCTAAACTTGGTGCACCGCACACACGTGGTTTCCTTTTGAATTTGTTGTGAATTGCATGTGCGTTAAATACAACTTAATAAAAGAATACACATTGTCACGAGTTCAGAAAAAAAATGCCTTTTCTGACTCGTCTTTTCACTTGTGTTCTTGGAAGTGGATTCTGAGAATCCAACCGTGGTTGATCGCGCTTTGTTGGTATTCACTTTTTGTCAAAGCAAAACCACCGGATTCGTGAAATCCACGGCCGAGGACACGAGTTAAAAAAGAAGTCCTCGGAGCATGAGCAGGCTGTAAAAGATCAAGAACACAAAATTAACCACAGGACCCACTTAGTGAAATGCAAAAAACCTGAACAGTAATGGACAAATTTCATAATATTAGGTGCATGGTAAAACTTTTTTCAGACTTTTCTGAATTTACTTATTTTCAGTGATTTCAGAATAATCAGATTGTTTGGAAGATTTCAGACCTTAATTATATTCAGCTCCCAGTCATATTCATCCTCATTTTCAGTGATTTCAGTAATTTGGCACCAATCAGCATTTTAATCAGACCTTGAATAAGTTCTACCAAATGCTACGAGAAAATTGGGCTTTCATTGATATCGAGAGCAAGCAGTGACGCTTAAAATTCTGGGGTTGCAGGTATTTGGTCCATTGGTAGGAACAGTAGATTTCTATCGACTCGTTCAGAGTTCAAACTTACGTATTACTGTCCTCCATGACAAAAACGAGCCTGATCAGATGATGCTAAACATTTGATGTGCAAAGTAACTTTTAGACAATTCACCGGATTTTTCTGATCATCTGCGCTTCCTGGGGCGTAGTCCTGGCCATCTGTGCCCAACCCTTGGATGGGCTTGCCCAGGCGTTTAAATGACGTCGAGTGGGTGGTGGCCTTATCCGCGTCCGCAGGGACTTAGTCGGGTGCTCTAAGAGGCCCGGATACCCCGTGATGCCAAAGAAAAAAGAAGAAAAAAAGAATGTAGTATGTCGGGTGGTAAACATGTTCATCATAATGAGCTGCTTTTTCGGCATAGATCTCCTAGATGGGACCAGCTGGACTCCACCTTCCTAAACTTGAGACTCGTAAGTATTTGGAAGATTGTCCGGAATTTGATTTAATCCCATTGGAACCTTCAGGCTTCAATGTAGGGCTGCCAATGGATTCGATCAAACCCGAAAATCCAATCCGATATTTACAGGTCCGGAACCATCTATTTTCCTGTCGGATAGGTACTGAGTTCATATATGGCGATCAATAGTACCGTTTGGCCATGTATATGTCATGTGTGTGTATATCTATTATCTATTATCTATACTAAAGCTCGGCACTGCTGAGGTGGCGCACTCTCCATCTTTTTTACGTTGTTTTTTTCAAAAGTACCCTTTGCATAAAACGTCTCCTTTGGTGCCTTCCCACATTCGAACTCTCTGTCCTTCTAAGTCTCTTCCACTCCCAAGGCATCTCTCCCTCTTCCCTTCTCTCCAACAATCTAATTCTCTCATCAATTAATGTCATGATTGTCTCCACACTACCCTAAAATTAGGAGCTCCTCATTTCATTGGATTCAAGCCACATGTTACTCCTTCTCAGAGCCAACGGCTTCGATCAATATCATTGCATTTATAGATTACACATTACCAAATCGATTTGCCTTATCCTCAGCACCCTTCTTAATTCTTGAACGTCTCCTCCTCAAATTTCTGACAACGTCTCTGAGTCTTCTCCGAACGGGTTTGATATAAATAAGGGTTCTTTTTCCTATGATGAGAACAGAAAATGGATGGAAGATCTCATTCGGGACTGATTTCTCTAGAAAAAAAAATAGAGCCTTCGAATTATGTCGATGCACATAAACGTCGCCCAGCCCTATCTCTGTGATGAGTATGCTCGCCCCTCTTGCCTTTATTGTTGGGCTGCATATGGCAAAGGAAGCTTTGTAAGATTGACATAGATTTATGCAAGATGTAAATGTCATTAGTCGAATGGTTAGTATCCATAGAGGAGATAGAGTGTTCGATTACCGTGGTAGAAGATTCGGGTAGGAGATGTGGTGAAAGTGAAGAAAATCAGGATTCAAAGAAGGGATTTAGAACAAAAAATCAAGATCGACTCGCTTCTATAGTTCTATCTACTTTTGTCGTCAAGCTAAAAAGAAAGGATTTGACACGTGAAGAAGAAAACCCTGTGACGTACGTTTTTCCTTACTTTATGAGTTAGGTTTAAAGATTTCAAGTTGAGCTATATAGAGATCTAGGATTCATGTATTATGATCCTTAGCTTTTTACCGTTGATTCTAAATATGAACTGAGACGATCACACTGAAATTGTTTGATCCACCGTTAGTTCTACTATAAAATTCCTTACTTCGCTTTATTTTACTCGGTAGTTCTCGTTATTTACTGAACATATATGTTTGGGGTCTTTGGGCTCACGTGAAGTTTTTTTTTATGATCATCGAGATTTACACTAAACGACTCTAGAAGGCAATCCAACATTCTGAGCACAGGGAGGACGTGAGGTTTACATGAAAATGATAACATCATTTTCCTAATTCGAAACATCCATCTACCCAAACTTTTAGGCTATCACGTCATGTGTTTTTCTGCAACAGATCTAAGATTAGCTTGGTTCAAACAGTTTTAACTCATTCATTCAAAATTGACACATGAGTCTGCACTAGGCCGGCCTGCTTGGTTCAATGCAAATAGGATGCAATGCAAACAGTGCTTGCCACAGTTTTGGGATATTACACTTGATTAGTTGGAGGCGTGCAAGTGAGTTGCTGTGCAAGTGGTTGCCAAGCCCTTGCAAACTCTTTAAGAAAATGGATACAAGCATGTGCAGCCCAAAAATGGTACTGGTAAGTGACTGCAATTAATGCACTGGAGTGCAAAATGCATCCCAGTGCAGTGAACCAAGCATGACCTAGAGTTACCCTTTTAATTTTTTTTTTTCCAAGGAGGTGTGTGCTCCGTAATCTACCTGTTCATTGAGATATAAGATGCGGTCTTGATTTATACTAATAAGTTAGAATGCTAGACATACTGGATACATCTTTTGATTAGTAATAGTTGTTTAATTTTTTTATTTTGTTTGCCTATTGAATTTGGTTATGATGAAAATAGAATTTCTACACATTCTAAAAACTTATTTTTATATAATAATTTATTTTTTTAATCTTAGCACGGGTTTTTGATTACTAGTATTATATTATGGTCGTGATAAAATATCTATATAACAAAACAGCTCAGTTGCCTCCCCTCTTATAGGCTTCAATAAAGAAGGGTCGATATCTTATCCCCCAACTAGACGGTGGATCTCAGCCAGTCGCACTTGATTTTGGCAAATGTTTTGTCGGGGAGTGCCGTGGGCATGGGCTACCCACTAGTGTATTAGATTTAAATACAAATATATTATTAGCTTTTTTACATATTTTTTTGTCATTACGGTGCAACACCAATTTTGAGATAATAAAAATTATAATTGATATTAGACATTTATGAAATCTTGTATTAATTTAGTGAATTGAATCATATCGAATCATGTCCAGAACTCTATTATTTCTATCAGATTAGATCCGGATCACGATTATGTGATCTGATATATTATCGAATTGATACCAAATCGGCCTATTTGATTATAGGATCGGTTCCGGATCGGCAATTTGACAGCCTCTAAATCAACTCCTTTATTTTTCAGATTTTAGAGGCATTTCCGGATGCTGGGCCAAGTCTGGCCTGACCATTCAAGGCGAACCAACCCTATCAGAGCCTTAAATCTCTTGTTTGGGAACTGTGAGGGTTAGAGAACTGGGCTGCACTCAATCCACTTTTGCAGCTTATTGCGCCTTTGTTTGTTTCAATATAGGTTAATTGCCTATTATTTGCGTTTAATACACAAATTTTTTGTACTTTTGTAGAAACATTTAATACGGTCATATAAAATAAAAAAAATCAGAAAAAATCGTGAATTTTAAAGTTAAACGAATAAAATGCCTATTATTTGCGTCTAATACACGACTTGCGTTTTTTTTTAAATAAAAACGTATTCCGAATCTTTGCCGTATGCCTAATTGCTAAATTTGGTTCTGACACCATGAGCTAGGCCTGAAAAAAACTGCTCCCAAGTCCCCCCCAAACACACTCCCCAGACAAAAAATATGGCAGTGTACCATAAATAGAAGATGCCGAGTCACATTCTGAAAAAGATGGAAAGTGTCGGAGAACAGAAGCAGCTGCTCCTCCTTTAGTGAGCACGCCACCAGACCAGACTCACCAGACTCACCCACTCATCACTTACCACCACCAAACTTAATACAAGAAGAAGAAGCCGAAGCTTCATCACTAGAAAGCTACTCTTCGTCTTGTCCATCAAATTCCCTTCCAAGGCAAATGGAATTAGCTCACTCAACTTTCCCTTTGTCCTTCTTTCTCTTTTTCTTCCTTCTTACTTAGGTTATTGGTCTTTGCTTTCGAAGGTTACGATCATCCGATCAAGATGATTTAAAAGTTACGGTCATCCATAGTTGACCAATTAATTGAATGGTCTTTATGATGACAATGTGGTGCTAGATTAAATAACAGCCGCTACAATTGTAACGCCCCGGCCCCCACCCTGTTACATTTTCCCGTTATAACTCCCAAAACCAAAAAAGGGGATATCGATTATAAGGGATGTTTTTTTATTTTATTATTAAACGGTTATTATTTCAGTTATAATGGACGTTATTTTGGAAAAAATATATATATCTTTTTTACTCAGACGTGACTGATATGACCCATTGTAACGGCCGTTATAACGTGTCATTTAAGACCTTGATAAATCTGTCGACCAGAGAAAAAATTCGTTGTCCCCTGGGCCAAGTTTGAAATTCTCCCTCTTTGAATTTCGACACATACCCCTTGTTAACTCTCCCTTTACCAATTAACCAAGGGTTTAATACGTGTTGGGTTAAGGCTTTAGGGTCAGGGGAGTTAAAGTACTGGTACATGTCGACATTTTGGGAGGGGGCCCCAGTACTTCAAATCCGAAGTCCGCAGGGGACAGCCAATTTTTTCTCGTCCACCATTTTTTTACCTGTGAGAAAAAATTAAGTCCCAAAATGTCTGACAAGTACCCCAAGGCCTTAACCCAATCCATGTTAAGCCATTGGTTAGTTAGTTAAGAGTGATTAACAAAAAGGGACTGTTCTTTGATGCAGAAGTCCATCAAATTGCAACGTAATAGACTCGCACGGGCCCACTTGTCACTTGAATGTCTGGTCCACACTATGATAGACCTACACACCAAAAATCAGCATGATTGGTGATTTCTAGCCATATGAATTGACCACTTTTTCATCATGGGCTTTATGAACAGGCCTATGAGTTGGTTGCAAGCCCATGATGAAAAAGTGCTCAAATCCAATAACTAGGAATCACTAATCACAGTATTTTTGGTGTGTGTGGGTCCACCAAGATGTGGGCCAAACATTCATGGAGGCAGTGGGCCCGAAAGAGTTTACTACGTGGCAAATTGAGGGACTTTCTGAATCAAAATTTTGATGCAGAAGTCGGAATCATAGATTTTTCCCCTTTACCCACCTACATTATGTAGCCTTGGGATGCGTGTCATTGACTAGTTTGTAGTTTAAATGAATCAAGAAATCCGTGATCATACAGATGGAATGTAGAGCCTTGCTGATAACATAATCACACCAGTGACCTAGATTCTCCTTTCCCAACTTATTAATTTTAATAAGATAAGATATCGGTGCAAATTGGGGAACAAAAATACACAATAGAAAGGGACATCTGTTGTCACACCTATATTGTCATCCTCGGTATGACCCCAAAGTTTGTAACGTTGTAGTAATGGTTCAAAACAAATAAAAGTTTGTGTCAATCACTGCTCCCTCATCTTTTCTGTTGTGTTAGGTGTCTTGTACGAGTAAAACTTCGATGACTGGCCCTGACATCAAAGGAGATGACAGGGCTGCAGATCATGGCACCTGGGTTTGTACCAGCAGACCACCTCGGCCTCGCCACCCACGTACCGAGTGTTTTGGCAAAAAGCTCTCGAGTACTCACCTGGGTACGTGTGTGGTGAGGCCGAGGTGGTCTGCCCGTACAAATCCATGTGTCGAGATCTGTTGCCCTGTCATCTCATTCGATGACATGATAGGGCCCGGTCATCAACTATGCAAGGAGTACTATTCCGTAGGGAAGCTGTAGCTTTACGTGGGTCCAGCTCCATGCTGAGCTGGCTGGGGGTAACACGTCCCAATCTTAGGTATGTTTTTTTGGGTAGGGCCCAGGGGACCAACAAAAGTGCACTAATGATCTCGAAAATCTAACGGTGGTTGTAAGTGTTGAGCTGGCATTTGCTAGATTCGTAGAATCCATGCCCAAAAACATTAGTGCAAAAAAACTGGACCTTCAAGTCTGACCCATATGTTTTTTTTTTGTTACAAATTTGAGGTTACTTCGGGTATTTTATTGTACCATAGATTATATATTTTCTGTAAGTTTAAAGCTTAAGGGACCCTTTTTTTTGACTTGTCTCAGTGTTCTCGGCCGTAGATTTTGAGAATCCACCAATGATTGATAGTGCTGAGTTGGCATTCACTTTTTGCCAACACTCAACTACCGTTGGATTTGTGAGAACACTACTCCGAGAAGGGTTAGAAAAAGGAGATCCTTAGGACATTGAGGTTTCACTTATACATTAAGAGAGTGAGAGAAGAAATTATTGCAACCCTAATTTTGTAGAGATAGTAAAAGAATTCTTCTCACCTGCAACGAACGTAGGCAAACTGTCGAACCACATAAATTTGATGTGTCTATGTGGTTGATCTTTTCGGGTTAACTAAGCTGCTTAGCTAATTTGACAAATAGCAAGGGAATTAAATTGTTCAAATTTCTTGTCAACTTTTCTACAAGAAAACTTGTTTGCGTAATTGTAATCGATAAGCTTTAGGACATGGAAGTAATATATCGAGTCGATGCCTTGATCCATCATATCAGACGTAAAGGAAGCCGTCTCCCACTCGCTTTACGATCCATCACTTTCTCAATGAAGCTTTAATTCAACTAATTGGACTTTTTTCTTTATGCATGAACCATGTCTTTTGAATAATGGACCACAATTATGGTCAATACGTCGCACCCATGCTGTGGACTTGCAGGGCCTAGTTTGCTATAAGAGATTAAATGAAAATTATCAAGTTCTATCGATATAACTAACGGGCGGCTAATGCGTTGCATGTGAGTGATTATAGGGGCTTCATCAATGTTGATGTACGAGCCACATGGCACACTCTTAGAGACCACTGAGCGTATGGATGTTTGGCTCATCGTTAGTTGGTCTTACATACCAAAATTCAACCTGATTAATAACTTCTATCCGTTGGATTAACTAGACTTTTTTCCATGATTCAAAGGTTAGAAATCACTAATCATGATGATTTTTGGTATGTACAACACCTAGCTAGGGATGGGCCAAACATCCATATGAGCAGTTGTATCTAAGAATGTGCCACGTGGCTCAACGTTTATAATGGACCTCCCTCATTAAAGTTTTGCTCTTTAAGTGAGTGTTTGAAGCCCTCGTCATCGCCACCCCTAGTTTTGGCTTTATAATAGTATATTGGTAGATAAATACAAATATATACAATCAATAGAGCCCAGGAAATAGCAAAACTGTAACGGTGTAACCTATATTTTTCATTAAAACAAGTACAATAATAGGCAATAATTGATGTTCGCGATCAGCTCCAAATCTTTTCAGGGCATTTTAGATTCTCTAATTAGTGTCAATGTGACACACTTAGGGTTGTTGATGCCAGTTGTAACTTTTCCGGCAAAAGGCTATATACTGTGCAAGTGAAAACCGGCCATTCATGGGATTTTACCACGAAAAAGGCGATGGATCAACGCTGCTACGAGAATCCGACATAGAATTATACTATCAAACTGAAACTCACAACCCAATTATGCTTAACAATGGCCATTATAATGAAAATAACACCTGTTACAATGGTAACGCCCCAACCCCGTTGCGTTTTTTCCGTTATAAAGCTCAAGACCTAAGCAAGGAATATTCATTATAGCAGAAATAGCTGCCATTATTTGAAAAAGAAAACTGTTTTTTACCGTTATCCAGGTTTTATAAATATTATTCCATTTTTTACGGAAAAAATTTAGATGCAGAGGACTTTGGATGCAGTCGATGCAAAGGCCTCTCCTGACCCTACATAACTCATTTTTTTTGGACCGATTAACCGCATAGATGTTCAGCCCACCACTTGGTGGATATACATACCGAAAATCAGTCTGATCGATTTTCTACAGCCATAGATTTTAGCACTTTTTTAGTGTTGATACTAACCGTTGGATTCCAGCATTTTTTTTCAATTTTTTTGAGTACTTAATCCCATGGCTAGAAATTATCAAACAAGCTGATTTTTGGTATTTATATGCACCAAGGAGTGGGTTAAACATCCATGTGGTTAGTGGGCCCAAAAAATGAGCTATGTAGGGCTAAGAGAGCCCTCTGCATCTAAAATTTTTCCATTTTTTACGCATACGTGATTGATGTGACTCCATTATAACGACCGTTATAACCATAATAACAGTAATGTTAACGAACTGTTATACCGTTATCCTAAATACACAATTGGATGAATTTTTAAATTATATAAGCCCAGTGGGATCATGGTCTCACGTCTTGCCAAAAGGGCATAAACCCAAAAAAAAAAAAAAAAGAGGAAAGTGAGCGTGGATGTACGTGTGTTTATGGGTGTATGACTGTGACTACGTGCGCATCTAGTGACGCACAGCTTCGCATATATACGCCAATGGGCCCACGTAAAAGAAAAAGCAGGCCCAACCCTGTTCGTACAAATAAAATGGGGCTTGCGTGGGATGCTTTGACAAAAAGGAAAAGTGATCATAATTATAAAAAAAAAAAAAAAAAAGAAAAGGCAAAAAAGAAAGAAAGGGACAAAAACAGGATGGGTTATATAGAAGAAGGGAAGTGGAGAGAGGGAGAGATGCAGAAAGAGAAACAGAAACACATGGAAACCAACTCCACTATAGAAATAATAATAATCCACCATGATCATTAAAAACCATTACACTTTTTGTCATTAGCCACTAAGGTCAACACTCATCACCACCCCACCCAACCCCACTGGCCCCCACCCCATATCTTTCTCCACTACCTGCCTACAGCCCTTAGGGCTGAATTCAAACACCCCACATAAATTACCATTTAGTCTTCTTCAAATTATTTTGTCTTTGATCCTTACTTAATACTAAACTTAATTATATTATATAGTGGCTTAACATAAATCCCTTTTTTGGATTATTCTATTAGTCGGGTTCGTTACTCAGTTGTCGGATAACTAGTCGACTATTAACTCGGTTGAGTCAATCCACATTGTGATTTACTTAGGGTTTCAACATTGTCCCCGAACGTTGTCGAATTCTTGTGCGACTCCGAGACTTGATCTGGTCTTTGTTGATTAGTTATGACCAAGGTTTAAGGTTTAAAATGGGCTGTTATAACTGACTGCGGCATTACCGTTTTTTCCGTTATAACAAATTGTAACGCACAGGGGCTAAAAAGGAAAAAAAATTGAAATATTGGAAAAAAATGGTGAAAAAACGACGCTAAAATTCAATAATTTCAAATTTTGAAAATAGTGGAAAAATACAATTTGAAATTTCAAAATTTCAATACAATTTATAACGGAAAAATAACGAAAATAATTGCCTTTTTCACAATCTTTTTAAAAAAAATAATGGTCTTTATTTTATTTTAACGACCGTTATTTTTGTTATAATAGCCATTATTTTAAAAGAAATTGGCCGTTATAACGAAAATTACAGCTGTTATTTTCTGAGTGTTAAAACAGTTCATAACGTTACGGGGTAGGTTCGAATCTGTAATAATGGCCGTTATTTTTGTTATAATGACTGTTTTTTAAACCATGATCATGACATCAACAATTAACACTAATCTTTTTCTTATAAAATAAAAGTTATGATGTACTTGTTCCACCAGTCACGAGCCTATTTGCTTGAGAGCTTGTTAAATCGGCTAAATTTAACTCCCATTGGGCTCGTAGTAAGTTTGCTACGCTCTACCGTGCGATACCTAGCTCAATTGGTTGATGCAGCAGTAGTGCGCGCATTGCAATGTCGAATTCTAGTTCTAGCTTACTCACTCACGAAAAAAAAATGAACTATTTATAATGGCCATAATGTAATGCTCCTATACTGGTTACTGTTATTTTTTAACCGTTAAAACAATATACTGTTGGGTAAAAAAACAGTACGGTCGCCTAAACGGTCCCTTTTAAACCATGCGTGTGAGTGCGTATGCATATGCGCATAAAGATATTTTAAGGAAAATGATTTAAAATGAAATCCACTTAAAAAAAAAAAAAATTAAAGACCTGCAATACTTGCTTGAGAAGATGCCTTAGCATGTGGTGTGTACATTTTGTTAATATTCTAAAGCTTCAGCTAAGTAAGAAGTAAAGCAAGTGGAAAAGATTGTGGAGAGCACTACCAAGGAACCTATTTTTTCTACATAAAAATAAATATTTTCCTTGGGTGAAGGTTTGCTGCTGTTAAGGATACCAAAAAGACTCTTCTCATATGGCCCAATAGGATTCCCACAGCACCATCCAACCTGGATTTTAATTTTATGTAGCAATGGCCATTTAATACCACTATGACTACTTTATTTCAAACCCTAAGAGATTTTTCATTTTAAATATAATTAAAATTAAATTAAATTTCTAAGAATATTTGCATTATTATTTTTTTTATTTTTTTTAAATTTTTTTTGGTATGAGGGTATCTCGGGCTTTTAGAGCACCTGACTAAATCTCTCAGGAACGTGTAAACCCCTTCATCCACACACACCAGGTAAGCTGGGCAGAAGCCTTAAGGGTGGCCGCCAAGGGGGGGATTCGAACTCACGACTTGCGCTTTATAAGGATATATGCATTATTAGTTGAGGAAGAAATACTATGTGGGTGACTATTTAGCATCACCGACGGTTTGTAATCGAACATTAGCTACACGACATTACGACCTAATGAAACCATTAGAAATTTTTTTTGGTGTGTAAGCTCGGATCAAACACGAGATCTCATGGTTGTGATTTAGAATGTTAACCAATTGAACTACGGGCTCGAGCTAATATTTAGGATTCTAATTGGTAACTCTGTTTTTAACGATCGAGATCAATAACTCAAAGATGCGATCGAGTTTTGAGGCAGTGACAGCTCAAACAAGTAGAACCCTAAAATACCCACATATTTCTTATTGCCACTTATAAAAAAAAAATTAAAAAATTCCTGTTTCAATAGGGATAAAGCCTACCAAAATAGCATGTTATTAGAAGAAAAAACAACATCTTCAGCACCATAAATGCAAATAATGAGAGCCCAAAGGGAGTGGATGCTTGGTATTTTCCATCCAAAACTTTTTCATGATCATCATATATTGCTTTTAAGAAAAGATATCTCTGTTCACCTTTTCTACAACATCCAATCTAATGAAATGCCCTACCACCTAAATTTTATATTTCCAATCAACCATCTCATCAAATTTCCATTGCTTTAAGTTAAAATTATCCTACCTGCTTTGTCCCCCCAAAAAACACTAGAGGGATTTGACCACATAAGGAAAAGGGTTTCTTGTTGAAACCATAGTTAGGCAAAGTTTAATTCGGTTTCAGGATATAAAAATTCGGTCATTAAAAAGCGTAAATTTTATCGGTTTTTTTCATTTTATACAATAGTATAATACATTTTTATTTAAAAAAATATAAAATTCGTGCATTAAACACGAATAATACATGTTTTATTCGTTTAATATTAAAATTTGTGTTTTTTTTATTTTATTTTATTTTATACGCCCGTATTAAACGTTTGTTAAAAAAAAAACACTAAAAATTCACGTATTAAAAGCGAATTTACTAACTAGGGTTGAAAGTTGAAACACCCCTGATACGATCGTTTCATGATCGCGGATGTATCAACGAGGCACCGAATAAAAACTCATTAAATAAGATTAAATAATTCTTAATAGCATAATCAATTAATATAAACACAGAGAAAGACAATGGAATGGAATAATGAGAGAGTCACATGCATCACTTTTTAGACAAGCATTTGAGTGGGCATTGAGTGTTTTCACTGTTTGAATGAATCCCCCCCTCCCTCCCCTCAGTTTTTTTTTTTTTTTTTTGGAGAGAGAAAGAGACTCTTCCCCCCTTTTTGACTTCTTCTAGGTAGCTTTTCTCTCTCCCTCCAAATTTGGCAGATTACCTTCTAACTAAAATAGTTGTTACATCATTAATCAAATTTTATACTAATTAGAGAGTAAAACTTTGATGACAGTGTGCTGTCATTGAGGCCGACGACAGCACGTAATATGAGCCACGTGGCTCACTCTTAGAAGACTCTGACCGTATGGATGTTATTTTTTCCAATCCCTAGGTGGGCCTATAAAACAAAAATCAGCTTGATTAGTGATTTCAAACCTTTGGATCATTGTATAATGCTCAAATTCCAACACCTAGAAATCACTAATCAGGCTGATTTTTGGTTTCTAGGTCCACCTAGGGATTGGAAAAACATCCATACGGTCAGAGTTCTCTAACAGTATGCCACGTGGCCCATCAAAGTTTTACTCAACTAATTATAGGAGTGATGGTCTGACCACCTCCCCCACCAACCGGAGTAAAACTTGCCTGACCTCCGACAGTCAGGGAAGCCTTCACCATCCATAATATGAGCCACGTGGTACACTCTTAGAAAACGCTGACCGTATGGATGCTTGGCCAATCCCTAAGTGGACCTACAAATAAAAAAACAGCTCGATTAGTGAATTCAAACCTTTAGATCTTGTACCCAAATAATGGTAAATAATGCTCAAATTCCTATGGTTAAAATCAATCCATGAAAATGACTTCAACTAACGCTTGGAAATCACTGATCAGGTGGATTTTGGGTTGATACTTAATAGGTCCACCTAGGGATTGGCCAAATATACGGTCAGTGTCCTCTAAGAAATTGCCATGTGGCTTATGTTGTGGGTGGTCAGGTAAGATTTTCTCCACCCACCGCCCTTTTACACCTAATTTCCAACGACCTTATTGGATTTATTGTTTGAATATTTACGAAATGACCACCCATAATAAAGCATATGGTTGTTTGTGGTTTTTGACTTTTTTTTTTAGTCTTCTTTTAACTCTTCTCTTTGACCAAACTTATTAAAAAGTATGACTATATAGTACCCCATCTTCGGCTGATCGAAGTGATGGCCCACCAATTGAATGATCCAAATTAATGAACAGTTGAGATGGGATTACAGTAGGCACCTATGTTTAGAGTTGTTGGGTTTTAGTCTTTTCGATAAGGATATTTCGGTCATTAAACTATTTTAGTGGTACTCATGTAAATGTTTTCAAATAGTTGGCCTTTTATTGGGCATTCTTTGTTTTACGTCGGAAAAATCGCCTAAAGCTCGTCGAGGATTAACGGTAGAATAAATATTTGACGACGTACGTCCGTCAGCAACATTGCTGACGGACTACATTATGAGCCACGTGGCATACTCGTAAGGACCACTGACCGTACAGATGTTTTTCTCATCCCTAGATGGACCTAGAAACCAAACATCAACCTGAGTAGTGATTTTAACCGTTGGATTGGAGTCTTTTTCATGGGTTATTTTTTAACTGTGGATATCTAGCATTACTTGGGGTAATCAGATCCAAAGGATAGAAATAACTACCTAGGCTGATTTTTTGGATACGTAGGTCCATTTAGAGATGGGCCAAACATCCATACGGTTAGTGGTCTCTAAGAGTGTGCCACGTGGCTCATAAATGACGGCCGTCTGTCAGCAAAGATTTGCACCGTTAGAAAAAGAGAATTATATATTTTTGTTTAACCTATTTATTCGAGAAATACAATTTTCAGAGCAAATTTTGCTTTTTTCGGATGAAGTAAAATTGGCAGTGGAAGAAGCAAATGTGCCAGAGCGATAAATATTTTTATAAATCCGACAGAGAAAACCAGCAACTTCGGAGAATTTGCAGTACGAGTAGTTGCAGATCTCTGGAAGCTTTTTAGCCCTTTTTTCTTTCTTTCTTGAATTCACAAAGGATCTCTCTCTCTCTCTCTCTCTCTTTCTTTGCTGTTCCTTCTCTGATTTTTTAGCTAAAAAAAGAGCTGGATCTGAGACTCAGAGTTTTTAAACTCCAAAGGCGTGATTAAAGTAGCCTCCACTGTTCAGATCTCTATATCTGGAGCAGTTCCAGGCTTCCTGCTTAATTTAGTTAGACTTGACTGTAAGTGAAAGATCAAACTTCTAAATTATCAGGAGAATCGTTTTAGTCACTTTAAAAAATCGACAATTGGTTGTCATTCGAGATAGAAAATCAAGAAATCTGGCTAAATCTGATACAGAAGATTAGTTGTTGAGAGAATTTCAGTATTAGTGGTGAAGTTAAGATAGATCTGAATGTGAAACCTAGAAAAGGAATATTGGAATGTGCAGAAGTAAATGCAGGTGGCTGACTTTTGAACATTTTTGTATAAAAATAGTGGAAAATTTGGCCGAGTAGGTAGATCTAGACTTGAGAGGAATTTGACTTCAATTCTTATTGAATCACGAGAGTTTCAGACAAAAGTAGTGGAAGTTTGGCGGAATCTCTAGAATTGGTGGCGTTTTCTGACAAAACAGCGGAATTCCACTTCAGATTTACTACATCATGGGAGATTCAGACAAAAATAGTGGAAATTTGGCTGGATCTGACGGTGATTAGACTGTTTTCTACTTCTGTTTTACTAGATCGTGGGAGCTTAGGTCAAAAACCAGTGGAAACTTGACGAAGCCGCTAAATTTGGAAGAGATTCTTCCAAAATAGCGGAATTCCATTTACGGTAGCTTAGTAGAAATACCGCTAAATTTAGCTGTGTTTCTGGCAATATAGCGGAATAACATTCAAGTTTTACGACGCTTTTTCTTTCAGTAAAAACTAAAAAGTTCTTGTATTTTTCAGTAATTTTTCGAGAAGTCAATTTCTCGCGTCACTTTTAAAACTAGCAAACCAAAATCTCGCATGGAATTCAATATCTCGTTGGATTTGATTTCCCGCGTAAATACTACAAGTATGAGTGTATAACTGTTTAAAGAAGTTAGTTTCACTACTTACAAAAAAAAAAGATAGTTTCACTTTTCACGTTCTCTTATACTTTTATTTTTATTTTTTGGTATTTTAGTAACACCATTACAATTTAAAAATAATTAGTAATACCCCCTTTGTACTTTCAAACTTTACTATTACTCCTTTGACCTATTTTAACCATCATTTGACTAACGGTAAAACGTGTCATGCATCATATTCCTGTTAATGTACCTATGAAGGCCGAGTTGTAGGTCACGTGACCTGCACCGATAAGGTGGCTGACTTGGCTTTCTCATGGATCAAAGCAGATCAGCTCACCCCATTCGTCCCTTGCCCTGGAACGTGGAATGAAATATTAATGACGTGTGATTCAAGTCCGTTTTAATTTAAGTAAACCACTGTTAAACTAGCTCAAGGGGAGTAAGAGTAATCCTAAAGTTTGAAAGTATAAGGGGGTATTGCTAATTACTTTCAAATTTCAGGGGTGTTACTAAAATACTTTTTTAAAGGAGAAACAGAGAGAGGTAAGGTTTGGTTGAATTGGTGTTTTTTCTTGGGCTTTACGATTTTAATTTTAACTTGCAGATCGAGTAAGGCATTGTTCAATTCTATTTGGTCAGAAAAGAAAATTCCCGGTTTGCAAGTTTTCGCGAAGTCCCTCTCGTCGGGGGAAAGGTTCGGTGTTTATGATTTCTTGTCTTTTAGAGCAAAAAAAGTCTCTGTTTCATCTCTCATCTCTCATCTTTCATTTTCTCTCTTTGACAGAAGGAGGAGGAAATCTTTAATTTTTACAGTAAAAACCCAACAGGATTTGGGTGTCTTGGAGATGTGGAGGAAGAAGAAGAGAACGTTAAAAAATCAAAAAATGGAAGTAAAAAAGGGATAAAAGGGGAAAAGTTGGAAAAAAAACAGAGTTCAAAAGAGAGAGTTAAAGAGGGGGCTGTGTAGAAAGTGAGAATTTTGCAATGCCACAAGATTCTCCGAAGATAAAGACGGTAGAGCAGTGGAGATGGTCGGAAATGCAGGGGCTCGAGCTTGTGTCGGCTGAGTCTGTTGGGTTTAAAGGAGGAGAAGCAGAAGAAGAATCTCAGATAGAATTGAGAGAAGAAGCTCAAGAGGGAGAGAGAGGAGAAGTTGTCGAGGCTGGTGGTGTGAATCGTGGAGACATGGAGGTTTCTGAGGGAAAGAAGGATGGTGGGGAGAAACCCAGTTCGGTTCTTCCTTCGGCACGATTGGGAGAGCTTTTTAGATTTGCAGATGGGTTGGATTATGTTTTAATGGCGATTGGGACAGTGGGAGCAATTATTCATGGCTGCTCGTTGCCTGTTTTTCTTCGGTTCTTCGCTGATCTTGTGAATTCCTTCGGTTCCAACGCTAACAATGTAGATAAGATGACGCAGGAGGTTTTGAAGGTAAAAATGGTGGATCAAATGTATGAAATCAAGTATTTTTTTTTTTTTGCAGAGAAAAATGAAAACCCTTTTGCTTCTTTGTGAATTTGCAGTACGCATATTATTTTCTTGTGGTTGGTGCGGCGATTTGGGCATCTTCTTGGGCTGGTGGGTGGCTTCTGAGAGACGATCTCTTTCATGTTTTGAGTCTCTTTAGTTCTTTTGTTAACTGGAAGAAGTGGAATTACTTGCAGAGATATCATGTTGGATGTGGACGGGAGAGCGGCAATCGACCAAGATGAGGATCAAGTACCTGGAAGCTGCTTTGAACCAGGATGTCCAGTACTTCGATACAGAGGTTCGCACCTCCGATGTCATTTTCGCCATTAACACTGATGCCGTGATGGTCCAAGATGCCATTAGTGAGAAGGTAAAACAAAAAAACCATTTAATTCTTTCTTTCTTCCTAATTAAAATCTGAGTGATTCATTTTTTTCATTTGCAGTTGGGTAATTTTATCCATTACATGGCGACCTTTGTGTCCGGATTCGTGGTGGGTTTTACTGCAGTGTGGCAACTAGCCCTTGTCACGCTCGCCGTAGTTCCTCTCATAGCTGTGATCGGAGGCATCCACACCACTACATTAGCCAAGCTCTCCTCCAAGAGCCAGGAATCTCTCTCAGAAGCAGGAAACATTGCAGAACAGGTAAAATGAGTGAGAATTTCATTTTTTTCTGTGTATTTCTACATCTGGGTATTGTAGTGAAACTTAACACATTGAGATAACGAGAGCAATTTTATCGATTTCACATATTTCTCTCTGTTCCTGCATCTGGGTGTTGCTGATTTCAAGCTGATTTGCAGACAATGGTTCAAATCCGGACAGTTTTATCCTTCGTAGGCGAATCAAGAGCATTACAGGCTTACTCCTCGGCATTGAGAGTAGCTCAGAGGATTGGTTACAAGACTGGATTCACAAAAGGGATGGGATTGGGTGCGACGTACTTCACTGTTTTCTGCTGCTATGCGCTGCTGCTCTGGTATGGGGGTTATCTTGTCAGACACCACTACACCAATGGAGGACTCGCCATCGCCACCATGTTCTCTGTTATGTTAGGCGGACTGTAAGTGCTTATTCGCACTTCCTCTTTATCTTATGTATCGAATTGAGTGCATGGTTATTCAAAATTCTCTTTGATTAACAGGGCTTTGGGACAATCTGCCCCAAGCATGACCGCCTTCGCTAAGGCAAAAGTTGCAGCTGCAAGGATCTTCCGTATTATCAATCACACACCGAGTATCGACCGGAAAACTGAATCAGGTTTAGAGTTGGATTCAGTTACAGGCCATGTAGAGTTAAAAAATGTAGATTTCTCTTACCCATCAAGGCCAGATGTTCGGATCCTCAGCAACTTCACCCTAGACGTCCCGGCGGGGAAGACCATAGCTTTAGTAGGAAGCAGTGGCTCTGGTAAGAGCACTGTTGTCTCCCTCATTGAGAGATTTTACGATCCCACCTCAGGTAATTAATCAACAATTCCGTCTTTAATTTAGTAAACTTCGAAATAAAATCTTGGCAGATTGGAAGTAGTTATGTCTGCTCATGAGTGAGTCATGAACTTCATGTGGGTATGTTCATGGAGAACTGTGTAAAAAATCTCTGTTAATGAATTACAGGACAAGTTCTGTTAGATGGACACGACATAAAGACGCTGAAGCTGCGATGGCTGAGGCAACAGATAGGGCTTGTGAGCCAAGAGCCTGCTTTGTTTGCAACCACCATTAAAGAAAACATTCTCTTGGGTAGGCCCGATGCTACCCAAATTGAGATCGAAGAGGCTGCCAGAGTTGCTAACGCTCACTCGTTTATCATAAAGCTTCCCGACGGCTACGACACCCAGGTCTGTATTTTTCGAATAACTTCCAAGGCTATTTTCTTCATTCAAATACTGTTAAGGTTAATGCACTTCATTTCTGTCAGGATAATATCAGAACACCCAGTGTATGTGCAAGGAACTGGGACTGAACCATCCAATGGGTCTCATCATCATATTTTCCATTCTCTTGAAGGTTCAGAAAATTCTAAGAAAACTGTCCAGAGAAGAGTCTACATTGGATGGTTGAGATTATTCAATGAGATATCTGGATCCCATACCTGTTTGCCAATAATAATTTGTATTACCAATATAATAAGCACACTCTCACCGGCACTTGCAGGGGTAAAGTTGGTCATTTTGTATAAGGTTAACGTTAGGCCTGGGTCCTGGACTTAAGGACCTTATTTAAATGGGCTAAAAAATGCTTCCTAATGTAGTTTTATCCTTTAAAGTTTAAAGTAAGGTCCGTCTGGTCAACAGAACCATACTTTTTTTTAAAGTCAAACTTAGGGAAGTGTTTGGTCATTGTTTAAAATAAAGAAAGATGGTCTCAGTCAACAGATTAAACATGTGCAGGAATAAACAAGGTTTCTTCTGAGAAATGAAGAATAAATTAATTCAAGTAGTGTTTTTAACTAGTAAATGCTTCTCTTCACAAGAAAGATTTTATAAGAGATTAACATAACCACATTGGTTACTAAATGTTATGACAATAATCTAAGTAATAGAGTTGAAAAAATAACATAAAATGAGAATTATGATTTGGCTTTTATCAGGAAATCACAAAAATATTGCTAGAATAAATTTGAAAAAAAACGAAGTAAATGAAATTTAGTTTGGAAATGGCAGGTTGGGGAGAGAGGGTTGCAGCTCTCAGGAGGGCAGAAGCAGAGGATTGCTATAGCAAGAGCAATGCTGAAGAACCCAGCAATTCTGCTTTTGGATGAGGCGACAAGCGCATTGGACTCGGAGTCCGAGAAGCTGGTGCAGGAGGCACTCGATCGGTTCATGATTGGAAGGACAACTCTTGTAATTGCACACCGCCTCTCCACTATCCGCAAGGCTGACCTTGTTGCAGTCCTCCAGCTGGGAAGCGTTTCCGAGATTGGGACCCATGATGACCTGATTGCCAAAGGTGACAATGGCGTCTACGCCAAGCTCATCCGCATGCAGGAGATGGCGCATGAAACCAATCTCAACAATTCCAGAAAGAGTAGTGCAAGGTAGCTTCCACAATTCACATGCTTTGCACTATTAATAATTTCTACAATTCCACTTAATATTCATTTAGCTATATATATATATTTTTAGCTGAATTTTGGTGGAACTCTTTTTTAAAACATAGTTTTTCTTCTTTGGCAGGCCTTCTAGTGCCAGAAACTCGGTAAGCTCGCCAATCATTGGTCGGAATTCATCCTATGGCCGGTCACCTTACTCTCGCCGACTCTCTGATTTCTCTACCTCTGACTTTAGCCTCTCCCTCGATGGTGCACACCCGAGTTACCGGCTTGATAAGCTTGCCTTCAAAGAGCAGGCCAGCTCCTTCTGGCGTCTTGCCAAGATGAACTCCCCTGAATGGGCCTACGCCCTGGTTGGCTCTGTTGGTTCTGTTGTGTGCGGCTCCATAAGTGCCCTCTTTGCCTATGTCCTCAGTGCTGTCCTCAGTGTCTACTATAACCAAGACTACGCTTACATGCGTCGAGAGATTGGGAAGTACTGTTACCTTCTGATTGGGGTCTCATCGGCGGCCTTACTTTTCAACACATTGCAGCATTTCTTCTGGGACGTTGTGGGGGAGAATCTTACGAAGCGGGTGAGGGAGAAGATGCTGGCAGCAGTATTGAAAAATGAAATGGCATGGTTCGATAGTGAGGAGAATGAGAGTGGTAGGATTGCAGCAAGGCTGGCGCTCGATGCTAACAATGTCCGATCAGCAATTGGAGACCGGATTTCGGTGATTATGCAGAACTCAGCTCTCATGCTTGTTGCCTGCACTGCAGGGTTTGTCTTGCAGTGGCGCCTTGCCCTCGTCCTCATTGCTGTCTTCCCTGTTGTCGTTGCTGCCACTGTTTTGCAGGTTTCTGTTACCTAATGATACATTTAACATGTTTCAGGTGCAATGTGGCACATGTTAAAATATCCATTTGCTGAACTGATTTTGTTGATTTTTCTGCAGAAAATGTTCATGAAAGGCTTCTCGGGCGATTTAGAAGCTGCCCATGCCAAGGCCACACAGCTAGCAGGTGAGGCTGTGGCCAATGTCAGAACAGTCGCAGCCTTCAATTCAGAGGCGAAGATTGTCGGCCTCTTCTCTTCCAACCTTCAAACTCCCCTAAGACGCTGCTTCTGGAAGGGACAGATTGCTGGAAGTGGCTTTGGTGTAGCCCAGTTCTTACTCTACGTCTCTTATGCCCTTGGACTATGGTATGCCTCCTGGCTCGTAAAACATGGCATCTCCGATTTCTCAAAGACGATCCGGGTCTTCATGGTCCTAATGGTGTCTGCTAATGGTGCTGCTGAGACACTGACCCTTGCTCCTGATTTCATTAAGGGTGGTCGAGCCATGCGCTCTGTCTTTGATCTATTGGACCGCAAGACTGAAATTGAGCCCGACGATCCAGATGCCACCCCTGCTCCTGACCGCCTGCGAGGGGATGTTGAATTCAAGCATGTTGACTTCAGCTATCCATCTCGCCCTGACATGCCAGTCTTCCGAGACCTCACCCTCCGTGCCCGTGCAGGCAAGACACTCGCCCTCGTAGGACCCAGCGGTTGTGGGAAAAGCTCTGTCATTGCACTTGTGCAGCGTTTCTATGAGCCAACATCTGGACGGGTGCTAATTGATGGGAAGGACATTCGTAAATACAATCTCAAGTCATTACGACGTCACATTGCCATGGTCCCTCAAGAACCATGCCTCTTCGCTGCCACCATACATGACAACATCGCATACGGGCGTGAGTCTGTGACTGAGGCTGAGGTCATTGAGGCTGCCACTCTAGCTAATGCACACAAGTTCATCTCAGCATTGCCTGATGGATATCGCACATGGGTTGGTGAGAGGGGGGTCCAATTGTCTGGTGGGCAGAGGCAGAGGATTGCCATAGCTCGTGCTTTTATAAAGAAAGCCGAAATAATGCTACTTGATGAGGCAACAAGCGCACTTGACGCCGAGTCGGAGAGGTGCGTCCAAGAGGCACTTGAACGTGCTTGTTCAGGACGGACAGTAATTGTCGTTGCACATCGACTATCAACGATTAGGAATGCCCATGTGATTGCCGTGATCGACGATGGGAAGGTGGCAGAGCAAGGTTCCCACTCGCATCTCTTGAAACATTACCCCGATGGGTGTTATGCGCATATGATACAGTTGCAGCGCTTCACGCACGGGCAAGTCATGGGAATGGCGTCAGGCTCGAGTTCTTCCACACGTGCCAGAGAAGATGAGGGGAGTGAGACCAAGTGAGAGGAAAGGAAACACAGAGTGCTGACCTTGTTTACCCCTTGTGTTTTTTTTTTTTTTCGGGTTTTTTTTTGGTTTTGATAAAAAAAAATTGGGGTGTAATATATAGATTTACCATATTTGTGTTATTATTTTCATTCTTCTTTTTTGAAAATGACAAAATACGTCTCTGGATATAAAAATATATATGGATGTACACCTCTAATTTGTCTTCTCTGCTCAAAGAAAGGAAAATCATGGGGAAGATAATCTGGTGTTTTCCTTCCATCACCATCTGCTACTTGTTCTATTTATGTAAAATTGGTACCAAATTCCCACCACTGTCCTATCATGCATCGAATGTGATAAATGCGCACATGAAAATGATTCAGCATTTAATTCCGGATACCACGATGACTGCATTTGTTGGAATCACATCGCGCTCTGATCCTGACTGGATTTTTTCAAAATGAGATGGTACGCTCCACTGCCTGATCCTGATCACAATTTGACAGGATGTGGCCCCACTGGATCCCACTACAACCTGCTCAGAACTCCAACAATGTTTGTGGATATTGATAGCAATGGGAGGAGGCGTAGAAGTAAAGAACAGAGAGGACAAAGATGACTAAATCCAATCTACCATTCTAGTAGTGGTGGGTTGAGAAAGAAAGATTGAAAAGGACAGGAGAAGATGCTGCTTGATCGTTGGTTGGGAGGAAAAGTAAGGGGTACGTGGGTCCCTTTCCTTCTATTTATCTTTCTTTTAAGGATGTGGGAGATCTCAGATTGATCGCCTGCACCATGCCACATGGCGGCAGCGACTTGTTTTGGATTGTTTTGAACCTTGCTATTGAAGGATGATGGAGATCATCTTGTTTCCATTGATAATGGTAAAGACTTGAAAATGAAGGATTATGGAATGCAGAAAAGGATTGCTTGGAATTCAACAAGAACGCATGTTATTGTGTTTAAAATTTGATAAGTGAGTGCAAGAGGGTTGTATCTTTTGGTTAATAAACAGTGTGCTCAGATTAAATCGCTTAATTAGAGCTAAATCCATCTTAAGTTTCGAGGAATTTTTTTTTTTTTTTTTTGGAGTGATAAAACGGAGGAATAAGAACTACAGCATGAGTTCTTGATAATTATCAGGTGGGCGTCCTCAGAACGGTCTCTTGCATTAGTAAGTACCACCATCTACATGAGCAATGACAGTGGACATGCAAACAGAGCTGATCAGTTTGTACATCCCACCCATGAGACCTATCTATGCCACATGCCAATAAGTGGTGGATCTTGACCATTGTTCACTGTTATAATGGTGACAAACTTTATTATTAAAAATAAATAAAATAATATAAGAAGCATTAATATATAACGAAATGATGGCCATTACAACAGGTGTAACAGTTAAAAACGGCTAGTATACTAGAGGCATTATATACAGTAGAGGGGGGGCACAGATATGGAGGGGTTAAGAGTTGGGTCGATCATGAGGTACCAGTTCCTGAACTCCTTTTTAGCACACGAGGGCGTTTTCGAAAAAATAATGGCAATTGTTAACAATTTGGCGTCCCTAGGGTTGCTTTTATCTATACTATTAAGGCAATTGCCCACAATTTTTTTGGTCGAACAGACCACAAAGGAAAAGGGAAGACAAGAAGAGCGACTACTCCCCTCTCGTCAAAGAATTCTACCTACAAAAGAAGTCTTCAAAGAATAAGTCCTTACACTCCTCAAAGAGCTTAGACCAAAAAAAATACAAGGGCTTTGACAGAAAGGATGATGTATTGTAGTTATGCCTCTTTGTTCTCAAATACCCTCATATTCCTCTCTTTCCAAATGCCTCAAAGGACAGCAAAGGGGAGGCTATGCCCACAAGGGAAGAAAGCCAAGGATGACCAATTGCAAAACGTGTCCTTAACTAATTTACGAAGGACTCAACATCGAAGAGGGACAAGAAGGTATCCCACACCAGTCTAGCCATACTGCACTGGAGAAGGAGGTGACTTATTAATTTTCCGCCTGCTTTGCACATCACACAAAAATTCACAATGAATTGCTTGCGCCTGATGAGGTTATCAGCCGTTACAATCTTTTCCAAAGATGTACACCACGCGATGAAGGCTACCTTGGGTGGAAACGGTTCCTCAAATCACAGCTGCTGGGAAAAGCGGCCTTGGATAAAGATCCTAGGCTTAGTAAGGAGGATCATAAAGCAGCATAAAAGGATCTAACAGTGAACAGTCCGTTAGTATTGCGAGACCATAGGCATGAGTCATCCACCGATTTCTCTCTAAGATAATTGTGCACGCGTAGGTCCCACGACAACTTATCCCCCTCTCCCACCATAAAACCAAAGACCACGTTCTCCTTGTCCGACATTACTTAAAGTTGAATTCATCACTATGAGGGACCTCGCCACACTACCTATCCTCTTGAAAGTGGACCTGATCTCCCCTCTCCACCTTGTATCTCACTTCCTTGGAGGAAGACGGAAGCACGCTCATGATAGCCCTTCATACGCTACATTCTTATTACGTTTGGACTGGCCTACTTTCTCACCAATGCAGCCTACACCCAAATTTAGCTGCAATAATCCTCCTCCATAGGCTATCAACTTCCACCCAAAAACGCCAAAGCCATTTGACCAAAAGAACTGTGTTCAAATAAAAAACGCCAAAGCCATTTGACCAAAAGAACTGTGTTCAAATAAGGCAGGTTTAGTCCGCTCTTCTTGGGGGTGCAAACCAACTGCCATTAACCAGTGGATATTTGAATGTTTCTACTTAAGTCATTCCTCAAAAAAAGAATATTATCAAGTTTTCAAGCCTTCTAACCACACCTCGGAATGGAAAACAAAGAGAGAGTAAATCAGCATTCTCAACAACCTGCTTCTAATTAGAACCACCTTACCTCCTTTTCGCAAATAGAATGCTTTCCATGTGGCTACCTTTCTCTCACACCTTTCTAGAGCAGGGTCCCAAAGAGCTTTCCATGCATAGTTGGCTCCCAAAGGCATCTGTAGATAGAATGACAGAAAAACATCGACTCCGCGACACATTATGTTCGCCAAAACTGTAGCATCCTCCACACTGCCAACTTCGAACACCTTACTCTTTTCCAAGTTGATATGGAGCCCTCAGACTGCCTTGAAGCAAGCAAGCAAACCTCTCAAGAATAAACACTGCTCTCTTGAAGCTCCCAAAATGAGGATGGTGTGGTCTCCAAATTGGAGGTGAGACACCATTAATACCCCTTCCCCAACCGTGAAACCCTGTAAAGCGCCTTGATCCACTACCTTGACTGCCATCTTGCCTAATACTTTTGCCGCTAAATGAAAAATAAGGGGAAGAGAAGATCCCTTGCATGAGACCCCTCAAACCCCTAAAATACCGTGGGTAAATGTAACTTTTCCAACTTCATCTAACTGTGCCTTGAGTTGCCACAATTTTGAGATTAAACTTCTACTCATTTCTTGACTTGAGCTAGTAATGCACCGATTAGGGCAACTCAAAGATCTCAAAATGCAACCAAAAGAGCCTGCAGAGAGGATTCTGTACACGAAACTTAATGATCCATCAAAAGCTGTACTTGTACTTATTAGTGCATCACATTCCATTTCATCCAGATTCTATCGAATACAGATTAATGCTCAGGTAACTAACTGTACCATGAGAATATATATTATAGCAAATGGGGAACCAGAAATGTAATTTCTATTTAGCTTTGCTGTAGTAGTAGTAATGACAAAAGAGACCATTATCAGATGGCAAATTGGTCTTTCAAATAAAGAATCTTCCAAATCACGAGGCTAATTGCTGAGCTCATTCATGAGTAGCACAAGGGGAAAACAAAGATATCTGAAACAACCATCATGGGTGGCTCACATTGACATTAGCTTCGGACCATTATCCGGCATCCCCATCCCAGCAGCCAAGTCCGCATCCAATTGTGTATGTGGTGCAGGTCCCATCATTTGCTTCACACTGCATTCATCACCAAACTCACTTTCAGATGGATCTCAGAAAATGTACTTCTACCCAAATCATAGAAACAGAAATTCTAATCATTCTGGTAATGAACCTGAAGCCTCACTGTTGCAAAACAAAGCTCTTGCAATAGGGCATGGGAACAGGCTAGTAATTTCTATATTAATTCCATCTGGAAAATGTTTCTTCCAATTCATTAAAAGCTTTGGTTGTTGCTTATAGACTGAGGTTGCCTGGATTTGTTATGGAGTTGAAATAATTCACATGTAACATTCGTATGGATTGGTAATCTGTCATCTACTACTAACAACAAGTGACTACAAGAAATAGATATATTTGGGTCCTAAGAACATATTATAATATAATCTCGACTAATTTTAAGAAATGTCTAAAAAGAGTATTTAAAATAACTGAGATTACTTTATAAACATTTTTTTGGGTTTTTTGATAAGGTAAATTGTATTAAGAAAAGAGGAAAACACCCCACTTTACAAGAAAAGCCAAAGAAAGAGAGGGAGAAACTTTCTAGCATTCAGAAGGAATACGAGCGATCAACGCAGATTAGTGGCTGAAAAAAATATCATCCCATCTAAAGAACATCAACTCCTTCATCCTTGTGATGATGCCATTCAGATTTGTGCACCTGTCACCAAAGATCCTACTGTTCCAATCCTTCCGTAAAGTCCAGCACACCACAAAGGGCCTGAATTGCCACAAGATCTGCCCTCTTCACCCAAAAGACTGACAGTGCAAAGTGGAATAGTGATCAAAGGCATTGTTGGGCATTACCCAGGATATCGCAACCAACCTGAAAAACTTACCCCAAACATCTATTGAAGGGACAATAGCCAAAAAGATGGGCTACAGACTCCTCAAAAGCTTTACATAAGAAGCAAATGTTCGGCCCAAACTTGCGTCTCTTCATGAGGTGGTCATAAGTGAGGATTTTATCAAGCATCAATGTCCATGCAAAAAAATGCCACTTCGGAGGGAATCACGCTTTTCCAATTCTGCCCTGCGAGAAATGAGTCCTAGCAAGGCCTAGTCAAAGCTGAGCACAATGGGATCCCTCAAACCTTCCTATTTACTCAGCTTTGAGAGTGTGACAAGCGTGTTTTTAATAAGAGTCACCTTGCTACCTTTAGGAAGGTATCTGGATTTCCAAAATGCCAACTTCCTAGCAAATCTTTCCACAATGGGATCCCAAATGGCCTTCGATCTATATAGAGCAACTAGGGGGAGACCAAGGTAGGAAGATGGAAGTACTTCCACTCTGCAACCTAAACTGCCTGCTAGCTCTTCCAAATTGACTACCTCACCTAAACCAAAAACCCAACTCTTGTTAAGAATGCTCCGAACACCCGAAACCGCTTCAAAACATCCTAGGACACATCTCAAGTATATGAGTAGGTTGTGGGATGCTTTACGGAAGAAATGGTGTCGTCAACAAATTGGAGATGAGAGATTGTTGGACCCTCTACACCTACCAAGCAAGCTAATCGGGCAATGGTAGAATACAGAATTTGCTCCTTTTTGAAGATAAAAGTGATCAAGGTGATATTAGAGCTCCAGTCCAAGTAAGCCTCCTCTTAGAATTCCTTGACTACTCTCATAAATCTTCCCCAATCACAGACTAGTAAGCCTTAAAGAATGCAATGGAGAAACCATCTAGTCAAGGAGCTTGATCCCTAGAAATGTCCTCTACAAAAGATCTTTCCAACCGATCACACTGCTCCCTGCTAATCTTGTCGAATTCCACTCTGACTAAGAGAGGTCTAGTGAAACCAGGGTCTGAAAAGCTTCAAGTAAAACCCCACAACACACTTTCAAATCTCCTCCTCCTCTTCCAACATCACCCCATTCACCTTCAGACGGGAGATACTATTACACCTCTGACAGAAGTTAGCTATGCGATGAAAGAAACTAGTAACCTATCTCCCTCTTCAAGCCATTTCATGCTGGACTTTTGTTTCTAGTAAGGTAGTTAAGGGCGCAAGGCGCACTTAAGGCGCTAGGACCTTTGGTGCCTGAGGCGCAATGCGCAAGGCGAGGCACACGCCTGACTGAAATGAGGCGCAATATTAAAAATTATAATAAATATAAAAAACATTAAGAAAAATAAGCTCCATAAAACATAAAAGATAGCAAATGTCAAAAATTTCAAGTAACCCAAAAGCAGTTCTACTTAACATTGTCATTATCTAAATACAAAATAAGTAATCAAAAAACAATAACACATAAAGATAACAAATGTTCAAAATCTCAAATAGCCCACGGTTAGTTCTAGTTAACATTGCCATCATCTAAAATATAATCATTAGCTTCATCCTTATCATCATCGGATGTGTTAGCCTCCTCAATATATTCTTCTTCTTCTGTCTCCTCTAAATTGGTCTCTTCCTCTTCCTCTTCCGGCTCCCTTATTGAAGCCCTTGCCCTTACTCTTACTCTTGACCTTGATTGTGATCTATTATTTGATGTTGATTCACCAACTCTAGTAGTTCTCGCAACAACACTCCATGTCAAGCTATCATCCTCAAACACTAATTCATCTTCCGCTTCTCCACCTTCTGTTTCCATCTTCCCAAGTAGTCATTCATTGCTTTCATCAATGTCTTTCAATGAGATAGGTTTAATTGTATTTCTCCTATCGTGCCAATGCTTAATATAATAGGCCAACGTACATGATTTTTACAAAAAAAACATGTATTTTAGTGAGGCGCACGCCTGAAGCTTAGTCTGAGGCGCGCACCTTACTAAACGCGCCTGGCCTTGACCCTTCCAAGGCGCTTTAGGTTCACCTTGAGCTTAAGGCACGCGCCTTGACTACAGGTTTCTAGCTAATCTCCTCCAACTTGGCCATTTTGAGATACTCACGTTTAGCGTCCACCCTTCCCCTCACCTCTTCATTAGAAATATTGCCAAATTCCTCCTTGCTATCTAAAGTGGATATCTCGTTCAATAGGGTCCCCATTTTGTAGTCTATTTTCCCAAACACTTCCTTATTCCACTTCTTGATTTTCGCATTAATAGACTTAAGCATCATCCGGAAGACATACCTCGCTTTTATTGTAAATTCGAACAACTCCCAACAAGAAGCAACCAACTCCAATAAAAAGGGGAATGAGAGCACATGAAAAACTTAGGGTTTTGCCTCAAAATAAAAAGAAAACAAAAGGAGAACAAGACCACATAAAAAACTTAGGGTTCATTTGAAAATAAAAATATATCAAAAGGGGAATGAGACCACGTAAAAAACTAAAGGTTTCGAAAGGACTGAGGGTTTCACAAATACCTGTATTCATGAGCCCTAGTTGATGTTATCAAGTCCGGCACCGGTAAGTCAACGGAAAAATATTTAGAGAGAGTGTGATTCCAGTTTGGAGAGCAAGGTTCAAGAGAGAGAGAGAGAGGGAGAGAGAGAGAGAGAGAGAGTTTTAGGTCGAAAACAAAAGAGGAATAGTCGAACTGTTGAAGGACAGATAAATTAGGGGCAGATAGGGTAATTTAGTAGAATCGGTAAATGTCCGGAAAGCCCTTAATAGGAGCCATTGCTATGTACATATATAATACAATTAGTCGGGTCTTTTGGGGATAGCGTGAGTAATAAAGTGGCCTAGAAGTATAAAAATTGGTGAAAATATTCTCTCATTCTCCAACCGTTGATGGGAATTAAATACTTCAAAATTTTAGTATATAATATACCCTGATAACCATGAAAAATAGGATTGTGACATTTTGCTTGTCGTTGGTGATTTGTTGTACAGACAGGGATGTTTGGTTGCACAGCTAACATGTCCAGGGATATTTTGTTTCAGTGCAATATTATCTCAACTGAGTCCAGCTTGATTAAATGAGCTTGTAATTCTGTCTTGTCTTCAATTTTGCGGGGTATAATTTTGGCCCAAAATGTAAACCTCGTACAATGTAGATGACGGTTATTATTGTGGTAAATGCCTTAAATGGCTCATTGATTGCAACTGAGAACACATTTTAATCATGTGAGGAAATAAAGGCGTATTTTCAGGTGGAAATGAATTCTCACATATCTGGATGGGAAATGAATTCTGGGCTTAGTAGGGAAAATTATCCAGACTTAAATGGCTTAGTAGGGAAACTTATACAGATTTAAAATGGCTATCTAACAAGGGACAGTTGTGTGTTACCCAAGGAAAATGCAATTTTGCCACTTGGCAATCAAACACACCCTAAAGGTTGTTCCCAATCTTTTTTTTTTATTATTAACTATTCACATATATCGTTAATAAAAGAATGTTCAAATCAGAAACTTCGAAGATGGACAAACTCTGACATTACCCCTTACTACACGATGGAATTCTATTAACTCTTAGAATTTCAAATTTTCAGCTATGTCCTTTGCGATTAATTAAGTTTAATCCTACTCTATCTCTCATGATGGAAATAGGAAAAGAAATCTGATTAATCCAATAACCCAAAAGAGAAATTGTAATTTCAAACCCGCGTACCGTTTCTTGTGCTTTTTCGTTCTGAAGTGTTCATCTCTCACCGACACATTGGCGAAATATCGGCTGAAAAAGGATAAAATTCACACAAATATAAACCCAAGAAACAAAAACCAGATCAAAGAATCTGATATATGAAACGGAATAGTCCTTACGCGCAGTGTAGACAATAGAACTGACCCATCCCAGGAAGATCCTCATCCAGCGGCAAC
This sequence comes from Euptelea pleiosperma, assembly GCA_035048495.1. Taxonomy (NCBI): domain Eukaryota; kingdom Viridiplantae; phylum Streptophyta; class Magnoliopsida; order Ranunculales; family Eupteleaceae; genus Euptelea; species Euptelea pleiosperma. Next base: position 40,849,359 of record CM068544.1, on the reverse strand, counting down.
GGCTTCTTCTCCTCCTCTGGCTTCCGAAGCTCTTCGTAAACCGCGTCGTCACGTGATCGAACAATATGGTTAGGGAAATTTACAAAAAATAGATTTTATTGAAATAAGGGTGCGGTGCACGAAATCGAACGTGAAAAGCTAGAGAAAAGCAAAAAAGGGAAAAAAAATAGAGAAAAAAGGATATCTTTGACGAGGAATTTGTCTCGACGGGCAGATTTGTGAGAGAGGCGTCTCTTCTTCACTTTTCTGTGAGGGCATTTACCACCCATTCTTAAACCCTCTCTGTCTCCCTCTAACTGATTTTGCTGAACCCTAAAAGATCAAGAGGGAGGGAAAATGGTTTAACATTTATACGGGGCAGTATTAGCGGTTGTGCCCTAAATGCCCGATTGTAGCTTGTCTTTGATGATAATGACGAAATGATCCCTTCCGGAAAGACGGTCATTTTTCCTCACAGGAGATTCCTACCGGGACCCATTGGACGATGGGTCGACCCGGAATGCTCAATGGTTAGTCAAGGGTGCACGAAATCGAATCAAGCCGATAATAACAATTCCAGTTCTATGTAGTTTGATATATAATGCTACATACTAGTGGGTGGCCCTTGCCCAAGGCACTCCCCGACAAAGCATTTGCCAAATTCGGGTGTGAGTGGTTGAGATCCACCGTCTAATTGCGAGATAAGATCTTGGCCGCTCTTTATATGAAGCCTATAAGAAGTGGAGACAACTAAGCTGTTTTGTTATCTATCTATATATCTATACTATAGCAGAGAAGTGGGCAGCGTCCTTCTCTCTCCTCCACATCAAGTTGACGTGGCACTCTCCTCATGCAGAGTGCCATGTCATTGACACCGAATTTTCTATCATCTATTCTTCTTTCCTGCATTAATATAATTAATGACTATATCAAAATTTAATTGGTAACGTTAATTGTATATTATTCCAAAACCGTTACATACTATCCAAAACGTCTATCTCCTCACTTAAAACGTTTATTTGGTTTTTTAAAACGTCTTTCGTTCTTAAAATGTCTCTTTGTTTTCTTAAAACTTTCTAAAACTCTCCTTAAAACTTTTCTATGCTTTTCTAAAATGTCTATTTGATTTCTTATAACGTCTTTCATTCATAAAATGTTTCTTTATTTTCTTAAAACTTTTCTTAAAACGTCTCTACGCTTTCCTAAAACGTCGATCTATGTTTTTTTACTTAAAACTTCCTAAAATGTCTCTGCTTTTCTTATAAAATCTCTCAATCCATTGTCCAATGGCTAAAACGTCTCCTAGCAAAAGACGCAGGAGCAAAAAATTTCTTTACATTGACTATATATTTTTTTTGTCTCATTGTATATTTTTTCTCTTTTTTAGATTATTTTTTTCTTTTTTTTTTAATTAAACAAAAATTGTACATAGACGGGGAAAACATTAGTGATCTTTTACACAACTCTCCACAAAAATTGCAGGCATGTTTCCTCCACTTCTCCTTTGAATTTCAATTTATTTTTATTTTTTTATCTACATTCTATATGTATATAACAGATTGAAGATAGCCTGATGAATAAACGTAAATCTATTATTCTTAACATCAATTGCCGAGTTCTTTAGCACCTGCTTGGACTGATAAAGCTTTGTAGGCAACAAATGAAGATAGAATAATGTGATCGGCTGATCCTTTGTAGTATGATCACTTGTCAGAATTTCAGAAGTGCGGGTGAATATATTTTTTGAAGACTCGGAGCTTTGAAAAATTACACATCAAGCCAAAGAAAAAGAAATTGAGACAATTTTTGCTCTCGGCTACGAAGAACACTCTTAAGAATGAATGGACATATGAATGTGGATAAAAAAAGATTGCCTTTTTTTTTTAAGATCAATTTGATGTATATGGCCGTATTAGTTAAGAATTATAATGTAAAATTGTAAACTAATAATGATGTCTTGCTTATTGTAGTTTTTTTTTTTATCTTAAAGATCTTAATTATGAAGTCGCTAATAATACATTTTAGTCTTACGTAATTATATTACCGTTTTAAAGGACGTGGTAACATAATTATTCTAGATATTTTTTGGAGATTTTAAGATCAATTTGATGTATATGGCTGTATTAGTTAAGAATTATATTGTAAAATTATAAACTAAGAAAGATGTCTTGCTTATTGTATATTATTATAATTTTTTTTATTTTAAAGATTTTAATTATGAAGTTGCCAATAACACATTTTAGTCTTACGTAATTATATTACCGTTTTAAAGGGCGTGGTAACATAATTATTCTAGATATTTTTACTAAATATATTTAGAGCATAATATTAAATTTGTAAGTATTTTTTATATGCAAAGGGTCTAATTATATTTTTCTTTTAATTTTTATTTAGTCATAATGAAAGTTTTTGTCTTTTATTTTTTTTATGAATTTCTTTGTTTATAAATAAATTCATTTTAATTTCTTATCCCGTGATTTAGCACGGGCCAATAACACTAGTTATCTATACTAAAGCTCGACCTTGCTGAGGTGGTGCTTTCTCCGACTTTTTTGTCTATCCCAAAAATACCCCTGCACAATCCCCCCCCCCCTCTTTAAGTCTTTTATTAATTCTTAAATTCTCTCACATCTCCGATTAATTTCAAAAAGTCTTCTCTTTCCAATTTGGCCACTCTTCCTCTTCTTATTTCATTCATTAATTCCTAATTAATTCCAAAACGTCTTTTCTCTTTCCGATCTCACGACTCTCCCTCTCTTTATTTCATTTTTTAACCTATTCTTAAAACACCCCTACTCAAAAATATTTAGCCTATCTATTATCTAAGCTAAAGTTCGACATTGCTTACGTGGTGCTCTGTCTATTTTTTTCATTGTTTTTTTTTTTCGGAAATACCCCTACTTCCAAAAATACCCTCAACCCTGCTGAGGTGGCACTCTCTTTTTTTTTAGCTTATTATGAAAAAGTCTTTACACAAAACGTCATTGCATATATTGAAAAGAATTTAATTCCTTAAAAAAAAATGTTTCAACTCCTTAAACTTTTGATCTCCCAAAATTTCTCCAACCTATTTAAGTAAATACATACACTTTAAGTTAAGTGCTTACAAAAAAATGGGTTTTTAAGACTTCAACAAACCAAAACATCTCACCTCCATAAATCTTTGAACTCCTAAAATCTCTCCAACATAAGACTTTTTTCAACCAAAATGTACGTCTTTTTAATCCCCTAAGATGTCTCTTTATCTCTCTTCTTAATATTTTTTTTTTCAAAATTCCCTCTACCCTTAAATGCAATTTAATGCTCTCTTTTCTATTCCTAATTCTTCTTCAATAAATATTCTTTAAAATCATATTTTTTCTTCACTTTCTTATGTTCACAAATTACTACAATTCTCTTCATATATACTCTTAAAATCTTATTTTATCCCTAAAAACTCTCAAAAAATATCTAACATCAACTCCTAAAATTTCTCATCTCAATTCTACATATCTATCTATTTATATATTTTTTTCAAATTTGAACAAGGCAACATTGCAGTATGTGGTCCTTTTAATTTGGTTTAATATTTTTTTATTTCAAAAAAATCGATTAAGTGGTGCAAAAAAAATCTAACAATCTTAGTGGTGAGTTCCTTTTAATTATTAACTCCGTAAAAAAATTACTTTTATTTATTTATTTTTTTTCAAATTTGAACAGGATGACGTTGCAATTGATGGACCTTTTAATTTGGTTTAAGATTTTCTTCATGTCAAAGAAATCAACCGAATGGTGCAAAAAAAAAAAGTACTCTAAGAATCTTAACGGTGAGTTCCTTTTAATTATTGTCTATGTAAAAAAAATTACTTATTTATATTTTTTTCTCTTTTTAAAAAAATTTGAACATGACACAGTTGCAGTTGGTGGCCTTTAATTTGGTTTAAGATTTTTATCATGTCAGAGAAATCGATCAAATGGTGCAAAAATATAAAAATCTAAGAATCTCAGCGGTGAGTTCCTTTTAATTATTGTATGTGTAAAAAAAATTATTCTTATTTATATTTATATTTTATTTTTTTTTCAAAATTTGAACAGGACAACATTGCAATTGGTGGCCCTTTAAAGTACATTTCAATTATTTGTTTATTATTATTATTATTATTATTATTATTATTATTATTATTATTATTATTATTATTATTTTAAACCGTATGCTTTAATTCTTTAACAATTGTAGGTCAACAAGCCTAGTATAGATATAAATATAGTGTTAAAATTGTCATATTATCAAGATTAGAACCAATGTCGGTTCCAGATGCATCATTTTCAGAACCGGACCCAATAGGAAATAGAACTGATAAAACCGACGATATTGGTTCCTGTTCTGGGTATCTTAGGAACCACACCCTAGCCACTCCGTCTGAACAGTCACCCTTTATTAGTTTTGCCTCTTAAGAGTTTTACAGAAATCGAATCTAAGGACCCTTTCTATTCACCTAGCTGAGCACATAATCATAGTGATGATCTGATTCATTGCTTTCCTAAGGATGGGCAATCAGATGGTTACAATCGTCCAATCAATTCAGTTTTAGTTCGAGAGATCTCCTAGGTGGGACCTGCGAAATGGTGGATTACATACGCTATGTCGGCAATGCATATGCAACCAACGCATTCTTGTATATGCTACAAGCAATAACCACGTACTAGCAGACATTCGAAATGTTCACTCAGCGCGCGAACGACCAAAAAATTAAAAAAAAAAAACAGCACGGGAGTGCTCAGGGGTACATAGTCACTTACCAATAGGTTAACTTGCCATGTAGTTAAAGGATACTCATAGGGACCGTCTAATGTTGGGTGGATCCCTAGGTATTTGTGTGGAATGGGATCTCACATGCCCATGTCATGCTATACTCAAGCGACAAGAGATGATGGTGCATTTCACATGTAGAATGCATGTCTAGCGAAATGCCCTGCCCATTTGGCATTTGCAGAACACATACCCCCTCTCACTATCAAACAAGTGGAACACGTTTAATATGGAACCCACGAAGTGGTGGGTCCCATGGGTCAATAACTGACTGGATCAGATGAGCATAAACATCTGAACATCTGAACATCTGAACATCTGATCAAGAGATTTATTCTATAGAAGATTGGATGCTTATATTCATCTGATGGGAATTTCTTCGATCAATTGTGCCACGTGCCATGTACAGCAGAGGGAGTGTTCCTCATCATTAATAAACTTGAAAATTGCCAACCAAAAACACCTGAAAATTCACCATCTTCCAGAATAATGAAAAGGAAAAATATAAGAATGACAAATTACTTGAAATATATTGACAAAATTTAAATAAAATAAAAATCGATAAACGAATCTGATTGTAACAAGAAGAATATTACAAAAGGTGATAACCCATTCTAATCATTTCGAAACATAGAGATAGCAGCCCAATGCGGAAACCCGGCACATTAATCCATGGAATGCCAAAAAGACATGTTGCATCTCGAAATTTATTTTGGTGGTTGAGGTAAACCAGAAGAAGTAAACAATTTAATTGGCTATAGAAAGAAGCTAGTTCAAGATAATCAAAGATTGGCTATTTACGGTGATATGAACCCCGTATGAATTAAGTTTATGAAATAACATGCAATAATAATAATTAAACTATGCCTTCCTTGCACCAAAAAGAGTTTGGATGATCCACCTACCAATCTCATGTGCAAGGAAACATTTAAGGATGGGCTTCAAAAAACTCATCTCTGTAAAGATTCCATCACATTTCAGTTCATGACCCTGGGAAGTTGAGTGACAAGTAAGCCATGAGATTGTAAGAGATTGAAATTATGAAAGAAGAATTCGGTTTGATCAGAAAAGTTTTCTTAACAGTAATACATGCCTGTGTGTTTTCCATCATGGAATTGAGCATTTTTCGATGACTTGAAAGTTTCCAAAAATTCTTTAGCCTTCTTTAGCTCTTGTTTCTGTTTCGACCTGTCCCACTTGTGTTCAGCGGCCAGTATCTCGATTATCCGCGGCAATGCTCGTCCTGCGGCATCGGTGTCAAGAAAAGCAAGTCGAGATCTCCTTGCAATGAAGTCTACAGTAGATTCACAGTACTCTTGCCGGGCACAGTAAGCAACCTCTGCCTCTAGAAATGGGTATCCATGGGCAAGCCGCTTTCCTAAATTTTCATTCTATAAAATGGAATAAATGGATTTGTCAGGTTAACTGTTAGATGTTTATTAAAATCCAATCTGTTCAATCATACTCATGAAATTTTGTCTCCATCATATTCATTACTCTGATGTAGAAAACACAGTACATGAATTGTTCATTGTTTAACAAACCTGAGGGGATTGAAAGCTTGCATGAATGATGAATCGAAATTTGGCTCAACTCAAGAACCAAAACTGGGTTAAAACAGATCAGCCAATGCCACGGGAAGCAATTTTAGATAGTTAAGTTATTGAAAATTGGACCATTATTTTGTCCTAATGAATTAGTGCCAATTTATTCTCGACACGATTTATTGTTTTATTAATACAAGAAAAAGAAATGCCAATAACAGAAACTATGCTATTTCTCATGTGGAAATACCCTTTTATCTGAAAGAAAATGAGAAGGAAAATGAGTAAAATTTTCTAGTGCCACTACTAGAATTTAAAGAACGAAGTGCACAGCAGTGTCAAACCTGAGCTATGGCAGCCACTCGTTCAGCCAAAGTACCATATGCATGAGCCAAATGCTTGGCTACTGCACTGTCCATTACCCCTGGAACAACTTTACCACCATATGTCTTCTTCATACGTACATACTGTTGAGCAAGCACAGCAAAAGATGCTGGGTCCCATCCATCTCCACCTACAATTCGCAGGTGGTCAGTCACACAACCATTGGCTGGGCTCAGCTTGCCAGACTTTATAGCTGCATCAACCGCATCTTCTGCCATGCTGAAACTGGATCTAGTGAGTATAACACTCAATTAATTGAAGAAAGAAGTATAATTGGGTTGAGTGGATGGATTGAAGAAGACAAGCATAAAATGGTGAATTACTTGAAAAGTTTAGAGTTTAGGAAACTGGCATTACTTCTCTTAATAAGCCACACAAAAGGAATAGTGAACTAGTAGTGGTGATAGTATTATTGCATTTGATAATATTTCCACAGGATACAGAGAGCAGCTATGAAAGCATCAGGGAGAGGATAAACCCTGTAAAAATGATGTCAACTCACCCATCCAAACTTTTATTCAAATATAAACTCAACTCATCAAATGAAATTTACCTTCGGTACGTAGTCCATTTTCCACCTGTAATTGTGATCAAACCAGGGTAATCTTCACATACAATGTGATCTCTAGAAATGCTCTCAGTGTTCTTTGCTCTTGGGTCCATGGCCAATGGGCGAATACCACTCCAAGCAGAAAGAACATCTATACGCCGTACCTGAATTTTCCAAATGAAATTTATTTCACAAGCCACAAATAGATCAAGTTCAGATAAAACTTCTCAGTGGATATCAAACACTTTTGCATTGTACATCACTTATGTATCTAAATTTCTAGAGAACTGTGCTTAAAGACTAATTTCTCCAGTGAAACAAGAAAATCCTTGATAGGATTCAATCATGAAAGGGAACTTCAAAGAAACTGAATAATTTGAAATAGGGAGTCCATGTTCGATCCAAAATTTTCCACCTAATCAGCTTTCACATTATCTTTTAAAAGGAAATTTGCTTGAAAACCTTGATAAACAGCATGAATAAACACCAAAGGCATATATTATCTTTTGCAGCCATGCATCTCTTTGATCCAAAGTTAAGAAAAGGAGTAATGTGGAGGCCAAAGAGGATCATGTCATTGCTATCAATGTTCAAACAGGGATTGTGGTAGAAAAAGCTTAGATTCAGGTTTAAGTCATTGAGCCAAGTTATCACAGACACAATGCATCAAGAGTGCATGACCTTCTTCAGATCATATCTCATTCCTGCTTCATCAATTAATGCAAATGATAGTTTAGTTCATTATTTTTGCTTGCACTATTTAGCCTATCTCATCAGGGTTAAGCATCCTTGGTCTAGCAAAAGGGGACTCTGGCTGTCAAAAAGGGGTCTTCCAGGCAGGGACTCCAAAAAGTCCCAAAGCTAATCCATTTACGAGAAAGAGAAATGAGGGAAAAAAAAGATCCTAAAAAAATTTCCAGCATCAAGAGTTAATATTTAGGCTTAAGTATAGGCATCTGGATTCATGCGAAGGGATTTGACATGATTATTACACTGGCTATCAACCTGATGTAACCCTCCTTTATCTGGGCTTGAGACTGGCAGTGCAGTGTAAACAAAGACACTGACAGAGTTTGGGCTAAGGCATAGATGATCAACATCATCATCATAAGTAACGGAAAAGACACCCTTCAGAAGCTAACGCCTGTACACATTTCTTAAAAGTTCCCCACGACAAGTAAACTTTTGGATGGAAAGACAAACCCATTCCAAAGAAATAAATAAAGATGATAATAAAAACATGATAAATGGTAGCAGAAACCCATTAAAACATGAATGGGAAGCATAAACGTCATTAACGTCATCTATCACCAAATCCTTGGCCCGACTATTTGAGGAATACCAAGCAGAACAATAACATTAATACTTATAGAAAACTAATATAATGCCAGCAGAGAGAACGGAAAAGAGAAATTTTATATAAAACAATATAATATTGAAACTAAGAAATCTGAAGTTCCTGTACCCCACACTTGAGTATAAGATCACTAGATTTCCGGGGGTGCTAATGGTTTTAATTTTCCATCGTCATTTCAAATGAATTACTAGCAAAGAAACCAAAGTTGCAAATTAGTTCTACAGAAAAAAAATGCCAAGTAATTTCAAATCAGTTTGAAATCCTGAAGAGAAAAAAACTGTATTTTGTGCAAGCTATAAAGGCACAAGATCTCTGGTGTAAGAGACAAACCATGTGCAAACAAAACAAGGGATATTTTTTGCAGAAATACAAACCTTAATGTTAAGGTAATCAGAGATGGCATCCAGTATAAATTGTATCTCATCTTCATGCGGTTCTGGAAGCATTGTAATTGCAGTGTTTGAATCTGTAGTTCCTGCAACTGTTCTTCCTAACCACGGAAGCATGAAAACAACACGTCCGTCCTTAGTTTTTGGAACAATTAAGCCCATCCCCTCAGGAGAATAATAATCAGGGAGAACAATGTGTACACCACTGCTAGGGCAGATCATGAGTGGCGCATCTTTGTCGGCCATTTTCCTCACAGAGTCACAAAATGGTCCAGCCGCATTCACAACAACTTTTGCATATGTATCGAACTCTTTGCCTGATGCACTTTGAAACACAGTAAGGATCATAGAAAGTAGAAGATAAAATTTTATTTTCCTTAGCTACACAAAGACTCACTATTATGATTAAATGTTAAGGCAAGAATGACCGATTGAAAGAAGACACATGCCAAAGCAAACGGTGAATGCCTCAACATCCAATGAAAATTCAAAATCTGCTTACTTATTCAATGTCAGATGCTTTCCAACTTGATAATGCATGAGCAGACAACATATCGATTATCTATCAGTTACAAAACCTCAGGGATGGATGGACAATGCTATCCAGATACTACAACATGCCCAGCGTACCTGCATCCACGCAATCCGATACCGACTCCATGCCAGTCTGCCAGATATTGCATGGATACTTTTATCATATAATTTTCTTATTTCATATTTTACTATTAATTGTTTTCATAAGTCGTAACAATTTCTTTAGTTATTTTGTCACAACAAGATATAAATGGTGTATTGCAACAACTTTTACTACAAAAATTGTTGGCATGATGTAAATACTAAAGAAATGATACTTAAGTTTAAAGAGACTATAAATTAAAGAATATCATGTACATATTGGATGGAATACTTGCATCAATATCCGTGCCATGGATTTTAGACAACATAGAGTCATATCCCAGTTTCCCCACTAGTGTCCATATCTAGGCATCTTAGTGGATGGGAAAGGAGAGAACATATAACAACCATAATAACTCTGGTCTCTAGCAGGATGAGAACAAAGGAATAGCATGGAAGAAGAAATGAATAAATCCCAATAATAAAGAAGAAAATATCCTGAAATCACTTTATGAGCTCGATTGCCAAGAGTTTTTGTGTCTCCAAGAGACATGCATTGATGAAGACTTCCATCTGTAGGTCTAACAACTAAACATGTCTTCAGTAACTACTGAAGAGGGTAGTTGTTGTGGTTAAAGCAGGGTGCATAAAATTGATATCCTCAAATTTCCCCCCATATGATACTAACGGAAAATTGCAGGAAAATTGTGGGTGTGGGTGTGTGTATTCAATCTAAATATAGAGTATTCAAGCTAAAGTAGGGATCTCTTGCGGAAGAGATGGCTTTAGACATGATTGAATGGAGGAAGAAGACTCGTGCAGCCGACCCCATACTATTGGGAAAAGGCTTATGACGACGGTGATGATGAATCTAAATATAGAGTGACCTGAAGGCCCCGAATTGTCTTGCCCGCTTTGGAACATCATCATCAAGAATCTGATGTGTAAGTTGGATTTGTTAGCGAATCATTCATCTAGAATTCAAGATTTTACTTACTCATAATGAGATTTGTGATGCTTCTGGAATCTATCCATGCATTATTTTAAGGAAATCCCTTATTGGAAGTTTAGTGTTGAATATGGCGTGGCTTGAACTGTTAGGCCAACTTGTTTTGTGTTTTAGATTTAGATCATAGCGGAGAATCAGATGTATAAGTGGATTTCTTTGTAATTCATTCATTAAGAGTTTTCCCCATTTTGACGTGTCCTATTTCTCGCACCGGAACTTGTGATAATGAATTTATCTTGGTGATGATTTTGAAGAAAATCACATATTCATGTTGGCCTGTAATGTACCCCTGAAGATTTTGTCTAATGGTTCTAATCAAATTTTAACTTGAAAATAGGATAAACCAAATGACGTATTCCATACATTTGCATTGGCTGGTTTCGAATAATATCCTTGCCCGCGAACATGTAGCCCTGGCATGGAAGTTTTAAGCTGCATCTGTCATCTCTAGCCATGTGGAAAGCATCCATAGAAATATCTCAGTTTTGACAAACCATATGTCCCGTCTTCTAGTTTTGTTTTTCTAATTCAGGTTCTTGTATCTTATAATCTGTTGTGTCTATTTGGAGAAGTGATACTCTTTCTGCAAATAAATATAGTTCAATGTATTTGTCAAATGAGCACGGTAGGTCATATGTTCAATAACATCATCATCATATGTAGATTTTAAATTTTTAACACCATATGCAAAGAAGTATACATATGTACAAGTGCATCCACTCACCTCTACATGTAAAACATAAACGGAGAGAGAGAGAGAGAGAGAGAGTAAAGATATGGATACTATTTTAATGAATGCAAGGACACAAGTGCATTCACTCACCTCTACATGTAAAACATGAAGAGAGAGAGAAAGAGAGTAAAGATACGGATACTATTTTAACGAATGCATGGACACAAATGTTAAAGAACCATTTACCCCAAAAAGATCGACCTATTGGGGAAAGGTGAAACAACTTTGTATATGAATGGGTCGTTGGGCCAACACAACACGTGAGCAGGAATACATCATCTACTAACACTCCCCCTCAACGGGAATACACTCCGCTGGAGACTTGAACTCGCGACCTCCTAGGCCTTAAGGCTCTGATACTATGCTAAACAACCATTTACCCCAAAAGATCGACCTTTTGGTATCAGAGCCATTGATCTCGTGAGATCAAGCTCTCCTCCTAGTTGCTCTTCCTTCGGCGGGCAGTGCCATCACTGCCCGCCAGGCCGTCCTCTATCATGATAGTCATTTTGTTCCACTGCAACTATTGTTTGTCCAACTCTTCTCCTGTAGGGCAAGCTCTAGAATCTTCACCGACAACATCACCACATCTCCTGCCGCTGCTTCATTTCTAGTCACTTTCCTCTTTGGTTTTGGAAACCCAACAAATGAACCATCCTCTTCACTGGTTCCAAAAGCCTCTTTTTCTATTTTCCCTATCAACCCTCCTTTCCATTTTGTTTGCAGAGAAAAAAAAAAAAAAACCAACAACCCTTACACCTTTTCCGGTTGGTTAAAACCATCGAACTTAAAAAAATAAAAAACAGCAACCACCAACCAGTGCTCCACCACCGCCTGAGCACCTGTACTTCACCACTATCCCATCCCAAACCTCTGGCCACCCTCACCCTTCGCAGCCACCTATCATCATCACCGATCTTGTGCTCGATTTGCGATTTCTAAACTTCAAATCTCCTCGTCTCTCACTCTTCATAGAGCCTACCTCTTGCTGGACCAAGCTACCCAGCGAAGAAGGAAACTCTCATCTGTTTTTATCCAAAAAAAAAAAGAGATATGAAGATGAAGAAGAATAGATATTGGGGGTTCGGCCCCTCCACCTTGCCCGGTGCAAATCGCTACCACAATGTCGGTCGTCGCGGCAACCTATAAAAAAAGGGGGTTTCAACAACCCCACCACCATGGCCAGCGTGTTCATTGGTCCCCCATGCTCCACCACATCTTGGACATCAATGTCGTCGGTCCCACTAACACCAGCCAAGCACCATTCTTTATCCCAAACCAGCTGGATTTGAAAGAAAAAAAAAAGGAACAAGAAGTTGCAGTTCTTACCGGCATTGAAATCATCATTCCCAATGTTAGAGGACCTTATCAGAGTGTTCTCCGTACTCCGTCGAAGTATTCACATCGTCGTTGTGAATGACCATTTGCCATAGAGGACCAAAATCCTTGAAAGAAAGCAAATGGGCCCAACATAGGCCCAAATCTCATTAGCTAAGCCTACTTGATTGAAGTGTTTGCTCAACCAAAAAAAAATTTGCTTGTGGACTTTTAAAGCCTAAGCCTATGTGAGGTCCAGAAGAGGACCACACACTTATTGCATGCAGACTCATAGAGCCCAAGCTTGTGAGGCAAGTAGATGACCGCACACATTTTGGTCCAACGAGGCTCTTTATCCGGATTAAAATCCGACAAGTTTCGGTCTAGACTAAACCAAATATTTCTCTGGGACGAGATCCCGCGTGATCATCATGGATCACCATTCTGGCTGGCAACCACCTCTTTTCACTGGCGAGCACGTACATCAAGGCTTGATCACGAGGATTCAATTATCTTGACAAACTACAAATGACAATAGCATTCTTTAATGACAATCAATCTTCGAGGCACTGGATTTCGGGAAACTCACGACGATCGTTGATCTCTGATCCCCATGAGTTTGAGGGGGGAGTATTAGAGAATATATTGTAATAAAGTGTGTGAGATGCAACATATCATCTTTGGTGTATCTCATTACATATTCTTCGAATCATTAAGATTTGGATGAATCAATAAGGATTAGATTTGATTCTAAGAGATTAGGATTTCCTTCCTTATTGGATTCTTGTAATACTCTATATAAGAGCTTTGAGTATGTCAATGTAATCATCGAAGTTATTCAATAAATCCTAAAATTCTTCAACAAATTCAAAGTGGAAAAAAAACTATTATAGGTATTTTGAGTACATTTCAATGTGGTCTTGCAGATCAATCAAGGATAGCATGAAGTTAAATGGTCTAAGGTGTTCAGTCTTATACACTTTCAACTTTCTCTCTCTCAAACACACATTATGAGAAAAAAAGAGACACCATGAGAGAGAGAGAGCTAAAGATACTATTTTAACGAATGTAAGGACACAAATTCAAAGTTGCCATAGGCAAGTTGAGTACATGTCAATGTGGTCTTGCAGACCAATCAAGGAAAGCATGAAGTTAAATGGTCTAAGGAGTTGAGTCTCGTACACTTTCAATCATTCGATATTTAAAATTTGACAAAAGGTAGCCTGGACAGTCAACACAAACTTCATACCCTGTTAAGACAAGGTTTTCTTGCCATGTGAGATACTGATGTGGCAAATCCATACCATCCTCTTAAGGACGACTATTTGGATTTCTACGTGGACAGCACCTGTCCACATCACACCCATAACCTACCCGTAGGGTATCTTTCCATTACAAATGACAACACTTAAATTTTTTCATTTAGTGAAAGAAACAGACCTCTTTTTGCCACATGGTTAGGGTGTGAGGTGTCTCAGGTTGAACCCTTTGGTCCTGCCTACTCAGCTGCCACGTGACAAAACCATGTCTTTGTAGTGACTGAAGTCTGTTGTATGCGCCCAGAGTACTAGGCCTCTTAAAATTTTACATAAACCTCAATAAAAGAAATTACATAAATCAAATACAAATTCAGTTAGGATATTTATTCAGACAAACAATGAGAGAAGAGAACAGACTGATATGTAAATAATGAACCTTGTTAGGTGATTCTAATCAATTGGAAAGGATGTGGTTGTTGTACCTGACAGATTGTCTCGGATACGTGCACCAATTATCCGCTCACTAGCCTCATCCTTAAGAAAGGATATGACTTCTGCATGGTTAAGCACTGCTGCACCAGCTAATGCAGCAGTGCATGCCAGTCCAACGTTAAGTCGAGAGTCATTCATCTGTCCATCATAGTATACCACTGTACCTTTCAAGCTTCTATCCCCACCCTTCTTTGCAAGAGTAGGGAAGAGTTCAACTGATTCTTGTGCAGAATAATATCGGGACAGATGTAGAAGGCGCGGTCCTGCGACTAGATCGTACAGTTTCAATCCCGACCAGAAGTAAAGTACATCAAACCATTCGAAACATGGTGTCATGCATGGCAAAGCATGGCATAAGTGTGGAGCATTCTCGATAACCTGTTTACGCTCCTCAAGTGCATGGAAAACCAGCTTCAGCTGCCCATAGTCAAAATTAAAGACAGCCTTTTCCAAGTAGCGAACCCCTAACAAAAATAAGCTTACATTAATTACTCGACAAAGAATAAAACTTGTTCCCAGTAACAATATCAAAATTAGCAAAAAAATGAAGCAGTTCTTGTAAATTCCTAAAATTGTTGACCAGTAAACTGATACTTTTCACTGTCGATGCAAACCCAAGACAATCCTTGAGTGACACTCCAAAAAGGAATTTGCCAGCAAAAATTAAACCTACTTCAAGTCAAAAATCAATTAAAAATACAAATTCGAATTGACAGGTTGTAGAAGCCCAATGTAAACCATAAAGAGGATAGATAACGACACCTTAACTGAAATGGGTGCTGTACACATACGAGGTTCACACATTATAATGATTTCCGAATGTCTTTAACCCTCATAAAACTTGTGTGCAACGGTTTATGGTGTGAATTAAATTCCAGATCGCTGGTTCCCATGAAGATGACCCTGTAACTAGGGCACATGCTGATTTTCTAGAGTTCGCAAGATAACCTGACACCATATTTCCAGTTAAGTGGAGTATTTGTTGGACGATCATCAACTGAAAGAAGAGAATTTCTGCCATAAGACCCCTATAAACATCTGATCATGGAATGTACAACAAGAATATTTTGTCTGTACCAGGACACCCTGATATTAGTATATTTCTATTGCATCTTAGAGCCTCAGTATCTTTATCCCCTGAGAACAACCAAGTAGCTATAGATCGATAACAAATCTTGACTAAAAACCCAATTACTCTCCATCGAAGTAGTGGCCACATAACTATAATCCAATCCAACAAATCTTAGCTAACTAGTCCAATTCAATAACGCCAATGCCTAAGAACTTTGTTCACATCCTTCCAATGCATAAATGAGACCCTTTTCTCTTCAATGCTTATTTCAATTATCTAAATAGATTTCCTTGTCATAATGAGTTCATAAAAAGCCAATGCCATCTCAAGCATCTGTGTCCAGAATACTCGTCGAACGACATTCAAATGGTTTATCTAACAATGCAGCTTGAATAAAAAAGAGACAAAATTTCATCTTTTTTTTTTTCCTGTTGGGAAATTCAACTATTAGACATTCTCCTGAAAATCAAACAACCCATTAACTAAAAGTATTACAACATCAAAATTCAAATAAAAGAAAGCAAGCAAACCATTAGAAATACCTCTATATATTAAAAGTTGGGCAATCAAATCCCAATTAACGATCTCATTAAACAAAAACTACCACTAACCTCCATGAATTAGCTTGGTGGACCTCGAAGATGTCCCTGACGAGAAATCCTCCCGTTCGACGAGGCCAACACGAAGCCCTCTTGACACGGCGTCAAGCGCCACCCCGCAACCAGTGGCTCCGCCCCCGACGACAAGAACATCGAGAGGATTAACAGAACTGGCACCCATCAAAGCAGATTCCTGAACTTCCCTCGAAGGGACAACGGCGTTCAAATCAGTGATCTTTCTCCGTACGTTCTCAAGGCTACCCCGATCGTTCATCGATACAGTTGGGTCTCTGAGACTCAAAGCACCGTAAGCTCCGGCCGCAGCTACGACCGCGGCACCGAAGCTCTTCAAGCGAGTAGCCGTAGCCATGGATTTGGATAATTGGATCCTCAGAAATTGAGAGAGACGGAGGTTTGTGCTGTCGTTGCGGACCTCGCGGGAATGGAATTATGGAAATTGGAAATGGTTATGGTATCGGTCAGAGATTGCGTTGGGACTCGGCGACCTTCTTACTTCACAGCTGAATTACTAAAACACCACTGTTCTATAGATTAATTGGACGAATTCCTCCTTTTCATTTCTCGGGCCACCACCCACCAGGATCTTCTTTCTGAAAGCACGGCGGTCAACAAGGCTGAGGAACGTGTTTGGATGCAAAGATAGCTTTGCCTTGCGTGACTTGTGTTTGGATGCAATCCCACTTACTCACATATTCTCATATACCCACTTAATCCAGGTTTTGTGGAACAGCTTAAATTGTGTTGCCAATCAAGTGAGAAAAGTTTAAGTGCATTTTCCCACCTATATGTCAGAAAATTGTTATTGCGGATGAAACCCTGCATCCAAACAACACTAAATTTGATACGATTCATCAGGGATGTGAGGTGATTTGGTCTTTCTGTTCTAAAGTTAGGGATATATATGGTATTAATTAAAAAACTAAACTCTATAATATTCGAAATATCTATATAAAAACTATTTTTGATAATCAAGAACTACGAAAAAAATTTAGATGCAGAGAGGACTCCCATGGCCCTAGATAGATCATTTTTTGAGCCCAATGACTATATGGATGTCCAGCCCACGTATTGGTGGATAAACACACTAAATATCAGCTTGATTGATGATTTCTAGCCATTGGATTTCTTACCCCAAAAAAATACTTGAGTCCAACGGCTAGAATCATATCCTAAAAAGTACTAAAATATATGGCTAGTGATAATCAATCAGGTTGACTTTTGGTTTGGATATCCAATAAGGGGTGGGCTAAAAATCCATGTGATTAGTGGGACCTGGGCTGGGGGCCTTCTCTCATCATGGGGCCTTAGGCGGACCGCATTATATGGCCGTAGAGCCGGCCCTGCTGGTACAAGAATTCATTGTGAATGAAACCCCGCATCCAAACAACACTAAATTTGATACGAATCATACGATCCACCGGGGATGTGAGGCGACTTGGTCTTTCTGTTCTAAAGTTAGGGATATTTCCGTAAATATGATAACATTCCACTTAAAGCGCAAGTCGTTGGGCCCACAAGGCCAGGTTTCAACACGCGAAAAGCTGCATGACTCGTGACTCGGATGGGCTGGTATAATTAATAGTATTTTTCTCTTTTTAGACGATTATTAAGTGAATCTCTAACTGCCTCGTGTACATACTCATCAAATTATCCCTCTTTTACCAAATTTTACACCGACCTCATTTAGGTCAAAGCTTTCCAAGTGCTGGGCCTTTTGGTCATTCTATAAAATATTGAGTTGGACTAATTAAGGTAAGAAAAAAGATGTAACAAGGCCCTTATAGCGTGAGGAGGCACGATTTTTGTTATTTACCGCTGCCATCTGGTCCCACTTGATCGCATGGATGTTTACGGGCTTTAGCCCACCCCTTGGTTGGATATCATGTACCAAAAATCATCCAGATTGGTAATCTCTAACCATTAGATTTTAGTACTTTTAAGGTGTGATTAAAGCTGTTAGATACAGCCATTTTATTTGAGTACTAAAATCAATGGCTAAAAATCATTAAACAAGCTGATTTTTGATATGAATGTCTACTCACGGGTGGTCTAAACATCCATGCGGTCGGTGGACCAAGATGGCAGCGGTGAGTAATAACAATCGTTCTCCCTCACGCCAAAAAAGCATGAGGTATACCTTGTTATACCACGTCCTTTAAGGAAAGGAAAAAGGTGTAACAAGGTGCCAAAAAAGCATGAGGTATACCTTGTTATACCACGTCCTTAAGGAAAGGAAAAAGGTGTAACAAGGTATAACTGAAACTTTTTGGCCTGTGGAAGCACGATCTTGTTAACGCTGCAACCTGGGCCACTGACCGCATGGATATTCAGCCCTTCCCTTGATCGATGTGGTATATACACACCAAATCAGCCTTATTGGTAAACCATTAGATTTTAGTACTTTTTAAGACACGATTATAACCATTGGATTAGCCATTGCTTTTGAGTACTAAACCTAACGGCTAAAAATCATTAGACAAGTTGATTTTTGGTATGAGTACTAAGGGGTGGGCTAAACATCCATGCGCTCAGTGTGCCCCGATGGGAGTGGTGAGTAACAGAAATCCGCACACCATAAAGTTTCAGGTATACCTTGTTACACCACGACCATTCAGTCGTTTTTTTATTTTGGTTAAGCTGAGCTTAGGCAGATCCCCACCGGGAACAAATCTTATTATGATAGATGCCGTACTACATTATGAGCCATGTGGGACACTAGACCACTGACCATATGGATGTTTGGTCCATCCCTAGTTGGACCTACAGGCCAAAATCAGCTTGATTAGTTATTTCTAACATTTGGATCTGAGTACCCAAATAACGCTAGATATCCCACAGTTAAAAAACATGTGGGACACTAGACCACTGACCATATGGATGTTTGGTCCATCCCTAGTTGGACCTACAGACCAAAATCAGCTTGATTAGTTATTTCTAACATTTGGATCTGAGTACCCAAATAACGCTAGATATCCAACGGTTAAAAAAAAAAACCCATAAAAAGTCCAACCCAAGGTTACCAAATCAAGCTAATTTATGGTCTGTAGGTCCACCTAGGGATGGGCCAAACATCTATACCTTTAGTGGTATCGCTCACACTAGTCGTCATTAAAGATTTATTTATAACATACGAACCCTAAGGGCTGGTCAACGACTTTTATCTCAAAGGAAAAAAGACGTAACAAGGTATACCTGAGACTTTTTCAAATGCAGGTGTTACTCACCGCTGCCATGTAGGCCCACTGACCGCATGGATATTTATCCCGCCCCTTGGAGTCAAACCATTTTTAGTACTAAAACCAATGG
Organism: Euptelea pleiosperma; assembly: GCA_035048495.1. NCBI lineage: Eukaryota > Viridiplantae > Streptophyta > Magnoliopsida > Ranunculales > Eupteleaceae > Euptelea > Euptelea pleiosperma. The sequence continues at coordinate 40,829,944 of CM068544.1, read as the reverse complement.
CTAAAAATCATCAAACAAGCTGATTTTTTGTTTGAATGTCTACTAAGGGGGCGGGCTAAACATCCATGCGGTCAGTGGTACCAGATGGCAGCCATGAGTAACAAAAAATGCGCTTCTGTATTTGGAAAAGTCTTAGGTATACAGAAGTCCCCTCAAATTGCCACATGGAACTCGTTCGGGTCCACAGACCTAATGACTATTTGGCCAACACCTTGGTGAACCTATACACCAAAATTCAGCACGATTGGTGATTTTTATCCCTTGGATTAATTTCAGTACCTTTTCATCACGGGCTTGAAACCAACCCATAGCTACTTTATGAAGCCCATAATGGAAAAGTGCTATATTGAATAGCTAGAAGGATCATCACCAATCACGCTGATTTTTGTTGTGTAGGTCCACAAAGATGTGGGCCATACTTTCATGGCGTCTGTCCCAAAAAAAGCGACACATCAATTTGAGGGATTTCTGCATCAAAATTTTGATACAAAATTCTGTATCATAGAACGGCTCGAGAACCTAGGAGAGAGACTTGAAGAAAGCGATGAAATCTTTGATCTAACCTTAGAAACTTAAAAAAATTGAAGCCCAACAGATTGGATTGTTGTGGGCCTTGTTGATTCCAGACCCATATGCCTCCTCATAATATATTATGCTTGAAGCCTTATGTGAGAGGTGTTTGGTTACAAGTTTTAAGTTGTTCGCCAAAACATCATATTCCCATATAATCGAGTAACGGAAGACAAATATTATAAGTATGAGATGATAAAAATATATGGCTCAGACTGTGCCTACTGAAATCAAGTCGATACCAAACTCCAAATAAGATTGTGCGCCAGTTTACTGGTGTGGATCATACCATTCCCTTGAACAAACAACACTTCAAAGGTGTGTCCAACAACTTGAACCATACCCGAGCCATGCCAAAGGCCTTAAAAACCAAACCATGGACCATCTAGGCCATGCCAAAGGCCCTGCCAAATCACTTGACCTTGTCAATATCATCACCCACCTAACTTTCATTTTTTTGATAAGTAGAAAAAATTAAAATTTTTTTTTTGATAAGTACGTACCCACCTAACTTCTTGAACTTCATACACCTAATCTCATCATCCTCCTTTGTTCATAGCTCAAAACTTCACTTAGTTACAGATGAACATGAGAGAGGAAGAACCAATTGGCATGTCATCACCAACCAAAATCATAGGAGAGGAATGGGGGTTCTTCAAATAAACTCATACAAGAAGAGGATCAAAGCCAGCTCACTCGAGGGATAATTGGTTAAGTGAAGCACTATGTCAGGATCGAATGTTGTCACGGACGACCTGAGAGGAAGGGAAGTGGGTCTAGCAAGCTACATGAAACAGATCATTTGCAGAAGTCAACAGAAAAATTATAATTATGCCAACTGACTGAAGTGAGCAGTCCCCATCTCTTCCTTCTTCGAACTCAATCGGGTTGTGGAACAAGGAACCGAAAAGGGAGGTATCAGCAACAACTGGTTTTATCATGTGACCAGGAAACAAGGAAGAGGAACAAAGGATATATTAGTAAGAAAATTTTGCTGCAAGCCTTGTATAGGCAAGTAGCTGTAAAAAGCATGTTTGTATCTGCTGCTTCCACAGGTTGTTAGCTAGGCTCATTTACCTTCTTGAAGACTAATTCATGCCTCAAATCTACCTCTACTTAATTTATTTTCCACTCTTAATTTTCCAATTTTCACTAAGAACATTAAGACTGCCTTTTAAGAATTCTGAACATGGTCTAGTTCTCACTGAATTTTATGAATCAAGATCTTGTCCAACTTGATTGCCTTGGTGGATTGAACTTGAGATGGCAATAGAAATTCAGTTTTCTTATAACAAACCAATCCCTTTTGACCATGATATAATGACGAAAATGCAAGCAAAGATTCAACAGAAGGAAGATGACTATAGTTGCTGATATTATATTTCTAAATTGTTGATGACAAAACCACTTCTTGACATTCTACACCGCGACCTATGTTACCTGGATACGCTAATAAGGATACAGTGTCGACGTGGTAAGGATATGGCATTTGCACTTAAAATTGAGTTCATGGATACGACACCCATTTTGAAGTATCCAGGTAAAGAGCAAGAACACTTTGAATCAAAAAAGAGGGAAAAAAAAATCTGTTTAAAAGAGTCGGTTCTTACTCAGTTGCATTAGATGCAACTTCTCTGCAGCTAGATATTCGTAAAAGGATTTAGCATTATAAGCTCTGACTTGTATATAGTGCAGTCATGTATTCGGGACAATTTAATCGCCCTTTCAGCTACCTGACAGGTTTGCAAAAATAAAAACCTATTCACAATATATGAAGCTTTGGAGGATGGATACATACTGTTCATCAGTGAAATAAATGATTAAAACAAAAAACAAGTTAATATATATTCTCTTAACTGGAAAACAGAAAACTTTATAACAAATTAAATTGATAAAATCTGAAGATCTTGATAAGTTGGTAAAGTCTGTGGGTGTTGATATGTAAGCTTCAGTCCAAAACCCAAATTCACCCACTTACCCGTCTGCCAATTTGCCTGACCAATAAAAACTAATAAAATCTTTAGGATTATGGAGAGTGTGAGTCTGCTAAGGTTAAGGTCCCAAAAGGGACGTAGTTACCGACCGACCAAATGAGTGGAACGAAGAAGCCTAGCTCAACCAGTAATAAACCAAATGTTGTTGACCCCAAAGACCAAGGAGCGAGTGAGCAGAGTTGAGGGAGGCAGCCTGGGATTCAATAGTGGTAAATCCCTTATTCTTGATTGACGAGTCGCCTAAACCCTTACTTTTCAATTCAAAAAATGTATTAAAAAATGTCCATAAACCCGGGGACTTTTCATTGAAATTGGCTGTAATAATACACCAAAGTAGATACCTTTTAAAGTGTTAGGATATTACACCAAAGTAGATACCTTTTAAAGTGTTAGGATATTTTGTTTGTGCAAGTATGTTCTATTCCAAGATCTAAAATAAGAATTATTGTCACAGTATGTGCTTTATGCTTGTTAATAGGGGCATTGCTGCACTTTTACCCTTATTACAACATTAGTACTAGTATATATGAGAATTGCGAGAGACGACTAATTTAAGTTTAAGCCACTAGTTCGACCTCCTCTTCTTTCTCTCTATCTTCTCGTTCCTCTTCCCAACTCAAAATCCTAATTTACTTACATGATGCCAGATAATATAATCCATTGACTAGAGTTTCCCCTCTTCTTCTTGTTCTTTCCTTCTCTTTATTTTTTCTTCTTCTTTGTGGTGAGAATAATAACCTAAGGTTTGATTGTAGAACCCTATAGGTTTTCCCATCTTTTTTTTTTTATTTCTCTTTTGCGGTGATTCCTACTACTTATACCATGTACGGATGTGCAATAAGTCATTTATACAAATTTGAATGGATAACCTTGGCCTCTTATATATGTGTGTTTGTGCAAGCTGTAGACAAGAAGTTGCTACAGCATGGGGTATTTTGTCTTAAGGCAAATCGTTGGTTCTGATATAATTTTTGTGATATGTTTCCCGATGTTATTGTAACCTGTTTTATGACACTATGACACATTTCTCTAAGTCATGGGACACACTTACCAAGGCCACTGTGAGTTGTAGGTGTGTCGAGATTTCTCTTCCAGTCTCTCAAGAGAAAAATTATAGGTGTTTAGATTTCTATCCCAAGCTCTCTAGAGTATATCACAGGTATTTAGGGAGAATCACATGTTTTTGGACTAAGTATAGATGTTTGTAACCTAGTGGCTGGTGATGGAATCTAAACCTAATATGTTGTTTTATGTGATACTTATGTTTTAGATGATTTCTATTAAGGCTGTGTTTGATTTCCAAGTGGGAAAATTGTATTTTCCTTGGGAAAACATGACTGTCCATTATAAGATAGTCATTATAAATTTGTATAATTTTTCCTAACAAGCCACTTAAATCTAGATAATTTTCCCTACTAAGCCCGGAAATCATTTCCCATCCAGATAGGTGAGAATTCATTTCCACCTGAAAATGCACCTTTATTTTCTCACATGATTGAAATATGTGTTCCCAGTTGCAATCAATCAGCCAATTTAAGAAATATCCCAGATGTATTTTCTCGGGAAAATTTTCTGTGCAATCAAACACGGCCTAAATTCAATGTGAATAATTATGTACCTTGGCTTAAATATGTACAAGTTTTTCTCACAACTACAGGGAAATTCAATTATTTGACTACAGAATAGCCTCTAGGGGAGGCTAATAATTATGAAGAGTGGAACTAAGAAAATGCTTAGATAATGACATGGTTGTGAAATAATATGGATCTACAAATAAGTGTAAATGTGATATTTTTGGGAAAAATAAAAATTTGAGAAGATAATTCGAGATATGCATTTTGGTGAGAAGAATTTTACACGAGTATATCAACCGTTTTAGGATTTTTTTCACACTACAACAATTGATAAAAGTATTGGTGAATATAATGCCTGCATACCAGGAATAATTAATGAGTTGAACGTAAATCAGCCAGGAATAAAATGTAAAGACAGGTGGTCTTTACTATATTGATGGTAGTAGTGGTCCTCTCGCTGTGTTTCTTTTCCATCAAGGCTTGATAGTCGTATGTATAGTTCTTTTTAGTTCATTCTGATGTTTGGGTCCTGGCCAGGATACCTTCATATGATGGTTTTAAGTATTTTGTTAATTTTGTGCATGAATACTCTCAAATGATATGAATTTTCTTAATGAAAGATAAATTAATTTTTTGTTTTAAAATTATTCTATATAAAAATTTAAATTTAATTCAATATCTTTATCTCTGCTCTTTGTTATTATTTGTTCTGATAATAACAAAGAATATACTTTACTATTTCAGAATTATTGTGGCCCTAATGGTATGTTACATCAAATCTCTATCTTGTGCTGGTACACCTCAACAAAATGAGGCAGTCAAAAGGAATATTGGCATATGCTATAAGTTGCTTATTCCTTTTTTCAAATGAAATTACCCAAAATATTGGGGTGACGTTGTTGATAAGTCATCATTTTAGACATTTTTACCCCATTTCCTTAGTTGATTATTAAAATTATCACACATAAATCCTCAAACTTACATGAAAAATAGGATATTCTCTTTTCACCAATTATATATTAAATTTCTTTTCATAATAGTCAATTACTTTATATTACTAATCTTATTTCATTAGGTACCCGAACCCAAGACTAAAGAGAGCATAAGTCAAAGCCCAAAAGCTTATATACAAAAGTTCAAATCTGAACAAAAAGATGGGCTACGTAACGGGCCAAGAAGTTGGGCCAAGAAATGGGCCAATGTAGTGGGCTAAGTTGGTGAACTAAGCATGGACCAATGTAGTTGAAATTACAACAAAATGAACGGTCTAGATTACAAAAGACATGATGATGACTTTCTAAAAATAAAATAATGGTTTTGGTTTTGAAATTTAAAAATAATAGAATGCTTAAGAAATAAATATCTTATCAAAAGAAAAATTCATTTTGAAAATTGAATAATATTTCATTTGTTTTCAAAATGATAAATTAGTGATTGATTCCATATCGAAAAATAAAAGAATATTTCATTGGCTTTCAAAATAAAATTTTAAAGAATAATTTATTGAGTGGTTTTATTGAGAAAAGAAAAATATATTTTATATAATTGATTCCATCTTTGAAAATATTTTTTAAGTAAAGAAAATCGTAATTTACTAAGGATAGAAAAAATGTTGCACATCCTAGCCTATAAAAGGACCTTCAATGGGCGATGAACGGAGTTATTCTCTTGGCTGCTTTTCGACTGACGATCTCTCTAGGCTATGTACATCTTACGACTATAGTCTTCTCTTGGCATCGGATCACTTTTCTATTTTTTTTATTTCTTTTAGTCGTTTATTTATTGTTCTTGTAATTTATTATTTTTTTTAGTTCAATTTTGATTATCAAGTGTAATATTTTTTGGTCATTATAGAGATTGACAACCTCTATATTGATAACCAGTAAAAATTCGTTCTCTAAAATTAAAGTTATAAAGTATTTTTTTGCTATAATTATTTGTTTGATCAAGTTATTTCACTTTTCATCACCCCTCTCTGTGGTTCGATCCCTATTTGCAGATTTTGGATTTGATTTGACAGTAAGTTATAATGACTAATCAAAATATTGTACGTAAAATGACGTCGTGAAGAGAATCTTGCTCACAAGCTATTATTGGGTTGGGCTTAGGATTTGAGCCCACACTAGGCCCGCGGCCCTACCCGACACGTGAAGAGAATCTTGCAGGCTAGGTTGGGACATCCCACCCCACCCTTTGACCATGGTCAATGCCGTTGACCATAGACACTCATTAATGGTCTCCACATGGACATCCCAATGTTTTTTTAAATGACTATAATGACCTTCGATGAGAAGCAAATATTTTAAAAAATTGGGTGCGATGCAAATTGCATCAATAAAGTAAGGGGTACAAGCCAAAAATCCATTTTCCTTGTAAGAAACTAGGGTCGGCACATGCATTGCACTTAAAGAGTGATTATAGGGGGCCTCATCGACAATGATGAGGGACCACAGAGGTCACTAACCGTACGTATGTTGCGTCCATTGCTATGTGGAACTACATACCAAATATCCGCCTGATTAGTGATTTCAATCCATCGGATCTTTGTACCCCAAATAATGCTCAAATTCTACGAATAAAATCAACCAAGAAAAATGATTCTAATACAATGCTTAAAAAAATTAACGATCAAGCTAATTTTTGGTATGTAGGTCCACCTATGGTTGGGCCAAACATCCATAAGGTTAGTGGTCTCTAAGAGTGTGCCACGGGGCTTGTATTGCTGTTCGTCATCAACCTCGATGAGGCCCCTATAATCACTCAAGTGCTACGCACATGCCTCCCCCTAATTTCTTACAAGGAAAAGGGATTTTTGGTTTGTCCCCCTTATTTTATTGATGCAATTTGCGTCTCACCCAATGTCATTATAGTCATTTAAAAACATTTTAAAAACATCTAGAGACTGTTAATGGGCGTCTATGGTCAAAGGGTGAGATACAAATATTTTAAAAACATTGGGTGAGATACAAATTGCATCAATAAAGGGAGACAAGCCAAAAATCCATTTAATTAATAAATGGGGTCAAAGCTGATTATGGTATAAAGGTGCATTGCGGGCTACACGTATCACCTTGGATTATGTGACACCACCTCGTGTTGAGAAGCTACTATGAGGTGACATCATCACCTATGATAGTGATCGTTGCAATTGCATCATCATCACTCACCTCTATAATTTTGTTGCCAATAATAGCTTGAGCATGATTCGAAATCTCTCAGAGGCCGGATCGGTGGGCACCGATCTCGATCAGTCCGATCCAGGACGGGATCAACCCATCTCACCCGAGACAAAGTGGGACTCTTTTTGTGAAACGGTGATCTCAGGGTGAGACAAGGTCTAGTTCGGATCGTTTCGGTGGGCTCTGATCCTGATCCAGATCGCTTGATGCAGAACGAGATCTGTCGAGACTTTGAACCATGCCTGTGAGACCTAAAACACATCCCTTTGTGTTAAGGACCCATAAAACCTAAGTCTATGAGACAAAAATATACCTACCTCCCACTTCGATTTGGCCCAATGAGGCACATGCCCCGTTTAAGGGACCATCCGATTTGAGTAGAGCCACTTGCTCCTCGTCTATATTTTCTACTCCTCACTTCTCTCGAGTTGGGTATCGTCATCTATATTTTCTACTCCTCGCTTCTCTCGAGTTGGGTATCCTCATCTATATTTTCTACTCCTCACTTCTCTCGAGTTGCGAGTTGGGTATTTTTTATTATTCTTTAGTTTTTGTTAGTCGAGTTATTTTCGGTAAGCGACATAACTAACAATCAAGTGTTTGCTCACAATTAGTTTTTGATAAGGTGCAAATTTATTGAGAGAAGAAAGAGCCAAAACAAGACGAAAGTGTTAGATTGTTCTTTAACAAGTAGTGTTTGATCATGTACGAAATGTTCAACAATTTTTTTTTTTTTTGACAAGTTCAACAATATTCTTCTTTGATGATATCTACAAATTTTGTCAAACTCACGATTAGTGAGTAATTTTTGAAAGAACTATAACTTCCTTTACAAATCAAGTCCAACTTTTGGGGAGGATAAGAATAATGTGTCTGAAAAAAAATGTCGAAAGAATGAATCTTTAGAAATTCAAAATATTTCACCATAGCAATTATTTGTTGAAAATTTGGCTTGCTAGGAATGTGACAAGGCATGATGATATTCCATCAATTGAAGCCATTAGGTATTAGACTTCTTTGAGACTTTTTTTTTTTTTTGGTAATGGGATAATTATCATTCTTTGAGTAGGTCAGTTGAAATGCTCTCGGGATTTGTCTGCACCAGGGTGAAGCTCTAAAAATTTAAGCCCGAAAATGGAGTCAATTTATGCAATGCATGTTGTTGGGAATGAACACATCCTTAGATGCAAAGCTAGCTAGTAGAAAAAAAAAAGAAACAAGCAAACTACAACACAAGATATACGTGGTTCACCCGAAGTAGGCTATGTCCATGGAGATCGCAACCAGATTACTATTAAGAACCATAGATCACATACAAGGGGATCAACCTCCTCTTTGTTTTTACAAGAGAGAAGAAACCCAAAAACCAAACTCTCTAATTCTTATCACTCACATTACCCCCCAAATTTTTTTTTAACTTTAAATAGAGCCTCTAACTTTGAAACGCCAAAGATAGCCATCGGATTCGATCTTATAATGAATAAACCAAATTAATCTGTGGGATTACAATTTTTATAAAGAATTAACAAAAAATTCCTTTCGGGGATGCTACTTAGGACACGGCTAATCAGGCTTCACAATCCCATCAAGTGTTGTAGAAAATTGCTTTATATTGCTCATTTTATATGCAAGTGCATGTGATGCTCAGTTTTCCAAGTAATAAAAAAAATACGTATACTCCATGAAAAATTCACTAGTCTTGGTTAATCATTGATTTCTCACATTACATTTTAAAACAAACATGTCTACAAGAAAGGAAATTGAGGTCCACATTCCTTGGCTCAATTCAATGCACTGCAAGTGGATTCCAAGCTACCCTTGTGAAATTAGAAGGGAAAACACTATTTGCTCTTTACATGATCAATGACTTGTTATAGATTTCCTAAATGTAAATAAGAAGGTTCCTCACACAAGTTTGCATTTCGCTGAATTTAACTTTCTCATTTCATAAGCTCCTATCAAAATTCATGCCCTAGCTAATAGCTCTAGCATTCCTACACTAATACATGAAATTAAGGGTGTAAATGGGTCAGGCCTGAGCTTGGCTTTTGTTAAAATTTGAGTAGGCCCAAGCCTGAGGCCCAGTTTCATACAGTTCAAATTAAGGCTTGAAATATCTCATGGGCTGGCTCATTTACACTACATGAAATGGACATAAACGAAACTACTTCATTAATCTAAGATAAGTTTATATAGAACAAGTTAAAAGCTGTCATGTACAGTCAAAATATATAACACATATATAAAGTTATTCACTTTAAAAGATTAACAAAAGCACCAAGTAATGGCACGACAAAATTGGTAAGGTTGCCTTACCATATTAATTTAGAACCAACGAGGCCATAGATGTAGTATATACAGCAATTAAGTTCTTATGAACTAAAGGAGCAGCAACTTGAGTTCCCAGTGCAGATCTAAATGTCCTCCATCATCTCTGAAAAGTTTAGAGAAGACTAAGAGAGAATTGAAGTAGATAAATATATTATTGTGTGTGTGTGTGTGTGTGTGTGTGTGTGAGAGAGAGAGAGAGAGAGAGAGAGAGAGAGAGAGAGAGAGAGAGAGAGAGAATGGTTGAGACGTCCAAGAGGGTTTAGGGTTTCTGAGTGGTGTTCAAGATGGACTCATGGACCACACAAGAGCCAAAAAATATAGGGAATTTAATTATACATATCGAGTTAACATTAAGAATGAAAAATAAGCTACAAGATTTTACAAGTATATATGGCATGCAACTTGAAAGAGTTAGAAGAGAATTTCCAAATTAACTTGGTGTTATCACCTCCTCTTACTCGCGATTCGTGTATATACTTGATATAGCAAGCACGGTATACGAGACCTATAGCTAATGATCATATAGCACCATAGTACACGGAACACTTCTCTTTTTCTCTGTGTTTAATTTATTTACGCACCTGGCTCCTTGTTGGTAGAACACAACCAATATGATATTGAGCTTCAGCATCCCAATAATTAATGGGGGCTTATTGACCCAAATGAATCAATCGATCCACATTATAAAGAAATCTCACTTATGCAGAAGCATGGGGAACGAATGGAGTAAACAGAAGCAGGGAATATTCAAAGATCCCTTACTAGATAGGGGGCCGGAGTGTGGCATGAGGTAACATTTGGATTGGGATAGAGATTCATCTTTGAGATTCAAGATTCAGCCTCGCTATATATACTTCACAAACATATATAGATGAATCCGTGCTAGACATAGCGTATCCCAAGAAAGAAACTCGCAGATCTTCTCATACAAAGCTTTTGGTGCTCCTTCCTTCCTTGAGAAGATGTTTCATTCTTTTTCACATGTAATTAATATTGTAGTTTCCTTCTTGAGTTTGGAAAAGTTTACTCTATAGATCTTCACTATATAGTAGTTGCTTGTCACTAGTTCTCCTCTTCAAAACATTGATATAGCTATGAGAATCTCCATAATTATCAGGTAATGAAGGAGAATTTCCAATAATATATAGTAACTTGTGAAGATTTAGTAGAGAATTTAATAGGATATGTTGACTTGGCACAATATGCTGACATGGCATATGAAGGTGACAACATGGGGATACGTGGTTGGGAAGGTGACTTGACCACAAACGTCCCTATACATGTGGACTAGGTGGATGTAGTGCTTTAACACCACCATGAGGCAAGATCTTGGTAACAATTAATGTACTCACCTAATCCCAAGTCCATGAGGCAAAAAGATTTAGAAAAATAGGACAATACCTATTTCCTTTCGGCCCAAAAGAGACGTTAGAATAACGTGTCAAATTTTTTTCTCCTCTTCATTCTTTGCAGCACTTATTGGAACGCAATACATATCGGTCAATCAAGCAATGAGCACAATCAGTTCTTCGACAACATTCTTCTTATTCGATCCCTACTTGTCAAACTCACATTACTCTATGATCGCATTAGTTTGAGCGAAAGTAACAAGGAAAGTGTTATACACACATTAAGAAAATGTTCTGGATTAGAAAAATATAATTCTATACCCTTATTAGAGTATAGTAAGGTGCACGAGATGCACCGTATCTTTACCAAGATTGATGAGTATCAATTAGGATTAGAGAATATAGTGTGTGAGATACACCATATCACTATTGTTGTGTCTCATCACAAAATTAGGATAATATCTTAGGATTTAATTTTATATTTTTAGGATTTCTTTATTGTTTTGAATCATTGTGATGCTCTATATAAGAACTTGAAGTAGATCGATGTAAACACTCAAGTTATTCAATAAACCCTAAATCTCTTCAACCCTATAGGAAAGTGTTGTAGATTATGAAAGTGTTTTGTACCCATTGGAAAAGTGTTCAAGATTACGAAAGTACTGTTTTACACTCATCGCCTAAGACTAATTAGATTAGATTTCTTTCTATTTTCACATGTTAGATTGATTTTATTTTCATCCCATCACAATTCTCTACACTAACCCCTCATAGTGTTAAGTGTAGAGATTGATTATTACCCCAAAATATTCAATAAAATCAGTTTCTTATATCACACCCTCACTAGATACCCAAAGAAGATATTCCAAAGAATTTGAAGGTAATCCATTACTAATCCATATTATCCAAGTAGCAAAGGTTCATCTTTCACTCAGAATATATATATTAAATTAATTGGTAATTTCATACCTGTCAGGCATAATAAATATACTGGTAATCTTAATTAATAATATTAAATATTTATTTTTATATATTGGTAGTGGGGTAGCTGACAGTAGCACACATAATTAGGCCTCTTCCTGCTATAAACTGGAACTTTAATTAAAGTCGTCATAAAATACATCTGAAGCTGTGCTTCACTTACTGTTAAAACCCCTTTACAAGCAAGGTGGTCAGAAAATGTTGGAGAGTGACCAAACACCAAGAAGTTTGGCCCAGTGGAAGAAGAACAGACTATTTGTTCTTCATTTTCATAACATTAAAGCATTTGCCTTTCCATGGTTTATGATCATATAATGGCTAGCAAAATGTGAGACGACCAATATAAAGAACATATGAAAACTTCACTCAACGTGTCTGAACAAAACCCATATATGGAAATGGAAACAAAAGGGTATCTCGATAAACATCTAATTTATGAGATAGAAGCATAGTTCATGAAGAAAATCCACTTGAAAACAGATCAAACAAGCTCATTTTTTGGATCCAACATAAGAAAAAAGCACAGAAAATTAAGAAAAGAATAGATTGTTGATCTCGTTACCGTTGAGACAACTACCAGATGGCCCGTTTGGGTTGATGCACGCCTTCATACCACGCATATGTATGAGAGAGAGAGAGATGCACGGCTTTACCTTGAGAAACTTAGATCTTTGTACACCTAGATGTTTGCATGTGGGTTGATTGATCAAAATTGAAAACGGAAAAATCTATGTGGGTTGCTGGATATCTTTTGACACCTGTAAAACTGAAACACACGCGGCGTTCGCACATGCGGACACATACATATACGCGCGCATACATGTATAGATGTCAAGATGGGCATTCGTCTGCAGTTGCATCTGCACCTGCAACTGTTGCTCATTAATTATTCCTCTCTAGGGTTTTGGTTTGCTTGCAGCAGAGAGAAAGAGAGAGAGAGAGAGGTCAGGTGATGGAGCAGGTGCAGGTGCAGGTGCAGGTGCAAATGCAGACGTATGCCACATTTGACGGTCGATTCCTGGGCAACTTCCCAAGATTGAGGAGAGCGAGAGGAACTGAGGAAGAGATATAACGAGCGGGAAAAGCTGAACTTCGTGATATAGATTAGATTCAATGAGAGAGAGAGAGAGAGGGGGGGGGTGTGTCCTTTGCTTGCTTATCCGATGAGTACATGGAGCCACGTGCTACAAGTTTAAAACACGTGGGAACTGCTACTTGGACCAATAGGGATACGCCACGTATCCAATATACACTAAAAAACACTTGCAAGCGCGTGCTGTTTCTTGGCTCATTGATTCCACATCAGACCTTTAGGGTTAGGGTTCTTTCTTTTCTCAATTTGGTTTTACGTCTAGATTCATTTCAAGTTCAGTAGCTAGCAATCTCTCTCTCTCTCTCTCTCTCTTCTGTGCGGGTTAAGGGTTCATCCTCATCTTCTACGTTTTAGTTAAAGGGCGGAAGCTTTAATTAATTAAAAGATTTCTGGAGCTACACCGACAACTCTTAATTAACTATAATTGAGGGATTTCTTGCCACGTGAAGGAATTACGTACAATCTAGACCGTCAGTCTAATCTGGCATATCGTGGGTAGTGCATTTTGTCCGCTGCGGTTTATGCCTACACAGTCCACTTTGATGACGGACCACAGTATGAATCACGTGGAGTACTTTTGGACCATCACTAGGTGGACCTTCCTACCAAAAATAAGCCTGATTAGGGATTTCAAACCTTTCGATCTTGTGGGTCCACCTACCTAGGGTTGGGGCCAAACATCCATATATACTGTCAGCGATATTTAAGTGTGCCACTTGGTTTATACTGTGGTCATATATATATATATATATATATATATATATTGACTATTTTGTCTTACAAAATGAATTTTGATCAGGTTCAATAAATGCAGGTATAATTCGGAAAAAAGTTCGTGAAATATTCGATAATGTTGAAAAATGTGTGAATTTTTCCAAACCTTTGAACAGAGCGTTGTTCAGTTCGTTTTTTTCGGATAATTCGTACGGTTCGCCTATAGTTCACGTATAATTCACTACTAATTCAAGAATTTACTATGGACCCACACTGAAATTCAGCTTTTTTTATTGGTGATTTCTAGCTGTTGGATTTGAGCTTTTTTTTTGGTCATGGGCTTCATGCGATGGCAAGAGAGCATCATTTTTGGTGGGTAGGTCTGCCACTGGGTGGGCCACATTCATGAGCTCAGTGGGCCAGAAAGAGAGTACTAGGTGAGGGGTTCTATCAAATTAATTAACTTTGAATGAATCTGAGTACCCCAAGTAATGCTTGAATCCCATGACTAGAAATCAACCCACGGAAAAATCCAACGGCTAAACATCACCAATCAGACTGATTTTGGTCTGTAGGTCTACTTAGGGAGAGATGGTGCCAAACATCTATATGCTCGGCGGGTCCAAGAGCAAGCCACATGGCGCATAAAGCCATCACCGTCTTTGAGCAAAAATGGATTCGACCCGGTCCCATATAAATCACTCTTTCAGGCCCACTAAATAATGAATGTTTTGTCCAGACCTTGGAGGAGCTGCACACCAAAAAACCAGATTAGATCGTTGATGATGAAAAAGTGGTGAAATCTAATGGCTAGAAATAACTAATCAGGCTGATTTTCGTGTAAGAGTTGGGACGTGGCATTTTCGATGCAGAATTCTGTATCACTAATTCTCTGGCATGTATTGTACGTCTCCGTAGTGAATTACAGCATGCAGTTATTGACTTTAAGAAACATGCCATAACGCGTCCAGTTTTACATTTGTTTTTGGTGTAAGAGTTGCCGAGAAAACTTTGTATGCAGAGAGCATCTTCAATGTGGGCATGTGACCTCATCAGGTGCTGCCATCTGTACATGACAGTGAGACTTGGCATATTCCCTGTCAAATCACGTGCGTCTCACCCTGCCATGTACCTACCGATCAGTACCACCTGATTGGTCCACACGCCCATGTGTCCTGGAATGTAACGCGAAACCAAATGGAGGGGAGCAAACCTCATCAGAAATTAAAGGAGGGATTATGATCCAGCGTAGCGCCAAACCAACACATTCATCCTTTTGATCACAAAAGCAGGCGTGGTTTTGCAACATCTGATCATTTTCAGTTTCCTATTTTTTATGGTATGTAGGTCGTCCGATCATGCTTTTACGGTGATGCATCCTGAATGGCGAAGATCATTACCAATCTCTGACTAAACATTGGCCCACTTATCCCATGTCAGCTCTTTTATTTCGGAATAATGACGTCATACACCTCTCAAAGGACGACATTATACGTTCCATATTTTTGTAAGATTTATATTGTTTTATTATATTTTTTAATGGAACTGATCAAAATTCACGAAACTAGCCGTTGTTAAGTTTGAATTTTAAAGTGGTTGATTTTCTGAATTTTAATAAAAAAAACAATAACAATATGCCACTTTGTTCCATGTGGTGGAATGCTATTGGTCCGAACATTGCCACGTGACGAGACGCTCGGGTGGCAAAATGTGGGGCCCCATTTGAGCCTGCCACATGTAAAGAAATCCGTCACTCCATTGAAAATCCATCCCCTTTATATTACATACATGTGCACGTATGATCAACAATCAATCAGTGTTCCAACTTGAAATCTCTTGAAACAAACATTCTCCCATCAGACCCGTTGTAACTTCCAAATCAATTTCATTTTTTGTCAGTCAAGGGCAGTGATCCAGAAAAAAAAAGTCCATTAATGGATGGCTAGGATACTCTAATCAGGTCAAATTTCGTGACAAAGATTTATAGGTGTGGCACATCATCTATGGCTCAAAGACAAAATGGGCCCATCATGTGTTTAATCAACCCCATGATTCTGTATGTGCTCTTTATTTCTGCGATTACATCCGAAACAAACAGGAAAAAAAATATGATGCACAATTACATTAGATATTCATGGAATTCTAAACCAGCCCATTTCCTTCAATTACTACCAGACTAGGAAGCCTTTGTAAGTCTTGATATAGGGGCCTGGTTGCTCATTTCCTTCAATTTTTCAACTGGTTAGCAATCTATTTGAGGTGGTCAAGACCATTAGGGATCCACCCTTTTGGCAAATTACTTTACACACTATACAAGAAAGAAGAGATATGGTCACCCCATACCAAGATAATAAGGCTTGAAATTACAGATTAATGCTCATGTTTGGCACGTGCTTTTAGGATTCCTGGAAGAGGGGGTGAAGTGGGAGGTCTACCTGCAACATTCGACCTCAAGGGATGTGGTATGTTGGGTTGATACATGGCAAGCATGCTGGAACCCTCACCTTCATTTGCAGTAGAATCGTGTGCACTATTGTCGTCCTGTGGTCTTTCACAAAATCTCATTGCTTTGAGAACATAATTGTCGTCATGTAGCTCAAAAGGGGTGCTGCAATTACGATCGTAGATAAAATCGAAGTCAGCAAAAGAGTACATGACCAACCATTGTTTAAGAGCTCAAAAGTGGCTTATCTAGTTTTAGTTGGGTGAAATTCTGTAAATACATGGCATGTGGAAGGCATCATTCTGCCACATATATCATTCAGAACGTACAGAAATAAAAACCACATCAACAGAAAGCGCATTAGGTTTACTGACCTATTGAAGTCAAAATGCACCAGTTGCATATCTTCTGATATTTCCACCTCAACAGTTGCATGTGGACGTGTCTACAATTCAAATATGACAAAAAGGAAGCAGAGAAATAAGATAAGCAGAATTCGATTTGTTCATGAAGCTTTTTTTTTGACATGACACCACCTGGGCAAAGGTTTTTAAAAGCATAAAATTCTATAGAACTGGAATTGCTAGTGAAGTTTCAAAGTTATCATCAACACATCACTACAATTATGACTTGACACCACCTGGGAAAAGCTTTTAAAAGCATAAAATGCTAAACACAACCAAGTCACTTTTCTGTAAGAGCTTAATCATTGCCTCACTTCATAAAGCAAGTTGATCAATTTTACTACTTTCTAATGTACAATTCATATTAACACAACTTGGATTAATCCCTTAACATGGAATAGGACTCATGCTGAAGATGGCCCAAACCCTCATCATGGAAGAGGTTTTGGATGCATATCTGCATGTATCTTGTGGTAAGCTTCCTAAGCTGGTGTCCATGTGACACAAAATAAACGGCACCCAAGTGTGATATCGGTCAGATGGACACCTAACATAAGATTCAAACTCATCTTGGTGACTAAGCCTCAGTTGCATAAACCAGGAGTAGATGTGGAAGTAGCCGGTCCAAGAAAACACAGGAAGTGAGAGATCCTGGGAAACATATAACTAAAATTCATCCTTGTTGAAGAAGGAAGAAAGATAATGTGGTCAATGACTTGTTTGTCCGAGACAAAGTGGAGAGCAAGGGAGTGACGTGAACATTGGGGGAAAGAGTGATTTAGAGGGGGAAGACAAAGGGTGAAGTTTGGTTCAAACAAGAAGGAAAAAAACCAGGACTGTTCGTTCAAGGTGATGACATGGCGAAAGCAAACTATATCTCTAGGAAGTTTTTTGACAAGGGGACAAAGAGTTGTAATGCCCTAGATCGTTCTTATGGGGTATTTCCATCATTTTACTTAGTGGAGGCATTTTGGTAATTTAGCACCTTAAGTGGGCCCCATGTGTGTGAATTTTTATGAATTGCTATCCATATGATCATTTGCTTGTGTTTAATTAAAGTCTTCAATTACTTCATTCCATGCGGACATTTTTGTGGGCTTGGGTTATGCCCATTTGGAGAATTGTGAACAATAACAATTGTGGCATAGACTATCTACCACTCATTACTGTCATAATTCATATAGGATATACTATTGCCTAGGTAGAATTTTCTCTTAATTAAATAATTGGATGTATTTATGTATAAAATGTATGGAGTAAAGTGGGGAAGATATTCGTTATTAATTAATGTAGGATTATGACGTGGGGTGACTAGGATGGTGGACCCCGCATGCAAAATCGTTGGGTGCTTGATTAGGAGGGAATTTTTGAATTTTAAATAGCTTGATTTAGGGTGTGTTTGATTGCCAAGTGGGAAAATTGCATTTTCCTTGGGAAAACACAACTGTCCATTGTTAGATATCGGTATAATTTTCCCTACCAAGCCATTTAAATCTGGATAATTTTCCCTACTAAGCCCGGAATTCATTTCCAATCCAGATAAGTTGGCAACCTACCTGGAGAACCATCAAGAAAGTTTGTAGCTATGTTACTCAGGTATGGCAAGGATACTGTACAAAGGCTGCGATTGGCATTGCAGACCGTAGTTTCTGAACTTAAGTGAAACTTCATAAATGCCAAGATTGCCCTTCTAGCCTTTTATAACTTCCCTAAATAACAAAACAATCTCTTCTAAGCCTAGTCTTTAATAGCTTTTTAAATGACAAAATCGTCCTAAAAACCCCAAACCCATTGCTTTTACCCACCGTTTACAGCAATAAGCTATAAGCCCAGGTTACCACAATCCTAAACGCAGCCCAATACGGTGTGGATACAGGATTTACACTTAAAATGGAAGTATCCTATACAAATATGACACCCATTTTGAAGTATTGGGTATCATAGGTTTGTAGAGGAAATGTCAAAAGGAGGCTGAGGATGAGGATGAGGATGAATCAAAAACTCAGTCCACATTTCTGATGTTGTGGCATGCTATTTCACGTATTGCCCCAAAACAGGCAGTGGTAGAAGGTTCTGGAGAACTGTCATTGACTCTGATCTTGAGGAAGAAGAGGAAAGGGATAGTGCTAATCGTACTAGGAGAAGAAGATGGACCCAAAAGAAGGTGCTGGAAAAGATGAAATTTTGATAATCTAGAAAAGTCTCTGTATAGTTGTGGAAGAGGATAGGGAGTCCATTTTCAGCTGTTGTTCCTTGTTTGTTAATTAGCAACTGCCTAGATACTGCATCGGAGGATTAAAACATGGGTCGGTGTAACATAACAAAGTTATGGGTTAATATTTGCTTTCAGGGGGTAACTAACCTGGAGAAGCCCCTTTATCAGCCGGTTAAATGTTTTGGAGGGGAGTGGTGCTGAATTTCAGTACAGCAACCCCCTAATCTGGAACATCATTGGACAGTTTTTGCACAGGAACAAACACAGACCAAGCTATGGCGAACTTTGACTTTTTCAACACAATTTTAAAAAGAAGTCACTCAAATTTTTGGAAATTTTCACAGAAATTTACAAAGGAAATGTAGGGAGTTTTGAGTAAAGGCAGGAAAAACATATTGATATTATTAGAAATGCTAAAACAAGAATGAAAACACACTTATAACTCATTATAATACAATAAACAACTATTTTTAATATGTTAAATGATTCAAAAGTAATTAGGAAATGGGCAACAAATGCATGCATCGATGATAGCGAAAATGAAATCTAATAAGTTAATTACTTATTTATGATATTATCTTTGTAACTCAAAAAAATAATTTGTATTTATAAAATACAGAAAGAACTTAAAATATAATTATGAAACCTGAAGGGCAACAAATTAATGCATCAATGATATAGATGTACTTGCTTAATAATAATTACATATAATCTTTTATGATGCAAATTATTGTAAAAAAATTCTTATTGTAAAAAATTATTAAAACATTAAATAGTTTAAATAAATTGCACAAAACGCTATAGAACTCAAATTTGATCATTTGTTGGTTGTTTGCACCAAGGTTTAAAAGGGGCCGTTATAACAGTATAATGGACTGGAGGCATTACTGTTACGACTTGTAACACACCGGGGCAAAAACGAAAAAAAACGGAAAAAATGGAAAATAACGGCCGTTATTTTCGTTATAACGGTCATTTTTTAAGCCACGGTTTGCAAAACAATTTTATCAAGTTCAGGGCCAGGATGAGATGACGAGGGGAGTCATATATCCATGTGGACCTCCTCATGTCATAGGTAAATTATTTTTGGCTTTTATGTACTTAAATAAAATTATAATAAGTAACTAACTATAAATCTCCTAGATTTTCAATACTTCAAATACTTGCATCAGTATGTGTCGAATGCTATTGATCTTGTATATATTACTCTGAATGGTTGTTTATGTTATCATGCTTGTTTTATCATACCTAAAAAATTTGCGCATTTTCTAATGTTTTGACATGAATTATCCAAATTCCCTAAGTTGCAATTTTTTACAGAAACTCTCTAAATGACTTTGCAGAATTAATTCTGAAGTTTAGAGCGAAGTAGCAGTTTAGGACCTTGGCTAACCTCATTGAGCCAAACTCAAGGAGACCAAGATCGAAAAACAACAATTTGATGAGCTAACAGAAATGGTGAAACACCTTGAAGTTGCTTCTTCTCATTCTTCCTCCGATAAACTAGGTATACCTAGCTCAGCTTTTGTGATGCTTAGTCTTCCTCCAACTCTTATCGAATTCCTTTGTTATGGATTCCATAGTAAGCTCAGGCATACATATCAAACAATGCTTTGGGTCATCATAGTCTTCTTGCGGACAAAGGCTAATAATTGATAAACAAGAGGGCGGAACTTGGCAGACTTTATCCTCTCTTCTTAAAAGATTTTCAACTGAGCCAAAATCAAGTAATCCGACAGTAACTAGATTGATGAGTTACAAATAGACAACTGCAGTCCTGGACAGAAAATGAGGTACAATAATGCTCCTTTAGGAAAGTTGCTTTGGAGATTTACTAACGAGGAAGGGGCTCTTTGGAGGTGTGTCATTAAGCATAAATTTAAGGTTTGTACGGCTATTGGGATAGTTGGGAGGTCATGGCTCCTTATCGGATGGATTTGGCAAGGTTTTTAGATTTCAACTTCAGTGTCTATCTCAATTAGCATGGAAATAGAAATAATATAAAATTTACAAAAATTATGGAAATATTAAGGGAGTCATGGAAAAATATAAGAAATATGCATTAGAATTTTAGGAAATGCTACAATAAGCATGAAAACACTCATAATTCATCATACTACACTAAACAACCATTTGGAGTAGGGAAAGAAAGATCAATAGCATTGGCACATGCTAAGAGAATAATCATGTAAGCATGTAATATTAGTACATATTGCCCTACAACCTAGAGCTCATAATCACATGCATCTATGACTTACTATTCTCCTCCTTTGTCTATTCCATTTTTTATGTTTTAATAATGGAACTTAGATCGTACCCATTAAAGTTCATTTATATTAATCATTGAAAATTATAAGTAAACGAAATATATTTTGAGAACATCAAAATATTCCAGCAGTGTTTCATTTTGGTCGTAAAATGGAAATATTATATTTCATAAAAATATGGAGAAGCTATTTTTTGGGAATGGAGATATTCTAGTAATATCTTGTTTTGGCCTTTGTGAGAATGGAGATATTTTGTAGACATATGCAAAAATATAATATCAATTATACAATATATAAATATCAGGGCCCTTTTGGATAGCCATATTTCTAAAAATATTTTATTTTGAAAAATGACTTCTAAAAATATGTTTTTGATCATGCATTGGCTGTTCGGATCATCAATAATACAAATCTTCTATTGGTGGGCCCTATTGGTTGTCTTTATTTTTCCCGTTTCATTGTAACTTGGGGTACTAGAGGTATTTCTAGCATTTCTTTGTCTTTCACCTCATTAATATATTTGTGAGAAATCATGCTCCACAAAATTCACGATTTCCCCTTCTCCATTCTTCTCTTTTCTCTCATCTTTCTCTTCTTTTCTTCTCTTCTCTCCTAATCTTTTTACATTATTTTCCAGTTTATTGATTTAATTTAAACCCTAAGTATGCGAAGTTTAGAACATGGTATCAAAGCAGATATGATGCAGGACAAAGATAATTATGCAATTTTGAGAGGGGATGGGAGAGAGGATGAAAGAAGATGAGAAAGAGAGCGATAGGTCTTGGCTTTGCACCAAGATAGAGTGATTTCGCATCATGGAGAGAAATTACTTCGTTCTATTTCTTTTTCCATCCAATTACATAAGAGGAGCTTAAATACTTAGCTCAAACAACTTAAACTAATCTCAGCCATTCACTATATCTAATGGCTCAAAACAAACACAACAGCTTAAACCAAAAGCAAAATTACAATAAAGTCCCCAAACTTTGGCTATTGCAAAAGACACCCCAAAAACTCTAAAAAAATCTAAAAACGAAGCATAAAAAGCAATAAAAATTGTCAAGTAGGATGCTCCCGCATCAAATCCTCCTGGTTGAAAGAATTTGACCTTGAATTTAGATGCAAACGATCCACTTGGCATAGTTCCCTACGACATCAAAAACCTCAGTCGTCTCCCAAACATTGTCAGGCTATTGACTCATCTCAAAAATTCCACCTACATTATCAGCTATCGGGCCAAACATATCCATAGCGAGCAGCAGAACTGAGCATCCCCATCGTTGCGACCGCTATCCCAAACAAACCACCAATTGGGTTTCTAGTCTTCATCTAACAGGCTTGAAGTACGACACAACCAGAAGGCCGTGATAATAGATATGCATATGATAAGAACCAGAAGAGTGCTTGATTCCAAGCCCCAACTGATGCCTGCAAAAATGTTAGTCCCACAGCCTGAAGAGCTGGAGAGAGCTGATGTGCGTACATGCTCATGCTTGTAATCGGTGTAATATTTAGTGATGCAAGCAAAAAGATAGGCCATTTTTAAAGAATATCTTCCAATATTCATGCCTTCCTTCTTTTTGAATTGGATCATGGATCAGGTCACGGGTCTAAAGTGGTTGTGCTTGTGTGGGTTATGGTCCCACTTGAGAAAAGTTGGGTCAGAAGTGTGAAACCCACTAAAAAAGGAAAAGGTTCAGCCCAATGATATTTAAAATTTGGGATGGAGTTGTGGGCCAAGACCCAAAGCCCACCAATAGTTAAAAAGATGGCCCGATGTCACAATACCCAACCTCCATCGTTTTCTTCCTTAACGAAGGGGGAGGGGTTGGAGTTGCCTTCGACATGAAGGAATTTTCTTTGGGTTGAAACCCTAATCCAAACTTTTGGGTTGGTGCAGCGGCGACGAAGACCAATAGTGGCAGCGGTAACCATCGGTTACGGCGACGATGACGGTAGCGTCGCTGGGTGGCTAAGGCAGCAATGGTAGCGAACGGCAGAGGCAGGTACTTCTCCTTCCTTTTCTGCCTCTTCTCTTTCTTCTTATGTTTCTTCTCTTCTTCCTTTTCTTCAGTTGGCAGCTACGCACGATGACAACACTGATGGGGGTTCCGACACTGATGATGGTTTTGGCGATATTCTCAGGTACGTCGCCTTCCTTCGTCTTCACCTTCTTGACCACCACCTCCCCTTCCACAGCAACATTGTGGACTATTGAAGAGGCTAGCGCTACTAGTGCCTTTTGCACGATGTCTGCAACTTCGTCCTCTGTGGACATCTCATCTTCATAAGCTTCTCCAACAATATCTCCAGAACCACCAATATCATTGGCTCCCAGCATTGAAAAGCTCTTTCCTGCAAGAGACTTCTCTTCTGCAAACACCAGATCAGTATTCTTACTTAGATCAACAGTTCCAGTGGGATTAGGAGAAACATCAGCAATGACAACATCAACTCCAGCGATTTTTGACTCATCAGATTCATCAAGACTCCTTTTCTGGTCTTCCTCTAATGCTTGAAACTCCTTGAAGTTCATATGATGGTGAACATGGATTCCCCGCATATTTGGAGAATAGATCCTCTTCTTTCTAGCGTTCTCGAGGGCCTTCTTATGGATAGCACTCCACTTCTCTTGTTGGCGTTCCATGCAATCCATCTGGTCGTTTAGTCCGCTCTCAAGATTGGCCAGACGCTTAGTGATAACCTGAAGAGTTCGGACGATCTGTTCAGTGTCCATGTCGGGAAGATGATCTGAACCCTAGCTAAACCTAGGCTCTGATACCAAATTTGACGCAGGACGAAGGATTATGACGCAGGACGGGAGTACCGTTCCGCGATTTGAAAATGAATTAAGAGGGGATTACTATTCACGGCACTATTCACGTGACACTAATCACGAGCACTATGGTATGATTTGGGTTTTTTTACATAATAAATTGACTAAAAAAGAAATAGAGATGGAGAAAGAGAAGAGAAAAAATAGAGAAAGAGATAGGGATAGAAAGATACATTCGGTTTCGCACCGAATAGCTTGGCTTCACACCAAGAGAAGATGGCTTCACACCACAAGAGAGATTTCTCAAAGAGATTTCTATTTCTTCATTCATAATTTTCCATTATCAAAATCAAATGGTACATCACCTTTTATAAGACTCCCTATTTGAACTTTCCAAATTCTAATCTAATTGAAATTAGAAACTCCTAATACAAATCAACAATTGCAATCAATAATAAAAATTCTAATTAGAAATAAAATCCAATTTCAATTGAAAATCCTAATTAAATTAAAAAAAACTTCGTGGGGTCCACTTATCTAAAAATAATAAAATCAGAATTTACTATAAATAGTAAAAATGGGATGGACTATAAATAGTAATTTCCAGATTTACTATAAATAGTAAAAATGAGATTTACTATAAATAGTAAGTCCATTTGCTTGACTGGCATAGATTCGGTGTAGCGTGGACTATCGTAGTAGAATGCTCCCGCAACAGATTATTTTGCGATTTGAGAGGGAATAGGACGAGAGGATGAAAGAAGATAAGAAAGAGAGCGATATGTCTTGGTTTCGCACCAAGATAGAGTGATTTTACAACATGAGAGTTCTCCGATGAGAGAAATTTCTTCTTTTCTATTTCTTTTTCCATCCAATTACATAAGAGGAGCTTAAATACTTAACTCAAACAACCAAAACTAATCTCAACCATTCACTAGATCTAATGGCCCAAAACAAACACAGCACCTTAAACCAAAAGCAAAATTACAATAGTCCCAAAACTTTGGATATTGCAAAAGAAACCCCAAAAACTCTAAAAAATATAAAAACTAAGCCAAAAAAGCAATAAAATTTGTCAAGAAGGATGCTCCTGCGTCAAGATTCCTAGGGTTCTATATTACAACCCCTAGGACTGCCACAGGTGGTAGAACCACATAGTTGAATCTTATGCCTAGGGCAAATCACATTGTTCATCGTATTGCTTACAGAGAACTGTTCACCGCACTGGTCACGGAGTACTGTTCATCGTTACTATTTGCGCGTATTGTTCACATGAGTATTGTTCATAGGGCATGTCACAAATCTTTTTTGGGACTTCTAATGCAAACCCTAGGTGGACTTCTAATAAAAAATCTTTTAAGTGTGTGCATATTATATCATGTAATTACCTTCTAGTAGCTAAATTTGAGGTAGGATCAAACATGTTCTCCCACTCAACTCCATTCGCAATATTGTGAGTCAAATTGAGCAACTTTGACTCAATATTCGCAAAGTTGAGCTGTGCTCTTAATAGAAACAATTATTTGAAGGGAATTTCCATTTGGGACAAAACAAAATAACTAATATGTGGAAACTTAATCAATCTAATTTTGAGTTTGGATGGATTGGAAAAACGGGTGATAATAAAAAAGAGCCGAGCAGTTATACCTGAACCAGAATAAAAGGTAAAGCCACACCCCCCATAGGTGCATCTCCTGAGCCATATAATTGTTCATTTCTTTGTATAAGGTTCTGAAGACCTACGAACTTGAAGGAAGGTGAAGAAAAGTTAGTGGACGGTCACTCATCACTTAACAGTTTTAGATAAAAGAAGAAAATTTTCAGTCTAAAATATTTGATATAAATCATATGATGTTATGATAACAATTTTATACCAAAAGTACGAAACTTCACTCAGATAAAGAATATAAATAAGAAATAGTACTTGTTCCTCTAGTTCTTGCAAATAGGCAGCTTTCTTTTCAACCCTGCTTCTCATTCCAAGACGTTCTGCCTGCAATAATTAAATTTAAGTAAGAGTATCACTTCATATTAGAGCTAGGACATTTACAAAATGTAATTTGTCACGTAAAATTTCAGAAGGCATGTTCACTCACCTTTAGCTCTTCAATATCATTTAGGCTGGTGCGAGGCAGACCCTTCCATTGTATTTCTTTCTTATCCTTAGACAAAATATCCATTGCCATGAGAACATTCAGGGCATCATATACTCTCCGCCTTATATTTTTCTCATCGTATTGTTGCTGTCGGCAAAAGAAACCCATAGATTTGAGTTCAACTTTTACCATGAAAAAAGATAACATATATATATGGAGATAATTACACTTTTATTCGCCTGGTTTGGAAATATGTTACCTGGTCTGGAGATGCTAGATTATTGCTAGGATCTGCAAATTCGGCTACAAGTTCGTCTGCGACCTGAAAAATACTCACTACTCAGTTTAAGGCACAAACGTAGAGAAAACTACAACATTGCAAGAACTTACATATAGAATATGTGAAAGTTTTGTTGGATTGGAATGAGGATCCTCTTTCCATTCTACCTAAAAACAAGTTATAATCGGGCAACTCATTTTCTGGCCCTGAACGAATCCAAGCGGAAGCACAGGACATGTCACATGTCCATTGGTAGAGGTCTACAACCAACAATGAGGCCTTTCCCAAGTTATGGAGCTTGAACACAAATATTCTCAGCACTTAAAAACAAAAAAACAGGAAAAAAAAAAAAGAAAGAAAGGGAAAATCAAACTCTAGACTCTCTACAAACTCTCCCCACGTCTCTGAGAGACTCAACCGACTGAACTTTATCTCAGACTCAAAAGTGTCCCAGACATGGACCCCAAGGTTTATAATAGACTTCAGAGGGCTTAACTTGAGCTCTTATTCAGAGCTGAAGTCAGTTATTACTAACTTCTGACAATAGCTGCACATGTCGAAAATACACTGGACAAAATAATACAGCATTAAACGACAACTGTCATCTCCAAGTGTTACTCCTTCATTGGGTTGTAGGTGCATGACATCATATGGGTCCGTGTGGACTTGTTAATGAGCTCTAACAATCTCTGACACCACTTGTCTCACTTATCTACGTGGGTAGTTATAACAGAATCTGAACCATTGATTTGACATGGCCACATCACGTAATTCCTTGTATGCTTGGAGTCCTCGTTATGTCTTCATAAGGTCATGCAGAAAACCACATGAAACTAAGATCTTCTCAAATCCTCAAGGCTTTGTTGGCACTCCAAAGCTCAAAAGAAAACCCTAGCCGACCCCTTAAAGAGAAGTGGAAGGAAGGAGGAGGAAAGAGAAAAGAGGTAGGCATCTTTCCACCTCTCTCATGCTTGATATGATGTTTTTCTATTCTATGCTATGATTTTAGATATGTTGGTAATATACTACCCTTGATATGATTGACATGACTTTTATTGTATGATATAATTTAAGATATGTTGGCAATATGTGATTTTTGCTTCATTAGCATGTTCCGGTGTCTTCTTTGAATTTGTATACAAGCATGTTGTGTCAGATGCCATAATTGGGAGTTGTGCATGCATACATGTGTTATTCAAGATATCTCATGCATCTAAATTATGATGTTGAAAGCAAGAAGGGCCCATAGCCCTACTGGTGAAAGGCCCCAAACACAATTTCGGGTATCCTTGGGTGAAAGGCCCTAAATGCATTGGGGATGGTCTCTGTGGGTGAAAAGGCCCTAAATATGCACAACCACTCGGGTAGGTTTTTCTTTTTTATTATTGCATTGCAGTAATCACATAAGATGATATTAACGATGAAAGCATGTTTCATATTATTGTCGTATGTTATCATGTATTTTATGCACATGTTTTGTATGAGTTTTGTGGAGAGATATTCTCTTACTGGGCGTCACAGCTCACGCTTGTCATTTCATATGCGGCGTGACGATCGAGGCGGATCGCGAGAAGAAGACCCCTTCTTGATCGTCACATCGCATCTGTGACGATCAAGGGGTCTTATCCCCAAGTCTAAGCCAAGTAATCAGCATTTCTTCCTTTGCTTTCATAATTAATGTGTTCAAGGATTCTACTACAATGATAAATAAGAACGAAAAAAGGGTCTCATTGTCTAAGACTCCTAGAACATCTAAAGAAGCCTTCTAGAGCACTATTAGCAAGGATTGAAAATGACGCAAATAGCACTATGTTGGATCTCAAATAACTAATAAGAATAAAACACAGTTCATGACTAATGGCTAACATTTAGGTTAATAAATGCTAAATGGATCCAATTATATAACAAAGACACTTCTTTAAAAATGATAACGGCTTTAGACACTCATTGACAAGCCTTTATGGGATAAAATTCGATATGTTCTTCATTTTGCTTACTTATCATGTCTATACTATGCCACCCGAATACTTCAACACGTCTAGTGTGCCATATCCACATGAAACGATACCAATACCAATAGCAAATACTGCATGAAAACTTTCTACCTTAAAATTTCTTATTTCTATTTTACTTTGTCCACAAAAATTTATATAAGTAATAAAATTGTATATTGTAACCAAGGTTTAAAAAGACTAGTTCGGGTACTAAGGTGGTTAGCTTACAAAAGGCGAGGTAGTGCTCAAGCGTGTAAACCTCATTTTCAAAAAAAAATTCCTTGAAAAATTCTAAAAAAAATATAATCAATTCTAGAAAAATTAGAAACAACATATCATGTGAAAAAAACAACTTAAATAGACATAAAAGTTACTAAGACTATAACTTTTACCTTAGGAGTGACATTATCAGGCACTCGGATTAAATGCCTGAAAGCCTGATGTTGATATCAAATCTTAAAATACATAAATCACATAACTAAATTACCAAATCTAAATAGTTAATAAGATAAGTCCACTAACAAAGTATTAATACTAATAAAGTAACTAACAAGATAGAGCTAGGAAAATAGTACAGCAAGCCTATAATGCTTCGATTTCTTGCTTGAGTTTGGTGAGGTTCCTCACAAGAAAATCATAAGAAGTGACGAAATCAAAATCCGATGAGATTTAAGCTATATGAGAATTTCTTTCATGTGGAGAAACCTAGGGATCAAGCTTAGATTTAGGGTTTCTCTCAAAATAAAATGTTTTCGACAACAAAATTAAGACCTTTTAGGTCATTTTTATCATAAAAGATTATTGGGGAGGTATTTTGGGAAAAAGAGTGGAAATTTTTTTTAAAAAAAAATGAAAAATAAGGGGTTATGGTTTCAGGTTTTTACATGTAAAAGTGAGGCTATAGCAACATGTGCACCTCGAGGCTATAGCCTGAATGGATTGAGGCTTAAGCCTTAGAAATGACCACTGAGGCTATAGCCTCAAAACGCCTTTTTAAACTATGATTGTAACAAATCTTATGTAAAAAAAAGCATTAGAATTTTACTTATCAAAAAAACTTAGAATTTTCATTACATTTGGCATGATGTAAATACTAAAGAAATAATATTTAACTTCTAAAAAACTAAAAATTAAAGCATGGTATAGACCAAGGTTTAAAGGAGGCCGTTTTAACGGTTAAACGGACTGGGGGCGTTACCGTTTAAACGGCTTGAAACGGACAGGGGCAAAAATGGAAAAAATTGGGAAAAAAATGGAATTTAACGGAATTAAACGGATTTTAACGGTTTTAACAGAAAAAAAGGCGCTGAAATTCAAATTTTGAAATTTGAAAATTAAAAAAAAAAAAAATGGAATTTAACGGATTTTAACGGAAATTAAACGGATTTAACGGCCGTTTTTTTCAAAACCGATAAAACGTGTTTAAACGGTTTTAACGGAAACGGGCTTGGGGATTGACCGTTTAAACAGCCGTTAAAACCATTTAAACGGCCGTTTTTAAAACCATGGTATAGACATCTAGGATGGGATATATGTATGTGTATCCATGTATTGGATTTAGGGACATGAAGAGCCAAGTCCCTGTTTCCCATACTAGTGTAGTGTCCATATCTATGTCTGTAGATGGCCATCTTAGTGTCTATGTTAATTATACACTAACATTTCTACTAATCTAAACACATTATACTTAAATGAACCATTATTTGTATAATATATATCATTCAATATTATCATATAAATGTATGGGCATTTTGGCTTACCAAGTTATGCTAGGTTCCCCATATATGAAACCAACATATATATCTTGTGTCTAAGTGCATAGAGATCCTGGTGGTCCAGAAAATTAATTTTAGACTCATGCATTGGAACTGAATACATATGTGTGACCGACCCGGGTCCCACCGTGATCACCATTTTATCGTTCGGCATCCCAAGGGGGGCGGGTTCCACAGAGCGCTTGAGGGAGGCGGAGCTTAATTAACTGATGAAGTTTGACAGCTCTAAACTATGATATGTGGCCATTCAAACAACACTAATTCAACTAGAAGATAGCTCTAAAACAACTGATATTTCTTGCGTCTAATTAACATAGAGATCCAGGTGTTCAAGAAAATCCTTTTTTGACTCGTGCATTTAAATTGAATGCATATAGCAATTAACGGATGAACTTTACTAGGGTAGTGGCCATTCAAACAACACCAATTTTGACTAGAAGATCATTTATCTCAAATGACCCCCAACTGAGACAAGTAGTTATGCAACCATTTCATGATAAGACACATGACTACTCACACAAGCTACCACTTAGTGCACACCATAACCATATACATCCTTTTTCATGAAGGTTATGAACATCAGAAAAGACCATGACAAATGCAAAAAGATAAAATCTCCAAGAAGCCACTGACCTCATTGTATGTGGTTCTACCCTTGCTTTCCACTTTCTCGCAGACTAGAAACAATTATAAACACAGTATAGGCATGAAATCAGTAAAAAAAATGCTCTGCAATAATTAGCTTGCAAACAAGAGTACAAGACCCATCTTGGGAGAACAGAAGTTACACTATCAAAACAAAATCTACAATCAACTGCAAGATTTTTTAAGTTCAGGAGTGAAACTTCTTAAGGACTTTCCTATAGAATCAAGACCTTCCTTACCTACAACTTACCTCTTAAACTAGATTAAAATAAAATAAAGCAAAAATACATGAACCAAGCACAAAGGGAAGAAAACAGTCACCTTTCATGCTGAATTGGCGTAGTCCCCTACCACTCTTATCACCTCCTATTGCCCGTTGACCTCTCTTCTTCTTCTTGCCACTGTTTAGAAATCAATGATCAACTAACATCTTGTACAAACATAGGTTTCAGTGACACAATGAACAATGCCTAGCTTCGGGAACACGTTAATTACGAAGATTTATGTCCAAATATAGTTTTATCAAAACAAACATGGGTTATTCCTCTTCACCAGAATGGTAGAAAGGGAAGAACTTTGATTGTAAGCGTTGTACTATGCATTAGAACAATACCCACCTTCACGAGCACGTTGAATTCGAGGGTTTCTTACCCAATCAAAAATAAAAAGTACTAAATTTTTTACCAATTTCAGCAATGCCCACCATTATAATCAAATTAAATTAAACCTCGCAGGTTTTCCCAGAAACTACACAAAACCCCTATAAGAGCAAATCCCACCTACAATAAACCTGAATTTCATTATTGCTCACCTAAAAGTCAATAATAATAAAAAAGACAGAAAAACTCACACAACGGCGCCTTGAGATCCAACATCGTTTCCCTGAATATCCAGGTGATTCAATCTAATAAAAGTGTCCTCGCTGGCCGGTGTCGCAATCGCCAGGTCGCTTCGGCTCGACGGAGACCCCGCACTTCCGCTCGTCGAGATCGATTGTCCCGAAAATGTCGTCCCCCACGATCTCGTAGCTCCTCCCTTTGAAAAACTTGCCGGTTTCTTCTCCCCATCTTCTTTAGTAATCCCTCTAGTTACCATTGCTATAAATCCCAAGAAAAATTAAAGCAAAAAAAGAAAAGAAAAAGAAAAGACCCTTTATTCAATCAATAGAGATCTTGATTTTGGAAGGAAACCCAGGATCGAAGAACTATGAGGCCCTGCACATAAATAGATGCTGAGCATCAGTTGCAGGTGCCTCTGTTAAAGAACAGTGGGCTTCTCTTTCCTTTCCCCTTTTCTCTTCTGCGTTTTTATTTTTTTTGTAGGAAAATCTCTCGTCTCTTCTCATAATTTCTCTGTATAACAATGTAACACATAGGTGTTGCCGTATTGAGAATGCATACTAGGATGTAATAGGGGAAGGAGTCCGAACTCCGAAGGACCAGCGGCCAACTCAAAAACTGTTAAAAAGATATATTTCTTTGCAAGTATTTTATTCCTTAGAAATGGGCAATCAAATCACGACCATTAAATCATCTCATCAATCAGATAATCCTAGCTTGTACTAGGCATGTGGGAACCATCAAAATCAACCCAATCAAGTAATTTTTATTCTTTCAGGATAACCAAAAGTTATAATTGATCATACTGCTAAGATATTACCAGATTCCAATCAGGACCTTCAAAAAGTTAATCATATACGTGGAACCATCACTATCAAAGACTCGTAACATGAGTTGACCTAATAGTCAATAGGAATAATCCTCTACTTAAAGCATTAGCCACCGTATTCTGCAGTAGTGCCACCCGCGGTTGTGTCTCTCTACTTTCAAAGGCAAAACCTTCCCTCCTTAAATGCCCCTTCAGAGTTTAGGTTGTCCACCACGCCCACATCCCTCTGAGAGACCACTTACCTTATGATGTTTGCCCCATCTCTAGGTGGACCTAAATGCCAAATATCAGTCTGATTAGTGATTTCAAACTTTTGGATTTGAGTACCCCAAGTAATGCTTGAAATCTATGATTAAAAATCAACCCATGAAAGAGACTCCAATCAAATCTTTAAAAATCACTAATCAGACTGATTTTTTGCATATAGGTCCACCTAGGTATGGGCCAAACATCGATAGATCAGTCTCTATGAGTGTGCCGCGTGTAATTAAGGTGCTTCCATGAAGTGTGTTTCTTTTTTACTGTTTCCTTATTAGGACCATGGTTTAAAGGAGGCCGTTTTAACGGTTAAAAGGACTAGGGGCGTTACCGGTTAAATGGCTGTTAAAACGGATTGAAACGGCCAGGGGCAAAAATGGAAAAAAATGGGAAAAAATAGAATTTAACGGAATTAAACAGATTTTAACAGTTTTAACAGAAAAAATGGCGCTGAAATTCAAATTTTGAAATTTGAAAAAAAAAAAATAGAATTTAATGGATTTTAACGGAATTAAACAAATTTAACGGCCGTTTTTTCACAAAATTTATAGCTGTTTAAACAATTTTAATGGCCGTTAAAACAAAAAAAACTGTCGTTTTTTCAAAATCGATAAAACGTGTTTAAACGGTTTTAACGGTTTTAACGGAAACGGGCTTGGGGGTTACCGTTTAAATGGCCGTTAAAACCGTTTTAACGACTGTTAAAACCGTTTAAACAGCCGTTTTTAAAACGATGATTAAGACTACTGCTCTTAAATTTTCTCGGACGGGATAATTTCTAATTTTGTGGACACCATCAAAATCAACCCAATCAAATATTCTTTACATGAAGGAACACTTTTATGAGATTCAAAAAGACGCAATTCATTCATTAGAACTTAGGATGATCCAGTCGATGCACTTTATATATATACTATTGGGTGCCCCGTGCCATCGGCACTCCTCGACAAAGAATTTGCCAAAATCATGTGAGTGGCGGAGATCCACTGTCCATTTGGGGGAGGATTAGATCTCGGCCCTTCTTTGTTAATGCTTATAAGAGGAGGTATAAGTAGGGAGACAACCAATGTGTTTTGGTATATAGAATAGTAAATGGCCCATGCCCACGGCACTCTCCGACAAAAGCGTTTGCAAAAATTGGGTGCCTTCGGCACTCAAACGGTATAACAAACTGGGGCGTTACCGTTTTTTCCATTATAACGGCTGTTATAACGGATTGTAACAGATAGAGGGAGAAATGAGAAAATAACATAAATAACAAAAAATAACGGTGTTGAAATTTAAATTTTGAATAAAATTCAGGTCAAATGAGGCGGATTGAGTGGCTGAAATCTAACCGTCCACATTAGATCGATGGATTTTATCTCAACCACTCTTTATCTAACTGTCCACATTTGATGGATGGATAAGATAAGAGAATACAACTGAGTTGTCTTGATATATGCGCGGGT
This sequence comes from Euptelea pleiosperma, assembly GCA_035048495.1. Lineage (NCBI taxonomy): Eukaryota > Viridiplantae > Streptophyta > Magnoliopsida > Ranunculales > Eupteleaceae > Euptelea > Euptelea pleiosperma. The sequence goes on along the minus strand of CM068544.1, from coordinate 40,795,887 downwards.
GGCCCATGCCCGAGGCACTTTCCAACAAAATGTTTGTCAAAATCGGGTAGGAGTTAATCTCAGCCATTGATATGAAGCATAATGGATCTCAGCCACTCATTATTGAAGCCAAATAAGATAAGAGGGGTATAAGAAAACCATTAAATTTTTGTTAAATTCTATTTTTTTTTAATTTTTAATTTTTAAATTTTTAAATTTGAATTTCAGCACCACTTTTTTCCGTTAAAATCATTAAAATCCGTTAAAATCTATTTTTTATATTTTTGCCCTTGGCCGTTTCAATCCATTTTAACGGTAACACCCCTCTCGGGGCATAAAAAGTGGGGCTCTTGAGCCTGACCCTTGGGCTATATATAAATCCAACCCATTTCATTCTTTATATGTAGGTAAATAGTAGGTGACCCGTGCCCATGACACTCATCGACAAAGCGTTTGTCAAAATTGGGTGTGAGTGGTTGAGATCCACCGTCCATTTGGTGTGATAAGATCTCGGCCATCCTTTATGAAGCCGAATAAGAGGGGGAGACAACCGTCCTGTTTTGTTATATATAGATATATAGTAGGTGGCCCGCACTGTCCAAAAAAATATTTGCCAAAATCTGATGAGTGGCTAGGATCCACCATCTAGTAGGGGGATAAGATCTTGGCCCTTCTTTATTGAAACGGGATAAGATAAGATAAGAGACGAGACAACTTTCATGTTTTGTTATATAGATATACATAATCTCAAATGGATGGTAAAAATTAAAGGTAAATAAAAATAAAATTTATACACCGTACGTGTTTGTGTCGATCATGACACTCAACGATGATTAGCTCAGACACCAACACGGCGAATGAGGTGTCAAACATTAATGAAGGCGTTAAACTCCGAATGCACGCACATGAAACGAGTTCTACTACACGTGTATACATATGTTTGTTTGCGTGATGTGTATGTGTGAGTTCTATATTTGAGCCACTTCAAAATAAATGCCAATTTGTTTTCCTTGAATAGTCAACTTCCATATTGTCCTAACAATTCCTACCTGTGTGATTTTAACTGTCTGCCTATTTATTTCAAATTCCAAGTATATATTGTCTACTTCCTTTTCATTTTCTTTAGGTGCAAATTCTTCAAGTAACACTAAACAGATGAATTTTGTTATATTATGGTAACCCAAAGTCCAAATCTTTTTTTTCCTTTTTAGGGAGATAGAGAGAAAACAAAAGACCAATATAGAAACCCTAGTCAAAGATTTTGCTATATTGACTTGAAGAGAGAGAGAGAGAGAGAGAGAGGTAGGTAGGTAGGTTTTGCTTCTCATTATATCCTCCCTATGTTATGTTCAGTCCTTCAAAATTAGTGGAGAAAAATCAAGTAAATATGTTGATTAAGGCACTGAAAGAAGAGACAAGAAATGCCAGCCAAAGGCATACTCTTTTCTTGCTAAATTCCATTTCTTACTATAGATTAACTGCTAGAATTAGCTAAAACCTAAGCTAATCTCCATTAAGAATACAAGTGAGAGAGAGAGAGAGAGAGAGAGAGAGTAATTATAATCTTAACCTGAACCTTTAATGTTTACGATCTTTGAAGGCGAGCGATGTCGGCGATAAAAGAGCAGGAATCCAGCTATAAAAGATATACGTTGCAGCAGCTGTACCCCAGTACCTGCATGCGAACCGTGTGTCGACTCTCGATATTTTGAGCTTCGTTATAACGGCTCTCTCATCGTACTACATTCCTACACCTAGTCACCCTACCCATGTCCTCTTCCTCTCTTCCAAACTGCGCTTCTTCTTATTTAAGGCGTAACTGGCACGCTCGGACGAACTACCGTTTGCACCAACCTAATGATTTACTACTACCTGTGCTGGGTCATTGTGCTCATCCTTTAATAGGGTCTCAAGTCACTGTCCCTTCTCTGGCTCTGAAAATTGATCAGTCTCTTTAATTTTCTCCTTCACAAAGTAAAGTCAGTGATCATGAGAAATCTAGTCCTGCAAGAGCCCGGGGTGGGAGTGACAGATGGTGTTACAGACAGTTTTAAGTTAATTTGGCAACAAATTAAGAGCCCGGTGATTGTACCACTTCTTCGTATTGCGATTATTTTGTGTACTGTTATGTCTATTATGCTTTTCATGGAGCGAGTTTACATGGCGATGGTGATCTTGTGTGTAAAGTTGCTGGGGAGGAAGAGATATACTAAGTACAATTTGGAGGCCATGAAGGAAGATTTAGAGGTTAACAACAGTTATCCCATGGTGTTGGTACAAATACCCATGTACAATGAGAAGGAGGTATTATTCTACACTTTTAAGTAGTATCATATGATTCATATGCAGGTGCGCCCCATTCATCTAGACCCTTCAATTGATGATCAACCTCCTCTTGAATGAGCATGATCTAGAAATTAAATACATCAATCGCATGTTCGATCATCTTCCAATCATGAATCGGCATGGATATGTACTGATTCCTAATATATGGGTTTGCACAAGATAACTGCCCATTATACTTATCAAAAAAATTAATAAAAATTGCTCACTGATTCCTAATATTCGGATAAATTATTTTAATTACGTGTATATTTAGTATCATTCAATCTGTTTTAAATAATTTTACACCAGGAACTGGTGTAGGGTCCTGATTATCACTGCTCGATCTTCATCAGGACCCACAACCTGCTGAAACGTTTTCATACATGCAGGCCGTCCGATCAGAATTGGCACCATAAAATCTTGACAAACTTCCTTCTGGCCGTTTCCTGGACTTGGAAACTATATTTGATCCCATATTCGTTTTTATTCAAGTTAGTTCATAGCCTACGTCACACACACATGCATGCACCGTGAGAGATAAGATCGTAAAAACTTGAAAAGGTTGATGAACGTGTCATGGACGTGAACTTAATTAATAACAGGATTAATAATTAGTTAAAATAATGATCTGTTCTTGTTCACTTGATCTTCTTCTATTTCAGGTATATAAGCTTTCAATTGGAGCTGCATGTGGCCTTTCATGGCCTTCCGATCGGATCATAGTACAAGTTCTCGACGACTCCACTAATGCCGTCACGCGGGTAACGCTCCGATCCGGCGATACCTTCATTAGAGACCCATTTGAGGTTTGGATATAATATTAACTTGCGATATCTTAATAATATGCAGGAATTGGTGGAGTTGGAGTGTCAGAGGTGGATGGCTAAAGGTGTTAATGTGAAGTATGAGACGAGGAACAACAGGAATGGTTACAAGGCCGGAGCTCTTCGTGAAGGATTACAAAAACAGTATGTCAAGGATTGCGAGTTCGCCGTGATCTTCGATGCCGATTTCCAGCCGGAAGTGGATTATCTGTGGAGGACTGTCCCCTATCTTCTCGAGAATCCGGAGCTTGCCTTGGTTCAGGCTAGATGGAGGTTTGGTAAGGACCCATGCATTGCATACAAGTTTTCTTTCATGTTTCTTGGCTTTGGTACGATATAATGAGTAGCGAGTTACCTTACGAGAAGGGATTAATGCTTGCATCCGGACGTGAAGATGGGTAGGAGTTAGCCGTCCTTCCTATCTTGTGCCGTGCATACCGCAAGTTTGAACCTGATTAGTGATTATGAGTTTATGACCATTTGATGATCTTTCGATCACTTTGATTTTTATGGGGGTGGGAAAAAATATGGTCAATGCTCGAGATGCAATGTCCATAGGTTGATGGTTGTGATCGTTTGATCAAAGTGCTCGAGATGACACGTGTCACGTGTATGGTGCACACATGCTATCTGCATTGTACATGCACAAAGTGCTGCGTTTTCCTGTCGTCTTGTCTTCGGTGTTCGGTCTAGTAGTCGTTTTTTGTCTTGTATTGGGTTTCTGGGCGGTCGGTTCGTTGAGCTCTACCGGCCGTTTCATAGTACTTTGTCTCTTTTCTCTGATTTTGTCTTTCTCCGTTACGTAACGTCTATGGGCTGTTTCTGGGTCGGGCCGACCTGCTAACCCGTCAAATATCTTACTCATACTGGATCTCGCAGGGCTATCTAGTTCAGATAAGGAGTAAATTTTACCCGATTTAACCGGAACCGAATAGGAACCGGAACCGAAAACACCGGTTCCGGTACCACATTTTTGGGAACCGATTAAAAAGAACCGGAACCGGAACCGAACCGGAAACTAATGGTTACGGTTCCGGTACTCTAATATGGAACCGAAACCGATAAGAACCGGAACCGAACCGATAAGAACCGGAACCGATGTATAAATATAGTGTAAAAATTTTCATATTACCAAGATTGGACCCGTTATACCCGAAACTGGAACCGGAACCGACAAAAACTACATAATCGGTTCCGGTTCTGGTACCATCACTTTGAGAACCGGAACCGATAAGTACCCGAACCGATAAGAACCGGAACCGTTTGTTCCGGTTCCAGATAAGGAGTAATCCTTCGATGACACTGTAGTCAGCGTCGCCATTGCCTGCAGCCAATATGAGCCGCGTGGCACATTCTTTAGAGGACACTAACCGTATGGATGTTTGGACAATCACTAGGTGGACGTACAAACCAAAAATAAACTTGATCGCTACTTCTAAGCATCGGATTGAAGTTATTTTCATGGGTTGATTTAAACCGTATGAATTTGAGCATTATTTGGGTACAAAGATCCAAAAGTTTTAAATCACTAATCAGGCTGATTTTTGGTTTGTAGGTCCACCTAGTGATTGGCCAAACATCCATACAGTCAGTGTCATCTTAAGAATGTACCACGTGGCTCATATTGGCTGCAGTCAGAGGCATCGATGACTGCAACTGTCATCGAAGGTTTATTACTCTTCAAATCAGATATGAGTTGGGGTCAGGTCCAAGTCCAACCTCTAAGATCCAATTATTAATGCAGCCAGATGAGTCCGTTACACCTTTACTTCTATGAGCCCATCTATGATAGAGAACTCTGTATCAAAATTTTGATGCAGAAACCCCTCAAATTGCCACGTGTTACACTCTTTGGATCTGCTGACCCGTGAATACATGGCCCACTTCTCGGTGGATCTACACAACAAAAATCAGCATGATTAGTGATTTCTAGCCACTCAATTTGAGCACTTTTCATTATGGGCTTTATGAACAGACTTATGGGTTGGTTTAAAGCCCACGGTGTAAAAGTACTCAAATCCAATGGATAGAAATCACCAATCATTCTGGTTTTGGGTGTATAGGTCCACCAAGATGTTGGCCAAACATTCATGAGGTCAGTGCGCCCGAAAGAGTGTACCACATGTCAATTTGAGGGACTCTGTATCATAGATTTTTCCAAAAATCAGTGTGATTAGTGTTTCCTAGCCATCGATTTGAATACTTTTTCATCATGGGCTTGAAACCGACTCATAGGCCAGTTCATAAAGACCACGATGAAAAGTTCTCAAATCCTACAGTTAGCAATCATCAATCATGCTGATTTTTTGTGTGTAGGTCCATCATTGTGTGGGCCAAACATTCACTGGGAAAGTGGGGCTAAACGAGTCTACTAAGTCGCAATCTGAGGGACTTCTGCATCAAAGAACAGCCCCCCCGAATGAGTATGCGCGCATATACGCTGTGAATAATTATATCTTTCGAAATGAAATTAATTAATTAAAATGGGGTACGTACGGTACTATCTAATTCAATTTCTCTGTGGTGATTTTTATGAACTCAATTTTTTCTTCGTTAATTCGATATTAATTTCTCCCCGATAGTGAACGCCGACGAGTGTCTGATGACTCGGCTTCAAGAAATGTCACTGGACTATCACTTCAGCGTGGAACAAGAAGTGGGTTCTTCGACATGCTCGTTCTTCGGGTTCAACGGTAAATTAAGACTGCATTTAATTTGTATATTCTCATTATAAGCGAATCGCTACAAATTATACATTTGCAGGGACTGCGGGCGTGTGGAGGATTCAAGCGGTTAACGATGCCGGTGGATGGAAAGACCGAACCACAGTCGAAGACATGGATCTTGCAGTTAGAGCTAGCCTTAAGGGGTGGAAATTTGTATTTGTGGGAGATCTATCTGTGAGTTTCTTCTTCATTTATTTTTGTCCAGTGTCCAATTTTCTCTATTAATGATACAAAAATATTTTAATTTCTAGGTGAAAAACGAACTTCCGAGCACATTCAAAGCATATCGATTTCAGCAACACCGTTGGTCGTGTGGTCCTGCTAATCTTTTCAAGAAAATGTCAAAGGAGATAATACTCTGCGAGGCGAGTAAATTAATTAATTAATTTATTAATTCAATTAATTCCTTGTCCTAGATTAGTTAACGAAGAGTGACGCATCGACAAACGAGAAAGAATTCGAATATGTAACGGTTTTATTGATGGATTATGCATGCAGAAGGTGTCGATCTGGAAGAAATTTCATGTGATCTACTGTTTCTTCTTCGTAAGGAAAATAGTTGCTCACTGGGTCACCTTCTTCTTCTACTGCATAATTATGCCTGTATGCGTGTTGGTTCCTGAAGTCCCTCTCCCCAAGCCTATTGCCATTTACATTCCGGCCACAATTACCATTCTCAACGCGATATGCACTCCGAGGTAAGAAAATCCCACATAACATGCTTTAAAAAACGGTTCATAACGAAAATAACGGCCATTATAATAAAAAAAAAATGACCGTTATTTTATGAAAAAAATTGTTATTATTTCCATTATTTTCTGTTATAAATTTTACCGAAATTTTGACATTCAAATTTTGAATTTTAGATCCGTTTCTCTGTTCTTTTGCTATTTTCATTTTGTCCCATTTTTGTTTATGCGCGTTACTATCCGTACGGAAAAAATGGTAACGCCCCCAATCCATTATACCATTATAACTGCCCCTTTTAAACCTTGGTTGTAACATTGATGATGAACATGTTATGTTCCTAACTTCGGATTGATATATGTAGTTAAACATTTGAATGAGGGGTTTCAATGGGTACCCGATTACCCGACATGTCAGAACCTGATAACATTGTTTAAAAAATGTCGTTATAACGAGAATAATGGCCATTATAATGGATTCGGATGTCCCCCATTACGTTATGTACCATTTTAATGTTCAGAAAAGAACGGCCGTTATTTTTGTTATAACGGTCATTATTTTCTGTTATAACAAAAATAACGACTGTTATTTTCTGAAAAAAATATTCGTTATTTTCTGTGATAAAGTTTGTAGAAATTTGAAAATTTGAATTTTGAAATCTTGAATGTTATTTTCCGTTATAAGTTTGTTGAAAAATTGAAATTGCAATTTTGAATTTATAATTTTGGCTCCATTATTTTCCATTTTTGCCCCTTTGTGTTACAATCCGTTATAACGGAAAAACGGTAACGCCCCCAGTCTGTTATAACGTTATAACGGCCCCTTGTGAAACTTGCCTGATAATTCTGGTCTGGGGTCCATCTTTTCCGACGTGATTAATAACTTATTCGGGTATGGATGGCCAAAAGGATTCTATTCACTATCCAACCAGACACGACCTGAACCCGACCCATTAACAGCACTAAAAGTTAGGATGATAATTAAATCTGATGGTGGGCATTAACAAGATCTCTCTTGTTCTGCGAGGTCTCTCCATCTGGTTATTTTCTGGATATTGTTTGAGAATGTTATGTCCCTTCATCGAACTAAGGCTGCAATCATTGGGCTTCTAGAGGCTAACCGGGTCAACGAATGGGTCGTCACCGAGAAGCTCGGGAATACCTTGAAGCAAAAGAACACCAAACCACCAAGGAAACGATGTGGATTGTGTGGTCTTGAAACTCGACAGATAGCTGTGAAATCCCGTATCGGAGAACGGTATGTTGGCCATATGCTTCATCATTTTTCACAAAAGCCACATGTCATTCTTTTATTGGACTTACATAATGGTGTCAAGGGTACCCGATTACGTACCCACCATATAAAACCCAATTATTTGAGCCGGGTCCGAGTTTTTTAGCCAAATTAATATTCAGTTCAGGTACCCTGGTATTAGGACTGCAACTTGGGTGGGCTCAATCGGACGTTGGGCTCTAGTTGGATTAGCCCCTCCAGTACTTAGGTTGGGCTTGGGCTTGGATTTGACAACCCGATCAAAAGCGGGGTGGAGTCAGGCTGAGGCTTTAGGTAACCCGACCTAACCTGAGCCCGACAATACACCACTGCAAATATAAATGTATATATTTTGTTAACGGGTTTTATGTTTCCTAGCCTATTTTTACTGTGGTTTATGTCATGATTTAAAAAGCGGCCATTAAAACGAAAATAACGGCTGTTATAACAGATTCGGACATCACACATTATGTTATGTACCAATTTACGCTCAGAAAATAGCGGCTGTTATTTTTCCGTTATAATGAAAATAATGACTGTTATTTTATGAGAAAATTTGTGAAAAACGCCTGTTATTTCCGTTATTTTTTTATTAAAATTTTGAATTATCACCATTTTTAGCGTTACAATTTTACCAACCTGACTAACCTGATCGAGTTGGGCTCGGACTAGAAAGTTTAGGCATGACCTCGGGTTGGGTTGGGCTTGGGGCTCATAACCTAGAAGATCTGGTTGGGCTCAGATTGACCCCAAATCGGACCCAACCCGACCGAATTGCAGCCCTACCTGGTATACACATTGTCACATTCTATCTTACTAAGCCCAAATTAATACCCCACACAGGATTAACCTAATTGGGTCAAGTATGGGTTCAACGTTTAGACCCAATTAGTAACACCAAACCGACACGTGGACAGCACTATATGGATAGGCGAATGACACCAATAGCCCACTAAGCTGCCACATGTATCCATAAGGTTGCAACACATGTCACTTCCATTGATGGTGTACTGTCATTATGTTTATTATCTGACATTTGGATCTTTTCTTTTCTTTTTCCTTTTTTTTTTTGACTAAAAAACAGGATTCATGTCCAGGAGCTTCTGATGGGAGTAATTCTGCTGTACTGTGCAACATATGATCTTCTCTTCGGCCGTGATCATTTCTACATCTACCTGTTCCTGCAAGCTGGAGCCTTCTTCATAATGGGATTTGGGTATGTGGGGACATTTGTGCCCAACTAAGATGAAGAAAGCTCCCTTAATCTAGTTATCATCAAGATGTAAGTGTATTGGTAGATCAGTGGTTTAGATAGTTTGAAGTGTGCATGTATTATGATAATACTATGTCTCTTAAGACATATTATCAAATCTTATGTACATTTGTTTCATTATTATGAATGCAATATTGTGATATGTGATGTGTTGTTTGCGGGATGACAAAGTGAATCTAGACCGTCCAACTGTTAGGCTATCCCTTGGATTGGGCAACAATCTAAGGTTCACCCTGTTTTAAGATCATCTCCACATGATGCAAATGTTGGGCTGTTTCCATTGGATAACGGTAAAAAAAAAAAATTTTATTTAAATAACACCCGTTATTTCTGTTATAATGGACATCCACTTTTTACAAAAAAAACCGTTATTTTTAAAATAATTTAACAGGATTGGGGCGTTAACATTATTTTCATTATAACAGCCGTTTTTTAAAGGGTTAAATATTAATATATTAAACAGTTTGAACATCAAAAATATTTCCTCGACTCGCTCTCCGTTGATGTATCACGTGGCCCGCCATCTGGCCCTCTCTTATCTACATGCTCAATGCTCAACAACTTTGATTGTCATTGGTACGCTCCAGTGACTGAGATGGGTAACTAAAGTAAGTGACCAAAATTGGACTCTGTAGCTGCATAGGAATCTTCACGTGGCACATGTCTCCGACCCACAGACCGACCAATGTTGGGCCCACCCTTTGGTGAACCTAAAAACCAATATCAGCTGATTAGATGATTCCTAGCTGCTGATTTGGAGCATTTTTTTTTCATCACGAGCTTCGTGAACATGCCCATTAGCGAAAAACAACTGATCTTAGCTCATGATGAAAAGCTCAAACTAAATCCAATGGCTAAGAATCACCTATTAACCTGACTTTAAGCGTATAAGCTTATCAAGGGTGGGCCCAAACATTTATGGCTTAGTGGCCCCAAAAAGTGTGCCAAGCGGCAATATTTGGCTTGAGTCGCTTGACCAACACACGGGATAGGTATTAGTCGTAGATGCTGTACTGGGCTTCTATGACTTTCCGTCCTTCAAGTTTCTCCCTTTCTTCCAAAACCAGGGAAAATTTATTTCAACCCACAAATTGTGAAAGCACCCGTGTAAATACTTTGTTGATCGTCAATTATGAACACGCCCACAATAGGAGCCACGTGGCACACTTCTAGAGGAAGCTGCCGAATGGATGTTTGGCCAATCCCCATATGGGCCTATAAACCAAAAATCAGCCTGATCATGACGTTTAAGCATTGGATTGTAGTGATTTTTATGGGTTGATTTTGACCGTAGGAATTTGAGCATTATTGACCATTATTTGGGTACAAGGATCCAAAGGTTTGAAATCACCAATCAGGCTGATTTTTGGTTTGTAGGCAGCTCCTATTGTGGGCGGTCAGCGAAGTTCTACACGAGGTGCTTGTACAATTTGTGTACTGCAAATAAATTTAGGGTCGGGCTCAAGAGCCTCTTTTTTCTGCCCCCTCTCGGGAGTCATGTTATCGGGCATGGATTCTGAGAATCCAACGGTGGTTGATAGCGTTGAGCTAACATCACTTTTTGCAGTGCCAGCTCAGCACTATAAACCACCGTTGGATTCTCGAAATCCACGACAGAGAACACAACTCCCAAGAGGGGTAGGAATAGGAAAAAGGGAGACTCTTGAGATGAGCAAAACATGCCTGACCACCCTTGGTCTGGTAGCTACCTGATGATAGGTGCAGTGCTTTGTATAGACTAACAGACAGCCTCACGAAACATGTACCCAGGTGAGTTTTTTAAGATTGATTTTTTAATTTTTTTTATACAAAAGCAAAAAGGACCTAGGCGTACGTGCCAAGCACTCCATGCTATTTTGCCCGTACAAAATTCATGTGCCGAGCATTGCACCTATCGTCAGGTAGAAATCAGACCAATGGTGGTCAGGCAGAGTAAAACTTTGATAACAGGTCCTGTCAATGAGGCTGATGACAGGGCTAAATATAAGTCACGTGGTACACTTTTATAGGACTGTAACCGTATGGATTTTTGGCCCCACGAACGAAACATCAGCCCGATTAATGATTTCTAGGCATTTGATTGAAATTATTTTCATGGGTTGATTTTAACCGTGTGAATTTGAGCATTATTGGCCATTATTTGAAGTACAAAGATCCAATGGTTTAAAATCAGTAATCAAGCTGATTTTAGGTTTGTAGATCCACCTAAGGATTGGGAAAACATCCATACGGTCAGAGTCCTCTAAAAGTGTGCCACGTGGCCCTATTACGGCTTGTCATCAACCTCGATGACAGAACCCTGCCATCAAAGTTTTACTTGTCTCAGTTAGAACGAAATCCACCTACTTAGCATTGCACCTATAGCTACCAGACCAAAGGTGGTCAGGCAAGTTTTATTGTGATAAGACCAAGGGGAGTGGTTCAGTGGTAAGACATAGCGACTTGGGTATGCTCCCCAAGGTGGTGAGTTCGAGACAGTGCCCCCCTTGCGTAAATTGTGTTATTTGTATGGAAAGTAAGCGCACACAACTGTAGGAGTAGGACTAGTCCCATCAACAATGTGTGGGGGACATCTGTGTCCCATCACCAATGTGGGGTGGGGGGGAGTAGGACTAGTCCCATCAACAATGTGTGTGTGTGGGGGGGGGGAGTAGGACTAGTCCCATCAACAATGTGTGTGGGGGACATCTGTGTCCCATCACCAATGGGGTGGGGGGTGGGGGGTGGGGTGGGGGACAAAATAAAGTTCCTATTTTACAACTATTATACTTCCAAAAGTGCCCCTACAATCACTCACGTACCATCACTAATAAATTTTTGAGGGAATAATTGGGCGGCGCCACTGAAGGATAACTTATGGGGTGAAAATGGCCAAATTAGAAAGGGAAAGCCGCCGTTCAAGCCAGGTACATGTGGTCCTTGGTTTTTATCCCACGAGACTCCCGTGAAGATACAACCCATTCCCACGTTGAGAGATCCTTCTCGAGACGTTAGCGCCACTGTTTTATACAGCCTGACTTGATTTTTTATTCAGACCACGAGACGTTAGCGCCACTGTCTGAATTATTGCCGTGCAAAGTTAAGTCTTTTATTTACAAAATTTCATTCTTCTTAAAGCTGGTTTTCAAAATAAAGTGACTGATGCTTTTGTTCATTCTATGTTTTTAAATTAATGCAGGAGATAATGTTTTTGGGATTATCTGCACTCTTTTTGGCCTCCCAAAACCTATCCATTTCCATCTGGTCCACTGACCGTATGGATGTTTACCCCACCCCTTCCTGTATATACACACCAAAAATCACTCTGATTGGAAATCTATAACCATTAGATTTTAGTACTTTTCAAGACGTGATTATAGCCATTGGATTCAACCATTATTTTTTAGTACTAGAACCAATGGCTAAAAATCAACAAAACAAGCTGATTTTGGTATGAATGTTTACTAGGGGGTGGGGCTAAACCATGGTTTGAAAAACGGATTCGGACCTCCCCCGTTATGTTATGCACCGTTATTTTCTGTTATTTTTTCTTTATAACGAAAATAACGACTGTTGTTTTCTGAAAATAAATTGGTAGAAAAATGTTTGTTATTTCAGTTATAAACTTTATTATAAATCTGAAATTGAAATTTTGAATTTTTGACGCCATTATTTCTGGTTGTTTTCTGTTATTTCCATTTCCGGTCATTTTTCATTTTTTGCCCATGTTCGTTACAATCCGTTATAAAGGCCGTGGTAACTGAAAAAATGGTAAACTCCCAATCCGTTCTATCGTTGTAACGCCCCTTTTTAAACCTTGGGCTAAACATCCATGCAGTCAGTGGGCCAAGATGACAGCGGTGAGTAACAAAAATCGTGCTTCCCCATGCCCAAATGCGTGGGCACGTAGGATCATCTGATAAGGAGTAAAGCTTCTGTCACAAATACGAGCCACGTGGCAAACTCTTAGTGGAAGCTGACCGTATGGATGTTTGGCCAGTCCCTCGGTGGACCTCTAAACTAAGGCAAAAATCAGCCTGATTAGTTATAAACTATTAAACCACATGGCCAATGGTTTGGCTGTGGACCTGCAGACAAAAAATATCAGCCTGATTAGTGATTTCAAACCTTTTGCTTAAATTCCACCGTTAAAAAATTATGATATGGGGTGCTTTTCAGACATTTGGGGTGGGGGACTGGGCTAGCGAATTTTTCCCCTACTTATCCCACGAGACCCGCGTGAAGATAGTGCCCACTCCCACGTGTCCCTCATTGAGACCTTGGCATTTGGCAGCACTATTCCTTATTTAGATTTTAGACCAGGGGTATTTTTTTTGATAACGCATGTGTCCCCTACACACATTGGTGATGGGAGAGTAAAACTTGTGACACAAGTGTTGTGACGGAAGCCGGTCACAGTACTCAATACGAGCCACGTGGCACATTATCAGAGAGCACTGACCGTATGGATGTTTGTCCAGTCCCTCGGTAGACCAAAAATCATCCTGATTAGTGATTTACAACCTTTGGATTTTTGCACCCAAATCACTCTCAATTATTCTCAAATTCCTACCGTTAAAATCAACCCATGAAAATAACATCAATCAAATCGATAAGAAATCACTAATCAAGCTGATTTTTTGTGTACCGGTCCACCGAGCGACTGGCCAAACATCCATACGGTTATCTTCCTCTAATAGTATGCCACGTGGCTTTTATTGAATGCTGTGACCGGGCTTCCGTCACAACATCTTTTGACACAAGTTTTACTCTTGATGGGACTAGTTCTATGGGTGTGCACGCTTACCCAAGCCTTCCCGTACACACCACGGTTTACGCAAGGGGGCGCAGTCCCGATCTCATGACCTTATAATAATTCATTTCTTTGATTGTGAGGATTTCCTTATTGAGTTGATTTTGATGGTCCTGATTGGGAATCTGATAATCTTAACGGTATGATCAACTACAATTTTTGGATCTCTTGAGAGAATATAAATTATCTGATTGGGTTGATTTTGATGGTTCCCACCACATACTTAGTATAAAGCTAGGATTAGAAGGTGCTAGCTTGCTCAGTTTGTAAAGTTTGTGGGTGATGATACCATAGACCTGGGTTCAATACCCGCTTTCACCGAGTTACTGAAAAAAACAGGCTTACCTATTAAAAAAAAAAATAAGGGTCAGGTTCAGGGGACAACCATTTCGCTTACCCACATAAAAGATGAATCAACGGCTGATTTTTGGTGAGGATGATCTCTATGATGAGGAGATATCATCCCAATAAAAATTCAAATCATTCCAATATTCATAGACTGGTTTAGAAGTTGAAGAATTATGGACCGTCCATTTTTACCTTGTAACTTGAAAACCATATTTGATGTGGGCAGAAATTTCAGAATGGGCTGATTTTTTGTTGGGGTGATCTCCTCACCAATAATCAGCCATTGATTCATCTTCTATGTGGGTACGCCAAAATGGTTGTCAAAATTGGTTGGTCCCCGAACCCCACCCATAAAAAAAATGCCTCCATGATTTAAAGGCAAAACCTTGCCACATTAAATGCCTCTATATTTTGAAGCCAAAATCGGTGATAAGGGGCCATTGTATAAGCCACTGGCGCACGTATGGATGTTTCTCCCATCCCTAGGTGGACCTATATACCAGACTGATTAGTGATTTCAAACCTTTGGATCTAAGTACCCCAAATAATGCTCGAAATCGTTAAAAATCAAATCATGAAAATGATCCCAATCAAATCACTAAAATTCACTAATCAGGCTGATTTTTTGCATGTAGGACATCTACTTAGGGATATGATGGGCCAAACATCGATACGGTTGGTGATCTATAAAAATGTGCCACGTGTAAGGTGCACGTGCATTGTATGTGTCGCTCCCCTAATAATAAACAAAAATGAAGAAAGTAAAAAATAAATCGTAATTGAAAAAGTTTAAGGAAATTTGAATTTACGGTCATGCATAATTGTATATGAAGTACTTCACGCTTAGACTCCGTGTCGCATAACAAATCAAGGTTTTAATAACTTTATAACCATTAGCAATGATAGTCGCTAACCATTCTCCCCACTGCAATGACGGTACGTTATCATGTTATTTTAACGCTGTTATAATTTGATATTTTTTTATTAGTTTTTATTGTACCGTCTGTGAGGTAGGGCGTAACACATAGCGTACGTACATCCGGCAACCTAATACACATAGCATAAATTCTATTTATTTTTATTTTTCGTATGAAACTAGTGGGTGCCCCGTGCCATCGGCACTCCTCGAAAAAAGAATTTGCCAAAATCAGTTGAGTGGCGGAGATCCACTGTCCATTTGGGGGAGGATTAGATCTCGACCCTTCTTTGTTGATGCTTATAAGAGGAGGTATAAGTAGGGAGACAACCGATGTGTTTTGTTATATAGAATAGTAAATGGCCTATGCCCACGGCACTCTCCGACAAAAGCGTTTGCAAAAATTGGGTGCAAACGGTATAACAGTCTGGGGCGTTACTGTTTTTTCTATTATAACGGCTGTTATAACGGATTGTAAAGCATATAGGAAGAAATGAGAAAATAACAGAAATAACAAAAAATAACGGTGTTGAAATTTAAATTTTGAATAAATTGAGGTCAAATGAGGCAGATTGAGTGGCTGAAATCTAACCGTCCACATATGATCGATGGATTTGATCTCAACTACTCTTTATCTAACCGTCCACATTAGATGGATGGATAAGATAAGAGAATACAACCGAGTTGTCTTGATATATGCGTGGGTGGCCCGTGCCCATGGCACTTTCAAACAAAGTGTTTGTCAAAGTCTGGTGGGAGTTAATCTCAGCCATCGATATGAAGCACAGTGGATCTCAGTCACTCATTATTAATGAAGCCATATAAGATAAGAGGGGTATAAGAAAATAATTAAATTTCCGTTAAATTCTAAAATTTTTTTAAATTTCTAATTTTTAAATTTTAAATTTCTAAATTTTGAATTTCAACACTACTTTTTTCCGTTAAAATCCATTTTTTTCATTTTTGCCCCTGGCTGTTTCAATCCGTTTTAACGGTGACACCCCTCTCGAGGCATAAAAAGTGGGGCTCCTGAGCCTGACCCTTGGGCTATATGTAAATCAAACCATTTCATTCCTTATATGTAGGTAAATAGTAGGTGACCCGTGCCCACGACATTCCGACAAAGCGTTTGTCAAAATTAGGTGTGAGTGGCTGAGATCCACTGTCCATTTGGTATGATAAGATCTCAGCCATCCTTTTTCAAAGCCAGATAAGAGGGGGAGACAACCGTCCTGTTTTGTTAAATAGGTATATAAAAAATTTTATCTATTTATTCTACATGTATATTAATGAACTGAGCTCTTAGTTTTTAATTACTGACATTGATTTTTTATATTCTCAGAAATGACCTTATTTTTGTTTTTTTTTTTCTTTAAGCATGGCTCTTTGGTCTTTTGCTGTCAAAGCACACGTCACCCTTGTAAGCAAATGTGACATCTGTCAAATGTAAAATAAAAAATTTCCTCTTCTCAAAATGCCCGTTTTGGGTCCCTCAGCCCGACCCAAAAAATAAACCTTGAAATCTCTTAAATTCCCAATTATTGCTTCTTTCATTTTTTATTTTGTTTTTAAGATTTATTTTGTCATTACATAATTTTTACATTTTAACTCACATGTGAAGCATTTATTAAAATGCAAAGTGTCGCCTAAAGACCTCTCGCTAGAAAATATTTGATGGTGGTGACAGACCCACAGAGTGAGCCACATGACACTATTAGAGGCTACTGACGTATGGATGTTTGGCCCATATCCCTATATGGACTTTTATTATAAAAATAAATCTGATTAGTGATTTCTAACCTTGGAATATGAGTACCCCCAAACAAATATGCCGCCATGGTTAAAAATAAGTCATGAAAAAGATTCTAATCTAAACGAATATAAATTATTAATCATTATGAATTTTGGTATGTAGGTCCAACTAGGGATGAGCGAAACATCTATATGGTCAGAAGTCTCTAAGAGTGTGCCACATGACTCATAATATGGCCCATCATCAATGGTGTCAAAACTTAATGTTTGCATAATAATAATTAAATATCCCACATACATGCGGGCCAGATGGACGAAACATCAGCTCTTTCGTCGGATAAAGTTAATTTTAGGTCTCGCGCTATATTTTGATATATTTTTTTGGTTCTCATCTTTGCTTAGGATAGATTAAATTCTTAATCACGAGATGAAATCCGAAATGGAAAGCCATTCGATATTGGAATAATGACATCATCATCAATAAAATACTCCCCAAATAAACATTATTTCAAGGTTTTAAGATAATCCATCGTCACCTAATCCATAAAAAAACAACGAACCTTTACATTTATCCACGTGAGATTTGTCGGGGAACGTTGAATTTCTTTCTTTGGAAAATACTACAATAATCTTAAGTTTGCCCAATGCAGCCACTCCCCGTTCAAAGGTTCGTCTGTCAGTCCTATATATAGTGAATTTTTCCTGCACGTGCTCTCTTCTCTTAGTATTATGCCTCCAATAAAAATGCGCCACATGTACACAACTTGCATCATCAAATCCTTTATATAGTGTCCACGGCTACTCTCTCTTCACTTCATAGAGAGAGAGAGAGTTCTTAGATTGCTTACTCTAATGGAATCACTGGCTTTGTTTCTTCTCTTCTTACTGCCATTTCTTTTGCTCATCGTCCTTAAACCAAACCCTAAAAACCTACCCCCAGGACCCTTTGCATGGCCCATAATAGGGACACTATTGCCCAAACTAAAGAAACAACCCCACGTAGAGCTAAGCAAGCTGGCTCAAACTTATGGCCCACTCATGCTCCTCAAGTTTGGGGTCGAACCTGTTGTTGTAGCTTCGAGCCATGTAGCTGCCATGGAGGTTCTAAAGAACCAGGACCGTGTGCTATCGGGTCGGTTTGCGCCTCATAGTGTCCGACTTAACGGCTATATCGAACATTCCATGGTGTGGGCTGATTGTACAGATTATTGGAAGATGATAAGGAAGATATGGAGGACAGAGCTGTTCTCTACAAAGATGTTGGATGCACAGGCGCGTGTTAGAGAGGAGAAGGTATTGGAATTGGTCACCTTCCTTAAAGGGAAGGAAGGAGAGATAGTTAAGTTCGCCGATGTGATCTTCGGATCGATTTTGAACGTCTTGGGTGCACTTATTTTCTCTAAAGATGTTTATGATTTCAAAGATGAGACGGATAATGATCTGGGTATGAAGGGTATGATTCGGCAGCTGATGATATTGGCTGCAATTCCGAATTTAGCTGATCTTTACCCAGTTCTTGGTGGCTCGGACTTTCAAGGACTAAGGAAGGCATCGGCGGCGTGTGTTAAGCGGATGAATGAGTCATGGGCGGCTATCGTTAGTGAGAGAAGAGGGAGCAACGATCATTCCAAGAATGATTTCTTGGAAGTGTTGATCAACGCTGGATTCAGTGATCCCCAGATTGATGCCATGCTCCTGGTTTGCTTCTCCTTCCCTTATTCCTTTTCTTTGTTGTGTTCTATGCTCCTGGTTTGCTCCTCCTTCCCTTATTCCTTTTCTTTGTTGATTGAGGCCTCTCCTTAACCCCCTATCATCTAGTGACAGGTTTCAAGGAGGGTATGGCCAACTTGAAGAACCGGTTGAAATAAAAGAGTGCAAGCTATCTCCATTTTCGGTGATGCTTCTGTCACAATGCAAAATATAGCTCACGTGACACACTCTTAGTGGACGCTGACCGTATGGATGTTTGGTTAGTCCCTTGGTGGACCTATAAACCAAAAATCAGCTTGATTAGTGATTTACAACCTTTGGATCTTTGCACTCAAATAACGCTCAATAATTCTCGAATTCCTACCGTTGAAATCAACCAATGAAAATAACTTCAATCGAATCGCATAGAAATCATAAATCAGGCTGATTTTTGGTTACTAGTCCACAGGGACTGGCAAAACATCCATACGGTCTGTGTCCACTAAGAGTGTAACACGTGGCCTGTATTTTGCATTGTGACAGAAGCATCTGTCAGAGCGCTGTGATAGAAGTTTTACTCATTTTTTCTTTATTTCCTTGTTGATTACAACCAGCCGTCCATGTTGTTAGTACGCTTCCCTCCATGTGACACTGAACGACAAGTGCAAAAAGCACTTGTGTACGTGCCGAGAACTCATTGGCTTGTGATTGTGTGATTTACAATTTCTTGTGATAGAAGTTTTAGAGATGCCGAATAAAACTTGTGTCACAAGATGTTGTGACGGAAGCCGGTCACAGCACTCAATACGAGCCACGTGGCATACTATTCGAGGAAGATGACCGTATGTATGTTTGGCCAGTCACTCGGTGGACCGGTACTCAAAAAATCAGCCTGATTAGTGATTTCTAACCGATTAGATTGAAGTTATTTTCGTGTGTTGATTTTAACGGTAGAAATTTGAGCATTATTAAGCGTTATTTGGGTGCAAATATCCAAAGGTTGTAAGTCACTAATCAGGCTGATTTTTGGTTTGTAGGTCCACCGAGGGACTGGCCAAACATCCATACAGTCAGCGCCTCCTGATCGTGTGCCACGTGGCTCGTATTGAGTGCTGTGACCGGCTTCCGTCACAACATCTTGTGACACAAGTTTTACTCGGAGATGCCTCACAATGTGTACTCAATGACTAGGGATTGAGGAGATGTCTCAAGACTCTCAACCAAAGGGGTGAGGCAAGAGGTTGAGTAAAACTTCTGTCACAATGGGATTGCAAATCACACAAAACACAGCCAATGAGTTCTCGGCACGTACACCTAAAAAGCAAAAGCACATGGGACGTTGTGTACGTGCCGAGAACTCATTGGCTGTGTTTTGCGTGATTTACAATTTCGTGTGATGGAAGTTTTACTCCAAGAGGTTTATTGATAAATGACACATACAAAAAGAGGGAAAAAATTTAGATGCAGACGACTTTGGATGCAGTCGATGCAGAGGGGTCTTGTGGCCCAACATGGCTCATTTTTGGAGCCCATTAACCGCATGGATGTTTAGCCCACCCACTACTGGATATGTATACGAAAGATTAGTCTCATTGATTTTATCTAGCCATAGATTTTAGCAATTTTTTAGAATTGATTGTAACCATTGGATTCAAGCATGTTTTTTTGCATATTATAAACACTTAATCCAACGGCTATAAATTATCAACCAAGCTGATTTTTAGGATGCATATCCACCAAGACGTGGGGTACACATCCATGCGGTTAGTGAGCCCAAAAAACTTAGCCATGTAGGGCCATGAGACCCCTCTGCATCTACTGTATCTAATTGTTTTCTCAAAAAGAGTGTGTATATATATTGGAAAAAGATGTAACGAGCAATAGCTGACGCTTTTTCTTAAGTTAAAAATGGGTTAGGCGAGTGTGGGAACCACATATTATGTCAAAGGATTAAAAAAAATCATTTTTATCTTTTTTATACATTAAAAATTTATTTTTATTGAAAATTGTGATTTTCTCCGGAGAAAATAAAATTTTTACACCAAGACTTAATTTATGGGTCCGGCTAAATATTCGCCGGGGGCAAGTGGCTGCCAAGCGTGCCCAGGTGAATATTAGCGCGCGCAAATATTTTATTTTCTTGCCGCGGTATGTTACCAACCGGGCCCTTAGAGAAAAAGAATGAAGATATGCCCGACTTCTCCATAAAAAAAATTTTCTTATAAAACGACACCGGCCGTCACAGGACAAAGTACCAAAATTATAGGAAGGATAAATATTATTTTTTTATGAAGAATGTTGTTGTTGACAGGAAATATTTGGACCTGGTTCAGACACTAGCACCTCCACTATTGAGTGGGCAATGGCGGAGCTTTTACGGAACCCAGAGAAGCTGGTGAAGGTTCAAGAGGAAGTCAACAGGGTGATCAGAACCAAGGAAGTGAAAGAATCCGATCTACCCAACCTCCCTTATCTGCATGCCTGTGTCAAAGAGACCCTTAGATTGCACCCTCCAGTCACATTCCTCCTCCCTCATCGTGCGATCGAAACTTGCGAAGTGATGAACTACACAATTCCAAAGGGGTGTCAATTAATGGTAAACACTTACGCAATTGGACGAGATCACAAGACATGGGAGAACCCTTTGTCGTTCACCCCCGAACGTTTCCTCAACTCTGAAGTCGATTACCAAGGTAACGACTTCCAGTACATACCGTTTGGTGCAGGAAGGAGAATTTGCCCCGGATTGTCGTTGGCGACTCGTGTCGTCCGATTAATACTTGCTTCTCTTATCCGCACCTTCGATTGGAGCCTACCAAATGGGATGCATCCGGATGAGCTGGACATGAACGACAAGTTCGGACTCGCACTCTTAAAGGACGTTCCTCTCTTGATCATCCCCAAAGTTAGAGTAATTAGGGGGTGATCATTATTATTATAATAAGCTATCGATGTAGCTTTATCTTTGTATGTTAATCAACAAGTTTCTATTGCCTCTCTCACCACATCCTTTGACCAACGAGGGGGGGTGAGAGATGGCCAGGACGACCACCCTCGAATCTTAGAGATAGGATCACTCAATGGACTACTTTTGTTATGTAGTAGATTTATCTAGATAATCCGAGAATTTCATGGGTCCAGATGACATCAATGAGTGCTAGAGAATATGCATAAAACCAGGACTAGCTTTGGAATCCCTATAATAAGAAAGCACCTTTGTAGTTTGATTTAGGAGAGAGAGAGAGAGAGAGAGAGAGAGCAAACAGAAGTCCGATTTAGGAGGTTGAAGTCTGATTTAGGAGGTTTAGGTCATGGTTTAAAACAACGCCTTTTAAACGGTAACGCCCCAAGCCCGTTACATTAAAAACCGTTTTGTCGCTTAGATGGCCGTTAAAATCTGGGAGGAAACGGCCTCCTTTAAACCTTGGTTTACGTAATTACCTTTTGCTCTTTTAAGATTTGCTAATAAAGTGATTTAAGGAAAACGTTTTTGACAGTTCTTTCATAATTTAGGAGATCTAGTCACTTTACCTTTGCTAAACAAATTTTTCCTTCCAAAATTTGCAAGGCCCGTATGGACGGGGCACAGATTAGAATCGGTAGACAGCACAAAATAACATTGAAATTGTCATATTGGCCCCGCTACCATTTTGAGATCGTTTTCAAGAACACACAAAGGCCTCTTTTCTGTTTTTTTTTTTTGCTGATTCTTATCAGGTCCTCACTATAACTAAACCCGCTAAAATTTTACCGACCCGATAACCCGATAGCCATTTCAAGCACTGAACCACTTCGAACAAAATGCAAGCTTCGCTAAATACTTGAAAGAAACAATAATTAACCACAAATTCTAATCACCTATCTAAAATAAGTAAAAAACATTATCAATAAATGCCAAAGCATTATCACTCTAGTTCATGAATTTAACCTCATATTGTTCGCAGGTACCGAGGATTTTTACACCAACCATACCCTTTTGCCACTGAATTTCCCACCAAAATCTGAATCTTGAGAAAAAAGGGATGGGTTGAGATATCATACCATTTAAGGGGTTTGTTCTCCAAGGTCGACGCTTTGTCCTTTTTGTCAAAGGATGGTAGCAACCGTAGCAGCTGCTCCTTGGATCTCCTGGTCCAGTGGGTACACTCTATTCTCTACTTGGAGGCTTAGCTCAGGTAGAAGCCCCCTTTCCTTCAGCAACAATGTCATCCACCACCACCTTTACTCACAGTACACAATGAATTTAGAATAAAACAGGAAGAAACCAACATAAAACAATTCAAGATGCTAATTTACTAAAAACTTAAATAACGAAAGCATGTACCTGCTATCTCTTGATAGAGTTAAATGGAGAAATGAGATTTGTGCAGCTGATATATATAGTTGGATAAGGCTTGTGACGATGATCTGCCCTCTTGAGATACCAAACTGGATAGTCTTGCGGCTCCAACATTGCGAAATCCACAATATGCGTCGTGTTGACATAGGCAACCAAATATCGCTTACATTGCACAGTTTCAAACACAATGGGTTGCAGGATCAAGAGTGCTGGCACCCATAAGATATTTCCCCCATAGGTCATATGGTACCAAACCATGCGTCTGTAAATACAGCAAGCATAAATATACGATACTGCTTGCCACCCTATAGATGATAGATACAGATGCTTCCAGCCGCATCTTTTTCTAAAAAGAAATTATCCAACATCAGCTAAAAATTTTAATGAAGAAAAAACAGACCCAGACGAAGCTTACTATTAATAGAACAATATGCAGTAAGTTGGCTTTTATAAAGTAACATGGTATTTGTGCACTTTTGGAAGTACATCATTTTTCGCACCTAAACATTATAATTTTATCATCATCTTCTAAAATACAGGTTAATTAATTAATTCCTAATTCAGCCATGGATGGAAGGACAGAACATAAAGGTGTGACATAAAGGTAACCTATAAAATAAATAAATAAAGAACATAAGGTGTGACATTCTTACATCTACTATGACAGCATCCCCAAATCCAAAACCAAAAGCTGGAATGTCATCACCTCCAAACATAGAGAGAAGCTTGTCATATCTCCCACCACCACAAATGGCTCGTAACTTCCCTTCTTTGTCAAATCCCTGGACAAACAAAACAATGTTGTAAGAAAGGAAATGGTGCCTGCAAGCATGTCCAACATTTGTGTATCCTTGTCCACACACATATCATCATACTTATCAGGGCCCTATCGAAGGATTTTGAAGGAATGCAATTGCTGGTTTTTCAGCAATTATGTTTCAGTAAGGTTTGTGATATTAGGATTGTTATTTTTGTTTCTCCTTTATCAATTTTTTTGCCTGTTAATATGACAATAATTTTATGAATAGAAATATACTTTTGGTCATGGTTACCATGCTTAAGAATTTCTGATCCTCGAGTGCTATACTGAAGCTAGTCCCACTAGTACTATACCATTGCCACTCACTCGTGGAGCACTGCCCCACTGCAAAGAAAAAAGGTTTCTTCACTTCAATTGAAGCAACACCACGAAACATGCGGACAAAAAAGAAAATGGTAGCATCGTCCAAGGCTGATACTGTAGCATCATCATCCCTGGGTCCAGACCATTGGATGTTCTTCGAGATTTGTGTGGGGTGAAACTTGAGGACCATCAACCGCCTAGACCTAGGGACAACGAACGAGACGATGATAATACTGCCTGGAAAGAAATTGGTGTCTTCGCTTCACGTTTCTATAAAAAAATTCATGTTTACTCGCCAAATAAAATAAAGGAGGGAAGAACTAAAAGATAAATCTAACCTCAAAGACAATTCCAGTGTAATAAGCAAGGCTACGTACAACAGATGCATCAAATTGAATCCATCAGAATAACCAAAATTTTCAGCTAGTGACAAGAGCTGTTTTAATTTTTAAATCAGCACAACAGCATCCCATGCAGCTCCAAGTATCTCTACATAGCACAAATATAAGATAAAAATGGAAAGATTACTTTAATGACAAGAAAAACAGAATTTTATCTATCACCACTCTTTTCCTTCAGATGAGAATTTCAGGTAACTTTTAAGGAAAAGAAGTTGAACTTCATCATTGAAAAGAAAAAACGATTCAGTTAAATATTAGGATCCCATATGCATATCAGGAAGCCCTTCTTCATACGGATATCATAGTGCATTACTGCCAATGAGCAGGCCGACTTCTTGTTACAACACCTGTACATAAGGCCTCTTTTATACATCTCGAACTCTTCTTAATTTCTTTTATGACTTCGATTTTACTCGCCATTTCCCAAAAATATAACAGTAGGGCATTACATTGGTACCACACCAGCACCTCTATCAAGGTTTTAAAACAGCAAACCTTCCAATTTGGACAATGACTTAACAGACAGAACTTACAGTAGCTCCTCAATAGCTTCTTCTGATATTCCAGCTGGTTTCCAGCTGGTTTCAACTCTCTCAATCTCATCCATGGGAATCTTTTCCATCTGTTTCCAGATTAAGAAAATAGGAGCATAAAAAACATGCAGGGTTGCATCTATGACTGTGCAACGCCATTAAGGCGTTGCTTGCAGCATTTCTTATTAAATATTTCATTTATCATTGATGTTGGTTTGTCATCCAACTAGGTCAAGTGAGTTTATTACACGTTCAGCTATTTGATAGTTACCAATATGTGGACAACTAGTCATGGTGTTTGGAACAAATGGATCTTTACTAGGCACGTATCATACTAATCAAGTACCTCAGGAAAACCATTCAGACGAAGTGATTGCCACCTTCCCACGATTGATGTCTTCATGTAAACTGGTGCTCTTGGTTTACAGCAACAGACTAATGAATCTCTTACGATAATCTTCGGGAATTAGTTTAAATGAAACATGTGCTGACGCATATGAGCAGATTATGACATGATACATGCTAGATTAGTTACACAGTTACTGTGAGTGTACCAGGCACGGTCATTTGTGCTAAGTTTAATGACATTAACTTACACCCTTGTGCCCTGGATCTAGGTTTGTTTTAGAAAAGAATAACAGTCCATCAACTCAACATGTTACACTTTTGAAATACGGTAACATCTCAAATTTCTCCAAGCTGTTATATGTATCCTATTCCTAAGAGAGAATTTTCTCCAAGCTGTTATGAACATAAGATCTGTAGTACTTCCATATACTGGAAGAGTAAACTTCTAACACAAAGCAATATCAAAACTTAGATCAAATTGTTTGCATGTAAATGAATATTAGAACTGGATTTAAAAGCAATATCAATCACACAAGTCTCATTTGCCCCAAAACTCATGTAGCAATAATTCTCCAGAAGAAAAAGCACTTGAAGTCCACCCACACTATTTCGAGCCAATACACTATTTCAAGCCAATACAATTCAGTTAGAAATTATAATTTAAAACGACTAAAATGTAAACAAGGTTCTTGATAAACTCTCGTTGTCCATATTAGATATCATAAGGAAGATCCGCTTACATGTTTCGGCTAGAAACTTTAGAGCCCACATCTGATGCTGTGATCCCAAGTCACTTAAAAATGTGAATGGAAGATATTGTTTCAGCTTATAACAGAGAGGACTGACAGTTAAGATTGGGAACAAACTCTGATAAAATGAAGCTATAAACACAAAATCCAATAATGTGCATGACTGATGCATAGTCCCAGCTTGAGCGTTTCACTAGCTAGTCCATGATTGGTTCTTTTGCTCCAACTTGAGTAAGAGTGAGTAGTCCTACAATCTACAAAGTTGTATATGCAATATAGTAACTAAAACATATCTCAGGGACTAAAGAAGATTAAATAGTCTTGGAGCAAGAAAAAATGAGAGGGAGAAGAAGCTTGAAAGAGGGAGTAAAGAGACGGAGCATCACACACTAGTGAACACATATAAACTGATTAGATTTTAAATATTACTTCATAAGAAGCTTCCTAGCCACTCTCACTTTCTGACTACATTGAGAATGCCTTCTTCAACCAACAAATGGGAATTCTACAAAAATTCCTTAGGCTTCTACCATTAAAATAAAGTTTTGCAGCAAATTGCCAACAGAACATCATAATTATCTGGTGATGTATAAAAGAAAAACCATCGCAGCTTTCAAGATGGACCATGTGGAGGTTTCTAATAGACACTACATGAGAAAAGGAATGGCTCTTGAAGAAATCCAATAGCATTATGAATATGCTTGGCATGGTGGTAGATAAGAAAGCATGGACAATTGATATTCTGAAGTCATGCTACAAACCAATTCAATGATTTCCAAAAACATAATAAAAAATGATATGGACACGTGTTGATGTCTGACACGAATGCGAAGTATTCGACATAGCACCTTAGAGAAGCCTGAAACATAGACACGTCTGCATAGTTGTAATGGTTATTACCGTTAGGATTAGGTTTAAAGATTCAAAGAGAGAGAAGGATGTCATGTGTAGGTCACATGATTCCATAAATCTTATTTATATGAGAACCATCTTACATAGACAAATATACCCTTCATACTGAGAGGTATTTAATGAACTACCCTTTACATGTAGAAATACGAAGTAATCTACGTATATGATAAAACTCTCCCTCAAGTTGGTGCATAGATATCTCTCGTACCCAACTTGATAAAACACCTGTGAAGTTGCTAGCAAGGAACTCCCTTAGTAAACACATCGACAACTTACTCATCTGTCTGCACGAAAAGAGTACACACCTCCCCAGAGACAATCTTCTCCCTGATGAAGTGGCGATCCACTTCAATATGCTTGGCCCGATCATGTTGAACAGGATTATGAGCAATGTTGATAGCAGCTTTGTTATCACAATACAAAGTAACTGAACCCGAGACAGGGAATCCTAGTTCGGCCACTAGGATTTTCAACTATAACATTTCACACAAACCATGGGCCATTGCCCTAAATTCTGCTTCAGCACTGGATCTAGTAACCACATGTTGCATATTGCTCCTCCGAGTAGCCAAATTACCCCCGACGAGGGTGCAGTACCCTGAGGTAGATCTCATATCATCTTTGGCACCTGCCCAATCTGCATCAGTGTAAGACTCTATCCTCATGTGACCATTCTTCTTAAAGAGTAGGCCTCGACCATAAGCAGACTTGAGATACCTCAAGATCTTGTGAGCTGCCTCCAAGTGGATGTCCCAAGGTGAGTGCATGTATTGACTGATAACACTCACGTCATATGCAATGTCTGGTCTAGTCAGGGAGAGATAAATCAATATCCCAACTAGTATCTGAAAGCTCCCTATCTCCCTGAAGAAGTTCACCCCCATTATCACCCAACTTGTGATTCTGCTCTATAGGAGTCTCCACTGACTTCGCTCCCAGCTTCCTAGAATCTCTTAGCAAGTCTACAACATACTTCCTCCGAGAGATGAAGATCCCTTGGCTGGATCTTGCAACCGCTATGGCAGAAAGTATTTGAGAGGTCCTAGATCTTTGGTCTCGAATTCTTCTACTATGTGACCCTTTAACTTAGCCACTTCCGCTGTATCACTCCCTGTAAGAATGATATCATCAACGTAGACAATAAGGGCGGTAGTGCTCCTCTCTTGATGCTTGACAAACAATATGATCAGCTTGGCTCTGAGTGTAGTCTAGCTTCTTCACTGCTAAAGTGAATCTCTCAAACCAAGCTCTCAGCGACTGTTTAAAGCCATAAAGATCCGTTCTCAGTCTGCACAGTTTTCCACCGGTGGTACTGGTAACACAAATATCTTGCAAAATTTTACATGTGCTTGGTAAATGGATCAATGCAAAAGTTTGTTGTTTGGGTTTTTTAACATCACCAATTGACATTTTTTTTAACGATAAAAGATGTGCATTAAAGAAGGGCTGAGGGAGCCCAAAAAAACTGTACAATAGACCAAAAGAAAAGGAGAAGCGTAGAGCGAAAAACCCCTAAACCCAAAAAAGCAAGAGCCCCGAGAAAAGCACTTCGATTACATAATCATTTTATCGCATCGAAAAACAAAATCTTCAAATCTGAACTTTCTGAGCTCTGAAATAGCTGATCATAAATGTTATTTATCATATTATGTACCATGTAAGGCCCACTCAAATATTATTATTGTGGGTCCCACTGTAATTTAAGTGTATGGAGCCCACTTAAATCTTGTCGTGGTTACTATGGTCCCACCCAATCATACATGTTATTCATAATTAATTATAATACTAAGTTTAACTTGTTGACTAGTTTGGTCTCCTATCAAGTTGATTACGTCTAGCTAAGTTCAAAGTACTAAATCCAAACTTTGTCCTATATCGTTAAAATTCATCGTCACGTTTATTATATTAGGTTTTAAACGCCTACTTTTATGATTTAAAAATCATCTCTTACAGATGGTTGAAGGAGAAGGAAGAGGTATAAGTGAATGACATATAGGATGGGAATATGGTATCCAAATTAGAAATAATGCTACTAAGTGTATCTTTTGTAACAAAGAGATGCATGGAGGTGTCACATGATGGAAACAGCACATTGCAGGACTTGTGATTGATGTATAAAATTGGACATCTTGTCCATTAGAAGTTAGGCAAAGAATGAGACAATATATGACAAATAAAAAACAAAAAAAGGTAGAGAAGGAGAATAAAAAATAGAGTAGCTGAGACCCTAGGTTGGTCTACTTCTTCAAGCACTATGGGGAGATATAACGAAATGTCTGAAGATGAATTTGAGAGAAATACTAGGTACACCATGGAAGAAAGTCGACGCGTACAATGGGAGGCTGATCAAAACAGGAGATTCTCAGTCTCAGGCCCATCTACTAGAAGGAGTACTAGTATTCGTTGAAGTCAAAGTGTTCAAGATACCATAGAAATTGACCCAGGAAAAGGATATCAGCCCCCCTCCGATGGAAAGGCATGAAGGGCCAATTGATCGCTATGTTTATTGGACACAATATGCTATACAGAAAATGTTGAAAGATGTCTGATCCAAAGAAATTGGGAACAAACTAAAGACAACGGTGTCAAAGTTTTTTCATTTTAACCGCATACCAACTAATGCAGTTGGTTCTCCATTCTTTCAACCTGTGTTAGACACAATTGCAGAATGTGGCATGAGTGTAAAGAGGACGACTCCATATGAAATCAATCGGCCATTTCTTAAAGCAGAAATCAATGAACTAAACTCATGAATCAGAAGTAGAAAGAAAAACTGGCCGACATATGAGTGTGCAATAATGTGCGATGGATACACTTCAAGTACAAGGCATTCTTTAATTAACTTCATGGTCTACTATAATCGATAGTCTGTTTTTCATAAGACAATCGATGCAACGGGTAAAACAAAGAACTCGAACTATTTATTTCATCTAATGAATGATGTGATCGAAGAAATTGAAGTCTAATGTGGTACAAATGGTGACTAATAATGAAGCCTCTTTTGTGAAGGCTGGTGAGAAATTAATGAATAAGAGACAACACTTATTTTGGGCATCATGTGTAGCCCATTGTTTAGATTTTATGCTTGAGAAGATAGGGAAGAAGTCTTCAGTGCAAAATCTCGTTTTCAACGTAAAGATTACAACATTTATTTATAACCACAATAAGCTCGTAGCATTGTTTAAAGAACTAAACAATAATCGAGAGTTAATCCGTCCTGCTGCTACTCGATTTGCAACAAATTTTATAACTCTTGAAAGCCTGGTAAATAGTCAAACATCATTGAAGTCTTTATTTTTGCATGAGCAATGGGTAAATTTAAAATTTGGTCGTGCAAAATAAGGTATAGCAAGGAAAGTCTCAAATTTTGTTTTTGCTTAAAATTTCTTCATCAAAGCTCGTGACCTTGTCAAAGTTTTAGAACCTCCTGTTAGAGTTCTAAAGTTAGTTGACAGCGAGACAAAGCCTAGCATGAGTTTTGCTTACGAAGTTACGAGGCAATGGATCGTGCCAAAGAAGTCATCCAATTGATTGCACCCAAGAGTTACAGAAGTTATTGGAAGATTATAAATAAGAAATGGGACAAGCAGCTGCATAAAGACTTACATGCAGTGAGTAATAAATTTATTTTCCAAATTATGCATATGAACTCTATTTAACTTAATTTTATTAGATTAACATCATACATGAAACATAGTATTATTTGAACCCCCAATTTCGATATCGTGAGGACTTCGTTGAGACTACTGATTTAGTAAAAGGCTTCAATCATGTGATTGTTAAGCTGGAGTCGAACATAGATGCCATGACTAATGCTTATAATGAAGTTTTTATAAGTTTAAAGTGAAGTTTTTGTTCGATACTCATTTCTTATATATAACATATATACTAATGCAATATGAGGATCTGTAGATAAGCCTATTTACAAGTGCTCAAGGCTCATTTGGGACATCGCAAGCTATTCATAGTAGGACTAGATCTCAGCCAGGTAGGTATTATATTTTGTGGATTAATTTGAAAAACTACTTGTGAAAATGAGGATTAAGTTCAATCTAACGAATGTATAATTTTCTTTAGGTGCATAGTAGCATATGCATGGGTATGATGCTCCCAATTTGAAGAAGCTTGCAATGAAAGTCCTAGGTCAGACAACTTCTAGTTACGAGAGAAATTGGAATACATTTTCTCTAATCCACAACAAAACTCCCAATCGTCTAAAAATAAAGAGGCTGGAGCTATTAGTCTTTGTTCCTTATAATATGAAGCTGCGGGTTCGACACCTAACAAGGCAAGCGGAGCAAGAGAATTGGTTTGATCCAATTAATTTGGATAACATCTTCGTCAATGATGACCCATTGACAGAATGGGTTGAGAACACATCCAATGGTAATGGACGTCCCATGTTCAAGCCCAGATAAACCTACTTACCAGATCCATGGGTGGCTGATCAAATCAGGATAATTGATGGTGATGCTGAGATTGAAGTTGATGGGGCAACTGCTCATTCAAGTTCATCAACACCAAATAATGAAAGCAAAAATGAAGACGACGAAGATGATGACGATTGTGGTGGTGGTGGTGGTGGTGGTGGTGGTTGCGATGGTGGTAGTGGTTATGGTGGTAATGCTACAGAGAGGCAGCCCTTAAGCCAATTCACATGCAAACAATTTTTTGAAGTTGCCACGCAAGAGAGTGACCATGGTGCAAGAAATCCAAGTCAAGCAATGCTATCTCGCATTAGGAGTTTTAGAAGGCAACGTACCCAGCAAAGTAGGCAAGAATATAAGAACTTCGATAATAGTTTCTCTTCAAAAAACCAAGAGAGTGTTGACATGATTGAGAGAGGGATGCAAACAGTTCATTTTGGTGAGTACGGACTTGATCGAGGAGCTCAATCATCTAATACTTCCACCTATGGCCCGCAATCACATCACGAATGGACAAGGACCTGTGTATCGTCCTATCTTTCTTTTCCCAGAAAGCCATCATCCATATCCATATAGACCATACCATCTTCCGTACCCATACCCTTACCCACGCCGAGACTTTGAATGATTGATGTAGTTTTTGTTTTTATCTAAATTCTATCAAGTACTTTGGAGTTTGGACTTTGTTATTGTAAATATCATTAAGTATTCTAGATGTAATTATCATAAAGTCCATTGTAGTTGTTATTGCAAAACTCGTTATGTATTAAAAAATTCTAAAATTTGTTTACTATTCTAGATTTATTGCAAAACTTGTTAATTACCATAAATTACAAGTTTTAAAACTTGTTAATTATCATAAATTACAATTTTTTATTTTCTGGCTTTTTTGTGAAATTTCAGTCGGAATTTGAAATTTCGGTCAAAATTTCAAAATTTTCTTCATTTCAACATTTTCCAAAGTTTCACACGAAATTTCGGTCACTGCTCACCGATATGGCATGTAAAACCGAAATTTTAATCATTGGGCTGCGGGTTCAATACCTAACAAGGCAAACAGAACGAGAGGATTGGTTTGATCCAATTAATTTGGATAACATTTTCGCCAATGATGATCCATTAACAGAATGGATTGAGATCACAGAGCCAATGGTAATGGATGTCCCAAGTTCAAGCCCAGATGAACCTGCTCAACCAGATCCATGGGTGGCTGATCAAACTAGGGAAATAGATAGCAACGTTGAGATTGAAGTTGGTAATGAGACAACTGTTCATTCAAGTTCATCGACACCAAATAATGAAAGCAGAAATGGAGACGACAAAGATGATTAAGACAACGAGGTTGACGAAGATGATGCCGGTGGTGGTGTTGGCGGTGGTAATGGTTATGGTGGTGGTGGTTGTAGTGCTACAGAGAGGCACTTTGAGACTTGTGGCAGTGGTATTAGGATTTATGACCTTTGGGATTTGTGCTCTAGATATTTGCTAATATTTTATGGTCTAAATCTATGTTATTACTTTTTGAAATTAAAAAAAAAAAAAAAAGATAAGTAAGCATTGCCTAAAATGTTTAAGTTCTTTTTTTTATCTTAATAAATTTCGAGTTTTTTTTTAAATTTCATGTAAAATTTCATTTTTCGTGAAATTTCCAAAGTATCCTACAAAATTTCAAAATTTCGATTTCAGCCTTCACCGAAATGGCATGCGAAACCGCAATTTTAAACCTTTATTATACACGTGCTTATACCACTATGCACTTAAAAGAAATATTAAATTTCTAAGATTGAAATTAACTCATTCTCACAAAAACTTCTCAAAGTAATTCACAAAATGTAATGCTACCTGGCTGAAATCAAGTCGTACTATTAATGGCTTGTGACGTCCCAAACAAGCTGTAGCCCGTAGGCGCTTGTAAATAGGCTTAACTACAGATCCTTACAGTGCATTAATGTATATGTTACGTATAACAATGTCAATGAGCATGAAATATATACATAACTTTAAAACTTTGGTCTAACTTTCAAGTTTCTATCTTTATTCAAGATTCAAAAGCTGTGAGTTTTTCTGCTTTTTTTCTCTTTTCACAAACTTTTCAACTTGATTGGATTGGGTACTGCACAATCAGCAAGATTCGCGGGATTTTATTCGATATCTCTGAAATTTCGTGAAAAATAATGTATTCTTTTGAAAAATTTAATCAATTTCAACGAAATTTTAGAAGGAAAAAATGATATTTTGGTGATTTTTAATTTTTCATATGGGTTTGTCCGAAATTCCGGACATTTCAGCATAAATTACCTTGGAACAGATTATTGTTTGATACTAAAATCAAGTGTCTAAAATTGGCACTTAACAGGCTCAAGTTAATAAGGTTCTCAAACTCATCCACACGTAGATACAACACAGTATCCACAACATTGTGCAATCCAAAAAAAAAAAAAAACTTTCATTTCTGTTTATCTTATATTAAAAGAAGCATACCTGATCTCTAACTTCCTCCCCGGCTTTTCTAATAAATTGTGCTTCAGATTTGAGTACTGGAAAATTAACCTCTTCAAATCCGAACAAACGAACAACCTTGATAACCAAGGGACAACAATCAATAAAAGGTTGAAACCCAAACTAAAACAAACAAAATGAATCTTACCTCTCTGAAACTCTGAGACAGCCAGGTTCGTAGACGCATATCCTCGGAAGGGAAATCCCTCGTTCCTTTCGGAGGATTGATGTCGACCTTCAGCGAGACTTCGACGACGGACGACGATGACAGGCTCGAGACCTACCTTCACCGCCATTGTCGGGTGAATTCAAGCTCGGAGATTGTATGATGATTATGAGCGATTTCTAGGGTTTGAGAGATGGAGAGTTGAAGAATGAAGAATGTGCGATTTTGGTTTAAGCCTTTAGGGAGACGGAGTGGGATGAGAGAGAAGCGTTTAGGGTTTGAGAAAAGTGTTTGAGATTGAGAGGGACGTTCAGGCGAAGAGTTGAGAATGGTGGAGCGTTTGAAGAAAAGGTTGAGAAGTGGGTGAAGGATAAGTTCGGTGACGCTTGCGGGCATGGTGACGTATCTCCCTCTCCATCTCAAGATTTTCAACCGCGAAAGATTTCTTGAGCGAGATACAAAATTAGGAGCAGATCTTTGCTGACCACCGACGGTGGAAGCCCTTATGGCGGTGGTACGCCTCTTAGAGGCGAACGGATGTTTGCAGTGGATTTTTGAAGATTGTGGCGCGATTATTGGCCAATGCTTCGCTGCTTTAAAAATCCGCTGCTTCAAAAACTTTCTCCAATCTACAAACCAAAAAGTAGATTTTTAGTTTGTAGGTCCCCAGGCCGAACATCTATACGGTCAGTGTCCTCTGAGAAATTGCCACGTGGCTTATATTGTGGGTGATCAAATTAGTAGTAAAACTTTGCAGACCGCCCACAAAATGAACCAGGTGGAATATTCTTAGAGATTTCCGACCTTATGGATCTTTGGCCCAACCCTAATGGACAGT
Organism: Euptelea pleiosperma; assembly: GCA_035048495.1. Taxonomy (NCBI): domain Eukaryota; kingdom Viridiplantae; phylum Streptophyta; class Magnoliopsida; order Ranunculales; family Eupteleaceae; genus Euptelea; species Euptelea pleiosperma. The sequence continues at coordinate 40,760,969 of CM068544.1, read as the reverse complement.
CAGACCATAGTTCGAAATCTCGGGATTGGTCCAATGTAGAATGGGATGGGCTCATCTCTCCCGATGCAAAGTGAGACTCCTTTGTGAAACAGTGATCTCGGGCGAGACAGCCTGGTTAAGATTGGATTGGTGGGCTCCAATCTCGAACCAGATCACCATATCCAGAATGGGATCAGCCGAGATTTTGAATCACGATTCAAACCCAAAATTAGCTTGATTAGTGATTTCTATCATTCTATGTGTTGGATTGCAGTTGTTTTTATAGGTTTATTTTTTTAACCGTATATTTTGAGCATTATTGAACATTATTTGGAGTACAAACATCCAAAGGTTTGAAATCACTAATTAGGATGATTTTTGGTTTGTAGGACCAGCTAGGGATTGGCCAAACAACCATATGGTCATCATTCTGATGTGCCATGTGTTTTACATTGTTATCGGTCAGCAACATCCTTTACTGCCCCGGTAAGAAAAATTTTACTCCAAAATTAAGTTAGGTCTATTAAGACTTAAGAGATCCACGGGTCCACGAAACAACTGCAAAGAGTAAAATATTGAATCTACTGGTGAAAGGGCTTAACCGTACATAATTTTGTCCGGTTAAAAGCCTTAACATATTGAGTCCGTCTAGAGCTACACCCATTTCTTACATCTAGTTCTTACACACGGGGGGTGGGACCCACATGGAGAGATCATGTTGGACAATCCAACCACACAATGAGTTTTTCATGCTTTGGTTACCCTCTCACCAAAAATCAGGAAAATTCAACATTCCTAATCTCATGAAAAATAGACTTTAATTTGAAAAATCCAGACCATCCAATTAAACCATTATTTTGAGTCAATTTTTTATTTGTTTGGCAACGTCGAAATGACGTGATTTTTGGTGATGATGATCATCATGGCAAGAACAGCTCAATGTATGGTTGTATTGTCCAAGGTGATCTCCATGTCGGCCCCACCCCCTGGAGTAAGAACATGATGTAAGAAATGGGTGTAGCTCTAGAAGGATTTTCTTTACTAATTTCCAGCTAAAACCTGGGTTGGGCCCGGGGGAGGCTTCCATGCGCCAAGGCCGTATAGAGCAAACAAAACGGCCATGCTCAGTGCTTGCCACGTCGGTGAAAAAGCAAAAAAGAAAGATAAAAAAATCAAAACCGACAAACATGGGTTTTGCTTGCTTTATACGGCCCTAACGCATGGAAGCCTCTCCTCTAGTGTAGTTAACCAGTGATGTAACAAGGTATACCTGAGATATTTTCATTTGCCGAAGCGACAATTTTGGTAGTCACCGCTGCCATCTGGACGCAATGACCGCATAGATGTTTAGCCAACCCCTTAATAGACATTCTTACCAAAAATCAGCTTGTTTAATGATTTTTAGCCGTTAGTTTTAGTACTCAAAAAATGATTGCATTCAACGGCTATAAGAACGCCTTAAAAAGTTCTAAAAAATGCTAAAATCTAACGGTTATAGATTACCAATCGGGGTGATTTTTGGTGTGTATATCCACCAAAGGGTGGGATAAACATCCATGCGGTCAGTGAGGTCAGTGGACCCAGATGACACTGGTGAGTAACAAAAATCGTGCTTCCCCATTTGCTACAGTTTCAGGCATACCTTGTTACATCTTTTTTCTAGTTAACCAGCATATCTGGTAAACTACACTGATGCCATAGAACCGGTAATAATTTAGTATAACAGTTCCTTAACGCTAGCCGTCAGATTTGAAGTTTAAAGACACAAGGTTCATCCAAGAGGTGGCCCCGAGTAGTTGTTGAATTGCTAGTAACCGACCGTATATTTTAGTTGCTTCAGTTAGACTGATCACCAAACCTTAAGGATATAGTAAGCTGAATTATAAGGTGCACCTATGTGCAATACGCTACGAAAAATCCCAACCGCTGGAATGGTTTGTTCACCCAGATCTGTGGTGTGGATCCCTGTGATTCTCCAGCGCATAATATGCCTTACCCAATCTATTAAAACTCATTCAGCCACACCTCTTGAACCGATATTTTGGGTGAACTGACATTTTTAATTTTTTTTTCATTAGGCAGTGCAGGTACTATATATCATAATATTTTTCGGGGTACTTATTGAAGACGATGCATATTCTCATCATATTGGTTTATTCAATCAGTGGACCCATATAAGAAAACCTATCTTCTAACTTATGTAGGTAAGCATCAGCTTGATCGAATGATTTTAACGATTTGATAATCATGCCTTGTTCTATGAAATGTCACCCGGCGTCCAGGGAGAATACAATTATTGAGTTGGGCTTGAGGCTTCAGCCCAACCCAAGCCAACCCTAAGCAAACATAACATACACACACACACACAATCTAAGACATTCTTGAGAAAAATTCAAGGAAGTGACGACCCACTGCAAGAGATGTATCACAACACCAATGGCTTGACTTCAATTTTATATGCCAAGGTGACGAGCAGTTGAAAAGCTCATGGTTGCAACTTGAGCCCGACGGGTCCATCCCTAGTCCATAGAAAATTTGCTGTATATTATAGAATTGAAGTTTAAGTATCCATGCTACCATTCGAAGTTTGGTTGGTGAAGTGCCCATATTTAAGTGCAGATAGAACCGGGGGTTGTAACTTGGACAAACCTAACCTGCATCCAACGAGCCAAACCCAACCTCAAGTTTAAGCTCAGGGCTTGGTTTCAGAGCCCAGCCAAGAATCGAGTTGGGCTCGGGCTAACAACCTTAGCCAACCTGATCCCAACCTCTATTATATATATATATATATATGTATATGTATATAAAATCTTTTGTAACTATATTGCATATTAACGCCCAAAGTGACTAACCCCAGTTGGGCTTGGGCTTGGGCTTGGGTAGCTCAGGTTGACTCCTAATATTTGGAATTTATTTTCGAAATGACATAATGGGGTTGGAACCTTGCCAGTTACGGCCATTTTTAGATCGTACAACTTACTATAAACTTTTCTTTATGCATGATGCACGTTTATTTTTATTTTTATTTTTTCTTCCTTTTAGCCTACAACTAATTGGATCCCATTATGTCTTTAAAATGTGTTTCATGATCCGCTAGTTCGGACCTTCGAATTGATGGGCACAAACTGAAATACTTAAAACGTGGGATATCAAGGAGTAGAACTTCGGTCACAATGGATTGTGACCGAAGCCAGTGACAATGGTCACAACATGAGCCACGTGGCACACTATTAGAGGGCACCGACCGTATGGATGTTTGGCTAGTCCCTCGGTGGACCTGCAAACCAAAAATCAGGCTGATTAGTGAGTTCTTAGCATTTGATTGAAGTTATTTTCATGGGTTGATTTTAACAGTAGGAATTTGAGCATTATTGAGCGTTATTTGGGTGCAAAGATCCAAAGGTTGTAAATCACTAATCAGACTGATTTTTGGTTTCAAGTCCACCGAGGGACTGGCCAAACATCCATATGGTCAGTGCCCTCTTATATCGTGTCACGTGGCTCGTATTGTGGCCATTGTCACCGAAGTTTTACTCAAATACCAAGAGCTAATTTTTGGCTTGCAAGGAAACTATAACTTCTCTCGACCACTCAAATATCATAACCTTATTGATTTTTTCGTTGTCATATTAACAAAGGAATTGACCTAAGCACGAGAAATAATTTAGCTACGCCATAAGATGCTGCTTCTAGAAAGAAGAAGCAAAAGTCAATAATCATCATAACGTCTTGAACGAAATACTTGGTGTGGGGACAAGAATCATATTTTGCCGATCGACTCTGTTTAGAGTTATATCTTCTATAAAGATAAACATCTTTAAATATTTTTTACTACCTCAATCCATGTTATTTTTAACCTTGCAAGTTGCACCAAAGTGTTAATTCTCACTAGCGTTATCCATGGTTTTCGTTGAAATGACAAATAAAGTGTTTAACAATTAAACCAAGTAGAACGTCATCCAAGCTTGAGTCAATCCATAAGATCGCATTTGCTTTTCGGAGGGTTGGATTTCTATCTCTATTGAAAGGTTTCACCTTCTTTAGTTGGAACATATTTTTACGTTTTTCAAAATTAGAACCAACACTTATTGCTCTGCGAGGCATCTAGGAATAACCTAGTAATGAAAGTCCATAAACATACTTTTTAATGTAGGATGAAAGAACATAGGAAAGAGAAAGTTAAGTTGTTGATATAGCGTTATGCATGAAGAGAGTGCCATGTCAACATGATGTAGAGGAGAGAGAAGATGGTGTTCACTTCTCTACTTAAATATAAATATATAGGTGGGTTAAAGTCAAATATGCGTAAAACAAGCAAAAAAGCAGCCTAGGAAGAAACACAACTTATATACCTTCTACGACCAAATAGAGTTTAGAGATTCGATACCGGTCTACCTGGACAAACCTAGCCCTATATTCAAACACCCACTTGATGATAGTCAAAATGGTGGAAACACCCGCCCACCCCATTCGAATACTTTTCGGATACGAATTCAGATATTGATATATCCAATTCGATAATATCTGATCTAATATATTTTATAAATATTATTATTATAAAATAATTATAATCAGATTGCTTTTGTCGAGTAGCTGGACCCGGACAAATCGGGTTTGAATTCAAATATGGATTCAAGATATGGAATCAAATTTGGATATCAAATAATTTTTTGGATTAACATTTAAATATTTTTATGCTCGATTAAAAAAAAATATCCCATTAACAGCCGTACATATAATTTTGAGCAGCCCCCCTCCCTCTAGATGTAACCATCATGTATTTGAATGCACCTTGTTGCGGTGTTCGAATTTATGCAGTTCAGGTCGCTGTTGACAGCCCTACATATATTTTTTAGCAGCCCCCCCCTCCCCCTATGTGTAACCATCCAATTCACCAACACTACTGATGTCGTTGAATCCATCTTGTTGCGGTGTTCGAATTGGTTCAGTTCAGGTCGCTGCAACGCAAGTGGCTAGAAGCATAGAACAAGTCAAAAGGGGTGTCTTGTCAAATTGCTTCATTAATTATAATCCATTTTCACTTTTCTTACTAACCCCATTATTGTTGCGTTCTTCTTGAACTAGGACATAGATTTGGTTGGCTAGAAGATTAGTTTTAATGATGGGGAGGCGGAAAGAATTAGTGGGGAAATAAAAATGTTTTTAAGTGTAGAAGATTTAGGGACACACAGGGAACCAAAACGGAAATTGACTGAAAAAGGTAAGAGACAAATATGTAGAGAGAGAAGGAGAGGTGAGGTTTTCAAATATTTTAATTTCTGTAAAAGCATCCTCTATTCTCATTCAGCATTATGAATCGACCAACATGCTCATCAAAAAATCTAAATCCCCACCGTAAATACGGGTGTCGGGTGTCAACGGGTGATTAACCGATTACCTGACAAGACCCGATAGGAACATTATTGGGGTCGCAACTTGTCAAGTCTTTGGGAGGTAATTCCGAAAAGACCTGGGTTCGGTCCTGTTCTTACCTTTTGGGGTAATAAATGTTTACCAATCAAAAAAACAAAAAAAAGTCTACCTGAGCCAAATGGACCAAACGCAACCTCGGTCCGATCTTGATTTCTGGCATTTTATAGCCCGCCATGACTAACACAAGTTGTGCTCTTAAGCAGAGGCTTGAGTAGCTACGGTTGACCCTCAACCAGCCCAAGTTGCACCCTTACCAAACACTGATGTAGTTAGGGGCACAGTGGAACGCGGACCAAACGACCCGTTGACACTAAGATCCTCCCATATTGAATGGAGTGTTCTCATCAATCAACTTTACATATGCAGTAAACTGATTAACTCTAGGGGCGGCACGTGCAGTGATTATATGGGCATCATCGGCGTTAACGACTGATTGCACTATGAGACCCGTGACGCACTCTTAGAGACCACGGGATGTTTGGCACAATCCTAGGTGGATCTACAAACCAAAAATTAGCTAGATTAGTGATTTCTAAGCATTGGATTAGAGTCGGTTTCTTGGGTTGATTTTATCCGTGTAATTTGAGCATTATTTGGGGGTACAAATATTCAATAGGTCCACCAAGCGATGGGCTCAACATCCATACAATCAGTGGCCTCTAAGAGTGTGCCACATGGCTCATATTGTGTGGTCACTCATTATCGGACATCAGCACACTGAACAAATCTGTGAATACGAGTGTTGTGTGAGCTGCATGCCCCAGCCCACTTTTTGGCTTTAAAGTAGTAATAGATGGGAATAAATTACAAGTTCCAGATTCTGCCAACCACAGGATCCAAATCAAGGGGAAACCCATTATTTATCAATTTTGCTTCTAAATACCGTTATAACAGCCATTATAACGGGCCAATTAAGGCACATCTGAATTAATAAAAAGGTTAGAATATTATTTTTTTTTTAATCAGTGATTTACAACCTTTGGATCTTTAAAGCTCAATAATGCTCGAATTCCTACCGTTAAAACCAAACCAAGAAAATAACTTCAATCGAATGGCTTAGAAATCACAAATCAGGCTGATTTTTGGTTAAGAAGTCCACCGAGGGACTGGCCAAACATCCATACGGTCAGCATCCACTCAGAGTATGCCATGTGGCCTATATTTTGCATTGTGACAGAAGCATCTGTCAGATCGCTGTGACAGAAATTTTTAGCCCCAATTGATTGAATGTTGCAGGAAAGAGAAATCAGTCAATCAATCAATAAAAAGTGAAGAGCATCTACTTGATGGAATTTGGACCCCATTGTCTGTTTAAAGGTGTTTGGTTGATCCACTGGTTTGGACTTTGGAGCTCCGAATTGATGGCTCACGGGCACAAACTGAAATACAAAGATGGGATGTGAAGACTGAAGAGTAACTTTTTGCTGTAGAGCTGTTTTTTATGCAGGATTGCGCGTCCAATCCAAACCTAACACCAGAAGAACTCGGTTAACTCGGGTCAGATTAATTAACTTGGATCAGGTTAGATTGACTTCTTTTTGTGAACATCTCATATCTTGATTGGACTGAGCAATCTTACAACAAAAAAGGCTATGATGCAAAAATCCACTCCCCCCATTTTTTGAAAAATCGGCTTCTATAACTAGAATAACGGCCATTATAAGGATAACACCCCAACACCATTATATTATTTTTAAAATAATAATATAACCGCAATTAGAACGTGTTTGATTGCACGTGAAAATTTTGTGAGAAAATACATCTGGGAAATTTCTTAAATGACTGATCGATTGCAACTAAGAACACATATTTCAATCATGTGACAAAATAAAGACGTATTTTCATGGTGAAAATGCATTCGGAGCTTACTATGCAAGGAAAATTATACATATTTAAAATGACTTGGTAGGGAAAATTATACAGATTTAAAATGGCTTATCTAATAATAAATAGTTGTGTTTTCTCAATGAAAATGCAATTCTAAAGGTGCCAACTTGCTGAGTTAGTAAAGTTTGTGGGTGATGATACTATAGACCTAAGTTCAAACCCGCTTTCACCGGGTTACTGATCTCTTTAAAAACAGGTGTAACTACCAACAAAAAAGAAAAATACAATTTTCTCACTTGGCAGTCAAACACGCACTTATTGATATGTTCAGAGTTTTGGTAACCAACTTAAAATAAGTATTCAAAATTTCTAAATTACAAAGACTTATTTTAAGTCCTCATACCTTCACCTAATGCGGTAAGTGAAATATATTTTTAAGATATTTTAAGATTCTCTTTTAATACCAACAATGTTTTTTTTTTTTTTTTTTCTGAAAACTCTCTTTTTAAAAATTCGAAAGTATCTTAATAAAAATTTTAAAATACCCACAATGTCCTTGACTTAACTTTAAGACTTCAGGCCTTTACCAATCAATCCAATTCAGACACAAGTCATTAAAATATCAGACATTTGATAAATGAGTTTACCAAACGCCAGTGTAAAAGTCCAAAAAGCAACTTGGGTAGAAACTCAATCTACACCAAATAAGGTGCAAGAGAGTTGGCACCGGATTAGGTCTAACTGGCCAGACCTAACACGGTATTCAAACACCCACTGGATGGAGGTCAAATTGGTGAGACATACCCTCCCCGTTAAAAGGCCCCCACCACATCCCATGGTAGTCGCAGCCGCTTGCTCTGACTCATCCGGGGCGGGGGTGGGTACATAAAATTTTGAGCAGCTCCCTTCGCCCCACTAATTATGCTTTGAATGCGTCTCGTTGCTGTGTTCGAATTGGTTCAGTTTGGGCGCTGAATCATTATAACGCAAGTGGGGCTGCACAAGTCGAAATGTGTCTTGTCAATTTGCTTGTGACGGCTTTTGAGCTTCGTTTTAATCGATTTTACTTTTCTTACCGTCTAACAAGCCATTATTGTTCCATTGCTTTTCCAACGAGGACCTCGATTTAAGGGTCTCCACTTCAATTCGCGAGTAAAACTTCTACCACACGAAATTGTAAATCACACAATCACAAGCCAATGAGTTCTCGGTACGTACACAAGTGCTTTTGCAACGTACCCCTGTGATTTTGCTTTTAGATGTACGTGCCGAGAGCTCATTGGCTGTGTTTGTGTGATTTGCAATTCCATTGTGACAGAAGTTTTACTCTCAATTCGCTACCAGATGATTGCCTCCAATAAGTTTTGGGGTCAGGCTCCGTTGACAGTCCTAAAATGACAGGATTCTGTACGGGACACAATATATACCACGTGGCACATTCTTGGAGGACTCTGACCGTATGGATGTTTTGCCAACTTCTGGGTGGACCTACAAACCAAAATTCAGCCTGATTAGTGACTTTTAGACCTTGGACTGGACTTATTTTCATGGGTTGATCTAAACTGTAGGAATTATAGCAGTATTTGAGGTACAAATATCCAACGCCTACAAATCACTACTGGGACTGAATTTTGGTTTGTAGGTGCACTTAGGGATTGGACAAACATCCATACGGTCAGAGTCCTCTTAAGAGTATGCCATGTGGCACATAATTGTGTCCTGTACAGAATCCTGTCCTGTAGAAATGATTTTTGCACATGGGTCGGGCTCCAGTTACCGCGCTAAAATGACGGGCTCCCGTGTTACATGACACACTATGAGCCATGTGACACTCTTAGAGGACTCTGACCGTATGTTTGTTTGGCCACTTCCTTGGGTCGACCTACAAACCAAAAATCAGCCTGAAAATATTTGTACCTCAAATACTGATTAAATTCTCACAGTTGAATCAACCCATGAAAATAAGTCCAATCAACGTCTATAAATTATTAATGCTGATTTTTGATCTGTGGGTCCACTTGAGGATTGGCCAAACATCCATTCGGTCAGAGTCCCCTAAGAGTGTGCCACGTGGCTCATATTGTGTACTGTAACCGGAGCCTGTCATTTGAGGGCGGTAACTGGAGCCCGACTCTCTTTGCACATAGGGCTATGATCAATGTGTTGATGCAGAAAAACTTTTTATGACATTTATTTTCAAAAACCGTCCTTATATAACAAGGTACACCTGACACCAAAAGTGTCCACTAGAGTGATTTTTTTGTTAATCACTGCTGCCATCTGACCCACCCACGGCATGGATGTTTAGCCCATCACTTGATACACATTCATCCCTAAAAGCGGACAAATCTAGTCTGCAACGATTTGCAGACTTAAAAGTATGCAAACAATGTATCCACCATCTAATGTTCATTGAAAGCCGTGTTTTTAATTTATAAATTATCTTTTTTAAAACATTGAAATAACACAATTTTCAAGGGGCATCTAACAGTACTGACATTGTTTGCATACTTCTAAGTCCGTAAATAGTTGCAGACTAGATTTGTCCCCTAAAAACAGCTTGTCTGATATTTTTAGCCGTTGGTTTTAGCATGATTTAAAAGACGGCAGTTGTAAATAATGGCTGTCATAGCTGATTCGGACCTCCCCCGTTGGTACATATGTACCGTTAAAACACTAAAAATAATATCGCCCCGTTGCTTTGTTATAACAGCTGTTATTTTCTGTTATAACGAAAATAATGACTGTTATTTCTGAAAAAAATGTGAAAGAAAATGGCTGTTATTTCCTGTCTTCCCGTTATTGTTCGTTCTTGAAATTTTGAATTTCTGCGCCATTTTTTCTGTTTCTTTCCTTTATTTTCCACTTTCGCCCTCGAGAGTTACCGTTCGTTATAACGGCCGTTATAACAGAAGAAATGGTAACGCCCCCAGTCCGTTATATGGTTATAATGGCCCCTTTTAAACCTTGGGTTTTAGACTACACTACCGCGCACCCATATGTTGTATAAAAAATTTGACATCTTTGACACTTCTAGATAAATATGTCAGTTTCAGTCTGATTTTGTTATGTACTAAGAAGTAGAACCAATTTTTAATTTAGTAAACCATTCCTATTAGTTCCAGTCTCGATTCTAAAAATTTAGTCTCAAAACCAGAATAATCAGAACTGATTCTTCTCTAGTATTGTTTAAATCAGATACCCATCGGCACTCCTAGCCTTGTACAAAGAGTAAATATAGATTACTGTAAATCTATATATCTATACTAAAGCAGAGAAGCGAGCAGAGTCGTTCTCTCTCCTCCACATCAAGTTGATGTGACACTCAACTCATGCAGAGTGCCATGTCAACAACATAAAATTCTCTTTCCTCTCTTATCCACTTGACTCTATCCTATCTTTTTTGTCTTTTTCAAAAATATCCCTTGACACTTTAAGTAATACACCTCAAACGTTAAGGACTTTTTAGACTTTCTAACCAACTCAATTTATTTTTCTTTAAAATCACAATTATTTATTCCTTAATTATCTCTTTCATTCTTAAATTATTTATTCCTTAATTCTTAAATTCGTCTTTCTCAACATCTCTTAACACCCTTTTATTTTCAAAATATAACATTCACAACATTCTATTTATGTTTCAATCAAAACGTTATCACATTACAACCGCTTCCATGATGGCCTTCTAATGGCTTTTCATCTCCTTCTTTCAATTTTCACAACATTCTATTTTTGTTTCAATTGAAATATTTTTGCCATTAACATCACTTCTATTATTGACATCTAATGTCTCTCCATATTTCATTAATGAATAACTGTCTATTTAATTAGCCATTAATTCGGTCGTATATAAATATTAGGGTTTAGGCAAGGTTCTCACATTTCCTCTCACCAGTTAAGCTTCTTCGAATGACGAAGACACAAAAGCAGGAGAAAAGTCAATATGATTCGATATCTTTACCATTTCTTCTAAAACTCTTTTTTTTTTTTCCTTCATTGAGTCGTCTCTACTGAATACTTAATTTAGGCCTCTAAAAAAATTGTTATTCAATTATTTACATTCATGTTGATGTTTAGATTCTAGAATAATTGTTTGTTTATTTGTAAGATTTCAATTTTTTAGGATTGTATAAATCTTTGAATGTAATAACGATAATTATGAATTTTTTTTATTTTCTTCCATCGTTAGCCATTTTTTTTTATTTTCTTATCATGTTTTACAGGCTAAGGGGATGTTGTTGAAGATAACGAGGAGATGATTGTGAATAAAAACAATAAGAAGATGGGGAGAACTGATGAAAAGGTCGTCAATATTATGGACATAGTGGACGTGCTGTTGTGCGATGCTTGAATGTTAAAATGAAGATTATAAAAACTTATTTTTTATTTTCTTTTGATGTTAGCAATTTTTTTCATTTTCTTATCATGTTTAGAGATGATGAAGTGAAAGGAAATAGTTAAGCAATTTTTCTATATTATTTCATACTACAATTAGATGTAAATATAAAAATTAATTGTTGTTAGTTTGTATTTTCTATTTTCACCCATGCTTTAGCATGGACTTTCATTACTAGTTTAAAGATGATTAGTTGGCGGTACGTGCGTGGTGCACGTGAATAATTGTAGGGCCCTTTTTAGAAGAAGTGGCAAAATAAGAAAGTTTAGATCTAAAGTGCAGTGTGGAAGACTATTTTGGAGGGATGAATTTGTAAATTGTGGCATAGAAATAATGGCATGTTAAGCAATTATATGGCTAAAAAGAGTTATTTTAAAAATATGGAATAAATGGCATCGTAAGTAACTTAATGAATTGTATCTAAAGGGAATAGGGTATGAAAAATATAGTTAATGGCATCGGAAGTAATTAAGTAGTTAGATAGGAGTATTTTCATGACTAATAAACCTTTTTTAAAGCAAACTATTTGCTTTAATAATTAGAGTACAGTAGGTCTGGCAATGGATTGGGTTCGGGTCGAATTCGTACTGATCCAATAAGACACCCAATTGATCCGGACCCAATCGGATTAATAAAATTCAGTTCCAAAACCAAACCGAAATGATTAGACAGGTTCCAAGTCCAATCCAATCTGATATATATATATATATATATATATATATAGCATTAAATATTTATCTATATTACAAAATTGGGAAGTTATCTTATCTCTTATCTTATCCTGCTTCGCAAGATAAAAAAGGGTTGAGATCAAATCCATTTATCTAATGTCGATGGTTAGATTCAGCCACTCAATCCCCTTCATTTGCCCTCGTGCATAATAGATTGAAAAATTAATGAAAATTTGAAAATTTTGATTTAACGAAATTGTTATTTTTTCATTTTTTTCATTTTTGCCCCTGTGTGTTACGATAACGCCCCCAATTTGTTATACCTTTTGAGTGTCGAAGGTACCCAATTTTTGCAAACGCTTTTATTGGAGAGTGCCATGGGTACGGCTCATTTACTAGTTATATATGTAGTATAGATATCAAGTTAGCAACGGAACGAAATAGCGTCGATCCAGGATCTGATAAGAGATCTGACCAATAATCTGTGATCCAATAGGGATCTGATAAGGGTCGATCCGATCCGATCCATTGCCATCCCTAGTGTACGGTGACGAGATTTTCAATAGCTATTTTTGGACATTTAATGAAGCTAATAGATTAGCTATGGAACGAAGAAAGGAAAGGTGCCCAGGTGATGGTCGTGTGATGGTTGTGTGACAGCACAAGTTTTGGACACTTAAGAATTGACCATTTATGTTCATAATAAGAATATTAGGTGGTGTGCCAGTGAAATCTGTTTTTTGTGAGAAGAAGAGGAGCACAACAAACCTGGATTGTTTCCGGTTATCTTTCTTGGTGTCGGATACCCGATAACATGAGTAACAATGACGAAAGGGATCTCAAGCACCGTAAAGTAGAAATTGTTATCTTATCGTTTTGATTTAAAAAACAAAAAAAATTAGATACAAAAGTAACCAGACAAAACTTATCGGTCTATCATTTGATAAAAATAAAGATAAATTAGTATGAAAAATTGCTTACGGCTCGATTGGTCGAATTGCGTATACACTAGATGTTTCGATAATTCTCGCTTGTTTAAATGTTTTGAAAAAATCGTATTATATGGTCGAACTTCTTATTATAGATGAACTATTAAAAAATGATTTAAAATGTAAACAAATTATTATTTATTATTATTTTTTTATTTTATTCTATTTTTTGTTGAATTTTTAACCAATTTCTTAAATGACAACCCTAAAATTTGTCATACCGCATTTTTTTTGTCTATGCCGAACTGCTAAATATGGTCCAACGATCTCGACAAGTTTGATGATACACTGATAAACAATAACTAGTCTACAGATCGAGGTTCAAAATAATCCAACTCTCTTGTTTGTGTGCCACGAAAAAAAAAAAATAGATGAGAGGACTTTGGATGCAGTCGATGCAGGGGGCTCCTATGGCCAGTGGAGGAGCCGGGAGGGCGAGGGTGGGCAGTAGGAATTTTTTCCTTTTTTTTTTTTAAATAACTTCAAATAACCTTTTTGCCCACCCTGAAACAAAACGTATACAATATTGCCTACCCTTATACAAAATCCTGGCTCCGCCACTGCCTGTGGCCCTACATAGTTCATTTTTTGGGCCCACGAACAGCATCGGTTTAGCCCACCCTTTGGTGGTTTGATTGGTTTTATCTTGCTCTTGATTTTAGCCCTTTTTTAGGATTGATTCTAGCCGTTAGATTCAAACATTTTTTTTTTGTGCATTATCTTTGGGTACTTGTTACAACGGCTAAAAATTATCAATCAAGCAGATTTTTGGTAATGTATATGTACCAAGGGGTGGGCTATGCATCCATGCGATCAGTGGGCCCCAAAAAATGATCTATGTAGGGACACGAGAGCCCTGTGCATCGACTGCATCCAATTGTGCATCGACTGCATCCAATTCCTCGGCGTCCATATTTTTCCGTGTGCTAGCCGTGTTTTGAGAGGGTTAATTGGGTCACATAAAAAACGTGGCGTGACGAGTATGCTGACGAGGTTTAGTTACCCCGTAAATTTAGGGCAACACGGTTGATTTAGCAACAGTCACGTGCGGATATTATTGAAGGGGAGGGTAAATTGAGTAAAATTTTGATGACAGCATACTGACCGTATGGACGTTTGGCCAATCCCTAGGTGGACCTACAGACCCAAAATCAGCGTAATTAGCAATTACTAGGCGTTGGATTGGAATTATTTTCATGAGTTAATTTTAACCGTGCGAGTTTGAGCATTATTGACCATTATTTGAGATACAAAGATCCAAAGGTTTGAAATCACTAATCAAGCTGATTTTTGGTTTGTGAGTCCACCTAGAGATTGAAAAAACATCCATACGGTCAGAGTCCTCTAAGATTGTGCCACGTGTCCCATGAAATTTTAACTGGGATAAATGGGTCATTCCAGTGAGGGTCGTCTTCAAAGTGAGATGATTTTACACGAAACTACGCCGCGGTTTCGCAGTCAGTCGTTAGTCCAACCAGACGGCACGGACTCATCATTACATCATGGACATGTACATATACGGCTACATCCATGTATGATCTCATAAATCATCCATGCATAAACATTCTCATCCACATACGCATACATCAACCCATACCAACCGTTTCTAGCCTATATATATCCGAACTGGGCCTCCTTTTCAACTCTCCAAATCGTTCCAACTAGTTGAGAAGAGAACTGAATAGAAAAGAAGCAATGGGCGAGGTGAGTTTTTAGTTTCTTTGCGATTAATCGGCTTAACCGACTTTCGTTCTTGTCTGTTCCCCTTGGATTCCGAAATAATCGGCGATTATTTTCGTTGTTATTGCAGAAGGAGGATAAGAAAGAAGGTGAGAAGAAGGCCGATGGAGGGAAGAAAGACGATGGAGGGAAGAAAGACGATGGAAATACTTCTGTGGTTTTGAAGGTGGACATGCATTGCGACGGTTGCGCGAAGAAAGTTTTGCGATCTATTAGGCGTTTTGATGGTAAATCAGATAAAATCTTCGATTTTGCTCAGAATCTCTTTTGCTTCTCTTACAACTCTCACTGATTTCTCGAACTATTTTCGATGATTTTTTTTTCTTTTTATTGAATTACTAAACATAAAATGAGGTAGAAAACTAGAGGAGCTTGAGATTGGATTCTATGGTGCATGTTAGCTTCCTGCAATTTTTCTGAGTTGTACTGTTTGTGGTTGGTGAAGGTGTGGAAGAAGTGAAGGGAGACATCGCTGCTAACAAGCTGACGGTGATAGGGAAAGTAGATCCGGCGAAAATTCTCGAGAGAGTGGCGTCCAAGACAAAGAAGAAGGTTGAACTCATCTCCCCAGCACCTAAGAAAGACAAAGACGGTGGAGGAGATAAAAAGCCAGATGAAAAATCGGAGAAGAAGCCAGAAGAGAAGAAAAAAGAGGTAATGTCCACCTACTCTCTCGTACGCCTCACTTGCTGTAAAATCGTCGTCTCTAGGTCTAGACTGTTGGATGTTCCTTGAGATCTGTGCTGTCTGAATCGCAGTCACCATCTGTGTTTCGACCTAGTGAAGAGGGTTATTTCGATGCGCATTCTAGCGGTTCATTATAGCAAAGTATTTGATGTCAGGTTATTATTTTCAGCCTCAGGTGACGACTGTTGTTCTGAAGACGCGATTGCACTGTCAAGGATGTATCGAGAAAATAAAGAAGATCATTGTCAAGATCAAAGGTGAGACTAATTATAAAAAATATTTAATTTCTTCTAAATTTTGATTAATTACTAGAATTTCCCCTCGAATTTCTTGTTTTAACGGCTGTCAACGAAATTGATTTCAACCTTTCTTACATTCCTTCGAGATCCCCAAATATTCAGATTTCGAATTATCCATTTTGGGTATTTTTTTTTACTTTTTAGTTTTTACAACTAACAACTTAACGAACGGTGTTTCAGGAGTCCAGAATGTGACATTTGATTTGGCGAAGGATGTGATAACGGTGAAAGGGACCATGGATACGAAAGCCTTAGAACCTCTCTTGAAAGAGAAGCTCAAACGACCTATAGAGATTGTTCCTCCAAAGAAAGAGGGCGGTGGTGGTGAGAAGAAAGAGGGTGGTGGTGAGAAGAAAGAGGGCGGTGGTGGTGAGAAGAAAGAGGGTGGTGGTGAGAAGAAAGAGGGCGGTGGTGGTGACAAGAAAGAGAAGGGTGGAGGCGGCGAAGGAAAGGCTGAAGAAGCCGGGAAGGCAGAAGGAAACAAGATGGAGTATTATGGATATGGGTATGGCGATGGGCACGGACAAGTCGGGCATATGCCCGGGTATGGGTACGGTTATGGATATCCAGTGGAGCACGTATATCCGTCCTATCCGCCCCAGCACGTATATCCGACCCAGCACGTCTATCCGCCACCCTATCCGGCCCAACCGGCTCATCCACCTCAAATGTTTAGCGATGAGAACCCGAATGCCTGTTCTATCATGTAAGCTGAAAATAAAAGTTTATAGAATGTAAATAAAATATAGGGAAGAAGAGTGTATAAAGAGACAAAACTACGTTGATGGACCGGATGAGCGGGTGGCCGGCTAAATGGACGGTTGTGATGGTCGCTCCGTTGATGTACTTTTGTTCTCCAATTTCTTGTTGGTTAATTCAATTTTGTCTCTTCTTTTGTCGGTAATTTGATTCAAGAGTAAGATTTTAGTTAAACCTACGGGCTGAACTTTAGCCACGTGGCCAATTGACGATAACTATTTAATTTTTTTATTTTTTAATTTATTTTTGGAGGTGGAAAGTGGGTATGGTATTTTTGTCTCAATTTTGAATGTGACCAGCCTGTGGGTGGAATTACAACCTTTTTCCCACTATCAGGAGAACCCCAATATTTTGGTTATATTTCCAAGTATGACCTTGTTAGTGGACGCTGGTGTATTCAACCTCCGTAATTTTATTAGAGGACAATCAGATGGTGGATCCCAGCTTTTTAGGTTGTTGGGTATGCCGATGTCACCAATGATCAACCAACTTGATTAATAGCCAATCCGATCTATAAGAGTATTAGACTTGTTGAAACCGTCTAACAGAATTTTCAGGAAGGGCGTTGAACGGTTGAACTGAAACCTTCCACCTAGCCGCTTTTATTTACACTCAACTGCTTTTCTCCTCCTTTTATTACGCCTTCGTTTTGGCAGTCTTCGTGAGGAGCTGACGTGTACACTAGTAATCACCCAGGTCGTCCTACGAGTAATACAAACTGATGGTACGCACGTTGAAAGAAGGCCACGTCAGCATAGGATATACAGGGTAGATGTATCACGATACCATGTGATACGTTCCACTTTTAAAGATGAAAAAGGGTTGCTTAGTTCTTTAAGTTTAAAAGAGAAAAGAAAAGATGTGGAGTAGAAAAATAAGAGGAAGGATGTTGTACCTAATCAACTACGTACTAAGTGGTCAACGCATGAACCCTTTTAAATCAAATTTAAAAAGATTTACAGCTCAAGGGCGCATGCTTTTTATTCCATAAGGGACAAGTATATATGATTAGATTCCGATTCTCTCTGCTCACCCATTTATGTTTTTTTTTCTTTTGTTCGCTTTATGTATGATTAAAGGAAAATATTTTAATTAATATAAATTATGACTTTACTAGACGTCACACCTACGCCATCCACCATATGATAAAAAAAAACGTAAAAAAATATTGTCTTTTTGGAAACCAATGGATGGGAAAGTTCGAGCAGCTTCGACGTAAAACAGAGTACGTGGTTCAGCGGCTTGAGCCTACTTTACCAGTAAAACTTTGATGACGGTGGACTGTCATCGGAAATATTCTCCACGTGATATGAGGACTCTGACCGTATCGATGTTTTTGCCAACCCTAGGTGGACCTACAAACCAAAAATCAGCCTTCTTTGTGATTTCAAGCCTTTGGATCTTTGTACCCGAAATAATGGTTAATAATGCTCAAAAACTACCACGGTTAAAATCAACTCATGAAAATAACTCCAATCCAACACTTCGAAATCACTAATCAGTTTGATTTTTGGTTAGCAGGTCCATCGAGGGAATGGCCAACAACAATACGGTCATCATCGTCCTCTAAGAGTGTGCCACGTAGCTCATATTTTGGTGTGGGATCGGCTAAGATTTTCTCCACTTAGAGGACGCTGACCCTATGGATGTTTTGCCATTCCCTATGTCGACCGACAAACCAAAAATCATCCCGTGGAGTGATTGTAAACCACTGAATCTTTTTATACCAAATAATGGTCAATAATGCTCAAATTCGCACTGTTAAAATCAACCCCTCAAAATAACTCCAATCCAATGCCTATAACTCACTAATCTTATTGATTTTTGGTTTGTAGGTCCACCTAGGGATTGGCAAAACATCCAAACGGTCAGAGTCCTCTAAGTACATGCCACGTGGCTCATATTGTGGACTGTCATCAAAGTTTTATTACTCACGGGATTTTCTTTTGCTCCATCAGGATTTTGGTCGAATCTATCAATGACCGTACCAAACGTTTTTATTTTTATTTTTGGGTACACTGACCTTATCGATATTTATTCCACCCCTTGGATAGAAGTACCCAAAAAAATCCAACGGCAAGAATCACTCTTAAAACAAAAAAAGACAAATGTCGGGGTGATTTTTGTTTGGTCATTGGACCCAAAAACATGCCTACAAAAGAGATATACGTTGGCTCCCTCGATCGACTGGACCAAAATCCAGCTGGAGCCAAAAACTATCCCCTACTTCACAACTTCAGCCCTTAGGCATCTTTTGAAAACACAAAATAGGTGTTCAGAGTCTAGTTCTTCTGGCATGTGTCGAGGGCGGCTAACATTGAACTGGTTCTACGGAGGATAAAACTGGGCTAGGTCCTGAAAACATGACTGGTCTTTGAGAACTTGGAAGAGCTGCTGCCTCTTCATCACTAGTAAAGACTAAATGACTAGTTGGGAAGAACCCTATCTAACTCAATTTTAAGGTCATATTAAAATTTTAATTTCCTTGTTATGACGTTTTAAGTCTCAAATGTTTAATTGTATCAAAAAATGTTAATTTACACACAAAAAACAACTCTTGAAACCATTGGAGGGATGTCCAACTCGAAAAAATTAACATAAGATCATGGTTTGGTATAAACGTCTAGAAATGTCTAAAGATATTATAAATTAAGAAAACAGTAAAGGTGAAAAGTTGTCCACATTTGCGACTTTTCCATACGATGTCGCCGACTCGCTTTAACATCTACAATAACAATAAAGGGTAAAAACATCTTTGGGCATCTTTGCATTGTAAGGCATCTCTTTGAAAAGTTAGAAAAGTTGTCCAAACATCAACCTTAAATTATATGAACTATGTAGGGCCAAACAACTATTCTGATTGGCCGGCTATGAGACTGGTAGATTGGTTGTCTATCATCGACGACTAACATACCGCAGTTAGTAATTTATAAACTCAAAAATAGAGAAGAATTTAAAACAACCCATTCGAGTTATATTTCTCATTTGAATTTTTTTTTAAATCTCCATTATTTGTATTTATAATTTCTTAAAATATAATAATTTATCATATACACAATCACCTAACTTACTTTTTTTTCTTCTTTAATAACACATTATGTTCTTAAAAAACAAAAGACAAAGATTGAAATTACAATTGCTCGTCAGAGTGGTAGTTTGCTGGTCATGAGACTAGTAGGTTAGTTACTAGCAACCAATTGATTGGAGTCTCATGGACGAGCGACCATTAAACCGTTTCATTTTGGATTAGGTTTTCAGTCCAAACCTACATGTTCTTGTAATCTAAGGTTTAAAGAGTATATTTACCATTAAAAAGGTGTTAATCAATTACAATCAATAATTGTCATATATGGTGGACAAAGTCACGGGATAAGTCGGCTTTTTTAAATTGTGGGGTATGTCAAATTTTAAAAATAATGTTGTGGGTCGGGGGTAGAGAAATATAGTCCCATGACTCCCATCCACCGACATTATCGTTTTCAGTCGTAATACGTACCGAGATTAAAAAAAAAAAAAATAGTCACACCCCCCTGAAATTTGAAAGTAATTAGTAATACCCCTTTATATGTCACGTTTTAACTTCAGTCACATGACTCTTAAACTAGGTCGGGGGGTAATCCAAAATTTCAAAAGTATAAGGGGTATTACTAAGTACTTTCAAATTTCAGGGGGTGTTACCATAATACCCAAAAAAAAGATTTGCAAATGTGTGTGGGTTGCCACCCTGACCCAATTCTAGATCAATTATTTAGAAGTACTACATCCTCCTGTTATGAAAGTCGACTACTTTAAGTACGTGCCAAGTGGGTTTCGGGCCTTTCCATGTTGGACCAATCATAATCCAAGGCAATCTACTCCTCTATCATTCTTTATCTCTCCATGACCAATCAGCCTGATCGACGAAATATCAGATGTTGGCTACGAAATTGGCAAAGGATCCTTTGGGTTATGTTGTCTTCTTTCCAAAATACGAATCTATCATCTCTGTGATAAGGACCTTTTGATCAACCTTTCTCATCTGTACATACATGTCTCATGTACAGACTATGTTCCAGTTTCAGGTTTCTTCAGAGTTACGTTCTTTAAAGGTTTAAGGGATGTTTGGATAGAGATTTTTTTTTTTTTAATATTTATTTAAAAAATGGCTTTTTCTGAAAATATGTTTTTGAAATTTTTTTTTTAAAAAAAGGCCGTTTGGATCATCATTAATGCAAAATTTCTTAATTTAGTTTCTTGACAACTTAAATATTAATCTAGTTTTTTTTTAAAGGTTCCGTATGGTTGTTCTGAATAAATTTTCTGGAAATGATTTTTGCATGTAAATGTAGTCAGGGCCATCTTGAAATAAGTTGAAGCCTAAGGCGAAATCTCTATATAAGTCCTTTTTATATTTAATATATTAATGTGGATGGTATTAATTTAAAACTTTAATTCTCTACATAATAGAACACTCCCGTTGCAGTCCATGCAGAGGACTCTCCTGACCCTACATAGATCATTTTTTGGGCTAAATGACTATGTGGATGTCCAGCCCACCTATTGGTGGATAAAAGCATGGTTTTAAAAAATGGCCTTATAATGAAAATAATGGCCATTATAACGGATTCAGACCTCCCTCGTTACTTTATGTACCGTTTAAAAACTTAAAAAAAAATGGAGGTTATTTTCGTTATATCTTCCATTATTTTCTGTTCTAATGAAAATAAAGACCGTTATTTTCTAAAAAAAATTGTGAAAAAAAAGTCTATTATTTCTGTTATTTTTCATTTTTGAAAATTTGAAATTCAAAAATCAGTTTTTTTTCTTTCCGTTTTTGCCCAGAAAAAATGGTAACGTCCCCCAGTGTGTTAGAACGACCCCTTTTAATCCTTGGATAAAAACACTAAAAATCAGTTTGATTGATGATTTCTAGCCATTTGATTTACTACCCAAAAAACAGGCTTGAATCCAACTGCTAGAATCAAACTTAAAAAAGCACTAAAATCTATGGCTAGAGATAACCAGTCGGGTCAATTTTTGGTTTGTATACCCAACATAGGGTTGAGCTAAACACCCATGTGGTTGTGGGCCACTAGTGGTCTTGTAGTGGGACTTAGGCTAGGGTCCTTCTCACCAAAGGGACATAGGGTGACCGCCTTATTGGCCTAAAGGTAGAGACGGTCTTGAATGTAGTAAAACTTCTAATGTACAAATCATTTTTTTCGTAAAGTTTTTTGTTGATCACCCTACACAGCCTAAGTATAAATTTGTCGAGAAAAAGAAACAGTAAAAAAGAGGGGGGGATAGGGCGTGGACAAGACCACCATTGCCGAAAAGAAAAAAAGTTCTAAAAACAAAAAGAAAAAGGAAAAGGAAAAAGAAAAGGAAAGGGAAAGGTAATAACCAACCAGCCTCCCCTCTACAACAAAGAATTCTACCTACACACAAAATCTTCAAAAAACACAGCCAACTTGTATCCCTTTGTGGTCCTTACTTGTCTTTATGAAAATTTAAAATCTTTAAGAGCTAAAGCAACTTCTTTCTACCGGGTAAGAGTTCATGGATGGGCAAAAGCCCGACCATGAAAGCGGCCTCCAAAAGCATTACTTACTGCTTATCCCAACAAAGAAAATATAAAAAAAAAGTTCTCACAAAGTTAGCTCTTACTTTTCCTTTTAATCCACCAACAAATGTAAAGTTGTGAAGTTAGGGAAGCCTCTATTATTAAGCGGAAAGAGGCACAAGCAACACACGTGCAATTAAAATTGAAAATAAAGAGTGAACTTTTTTTTTTTATTATTACAAATGTCCCTATTTTATCAACATATATTGAATTTTGTAGAAGTCGTTTTGAAACAAGGGTTGGGCTCAGGAGCCCCCCTTTTTCTGACCGCACTCGGGAGTAGTGTTCTAGGCCGTGAATTCAGAGAATCCAACGGTGGTTAATTGTGCTGAGCTGGCATCACTTTTTTTACTTTTTGCAACACTATCAACCATCGTTGGATTCTTGAAATCCACGGCTGAGAACACAACTCCCGAGAGAGAACAGAAAAAGGGGAATCCTGACCCTGACCTAACAACAACAAAAAAAAAAATCAACAAATTAAAGGGTAGTTTTGAAATATTATGGAGTAGTTAGGATTAGAATTTCTTTTGTTAGTCACATCCCTTGAATTGTGAGGGCACCCCTTGAAATTTTAGGTGGACCTACTAACCAAAAATCAGCCTAACTAGTGATTCCAAACCTTTGGATCTTTGTATTTCAAATAATGGTCAATAATGCTCAAATTTCCACAGTTAAAATCAACCCATGAAGATAACTCAAATCTAACACCCTAATCAAGCTGATTTTTGGTTTGTAGATCCACCTAGGGCTTGGCCAATCATCCATACGGTCAGAGTCCAACCACTAAGAGGCACATGAAGTTGCACAAGGTGAACTCGAGTCTAATTTGTAGAAGGCATTTTCATAAATTAAACAAATTGAAGCACAATTTGTGGGGTGCAACTAAAAAGGCCGGTTGTCACATTCGGTGCTTGTTCGTTATAAGTAATAGAGATATACTACACCTAGAAGTCCAGCTATACAAAGATCTTCATAAAAACAGCCACCTAGTCTCCCTCAGTGGTCCTCA
The DNA here is from genome assembly GCA_035048495.1 of Euptelea pleiosperma. Lineage (NCBI taxonomy): Eukaryota > Viridiplantae > Streptophyta > Magnoliopsida > Ranunculales > Eupteleaceae > Euptelea > Euptelea pleiosperma. Next base: position 40,737,575 of record CM068544.1, on the reverse strand, counting down.
CTAGATCTTTAAGAAAATTTAAATTCTTAGTGAGCTAAAGCAACTTCTTTCTCTGAGGTGTGGGTGCATGGATGGACAAAAGCCAGACCATGAATGGGGCCTCTAGAAAAGCAATTCATACGGCTTATCCCAAAAAAATAAAAGCACTTTTTACAAAGTTAGCACTCACTTTTCCTTTTAATCCAGCAGCAATTAATGTGAAGCTGTGCGGTGATGCCTATATTATTAACTTTTGTATTTAAGTACTAGCAGAAAGAGGCATAAGCGATACACGTGCAATCATAAAAAGAAGATTAATTTTCACAAATGTCCCTCTTTTTTCAAAATGTATTGGATTTGGGTCGGGTTCCGGTGTCCAACACCTTGGTGTACCCTTATAGAGGATGAATCAATGGCTGATTTTTTGTGAGGATGTTCTCCTCACCATATAGATTACCCCAACAAAAAATCAGTCCATTCCGAAATTTCTAACCCATTAAATATGGTTTTCAAGTTACACAGTAAAAATCGATGGTCCATAATTCTTCAACTTCTAAACCAGTCTATGAATATCAGAATGATTTGAATTTTTGTGAGGATGATCTCCTCACCATATAGATCATCTTCTCCAAAAATCAGCTATTGATTCATCTTCTATGAAGGTACACCAAGGTGTTGGTCAAAAATGTTGGTCACCGAAACCCGAACCCTTGGATTTTGTAGAATATCTTTTAAAAGACAACATAATTGAAAGAATATGGAGGAGTAAAAACTAAAATACCTACCTACGAGAAAAAAATTTGGGGTCTGGGACTCTTCCCAAAATGTTTGACCTGTACCCTTTTTGTTAACCACTCTTAACTAACTAACCAAGGGTTTAGGTTTAGGCCTTATTTTCGTATTTTCAAAATAGTTTTCGGCCGTGAATTTCACGAATCGAACAGTGGTTGTCAACGCCCCTAAAAGTAATGCCAGTTCGGCACTGACAACCACCATTGGATTCTTGAAATCCACGGCGAGCACACGAACACTGAGAGGGGTTAGAAAAAAATAGGACCCTATTTCTAAAACAATCCCTATCTTACACGAACAAGGTCAAAATTTTGATTTTCTAATTGTGCCTAGAATTGTCACAATTTAAAGATCTGCCCCTCTAAACTAATCTTTCAAACTACCCTTTGCTTCAAGGCTATATTTTGCCACTTCTTCCAAAAAGGCCCCTGCAATCACGCACATCCAACATGCCCACTAGTTACTTTATAAGAAGACAAAAGAAACAACTAATCATGTTGATAAAGATATCAGGGATGATGCATGCATCATCATACGATGATCAATAACGACGTATTGCCGCCCTGAATGCGGTATGATGACAATTGAATCCACCATAATGGGTCCCCCTAATATGCATGGTTCGAAATCTGGGCGGCTCCCGTTCTGGATTGGTCGATTTGGATTCGGATTCGGATCCGGATCGGAGCCCACCGATTTGATCCAAAGTTGATTAATGTCTCGCCCTGAGATCACTGTTCACAAAGAAGTTTTTCACTTTGTCTCGGTGCATCTCGCACCGATCCGACCTCCGATCCCTGAGATTTCAAAACATGCTTATTCATCTGATGGTTGACATTTAAAGTAGGAGATCTACTAGGTTGCACCGACTTCGATCAGTGAGATATGCCATGCACAATATTGCTATTGTGAACAATAAGGATAGTCTATAAGAGTAGGACCGTAGACTAAAGTTATCCATGTGGTTATCTGTTGGAGAGATGACCTGGCATTACGTGGTCCGACGACCATGAAAACAATACTCTTGCCACGTACTAATCAGTCCCACGTGAGCACGTGTGTAACTAAACGTCGGTAAGAGGCCGCCAAATGACAACACATAACATTTGGTTAATAGTGACAATTCTCCAACCATGAGCTCATGCTAGCTTTACTCGACAAAACCCAATATATATGTTAAAAAGTATAAGACGGCAACAATTAAATATTTATTAATTATATTTTATTTATTTATTTTCTATATTATATTTTTCTCTGTTTAGGTAAATTATGTATCTGGTGGCAGCAATTAAGCCACGTGTCAAGTCTGTGGGCCCTTTTAAGTCCTACCACTTCACCAAATAAAACTATATTTTTCTTTTATATTATTTTGTCCAACTAATTTATTCTGTTTATTTTATCATAATAAATACAAGGATAAGCTTCTAAAATCCAATCTAACACTGCAAGTTGCAGTGTAAACGGGCCAGGTCTGGGCTTGGTTTTTCAAAAATTTTGATTAGGCCCGACCCCCAGGCTCATTTTGATACAGTTCAAATACATGGCATCATCCACGATCTATATGGTCTGTTATAACGGTATGACGTTATAATGGCCGTGTTATTATCGATCAAGTTTTAAAAGAGGCCATTTATAACAGTATAACGGACTGGGAGCGTTACCATTTTTTCCGTTACAATGGATTGTAATGCACAGTAGCAAAATGGAAAATAACAGCGCCAAAATTCAAAATTTGAATTTCAAATTTTCAACAAACTGTATAACGGAAAATAACAGAACTATAATGGAAAAAAAAAAAACCAGAAAATAACGGCATTAAAACGGTACATAACGTAATGGGGGAGGTCCGAAACGGTTATAATGGTTATTTTCGTTATAATGGGCGTTTTTTAAACCATGTTATAGATATCCCATTTTTTCGGTCCGGAGCATTATTTCTAGAAAAAACGAAACAGGTATGGGGCATTACCGTTATAACGGCTGTTTTTGAAAACCGTGTAACAAAGGGACACATGAATGTTGGGTGGGCCATTGATGGATGATGATTGAATGGTATAGCAGAGCAGACAAACTGTGATGTTGAAAACTTGAAATTCAACAAGTAAAAAATATAAATATATTCTCGAAGCAAAACGTGAGAGGCCAAGGATGATTCCAGAATGCTCCACGACGGCCTGACTCCGTCGAATATATTTGAAAAAAAAAAAAACAAAATTGGTGTCAAACTTTTTGTCTTGTAGGCGTGACAAATGACACCCACCTTTTTCTCATTTTGACCTTATTATAAACTCATGTATATACATGTACCTGGGATCACTGTAGTGCCCTAAAAGTAAAGCAATGTTTCTACCGGATCATTCGCCGTGTCGGTCGACAGTCACGTTCACATTTCATCCCATCTTACCTACCAAACAGATATTGAATTTTATGGTTTGCATCATGTTTTAAAAGAGGCCATTTTAACGGTATAACGGACTGGGGGCGTTACTGTTAAAAACTTTAAAAAGTATTATAACGGACTGGGGAAAAATGGAAAAAATAGAATTAACGGATTTTAATGAATTTGACTGAAAAAAACGGCACTGAAATTCAAATTTTCAAAAAAAAATAAAAATATAATTTAATAGAGAAATAGCGGATTTTAACGGAAATAATGGCCGTTTTTTGCCACAAAATTTTACAGATTTTAATGGCTGTTATAATCTTTTTATTAGCCATTAAAACCGTTAAAACGAAAAAAAAAAAAAAAAAAAAAAAACAGCGATTATTTTGTAAGTGTCAAAACGATTTTTAACGTAACGGATTTGGGGGTTACTGTTTTTAACTTCCCTTAAAACTAAGGTTTAAAAGGAGCTGTTATAACAGTACAACGGACTGGGGGTGTTACCATTTTTTTCCGTTATAATGAATTAATGTAATGCTCAGGGGCAAAATGGGAAATAACAGAAAATAACAGAAAAAAATGGCAATTTGAATTTCAAATTTTCAAAAAACAGAAAAATAATGGAAATAATGGCCGTTTTTTCACAAAAATTTGCTGAAAATATAACGGCCATTATTTTTTCAGTATTTTAACGGTTAATAACGTAACAGGGGAGGCCCGAATCAGTTATAAGGGCTATTTTTTAAACCATGGTTAAAACCATTTAAATGGCGTTATTTTAAACCATGGTTTGCATCACCGTCTGATCAGATGACCCATCTACTCATGTTGTTTTGCTCATCTTGGGATATTATGTTGTGATTGAGGGTGGTGATTAGTGAGTGATACCCAACTCAATATTGGTGCAACCCATGGGATCATTAGTGATTACGAGTAGAATTTGTAGTACGTGAGGCATGACTCAAGAGATAACGTTATTTAGAATTTATAGAGAAGATAATGAATTTAAACAAGAATAGGACATGCAAGCATCAGCGTGGGAAATGACATGGCCTATTCATGCCTCTGACTCAGCTGCGACTGAACTCGGTTGTTAGCGTGGCGTTCTGTGGGATGTACATACATTGATGATGTTCATGCCATGCATCGATGGATGGTAATGTTACATTTCCATTTGACATGTGGGACATATGAGTCTGAAAAGAGTTTGGTTTGGAGTCTTGATGAGGAGAATATATGATTGACCAGAAGGCAGTTTCAAGGCACGACGGTGACTAGTGGGCCCACTCCACGTCAGTACCACATGGCAATTTGGTGGTCTTTGAATTCGTAAGGCGTCCATTTGGATAATTAAAAATTCTGAAATTACCGAAATCTCCTGTGGATGACAATAGGTTTCACATTTGACGAAAATACCCCAGTAAGAAAAAATGTCAATATCCAAAAAAGAATCGAACGTGAAGTGTGAGAGGGAGCATGTCCGACTAATGAAAACGAGGTTGACGGGGTAAAACCCTGGGCCTAAAAATCAATTCCTTTGACGTAACTAGTGGGCCGCCGTGCGGGCCTTTTGAGAAAAAGTGAAAAAATAAGAAAATTTGTTAAAGGGAAGTTTTGAAGATTAGTTTAGAGGGGTATATCTATACATTTTGTGGCAAGTCAAGGCACAGTTAAAAATTTTTAATTCTGAAGTTGTCTATGTAGAATAGATCGGTATTTTAAAAATTGGACCGGACTGACGGTCCGAATGGGACTTTTGCAAAATTCAGGTCTGGTTCAAATGGAATCGGTTATTTTCAAAGAACGGAATGTTTTCTCTAAAACCAGCGATTAGACCGTGGAATCGTCGAAATGACCAAACCAGTGATTCTTGAAAAACAAACTAAAACCCTAAACCAAAATTCACTTTTTTGAGAATTTTTTCAAATAGAAACAAAGGTTCTAAGGCTTTTCAAAGATTTCAGTTGAATTAGATGGGATTGATGGTTTATTTCAGCCAAAAATCAATTATCACAAATTTAGATTCTTCCTTTCTTCTTCATTTTTCCGAAATGAGGAAGGTTTTATGAGAGACTTGCCTCTAGTAACAAGAGACTTGCAAATTTCAATGATCACATAACCGAACATTCTATCCCGGCCCCTTCGGTTGCCAGCTTCACCTCTTCAACAAGATTGATGACTGTCAAAACACCTACTTGCTTGTTGTTTTCCAAACAACCCTAGCTAGGACCTCCATTTTTATCTTCGTTGTTGGAGTTGTAGAAAAGAGAGAAAGGGGCTCGATTTTCTCTAAAATGAAGGGAAATAAGGTTTCACGTTGGACTAAGTATGTAACGGTAAATGAATAAAACATAATTGGTTAGACCGAATTGAACTAGGATTGTTCACGGTCCAACTGATTTGACACAAAATTGATTAAATCATCAGTTCGATTTTTAAAACATTGGAACATATATGTAATTATTAAGGAGTTGTTTTAAAAATATAAAAAAAAAAATGACATGGAAAGTAATTAAATTGCTATTAAGGAATTATTTTAAAAATATAGAAAGAAGTAAGGCTTCAACTCGGGCGGTTGGGTTAGGTTAGGTTTGCGTTCAACCCGAGCCCAACCTGATTGTCAAAGTTGTGATCCAAAGCCCAACCTAACCTGAGACTAAGTCTAGAATTTCCAGCCCGAGCCCAACGCAATCGAGTTAGTCAGGTTGGTAAATTTCTATCCCTTGGATTAAAGTCTTTTCCATGGATTATTTGTATTTCTCATGTCAAAAGGTTAGAAATCACAAAATGGACTGATATTTGATATGGATGGGCTAAACATCCATACCGTCGGTAATCTCTAAGAATGTACCACGTGGCTCATACTGCGGTCTGTCAAAAAAGGCCCTTACAATCATTCACTTAGAAGGCACGTGTCCCCCAGTTCAAATAAATGAAGCCCTATCACTAGGGGAGGATTATGTGGAAGGAGGACACGTAAACATCATGTAAGCCACACTCCCTAAAATCAAATCAAAGCAAAAACCCTTGCAATCAATATTTTAAAACCTGGACTGGTCATCAAATCTGTCGGCTAGATTGATAGTAAAATGTCAAAGGGGTGCAGTCAAATGTGTCATTAGTCAAGACACGTGTGACGACTCTATGACTATCATTCATTTTGTTAGATTATTTTGGACGGTTCAGAAAATCTAGTGAAACAGTCCATAAAATGCTTATTTTGATAATATTTTAGGTGGTGGTCTCTTAACGAATTATTCAAACTAATTTTTTTTTACCGTTGAAGTTGAAGGAATCCGCGCTGGCAGACTACCAGGCTACACTTGGTCCCGGCTATATCCGGGAAGAGTGGATTTTGACCTACCGCACGCGCAGCTCAATGGAAAAAACCCTGTTTTAACTTTTAGGTACGACTGAACCAACAACGTCTCACAAGAGGGGTGTTTGGCAACGAAAACTGCCTTGCTTGTCAAAAACCAATTACGTATAATTCAAAAAAATGAAGTCCCATCACTAGGGGTAGGTTAATACGCTACCAAAATCTATGTTGAACACACAGTTCGGATAAGGCTTATGATAGTGATGAATTCAATGGTGGAGACAAGGGGGCCCACCCTCAACTTTGAATTTTTGCACATCTCTAGGTGGTCTACAGTTTGAACCAATGCAACACTCTTACGTTACCCACCCTCAACTTCAATGTTTGGCCCATCCCTAGGAGGACCAGTCTTTGCCATGTGCAACACTCTTAGATACCACTCACCGGGACCCATAGACCAAAAATTAAACCACATTCATTAGTGATTTCTAACCGTTGGATCTAAGTACCCCAATTTATATTTGAATCCGATAGTTAAAAATATTCACATGAAAAAGGGTTAGATCCACCCTAAATTATGTTTGGATCCAACGAATGAAAATATTTACATGAAAAAGAGTCAAATTCAGCGGTTAGAATCACTAATCAGGCTGGTGGCCTATGGGTCAACCTAGGGATGGGCCAAACATCCATATGGTCACTGCTCTCTAAGAGTGTGCTAAGTGGCCCATACTATGGTCTGTCATCAACGTTAATGATCAATGTCCCTCATCATAGATTTACTCAAAAAAATTGGCTGCGGGAGAATAATTAAAAAAGTTGATAGGCTTTAATTGACCATTTCTATAAAAGGTAATTTCGTCAATTAAAAATGTCTTCAGATGTTATTGACATTGTCGATTAAGCAAATGAACCCTACCAAATATTGATCGGGCCGAAATTGAAAACCAAGAGGGCGACAGTTCATTTATAGTCAAAAAAGAAGAATTTGCAAATCTAAATTTTCAAACCATACCACAACCTGATTGAGAGCTCTTCGTAGAATTCAAATATGAGAAAACACGAAAAGACTTAATTCTTTTGATTTGACTGAATTATTTTTCAACAGTTATAAAATATGAATTAGACAAATTGATACCATGGGTATCTGGGTTCTTAGAGCATCCTACTAATCTCATGGGACACACAAGTCACCCCTTCCAAACATGCCAGATGTACTATGATAAATCCCTGGGGTGGTTATGGCCACCCAAGGAGATTCGAACTCAGGACCTCCCGTTTACTGAGGCAAGGTCTCTTGACCATCTCTGCCCACTGGCCTTATTCAGATATTGATATATTCGATTTGAAGATATATTATATAAATATAATAATTATATTTATTATATACAAAACAGATTATATTATATTATAAATATAATACAATCTTAATTTTTAAATTTATTATATATATTTATATTAGTGTACTAATTTATTTTATATATATATATATATCTCTAATTTACTTATTGAACAAATTGAATATTTGATATTGATTAAGAATATCCATATGATTTTGAATTAAATTCGGATATCAAATATATTTTTTCGGATTTAGATATGCTTATATTCGATTCGAATAATATTCATTAACAACCCTAATTCTGAATAAATAGCGTATACAAGGGCGGTTTGGTATTTAAGATAAATCTAATTAATCGCAACCAAACAGCCCTTGTATACGAAAAAAAAAAAAAAAAAAGAAAGAAGAAGAAGAAGAAAATGTCTACCTGAATTAATTTATGACAGTGATGATGATGATCTTTGTTGAACAAGATGAACCCATGAAATATCAATCACGCTGAAATCAAAAGCCAAGAGTATGACAGTTGTCTCTTTTACGATATACTGAATTGCCTGAGAATTCCTTGTGGAATTCAAATGTGAGAAAACACAACAAGACTTTCTTATCCAAAAAATTGAAGAATTTATTGTTCTGATTTGACTGAATTATTTTTCAACAATTCTTGTTCATAAAATCAAATTTTGAATTAGACAATTTGAGGGTGCTTGGTTGTGGTTGTAAGTTTATTCTGAGTGAACTTATGTTGCATTCTGTGTGCAAATAACTGCGAGTGTGCACGTTGGGGCGAAGAACATTCTTCCAAAAGAGATGGTCTGCAACGACAACCAGTAGATCGTAACTCTATTACGGATGGATTTATCTTAGTAACCAAACAACCATTGTATATGAAACAACAAAAAAAATATTAAAGCAATAAATTTCTAAGTCTACTTGAATTTTTTGGATTTCATGAAACAAACATAAAATCAAAATAAAATTTGTTACAAGATACCCATTGGGGCTCACGGCAGGGTTTTACCGAGGATATATCGGCTATAAAACCTCAGATCATCGTTCCGAGCCGTATAATTGTAAACCGGGTTCAACTGCTCAAAATCCGTCTACGAAACGTCGACCCGGATTTTATTAAAAAAATGTTCTTATTCATCAATAACATTTCAATTGGTTATCCAAACTGTTTCTTTTTAATTTAAATAAATTTGTTTACTTGGCGTCAGCCATTTCTATGGTTTGATGACTGATCCAGTATTCAGAACATTGTGCATGGCTTTGAAAATTCAATTTTAGAAAGAAAGGTTCATATATGTGAGGTTACCCATGCTTGATCGATCAGGCATTGGTCTGATTTCCCGGCTACGTTCTGTCCAAGAGGTGACACTTCTGTTGAACGATTCAGATCTATCAGTTGATCAGCCATGTGCATGCCAGGGGAGTAGGTTCCATTAAGAATTGGGTCGGGTTCCAGTGACCACCATTTTTGACCCCCATTTTGGTGTACCCACATAGAAGATGAAGCAATGGCTGATTTTTTGTGAGGATGACCTCTATGGTGAGGAGATCACCCCAACAAAAAATCAGCCCATTCTGATATTTCTAACCCCGTCAAATGTGGTTTTCAAGTTACACGGTAAAAATCGACGGTCCATAATTCTTTAACTTCTAAACCAGTCTATAAATATCGGAATGATTTGAATTTTTGTGAGGATGATCTCCTCACCATAGAGATCATCGTCACAAAAAAACAGCCATTGATTCAACTTCTATGTGAGTACACCAAAATGGTGGTCACTGGAACCTGACCCTTAAGAATTATGAACCTCAGGTCCAATGGGCCGTACTATAAACCACAACCCAGTCTTTTTCCTGGCTCACAAAGTTAGTTTCTATGAGGCCCAATAACATCTCAACACGCAGACCAGGCCTTGAAAAAAGCCCATTAAACGACCCAGTCTGCGTGTGAAGATTGAGTCCAAAGTAATTTAATCTGATGAAGCTCATTTCGTTTGCGCATTCAACACTATCTTTCCAAAGGACTGTGGGCTCGAGAGAGTGCCATGTAGCATTTTGAGGGGTTTCTATATTAAGTTTTTGGACACAATTGATGATCAGCTAGAATATCCTGCATACTGATATTACTATTCACTACCCAAACCGATAGGCCCAATGGATCTCACTTAGTCGGGCTCGGGTCCATTTTTGTCCCTATTAGTTTTTTGATTGTCCAGATATCAGCGTACCCGACCCATTGACATCTCTACTTGTAGCTGTATGGCGATTGATTTTAGGGCCTTTTCTTTTGTTTTTCCCTTTATTTTTCTGTTATATTCCATTTTTTTCTGTTATTTTCCATTTTTGAAATTTTGAAATTCAAATTTTAAAATTCAAAATTTGAATTTCAGCGTCATTTTTCCGTTTTTCCGTTATTTTCAGTTTTTTTCCCATTTTTTTTCGTTTTTGCCCCTGAGCGATTTTTCGTTATGACGGAAAAAAGGGAAACGCCCCCAGTCCGTTATACCAATATAACGGTCCCCTTTAAACCTTGACTGGTATATCTGTAATTTTTTGTTATGAAAATGTTTTTGAATCTCCCTGCAACTGCATGCCTCTCATCTTGCCAGCTCTAATTAGAGATTGTCCAATTTGAGGACTCCGTTAAAGAAGCCCATGATATGATGTTATTCCAAATCATCATTGCCATCATAAACCTTTTCCCATCGGTCCGTATGGGTCGGCTACACGAATTCAACAAAGAAGAAGAAAATGTCTACGTGAACTAATTTATGATAGTGATGATGATGATCTTTGTTGAACAAGATGAACCTATGAATTATCAATCAGGGTGAAATCAAAAGCCAAGAGTACGACAGTTCTGTCTCTTTTACAAGATAATGAATTGCCCGAGAATTCAAATGTGAGAAAACACAACAAGACTTTCTTATCCAAAAAATGATTGAATTATTTTTCAACAATTCTTGTTCATAAAATCGAAATTTGAATTAGACAATTTGAGGGTGCTTGGTTGTGGTTATAAGTTTATTTTGAGTAGACATATGTTCCATTCTGTGAGTAAATAACCGCGAGTGTGCACGTTGGGGTGAAGAACATTCTTCCAAAAAAGATGGTCTGCACCTACAACCAGTAGATCGTAACACTATTACGGATGGATTTATCTTAGCAACCAAACAATCCTTGTATATGAAACAAAAAAAATTATCAAAGTCCTGAATTTTTTGGATTTCATGACAACATACATAAAATCAAAATTAAATTTGCTACAAGATACCCATTAGGGATTAGGGCAATGTTTTACCAAGGAACCGGTTGTCTTTCCAGGATATATAGACCATCTTTTGTTGTAGGGAAATTCTATTTGCACCACACAAATTTCATAAGCACACCGTTGGGTGTTTTTTGTCGAAATTGCCCTTGAACGAAAAAAAAATAGCTCCCCTCTTTGTCCCTCCCTCTCCACCTCTCTCTCCCACCACTCTTTCTCCCCTTCCGCCTTTCACCATCCTCTCTCCCTCTACACCTCTATCTCTCTCTCACCTTGAAAAAAAAAAAGAGGAAGTCATTGTCGCTACCACCATCACAAGTACATCTCTCTCTAGGTGGAGGGAGGGAGGGACGAAGAGAGGGATGCTTGGGTTATTTTTTTGGGGGGGTCTTAAGGGCATTTTCGGGAATTTGTTGATTGCAAATAGAATTTCCCTTTGTTGTGTTGTGATTTTGTCAAAGATTTGATCACACTTTCTTGCACATGCAGGGTTATCTCGGGTTGCGCCAGATTCCATTGGAGGATGGCCCACAGTGGACGCATCCCCTAGGGGGGAGATACTGTGGAAAATTATATACGTAGAGTTTGGCTAAAAAGGAATAGAAGAATTTTTGATGGAAATGAAAGATCAGTTAGTTGAGTTAGTATATCCACTAAACTAAGTGAAACTTTCTTTGATGATTTGGTATTTAGGCTTGAGGAGGTGGTAAAGTGAGAAAAAAGTGATACATTTTTTTTTTTTTTTTTTTCTGATTCTCTTTCTTGTACAGTCTGAGATCGTTTCGATCTCTTTTTTTACATATATACTATTGAACTTTAAAAAAATGAAAAACTTACATCTTCGTTCCAAGCCATATAATTGTAAACCCGGTTCAACCGGTGAGCCATTCCCAAAATCCGTCTAGAAAACGTCGGCCCTTAATTTATTAAAAAAGGGTCAGGCTCCTAGGACATGCCTTTTTTTACAGTCTCCCGGGACAGGCCTTCGGGGGCATGGATTCCGAGAATCCAACTGGGGTGATAGCGTTGAGCGGGCATCACTTTTTGCCAAAGGTAAACTCCTGTTGGATTCTTAGAATCCAAGCCCAAGAAGATAAGTCCCCGGGAGCATGTCAAAATAGGCCTGTCCCGGAGCCTGTTCCATTAAAAAATATGTTCTCATTCATCAAAAGCATTTCAATTGGTTATATAAACTAAAAACAGTTCTACCCAGGGTGGTTAAAACCAAGGTTTAAAATTGGCCTTTATAACGTAAATAACGGCCGTTATAACGGATTCAGACCTACCCCGTTACGTTACGCACCGTTAAAACGCACAGAAAATAACGGCCGTTATTTCTGGAAAAAAATTAGAAAAAATGGCCATTTTTTCTGTTATTTTTCCCGTTATATTCCGTTATTGAAACGGCCGTTATAACGAAAATAACGGCCATTTTTTCCATTATAACAAAAATAACGACTGTTATTTTTTGAAAAAAATGTGAAAAAATGACCATTTTTCCCATTATTTTCCGTTATTCAAACTTCAATTTCAGCGCCGTTTTTTCCAGTTATTTTCCATTTTTCCATTTTTGCCGCTGAGCGTTTTTTTTTCCATTATAACGGAAAAATGGTAATACGCCTTTTAAACCTTGGTTAAAACGTCCAAACTGTTTCTTTTTAATTTATTTAACTTGGCGTCACAATTTCTCTGATTTGATGACTGATCCAGTATTCAGAACATTGTGCATGGCTATGAAAATTCAAGTTTAGAAAGAAAGGTTCATATTTGTGAGGTTACCGGTGCTTGATCGATCACGTATTAGTCAGATTTCCCGGCTACGCTCAGTCCCACACTTCTGTTGAACGATTCAGATCTATCAGTTGATCAGCCATGTGCATGCCAAGGGAGTTGGTTCCATTAAGAATTATGAACCTCATGTCCAATGGGCCTAATAATAAAGTTAGTTTCTATTAGGCCCAAAATTCCTTCTCAACACGCATACTGGGCCTTCAAAAAGACCATTAAACGACCCAGACTGCGTGCGAGGATTGAGACCAAAGTGATTTACCCGCTCTCAGCTTAATCTTGTAAAGCCCATTGGTTTGCACATTCAGCCTGTTGGTTTTACTTTTTCCCCGTCGCTAGAGGTAAGCTCCTTTCGGGTCCAGTGACCCCATGAATGCTTGTTCCACCTCTTGTTGGAGCTAGTAATTTCAAGCCGTGTGTTTCCAGCACTTTTTCATCATGAGTTTAGAACACATCCTTAGGGCTGTTCATGAATCCCGTGTTGAAAAAGTGCTCGAAATCAAATGACTAGAAATCACCAATCAGGCTGATTTTCTGTGTGTAGGTCCACCAAGGTGTGGGCACGAGAGAGTGCCACGTAGCATTTTGAGGGATTTCTGTATTAAATTTTTTATATATGGAGTTCATGCTTTTTATTACTAGGAATGGGGTACCCGATTACATGGCATATTCGAACCCTAACTATTTGGGCTTCGGAGTTTTAGACAATTGATGATCAGCTCGGATATCCTGCATACTGATATTACTGTTCACTACCCAAACCGATAGGCCAAGTGGACCCCAACATAGTCGGGCTGGGGTCCATTGTGGTCCCGATTAGTTTTTCGATTGTGCCCAGATATCCGGGTACCTGACCCAATGACATCTACTTGTAAATGGCGATTGATTTTAGAGACTGTTCTATGTGGTGCTAAATGGCTAATATTTTTTCAGAGAGCTTACGATGATCATCGTGGTGGGTGATGGACCATGTGGTTGTTACTACGTCAACAATCAAATCCATAAACCTCTAATTAGATTCAAGGGATACCCATGGATTGGCCACTTCTCATTTAAAAGGCTGCTGCTACTTATCGGCCCCAGTTTCTACTCTCACTAATAGTTTAATTTTTTGAATGACTACATTGCAGAAACCCATGATATGATGTTCTTCCAAATCATCATTATCATCATAAGCCTTTTCATAACGGTATGGGGTCAGCTGCTCGAATCATGTTCTTCCATTCGAACTTGTCTAAAGCCAAATCAATTTTTACTATTTCCCTTTGTGCCGGACTCTTCAAACACTGAGAATCAATTCTTCTACTAATTTGATGTAAAACTAGGAAGATTTTGATGTAAAACAAGGAACCCTGTCGTACAATTGAAGCAATGAAATCACTCCACCATGTGAATGTTATGCTAGGTGGAGCCTGATGGTGCTAGAAGTACTGTACATGAAGGCACGGTTGATCAGAGACATTATCCATTGTATTGTGTATTCCTTTTGCTTCCCTCAGAGCATAGTGGAATCGGTGTGGATCCATGGACGTACCTCAATCTAGAGGGAACCATGTAAATCTGTGTGTTGTGGGCGATTGCATCTTTGTTCTTTCTTCCCAAGAGTGAAGGTCTTCGAGGTTTGGATTTCAAACCCAAATAATCACAACTATATTTCAAATTTAATCAAAATGTCAGCGAGTTATCTCCCCTGCCTCATAAGTATAATCACTAAATTCAGAAAATCTAACATAGTAAATCCTAAACTAATTTAGAACAAAATAATACTCTTGTAAAGTCCTCATGGTTTGTGCTTTCTCTAGGTTCCATGGCTTAGGCTGCACCAGAATAGTCTAGTTGCCAGACTAGCAGTAATAGATTTTCTTTTTCCCTCCCTCAAAGCCAGACTGCAAGCATGTCGAACCCATTGCTGTTGCAGAAGCTCAGAACTGCCTTCATGTGTTATTCAAGGAACTGTGATTAGGCTCGTCTTTAATGTTTCGAAACAATGGCCAAAATTTCTGGCTTTGAAAGAAAATCAAGAGGCTTAGTGCTTCTGATTAGAAACTGCAATTGGGTTGTCTGACGAGATTTACTTGTTTCTTCTTTTGTTACCTTTTATGCTTCAATACCTCTTGTACTGGTTTTGTGAGCAAATGAAACAGATCAGTTGATATAACAGAATCCTAGACGGCCCGCCTTGAAAACCTTTCTTCTTCACCTGTTACAGTGCAAAAAGCTGTCAAAAATTTTGGCTGTCAAGTATCATAATATGATCCAACAATTTCATTGCAGAAAGTGGGAGTCCATTATTTAGTAGAAATATGTGATCAGCCTGAGATCAATCATCCTCGATGACCCCACCACCCCACACAGCATACATGGCCCACCAAATCACTAATGGAAACAATTCAATCTATGGGGCTCTTACCAGTCCTCCAAATGTAACAGTCTTGCTATTAACTTCATGTATATCTCACATTAATTTGCACAGACTACAAAATTGAGAAGAAAAAATGAAGTATTACAGTTAAGAAAATTGGCTTAATTAACTAAACATGTCATTTGTAGATTTCTTAGGAAGGGTAAAAAGAAAAAGAAGGAAAAGAAAAGAAACCCCCCTATTTGAGTATTTGTATTTGAGGGGCATAAGCTTAAAAACTAGGAATCTCAAGAGGCAGAATCGGCATCATCGTCATCAAGAACGAGTTTAACGCCATGGTTCTTTAGGGCATTGACCAGGGCCCAGACCTTAGTGCGGTTCTTGAAGCCTTTCTTCTGGATCTCCTTGTTGACATCGGCATGGATCCCTCGACCTTGGCCCTGGTCGAGCCCTTCGACCTTGAGCCGCATGGCTAGCACCTCACCCACAGAGGCTGCGGCTTTGGCATTACAGGAGCGGCCACACTCGAGGGCATCCTTGAGCGCATGCTCCACCGTTGACGCCGTTGCTACAATGCGTCCGTTGTTCCGGTCAACCACATTCGCTGTTATGTACTTCAACGACATAAACAACCGCAGCACATACCTCTTTGTCACCGTCATCCTCCCCACCTCGATCAAATTAGCAAAATGGGTCAGATTAGAAACCCTAGTATTAGATTTTAGTTGCCGTAGCTGTCTTGAACTCTCTCTCTCCAAGGCTCTCTATCATGTTGCAAGCTGAAAAACCCCTCAAGCAGTGTTTTTAAACCCAACCCACTCATCGGACAATTATAGGGATCACCCCAGGTCAATCCAGTTGGCCTGTGAAATCAGATAATGAAATCTGTTTAAAAATCAAATAATGCTATTGAAAAGGGAAATGAATCAAGGAGTCCGCAGCTTATTAGCTGAACAACTGCTGTCCAGCCACTGCTCTAGAGAGTGCCAAAGGTGCCTGTGGAGGAGAACCAAGATAACAAGTTTTGCCAAGTTCCCATCCTTTCCTCCCTAAATCCTATTTTCAAGAAAAGAAATCAAATCTTTTATGTTCCTTCTCAGTTCTTCTTCCATCTTTGCAACAAAAACACAGTCCAAGTTCTAGGTCTTCTCTGGATTTTGAATCAAATAATAATAATATTATGCACACGTTATATCTTTTCAACCATTGAACAAACAACTGGAGGAGAGGGTAAAGAGATGCAGTTTCTGTAAAAATAAGAAAAACCCAGTACTTCAAATCCTTTTGATTTCAATTGGGCATCCATGATTCTATACTGCAGATGTTGCTATCCTACGCATCAATCTGGATAATTTGGAGACACCCAGTTGTTATCAAACGGTCCAAAATCATGGGCAGGTAGTCACCATTAAGAAAAATGAAGAACAATGTTAACTCTTTACCTATAGCACATATGAACTAATAATCGAGAAAATAACTACTAACGGAGGGGGAAAAAAGCTCAAATCGAAGAGTTACGTTTGGGGGAAACCAGTGAAACGAGAGATTAAAAGAGAAAAATGCATTTTATGCCCAGAACTACAGGTTTTCTGACCTTGGATTGAAGAAGGCATGCCTTTTCCTTGAAATATGGTACGGATCTTAGCCTTCTCTTGCTGTATTTGGCTACTGGCAAACCAAAACAATGGAGGAGAAATGAACCCTAAAAGACTGAAAGTGGTGTTTTAGTTTAGTAAAGCTTCGCTGAGGGTAGTGCTACCATCATCCCTACTAGTCGTCATCCCTATCGTCGTCTCTAGCTCTAGACCACCGATGATCCTCGAAATTTGAAGAACACAAATCTCGAAGATTATCCACTGTTTGAACTTAAGGACTACGACACTGTCGTCGGATATACTGTCTCTTATACTTTTAAGTTGGGTATCTGATCGGATCCACGTTTTAAAGCCGAGTAAAACTTGGCTGACTGGTGACAAGCAGTGAATCTATGACTTTCAACAATATGAGCCACGTGGCACATATTTAGAGGATTTTGACCGTATGGATGTTTGGCCAATCCCTAGGTAGACCAACGAACAAAGTTTAACCTGATTATTAGTGATTTCTAAGCGTTGGATTGGAGTCATTTTCATGGGTCGATTTTAACCGTGCGAATTTGAGCATTATTGACCATTAATTGAGCTACAAGATCGAACTAATCAGGCTGGTTTTTGGTTTGTAGTCACCTAGCTAGGAATTGGCCAAACATCCCTACAGTCAGAATCCTCTAAATATGTACGGCTTCGGTGACTGTCGCTGTTAGCTAAGTTTTACTCGGCTTTGTGGATTCGAACGAGTAAAACTTGTGTCACAGGATGTTGTGACGGAAGCCGGTCACAGCACTCAATACGAGCCACGTGGCACACGATCATAGGGATATGACCGTATGGATGTTTGGCCAGTCCCTCGGTAGAGCTACGAACCAAAAATCAGCCTGATTAATGCCTTAAAACCTTTGGAGTTTTGCACCCAAATGCTCAAATTCTTACCGTTAAAATAAACACATGAAAATAACTTCAATCAAATCAGTTAGAAATCACTAATCAGGCTGATGTTTTGTGTACCGATCTACCAAGGGACTGGCCAAACATCCATACGGTCACGTCGTCTAATAGTGTGTCACGTGGCTCCTATTGAGTGCTGTGACCGGCTTCCGTCACAACGTCTTGTTACACAAGTTTTACTCCGAACTTAAGTATAAGAGAAAGTATATCTGAGGATAATGTCGTAGTCCTTAACTTCAAATCGTGGATAGTCTTCGAGATTTGCGTCCTTCACATTTCGAGGATCATTGGTGGTCTAGAACTAGAGACGACAATGGGATGACGACCAGTAGGGATGATGGTAATAATACACAAAGTATAAAGTAGCTCCAACAATTCAAGCTCCCACTCTGAACTTTAAAGTTTGCTATCAAAGAGAGAAAGAGAGAATAGAAGACTAGAAGTTTTCTTTGCAAAACCCTAGCTCTGTTCCCCCTCTCCGCGAATCTCCGACGTCTAATCCTTAAACGTGGCCCACGGATACTCTCTTTGATTTGTCCCAATCATGTGGAACTTAGGGTTTCGATTTTGTGATACTTGTTAGGGTTTTCACGGATCAATTTGCGTTTTTTTTTTTTACTGATTTGGGCAGCAATATGGCTTCGGATGCGAGCAAGAAGAAGGCGGCACAGAAAAAGGCAGCTGCGGCGGCGAAGAGAGGAGGGAAGTCAGCTGCTGCAGCGTCTTCGAAGTCTGCGGCAGCAACCACTTCGCAGAATGGTGGTGGTGTTGGGAATTTAGCGAATGAAATCGGTTCTTTGCAAATATCGGATCGAACATGTACTGGTGTTCTCTGTTCTCATCCACTCTCGAGAGATATCCATGTAAGTCCTCTATCGGTGCACGTCAGCGCTCAATGCTTTGGAGAAAGCTTGCAAGTGGCAGATAACTAGGGTCTAGATTGATCTCTAGATCAACATTTATGAACTTGAAATATGAACCAAAGATGCGAATGACTCAAATTAGGTGTTTTGCCATTTTTGTCATTCATGCTTCTGAGTGTTACTTGGATTTTCAGCCGTATATTTTAATTACTGAAAATTAGATTGTAGGGTTCATTCTTTAGATCTTAGTTACTTTGTGGGCCATTGGAAAACTGACATTTTTATAATTTCTATTTAAACGGATCGTGAATTTACTTCCATATCTACATTTTTTAATCCAATGCTGGCAAAAGGAAGTCTGTCATTATTCTTCAAGAACCATTTGTTTTTTTTTAGAGTTGATTTTCATCCGTGAAGCTGTTTGACATTTAATGAGCTGATGCCAACTGTTTCTTGCGGACATTGCAGATAGAGTCTTTATCTGTTACCTTCCATGGTCATGATCTCATAGTGGATTCTGAACTGGAGCTTAACTATGGCAGGTTTGCTAAAGTTAATTTCTAATTAATTTATATTACTTAGCTCATTGTTCTTTTTGGACGAAATGTAATACTTTTTCCCCTTTGTTTCTTTTATTTTTTATTTTCCTTTTAGGCGGTATGGTTTGCTTGGATTGAATGGCTGTGGGAAGTCTACGCTCCTTACAGCAATAGGGTGTCGAGAGCTCCCCATTCCAGAACACATGGATATCTATCACCTAACCAGGGAGATTGAAGCTTCTGACTTGTCTGCACTTGAGGCTGTCATAAATTGTGATGAGGAGAGGCTGCAATTGGAGAAAGAAGCGGAAGCTTTGGCAGCAGAGGTGTGTTTAAGTAGCTTCACGATTTTAACATACAAGAGTTGAGACTTAAGAGCTTTAGGAATTTTCATCACGGATTCCATGTTATTGTGGCTGCAGGATGGTGGTGGTGGAGATGCCCTGGAACGCATTTATGAGCGGCTGGAAGCCTTAGATGCATCAACTGCTGAGAAGCGTGCAGCTGAGATCTTGTTTGGTCTTGGTTTCGATAAGAAAATGCAAGCAAAGAAAACTCGGGATTTCTCTGGTGGCTGGCGAATGAGGATTGCATTAGCAAGAGCCTTGTTCATGAACCCAACCATCCTTTTGCTTGATGAACCTACAAACCATCTCGGTAAGGTTTAATGGCCCCAATCTGGTCCTGGAATTTCAATATTGTAATCTATCTCATTAATCTAATGTTTTTAGCTTTCAACTTTTATGATTTTTTGCTATGTATCTCTTTTTATGTGTTTAATAGCCACAGCAAAACTCGTCTTAACTTTACCGGAAACTCTCCTAGTTGTTGAAACTACTGAATTTTCAGATTCACTAAACGATAGTGGAACTAGGAGAGTTGTTTTCAATGGAGAATATACTTGCTTTTATTCGAGAAAACGTGGGGTGTCAACTCCGATAATGAATAAATCTTTTTTAATAAGGTTGGTTTGACATATTTGCAATTATTATTTACATTTGTTCAAAGTGAAGATTTATGATGTGCCCAGTATGAAGGTCATGCAGTGTTTATTGTTCATGTAATGTTAATTTTTCTTGCATTATCCTTGTGTGTGTGTGTTTTGACACATGAAATTTCGAAGATTCCCTTGGACAAGTGTTGAAGAAAGAGGGTGAGTTGCTCTTTTTTGGCAATTGCACGATTGTTGAAAGCATTCCTCTTCTTTGTGAAAAATGGCCTGCTGATATTTACCTGGTTGTCTTCCAAAAAGTTTTACTATCAATCGGGTTCGATTGCTTGTATCTTTATTTTGTCCGTAGCACAACAAGAAGTTTGAACTCAAGTCTGATTATCATTTGCTTCGAATAACAGATTTAGAAGCTTGTGTCTGGTTGGAGGAGATGTTGAAGAAATTCGACCGCATCTTGGTTGTAGTGTCTCACTCCCAGGACTTCCTGAATGGTGTCTGCACAAACATCATTCACATGCAGAGTAAGAAGCTAAAGCTTTACACAGGTAACTACGACCAGTATGTGCAGACGCGTGCGGAACTTGAAGAGAACCAGATGAAGCAGTACAAGTGGGAGCAGGAGCAGATCTCATCAATGAAGGAGTACATTGCGAGGTTTGGGCATGGGTCTGCAAAGCTGGCTCGCCAGGCACAGAGCAAGGAGAAGACACTGGCAAAGATGGAACGTGGTGGACTAACTGAAAAGGTGGCAAGGGACAAGATTCTGGTCTTCCGCTTCACTGACGTTGGGAACCTTCCCCCGCCAGTTCTCCAGTTTGTGGAGGTCACATTTGGCTACACGACTGATAATCTTCTCTACAAGAACCTTGACTTTGGGGTGGACTTGGACTCAAGAGTAGCACTTGTGGGACCGAATGGAGCTGGGAAAAGCACGCTGCTGAAGCTGATGACGGGGGATCTGATTCCTTCTGATGGCATGGTCCGGCGGCACAACCACCTGAGGATTGCACAATTCCATCAGCACTTGGCTGAGAAGCTTGAAATGGAGATGTCTGCACTCCAGTTCATGATGAGGGAGTATCCTGGCAATGAGGAAGAGAAGATGAGGGCTGCAGTTGGGAAGTTTGGGCTGACAGGCAAAGCGCAAGTGATGCCAATGAAAAACTTATCAGATGGACAGAGAAGCCGGGTGATATTTGCATGGTTGGCATGGAGGCAGCCACACATGCTGTTGCTGGATGAGCCTACGAACCATCTCGACATCGAGACAATTGACTCGCTGGCGGAGGCGCTGAATGAGTGGGACGGTGGCTTGGTTCTTGTTAGTCACGACTTCAGGCTCATCAACCAGGTTGCCCAAGAGATATGGGTGTGTGAAAACCAAACTGTGACCCGATGGGGAGGCGACATTATGGACTTTAAGGAGCACCTCAAGAGCAAGGCTGGTTTATCTGATTGAGGCAGATAGGAGAATGAGAATCTCAGGCATTTACTTCATTTATGTATAATATATATTTTCGAGCTTCCGGTTTATTTACCACGGATGCAGCATCTGCTTTCACTATATCAAGAGAGGAGGAGCAGTAAATCGAAGTTAGGTATTGTTTTAAGCTGAGAGGTTCGATCTCAGCTTAGTTAGAAAATGAAATCTTTTAACCATTCTTATTATGCCTTATTGGTCATGTACGGATGCTATTCTGAAACCTCTATTGCCGTGTTCTCCATAAGGTTTGAATCTCAAGTTGTAAGAAGAATATGTGAGAAGGCATCCGAGCTTTTGTTTTTACAGATTTTCCCTCCTCCCCACAGCCATAAGTGGATCAAGTATCCTGACCCCTGTAATGAAAACTGGGTCCGAATAAATTCTCTCTCACCCGTAAGAAATGGATTCTTTAATAAGCTCAAAATAAATCAGGTCAGTTACCCAGAAGCCCCAACACAGGTAAGATATTGATCAGATGTGGGCCCAGTCGAATCCATATATGGTCAAGGAAACAGATGTACAGTGTAGATCACCCATCAGTTCAGCAACAAACCCACCCCTGATGCCCACTAAATTATCTGAGTCAGTCAAATAGTCGTACAAAACCCGATTAATCTTAGCCATAAGTGTGAACCACACTTAATAAGCCATGGATGTGAACCACACATGATATATATAGACCCCTGATTTTATATTGTGGGATTCCATTAATATAATATTTTAATTCTTTTCTACTTATCTTCTTGGAAGTGACATATACAGGCCGGTATCTTGCTAAAGATGGCAGGGATCTTGCTGAATCAACACAAAAAGTAAGCCCACTCACGAGGGAAGGCTAACTTTCTAAATCACTGTTGGACGCTACTTAGAAGACTTAATTATTGATCAATACCAGCAATAGAAGCATTCTAGGGAGAGTTCGATTCCTTTTTAAAATTGGACACCCTCTAACTTGGCACATTGAGAATGGAGACCTTCTCTTGTTCGACTATACCAAAGAATTAAAAGTCTCCAAACTTAAATCGTAATCCTTCTAGAATTACTCTTATAATATAACACGGTAAGAATGGAGACTGTCCTTGGTACAACATATCCGAGGAATAAAGAATGTCCATTGAATCATAATCATTATCGGAATAGGACTTTCTTCTAAATCTATAAATTAGGATCATTAGAAAAGGTATGATCTATCAAATCTCTTCTCATCATATCTCTAATTAATTCACTTGCAACCCCTCCTCTTACTTGAGTGTCGGAGTGTGTACCCCCGCATCCAATCAGTAGAGGGAGCAAGACTACTCCAACTCTTCTCATCAGAGCCGACCTCAAGGACCATGTGGTGAAGAAATTCCCCCCAAATATTATAAAGTCATCCGAACTCGTGCTGATTCTACATATAAGCTGAACGAGAGACAACTTGAATGATTTTGCCTTGGAAATGGGAGAAGACTCCCAAAAGTCGACTTTGATGGTGAGATTATTATTATTATTATTATTATATGGAGAAGTGAATAAAACTCTAATAGTGTATGCTACCATGATTGGCTGATGGAGAACCCGAGTGGATCAGGTCCACAGCAGGAGGTATTGTTCTGTGAGTCCACCTTCTCTCCGCGCACCCCTGAGCAAAATGTTGCTCCAGGGTTCCTGATCTAGTCCACGAAGCTATACCTCCTCCCTTTGGGAACGAATGGAGGCACAAAATGGAAACAGAAAAAGAAAAATGCGGCTGCCGCTGCTTTGCTCATCCATAACCAGAATTGTGGTCCTTGAGCCGGGGGGGGGCGGGGGGGCTTGGAACCCAGGTCTGTCGTATAAACACACGCAGACTTGACCATCTTATACCTCATTTCTATAAAATATCAATGAAAGAACTTTGTACTTTCAAGCAGCTCATGTATATGTGATGGAGCCTGTCACAAATATTAAGTTATTACTTGTACATCATAAAATTACATACAAATAATATTCATCACGCTAGACAAATATGCTCATACATACCTGGTTTCTTCAAATTCTCTCTCGCCATGTCTCGTGTAATGGGTGTGAAAACATGCAGAAAATGCTAATTTCACAATGCCTGTTGTTGCCAAGAAATGTCTTCTGTTACAAGTGAATAAATCAATCGCCGGATTTTCCTGCTCTTCAATGGTGGACTGCTTACCTTCTGAGAAAGAACAGTTTATCTAAACACTTTCATCCTTAAATACCTTTTCATCTTCCATCACTTTACTCTCAAACACCTTTCTACAAACAACTCAGATACCTATCGATGAATTCATAATTTTGAAGTCCCAATTGCAGCTGCAAAGACAACTTAAATTATTTTATTGGGCAGTAGAGACATGTCATGGCTCGTAATTTCATTGGTTAACGATCACATCAACTGTCCGATGCAGGAGTTCAAGAAGATTTCCAGCTTTCCTCTTAGCCCGGTCAGTTCCGTTCTCTGACAATTCCTTCAGTGTCTCTTCCGCCCCAAGCTCCTTTGCAGTTTTCAGATGCTGCGCATCACCTGTGCACAGTGACCACAACACAGCTGCAGCATTCTCACGGTTGCGTGGTGATCCAGTCCTCATCACCTCCACCAAAACTGGGACGGGATCGGCCTGACCAATTGCCACCTTCCCTTCTTGATGGCTGGCAAGGATCGCCAGTATCGCGAGTGCCTCATCCACCATTCCACCAGCAGCATCCATCAGCAGCCTCATCAGTGGCACCACAATCCCAGCTCTGACGGCCCTCACTTTGTTGCCCTGATAGATTGAAAGGTTAAAAATCGCAGTGGCAGCATCCTTCTTGCCTCTGGGGCTCCCTTGGCAGAGCAGCTCAATAA
The DNA here is from genome assembly GCA_035048495.1 of Euptelea pleiosperma. Classification (NCBI taxonomy): domain Eukaryota; kingdom Viridiplantae; phylum Streptophyta; class Magnoliopsida; order Ranunculales; family Eupteleaceae; genus Euptelea; species Euptelea pleiosperma. The sequence continues at coordinate 40,713,114 of CM068544.1, read as the reverse complement.
GAGCGGGGATGGCTCCTGCTCCCCCTATTGCCACCTTGTTCTCATCTATGACAGACAAACTGAAAAGGGTGGCAGCTGCATTCTCCCTTGCTTCCATGCTGCCATTTTTTAACACATCCACTATATCCGGTATCGCTCCTGCATTAACTATACTTCCTTTGTTAGTCTCATTTATGGAAAGGTTGAGAAGCGCTGTAACTGCATGCTCCTGTGTCCTGGGGTCAGGGGAGGATAGTAGTTCAACAAGCAGGGGAATGGCTCCTGCTTCTGCAATACATACTCGGTTATCTCCATTCCTCTTTGCCAGCAACCGGAGCTCACCAGCAGCTGCTCTTTGCTCATCCGGGTTCCCATTTGATAATTTTTGTAATAAGGCACCAATAGTTGCCCGATCACAGTCCGAAACACAGCTGCCTGACCTCCAGTTTTGACAACTCCCTTGCTTTTTTGGAAGCTCAATACCGTTGCTCTCGCACCATTGAGCAATTAGACTCTTCAAAACGTAGTTGGGCGTGAGGGATGTGTGCAACAAAGTCTGCTGTGTCTTCGGACAGGTCCTGTGCCCTGCATCCATCCATTTCTGTATGCAAGACTGCTCGTAAGTCTGCAAAAGGAAGTAAAACAGTGATTGGAGAATGACGATCAACATTAAAAATAACATTGTCAAAGCAGTGGGTGAGTTGAACCTGTCCAGTGGAGACAATGACAGGATCTTTCATCAATTCAAGAGATATCGGGCACCGGAAATCATCTGGGATGACAGGAGATCTGTGTTTTACAAAGATTTTTTCGCTTTCGGAGATGTCTGCATCTGGGTTTTCAGTTAGTACAGAATCTTTTAGCTTCTTAAGCAAGGTTGACATCTCCTCGAGGCAGTCCCCCGGATCTCCACCGCAGGAGATAAACATTGCATGCAGAGCCAAAGACTCTTTCTTGAGATCATTGATGGTCCTGAGTTGCAGCTTTTCTGAAAGTCTTATTAAGATGGATGGGTCTGGTTCCTTTTCTTTCAGTGCTGTGGACAAATCCATGTACAGTTGTAAATCAGGGGAGTCCATTCTTTCTTTTGCCCTTCTAAACTGCGCATGCACGAGTTCAATCTGGAAAGTGACAAGACCAGAAGTATTGGTCCTCAGCACTATGAAGTTTCATTAATGCACAGTTAAATTTTTATCCAAGTTCTTTAATATGTATTACTGATAAAAAATTATCAGACTAAATGCAGATTCAGTAGCAAATGTGCACTAGGAGTTCTTGAACAATTCACCAGAACTCGAAAGGGGAGTACAAGTCACTGCCAGACAGCATCAGTTGAACAAATGCTCATAGGAGTACCTGTTCTTGAACTTCTTCTGATATATCAAGTTTATCATAGGAAATTTCGCTCAATGCTTTCTCAATTTTTTCCGTGACTTCATGAAATGTTTTTGCAATTTTGTCCCTTTGTAGAGCCTGCAACATATAAACCACTACTTAACGTAAAGCCTTGGTTAAAGGGGCATGCTTCCAAGACTTGAAGCTCACCTGATCATAAATGCAGAAACCAACATTGACAGAGATTTTTATAAGTGAACTACGGTTTTAACAGAGATTCTGTTGAGATAAAACAAATGAAAGTAAAACTTTAGAGATTCTGTCATGTATATTTCATGATAGGAGTATTTATGAAAAATGATTAAGAAACACTGTATGCATAGTAGAGATCAACTCCTGGCATATTAGAGCTAAAGAAGAGGAGAGGATTTAGAGGTTTAGATATAGAGCTTTGAACATTCTAAAGAATGCAGAAAAAAGAAAATACTATTCCTATGCATACCTATAAACCTTTCTTGGTGAGATCCAAAACATTCTCCTGCTCAAAAATTAAGATGCTATGAGATTCTTATTCTCTACTTTCTATGCAGATCCGAATCCTGTCCCCACAATTCCAAGCATCTGTATTCGCCTCACAAAAAAGGAAACGAAATCTAAAACCTAAATCACAGGCTCTGAATCCTGAAATACCTGAAATTCTAGCTGCTGGCTGTCCACTATGCAACACTGAAGAGAACCATTAAGAGAAAACAAGGAACTGCAAAGTGTCTGGGATGGAACATACAAAAATTCCCTCGAAGATGTCCATCCCAAATTGATTTATTCCCATCCCTTGAGGTCCAAAATTAATTTCAGGAAATTTTTTTACTGCGATTATGCCACTCATACCTCTAAACTGTTGTCATATTCACATCTAATACTTCAATATCAAGTCAAAGGCAGTTCCCACAGGTTAGTTGAGTCTACTGAAGCATCTTTAATTGTTTCCATCAGCCCTAAGACCTTTATCCTATCTTTCCACTAGACGGTAGGCTGCAATCAAATCCACATCCCTAAGATTGTCCCTCACAGCCAAAGAGCTACAGCATAAGACCCCACCCCTGCTTCAACATCAACACCATGATATTGCATTCCAGATAATTGTAGTGTCCAATGATGTTGGGCATAAAAAGTGTCTAAAAACCAATAAAATTGTGCCATGTGTACATAGGAAACCAGAGACCTTGGCAACCAGTTCTCCTTTTTTTTTGCATTTTTTGTTTTTCAGAAAGGGACAGATTCTCTAGGTAGCCTGTGACTGTCATTCCAATTTTATCAGCATCTCATTGGTGTTGAATGCTTTAAATGTCCAACGACACCTGACCCTCTAACAACCCTTGCATTCCAACTTCTAAATCTGTTCTTGTGATTTGCCAACCTATCTTCATTGAATGAAGGCACAATTCTCAACAAGTGATCTTTGATCAGTAATTTTGAAAAACAAACCTACTCTGAACAATCCAAAAATACAGTTCGTGTTATGGGCTAATAAAGAAAAGGAGTCCAAAGGAGTCTCCTTTTGGATAAAACCAAAAATTGCCAACAAAACTTGAGCTCCTAAACACAGTATTTTTAGAAGCTATTCGTGTGATTCAGCATCTTGCTTAAGTGATGACAACCCTTAGAAATTTAGGTATGTGCAAGTTAAGCCTCATGTAGAGATGTTTAGAATTGCGGAAATTAAAGTAAAAAGATTCCAGATGTGCTTCGCATCCCACATAATAGACTGAGAGTTGTAGAGAGAAGCATGTAAGGTTATTTCTTATTGAATAGTGTGTTTACAAAATTTCTTGCTTTGGTTGAGCTTTCAGAGACAAAAGATGCAGTATTATTCACCTTTGTTTTCTTCAATTGTTTGGTGGTGGTTGTGATCATCGAATTTATGTGAGGTTGCGAATGAAAAAAAACAGTTATAAATTGTAACTTTATCTTGATAAAACTAAAAGAAAAAGTTGCAACTGTATAAGATCATTGATACATTATCGAAAGAGTGTAAGTTCCGAGTATCCTTGGTCTGTGCTGCTTAAGGATTTGATCAGTAACCAGGGATGGAAACCACAATCTAAATACCACACCACTAGACACTACCTATTTGAACTAGGGGGTCAACCCCATGGAGATCCTGAATATTTTAGCGCCATTCTAGCTTTCTTTCTTCTTGGTGGGTAAGCTAGGCTTGAACAATAGACCCTTGTTTGCAGTGCAGAACGCAAACAAATTGAGCTAGGACTGGAGCTCAATTTTTTTATTTTTTTGGTGGGTAGGATTAAACAAAAGCATCAACAAGGAAGGACTCCACACATGTATTTCCAATTAATTCATGAAGAAATGAAAATTTATCAAACAAGAAACAAAAATTCAACCCGATTACACATAAATTCTCTTAAAATTTTGAACTTGATTTGAAAGAATTGGAATAAACATCACCTGATAGAGCTTACTCCTTTCGTGGACCGATCGAAGAAGCTCTTTAGCCGGATCCAAGGCATCCCTCAATGATACCAGAGCTCGAACCTCTTCTTCACCGAGAACCCCCTCGCTGTCCTTCAATTCCTCAAAAAGGGGGCTCAAGAGCTTCACCCTCCTCACGAGATTACAGTACAGCTTCTTCGACGTATTCCGACACTCGGGAAACCCAGATATCTCCCTCACAACCTCGAACAGCTGATCCGCCACCTCCAACGATTCCTTCATCGGTGCCATTTCGGGCACCAATCCAGCAAAAATTCGAAAAAAAAAATACCCAAGAAGCTTGAAAAAATACCTAATTCTGATAAATCACAAGTAGTAGGTGAAACCCAAATGAATATCGATTCAATTAAGATATTTTTTGATTGAAAAACCCTAGAAGATTTGAATATCAAGAACCCCCATGAAAGCCCCGACGAAGGAACTCTGTAAGAAAATAAGGAACGTTAAATAAATAAAAGAGAAGAACTCAAAAAGGTCAAAAATAAATTAAAAGAGGATAAAATAAGAGATTGGCACCTAAATCCGGATGACAGGGCACAATATGAGCCACGTAGCACACTCTTAGAGGACAATGGCCGTATGGATGTTTTTGTCCAATCCCTGTTTGGACCTGCAAATCAAAAAACAGCTTGATTAGTTTTCAAATGTACCTCAAATAATGGTCAATAATGCTCAAATTTTCACGGTTAAGATCAACCGATGAAAATAATTCCAATCAAACGTATAGAAATCACTAATCGGACTAATTTTTGGTTTGTGGAACCACCTAGGGATTGGCCCAACATCAATACGGTTAGAATCCTCTAAGAGTGCACCACGTGGTTCATATTGCACCCTGTCATCAAAGTTTTACTCGTCTGTTTTTCAAGAGAATGAGGTGACGACGGACGAGTGACGACAACTTGAGAACCTTTTTAGATTTATTTTTTCACTATTTTGACCAACGTACCCTTGTTATTTGCCCAAATTACCGACAAGTATAAAGAGCAATAGATATCCTTAGAATGAGGGTAGTTTGGTAATTAAAGGAAAAGAGGTTGTTGACCTGTCAGTATCTCTCTCTTGCGGTGATTCTCATTGAACGGTCGAGATTTGTCTAAGACGGTCCTTAGGGTGAATTGTCGGATTGGTTAGTTGATTAATCAAACATGGTAAAAATAGGTTTTTTTTTGCCTCTCGACATTGCTTGACCCATAAAGTGTGAAGCAATAGAATTGAGTAGCCAAATAGGATTCGTGTTCTCCACCCCCAAATAATTGGAATACGACTTGAATACAATGTTTTCCATTCATGAAGTCGATGATAAAACAGTACTCAAATCCAATGGCTAGGAATCACCCAACAAGTTGACTTTCAACATGGAGGTTCCCAAGTAGTGGGCCGAATATTAGTGTGGTCAGAAAACTCGCCCAACAATAAATTTGGCTTAACAAACATCCTACAAGACTTATTTCCTTTGTAAAAATTTATATTTATATATAAACCAAATATTTTATAATTTATTTCCACTATATCTATACGATGAGGGAGCTCAGTTGTCTCCCCCTCTTATAGGCTTCAACAAAGAATGGCCAAGATCTTATCCTCCAATTGGACGGTGGATCTCAGCCCCTCACATCCAATTTTTGACAAATACTTTGTCGGGGAGTGCCATGGGCACGGGCCACCCACTAGTCTATATAATAAATATAGGACTTATAGGCTTCAATAAAGAATGGGCCAATATCTTATCCCACAATTGAACGGTGGAACTCTGTTGTCCACACCCGATTTTGGCAAATGCTTTGTTGGGGAGTGCATGGGCACGGACCACCCACTAGTATATATACATAGGGTGAGGAACCCCCTTGTTCTTCCCCCTGTTGGGAGTCGTGTTCTCGGATGTGGATTCCGAGAATCCAACGGTGGTTTATAGCTCAAACAACACTTTTTGAGTGCCAGCTCAGGACTATCAACCACTGTTGGATTCTTGAAATCTACAGTCGAGAACACGACATAAGGGGCAGAAAAGGGGGGATCTTGAGCTTGACCCAACCCATTTATAAATTAGAAGTTTTGGAATAGAATGATTTTTGGTGAGGATGGTTTCTATGGTGAGAAGGTCATCCTCATAAAAATTCAAAGCCTATTTTTGCCGTTAACTTTTTATTTTTTGTGTAAACGGATCAACCCCACCCTCCTTAGCCCAAAAATTAGCAAGCCAAGTGGAGTGGGTTGGGGGGTCGTCCAAACAAAGAGAGAGGACCAGTAGGTTGCCTTAGAGGCTATAGTATCAGTCGTAATATTACAGTCCCTAGACACAAAAGAGAAAGAGTGTTCAAACAGTAAAGCAGTAAAGGCAAGGATATCCACACAAAAAGCACTAGCATGCCATCCCCAAAAAGTATCATTGCACTCCAGATGTTGAATCAGAACTTGGGCATCAGATTCTATGATCAAAAACCTGATTCCCAGCTTCAAGGCCTCCTTTAAACCCCATCTAACGGCTTTTGCTTCAGCTTCTTCCCCTGAGTGCGCTTGATCTAGGCAGCCCCCTGCCAAAATGAATTTATTAGACGCATCACGTAGCAGAAAACCCAGTCTACATTTTTACCGTTAACTAGGAAACCACATTTGATGGGGTTAGAAATTTCAATCAGGTGGGGTTCCAGTTACCCCCCTAAAATGACAGGCTCCTGTTACATGACACAATATGAGCCAAGTGGCACACTCTTAGAAGACTCTGACCGTATGTATGTTTGGCCAATCCCTAGGTGGACCTAAAAACCAAAATTCAGCCTTATTAGTGATTTATAGGCGTTGGATCTTTGTACCTCAAATACTGCTCAAATTTCCACAGTTGAGATCAACCCATGAAAATAAGTCCAATCCAACGCCTATAAATCACTAATCAGGCTGATTTTTGGTTTGTAAGTCCACTTAGGGATTGGCCAAACATCCATACGGTCAGACTCCTCTAAGGGTGCGCCTCATACTGTGTCCTGTAACGGGAACCTGTCATTTTAGGGCGGTAACCGGAACCTGAGCCATTTCAAGTAAGAGTGATCTATACGGTCAAAAATTAGCCATGTACATACGCGTGCAGATTTGGGCAGGTCGGTCAATGAGGCTCAGATAGCCTTCGTGGGACCGGAGAAAGGGCCCCCCAACTAAAGTAATTAGTTTGGATCTGTTACAAAAAGTTGGTCAACTAGCATGTGGGATGGTCTCCCGGCCAAAACCGGGATCTCCAATTGTTTCCTTGCCCAACGTGGACGTCAATTGACATCAGCTCTATCCTGGATATTGTACTCCCATGCCTCTTTGTTTGCCACGTACTCGGTTTTTATTTTTTCCATCTGTATAACATAAGGTACGTGGCAAAACAGAGATGTGGGAGTTGGGTGAACCGTGAACACCCTGGAGTGGATGCTCTTCTATTGTACAAGTAGTCTTTGAAATTGGTGTGATAGGAATCCGAATGACCATCAACTGTCTCGATCTAGAGACAACTGTCATTAAGGATGATGCTAACCTGGGCCTGATTAATCGACGTCAAAAAACAGAAATCTAGGCAGGTGGCGGTCCAGTGATCCCTCGACCCCACCACTAATCCATCGATCTGGCTGGTTCAACTACTTTTTAGGTAAAAGAGGTTTCACTTTTTTTCGGTGTAGGGAGTAAGGAGGAGTGGGCAAAATGATGATTAAGCATGAAAAAAAGAAAGAGGAAAAATAATTGATGTTGGGTTGCAGGGCGCGTGCAACTGTGCAAGTGAGCATGTTAATTTCTCTGATCTCAATAACGTTAGAATCAAGTTGTCTACCACAGGCTCAAAGGTTTAGATTCCTACGGTCCTACCAAAAAATAACTCAGATTTCGATGGTACTTAGTTACAACCCTAATATCATAATCGAACCAACCTGTACGTTAAGGGAATTGGGGACTAAAGAAGCCCGGCCTGACCCAGAGTCTTTTATGGGCTGGTCTTGCGTCTAGGCTTTATAAGACGACGACCCAAAGCCCAACAGGCTCAGCCCAACACAAAACTCGTCTGACCCAACAAAATTGGGTATTTTAGTAAGAGAGTGCATATTCGCACATCCCGTTTACTGTCGGAGCGGACTCCTAGTCAGGGCACACCCCAAAAAGAGAAATCTCTCTCTAAGCCAATAAAACTTGGCAGATCAGCGACCGCCCACGATATAAACTAAGTGGCACATTTTTAGAGGCCACTGACTGTATGGATGTTTGGTCATTCCCTAAGCGAACCTACAAACCAAAAATCAACCTGATTAGTGATTTCTAAAGCATTGGATTGGTCATTTTCATGGGTTGATTTTAACTGTGGAATTTAGAGCATTATTGACCATTATTTGGGGTACAAGATTTAAAAAGGTTCGAAATCACCAATCAGGTTTATTTTTGGTTTGTAGGTCCACCTAGGGATTGGCCAACCATTCATACGGTTAGTGTCCTCTAAAAATTTGTCACGTGGCTCATATTGTGGGCAGTCGCTGGTCAGCCAAGTTTTACTCGTTTTAGAGAGATTTCTCTTTTTGGAGTGTGCCCCGGCCAGGAGTCCTCCCTGACAGGAAATGGGGTTTGCAAATACGCACTCCCCACGTGTGATTCAAGTCCGTTTTAATTTAAGTCAACCACTGTTAAACTAGGTCAAGAGTAATCCTAAAATAGTACATGGGGGTGTTACTAAAATACCCAACAAAATTCGGGAATGTGAGTTTCCCATTGAAATTTTTTAACCTCCTGTGGTCAACATTTTTACGAAAATACTTCTCTAATAAAATCTCCAGAAGGACATTTAGTAGAGCTCGATTTTGAACTTGGCCGTAAAATTACCAAGTAAACTTTTTGATGATTTTATTACTTGAAACTACTGAACTGCCCTTGTGAAAAGTCATTTGCACCACCTCTTATTCCTAGATATCTATCCATTCTCGTATCTACCTAGTCATTGAGGATGAATGGGTGATGGCGGCTTCTTTTCACCTGACGATGGCTTCTTCTACGGCGATAGGGATAGCTTCATATTTCTTGGTGGCTTATGTGAGTATTCCACTTCTTCTACTGGAGGGTGACCATAAGGATGCAGTACTGTGTGTTTGGGTGGTGGCTTATGTGCTACGAGAGGTTGGTAAACATGAGTTGGTGACTTGTGTTCCAGTGGTGACTTCTCTACTTGGAGGCGGCTTGTGCTCAGCTGGTAGCTTTTCTACTGCAGGAGACTTGTAGATGAGAGTGGGTGGGTTGTGTTCTGGTTGTGGCTTCTCTACTAGAGGTGGTTTGTGTTTCGGTGGTGACTTCTCTACCGTAGGCAGCTTGTAAACGAGAGTAGGTGCCTGCTTAGGTGCATGGTGGTTTATGTGCTTTGGGAGGTTGGTAAACAAGAGTTGGTGGCTGACCATCACAAGCGTCCCGCAAATGAGAAGCCACCCACTCCCGTTTACAAGCCTCCGCAAGTAGCTTCACCGGTACACAAGCCAACAAACAACCTCTAGAAGAGAACCCACCATCAGAACACAAGCTAACTATACTCCAGTCTACAAACCTCCTATATATAGTAGAGTAGTGTAATATCCTAAATTTTCTCAATAGGCCGGGTATTCGGTAATTTTACATGTTCAAAATTTATATTATAAACAGATAAATTAAATGAGTAAAAATAATTTATTTAAAGAAGTTAATTAATGGATTAAGTGAACCTCACCACCCTACACAAAAGCTTGAGTACCATCCAAGAGAGTTATATCATACATTAATTTACATGTGAAACCTTAGTGGATCCAATGATCCTCATAAATAGACAACTACTAATTAACATCGATAAGAATCTTCCATATTAAAAATTGTATAAATCTCTCTCACTAAGGAAAAATGTGTTGGGGTGGACAGAATCCTTTAAAATTTTTGGTAGGATCTTTAAAGGACATAATTTTAATATTATGGGTACTTTTGATTATATTGAATAGTGAACTTAACTAAACTACGAATATCGTTAAATTCTAATTTGTATTACACATAAATCTTGGGTAAATGGGTCCACCCACGGGTATTCGAGTCAAATTATAGAACCCATATTTTGGGACGTGACAAGTAGAGAAGCCACCTCCTAAGCACAAACCACCTCGAGCGAGGGAAGCTCACGAGCTCGACGTTCATTCCCGGGGGGCAGAGTCAGATACCGCGTGCATGCCAGCATCCCTACTAGCAAGAGCGAATCCTTTTCCATATACAGTGGCGAAGGAGTAAGCATCGGAGCAGGTGGAAAAGTTTGTATCCCTTTCAATAACAAAGCCACAACCGGAACACAAGTCACCCACTCGATCCCGTTTACAAGGCTCCTCCAGTGGAGAGGCCACCACCTAAGCACAAACCGCCTCCAGTATAGAAGCCAACACTGGAACACTTACCAACTTACCGAAGCACAGAGTCACTACCTAAGCACACACCGCCTCCTTATGGTCACCCTCCAATAAAAGAAGTGGAATAATACTCACATAAGCGTCCCAGAAAGATGAATTCATCCTCAGTGTCGTATAAGAAGCTACCGTCATGTCACGGGGTTACAAATTCTTTACCTTAAACACGTGCGGCACTCACGTCATGCTCCAACATCACTCAAGTCAGTCTCTCCTAATTGTCCTTTGAGTTCTCAAACTCACCAAGATACCCACTCATTATGAGAAAGAGTGAAGATGATTAGAAAGCTCTCAACTCAACTCTTGTATTGCTTCTTGGATTCTTTGATAGTTACAACTGAGGGTCTCAACCCTTTTATATAAGCATGAAGCCTTGAGACCAATGATAATAATTGTGCCAAGTGATAATGATCGGTCGACTAAGAATTCTCTAAAAATCTCTACATACTTCTCTTACGTACAGCATTATTTACATATAGAAGAGTCTCTAGTCTTCCTATTCTAGATTGTTATTCTTTAAAAATTCTCTGGAAGATTGTGGATGTGTAGGAATGATTCATAAATGGACTTGGTTGTGGGCTTATAACGGGCTCAAATAGTGGGCCCGTGACAGTCCATTGAAAAGAAGTCGCCATCACCCATCCATCCTCAGGGACTCAGTTGATACATGAATTGAATGGATAGATAGCTAGGAATAAGAGAAAGTGCAAATGGTTTTGCTTATTTAACTTATCAATATCAATAAAAGGTTTCGACACTTTTTTTTTGTGTAGTTACGGTATTATCATACTTACAATGGAGAGAACTTTTGAAGTGGCGATCATGCGCCCAATGATCGCACGCTACATATACCAGGATTTTAGGATTTTGTTTTGTAAAATCTTTTTAAAATGTAACTTGGGAATATGTGGCGTGCGATCATCGATCATTGGAGCGTGATCGCCACTTCAAAAATATCTCCGCCGTGGATCGAATTCAGATCAGATCCATTAGCTTATCAGAGCACAAATTCAGATCCAGATCTGGGATCAACAAAGCTGTTAAAATAAATAATAGTTAGCAAATTCTTGAATTATTTAAGATTTTTTTAAACGAACTGAACAACGTCCTATTCAAAAGTCCGAAAAAAATCACGCATTTTTAGCATGATTGAAATTTTCTCTAATAAATCACAATTTTTTTCAAATTATTCCCGGATTATTCAGTTTTGAACATGAAAAATCATTTTAGCATATTTAAAATTATATATGACCAATTAAAATGAAATACTACAACACAGTGTGACCGATATTTTTGGGAGGGAGTAGAAGGTGCAAAATTATTTCCAGAAGCCATATATTGGTTGGTGGCTCCTTTTATCTCATGGACAAGACTAGCCATATAACCCTAACCCAACATGACCCGGGCAAAGGGGCCCGACCCATTCAATATGGGTGAACTCACTATCTGTATTATTCGTCAAAACTTGCGCACCACACCACTCCGATCGACTCCACGTGACATTCACACAAGCACCTATTAGTTGTCTATTAAAAAAAAACCACAGCCAATATTAATTAAACAAAATAAATATATTCGGTTTGGGCCATTGACCGTTGAATTCAATAGATCAATGGTCCACGGGAACCAACTGCAAAAAGTAAAATAGTTGTTACCTCAGGGCCGTGGTTCTCTTGATTCCAACGGTCAAAGACCTCGACTGCCCACAATATGAGCCATGTGGCACACTCTTAGAGGACCTACAAAGTAAAAAAAAACAGCCTGATTACTGATTTCAAACCTTTCGATCTCTGTACCCATATAATATGGCCAATAATGCTGAAATTCCACGGTTACAAAACAACCCATGAAAAATGACTCCAATCCAACGCATATAAATCACTAATCAGACTTCTTTTTTTTATGATCTAAGAGTATGCCATGTGGCTCATATTGTAGGCGGTCAGCAAAGTTCTAAGGTTTGGAAGATTATTTTGGGCCCACTAACACGTGATGTTTGGCCCACCATTGGACATCTTGATGGGTGATTCTAGCTGTTAGATTTCAGCACCCCAAAAAACAGCTCAAATCAAACGACTAGATATCACCCTATTACAATGCTCAAATCCAACGGCTACAAAATAACCAATCAATCTGGTTAGATTTCATCACCCCAAAAAACAGCTCAAATCAACGCCTAGAAATCACCCTATTAAAATGCTCAAATCCAACTGCTAGAAAATAACCAATCGAACTGGTTTTTGGTCTGTGTAAGTCCATCTAGAGGTGAGCCAAGCATCCATCTCATGCATCAGTGGCCCGAAAGAGTATATATGTGTATGACACGTGTCATACCCCCGGAGTCGAAAAATCTAGAAGTACCAACCTTCTCTTGTTGACTTTGTCTTAATCCGTGGTGTTGTTTCCATCATGTCTTCTCTATCTCACGTCTGAATCGGATGGGGAAAATTCATATAATTCACGAGCCACGGCATTAATGGTCTGGTGGCTTCTAACATTGTGGAACCCACAAGCTGATGGTGTTTGAACCGTATCCACCATCTTAAAGAGTTGGTAGATAGTGTAGATCCCAAGATCATTTTATACGTTAGCTTATCTAGATGTTGTCCAATATAGAGCTCTTCCTAGAGAGAGAGAGAGAGAGGAATGGTAGCAAGCAAGTCCTTAATGGTTGCAAAATAGTAGGGTTGCATCTGTGCAACTCCTTTGGGTGTTGCTTGCTAACACTGCCTAGACGAAGATATTACAAAACCCGTTCAGGATAGAAGAGAGGCAAAATTCGCAACGTTCTTGGAAGATGCTGAAACCCCTTTATACCCAGGTTGCACAAAGTATACGAGATTATCTGCATTCTGTAACAGTAATTATATAAAATCTATAATGATCTGTCTGATAAGAGTTTTAACGAATTTCTCTAAGGATATTGCTTTCCTCTGAAAAAATAAAAAAAAAAATTAGGTGTCTTGGGAAATTAGAGAATTACTAGCTATTCATTGGGTATTGATTGATTGAAATGACTTAACAAGTCACAAACAAGCAAGTGAATAGAGATGGTAAAAGACAAGCACTTGCAAAATTAGGTACACATTCAAGGAAAAAAAAAATAGCCCATGCATGAAGAGTAGGAATGACCAAAAAAATGTTTTGATCGGAGCTCTCAAAACATCGTGTTCCTCTCTTAGCAACTCTCCACCATGGTATTACATGAATCCCAGCCAACACCAGCATTAGCATTTCTCTCCTCCTTCCACTGTTCAGCCAGTATGCTCTCAAGTTCGCTCGACCGGCAAGGTATGGTGAGAGCACCCTCATGATCAAAACCAAACTCCTCCGCTGCTTGCTCTAACAGTCTTAGGAACAGCGGATGAGTTAGATAACTCAATGCGACGACAAACCTCTTAGGCTGGCCATCATCGACAGCAATCACCGCAAAGTGTCCTTCCTTGACGTCTTCTGGCACTGACATTGAGTTACCAACATCTTCGAATTCTTGATCGGAGTCGTCAAAATCAGAAGCTGATCTCCTAGAAAGGGAAAGACTCTTTTGTAGCTTCTCCACTACTATCTTAAGCTTTACTATGCTATTCTTCTTCCTCCCATTGGTTTTAGACTTAGCCATGGCTATGGTTAATTTTTCTAGCTATCAACTCTGTATGGTCCTGTAAGCACCTTAGCTTGGTCTATATATAGAGTCTGGAGGGACTAAACAGAGACTAGGTAGGAGGTGAAGAACAAGGAAGTAGATCCAGTAAGAAAAAAGGGAGGATGCGTGAGATTGTAAAGTTTTACAAACGACATGAGTTGAACTGACGTAGGTGTAGATGTAGAGACCAATGCACGTGAGTGAAGCCTCCTAGCTTTTATGTAACCCTTGATACGTCCCTTTAGGCTAGTCACGTCGAACCTCTAAATTATCAAAATGTTTGTTAGTTTACCAAATTGCGTTCTCCAACGAATTACACTCATTTCAATTTCTAAACAGGCCACAAACACAGACAGAAAAAAGTCCGTAGAATCTGTTTCTACCCTAATTGCTACGTATGCGCTTTGATCTAGACTGTCCAACCCGAGCAGGTGATCTTAATCACTTGATCAATCATCTGCTTTGGGGTGATATTGGCCTATCGTTATAAGGGTCAAGGTTAATTCGAATGTTCATCGATTTGGAAATGTGACAGATCAGTTCAACCACCTTTTAGTTTGCATAAGACTAATTAGTTCATTCTTCATAATTTCAACAAATAATATATAGATTTCGCGCACTTTCGAGAGACACGGAGACAAAGGATGCTTCGAGTGGCATCATTTTTACTAGAATCCAACTGGATGCATGTGGTACATATTGACAAGTGTAGTTCAGGCTGCCCCATCTCTACCTTTCCCCACCTAACAAAAAATACTATGTATGGACGGCTAAGCCACTGCTAAGTGGTATCATCCAGATCCCTCTACAACGCTCATGACCATTCAAGACAAAGAGGGCCCTCTAGAAAAAGGGAAGGTGATAATGCACAAGTCTGATAGAATGCCATTGATTCAGAATTGTAACATGGGGAGTAGATACTAAAACGACTGTAACTACCTTTCCCCACCTGACGAAAAATTTATGTATGGACGGCTAAACCACTGCTAAGTTGTATCATCCAGATTCCTCTACAACGCTCATGGCCTTTCAAAACAAAGAGGGACCTCTAGAAAAAGGGAAGGTGATAATGCACTAGTCTGATAGAATGCCATTGATTCATAATTGTAATTTGGGGAGTAGATACTAAACTACTGTAACTACCTTTCCCCACCTGATGAAAAATTCTGTATGGAGGGCTAAACCATTGCTAAGTTGTATCATCCAGATTCCTCTACAACAGTCATGGCCTTTCAAGACAAAGAGGGCCCTCTAGGAAAAGGGAAGGTGATAATGCACTAGCCTAATAGAATGCCATTGATTCAGAACTGTATTATAGGGAGTAAATACTAAACTACTGTAACTACCTTTCCCCACCTGACGAAAAATTCTATGTATGGACGGCTAAGCCACTGCGAAGTTGTATCATCCAGATTCCTCTACAACGGTCATGGCCTTTCAAGACAAAGAGGGCCCTCTAGGAAAAGGGAAGGTGATAATGCACTGTCTGATAGAATGCCATTGATTCAGAACTATGATTTGGGGAGTAGATACTAAACTACCGTAACTACCTTTCCCCGCCTGACAAAAAATCCTATGTATGGACGGCTAAGCCACTGCTAAGTTGTATTATCCAGATTCCTCTACAACTTTCATGGCCTTTCAAGACAAAGAGGGCCCTCTAGAAAAAGGAAAGGTGATAATGCACTAGTCCGATAGAATGCCATTGATTCAAAACTGTAATATGGGGAATAGATATTAAAACTACTGTAACTACAACACTTATCTGTTCAATTACCTAATGAGGAGCAAAAAAAAGTTCAGATTTAGCCAAGAGAAACAATCTAGTGTTCCCAAGAACTACATGTCAGTTCAATCGTGAATGACGAGTTGCGGCACGTGTAACATCAGTTCTAGTCAGTTCAACATCAAGATTTTTAAGAGAGTAGTGTCAATCAATCATCCAACTCATTTGGGGGCCAATAAACAACCTTGATAACTCCCCATGCTTGCAATGACTAGTAAGTACAAATTCACTTTCTAAGCTACCAAGAGATTAGGGTATTTTGAAACTCTCTGTTTTTATATGAAGAAATAACAAGTAGCGTGCCTAGTGGTGGGAGCAACACACCCAAGTGACTATCATGAAAGGTTCGAGTCAAAGGAGGGAGGGGACCCTTGTGTATCACATGAAGCTGTTCCCCCATCTGTTCTTAATCCTTCAGATAAAGTGTCTCATGGACTAGAAGAGGTGGCAGAAGTAGAGAAAAAGTACAGGGTCAACGCACATAATGGCAAGAGCGTGTAGGGCCACATATAGTTGTCACCAGATATTTTTGCTATAGGATCTATTGATTGATAACATATACTTAATTAGAGTGAGAAAGTGCATCAATGGTAATGGTCCACACTATATGGTAAGGGGGGGGACCATGTTGTCTTGGTAGCGAGCTATTCAGCTGGACTGCCAATCCGAGAAGAAGCTTCATCGTAATTGAGGGTGCCTCAACTGCTTTAGTTTGAACAAGCCTAAGTTCGTAACTTCTTATGTTTAAACTGTTCCCCCAAGTTGAACTTAATTGTCGACATGGGATAGATACTGTTCATCAGTACTTTAGATCTTTCCTGTAGTTAGCAAATCATTGGTGCAAGAGGAAGCTGTGTGCTCTACAGATAATATTCATGTGGTCCATGGAAGAACTAAACACAGATTTGCAGTCCCTTGTCTCCATCCTTGGCAAAATATGGAACAAAAAGCACGCCACAGGTCCTACAACATGCATGAAAAGTGCATGGTTTAAGCCCTTGATGAAAGAAACAAGCCAAGGGGTCCTACAACATAAGTGGGGAAGTGCATGGATTTGCTCTAATGAAGCTCATTGATGGGGTATAAGTAAATCGAGTAGGCACAATAACATGGAGTGGAGTCCTCTAATAGTACAATCCGGCAAAATAAGTATCACTGACAAGAAGTAGTTGTGAGAGACCCAAGTCACTGGGTGTCCCTTTGTGAGTTTGCACAAAAAAACAGCTTCCATGTATAGTCTAGTCTTTCAAATAAATGTGCAACCAAGACCCACATGTACTCAGATGAACTGTACGCACATTCAGAGAAAAGTGCAAAGAGGGTTAGATCTAGTTGTTTCAATATATTTCTAGGGAAAATATCCATAACTAGCAGGATAATATTTTTAATTCTGCTCTTAAGACTTGGGACAGGGGCAGAGAAGGGATCCAATTTTCTCAAGAGACACCTGGCACAATCTTATTGATGTAGAACGCAAAAGCGTTATCCAATTATAAGACCTGTACTGCAAACTGAAAGAATCAGTTCATGTGAAGACCTGATTGATCTTGTTAAGATGACCAAGAACAACAAAGATTTATGAAGGATTTTGGTAATTTAGTTTCCTGCAATTAAAAAGTTAGGAACACCTGGTTAGGGTGTTTTTAATCACTTAGAATGTGTACTACCATTTGTGGAAAGAAATACATTCCTTTGTTGGAAATCACTAAAGCTTAAGAAATGGAAGATCTCACATTCAGGAGGCAAATTGAGTAGCTGCCTAGCCGGTCACCTAGACAAATATGAGTTTTGAGGAAGTAATGTACTTGTATGGCCTTTCAATTTTTCTTCTTCCCCCTTGGAATCATCGAGGACAATGAGGAGAATGGAGATTGAATATGACAACTTGCAATGTCATTTTATTTATTTTTTTAACAGAACCTGTTTAAAGTTGGACTAACCCAAGTGTTTTCATCCAAGAGAAAGGGGAAAGAAACTGGGTCGAGCGTATTTCGAGGTGGTGAATCTCTTGCATCTTCTTCACTAAGCTTAAGTTTGATCCTTGTCTCTTAAAGAATTGTAGCCGGATAACTAGGGATGGCAATGAATTGGGTCAAACCTGTAAGCTAATTGATGTGTGAGACCTCTCAAATGTCAGAGCAGATTTTGAAGGTCCACCACCGATACTTCTAACACAACAGTACCAAAATAATATCAATGGAGACAGTTTGAAGTGTGCAGTCCGCTAGTAGCTGCATCAATTTATCCATTTGGTCCAAGTTTTTTTTATAGAAAATGTGAAATGAGAATAAATAAATAAAGGAGTAATTCTGCCCAAGTAAAAACTACTTGGCGAGTTGAAACAGTACATCTAGCATTTTTTTTTTTGATACATCTAGCATTTAGTACCAAATTACTAATATTTATCAGAAAATATATGGTAACCTAAGTCCACCAACCTTTATCCAACCTACCCTACATACAAACAAACAGTTGGGCACCTCTTGGATAGACCATAGTCCACAAATCTGACTTAAATCACTATAAACTATACAAACGTGGTCCTTATCTTTCTTTCTCAGCCATTCAAGTTTTAGCTCTCTAGTGCTATGTTAAAAATTATCCCGTCATACTGCTTTTGAGGCCATGCTCCATCCATGAAGTGAGCGCTGATTGTACGAATCAACAAGTTGATTGGGGCTTATTCACACAAATATATATATATATACACATAAATATATTTATGAAGTGCTCGGCTGCAGAGAAATGGGGGAGATTTCCATGGGTGAGCACCTTTGTGTAACCATCTAAAAGGGAACAAATTTAAGGTCCCTGCCGGTGATGACCACAAGCCCCACCCTCACCAGACCCCCTACACAACAACTTTGTTAAATCAAGAGTTGCCAAATTTAATTCAGGCAATCCAATACCCGTCCAAACGTAATCGACTAAATGACCAATTAACCATAAATTTGTTTTACATTTAAGATTTATTTCTCAAAAAGCCATATTCTCAGCTTCAAACAAAAAAGATTCACAAAAAACTATCTCCAAAGCATCTCTTAGTTTAGATTCTCAACTAAAGGCATCAAGTACTAGAGCATCAATGAAATAAACAATTTGGCGTAATAAAAAACAACTAATTCACATTGAGAACAGCGTCAGGAATCTGCAAGCAGCGCCCACCCTCCAAAATTTTCCCTGTTCAAGGCTAGCTTTCAAACTTCACAGTAGATGCTCTCCTAAAATCAACCCACCCAACAAGATCCTTCCCGCGATTCTGATGGATGCTCAATCTTACATCTTCATATCTTTTTCTGAGGAAATACTTTGCCACGATGGTTAAAGATCATGAAGTCCAGATTGGATGGTAAAGAAACTATCCTGCATTGCACAATTTACAAATCCTGCCGTCAGAGATCCGCCTTCAATAAATGGGAAAGCAAAGCCACTCATGGGGTACTTTTTTCTATTCTAATTTCAATTTTTATTTTTGAAACATCTGACACATTAAAACAAAAGACAGGGTCAACAAGAAAATAAGCTAAACACCTATGACAGACAAAACTCAAGAACAGTGTCCTGAAAATTTGAAAACGAGAACCTCAGATGCACTTTCTTGATTGATGTAAGCCTTCGAAGATGTTTCTGCTACTATCCTTTGAACTGAGGTAGTTCCCTGTATTAGGATCTTTATGTAAAGAGGTGATGTGCTACCTTGAATCAATATGTTACTGTGAAACAGGATCTCCTGTACAAATGGTACAGATACTCGTGTCTAAGCAGTCCAACTGATGGGCACCTCTTGTAAAATATATGATCCAGAAATTACATGAATGAGATGTTCTAACCATCCAATCAGTAGCTAATTAATTTTTTTGGGACCATACACAAATGGGTAACTGAATCTAACAGAGTTAGGGATGTCCAATTGGAGCAGGATTCCAAGAGGGGGCAAACTACACACCAATTATATGCTCTGGAGTAATGAGCATGTGCATCATGCTTATGATAGACACTGGGCCACTATAACATGATAAATTGGCTATCGCATCATGTTCTTTTGGTAACCAAACACATCTGTTGGTGAATCTACATCATACAAAATCTCAACAGCACAATCCCACTAAACTCAAACTTCATTGCCGTGAACTCAAAATCCTAAATTGCAGTCCTGGTTCCCTAGGGCTTAAAACTCGATCAATGACCCCATCAATTCTATAGTTTGAAACCCAAAATCCCTCGCCACAAACCAAAAACTCCTGGGCCCCTTATCCATTCCATGATCATTGTACTGTCTGTCCTGCACTGCAAAGCACCCTGATCCCATGGATACTATTTCAATCATTAAATCTAATGGAAATGCTACAGTAAACTCAACAGTTTTTTCCTTCTATTTTTTTTTTATAAGTTACAATAGAATCAACAACAGAGTTTTCTCAAGAATGTTATTTTCCCAGCATGCTATCCATGTATGGAAAACACTACTCACCAGCTCGTGTATCTTAAGCCGTATTTGGTCGGCATTGCGCTTTAATTGGGCTCATGCGCTAAGAGAACTTCATATACTCAGAGGGTTATTAGGTTTGTCTATTTCAGCTGTGCAATAAGTCAATGTACTACTCGAGGGGTATGTATTTTGTTATTCCTTTGCTATCCCTTTTCACAATTCTCACTCTCATAATCATATTGTGAATCCAGATGCTCAAATTTGTAGCTCTTCTCATAGTTTTCACCCTCCTTATTTTGTCTATTAACATGACTATGTCATAGTGATATTTGTTCTTCACGAATCCTTAATACTCGATGGATTCAAGGGTGGCAAAGAGCTCTCTACATCATATGGAAACTACCTCCTACTCATTGAGTATTTCTGTGGGATGTCCAACCTATTTGAGAATCATATTTATAAGTAAGCTACTTTTGCATAAGAAATTATTCATCACAGTCTGTGAACATGACATTCAAGATCTTTAGAAAACTAAAGCATGCCCGGAATATGGTGCCACTGTCATGTGACAAAACTGATTAGCTCAAACAGGTTTTATAAAGTGAAATCCAATTCAGATGGCTCACATGAAAGACTGACGCCCAGATTTGTTGCAAAGTGGTACAATCAACATTGTTCATAACATGAGACTGTTCAACCAGTGTCAAGTTCAAAGCACCTTGGTAATAGCTTACAACTGGCAACTCAACCTGATTAAAAATGCATTTATTCGTGAATAGCTAAAGGAAGAGCATACATGTTAGAACCCAAGCGTTTCAAGATCCACCACATTCTCGGTGTGTTTCCAAATAGAAGGAAGGATTTTTATGGAGTTACTGTTAAACAAGTTCTTTTTTTCTTCAGACTGAGAAGCTCAACCCTTCACAACAGACTGTTTTCAAATGACTAAGGCTGAGTACTCTGTCTTTAAGACAGTCAGCTAAAAATATCATCCCTCTCCTTCCTTTATTTTTATATCATCATTATTGGACATAAATGTTGGTGGCATCATAGACTCTAGGGGTGTTAACAGGCCACGTTTGGGCCGGGCCGAGCTCTACCCAAGATATATGTAATTAGACATTTAGGCCTAAGCCTGACCTGGCCCATTATGATCCCAACATTTTAAGCCCAAGCCCTGACAATTAATAGATATCACAGGCTAGGCCATTGGATTTGGCTGAAACTAAGGTAGTTTTTGTTAACATTTAAGATCAAGCCCAGCTACAAGACCTTTAAATCAATCCCAAGCTAGGCCCATCAGGCCTATAAATGCAGCCCAAGCTCAAGACGATTTGGATCGAGCCTAAAAGCCCATCAGACCAACCCAGCCCATTAATACGCCAAGTAGACTCACTAATGAGGGACTTGGGTCAGAATTTGAAACGTAGGATCTTTAAGAAATAATGTACCTTATAAAATTTCTCAAACTAAATAACATTCATTATTACTCAAAGGAAGCATATCGTTTATATTCTTACTAAAGCCAATATACTTGGGTGTTATTTAGGGGAAGTTGATGATCATCAAAGGCGTACATTCTATCCAATCCTAAATATACTGGACCCCTACAATCTCCTGAATTTCACATGGCTGAACATCGTTATCCAACGAACACAGAACGCCAATTTATGAAATCCCTAGCAACCCTATTAGACAGCTAAAGAAAAGAAAATAGCAATACCTAAATAGACTGACGTAATGTCGCTCAAGTTGTCTTGAGCATATTGGGCGTTCTAGTGTGGATTGAGCAACCTCAGCTTTTTGTAAAGTGTGAAGATATAAAAGTTTTAGCTTTTATTACTTCATCATCATACCATCTTGCAGTATTCAAGTAATATAATGTTAGTTCCTGATTATGTCGCACTCAATCTGTAAGAACAACGAGCCCATTTGGAGATACGAGAAGTCTTCATGTCTCAAAGAAGATTTAAATTTCAACAAAAAAGATGAGGGAACGAGACCACAATCGATGGCATATCATCTGAATTCTTAGTTTGATTGAATAAAAGAGAAAAAACATGAAAGAATTCCTTATTATCAAGTTCTAAGATGAGAAAAGATCACAAAATCTCGTATAGAATTAAAATAAAAGAGAAAACTAAACCTGTTCTCTTCAGAATCTGGAAGTATCGAAAGGAACTCCCCTGGCACGCTCAATGCCGCCCCCATACAGAAAGCTAATCCAAGAAGCAACTCAACAACCACCTGCAATTTCAAAACCCTAGACGCATTCAAAAATCCATAAAATTTAACCAACAAAGAAAAATTTGGAAGAAAACATGAATTACATTCATGGGAGGCCCAGAAAACTCTTCCTCGAGGATCTTCAGCAAGCCTCTATCTGCAAGGAAATTGAAATTAAACCCTGCAGAACTAAGAACAAATCCAAATAACAAAACAACAGAGAAACACCAGTTTCCGATGATCTACCGAAACCCTAATTCCATCATGATCGAGTTATTACATTGTACGGTAGAATAAGCGGCGTGAGCCAGTACTAGAGCCCCAAAAACGCCGATCACGAACCCAAAACCCATCTCTTCCACTCAAACCTACGCGAGGAGAGAGGTGACACGAGCGGCTAATCCCTAACTGCAACGGCGTGCGCTGATCGTTTACCGTTCGCCCACCGGAAGAGGTGATTCTCTCTTATGGATACGAGCACGGAGCCTTTCCTGAACCAAATTGCAAAGAATCGTTTAGGATTAGTAACGATCCGGTGGTGCGCGATACCACTTAACATCGGAAAAATCTATGATACAGACTTCTGTATCAAAATTTTGATGCAGAAGTCCCTCAATTTGCCACGTAGTAGACTCTTTCGGGCCCACTGGCCCCTGAATGTTTGGCCCACACCGTGGTGGATCCACACACCAAAAAACAGTGTGATTAGTGATTCCTAGCCATTGGATTTGAGCACTTTTTCATCGTGGGGAGCCAACTCATAGACCGGTTCATAAAGCTCATGGCGAAAAAGTGCTCAAATGCGACAGCTAGAAATCACTAATCATGCTATTTTTTGGTGTGTAGGTTAATCATAGTGTGGGCCAAACGTTCAAGGGGCAAGTGGGCCCGAACGAGTATACTACATTACAATTTGAGGGACTTCTACATCAAAATTTGATAGAGAAGTCTGCGTCAAAGAGCAGCCCCTTACCATTGCTTTCAAATTTATATGACAATCTTTTTTTTCTTTTTTTGTAATCAATGATAATCTGATTGAAATGATACAGTCATGAAACCACTGACTGCCCACAATGAGCCATGTGGCACACTCTTAGAGGACAGTGACCATATGAATGTTTGGCCATTCCTGAGAGGAAGCTATGATAAGTGTCAAAGGAAAAGGTAAGTAACAGATGTCCAATGAGCGAGGAAAGGTAGACCAAGAGATTCGGCTAGGCTAAGTCATTAGTTGTCCGGGTTTCATCTTCATTAGACTCAGGAGAACATAAGAGATCAGGACAGCTAGACATAGAGAGAAAATAGGGAGAGAGAGGTATTCGGTCTCCAAGAAAAGTGTCCCCCTTTTCTTTCTCTGCGAGGGTATTTATGGACTCAGGTCTAAGAGGCGAAATAATTGAAATACCCTCAAACCATGTGGAAGTGATGTGGCACTTATAACTATATTGATTGGTCACATGTGTTGGTTGCTCATTCGTGTACTTTTTTCTCTCAGAGTGTCAATCTGCAATGCATGCCTATAAGTCAACGTCTCATGTTAGTGTCTCATATCGTCGTCTCATGTCGACAAGGTGCCTTCACGAGTCCTTACGACAAGATCATGTCCTACGGACTCATCTTTTGACTTCCAATCCTATCTCTCATGTCACCCAAGTGTTGACTACGCATCGTTGTCCCACCTTTAGCCATGATTAGTGATTTCAAACCTTTGGATCTTTGTACCCCAAATAATGATCAATAATGCTCAGATTCCCATGGTTAAAATTAACCCATGAAATTGACTCTTATACAGCGCTTAGAAATCACTAATCAGGTTGATTTTTGGTTTGTAGGTCCACCTTAGGATTGGCCAAACATTCATACAGCCAGCCGTGAGACATGGCTCATATTGTGGGCAGTCGAGTGAAATTTTACTCTAAAATTGATTGACGACGTCCTGTAGAAATGGGATACATATTGATAATTGAGAAATGATGAGATGACCCCTATTAAAGTGTCACCTCCTTAGCCATTGGATCTGGAGTATGGGGATTCGATAACTATAATCATGGAGATGCAATAGGTAGCCAATCTGATATGCATGGTCCTTATGACAGTATCACCACCCTCATACGTACACATTTGCCCTCCTGCAAGGAATCGAGGCTGACCATTTGATGGTCCCAGTACCAAGGTGATCTATGCAAAAAACGCCAACTGATTATGTCTCAATCTTTTCTTTGGTCTGAAGAAAGGCCTTCGATGAATTTTTGGCCAAGCAGGACGCATCAAATGGTAGATCCTCAAGGCATCTGCACGTTTAGTAACGGTAGAATTTCAACTGTTCATCTGTAGTGAGTCCTCAGTGGCACAAGGGTAACAGTTCAATGAGCGTAAGAGGATAAGCAAAGGGAATGAATTCTTTTTCTTTAACCTACATCAATTATTTATGGGGACATTACATCACATAGTTGGGAATACCTTCCTTACATCCCAGCCCATTGGCGAGCCTAATTCAGAAATCACCTTCTAAAACACTATAAAGAAACACAATATTACAAGAGAGAGAGAGAGAGAGAGAGAGAGAGAGAGAGAGAGAGAGAGAGAGAGAGAGAGAGAGAGAGAGAGAGATCTGTAGTACAATTTGATTGATTCAATTTCAAGGTTCTGCAATCATGAAGAGGATGGACGTGGCAACCGTTTAGCGATTTCCTGCCATATAAGGAAGTCTCCAAATTACATGGGGAACTATCAAGTTCTTAGCAGATAGAACAAAGGCTGAAAAGTTTCACACAAGTAACACATTTATAAAGCACAAGGTTTAAAAATCTCATTCAGCGTCTCGGAAAGCTGATGGAACAAGGCATCTCGAATGAGATGGAATAATACATTGGAAAATAACAACATATTTCAATACTGATCGACACAAAGATACATAATGCTAAACTATTTTTAATATTTAATAAAGCTAAAAATAATACGAGTTTTTATAATATTTATCATACGATGCACAGCACCAAACACCACATGAGCAACCCAAACTTTTATGGAACTTAGGAGCTGCAAACCGTATGTAATAATATATTCTTATGGACCATTCGGCATATTTCTTCTGACCAGCCAAAAAAACAGGTCAGATAGTTACAACAGTCTGTTTATCTGTTGAGTTGCTGTTAGACTTGTCAAGAGTCTAACAGAGAGCAACCTTAGAGTTCTTCATCTAAAAGCAGCACTTGTTGAGTTACTAAACATGCTAATAACCCAAATTTTCAGGTCTAACAATAGCTTCAATCACACAAGATATATCAGAAATGTACCTCAAACAGTTCATTAACATTATCAGCAGTCTTTGCAGATGTCTCAATAAGGAACATTTCATTCTTCTCCGCATAGTCCACAGCATCCTTCGCAAATAAAACAGATACCAAATGACTTACAGTGCTAAGCATGCAGTTAAAATTTTATTGAAGAATGTTTATAGTATGAAGATAGGAAAAGCTGATTCACTTAGTCTTGGGAGCAGCATACATACTTGAACAGACACTTTTCGATTCTCCTGAAGATCGGCTTTGTTACCTACCAAAGCCATGATGATATCAGGGCTCCCATGTTTCTGTAGTTCCTGTTAGATGTCGAAATTCATCAATTGTTTGGAAAAGAAAATTGGCTTAGAGAATCATTCAATTGTAACTACCTGTCCAGATGCAGAACATAGATGTGTATATATATTAATATACTATATACAGAAGCCATTTGGAGTTTAACCAAAAGAATTCCAACTTTTTGAAGAACCTCATTTGCTTCTACCCATCATACGATACTCAAATGTTCGGTAAGTGTATATAGAGGTGATGAGAATGATGTTTATATTTCTGTCTGATTTATAATTTCCCATATCTTCACAAACCTTCCAGTAGGGTTCTCAATGGGTAGTCAAAAAGTCAAATCTGAATTCAAATCCGTATTCGAATAATCGGATATTATCCGAACATTTCGGATATCGGATTCAGATAACTTTTAATTCGATACGTTTCGAATACGGGTTCGGATATTGATATATCCGCTTTGATCTTATCCGATCCAAAATAATCTATGAATATAATAATTATATTAACTATAGAAACTATAATAATTTATTATATACATCTGATTTACTTATCGGATATCAAATACATTAATCGGATTCGAATTCAAATATTGATTCAGAATATCCGTCGGATTTCGAATCGAGGTCGGATATCGGATATTTTTTCAAATTCGGATATGCTTATATTTGATTCGAATAATATCCATTTAAAGCCCTACCAGCTCCATGACATTCTGATGGAATCACTTTCAAGTTTCTAAAACCTTGAGAAATAAGAATCTTTCACAAATTCAAAATGTGCCAATATGGTGGTTGCAAGTGAAACTTCTCCTCTTAACTATGAATTGGCGATGGCAACAGGTCAGGTTCATCTTCAATTCAGTGAGAGAAGGCACAAGCCAAACCTGATCAGACCGCAAGTCTGGATAAAATTACCCAACATAAACTTGACTCGGAGGGAAAGGCTCAACCTGAACGCACCTGACACTGCTACCTGCTATAGCCCAAGCAACGGCATTGGAAGAACCACCCTCAATGATCAATGGCCCTTAAAAGTTATCCTTAAAGATATGAACTTCTCAAAGAAAAGTTCTAATTTCCCTTTCATTGGTGTCCAAACCACCTTAGGAGTAGTCTTCAGTCTTCCACAGAAATTGATATTAGTCTGGTTGTTTTAATTCACTAAACTCCCTTAGGACGAGAACCCACTCGATCGATAGTTTACATATAGCATTTCCAACTTCTTCCAGTCATCTACTCTTCGAAAAATCTTATGTTCCTTTCTTTCCATAAGCCTTAAGAAGAGAAGATGCCACACATACTCTTTGGGAAAACTCATAATATCCCGAAAAGTTGTACGAAAGAAATTCCAAAAAGAGTTGGCAAACTCAAAATGGATAAAAGGATGGTTAAAACATCCTCACTTTGCATACACATCCATCCACCTATTCGGGATATATTGATCTAAGACCAGACTGGTGTTGTTGACACCTACGAACCTTATCTTCTGTCTAGGTTCCGTCTCCTGCAATTAAAGAGTATTAAAGTTCTGGGAGAAATACCTTAACCCAGTACTGTGCTTTGCTGAATGACTCTGAGCGTGTTATATCATACACAATAACTGCAACAGCTGCTCCTCGGTAGTAAAGTGGTGCCAATGCAGCATATCTGATAAAAATGATGGTCAGCAATCAACACACAAGATACAACTAATAGTTAATATTACCTTCAGAAAAAATGCTAGCAAGCAAAACACGGAAGATGCAACCCCTCTGCCACCCCACCGAAAGACAAAAAAGACTAGTACCGGCTTGCATGATTTGTAATGATGGTTTGTTTTTTCTTTTCTTTTTTGTAATTTCTAATCCCTTCTTCCTCTTCCTCCTATCACTTCCCTCTCTCCTCGTCTAAGTTGTAGCCACTGAAGGGAACAAAATCCAATCAAGTAAAATAAAAATATCAACTGAGGCAAGAAACAATGCTAAAGTTTACAAACAAAATGAATTACCAAATTTAGTAATTTGAAACCCACCTCTTCTTCCATTTAATAACCCACACATACATGTACAAAAACAGAATAAAGGCAGATAGAGAGAGAGAGAGAATCCACCAATTGGCAAAAGAAATCTCCCTCATCTGATGTGCATTCTAAATCTAAACAGAGAAGTAATAGAAGAGGAAAAAGGTTGCTGCTATCCTCGTCAGTGTTGCTGTTGATGAGATTACTTTCTTCAACAGCAATAAGGTTGACAAGCAGAGCAACAAAGGCAAAGACAATGAACTAGTGGGTTGTTTTGTCGTTGAGGCTGAGATAGCAATGGAGCAGCTCCTGCAGACTCGACCATTCTCTCAGCCAATGAGCTTCGACCATCTCCTCCATCAACTCTCTAAAATCTCCGTACGGATTCTCTGATTCCATCTCTGTCAGCTAGCGACAAGCACTCCCTCGTCCTGTTTTCTCTCTTCCAGAGATGATCTTCTCTGCAAGACGATTCATTTCTTTCATTATTGATTTCATCTTGCATGGTGAGAAGAACCTCTCTGAGCTACTCAGTCGTGAATCAAATGGTGGTACCATATGAACCAGTCACCAGGTGGACTGCTTTGTTTTTAGCAGGGTGGCAGCAGTGCAATGGACGTTATACATTGTTAGCTAGCATTCTTCTTATCCTCCAGTGAGATCTTGTTAAAAAAGAAAATATTATGCACTCTCAAATCAATATTTGCAAGAGTATCCACAGGTTCACTTAAGGAAAATATACATGATGAGGCAAATAAATGGTTCCATTCTATAATATGGATCATTTTAGGACACCAGCTTAAAACACAGAAGAAGGAGATCAAAACTAACTATTTTCCTTCTGATTATCTAAATTCAAGTGTGTCATGATCAGAACAATGATACCTCTCCTGGCCAGCAGTGTCCCATATTTCAAACTTAACCGTTGTAGAATCTTGTAAGGCTATGGTCTGTGATAAGAAAGAAGCTCCGACAGTTACCTGAAATTCATTGTAAATCATGAAATGTAAGTAACTCCAGATATTAGAATAACTACTGTAGACCATTGGGAAAATGTATTAGATACTTTGGATCGGTTGACAACTAGCATTGCTGTTAACAAATAAAGTTTACTCATCAATCGTATTTTCAACAGATCCAGCTGATTTCTTACCTTGGATGTTGGGTCAAACTGACCACGAACAAAGCGAAGAACAATACAGCTTTTCCCAACACCAGAATCCCCTAACAGCACCAGCTGCATACAATGGTTAACATAAAAGTGGTAGCATGAATTATAAAAGTCAGTAGCACAAAGCAAAGAACAATACAGCTTTTTCCAATTCCAACACCAGAATCCCCTAACATCACTAACTGTGAACAATTATTAACATAAAAGTCGGTAGCATGAAGAATAAAAACTTGGATACTAGTCTAATCTCATGGGAGAATGTGCCAGTATACGGAGACTTCTTTTCCTTCTACTGTTACTATATGGACTCTGTAATAGAATATCTAACGAAATGCGATGAAGTTCAATTTTTTAACTTATAAAACAATATTATTAACTAAAAGTAGTCCTCTCAAATCAGTGGATCTAGGATCAGAAATTTAAATCAATGATAATGAAATCAGCTAGGTACTGAGGTACATCTGCTGCAACTCTACACATGACTGCCTCAGAGAAACATATGGTGAGACAACTATTTTCTCCATCAATTTTACTTGTTCTTGGACTGGGAAAACCACATTGTAGATGGTAACTGGGTTAATAATTGTGTCACTTTCCCTTCTTTATCCCTTTCCTTCTATCTTCATTTCCTAATTTGCCAACTAATCCTTTACCATAAAAATTTCCTAAAAAAATTAACTACAACCTTCTTGTTTCTTTCTTTGGTCCGATTATTTTTTAGGACTTCGGAACAATATTGACGGCAGAGATTCCAGGCTACCCACAACAGACGGCAATAATATAGATAGTCTATTTCTTCCTTTACTAGGAATAGCTGTTGGCCGCCTAACTAGTAGCTAATAGCTGTCCTAGCTAGCTACCCTACATGAATCCGTTTCTCAATTGTTGACATTCTCATCTTAGTTGTGTGCCTTTATTGTGTTTATTTTGTTGTTTCTTACTGCGTTGAATGTGCATTTTTGTATTTTCCTCTAGTATGAATAATGAAAAAGCCACTTCTCATTTACTTTTCTACTGCTCAATCTGATGATGGGGTCCATCATGAGTTACATAGCTTTTCAATTGTACAGACTCTGTTGCGTTTATAATGCTAGTTCAAGAACCACTTTGGATATGTCTAATAAAAATCTGAATCTGAAGACTATGTTGCCATCATTTTTCAGATATATTTTTTTTGAGAGGTAAGCCTGTTTTTAAAAGAGATCAGCAACTCGGTGAAGGCGGGTTTGGACCCAAGTCTATGGTATCATCCACAAACTTTATCATCTGTATGGGGTAGTTTCAGTCATTCATTCATTTTGTTTTATTGAATGTCTACATTAGCTGTCCTCACGAGTTACTTGACTTGAGGGTATTACAATAACACTGCAATTAGCTCGCTTGGGATAAATGATCACATTGATCACTCTCCCGCCTTTTTTGCTCTTCTTCCCAATTTCCCATTTTTCTACTTCTTTCAACAGTCAGGTGATCAACAAATCCATTAAACACTCTTGAGTCCCAAACAAGGATCATCTGAAGATATGCATTCATACATCTATATTGTCTTGCAAAGATTGATCACTTACTAAACGGTTCAACAAAACAACCAGCATACCTTCACTCGCAAGTTTTTCGAGTCAGAAGATTCAGCGTTCTCGGGATTCAGTCCACCCAACCGTCCAAAAGTCCCATCTACAAACAACACCTTCGCAATTAACCACAATTCCAATTCTGTAAATAATACAATTCACGGACCAACAAAACTATTGAAGCAAACATTGTTGACTCCAAATGGGTAGTTGTTGATTCGAGGTCTGTTATGACCCAAACTGTATAAGGGCTTAGATTTCCGCTCCACTATCACCTAGTTGCTTTTGGAGTATTGGTTAGGTTCCTAACATTTGGTATCAAAGTCAACCCCATGTCACGGGTTCAAGTCACATGAGGGGCAACCTGGGGGCTCTCTCAAATAAGAGAAAATAGGGGTAGTAGAAAAAATGCCAGGGGCTCACTCACAAAAAATGAGAAAAAGGGGTACCGGAGTGAAAGCCGCCTCAAAGTGGGCCGCCGTGGACGCCGGCCTTGGAAGCGTAGTGGAATGTTATGACCCTAACTTTCCGCTACACTGTCACCTAGGTGTTTTTCGAGAATTGGTTAGGTTCCTAACAAGGTCGATCTCATGGCTATATCAGAACTCTGATGATTTTATCATACGGCTTAAAACTAATGTAAATTGCGAAAAAGGGAATCAAACAAAAATGGCAGAATTTCCAGATGAACGAATCAATGTTAATTCGGAACAATAAACCCTAGAAGATAGTAACTCGTGACTAAAAAATCGAAAAAGAAAAAGGAAAATTCATTAGAACTTCACACCGAATTGAAACAACTAGTACCTGGAACTGGAAGGGAGGAGGAACAACCCATGCCGTGTCGTGGCCGTACGATGTGTATAGGGTTAGATTTGGGGGTCACAATTGCAAAAACCCTTATGAACGGAGGCTGGAACTTGATTTCCTTTGTTTGTTTGGGTCGATGGAGTTTCAAAATATATGGAATCTAGGCCTGTAGGATGCTGCTCCGTGTTTAAAGCAACCTTTGAATGTTTCACGTGGCTATGCGGCCAACATTAGCTTCAGAACCACGCACCCGCACGCGCACACACAAGCTGTGATCGCCAACTGCCGTCTTTGGGAGAGGAATAAAGACAGTTACATGGATGCCGCCTCCCAGGTTTTAAATCAGTTATGGGTCGCGATGTAACTCGGCGCTGCCCATCTAGGCTCACTGACGGCATGGATGTTTAGCCCCCCACCCCATGGATGTTTTTGCTCGTCGGTCATTATATGAGCCACGTGGCACGTTTTTAGAGGACAATAGCCGTATGGATGTTTGACCAATCCCTAGGTGAACCTAAAAACCAAAAATCAACCTGATTAGTGATTTCTAAGCGTTGGATTATAGTCATTTTCATGGGTTGATTTTAACCGTGGGAATTTGAGCATTATTGGGGGTACAAGATTGAAAGGTTTGAAATCACTAAGGAAAAAGATGCAACGAGGTATGCCGGAAACTGTTTGAAATGCGGAAGCACCATTTTTGTTACTCACAGCTGTCATCTGGCCCACTGACCGAATGGATGTTTATCCCACCCCTTGGTGGATATACACACCACAAAAATCACCCTGATTGGTAATCTATAACCATTAGATTTTAGCACTTTTTAGTACTTTTAAGGCATTTTTATAGCCGTTGAATACAACCATTTGTTTTAGTACTAAAACCAACGGCTACAAATCATCAAACAAGCTGATTTTTGGTGTGAATGCCTACTAAGGGTGTGGGCTAAACATCCATGCGGTCAGTGGGCCCAGGCAGCGGTGACTACCAAAAATGCCGCTTCCACAAATGAAAAGATCTCAGGTATACCTTGTTACATCACGACCCTAGCCAAAATCCATACGGTCAGCGTTCTCTAAAAATGTGCCACGTGGCTCATATTGTGGGCGGTCAGGGCTTATATGACCGTCGGCGGTCATGCTAGTTTTACTCCTCAAGTTCTCAACAGATAAAACCCACCAAAGCTCCGCACTGTCACTCGCAAGCGAAGAAGAAACGTAGATAACGCTTCGAAGTTCAAACTTCAAAGTTCAAACACTTTTTATCTACATCTCCGCAACCCCGCAAAAATCGAAAGGTATCTGCAGATTCTGCACTGTCTCCTTCTTACAATCTCTCCTCTCTTTCATCTATTTATTGTAAAAAACGCAGAAACCTCGAATATCTGCTATACTGTTTTGATTCCAGAACCGGAACCGTCACACATTATAAGTTCTGGTTCTGGGCACATTGGTACGCGAACCGGAACCGATCCGTTGACACCCCTAAATCCCACAAGAACACTCTCATCAGGCTCCGAGACATATCTGGTCATTGGATATCTGTTCAAATTTCTGTTGCATTCTTTCTGAGTTTTTTATTTTTTTTTTGCTGATTATATTTATTATGTTCCTCGGAGACAACAGATGAGTCAACTTCTGAATTTACTTCAAGGAACGCTTCTCCTACATAAATCAAGTTATGATTGCTCCATATATTCATCGACTTTGCTTCCACATAGATCATGCTCATACTGCGGACGATATACTGAATTTCAGGGATGTCGAGGTCTTCGATCTTCATTGCGAGGTTATTATTTTCGACCATTGAAATGACCATGTTTTCAGGTTTTTTTTTTTTTTTTTTAAAATTGTTTTGTTTAGTTATTTGTCAAGTTATGTGCACCATAGGGAGTCGGGAGACAGTAAATTCTACAGAGAAATGCTCAATTCATTCTAAGGTACTATCTTATTGTTCTACTTTTGTTTGTTCATTTGAGAGTTTTATGACAAAGTTTAAGCTGAACATATCATTCCTAGGTTGTGTTCCTCTCTCATATTATATTTTTCAGTTAGACTTCTATGTGTGTGACAGACACAATCGTTTCGTATCCTTGATACTCTACCATACACGTTTCGTATCCTATGCATCAGTTTTTATTATTCGGTTGGTAGGCTACCTCTTTTATTCTTCATATCCCAAGAACATATTAATTGGCTGTTTTAACATGGGGAAAACAAACTTAGATGTCTATCTGGTATGTTTACTGGGAGGAACAATGTGATTAAGTTATATTATTGAAAGTCAGGGAATTTGTTGGCAAATACCAAGGAGGGGTATAATTGTATAAATAGATTATTCCTAGATATAGGGAACTCTCCTTGTTAATTTCTCAATAAATTTTTACCCATTACCAAAAAGAAGTGTTAATATTACTCAATCACCCATAAAAAAGTATGTTATATTACTCAATCCATTCCATATTTTTTTTCTTTTCTGTTAGCCGTGTCTTGAGTGTCTTGATTATTATACATCCATATGTACTCCCATGAGGGCTTGTGAGACCCAATAACTAATGCTAGACTCACTGAACTTGTTTCTTCCATTTGATTTTGTTAATTCAAAACTTTTGCGTACTGAAATTTTATTGGGAGAGGAAGAGTTGGTAGCATTTCTTCTTTCCCAGAGGTATCAGCAACATTGGAGTGAAGGACAGAACAACATTTTTAGTTTTTCTTTTGTCTGATGAATTTACTCAGTTGAAAGTGATTGCGTTCTTTGGTATTTAGATTGTCTAGTCTCAATTTGATTATTATTGAGCTCGTATTTACTGTTTCTATCGTCATTGTTATTATAGACCAATTCAAAATACAATGTTTTTCAAGATTCAAGCTGGACAATACTTGTTTAAAATCACTTTTTAGGTTGTTTGGAACGTTTTCCTCCCTACCAGCAGATGGTTGCATATGTTCTGTCGTATTTTGGTCGTATCAATGTCCATTGGTTAACAGATTTAAAAATTTGTTCCTTTTAGTTCCTTTGCTTTACTAATCAAACATGGTCACATATGAAAAGAAATATCTGAAATCTGGACACTCAATACCCTTCAATTCTAGATTGTATCTGTAGCAGATCAACTTTTACTTTGAGCAGGTTTGAGTGCTTCATGGGCCCAGAAGTGTGAGCATATGGAATTTGTTATAAACCTGAATTCGGTATTCTTGTTGTTCCCCGATCTATCAAGAGTCTGCTTGCTATGATAAGGTTATTTTCATCTCGTTCTTGAATTGTTTATGTATTGTCTGTAGGGATGCTGTAATCAAATTAATCAGCTAAATATTCTGTGATGCAATTTTTTTTCTTAGCTTTGATGATTGTGGCATCAATTTAATTTTGCTCAGGTTTGGGTTTTGCCTTTAGGCCAAAGTTTGTGTTGGAGAAGAAATGAATGCCTTCCCACATGTACAAACTCTTTCTGAATTTCCTAAGGAAGAGCTTGTTGGAAAAGTTGTCATGGTCCGATATGATTCTACTCTTCTAATTCAGGAAGCACTGGACTGTAACACTCTATCAGTTGACAGAGCCCTATTTACTATCAAGTATTTATATCATGCTGGTGCCAAAGTACTTATAGCCAGTAATTGGGGTCGATCCTGTGACTCAATTTGGCTTCTCTCAACAGAGACTGTTGCAGGTCTGTGGTACTAAATTATTCATAATGTTTTTATGTTCTGGTTTTCTAAAAATGTTTGAAAGTGTGCACAGCTTTTACAATCTTGGGGTGCTATCAAAGGAGTCATCTAGTTCTCACGTGATCCCTCTTACAGTGAATATTAAATTTCTGAAAGGCCTGTGACTTATTTCAGCTAGTGGGTTTCTATTGTTTTATGCATCTAATTAGCTAAGTTTATGGTATCAATTGGAAAAAAAAAAAGGAAAAAAAGAAGAAGATATAGATAAAAAAGCGAAGTACTAGGGATATGTCTGTCTTTCACTTCCCTTCTCTTGATTTATAGGATTTCTACTCATTGCTTGACGTGCTATGTATTTCAGATTATCTGTCATCAGTTCTCCAACTCAAAGTGGTGCCAGCAAAATGCATTCCTGGATACACACAGTCTAAGGTGGAAGAGCTTGAGAATGGAGATATTCTTCTTCTTGAGAATCTTTCCAAGTATAGAGAGGAACTTGCCAATTGTTCTGTGTTTGCCAAAAAAATATCATCAGGAGTTGATATCTTTGTTAATGAAGCTTTCTCCCAATCACATAAGATTCTTGCATCAACTGTTGGTGTTTCCCGTTATTGCTATGCCTCTATCGCTGGTTTTCGCTTTGAGGAGGAACTATCTCAAGTAACGGAGGCCACAAAAACCACCAAACAACCATATATTGCAATTGTATGGCCTTACTGTTTTATTTATTTGTTATTTTCTTACAATTATTTGAGATTTGGTAAATTCCAATTAATGTGAGAACTCCCTTTTTCTTTCGCATATGCATAAACTTTTGGTGACATGGCTGGTTGCGGTTAATTAATTTGAGAACTTTCTTTTACGTTTTAATCTGATAATTGCTTTGTATCAATCTATTGCTTAGTAATTTAGTGCTAACCTTCAGTTAGTTATTGTCTTAGTGTTTTATTTTGTATATGATTTAATCCTAAACTTCAATTAGTTAACCTTTAGAAGACTTCACTGAGCTTCATCATTGTCTATCATGTCAGAGCCTTATCCCAACATTTGAGTTAGCAGCACAAATTCGTTCATCCATTCAATTCGATATGAAGCCACATCTTCTGTTAATGCCAGTGTCTTTAAATATTTTCTTACTACCACAATCCACATATTTTTTGGCCTTTCCCTACCCTTTCAGAGCCTTCAGCTCGTACATTCATTCTCATAGGTGTCACTGGTCTTCGTGGTACATGACCAAACCATCTCAATCAACTTTCCTTTCTGTTATTTCCTATTGGGGGTACTCCTAGATTTCTTAAATGCAGTTATTACTAGTATCTTTTCTAGTATTTGCACTCATCCATCACAAAATTCTCATCTTGACTACACTCATATTATGAACCTTTTGTTTCTTGTTGATTGCCATACATTCTGCTCTGTAAAGCATAGCAGTTAATTGTTATCTTATAAAATTTTCCTTTTTGTTTGATCTATATCCGTCAGTCATATAGCATTCTGAAATGACATCTCCACCACCTTAGCCACCCTTCTCTATTTCTGTGGGCAACATCCTCCTCATTCTCTCCCTCATGGATAATTGAATTGAGACAATGAAAATGCTCGCTTCGGGTATCTCTTGGCCATCGATCTTAACTAGCACCTCATCTATATGTATATGCTTATTGAAGTTGCTTTCCATATAGTCTTTTTAAGGTATCCTTCCATAGCTTTTAGTTCTTCATTTATCCCCTCTATAGCCTCACCACGGGACCTCGTGTCAAATATAAGTAGTAATTCATCCATTACTAGCGCAAAAAGATACAGATTCAAGGTTGTCTTCTGGTGTAAACCCATTGTAATTGGAAGCTCATTTGTTTGACAACTAATAGTTCTAACATTAGTTACTCCTCCTTGATCATGTCCTTATTGATGTTAATATATCCACTTAAATGCTCATTTCTTTCGAATATCCACAGGGTTAACTCTTTGGAAGTGAGAACTTCATTGTTTTTTGTCTTAATTTTTACTACTCTCTTGGGGTGCCAACCATATGGTCTGAAGCACCAGAATCAGTAATCCATGGAGAACTAGTAGAAGCAACACAAGATATACCTGACTGAACCAAGGTGATAGTAGAGCTGGAAGAAGCAACAGACTGTTGGGCTTTCATCAACTTGTCATATTATTTCCGAGAAATAAAAATAGTAGCAAACATGCTAGGCAATGTAGGGGCTGTATAGTCCAGAGTATTAGCCTAAACACTTACATCATCATAAGCTTGATTGGCCCATGCTGGTTTCCCATGAAGATTTCAGCACGTATCGGAGGTGTGACCATCATTACTACAATGAGTACACTTATAAGTACCACGTCCTCTACTGTTGTTTCCCTTGAGTCTCTACTAGCTCCACGACCTCTACCACATGTACAACTACCATGACTTGTAAATGTGCCTCTTCCTGAGATAGGAAAATTACCCGAAGGTGCAAGGATGGAACTATCAGTCGTCGTGGCACTAATGGTAGAGAGACCTGCTAAAAGCAAGAGTCAACTTCTGTCAACGATGGGAGCTCGTTGCTACTAAGGATTTGAGCTCGCATAGGCTCAAATTCAGCTTTTAGGCTAGAAAGAAACTTCGTAATTCAATACTCTTCTCGTTGTTTTCACTAGATCTCTGATAGTAGTAATAGGCTGATATATTTCCGCATGCAAGCACAATATTGACCAAGACTTTTATCACCTTGCTACAGAGAAAACTTTTTTGAAGCAATTGATACACTCGTGTAAAATTCTTTTTACCATAATACATATTATGAACCGTCTCCCATATTTCTTTTTGTGTCTAAAAACATAAAATTTACACTTATTTGTGGATCCATATTGTTCCACAACTAAGTCACGATTTAAACATTTCCTCGAGTCCACTCTTCATAATTGCTGGCCTCCCCCGGAGGCTGTTCTATAGCAAGGTTCTAAACTTCGACTTCGCCTTAAACTTTGGTCAGTTAAAATTTGGAATTAATTCGGGGAAGTTCAATTCAATATAGAGAATTTCTGTAAAACTTCACTAACTTAGAGAAGTTTAGAGAATTTTTGCCAAAACGTTGGTAAAACACGTTGATTTTTCAGGATATGATAAAACAAGCATGATAAAACACTTATAACTCATTATATCATAAAAAAAAACATATAGAGCAACCTAAGCAAGACTAATATTGTTTCTCATATTGATGCAAATATCTAAAGTATTTAGATTTTCTTTTAAAATGAGTTATAAGTGTTTTATCGTTCTTGTTTTATCATATCCTTAAAAATAATTGTGTTTTATTATGCTTGTTTTATCATATTCGGCTAATTTCTCGGAGTTTTTAGTACAAAAATTGCAAAAAATCGTGTTGTACTGCTTATGAGTTTATGACTCAGTATCTTAGTACTTGCTTAAAAAAAGAAACTCAATACTTTTGATCCTTGCATCAATTTGAGTGAAACATTATTTATCTTGCTTAGGTTGCTCTAAATGGTTTTTTTTATAATATAATGAGTTATAAGTGTTTTATCATGCTTGTTTTATCATATCTTTAAAAATCAACATTGTGGCAAAAGTTCTCCGAACTTCTCTCAATCGGCGAATTTTTGTATTGAAAAATGCTAAACTTCGCGAAATTAGCCGAATTTTGTCGAATTAAGCGAATTAATTCGATGAAGTTTTGGCGAATTTTTGTAATTTTTTTACTGCAAAAATCCTGCGATTATTTCTGGATACTTACGATTTTCTCTAAGGAGACTGTGAGAGAAATTTGAAAAGCTCTCTTCTTATTCATATCTCCTTGATCCGAATCGAACCAATGAAGTCTTTGTAGCTGCGGCTCACGATTTGCTTTGGAAGCCCGGGAGAGAAACTGATACATGCAATTTACTCATGACAACATTGGGAAATGTGTCAGGCATCAAGAAACGTGTCATGACAACCTCAGGAAATATGTAACGACAAATTAGAGGAACCTACAATTTTCC
Organism: Euptelea pleiosperma; assembly: GCA_035048495.1. Lineage (NCBI taxonomy): Eukaryota > Viridiplantae > Streptophyta > Magnoliopsida > Ranunculales > Eupteleaceae > Euptelea > Euptelea pleiosperma. Next base: position 40,673,981 of record CM068544.1, on the reverse strand, counting down.
TTGGAGACAAAATAGAGCATGCTATTTTCGGCATGCACATACACACATAGAGGCCAAGGTTATCCCTTCAAATTTGCACGACGACCTCTTGCACATCCACACACATATATATGTGGTAGGAACCACTACAAAAGGGAAATGAAAAAAAAGATGGGAAAACCTAGGGTTTCACGACCGAACCCTAGGTTATTATATCTCACTACAAAGAAGGAAAGAAAAATAGAAGAGAAGGAAAGAACAAAAAGAAAAGAGGAAACCCCTAGTTAATGGGTCATATGCTCTAATACCTTGTAAAGTATGTTAGGGTATTGACATGGAAAGGGGAAGAAGAAGAATAGAGAGAGAGAAGAGGAAGTCGAACTAGTGTCTTGAAGTTATACTAGTTGACCCTCATAATTATTATATATACTACGTTGTAATAAAGGTTAAAGTACTGAAAAACCCATGTTACATTAACAATATATATTGCTTGTAATATCCAATTATCGTTATTCACTTGATTTTGCAAAATCTGATGCAGATTGGAGGTGGTAATCTCTTTGACAAAGCAGCTGCCTTGCAATTTTTAGCTTCTAAATGTGACGGGCTGGTTTTTGTTGGTATGATGGCATTTCAAATAATGCACTCCTTAGGACTGCCTGTTCCTCCGAGTTTTGTGGAACATGTTGCAGTTGAAGATTCTTTAAAAATAATCCAGCTTGCACGTGAAAGAAATATACCACTTATGTTACCAAAAGATTTTTGGTGTGTGAATGATTGCCATCCAAAGCGATTGGATATATTTCCTGCCCATGGGATCTTGGATGGTGAGCTCAGCATTTATTGTGCTTGGAACATAACTTTGCGAGGTTCTTCTCATAGCACATTGCTATTTCATTCGTGATTAAATAATTTGAGCAATGTGTGGTTCTTTTGGAAATTTAGCCACGGTTATGTCAGATCAAAACTCCAAACTTCATATGTTATGTCATGAATGATGATTAGATGGATATTCACTTTTGAAACAATGATTTGTAACTTTGCCACACTAAAATATGTGTTTTTTGAATTTTTAATAAATATTACATGAATTAAGGTTTACTGAAGGTATGGTTGGTGGATCTCAACAAAATTTGCCTCATAACAATTTTTGATTTTTTGCTTTAAAGAAGTAAATACGTTTGAGAGAGCTATTTGTAACATTGTTGATGACATGACTATTGATCCAAGTTTGGCCATTTATAAAGGATGGGAAATCTATAGCGGATCAAATTTGAGCTACAGGTATGGCTTAAAATTTTGGCACAACATATGTTGGATAACCATCTACATCCTCTTCTTGCAAATGCATTTTCAGTACTTCTTCCATTCACTAACAACCGAACAATTTGCAAGCACTTACTACATCTTGACCTTTGTATCGTTACGCAAGGCACAGCATATTTCATCTTTTATGATCTGTCATAGATCCAGAGTTTTATGATGAGTGTGGGAATGATAGGTCTGATTCCAATAGGAGAGGCACACTCATAGACAGAAGCAATCACTTGGCAATAGTAGTTAATTGGAGATTAATCAAGATCTTTAGGGGTGGGGGAGAAATGTTAGTTTTCAAGAAGGCCAGGACACAGGAGTGGCTAACAATCATTATGTGAAACTATGGTCTTGAGCACCGTAGAGGTTGGTAATCCTTGTACTATATACCATATATGGGCGTACTGGCTCATCAATCCAGATTGTTCCAATGGAAGGCCACCTCTTGGATGGGCGATAGCCCAACAAGTTTGTTTTGATCGCATTATCCGAAGACGATCTTTTGTTCGGATGTTACGTTAACCATTCAGTATGGCCTTTTGATCTATGCCCCTTCCAAGAGATGAGCCACAAAATGACTGTCCGGGACTAAGAATTTGGTGGGCTGTGTATATGATCTGGATGCCGGGCACCACAAATTTCTGTTGCGTCTGGTGCCACCATATATTTTATCAAATTTTGAAAGATTTAAATTAATATAATAAAATGAAAACCCCAAACATTTGGGATGAGGCGTAGATGACGATTCAGTACACCAATTTCTTACACCTGATTTCATGGCCCACATAGAGATCATATTGGGCAATCCAACCGCACATTGAGTTGTCAATATCATGGAGACCATCCTCACAAAATTCAGTCCATTCCGACATTTCTAACCTCATGAAAAGTAAACTTGAATTTTGGAAATCTAAACCATTGTAAATCGTTACTTTAGGTCAACTTTTAATTTGGTTAGCGATGTCGGAATGGACTGATTTATGGTAATGATAATGATAATGATCATTGCACTAATAACTCAATGTATGGTTGGATTGTTCAACATGATCTCCATGTGGGCCTCATCATTGGGTGTAAGAATAGGTTGTAGGTGTGGCTCTAGACTCAACGACGATGATGATTAAAAAAATGAAAAAAATTAATTTGGCGACCATTAGAAAATCTGGATGTTATACTGTCCGTATTCTGCAAAACAAAACAAACTAAACATATTACATAATTGGTGTACATATGGTGGATCCTGACATGATTTGTTACTTTCATTTGATTGATTTTTAATTTTTTTCTTCTAATTCCTTGTATTCTAACTTCGTCTTTAAGTATCAATAGAATAGTCTTTTCCAATTTTTGCCAAATTTTCTCAGAGTTTTTCTTCTTTTAGGTTGGGCGCCTGTTGATCTTGGGCCAATTTCATTGGATGAGATATCCTCTTTGCTTTCAAAGTGCAAGGTAGGGTAAGATGGTCATATGAATGGTCACGTAACGAATATAAGAACTAGTTCTCATTCTTGATTTGATCTTGTTGTGCTACGTAGTCGATATTTAGAAGAGGGCTTAGTACATGATGATTATAGATCCAATATTTTTATCTTACCTATATTTATTTATTCTCTCTCTTGTACTTTTTGTATCCTTTTTACTAATTAAAGTTTATGTTTTACCAATCAGAAAAATCTGATTATTATATTGTCTCTGTTACAACTCGATCATTATAAGTGGTTCAGATGCAATTGAATGATGATAAAAAGAAGTTGTAGCTGTGTGTTCAAATATTATGGGATTGTAGTTTAACCAGCTAGAGCACCACCCCATTAAGGTGAAAGTGGTGGGTTAAGCCTGTCAGTCCACTGATAGCTTTCTATGTTCCCCAGCTTTATATAGCCACATTTGTGCATTTGAACTTCATAACGATATATATTGGACATCTAATAATATTCATACACACACACACACACATGTAATTCAAGTGAAAAAGAATTATTCTACGAGAATCTTTTAATAGAAGTTACTGTTACGGAAAGCGGTATAGATTTTTCAAACATAGCTCTTGAATGATTGATTCTATCCTCCAAGCTACCTAGAAATTAGAGTGAGAGACCAAAGGTTCTTTGATGAGGAGCTCATGCTTTGATCTGGAGTACCAATTTGTTTACTCCCACAGCATTGCCTTGAAGAGTAGGCCCCATTAGCTTTTTAAAACAACGAGTGTTACCACATGTGCTACACTAAAAACCACACATACCACAGATGCAAAGGTTTTGCTTCTTTACTGTGAAAAAGTGGGACCATTCAGAGATCTTCACAAACATCAAAGGAAAGAAAAGGACAGCTGTTTAGCTTAGTCAGGTACTTTAAAGTAACTCTCAAGGAGGAAGAAAGGATATGATTAACTTGCGCCTTAATTGGCTACAAAAATATATAAATCCTATCAAATGATACATCAGCACTGGGTAATTATGGTTCATGTATAATTTTCTTTTCATATACTCTGGATCGGTCTTAATAAGAATCGCAAGTGTTACTAACATTCTACCTAGATATTCCCATGCAACTTAAGAGAAGGTAGGGTGTACTTCTCAGCCTCTTAACACAAACTATCAGCTTGTAGTCTTTTCACATGATTTAAAGTTTAGTTTTTCATAGCGTAATCAATTAGGGTGAAGTCCCGCCCATCCTAGATGAGTATAAATACTCTAGCCACCACTTTACACCTTGAGTATCTAATATTCTGTCCTTCCTGTGGTACTGTAATTTGCCTTGCATAAAAATTGCAGACTTATGCTCACAGTTCTGCAAACTAGATTTGGTTGATGTTTCGACATGATATGAACTCAATAGGCTCAGATTCAGAATTAATTCTTAGTACTTGGCGTTATTCTTGTGACTGTTTCTATCTTATTTAATATGGCATTTTGTTCTAAGGATTTGAATCACTTTTTTGGTATGCTCAAACCTGACGTGATATCTGCTTTCAATGTCTTACAGAAAATTCTGTGGATTGGCCCAGTGAAATTCAGATTGCAAGGACCGGATACCTGTGGAGCATCTAAGTTGGCTATAATGCTTGAAACATTAAGTCGAAGTGGTTGCGATGTGACTGTTGTTGGGAATGCTGCATGCAAAGCAATTACGGGGACAACAAGTTCTCATTCCTTTTTTAGTTTGTATGAGAATGCTTCAGTTGTATGGGAATTTCTTAAAGGAAGAATGCTTCCTGGGCTTGTGGCTTTAGATAGAGTATGTTCATAAACTGCATTTCTAACCACGTTCTATGGCTGCAACAGAATTATTTAAACAGCATTATAGACATCAGTACCGAGGAATGGGAAGAAGCTTTTATCCTTATCCACTGTACACATGGCGCACATTCTAGTTGGTTGGGACCTCACCATTTGATTGATCCCACTACATAGATCTCTTGGGGCAATATTTGACCTGATCAAGTGATCATAACCGTCCGATCTATATTTTAGATGGTTCAAAGAAAATTTGGCAAACATTGCAGAAAATTCTAGATCAGATGGTAGGATCATCCGATCAGGTTGATTTATACCCAAATCTGCTCCTTGGTGGGCACATGTACAGCAGAGACATGAGGACAAATTCTTCCCATCCTCCTGCACTTATATGAGTATTCCTATTACTTATTGATCTCTTTTTTTGTAATATTAGCGGAAAAACTATATCATTTATGTATTTTATCAATGCACTTATCTTGTTCATATATGGAAATCGCATAAATTTTTGGATATCCTAGAAGTATTAGGGGCATTTTTTCAAAGCTGTGAGTAGTTCCACTGCTGCCAGATTAGAAACTGCAAGTTTCTACTGCAGGGAAACTGTGCAAAAAGAATTGAGAGCTGTGACATAATTTTTTAACACAGGATGCCCCTTGCTTTGAGGGTAGGGGGTGCTGGTTATGAGAAATCTGTACGTCTTCACTCATTTTGTGTTAACAAAAACCAACAATGGTATTGCTTTATGGTTCTTCTACTTTTGATGGTATTATAGTATCAAGAGATGGTTTTGCCTAATTTGTGCTCGTTTAGTGTATGTCGGGAGATGGAGTGTATCCATTGGTAAAATTTCACATCTGCTGATCTTGTATATCATTTCCCTATGGAAATATTGCATGTCAGTTCGTTGATAGTCTTGATTGATTCACAATATGTCCACATCAGATTCTTATTTAGTGATGACCACTAATTCCTTGATCTTAATCTATTATACTGGGAATGTGAATTAAAGCTATGGGAGTTAGTGACTTCATGCCCAAAACAGAATGTCTTTGTTTCATTCACATTGCTTATAACTCTGGCAATGTGTCCATAGACAATAGAAGTTGTACCTACGGTAAGGGCCAAGGAGTTGATACATTGGGATTATTAGGTTTCTAACTAATGAATACAAAGTTCATTTGAAGCCCTTGGAAAAGAAATAGAAAAATTATAAATCTACCACTTATAAGAAGCTAGGCGTGTTATTGGATCTACAAAATTTTCAATGAATTAAATTGTCTGAATATTTCTTCACTCTGATAAATCTCCTCTACAATGAGCTGAATTTTCTAAGAAACCAAAATTCACTACTAGTATGCAAATGAAGATGATCAATTTGAATTTCTCACGTTCCGTTGACACTTCATAACTTTGTATCTGTTCCTTTGTGCAGGCATACTCTTTTGAGATTGACTGGGATGCAATATTTGATGATCCAGCTCAGCCTTTAGTAGTTGATCTTGGATGTGGTATTGTTCTACCTATTGCCTTTCTGTAGTTCTCTTCATAGTAAATTGTTTCAAATGTACGTGAAATAAAAAAAAATCTTCATTAATTGAGAGCTAGAAAGGAAGCAAATGACAAGATAGATGATTTCAGACTCGATTGACCAAGAAACTTGCCCCAAGTTTGTACAGTATTTTGATAAATTGAAGTATAGAATACTTAACTTTTTTAATGGTAGATGTTATAGAATTTTTTTTATAAGAGATGGTAATAATTTTAGTTTATACATGCATTATATTTACATATAAAAGAATTCCACGTAAATTGAAATATATAAGTTATACCAAAAAACGAGAAAAAAGGTTAAGGTTCTGTCCTTACAAAATGTGACAACCTGTGTCCAACTCATAATTTTTCTGAAAATGGAGACCTCTGGTTGGGACTTGGGAGTAAAATACTAGTTAGTAGAAATCTAGAAACTCACTGAATTATCAGAAAGTCCACCCAGGCCTCTTTATATGCCGGGGTTCTAATCTACCTCATTCCCCACACTTTATCCACAAAAATAATAATTAAAAGAGATCCATATATATCTGTTCATTTCTAACAATCCGGTCGGTACATGACACAGGAAATGGTTTATTTATCTTGGGAATGACTAGAAGGCAGAAAGATTTAAATTTTCTTGGATTGGAGATTAATAAAAAGGTATTTTTTTTTTTGGTCTTTTTCTCTTTTTGCTTGGTTTAGACCACCTTATATTGCTAATAGTTTTCAAAGTTGCGCAGCTTGTGAGGCGTTGTCTAGACTCTGTTCATCAGTGTGGCATAAAGAATGGGTGCGTGCTCTTGCCTACACGAGACTAAATGTACTTCTAATCTTACAAGAAGATTATGTACTAGGGACAACAATTAATTTGTTGTTATTAGTTGGAAGTTCTTGTGGAACTTAATCTGACTGAAGACATTTCATATAAGAATGCTATTTGTTTTAAGTTCGTTATGCTTGATATACGGGCGTGTCTGCATTTCAGGCTTCTTGAAGAGGCCATCTGACATCTCATATCTGTGTCTGACACTGATACACTTGACCATGTCATTGTTACAGAGCATGTAATCTGATATTTGGACAAGGAAAACGTAACAGATAATCCTTGATCTTTAATCACAGGCTCCAAGAGAACATTGCTTACCTATTGCCACTTATCAGAAGAACATGTGCCTCTGATGATTTTACATTTATGGTTCTCGCACACCTTGCCAAAATTCTCTTGCAGGGAAATAATTGCTCTTTTTTTTTTTGGTGGGGGGAGGGGCGGTGTCTTTGGATAAGTGAAAGTAAAAGTTTTAACTTTTGAAGGGTCAGCTGCAATTGTTGTCGTCCATTCTTCAGTCTGAATGCTTCTTTATATGTTTATATGCCTCAGCAAGTCTATAAGGGAACTCTAATCATTCATTAGTTTTAACTTACATTAAATCTTTGTGTTCTTCTGTATTCTTTTGTCAAGGATTATCAATAGTTCCCAAGGACTGGTACTTTATTGTCCAGTTAATGAGCTTCTTGTGTTCTTCACATTAATAACTGCACCTGTGTTTCGTTTGCTCTACCTTAGATATTTCATTGCAACGAACGCAACATCCACATTTCGATCCATAGTTTCCAGCTACCCTGGAGAATTGATTCTTGTTTCAATACAGGTATAGAAGTGTCTTATTATCATTTATGTTGATCATTTTGTTGCAATGGTGGTTTTACAATCTTGTTTATATGATGAAACTATCTGCACAACGCCTTGTTAGTCATTCACAATAACTGACTGAATCCTTGTTTTGTTTACCTCTACAAGGGATGGTATGCATAGAACAAATAGGCTATTTTCTTCGACTATGAAAATCTGATCTCATAGTCAGTAAAAACATGTAAACTTTTAACCACAATGGTACAAACCTCTGTGAGAGTTGATTCTATATTTTGCTTCTTAATTTTGAAAAAAAAAATTAGGATGTCAGATCCAGCTGAAGAGGAATGAAGGTTCAACTACTTACCACAAAGATTTGCCAAATTTCATCCTACCCGCAGTCATTATTGGATTTCAATCCTTTATGAACTCCATAAGTTAAAACTCCATCAGCCTTTTAATACTTCTCGGCCGGCCATTTTGTTGCAATTTTCAATTATGTTTTTCCTTTGACTCTAAAACCTTAGCATGCAGGGAACAAGAAAATCACCTCCACATATTCTTTTTGTTTTATTCAAACCATCAATCACTAAAATCATTAGTAAGTAATAACTTCGCTAGTCTCTCATGTTTTCCCCTTAGCTACATTTTCCATATTATATAGAACACCAGGAAGCCTATCTTTCCTAATTTGCCTCCGCATTTTTATTGTTTACTCCCACTTACACTTTGATACACAAACCTATTCTGTTGTGTGGATCAGTATGGATATACCCAAATGTGGGTTCATCTAACCATTTTTTGTTTGTGGAGCCTGATTAAGTCTTGGTTATTATTCTTCTCCGAATTTTCATACCAAGAGCATCCTTTATAGTTACCTTAGTTACATCCAGAAAGGAAAATTTTGTTGACTCTATTTCTCTGACATTCCCAAGTGGAGAATGAAACAATGGGAACTTGTTACGGATTTAGCGATGTCTGTCTTGATTGTATCAGACCACTATTTAATTTTCAAATATGGATTGGGCCAGAAGCGGCCAACAGTTGAGTTGGTCAGGCTGTGGGGAGTTGTACCCACAGACCTGGGATCGAGTCTTTGGGGGGTAATTCAAAAGACCGCAGTCCTGTTCTTACCTTAAGGGGGGTTAGGGTTAGGGGGGAATAATAAATGTTTACCTATAAAAAAAATGGAGGGCCAAACGTGAGTCAAATAACCTTACAATTCACTAGCTTTACTCTGCAATTGATATTTTTTGAAGGATTGCTATGCTTTTGACACATTCTTTTCTGCTATATTTTCCTATATCTTGGAGTGAAGTCCTTCAGTGCTTAAGTATAGAAACTGTCTTGTTATGCTACTTTCTTTGTTAGTTTATTAAATTTATTCTTCCTGTAGAAAGGAGGTGTATTAGTTCTTCATTGTGAATAAATAGCAAGGCTTGTGTATCCTGAGACTGAAGCAAGGTTCTTCTCCATTTAGTGTCCAAACCCTGACTTCAACAAACCAGAGCATAGATGGAGAATGTTGCAGAGGTCACTTGTCGAAGCAATAGCGGATCTGCTTACAACTGGCGGAAAGGTATTTTTCTCTAAGTGTTACCACTCTCTGGGGATTTCCTTTTAGGAATAGCTCTTTAGAGCTCATGACCACACGAATCTACATACTGCACTTAATGAAAGATGTATCTTGTTTGATCTATTTTAACTCAGTCTACTAAAGGGATCATAGTAGTAGCATGGCAGACTATTTTCTTGGTAGTACCAAGTACTTTTTCAATGATGTTTGAAATGCAAGTTACAGATGGTTATGATCATAAAATCAGTGCCATTTTGATCCATGACCAGTCCACAAGGTGGGCCATCTCATCAGTCAGAATGGTGAATCTGTGGGGTATGAGTTTCTGTGATGGGCCACACTAACTAATATTTTATTTCTCTTTGCACACCAAATAGAGAAATCGCTTCTCAGGGGAATTAACTAAGGATGCTTGAACTTGTAGGTCTTCTTGCAGTCAGATGTGGAAGCAGTCGCAGTGAGAATGAGAGACCAATTTATGATGTATGGCAAGGGTAAACTTGGCGTCGAAAACTATGAAAATGATCCCAAAATTGATCGTGGAGGATGGCTTAAGGAGAACCCTTTTGGCATTCGATCAGATTGGGAACAACACGCCATTGATCGTGGGGCCCCCATGTACAGATTAATGATTTCAACAGTTGATCAGCTCTGAAGGGAGTAGTAAAGAGTTGCTGATACAGTATGGCATTGGGTCATTTGCATCTAACCCACGGAACTAACTGGAGGCAGTTCTCTACTTTTCGAGATTGATGTCAAGAGCTTTTTGATCGTGAGACAACAATGGCCTCCGATTATAGGAGGTATACGTTGCTCCAAGCCACTTTATCCAGTAGCATTGAATGCAGGTAAAGGTTCCTAGTTTGTATTACTATCTGGGGAAAAATGGAAGAACAAGAGTATCACATGTTCACATTTTTTAATATCTGTATCTAGGGAAACGTAGCCTGAGCTATCACCTTCATACTTCATGGAGAACATGGAGAACCTAGACAATCCATTTGATAGATGACCATATGATTGGCCATGTGGACAGCATTCTTGTCTTAGTCATTCTTATAGCTTACCATGTATAGAACATCTGTGAATGACAAGCCTTTTAATAGAAGAAAAAGGTGAAACATACCACGACTGAGTGCAATTACACTTCCATTGTAGCTCAAAATTTTTGGGGATGTTTTTGACACAAATATGCACTGAAACACCACAGGGCTACCTCATGGTTTGTGGTCTTTAAATGACACCTCCAAACTGTGCAATTCTAATTTGAGTGCCACTCTCGCTTTTGCTTGTAAGCGAGAACTGTAGAAATTTTCAGGTGCTTTGGGAGGATTGTAGGTTGTTTTGCACTACTCCTTGGCTGGCTAAACAGAAGCAGCTTTCAAATCGTTTTAGGGAGTTCTTTGAAAATAATAAACTAGAGATCAAGTGCCAAAGTAGGGTAGAAGAAGCTATCTATACTATATCTAAAGCGAAGCAACCTTCTCGATGGTAAAAGTTACGTTAGTCTTCTGTGTCTAAACTTTGTTTATTTAAGAGGAGATAAACATAGGGTGTTTCCTATATATTGACCCTATGGATGTTCGACCTATCCCTAGGTGGACGTACATACTAAAAATAGCCTGATTAGTGATTTCAATCCATTCGATCTTTGTACCTCAAATAACTGTCAATAATGCTCAAATTCCAAGGTTAAAAATCAACCCATGAAAATGGCTCCAATCCAATACTTACAAATCACTGATCTGGCCAACTTTTGCTCTGTAATCCATATAGGGTTGGGCCAAACATCCATCAGGTCAAAATATCTAAGAATATGCCACATGGCTCATATCGTGCGTTGTAAAGTAACTTTGCGTCTACTCCTTCAATTTGAAAATTAAAACAGAAAACAAAGAACTGGTGCCTGACGTAGAAAGGTATACCTGAGATCTTTTCAAATGCGCATTTTTGTTACTCGCCGCTGCCGGCCCACTGACCGGATGGATTTTTAGCCCATCCCTTAGTAGACATTCATACCAAAAATCAGCTTGTTTGATTATTTTTAGCAGTTGGTTTTAGTACTGAAAAAATGGTTGAATTCAACGGCTATAAGAACGCCTTAAAAAGTACTAAAATCTAATGCTCAGAGATTACCAATCAGGGTGATCTTTGGCGTGTATCTCCACCAAGGGTGGGATAGAGTAAGCATCCAAGCGGTCAGTGAGTAAAACTTTGATGATTGGACCCTGTCATCAAAGGAGATGATAGGGTTGCAGATGTCGGCACGTGGATTTTGTAGGGCTGACCCCCTCGGCCTCACAGCACACGTACTTAGGGTGTACTCGAGTGCTTTTCGCCAAAACACTTACCTGAGTACGTGTGCGGTGAGACCGAGGTGGTCCATCCCCACAAAATCCACGTGCCGAGATCTACAGTCCTGTCATCGAAGTTATACTCGCGGTCAGTGGGCCCGGATGACAGCGGTGAGTAACAAAAATCCTGCTACCCCATTTGAAAAAGTTTCAGGCATACCTTGTTACATCTTTCTTTCGACGTAATAACCCCTTTTTATCCTCGAAATTAACTAAAATCACCCCTATTCTCTCTTTCTCCCTTCTCTCAAAGTAAAATTCGTTGTAGTCTCTCTCTCTCGATCGCAGTGGACGTCTGTCCGAGAATTCCCGCCCGTTCTCTCTTTCTTCGCCAGTATTGCCCATTTTTCTGAAGTTCGAGCGAGCGCTTTTTTCAAAACTTTTGCAGGTATTCAAATTTCAAATTCCAGATTCATTTTTCTCTGTCTAAAAAATTCTTCGATTTGATTGAGAGCTCATCATATTGATCAATTGTTTGAAACCCTATTTTTTGTCGGATTAAGTGTTGATTTTTAATCGTGTTGAAATAACGATTAACAATCTCGATTTTTGTTGCTTTTAGTTGATTGTTTTTCGTTAATTTAGGTTTTTAACCAAAATTTGATTATCCTATCGTTTCTCTCAACACGCATATTGAGGGAGCTCTGTTATGTTCTTTGATAGAACTTTATTTCTGTTGAATTAGTATCCATTTCAGTAGAAAATTAATGCTTTTAGGGTTTTTGTTTTGTATCCATTTTAGTAATCATTTGAAGTGGTTCTGGTTCTAGCTTCTTTTGTTGTTAGTTATTGGTTTTAAGCTGCAAATGTTGGTATGTTATAAATGTCCTTAATTGATATTATGCATGATTGATTTAGAATATCTGATATTTTGACTTCGAATCACAAAAGTTACAACACAATCCAAAAACTGTCACACCTCGAGTCCCACAACCAGGAACCTGAGAAGCGGCATTGCTCTGATACCATAAGCTATCATATTGCGGTGTGCACTATGGGACATGAACAAGAGTTACAACTCAAAAATTCACGCTCTATACGTGTGAAGCAACGGAAGACTTGGTGAAATTGCAATTCACTAAAACCAAGGTGATGCTCATTATATCAAAATCCATCTAAGTACATAAGAAGGCATAAACCAAAATGCATGTTATATGCATACATTGTCCATGTGTGTAAACCGAAAATATACACACAACCAAGGGGAAATGGAAACACTGCATATATACAGAACACAGTTCAAGTGGCTACATACACAACCACAAGAAATAAACACCGACAAAGTCTAATGAAACTCAGCTCCACAGAGATAATCCTCAAATGCCACTCCAGTCGTCTGCCTACGGCATATCCATAGCTTCCTCGGTGGGAGTATAGTCCTAGTCTGGAAACTGCTCACTATACTCGTCCACAGGTGGATATGGGTGGGGTGACCTTTTTAGGAAAAACCCAGTAAGTAGGCCATTGGCCCACAACCACAAATTGTCACACGGTATAAAAACAAAGTAATTTATCTACACAGAGTCTGTAGAGCTACACCCATTTCGTACACCCGATGATGGAGCCCACATGGAGATCCACCATTGATTGAGTTGTCCTTGTCACGATGATCTTCATCACAAAAAATAAGCCCATTTCAATATTGATAACCATATAAACAATTGACCTAACGTAGTGGTGTAATTGGATGGTCTAGAGTTTTTTGAATTCATGTCAAATTTTCATGAGGTTAGGAATCTTGAAATGGGCTTTTTTTTTTTGTGAGGATGGTCTCGACAGTAAGAAAAAATCACAGTGCGGTTGGATTGTCTAACACGATCTCTATGTGGAGCCCATCATTGGATGTAAGAAATGGGTGTAGTTGACAGACTCATCCACATATACATATTTATCTTACGAAAGGGCATAACTGCGACTTAAAATAAAATCATGCTGTGGAATATACTGAACCTTACCTTGCTTTTTGTAAGTTGCGATTTCATTAAGTCTTCCGTTGTTTTATAACCAAATCTGATATACGTATAGAGCGTGGGTTGTTTGGGTTATAGCTCTTGTTCATATCTCATAGTATGTGAGAGCACGCTGCAATGTGATAGTTTTTAGTATCAGAGCAATGCCACTTCTTGGGTTCTTGGTTGTGGGACTTGGGTGTTTTTGGTAAGTCCTTCTAAGAAAAGGTGAAAGACAATGTAATCAAATTCATTTTTTCTGGTCTATGTGATGAAAAATGACTTAATAGTGCAATCTGAATGATAGGCCTTTCAAACCACGAATCAAAATGTTCAAGTGGGAGTATTGGATGGACCTGAAGTCAAAAATCAAGATTCAATTTAATATGTGATGAATACACCCAGGAAAAGAGCTTTATATCTTCAAACCCCGCAGGGATTATGATGTATTCGGGTTTTAGAAGCCATAATCATTCATATGATGAGCTGTCAGATGCAATGGAAAGCTCTTTCCAAGATCTATATTAGCTTTTCTTAGCCTTTTTGCGAGGTTTTATCAATTTTGTCCTCTAAAATTTGATATTTGGACTTCGAATCATGGCAAGTCATATGTGTGAGGTTCTGGTTTGTGTAAGAGCTAATCTCACCACTTCAAGGTGCTCTCATTAGATTTAGAGGCACAAATTCTTTTGTGTTGTCTTGGCAGCTCATGAGTTTCTAGACATATAGAAGAGATTTGGACTATGCGAGCGAGCTAAATACAAAATACATGTGACTATTGGAGTAGTTTGATAGCTGCTTGCATTTTGTTGATGGGTTCTAACTATAGGCGTCCATTAGAGATACTTGGAAGCACTAGAAACTTGAGATGAGGAGACTTTTAGGATTCTTGTTGGTTTTAGCTCGAGTTTGATTTTAAACTTGATACAAGGTCCTGGAAATGCGATAAGCTTTATGTCTATAGGTTTTGACGTTTGGTTTATTTAAGTGGCTGAACTGGGGATAGCTATAAGACCAAAGGGTGTGAATCACATTTACATCTAGTACAAGTTTGGGGAAGTGTCATTATGTAATATTTCTTCCTTAATAGTAAATGATATCATTTTACACTTTATATGTGTGCATGCTTGCATGTGTGAGTTTTTCTATTGCCAAAGTAATTTGAGTTGTGTGTGTGTGAGACAGTTTTATTATTGCCAGAGTAATTTGAGTTATTTTCTTATTTGTCGTTCTTTACTCATGATATTTTGGATACTAATCTATATTCCTCTTGTTTTAACCAGGCTTGAATAATCTGTGGGCTTGTGTGCCACTTTGGAGTTTATAAAAAGCAAAACATTGAGAATATGGAATCTGAAAAGTATGAAAACCTAGCGTTCTCGTGATGTCTTCAATATGCACACGAACTTGCAAGTGGTTTTGGAGTGTGAGGGCCCATTGCCATCCGAAAATCTGTTGATCAAGGATGGAGATTCTGGAGTTACTTCCTCCTCACCAAATCTTGTTTCTTCTCAGCAGCCTGGTATGTCTTCGGGATTTTTCATCTTCAAGGACATCTTTTTATTTTTAGTTATCTGAGATATTATTATGAAGGTGCTTATCTGATGGGAAGAACAAGTGGTATTCTTCTTTCTCATGCTAAATTTCTAATGCAGTGAAAAAACAAACACGACAATGGGCTGCTTGGACACGTCAAGAAGAGGAGAGCTTCTTCAACGCATTACGACAAGTTGGCAAGGCAAGTTTCTGTCTGCATGTATTTTGTCAATCAAATTCTTTCTTAGATGACTTTTCCTAATAGTGCACCTGTGGTGTCTTTTCTACAGAATTTTGAGAAGATCACATGCCGTGTCCGAAGTAAAAACAAGGATCAGGTGATCTGCTTTTTTCTCCACATTTTCCATCATAACATACTGGGATGAGATAATGGAGTGATGTGGGAATATTAGATCGTTGAGTTTTCCATTTGTCCTTGATTTCTTTTGGCTATGAAAAGTATTTTAGTCTTCCTTGGTTATATCGTCTGTGATTTGTATTCTAATTTAATCTCATTCAAATATTCTTGTACACAGTACAAAGCATATTTATGGTAAATATTGAATAAGGTAACTCTATAGAGAATGAAAAAAAACGAAGTAAATCACATTCGAGAGGTAGGATTATTTTTGTAGGATCGTTTTATATGGCAGAACCGCAGAAGCTCCTTGTTTCTCGGAAGCAAAAAGGAACAAATACAAACATATTAGTATTACTCATACCATGGTTTAGTGTTGGACGATGATCCAACTTGGGATCGTTGGACATCGAGACAAGATCCACATGTGGATGACGAGTATAATCATCCACAAATACCACAAAATAGCGATAACCAAACAAAGAAGTAATGGGTGCAGGACCCCACTCATCAAAATGAACAATTTTAAATGGTGAATTTGTTTTATTTCTACTCAATGGAAATGAAACACGACAATGTTTTAACAGCTTGCAAACTTCACATGTAAGTTTAACCCCGTGGAATTAAAATAAATGACACAAAGACTGAAAGGACATATTACTAAGACGATAATGCTACCGCATTATGTGTTTATTATTATTGGTACTAAGGGACTGGTACAGAACACTTGGTGATTCGGTGTTCTCAAGGAGATATAACCCATTTGCTTCATGACCGCTTGCAAATGTCTTTCCTGAGGTCAGATTCTGAAAAACACAATGAATGGGAAAGAAGGTAACGCTGTAGTTAAGATTTCTAGTGAGACAATTAACTGATAATAACCAGAGCAAATAGCATATATAGAAAATAGTGGTGACATACTTGTCATGTAGTCAGATGCACCAAAGTCAATGATCCATGACGGGAAATTGGGTGAGATACGGAAAACCCGATGGACAGATGCGTTGGTACTTGACTGAGCAAATGCAATTAGTGGCCTTATCTTCAAATGTGACATCATTTGACGGAGACTAGCCAACTCTTGTTAAATAGTAGCCATGTCATGTGGAGGAGCAGTGGATGAATTCGAACCCGCAAGGGCAATTGAAATTGAACTTGCTGTAGTAACGGTGTGTGCTACTGATCCCCCAGGTTTAGAAAACTTGGCTAGTCAACCCATCAAGTCCCAACATGTCTCTTTCATGTGTTCGGTGCAGCCTAGCGTGTGCACTTCAACTTATCACGATCATCTTAACCATTTCTTCCCCAAATTTCTCCCAAAATCCTAAATGACTTTTCTGAGTCATAGTGGATGAAGCAAGAGCTGATTGCTCGATAGTAGGTGTGTTATCTTGATTCTTCATGGATGTACGCCAACTATCTTTACTCTGAACAAGTGCATAGACCTGATTGCTGATTTGAGTGATGGAAGATCCTCTTTACTCAGAATCTAACTCATATGAACTCGGATGCGGAGTTCAAACCTGCCAAGAACTCAAAAATATAAGCTCTACCATTTCCTTTCTATATACAACAACAACCTCTTGGCACTTTGGTTGGTAGGACCGGTAATAATCATACACCTCCCACATACTCCTCAGATAAGCAAAGTATTAGCCAAAAAGATTTCTTCACCTGACGATGATGGGAGATATCTTGGCTTAATTGATAAACACGGGCAAAGTTCTGAACCTAGGAATATATTTGAGTAATGGCATCTGAGACCACCTTTATTGTCTTCTAAAATAGAAAACCTCAACTAATTTGTAGTTGCATAGAGTTGAGAAACCACGGCATTCCAATCCAATTTTCCGCTTCCCACTTCTCATAGCCAAGACTATTATCGTTAGGTACTGGGATCCTCCTATTAATGTATCCCATCCCACCTTTACTACCAATGGACATTCTTGCTGATTGAAACCACTATAGAAATTAGAGTCATAAACTTAACCGTTCTGATGGACATATTGGGGTTGAACATCTACCCTAGCCCATCCAAATCCCCAATTGGGTTACTATTACTCATCTGCACAACACTATTATTGTCAGAGGACATCATACCACCCACTGGATCAACTACCATGGTTGTTTTCACAAAACAACACTACACCACAGGTCTGCATAGACCTTATATCACACCCGAGCAAAGAAATACCGCAAAACAACAACATAAATTAACTTGTAATATTGTAGAATGACCTAAGAACGCATTATGTACTTTTACAACAGCCCTAGAGATTTTAGACACACAACCCTAGGCTTGCAATACTGTTTTTGGTCTTATTTGAGGCATGTAGATTCTTCTACATGGACTACAACAGACTTAGAACACATGGCAGCAAGATAATACTTCTCCTATAGTTTTTACGGCATGCGACACCAAGTGAAGCCCTTCCCTAGGGTTTCTACACCCTGCAACAGCAAGAGAAGTCTCTTAGGACTTGAAAAAAAATCCTTCAATTGTCCAGTACCGATGAATAGTACCCATGAACAATACCCGATGAACAATACTGATAGCAAGCTTTGATACCATGTAGCAATCTACATGGAGATAAATTGTACAAGGAGAGAAGGAAGGAAGAAGAAAAAGAAGAAGTATGAGAGAAGATGATGGAGTGGGAAAAAGGGGAAAGGGGGGAATCATGAATAGTGTCCTTAGTTCCCATAAAGGTAAAATTCCTGGAATACCCCTAATTACATATGAAGACATATAAATACCAATAAAAGAAATAAAGGGCGAAACAGAAATAGAAGCCATAAAAAATATATATGTTAACATAGAGAGCTATAGATAATTTGAGTCAAGATTTAATGATGGTTACCAACAGGAAGAAGGGAATGAGGAACCTGACCTAGTTTTGTGTGAAACTAACTGAGGGAAAACTACTATTCTACGTAGAATCATTTTAATTGACTAATTGAAGGAGATATTGATGGTGATATGTGTGAAAGGGTTCTATGAGATACACCATAAATACTCTCAAGTCTTACTATTTTTTTTTTGATACCACGGGTATCCGGGCCTCTTAGAGCACCCGACTAATCCCATAGGGCATGTAAGTCACCCCTTCCCCACGTGCCTGATGTACTGGAATAAATCCCAGGGGTATGGCCTCCCAAGGAGGTGAACTCAGGACCTCCTGCTTACTAAGGCATTTGCTAAAACTAGATCCACACCCTTAGAAAACTAGATGCACACCCCTAAAAAAAGGCATTTGCTAAAAAGTTACTGGTTTCAAATAATCTTTCCTTGAAAAGCCAGTTATGCCTGACTGGGATATAGTTGCTATTTTGAACACATTGTACGGGCACATTCTCAGGTATGCTAATGAGAAAGCAGACTCTTTTGCAAAAGAGAGTGCTTGAAGACATTCTGTGTGTATTGGGGATTACATTCTTTAGAAAAGAGGCATTCTTTGATAGTTTCTTTCCTTCTCTTTAATAAATTCTTCCGTAGTACACTCAACAACAAAAGAAAAGGACCATTGATTTTAATGAGCTTTCAAAATTCTATTGAGATTCTTTTACTTTTCATCTTTGCTGAGTGTAATTCTCATTTTTTTTCAGTCAGATATTGTAGAAAGGCTGCATGTGAGGCTACATTTGAAATTATGTAGCCTAAGCCTAACCTATCCATACTTCAGCGTATTGGGTTGGTAATATGACTTCTTGTGACTGTTAATAACCACTGTTTCATTACCGATCAAAAAAAAAAAACACTGTTTCATTGGTCCCTTGTTTGCTTATCCAAATCTATGGCATTATTGAGACTATCAATAGACATGGTTTTATTGGCCCTTTGTTTTTCTATCTAACTATGTGGGCCTTGTTCAGTGAAAGGATATATCCTTTTGAATTCTTGTCTTGGTTCTTTTCATATCATGTCAAAATTGTGATGTTGTATTTTTATATTATATGCAGGTCAGACATTATTATTATCGTCTCGTGAGACGTATGAATAAGCTGTTAGGTCCTGGATTTAGTCTCGATGCAAAAAACTCCAAAGATACTAATGCTGCAATGCTTCGATGGTAACTAGTAACTAACAATTTATTTCATCTGTTTCCTCTAAATTTGTTGATTATATACTTAAAAAAACAATATTTTAATTGTTGAGGTACCTTGTGTATTTGATGGACTTGTTTTTCTTTTAATGATTTTTCCAATGGGAGTTAGAGTAGTTACTAAATTTCTTTTTGACGTCACAATATATATATATATATATATATATAGAATTAGAATAAATCTATACCAAATTCTTACCCCCGATTCCGAGACCCGGTAGTGGGGCTCACGTGGAGATCATTTTGGGTAATTCAACCGCACATTGAGTTGTCCCTATTGTGGAGACCATCCTCACAAGAAACCAGTCGATTCTAACATTTCTGACCTCATGAAAAGTTGACTTCAATTTGAAAACTCCGCACCATCGTATTTAACCATTACTTTAGGTTAATTTTTTGTTTGGTTAATAGTGTTGAAATCGATTGATTTCAGTGGTGGTGATCATCATGGTAAGGGCAACTTAACGTACGGTTGGATAGTCCAACATTATCTCCATGTGGGCCCCACCACAGGGTGTAGGAATCAGGTGTAGATTTATCATAACTCGTACACATTAATATTTTAATTGGATATTACAGATTTTTCAAATTGAAGTCAACTTTTCATGAGATTAGGAATGTCAAAATCGATTGAAGTCAAAATCCAATTGAGTTGGCCAACTCAGTATGGCCAACTCAATTGGATTGGGGGGGCTGGAATAGGATAATCTAAGCTTCTTTTTAAATTCTTTATTTGTAATGATTAATGTCCCAATTAATTCTGATAAGTCGCGGTCTCATGCATACACATTCACGAAAATAATCAAAGGAGAAAGCGATCACAAGATATGCTTAACAAGAGAGTCAAATGCAACAAACCACAACATGAGATTTATAGTGATTCGGTGTTCACACACCTACATCCACTGTCAAACGCTGAACTTGAGCAAGTTTATTATTCAATTAAGTATTACAATTTTGCACAATTGAATAAAAATGCAGTTAGAAATCAAACTAACCTAAGCACGAGAGAAAGACTTCTCTCAACACCTAGTTCGCTCTAGGCAAGCAAACTCAACACCTAGTTATGCTCTAGGCTAGCCGAATCGACTAACAACTCAATTCTGAGAGGAATTTCTCTCAACGAGTCCAAAGTGAGTAACAACTCACGGTGACTCTAAGTAGTTCAGGTTTTAAGCAATAAGAATGTCTTTGAGAGGCTTAATCAAACCAACAACTTACCTCTTTAAATGGAGAGAAGAGAGGTGACGAAGCTTTGAGAGATGCTTCTCCAAACAAAGGTGCAACTCTAAGAGACGAATGGCTTCCACGATCACTTTTAAGTCTATTTACGGATGTAGAGACCGCTCTCAGGGCACCAACCGAATCTCCAAGAAAGTTTCTCACAGTTTTTGGGATACAGAGATTTGGTTTCGACCAAACAATTTATCGAAGGCTAGGGTTTCCTCAAAGTAAGTTTAGTGTAAGCTTTTTCGATACATTCACGAATTAGGGTCAAGGAGATTAAATAGAACCAAGAGAAACAACTCGTCAACGGTAAAAAAAATCATTTTGGAAAGTGCAAGGGCGCTCCAAGTAAGTTCGGGCACCTGAGATAGGGGTGCGGGGTGTCACGGACCTAGTCTTCGACCCTTGCTAGAGACCGTGCGGCACTCGAGTTAGCACTCCTTGCTTAGGTCAAGTTAGCCTTTCCCCCTTGATCACTTAAGACTTTGCCTTGCCTAAGTACTCAACCCACTTAAGAAGCACACAAGAGAGCTCTTTAGAGAATGAGACTTGTATTGCTCAACTCTGAATGGATACAAATGAGGGGGCTTGCCCCTTTATATAGGCTTCAAGCCTTGACATCAATGATTAGGATTGTGCCAAGTGGTGACGATCTATCGGCTAGGAATACTCTAGAATTCTCTATACAATTCTACCAAGGTGTCTCTAGATATTTCTCCTAGGAACTATCTAAAATATCTACATATGATACATGTGTAGAGATTCCCTAGAATTCTCATGGGTATTTTAGACTCTTACATCTTCCAGGGTTCTCCACCATACTCTAGAGTCCTCTAGAAACTTCTAGAGCACTCTAGACTCCTTGAGCCATAACCGTGCTTGGTTATGGGCTTGGAACGGGCTTCGTTGGCGGGTTTGAATCGGGCTCAACTAGTGACCCCGTGACACTCTCCCTCACCTGATTCTGCGATGTCCTTAACGCGTCGTCTCCATGGTATTTGGTGATTTTGTCTTTAAATTGCCATAGAGTATCTGCGTGCTTCCAAGTAGCCTCGTCCTTGGGCAATCCTTTCCATTTTACCAGATACTCGATATATAGTTGGACTCCACGCGTATTCACCCGACGATCAGCGAGTATGTAGTCCACTTTCTTGTACTCTACCGGTTGTCTCCTCATGTCTGTCCATTTCTTCCTTTTTGGTTGGCTCATGATAGCCTTCTCAGGTGGTGTTGATGTAGGCGACTTAACACCAAGCTTCATCTCAACTAGATGACCCACCTCTTTCCTAGGTGGTAGCGCCTTTGTTTGTTTAGGCGACATCATGTCCTTGGATTTTTCAAGGACTTTGCCTTCATTCCTGGGTAGTTCTCTATCTATCCTGTCATCAAGATCTTCGACCATGCCCTTCTTCTTGAATCCCTTTGACAGTTGCAAAAGGCCGATAGCATTTTTGTTTCAGACTTGGTTCCTTGGACCGTAGGAACCATGCAAGGAGCTCTTCCCTCGATGATACACACCCAGTTCACGAACGGCATAGGTATTGCCTTGACCCTCTTCAGGAACTCTATCTCTAGTACCACTTGATAGTCATCCATAGGAATAACTGATAAATCCACGAGCTCCTTCCATTCCCCTATGCGTAGCTCCAATCCATGAGCCGTGCCTTGGATAGGTTTGGCCTGTGAATTTACCGTCTTTATCCATCCCTCCTCCTTGGATGCTTTCAATCCCAATCGCTTTGCCTCTTCTCTTGAGACAAAGTTATGTGTCTCCCCGGTGTCCACCATGACGCATGTAGGCTTCCCGTTGATACGAGCTTCCACGTACATGAGTCCCTTGCTCATAGTCTTGGAAGACTCAGGTTGCTTCGTCACAGCATTGAGGAGTTGTAAGGATCCCATCCTTGGCTCCTCGTCGATGTCTTCTCTTTCGCTACCTAACTTGGCAGCTAAGGCGTTTAGTGCCTTCCTCTGTGGGCATTCCCTTGCCCAATGATCCCCATCACAAAGGAAACAATTAGTCCTCGGTTTGGAGTGGTCCTTATCTTCCTTCCTGAACTTGCCATGCTTTGGCTTGGATGACCCCTCTTTGTGACTCGATCTCTCCTTGTGATTTGATCATTCTTTATTACTTGATGTTTCATCTCCCCCACCTTTGGCATGATTACCCTTGGGCGACTTTAGCTTGGAGGAATCATCCCTCTTGAATTCAACTAGTTGTCCGGCAGCGGCCATGGCACTAGCGAGATCTTGTACCCCACGTCGTCTTAGTTCCTGTTCCATCCATAGTTGGAGACCATCCATGAAGTTGAAGAGTATTTCCTTGTCCGGCATGTCTGGAATCTCCAACATCAGGGTCGAGAACTCCTTCACATAGTCTCGAATTGACTCCGTGTGCTTAAGCCGTTTGAGTTTCCTCGCCTGATGTTCAGCATCCTCTGGGTAGAATTGTCTCTTGATCTCCCTTCTAAAGTCATCTCAAGTGTCGATCGTGCACGTACCTCGTTCCATGTCCGCATGACGCCTACGCCACCATAAGGTAGCGGTGTCGGTGAGGTACATGGTTACCGTCCGAATCTTGGTCTTCTCATCACGTAGGGAGATGGCCTCAAAGTACTGCTCAATGCTCCACAAGAAGTTATCTAACTCCTTGGCATCCCTTGACCCACCATAGGTCTTGGGTTCCGGGGTCCTGATCTTAGGTGTCCCATGTGTGACCATGCCTTCATTGGCCATGGCCTTCTTCCATAGGACCCAGTCACCTCGCATTTCTTCAACTTGATCCTTTAGAGTCTCCACCATCCCAATTACTTGGGCTTGGAAGGCATCCCTCTCTTGCTGCTGATCACGCACCAGTTCGTTGACGGTGGCCAGCATACCCCCCTTGAGTTCCTCAAATCCCGCCTTGAGGTCCTCTATGCCCATGCCCAACTCGTCGAACCTATCGCGTGCATCCGCCATGGCAAGCTCCACCTTAGCAAGCCTGGCTTCCCAAGCAGCAAAGATATCTTGGGACTTATCCCTTTTCCTTCCCCTAGGGATGGGGATGGTTGGGGTTTTGCTCATCACTTCCCCGTGCCTCATCGGTGATCATCGACATGGTGCTTGCTTGAAGTTAGCTCTGATACCACTTGTCACGGACCTAGTCTTCGACCTTTGCTAGAAACCGTGCGGCACTCGAGTTAGCACTTCTTGCTTAGCTCAAGTCAGTCTTTCCCCCTTGATCACTTAGGACTTTGCCTTGCCTAAGTACTCAACCCACTCAAGAAGCACACAAGCACACAAGAGAGCTCTTTAGAGAATGAGACTTGTATTGCTCAACTCTGGATGGATACAAATGAGGGGGCTTGCCCCTTTATATAGGCTTCAAGCTTTGACATCAATGGTTAGGATTGTGCCAAGTGGTGACGATCTATCGGCTAGGAATACTCTAGAATTCTCTATACAATTCTACCAAGGTGTCTCTAGATATTTCTCCTAGGAACTATCTAAAATATCTACATATGATACATGTGTAGAGATTCCCTAGAATTCTCATGGGTATTCTAGACTCTTCCATCTTCCAGGGTTCTCCACCATACTCTAGAGTCTCTAGAAACTTTCAGAGCATTCTAGACTCCTTGAGCCATAACCGAGCTTGGTTATGGGCTTGGAATGGGCTTCGTTGGCGGGCTTGAATCGGGCTCAACTAGTGACCCAGCGACAGGGGGCTCCTGAACTTTGCTAGGGTGCTAAATCTCCGCGTACTTTGATCAGGTAGAAAGTTGTAATCTTCGGGCACCCCAGGTTTGTTGGGGTGCTCGAGGTCTCGGTCGCCTGAACAGAACTAGGGCGCTTGAGTTCCTTGACACGCCAATCCTTCCCACACAAAGACCACTATTTACCTTAGCTTTAAAAAGGGTTTGTACACGCAAAAAGCATTACCAAGCGAGGTGCGTGGCATCCACTAGAGACCAAGGATGTCGAGCCGATTTTCGTACAAAGTGTTCGAGCTTTGAAGTCGCAACAATCGAGAACGGAGTTACCTCGTGGGATATGGGGATTAGGAGGGGCATTAACGACTGGGAAATGGACTCTATGGCTTCTTTGCTGAACCAGTTGGAAGATATCCAACTTGATGATAGAGTTGAAGACAAGAGGTGGTGGAAGAACGATCCTAAGGGAAGATTCTCAGTTAAATCTCTCTACAACACTCTTCAGGGTCCAGGTCTGAAGACGTTTCCAGCTAAGAGAATATGGAGCACCCCCATCCCGTCCAAAGTTATTTTCTTCACTTGGTGTGCTATGCTCGACAAAATTCTTTCCGTGGAAAAGCTTAGAAAGCGTGGGCTTCAACTTCCGAGCAGATGCATCCTTTGCGTCTCGAAGAGGAGACGACTAACCACATGTTTATACATTGTGGACTGGCTAAGGAGATATGGGGGCATTTTCTTCAGCTTTTTGGGGTTCAATGGGTCTTCCCTAAGTCGGTCTTCGATACTTTTAGCGGGTGACACTCAAAGGCTTTCTCAGCTACCGGTAGCATTCTTTGGAGAATTGTCCCTTTCGCTATTAGCTGGGAGCTGTGGAAGGAAAGGAACCGTCGAACATTCGAAGACAAGGAGGCCAACATTGAAGGGATAATCATGAATATCAAAGCCACTCTCTACTATTGGGGTTTTGCCACACCTGAGCTTAAACGGTTTAGATTTGAAGAAATTGTCTTCAGATGGGACTCTATGATCTTGTAACCGAGTTGTTTCCCTTGGGGCTCTCGTTGCTTGGTTTTTGTTCCCTTTTGGGTTACGCGTTCGGCGCTCCCCCTTTTCTTTCGCGCTCTTATACAGTTTTTAGGGCCCTCTCAGTCCTCTTTCAATGCACTTTTTTACCAATAAAAAAAAAAAAAAAAAAAAAGCTTAAGGCTAACAGAACATCTTCAGAGAGTCTTCGAGAATTCTTGAATGGTCGCAACTTAGGACAACTAACCCAACTAGGTGTGTCAACGGGTCGGTTCCGGTTCAGTTCCTAAGGTGACCAGAACCGGAACAATCGGTTCCTGTTCTTATCGGTTCGGTTCCTTAACGGTTCCGGTTCTTATCGGTTCGGTTCCTTAACGGTTCTGGTTCTCAAAGTGATGGATCCGGAACCGGAACCGATTATGTATTTATGTCGGTTCCGGTTCCAGTTCCGGGTATATTGGGCCAAATCTTAAGAATATGATAATATTTACACTATATTTATTTATTGGTACCGGTTCTTATCGGTTCGGTTCCATATTAGGCTACCCAGAACCGTAACTATTATTGTCGGTTCGGTTCCAATTACCTTTTAATCGGTTCCCAAAAATGTGGAACCGGAACCGGTGTTTTCGGTTCTAGTTCCAATTCGGTTCCGGTTAAACGGGTAAAATTGACACCCCTAAACCCAACCCAACCAAGTACCCGTTTGTCATGAAATTTGACAATTACAAAATATGGAGTTTTCAATCTCCACAGTATAGTCCTGAATTTGTTTGTGATTTTGTTTGTTTATTAGGCTGGATCAACTATTCAAAATTTGTATTGCAATCCGGATCGCCTAATTTGCACTTATTAAATATAGTTAATGCTAGTGATTTCTATAAAATTAGTATCATTATTTGAATTTTGAGCCTTGTCCCAACTATTTGGGGTCTGCTACACAAATCTTGTTTCGCAAATCCCTTCTAGTATCCATATTTAATGCTTATGTTTTGAAAAAATTCTCACTACCTCGATCTATGTCCTTTTCGGCCTTCCCTTGTTTTAAACTCTTTGATTTGCACTGGAGCACTTCTCCTTTCCGATGTTGTTGTAGACCTTGGCCCATGATCAAACCATCTCAATCAACTCATTTATTTTATGAATTTCCTTTTGCTGCGTGATGGGGAATTTGGAAAGAACGGGACAATCAGATATTTGAAGAATGTAGTATATCTTTGTAGGAAGCAATGCCCAAGAAAAAGAACAAAATATACAACAGAAGCTAGCTGTCAGATAAGCCACCAAAATATAACGAACTCCCAATTATAAGAAAAGTCTCCATTTTGATGTCTTGGAATTCTTTCAAGATGATCACCCAACCTATCATAAACCACTCTATAGCCTTGCAAACTTTCTGACAAATGTCTACAGTCTTAAAAAATCTTTCTATTTCGCTCTTTCCAAACAATCAAACAATGGACATGAGGAAGAACCTTCCAAAGACTCTTCCTGTGAACACCGAAAGGCTCACTGGACTGAAAAAGTAAGACCTCTTTAATATATGTGGGAAACACCCAATCGTAGCCGTACAACTTGAGGAAGAAGCTCCAAAACTTCTCTAATGAACTTACAATGGATAAATAGATGATTAACATTCTCTTCATGCTCCTCGCATATTTTGTCTATTTTGGGAGATCCTAAAGCACTTAAAGTTGTCCAGTCCAGTTGATAACTAAACTCACATTCAATTCATCGGATTCTGAATGTCATCAATTGGACCACACTGAGCTGTCACTTCCTTGGTTTGTTTCTTCATAGATCAAAGATCTTTGATTTGTCACAAGCCTCATCACGATGATCACATTGGCTTTTTTGTGGTCACTGGTCAGTGCTTCTTTAGATTTAGTTTGTGGCTCTACTTGCTTTGACATTTTTGTGATATTATATGTCTTGCCAATTTCATCAAACATGATGCGTGGGTGTTTTTTCTTCTTCTTTTTGATCTTGGAGTTAACTTCAACTGACTGGGAGTTACATTCTTTTTTGATCAACTGTGTTGTAGGTGGTCTTTACTTGAAAAGTATAGCTGCAAAGCCTCAAAGCTGCACTTGAAACCTCGAAGGTTTAAGATATTCATAGAAGCTTTGGTTAGTTTGCAATCTATGTATTACTTCTATGAATGCTTTATTCTATTTGAGAGTTGATCTCTTTTGTGTTTAGTGGATTAGTTATTTTATTTTTCCATGTAGGAGCACCAACTCTTGAAGGATCGCAAAAAGAATATAAAGAAACGACCTTCCCAGGGTGAAAATTGTTCATCTACATCTCCACCAACTGTCTCACTCCACACTAAAGCATCAGGAATTGATACTCACTCAGTTAAACTAGTCATTGTTGATAGACAAAACATTCAAAAAGTAAGTTCTTCTGGAAGAGTGTCTCCATTGAAGCGCACCGTGAATACAGGTGCTAACCGCAATAATAGCAAAGGTGACTTATCTTCTGTGAGAATAGCAAGGCAACGAAGGAAAACAGATAAATTTTCAGGTTTTGCTATTGAACTCAGTTGTTCTAAGTATTTCGTGTCTTTAAGGGCCTTTCAAGCTGAATTTTATTTATATCCTATCAAATGTATTGTGTTGGCTTGATTATAAGTAGCCCTTTAGATTTTGTGGCATTTGATCGAGTGTTCTTGTGTATAACAATTAGTAAAATCATCATCATCTTCTACGCCTTATCCCAAATGTTTGGGGTCGGCAACATGAATCCTATTTTGCCATTCGACTCTTTTTAAAGCTATATCTTCTGTCAAAGCATAAGTACTCAGATATTTTCCTACTACCTCCATCCATGTTATTTTCGGTCTTCCTCTTTCCCTTTGAAGGCCTTCAACTTGCCGTTCCTTCTCACTGGTGCAGTCGTTGGTCTTTGTTGCACATGCCTAAACCATCTCAATCGACTTTTCTTATTTTATCTCCTATTGGGGTTATTCTTAGGTTTTCTCAATTATGCCATTCTATGAACATGTTTCTTAATTGCCTAACATTCAGCTCCATAAAGTATAGATGATCTCACAGCTGTCTAGTAGAATTTTCCTTTTACCTTGATAGATACCCGTTGATGACATAATACTCCAGAAGCGCATCTGCACTTTAGCCTTCCAACATTAATTCAATTGATCACATCCTCACCGATCTCTGCATCTTAATGAATAATTGAACCTAAATAATGAAATTTGTTGCTTTGGCGTATTTCTTGTCCATCAATTATGCCTAATGGCTCATCCTTACTAATACTATATTAAAGTTACACCGCATGTATTCATACTTGATCCTACTTATCTTAAAACCCATAGTTTCTATAACTCTCCCTTCGTAGTTCTAAATTTGCACTTACACCTTAGTCTCATCAATCAATACTACATCATTTGCAAATAACATACATCAAGGGACCTCTCCTTGAATATGTGCAGTTAATCCGTCATAACTAGTACAAAAACGTACGGACTTTGGGCCGATCCCTGGTGCAAACCCATTGTAACTGGGATAGGATGCATAGTTTTATCATCATCATCATTCACCTTACCTTAGCCATTTGGGGTTGGCAACATGAATCTTATTTCTCCATTTTACTCTATTTAGAGCTATATCTTCTGTCAGGGACTCAGGGCATATGTCTTCACATTTTTTCTTTCTACCTCACTCCATGTCATTCTAGGTTTTTCCCGCTACCTTTATGACCTTCAACTTGAAACAAAGTACTCCTCACCGGTCAAACCATTTCAATTTACTTTCCTTTATTTTATCTCCTATTGAGATTTCTTCAAATGTGCTAATTTCTGATATTGTCTTATCTAGTTTTTCCACTCATCCATCTCTATATCCTCATCCGTGTTACACTCATTTTATGAACATGTTTCTTGATTGCTCAACATTTAGCTCTAAAAAAATAGCCGGTCTCACTTTTGTCTTGTAAAATGGTTCCTTTAGTTTGATAGGTACATGTTGATCACATTATACTCTAGAAGCATGTCTCTACTTTGGCCACTTAACACTAATTCTATGGGTCACATCCTCACCAATCTCTCTATCTGTGTGGATAATGGAATCTAAATAATGAATGTGATCACTTTGGGTATTTCCTTTTCGTCAATTTTAACTATTGTCTCCTCTCCATAAGTTTTCTTATTAAAGTTGCATAACATGTATTCTGTCTTGATCCTATTATCTTAAGATCCTTAGTTTTTAAAGTATCTTTCCATAGCTCTAGTTTTGCATTTACTCCTCTAGTACCATCAACTAATAGTCTAATACTACATCATTTGCAAATAGCATCACCAAGGGACTTCTCTTTGAATATAAGCAGTTAGTGTAAAAAGCTATGGACTTACGGCCCGATCCATAGTACAAACACATTGTAACTAGGAATTCACTTGTCTCCCCAAACAACTGTACTACTGCTCCATCCAGATGGCCCTAATCAGAACTTATGTGTCCTGCATCAAGGAGAGGAATGCACTTAACATTATTTTTTCTACTAATAAAATGTAAGGTGTAAGATGCGGTGAGCATTGTTTGAAGAATGCACTTCACAATTTAGATCTCCTTACATGGTAATAGCAGTCACCAACTAAAAATCTTATCCCCAGAAGAGGTTATTGGATATGCTCTGGTAAACATCTTTGGCTTTTTATAAATTGTGGCTATATGTATTTTTGAGGTTTATTAACTTACCATTTACTTAGTTCAGTCATTGTCACGTTCTACTGAAAACATCAATCATTAGCCACCAGTGTCACATTTTTAATAAATATATGTTATAACTTTTGTTCTGTCTTTGAAAATAAAGTTTGTTCTTTACAGCTTATTCTTTATCATGCATTTTTTTTTTCTTTTTTGTTTATGAATGATATCTAACTTCCTGAGACACTTAAATATTGATTCTTGTATTTTGACTTTCGCATATGTGTCACACGGACCAATTTGAGTTCAACCCAATATATGGATGTTGCTGGATGTCTGGCAGGTGCTGCCTCGTCTGCTGCATACAAAAGATGGGAGAAGGCTGCAATGGCTGGGGTTTCCTTGGTTGCAGATGCTGCTGAGCATTTGGAGCGGACAACCACCGACAAAAAGGTCTTCCCTTATCAAGGAACATTGGATGAATCATTTCCCAGGCCAATAGTCCCCACCAATGGTAAGTTCCTGTAAGGAAATGAAGTTGAAACTAAATGCAAAATTTTGTAACATACCTGACTCTATCCAATCTACCTCCTAGGGAAAAAGAGTTTTGACTCTTTTGTAAAAGTTCTGCCCCAGTTGCCACCATCAACATCACACCAGGCTACAGAAACCAGTGTACCGCCTTCTATGAAACTCAAGCTCCAGTTGTTTCCAATTGATGAAATTACTCAAATAGCCTTGGAAAAGGTAAAATGAGGAAAAAGGATGAACTGTAAACATGTTTGATCTAGTAAAGAATTTTTAGCGGCTGAACCATGAACTTTCAAGGCAATATTGACCCATCTTCGTTTGTGCTGTAGGATGAACATAATCCACACTTGGAGCTCACTCTAAGTACTCGAAAGAAGATATCATCAGTTTTGGAACATCTCAATCGCAAGTGGGGCTGTTCAAGCATAGCATCCGGTGAACTGATGCTCTTCCCATACAGTGTTCAGAGGGGTAACCTATTGGGTTATCAGAGATGGACCCGGAAGGATACTGTTGCCAGTGCAGCTGATGTTTATGCAATAATTGGAAGCCCTCCTGTTTTCCGCTTGAGGTTTTTTGTTAATTTTTTCTAGTACAAGGCAATGCGTATGTGTAGTACCCAAATCGCTTTCTGACCGTCTAATTTCTCTGTAAAGGTATGGATGGTTCTCCAATTCAGAGCTCAGGCCAGTAACCTTTCGAGCAACATCTAAATCTCTCCATATTCAGGGAGAGAATATGAGCATGAACATTTCTAGTGGAAAGGAGCAAAACGTGGATGCAACACCAATAAGTGTTCTACATACTGGTCACAACTCTGAGCAACTCATGGAGTCCTCCAAGAATCAACTAAACCTCACGACAAAGAACACTGCTCGTATGCCCTTGTATACTGATCTGCCCAAGGATATGATTGGGTTTGTTGGCATGGATCACGAGAATAATCTTTCGGAGTCCCCAGAGCATGCAGCTAGTTCATCTTGGTGTAGAAAGGGAATCAGAGATGGGATCATCAGGAGGCAAATGGAAGATGCGGTATTTGTCCCTCCCTTCGTTCTCCATGCCTTTAACTTAGAGACTGACATATCAGTATTGGACACAAAAACAGGGTGTCAGGTTCGGGCATCTCAGAGGGGCCCAGTACTCTGGCATCCATATAGATATATTAAACTAATAAAAGACTGTATTTAATTGTTTCAAGCTATGATACGCGGATACTTCAAAATGGGTGCCGTATCCGTGTCGGATACTTCCATTTTAAGTGTAAATGCCGTATCCTCCCCGTGTCGGCCCCGTCCTTGCCGTATCCGGGTAACATAGGTTTCATGTATGACCACACCAATGATTTGGAGAAATTAAGTACAAAAAGTTAGAAACCATGAATATAAAATGGACAGAATGGGTTTGGGGAGACAACCTTTAGATGCATATTCTCATCTCTACAATTTATTTGTTTTAAATTATCATCTTGCATTGTATATAGGACAATCTGAAAATGAGCAATGGTATTGCATTGTCGGCTGGGGAGTGGGCCGATAGTCTAACCAATATAAGCATCGGAGATCTACTTTCTGAAGCATCTCAAGTCACGGGCACCA
Organism: Euptelea pleiosperma; assembly: GCA_035048495.1. Taxonomy (NCBI): domain Eukaryota; kingdom Viridiplantae; phylum Streptophyta; class Magnoliopsida; order Ranunculales; family Eupteleaceae; genus Euptelea; species Euptelea pleiosperma. Next base: position 40,641,672 of record CM068544.1, on the reverse strand, counting down.
GCTTCATTGATCAACCCGCTATGGAAAGCTCTGAGTATCTTCAGCAGATCCCGTTTAGCTGCGACTCGTTTGATGCTGCCATTGCTGCTCATATATGTGGTCAAGACAAGCCAGACCTACTATCCGTGCAAGTGTCCCATTCAACATCCATTTGGGATGCTGAAGAAACGTGCGATGCCTTCTCATTCCGAAAGGTTCCAGCTTTGAATCGAGAGGTTCCAAGCCCATCTGGGGGTGTTTCTTCAGGGTTCTGCCAAGAGATTATCCGTACGAATTCGATGGGCTTCAGGGGCTTGGTTGAGGTTTTACATCCTATCACATTTTTTTAAGCATATCTCTTGCTGCTTGGCGGCACAAGTAATAGTTGTTCACAAGTGAAATGTACGTTATCTTTTCTGTAGGAGTTGCCCGAGATAGGGACCACAGATGATGATATTCGCGAAAGAGACATGGTGGATAATGGCCAGTTCGATACGCATAATAGATCAGATGACTCCACAAAGGATTTCGGTGGGCTTACAGACATATATTGGGTATTTGTACCTCTTCTCAGAATTCTGATTTTTTTCCTTTCTTTTTTGCCCGTGTTTCTAGTGGAATTCGGGGGTAGATTATCTGATTCTATATTCTATTGTGACGTGTTACACACTGCAGCCAGACTCTCTAGGACCGTTAGATTTGGATATGCCTTCGTCTAGATACCATGGCCAGGATCTGATGTTCGGGGATAATAGTATTAGCATCGGTGGCTTGAACCGTTTGATAGCCAGCAGTCTGGATGCTTTTCAGAACTTATCATTCTTTGGCTTAGACAAGAAAGAATCGTCGTCAACAACTGAAGCTTGAGGAACTGCTCCGCTTTCAGGGTATCAAATTGTTGAAGTTTGAGAATCAACTAATTTGGAAGTAGATATATACCACATTTTTAGATCCCTAACGTAGCATGAGAAGAACGAGATCTTTTCTTGTTCTGGATTTGACTGCTGGAGAAGATTAAGCTTTCTTTCTCCTAAATACATGAGCTAATCATCAGGCCAGGTGAAGGAATGGTGCAGCCAAGGGAATTGCAGGTGCTGCATGCTATGTGTGACTTCCCTCATCAAAGAATATGAACCCTCACTGTACAAAAAGTAAAAAAAAAAAAATGACAATATAGACAAATTCCTGTCCTGATCCATTGTTTTGTATATTCCTGTAAATTTTAATTTAAATTGTGACTAATTCATGGAGATGTGTACAGCCAAAATTTGTAAGAACATTTATAGGAGTTGAACCATTCCTGGACTACTTTAGCAGCCCCTATTTGGTGGAAACGTTAGGGAGACTCTACTTGTATATTGTGCTGATCGAGGCAGGTATTGGGAGCTGTCAGACTACATGGTCCACTTGTCCTCGGTGATGTTTCTCTTGAAAAGGTAGATTATGTGCTTGAATGGTATGTGAGCCACTCATTTGTTGATCTAGACCGTTAAATTGGAAAGTCTTTTTCTCTTGGATAGGTGGATAGCTGGTGCAAATTCTTTGCCGACTGGAAGTATTCATATTTTTAAGGTTTCTGAGCACTTAAATCACATGGTTAAGAAGATTGTTTAATGGTATATTTTGCAATTTGACTCATCCAAAAAAACATTGCAGTTTGAGCACATCCCGCAGGTTGCCCAGTGAGAATTGTGTTTAACATCATCTCTAGTGACCGGTTGTTCCATAGGTCGGGTTCAGCACTGCTGATGGATTCAAGCCACAGAAATCTCGAACATTATGACCGTCCAAAAAGATGCAATGGGTTGGAGAGTTGGACAGTTAGGATTAGATCTAGTCTTCGAATTATTTTTTAGTCTAGTTCTCTTCAAGATTATTTGCTCATTTGCTATGTGAATACGGAATGTCAGATTCTTAATTTCGTCACCCTTTCAATATTCAAAGCAACTACCTGAAGTTTAGGTCACCACATGAGCACAAGGATGTTAATGAGACGGGATTTAAAACCCAGGCTCTAATATGGTGAGCCCAAGGGCCCCTTGTATATGAGCAGTCCACGTGTAGAGGTCGAGAAAGCTAGCACATTCCAGCCCATAAATAATATGAGCAATTTTCATGCAATTTAATTACAAAGGTTTTGAATAATTACAATTTACTTTGCCCGATCAGGATGCAGTTTTGGGAGGGCCCCCAAATCAGAGGCAGACCCGGACTTAGCTGGGCTTCCAACGCGTGACATGGGCTGACCGTTGTTTATGCTCTGGCCACAATGGTTCAACAATGCTTGGGCTGACTCTGCCTGCCCCATTGACAGCCCTAAACATCATGGTCCTTATCCCCATATGACAGCCACGCATCAGTAGTTCAATCTCGATGAATCTTCAGAAAAAATCACAATCGAATGGCTAGGATCATCAATTTAGGTCAACTTTTACACGAGGGAACCATCGGGGTTTGTCCCTTCTAAACACATAACCGTGAAAAATACAGTTGGCAGACTCTAGAGCCTAGACACTGCTTTATGGGTACCTTCACAAATAAACATACATGCGGGAGGAAAAGACGGAAGATTTTTTCTCTTTTTTTGATAGGTCAAAAAATGACAAGAAATTGACCCATCACCCATGAATTGATTCAATCTAGAGATCCTGTCTTGTTATCTTATCCATTATTTGCAAATCTCAGTCATATATATATATATATATATATATATATATAGGAAAAATCTATGATACCGACTTCGGTATCAAAATTTTGATGCCGAAGTCCCTCACTTTGCCATGTAGTAGACTCTTTCGGGCCCACATCTTGATGGACCCACACACCAAAAATCAGCGTGATTAGTGATTTCTAGCCATTGAAATTAAGCATTTTTTCATCATGGGCTTGGAACCACTTCATAGGCATATTCACCCGTCCCATCGGCACTCCTCGACAAAGAATTTGCCCAAATCAGGTGAGTGGCGGAGATCCACCGTCCATTTGGGGGAGGATTAGATCTCGGCACTTCTTTGATGGTGCTTATAAGAGGAGGTATAAGTAGGGAGACAACTAAATTATTTTGTTATATAGAATAGTAAATGGTCCGTGCCCACGGCACTCGATCTCCGACAAAAGCGTTTGCAAAAATTGGGTGCCTTCGGCACTCAAACGGTATAACGGACTGAGGCGTTACCATTTTTTTACATTATAACGGCTGTTATAACGGATTGTAACGCATAGAGGGGGAAATGGGAAAATAACAGAAATAACAAAAAATAATGACGTTGAAATTCAAATTTTGAATAAATTGAGGTCAAATGAGGCGGATTGAGTGGCTGAAATATAACCGTCCACATTAGATCGATGGATTTGATCTCAACCAATCTTTATCTAACCGTCCACATTAGATGAATGGATAAGATAAGAGAATACAACTGAGTTGTCTTGTTATATGCGTGGGTGGCCCCTGCCCGCGGCACTTTTCGACAAAGTATTTGTCAAAATCGTGTGAGAGTTAATCTCAGCCATCGATATGAAGCATAGTGGATCTCAGCCACTCATTATTGAAGTCATATAAGATAAGAGGGAGTATAAGAAAATCACAGTCATCACCTGTTATATTTATTGTGGGTGGCCCGTGCCCTCAGCACTCCGTCAAAGCATTTGCCAAAATCAGGTGTGAGTGGCTGAGATCCACCGTCATTTGGGGGAAAAGATCTTGGCCGTCTTTTGTCAAAATAGATACGAGGGGGTATAAGTGGGGAGACAACTTCCCTGTTTTGTTATATAGATATACATATATCCCTCAAAATACTTTAGAAGATCAGAACAAAGGCACCGTTCGTTGTCAATAATTCAAGAGATCTTGTAACCATTAATTCAAGTTATATGCATATAGTGATACCTCATGTACCAAAATACAAACCCAAGAAAGAAAAAGAATCATACAAGAGTTGTTATCTCCTACCAGAAAGCCACTTTGAGGCAATTCTGCCGTAAAAGTGAAACACCGTCTCAAAATCGGTTGCTTCATTACAAGGCATACCTCTTTCCCAGTCGGCAAGGCATTGTGTGTGGTAAGACTTGACCAGAAGCTCTTATTACTGGCACAAAAAATGAGTTTGAGATTTGAAGGGTTGATGATGCAAATGGCACTCTCTCAGAGATAGAGGGGGGCTGTTGTGTTCTTTTTCTCACTTTTTTTTTTTTTGACAAGTACAGGTTCTCGTCTTTTCCGTATAAAATTGTATTACAGGCAGTAACCGCATGTGAGAATTATATGTACAACTGTGCTTGAAGGGAGCACAAAGATACAAAAAATTTCGATATTCTCGACCAACAATTTCATATGTTGGATTTACAAGGTTAGCAAATTGGCGTCACAGACACAGAAGACTGTAGAACACAAGGGGGATGAAGGCATTATCAAGCTGTGCTGTGTAGGCTTCCAACAAACCACTCACCATGACTGCTAGAAGCAGCGAGATCCAGTGCTGAAATGTATTTAACAACGATTTCAACATATCTATTGATCAACCAAAAATAATATGAAAAGAATAATGACAATGAAGTTATTCGGAATTTGGTTAGTTTCTCAAAGATTTGCAAGGTCAAGCACATGCATAAAACGAGAGTAGGAAAGCCTACCCAACTATAACTGGCTTGATCGGCTAAGGAGCCAACCTACTTCTCATAAGCAGGTTCAAGCTGAGACGTTCACATAGTGAGCATTGGCCTGGGTCTCTCTTGGTCTCAAGGAGATAGTTTAGTTGGTGTCAGAAGACTTTGTTCCAGTCTCAAGAAGCTAGCCACTCAGTACCAAGTCAGAACTAAAAATACGTGAAGGATTGAACAAGCTACAAATTAGACCTGTCTCAGTAGCATGAAGAATACATGCATGATGGGAGGACTGGAACACGTCCTCCTTGCACTCAAGATGGGAAGATGGGATGTCCCTTAACAGGTAAATGTTGACCAAATAATCTCCATGGTGGAACCCATTGTGGGTCACAACCCACTGCATGTGTACGACAAGGGAGGAAGGTGGCATCTTCCAATCCTTCCATCTGACTCGAGACTTTCTCATTTGTTTAGTCACTGTTTGATAGTTCATTAAATAAAAACATAGTTTAATTTCCAAATGTTGATACAAAATTTAGTAAGCACTTTCTACCCACGCTTTCTCTGTGACCATCCCAACCCATAATGCTGGACTCCAAGCTAATTGTCCTTTATACCAGAATTTTGGTTATAAATCCGCTTCCTTTGACAATGCATTTCCATACCATTATATAGAAATAATAATAATAAAAAAATTCCATCATGATGTGTATTAATTATCTCGTTCTGTTCTCACTGTTTTTATAGTCATGTAAAATGATAAAGCTTTAAACAAGATAACTAAATAACGTTGAAATAGTTGTAATTGCAGGACTGGCACCAGGTTAAAAAAAATTCTCTTAGCAGGGTGGCAAAGGTGTGTTGCTTGCTGCATTTAATAAACTCATTTTGTAGTGACTTGGTTCAGTTGAATCATCAATTCACCTAATATTGGCTATGGGCAAGAGTGAGCTGGGTCTTTTTAAGCTAAGTGAGGGGTTAAATTTAAATTTGCATGATCATAATCATTAAAAGATGAATGCACATGGATTCCCTTATTTGTTTATACTTATATTTTCTTGGATGCAGGGCAAGAGAGTGACCTGGGAGAGTATATAGCCAGTTGATGCTAGAAGTGGAAGGAGAACCGAGCAAGCCGCCAGGACAGATGTTATACCTGCTGCAGTACCTTCAATGGTTTTCTCTAACAAGGGTAAAATAGTGCATATTTTAGTGGGTCGAAAGGCAAAAGCAGAGCCAGTGTTATAAAATAAATTAAAAAGGGCAAAAAGTTACTTACTGCCAGTTTTGCTCCACCTGAGGACCCCATACTTGTAGCCAACCACAGATGCCTGAATGCAAAGCAAAGCCATCATCATTGCAATACAACTTTCCCATGAGCAAATGCTGTAACTTTAGAATGTAAGGTGACAGCTTATAAACCCGATAATATTACCAAAGTCTTCAAAAGAATTAGCAACCTCTCAGTTTTCTTAATGTTACAAGATGGAGAAACACCTTTAGCAGTCTTTTCATCAACCTTGGCATATGGGTCGGGCTCTGTTCCATGTTTGCTTTCTTCAACAATCTAACAAGTATGTCTCCAGCATGCGTAAAGAGAAAAGGAGAAAGGAGATCACTTTGTCAAAGGCCTCTTAAGGATAGAGAAAATGAGCTGACTCGTGCATTCTTTCATCCATTTTTCTCCGTTTGTGACCAAATCTTTTCACTTTAAGAACATAACCTAGTCAAATCCCAATCGACCAGATTACCAATCCCCTGCCTTTTCATTCATCTCCCTTTCTTCTGCATTTCACAATAAGGATACCATCCAAAATTTGCCCATCCTTAACAATGGCTAATTGAGAGGACGAAACCACAAAGCTCAAAACTGCTTTCAAGATAAGGAGAGAACCTTGGATATAATTATAGGCACTTCCAATCCACTAATCGGTTGATAATATCTGGGCTCCACCACCCCTTCTTTCTTTGGAATAAGCATAATGGAAGTAGTGTTCATACTTTTGCTTATAACTCCTCTTTCAAAGACTAAAACACCTGAAGGAGGTCAACCTTAAAAGAAACCCAATAAGAGACCATCAAGACCCAATTCCTTTTCTCTACTTAGCTCAAATGAAGCATCTTTTTTCCTATCTCATCCTCTTCAAACCTCTTCTTAAGCCACCCTACCCACTCCTTGGAAATAGAACCATAATTGAGACCCAAAACTTTCGAGTTGTCATGCTTGTGTTGTGAGTTGTTTAACTTCCATGTGGATAGAAAACTTTCATAATATTTCGTAATTTTCAAATCTGAGGTTTGTAGACCTAGTTAAATGAGAAATGTAAAATTGGGAAGCATAAATAAGTCACAAGGGTATTTAACTATTTCCCAACATCATTACGATGCTTCATCATCCAACATTCCCACTACAAATCAGTACAGTTTAATTATCCCTTAAATGATAAAATTAGAAACTAACTCTCACATGATTACAGATGATTAGAGATCCGAAATGCAAAAGAAACTAGCTGTAAGTAACAAAATATCACACTCACCATTGTATCTCCAATTCCTAGGCTCAAAATTCCAGCAAAGGGTGCAAGTGGACGATCATTGAACCCATAAGAAATCCATTTAGGAAGTGCACAGCCAAGTAAGAGTGAAAAATGGCTGCATGGAGCAAATGATATCAAAAGGGACCAAAAGGGGGTTATTTGTACCAGAGATATGTTCAGTACAACTTTAACAATATGGGAAATAAAATGTCATACCTGACAATAAGAAGATCGGAGTCACGGTGGTCTGTAAATGCATTCATGAACTGATGAACAAGTTGCCCCAAAGGCCAAATTTTCCATACCTGCCTACAGAAATTGTTGTTACGCAAGATTTACCAGGAGAAATGAAATAAAATTGTATAACATCACAACACTTATTGCACATAAGAAAAATCTATCGATCTTAGCTTGTGATAGAAAAACTCAAAAAATACTACAAATATATTTTCCACATAGGGGAATACCCACTTGATTCCATAGATTGAGTCCCCTTAAATTGCAAGATGGATAAAAGAAAAACCCACTGGATTCCTAGGCTTTTGTTTGACCAATTACAGTGGATATGAATGCTAGGCTACAAGATGACTTTGAGGATATGTTGCATTGATACGGGAACCAGGGTCGGAGTTTGACATGGATGTGAAGTGTCCGACTCCACGAACCTTGAAAAATAGGATTCATGGACTTGACAATATACTCTAAATAATGTGAAACAAAGTAATTATTTTTTTAAATTATTATGCGGATATAATGGTAATGTGATAGGATAACCTAAGATTTGTATCATAAACAGATAGAAAAGAGAATACATATATGAAATGTCATATTTCTTGCATAAAAAACTTCAATTGTAAAAGGTAGAATTTATAACATCGCAAATACTAATTAGTATCTTGCACGTAAGGACAGAAAAAACAAAACAGAGATGGAGTTTCTCTTAGTAAAATACTCATTATATATAATAGCCATTAGGCTTAGTTTATTTTCTAAGTTGGTTTGTTAATCCCATTCCCTCTAGTTTGGGCACTTCATGATGTATCATGCAGGAAACGGGGCTAATGCTTTAGCTGAAGTCCTATAAGGTATAATCACTTTTGGATAACCCCTAAATATCCACAGAAAGTCAAATGTTTTAGATCAGCGTCTTTGAGAGCGAAAAGCTGTTGCTTTGTATATGTCATGTGGTTAAATAAAAATAATGAAGACACTTGACTGATAGTACTTCATCTAATTGATTAATATGGCAAGAATGATGCTTAGCTTTGTATTGTCGCATACAGACTATCATTATTCATATCCGGCTACATTTATAAGTATCAACCATGCCAAAGAAGTAATAGATGCAATTTCATTCTTAAGAATTCCTGGGCAAGAGGACTTCTTTGCATTTGAACGAATGTGTTCCTTCTCTGTATTAAGTGTATAAACAATAAAATAGTCTGATGCATTTGAAAACCAAAAAAAGATCATGAAAAATTTTAGAATAGAATATCCAAAACCATAGGAAGTTGTACCAGTTCCTGAAATTTAACAACTTTTCTTGTCAATATCTATGACTACGAATGAAATAAGATATCACTGAAAGCAACTCAGTAGAACAGTCTTGTTTGCTAATAAGAAAAGAGATCAGCAGGCTAGATGAACCACATGTTAAATAAACAACACAGAACATGATTTGATTGAACACGACAGATGCTAGAACTCAACAACCAGGCAAGGTTCCTGAACAGAAGATCAGTTCAACATACTCCCTGGTTAGACGACCATTTCAAAGGGACTTTGATCAATGATTCTCTGATAGAATTAGTTAGCTTTGTAGAACACAACACTTATTTGGGACAGTGGTCTCAAACTCTCAATGTTATCCTTATGTGATGATTAGACTTTGCAGTGGCACACGGAAGGTGCAATTGCATTTACTTTGAATTTTGCTGCCATTTTTAACAGTATGCCTTCTATTTGAGTTTAAAATTGAAGCACGCAGCATCAATATAACTTTAGCTATATATATTTTTTTCTTATAGGAAAGTCTGATGATAAAGATCATCAACAAAAAAAATTTAGCAATAATAGAAACACCACACACGTCAAAACAGAAATTAAGGACTATGATATTAGCATAACTTGCATCTAAAATATGTAATCTCAAGAAAAATTGACTTACCCGAATAATTTCTAATACCAAAAACACAGCCAAAGCTGCACCAAATGCTAGATCAAGAAAGTTTGGCTGCAAAACAGACATTTTTAATCAGCAGGATATCTTAGCACGCTACCATTATGCCTGCATAGCCAAATCAAGGAACAAACTAAATAGAGATCTTTATATCATTTCTAAAACCACCTGGAAAATAAGAGCAGGCAAAAACATTAAAACTGCCACAAGATGATAGTATTTTCGAAGCAGAATCCTCTCAATCTTGCTATTCTTTGAAATATTGTAGAACCGCAAAACTGATGCACTTATAACACCTATCCAGTAGATACATAGTGGTAGTCTTTTAAGTGGCTCTGTGAATACAAAACTAAATACCCTGCCAAAATCCATATAATGCAAAAACAATTAGTCATTTAGATCAATTAACCAGATTTACAGGAAAGAAACGGCACAGGAATGCAAGAAACTATGCTTCTTATCCATAAATTTTTGCCAACTTAGTTTCCAAAACCAGCAAACCCTGTTGTAAACTCCAGGATGAATCAATTAAATGATATGACTAATAGGAATCAACATAAATAACAAGATAATAAGGGGATTCGGATGTGTGCACTTAGTTTTGTAAGATGACTAACCCTAAGGTTATTACACTTGATCACGTTATCTATACAGAAAGCATGCGGCAGAGGGCAAGGGAATAAGTGAACATGGGTGCAGCAAATATCATGCTTTCATCCAACTCACTTCTGTAGTATTCTCATCTGAAGATAAAATATCTTATTGATAATTACAGAAATGGGTAAAATGGATCTGCATGTCCCTGCAGGTGCAAAATAAATGGCACCACCATCAGTTGTACATGTCACTTTATAAGGATCAGACCTCCTCAGATCCTCATCCTAACTTGTCCTCGGATCACTACCCGAGAACTTCACAAAGCACAGTGCAGCAACTATGTCTGAGACCAGGTAGGGCACCTCAAGATCCAACCTCCAACTACTCGACCACTTCTCTAGAATACACACGCAGAGGACACAAAGTCCCGACTACTTGGAAAAGAATGCACTAGCCGATACTAATGTATCTGTGTACCCAAGAGACATCGTTGGACCACCTTCTGAATCAACTCAGACCCAACTGAAGCACCAACATTGAAGTCGATCCGGAAAAGGAGACCGGAATCTAAGATCTTTGCCGAGCCTAGTCTTAAAAGACTTCTGAAGTCATTTGGACTCCACCTAAAGCAGAAAGCTGACAGTCCACCGCCAAAGAGTCCGATAATCTCTAGACCTCACCAACTCCTACTAAAACAAGGAGACTTGCTAGTCATTTAGGGGGAAGGCCAGCTACCTATAAATAGGCCTCTCCCCCTTGAGGTATGGTCACTTTGTCTTCTTGTATTTTTCTTGGAGGCTACTGCTTGAGGACTTACTGACTTGGGCACCAGAGAGCTCTAGCATGTGTTCTTTTGCAGGGTTATAGAGAAGCATCCGAGAGCATCAAAATCGAGAAACTCTTGGCCAGTTACAATCGAGGTGTGAGGGAAGGATCAGTAGACAACTGGATTTTCCCCCACAAACCCCAAAGAAGCAATTAACTGAAAAACTATAAAACCAATTCACAAATCCACTTTAGGAATTTTCAAGCTTCTGTCACTTTGTCACAGTAAGGCCATCCAAACAAAAACACAATAAACCCAAGGAAGATCCATACTTGTGATTTAAAATTCAATGCCTCCATCAAGGCACAATTATTCTGAAAATGGATGCAAACCCTCGTTAAATAATTAGAAGTTATAATATACTATAATGGCAGCACCATGTATATTCTTTTAGTTCTGTATTCCACATCAAGCCAGTAATGGATCGATGCCAGAGATGCTCACATTCCTATTATTATAATAAAGCCACCATGATAGGTTTTCATTTAATCATCACAGAACTGGCATCGCCCTGCAGCACTCTATAATGCAACCTAAGATGCACCCATGAAGCCTGGTACCATTACTGAGTGAAACTCATTTTACTAAAGTTGCAGTACTAACACATTGACTTTGTTCAATTTATATATTTCTTTATTTGACAAGCAAATAGGAATTATATCACAAATGGGAAGCTAAATTTGTATTCCAATGTCCAAAGAAGGTCAAGCTACACCTTGTTCTGCCGGTGAGTCAGCATCCTCTTGACACTCTATGTGTGACTATACAAAATGTTAATACATGAGTTAGATCCTGTATATTCTTGATGATGTCAGCCAATCTCCACAGTTCAGGGTTTAATATCTCAGTCTTGTTTTGTGTCTCAATAAACTGACAGAGCGACACAGAATGATATATTGGGAAAATAACGACGTGTCTCAATACACAAAGATGGTACCCTAGCTAAATGACCAAGACAGAAAAATTTTCAACCATGCCACTGTGCTTATAATTTCCCCAATCTACGCTATCACTCTAATTTCTTTCATACCCTTATTCACACTAAAATAAGGTATCATATAAAGCATGACTCACAGCTTCAAAAAGATCAAATATTAAAGGCTAACTCTGTCCACCTGTACACATGATATGGATCCAGTATACAACTAAAAGGATATCTGTTTTGTATACCTACCACCCAAACTGCTAGTCTTAAAATCAAAATAAATTTTCTTCATATAATGGGGGAAAATGTATCACATTTAAAGTAAATGAATGGCACTCCTACCATAACATAGGATGCATGTGAAAATCCAGAACAAATTGCATCCATGCAGGAACAATCACGACCAAAGTAACTGCTAGAGAAGCATAGAAAACAAGAGATCTCTCAATCCCTTTCGATGTCCTTTCTTCATATGCATGGCCTTCAGTGTTGACCGCACTTATAAAGTAGCCCCAAGTTCGAATAATAAATTTGTAGAACATAGGAAAAACGAGAAGACCAATCAGCACTCCCTGCATGGAATGGAACAACCTTAACACTCCAGTTCACCATCCATAAGCATTTCCTTCTTTTACATGAAGCATACCTGAAGAATGGTACTAATCTCATTTCTTTGAATTCCGTGTTGTACTGAAACTAACTTTGATGACATTAAATATGCATCTATCTGTCAAAACAAGGATATTGGCCACAAAACATGTATTAACAAGGTGAACATGCTGGAGAAAAATAAAGTGGACCATCTAGAAAGGAAACTAACCTTTGAAAGAGTATATGATAACATATCACCAAAATAAAGAACAAGCCCTGCAGTTACCAGTAGTGCTTCGCCTACAAAGAGAAAAGCAATTGTTAACTTAATACACATGAGAATAAGAAGCATTTTTGTTCAACTAAAATGATCAAAGCAGGAGCACACACCCCAAAAGCATGACAATTTATGAATGAAGGCAGACATCAAGCTAATCAAAGACTTCAAGAAAGAACAGCACATGAGAACGGGTATCTTTTCTCAAAGAAAAGAAAAGAATCGGTTGGAAATGATATATATGCTTACCAAAGCTCTCAGAAGGAATCGGTTGCAACATATTTGAGGCAAGCAAATCATAATTGATGTTCATGCAACAGCTTGAGGAAGATTGTTGTATATGTTTGCAGGGTTAGAATATCTTTTTTCTCATTATGTTTGCAGGGTTGGAATTAGGAAGAGAGGTCAATGCTTCTGAATTCTCCCAAAATCCTTCTTTCGGAAGGGTTGACAGCTATTTGCTTAAAAAATCCTTCCTTATATTCAAAATCGGCACATGTTCAAGATGAAAAACCAGAAGATAGTACACCAGTTTAAAGGATAATAACCAGTTATATATCATAATGGTACTCCGAAAGTGTTGAAACTTCTATTATGTACAAAAACATGAAATACAATGAGTATCTGAAACATACCTATGGAAGCACATGAGGGAAAAGTATCAAGAATATGCTGAATTAATCTCACCGCTGCCAATCCATGAAAGAGAACCCACAGTAACTTCACTGCTACATGCAAGCCTGTAAAAGAATGATGCACCAATATCATCTAAATCATAAAATTCTAGCGAGTTTCAGAACTAGAATACATATTATTTTGGTGGATGTCTAATTGGTAGCAACCAGAAAATTTCAGAAGTCCATAGAAAAGTGGCATAATTTTCTTTCTTCCTCATCAAATCTCAACCAATAAAAGAGAAGAGTTTATAGTAATGACAGAGTTGGGAACTAACCATAGTGAGATTTTGTAGCAAGAGACAGAGAGCAAACTGTTGCATAGAAGACTATGTACAATAAGCTAAATTTCACATCTTGACCACTGCGTAAATAAAAACAACTTCTATTGTTGGCTGAGTCCCGTAGAACTAAGCCAAGGAACAAAAGCACGCCGAAGCAGCTTGCAGATACAGCCCAAAATTGCACACTCAGATACCCAAATTCTGTCCAAGCAGAAGAAAAGCATTGTCAAATACAGAAAGTTGAGAAAGTAATAAACTTACATAAAACAAAATAAACATTTAAGTTAGGAAGAAAGAAATAAAAAGTTTAGAAAACCAAAAAGAGCATGAGTTAGTTTAATTATTTGAGTTTTCCGGACAACCAAACAACCTATATGATTACCATTACATATAAAGGTATGTCTAGAGGTCATGAAATGTGAATACCAAACTGCCTAAACTGAACTACCATCTTGTAAATCTATAATGTGAAGACAAATGGGTACTTGTATAAACTTCTGATACAAATTGGCAAGGATTACAGTTTCCAACAGTTACCAAATTAATTTCAAAATCTCTACCTTCAGGTTCAATAACATGCAATGAGAGTGCTCTTGACAGCTGTATCAACCTCGAGAGCATGACGGTAGGCAGTGTAACTGCTCCAAGTAGTATTCCCGATGAAGCACCTGGCCTGAAGATAAAAGAAAATATAATTACAGCAAAGTTATCCATTTTTCTTCTCTAGAAATATTTAACCTACAAAACTGAAAATTGAGTGTGCATGGATCAGTCCTCAAACAAATTAAAAGATCAATTCGCTACAACGTCGTAATGCTGAATCCCTTAAGACATTAACCAAATTCTACCTCAATTACATGAAAACCCAAAACAATCACCTAAAACTCAGTAACAACACAAAAGAAAAACCCTAATTTTAAGAACATCCTTAACATATTCTACTTACGCACATCAAAATTCTGAAACCCTAATCACCTCCAAAACGTCATAAATTACAAATTTAAGAACTCTTATCTGAAAATTTAATCCAGAAACAAACATTTTCTAAATTAAATTACATTCCAAGAATTCAAATCGTATAAAGAGATCCAAAAACAAACAAAAAAAATTGACCTGGTTTTGAATGGACTCAAGGCAGTCGAATTCTCCGCGTAGATCTCGACAAAGAGACCAGCGAAAGCGAGGAGAGAAAGAGCGAAGCCTTCGTAGAAGAGGGAGAGAGGAACAGAGAAAAGAACGCGAGAGATGAAGAGAAGAACAACAGTTCTCTCGCCATTGAAGAGCGATAGAGCCGTGACTGCCATGGCTGACGAGAAAGAAAACCAGACAGGGAAAGATTATGAGATACGCGTAACGGAGGAAATCGCGCGCGCGCTTTCCCCGTGTTTCTCTCGTCGTTGGAAGTAACGTAACATTTCCGCTGCCCGCCTCGCAGTCGCGTTGACGTAGAGACTCTAGCGACCACCAGTGGTTTGTTTTTGGTTACGTCACTAAGAAAGAACACCGAGAATTGTTAGGAAGTCGATAGACCTGTTTAATATGGTAGCTCGCGAAACAATTAATCGTGCAATAGCTATCCCGCATCAGCATCAGGCATTACCGTTAAATCTTTCGGGATTTTATAGTCGATACGACTCGATAGACTGTTTAATACGGTATCTCGCGAAACGAAGTGTGTACCTAAACTAACAGTATGAAATACGTGGTATATTCTTAGAGATTTATGATCATATTGAAGTTTGGCCCAACCCTAGATGGACATACTACAGACCGAAATTTAGCATGATTAGCGATTTCTAAGCGTTGGATTGGAGTCGTTTTCATGGGTTGATTTTTAACCGTAAAATTTGAGCATTATTTGGCGTACAGAGATCCAAAGGTTTGAAATCACTAATCAGGCTGATTTTTTGGTTTCTAAGTCCAGATTAACCAAACATCCATATGGTCATCGTCCTATAAGAGTGTGCCCCCTGTCTCATGCGCGGGTCAGCAAAGTTCTACCTGTTCGATAGCTGACATTTAGCTTAGGTACGCACTTCGAGCTACCATCTTAAACGGTATCAGAAAGAGCAGATAAGGTCCGCACTCAATGCACGATTAATTGTTCCGCGAGATCGTGAAAGGAATAAATCTTGGATGACGGACGTCTTTACTCATGAAAGACGGCCACCGATGTTGTATGAGCCATGTGACACGCTCTTAGAGACCACTGATCGTATCCCTAAGTGGACCTAGAGACCAAAAATCAACCTGATTGATGATTTCTAACCGTTGGATCTGAGTACTCTAAATAATGCTCCAATCACGGTTAAAGATGAACCCACGAATAAGACATCTACAACTGTTAGAAATCACAAATCAAGCTGATTCTTTAATCTGTAGGTCCACTTAGGATGGTCCAAAGATCCCGTCAATGGTCTCTGCCCCATTGCCTATACAGACGTCCACCGTCAAATTTGTTCACCGTGAAACCTTTTGGAATTTTTATATGAACCCTTAATCCCCGCTTGGTTCGCTGTAGGATGCATTTTGCACCCCCGGTCCAAAATCGGTGAGTTGCATTGCAGTCACTTACCACAGTTTTTGAGCTGCACATGCTTGCATCCATTTTCTTAAAGAGTCTGCAAGGGCTTTGCAACCACTTGCACACTAGCTCATTTACTCATTTACACGCCCCTAACCAATCACTTCTAATCCCAAAATAGTGGCAAGTGAGTGCATTGCATCTGATTTGCATTGAACCAAGCAGGGCCTTAATGTTTTGATGTATTGGTAACGGCACCTGCATTTTTGCAATTTTTTTGTCATCCTCATTTATATTGTAACAAGTTTGCTCTCACCTTCAGCAAAGAGAAAACTTCCACCCTCCAAAAATGCCATGTCGGCCTCACTTGTTAGCAGATAGTGTATACCTGCACACGTGTTGTAATGGACTGACGACCCGTTGGCATCTATAGTGATTTCATCTTTCCCCAACAGGTCAATCTTAACTGAACGGCTAGAAATAATGCATGAAAAAGGCTCAAATCTAATATCTAGAAATCACAAATGAAAAATGCTTATTTTTGGTATGTACGTAGATCCATTAAGGGCTGTGCCAAACATCCGTAAGTCAGTGGGCCCTATTATTGGTCGGGTTGTTGATTCTAGGGATAGACTTTTAGGGGCCTCTCAACAATACTTATAGAATATTGGTCGGGCTCTGTTGACAGATATAAAATGACAGGTATCTGTACAGGGACACATAATAAGCCACGTGGCACACTCTTACAGGACTCACCGTATGGATGTTTGTCTTATCCCATGGTGGACCTACAAACCAAAAATCAGCCTGAATAGTGATTTATAAGTGTTGGATCTTTGTACCTCAAATACTGCTCAAATTCCCACAATTGAGATCAGCCATGAAAATAAGTCCAATCCTAAGCCTATAAATCACTAATCAAGCTGATTTTTGGTTTGTAGGTCCACCATGGGATAGGACAAACATCCATACGGTCAGATTCCTGTAAGAGTAGGCCACGTGGCTTTTACTGTGTCCATGTACAGATACCTGTCATTTTATATCTGTCAACGGAGCCCGACCCACAGAATATATATATGAAGCGAATTTGCCCTAGGACAGCGGGTCGATTTGTGCCTCAACCTATTTGAAAAAGCTGACATAACCCCCTATGACTCGGTCCACTGTCATTTGACCAGTGTTGACCCGAGTTGACTACCAAATTTTGTATTAAATGACAAAAGTGCCCTCCTCTTCAACTTTAGAACAAGGGTTTGGGTTTAGGCCAAACCCCAAATCAAACATGAAAAGAGGAGATTAAAAATAAAAATTAAAACCCATGTTCGTAAACTTGAGATTTTTTTATATTTTTTTTATGAATTAAGCAAATATTGAGAAGAAAAATCCCCCCAAAAATAGATAAAATTTATGAAGGAATATTTTAAAATTGAGAGAACCCATCTTTCCAAAATCCACATTTCAAAAGCTTAAAATATAAATTACTTTGTCTTGTTTTTCATTTATGTTAATGAAAATTTTAAAACTACAATTTTATGTCTTTTTTTTGTTCTTTTTTCTTTTTTCTTTTTTATACCTTGGGTTTTAAATTATTGCCGGAGTGGTGGCCGGCTGGCCATGAGACTCCAGTTGGTTGGTCGCCGGTGATGGGTGGCTAACCCAATGGAATCTCTTGACTGGCCGTCCACCACAGCCGTTTGATTTGGGTTTTTGCCCAAACCCTTGTTCCAAGGTTGAAGACAAGGGCATTTTTGTCATTTAATAAAAAAATTGATAGTCAACTCGGGTCAACACTAGTCAAATGACAGTGGACCGAGTCATAGGGGGGTATGATCTCCTCACCATAGAGATCATCCTCACCAAAAATCAGCCATTGATTCATCTTCTATGTGGGTACGCCAAAATGGGTGTCAAAAATGGGGGTCCCCCGAGCTTGACCCTTTGTCAATTTAACTTTGAAGGAGGTTTTGAAGAAAAAAAAATGAACTTGCTACAGTTGGGTAGTCTAGTGAGCCCTTTGGTACTTAACTTCAGTACTTAAGACGGAATATGAGTATATGACGATTTTCAATAAAGTGTCATTTGGTAACCCTAGAAAAAATTCAATACTTAATTTTCAGAATCACTTGAAATGTAGTATTTTTTAAGTCATCCCATCACTTTTTAAAAATTGGTTTCATTGAATGCGAATGAAGTGATGACATCTTCAAAAAGATTCTAAGATTTTTTCAAAATACCCAATATTCCTTTATATTCAAAGCTTTTCTCTGTTGAGAGTTTACAAAATATTTGTCCTTGTTTTAATTTTTACATAGGAACCTTACGAAAATCACTGAAAATTTAATACTTTAAGCTTTCAACACTTTAAATTAATTTTATGCACTGAAATTAATTTTACCAAATGGTCTCTAAGAGTTGTTAGATTTTGCGGGAAGTTCTTGTAGTTTCCATGACAGTTTGGGATCTTAACAGAAAATTATTCAATTTTGTATCCAAGATTCTAGATATCTCCTTGAGCCAATGCAAGCTATCGCTGTGGGTCCCATTAAGGAAAAGTCCAAGTGGGGTTGCCAATGGATCGGGTTTGAGTCGGATTGGTACTGATCTAATAAGAAATCCAATTGATCCGGACCTGATTGAATCAATAAAATTCAGTTTCAGAACCGATCCGACATGATTAGATTAGTTCCGGGTCTGATCCGATTCGATCCCATACATATTTATATTATATTATCTATACTACTTCTAAATGTCGGTATCCTAAAAAAAAAAATTTCGCTATTTTATCCTTGATTTTTTCCCTATTTTACCGACTCTACCCTTGACATCCTGTACAATCTCTCATCCACGTGGCTCCTTCCCTGACTTTTTTCCTTTTTCCAAAAACACCCTTAATAATGTTCGCATCCCAACTGTTACAATGTCTCCTACTCTCACTTATTTATATGGTAAATATCTCTAAAATCTCTTCGATTACTCCAAAATTTTCCATAAGGAAAGTCCTAAAAGCATAAAACTCTAAAGTCTCTCATCAATCCTCCACCTTTGATCCGGTGGTCCACATTAATGAGCACCAAAACCTTTCTAATATCTATTTCATCTCATTAATTCATGACAAATCTATATATCTATACTATAGCAGAGAAGCGAGCAACGTCATTCTCTCTCCTCCATATCAAGTTGACGTGGCACTCTCCCCATGCAGAGTACCATGTCAACAACCTAAAATTCTCTTTCCTCTTTCATCCACTTTACTCTACCCTATCTTTTTGTCTTTTCCAAAAATACCCCTTGATACTTTAAGTAATGTATCTCAAATATTAAGGACTTTTTAGACTTTCTAACCAACTCAATTTATTTTTCTTTAAAATCTCAATTATTTATTCCTTAATTCTCTCTTTCATTCTTAAATTATTTATTTCTTCGTTCTTAAATTCGTCTTTCCCAACGTCTCTTAACACATTTTTATTTTTCAAAATATAACATTCACAACTTTCTATTTATGTTTCAATCAAAACGTTTATCCAATTACCACCGCTTCCATTATGGCCTTCTAATGGCTTTCCATCTCCTTCCTTCAATTTTCACAACTTTTTGTTTTTGTTTTAATTGAAACATTTTTTCCATTAACATCACTTCCATTATTGACATCTAATGTCTCTCCATATTTCGTTAATAAATAAATATCAACGTTTATCCCATTACCACCGTTTCCATTATGGCCTTCTAACGGCTTTCCATCTCCTTTTTTCAATTTTCGCAACATTCTATTTTTGTTTTAATTGAAACATTTTTCCCATTAACATCACTTCCATTATTGAAATCAAACTAGGAATAAGAAGCCCGTGCTAAGCACGGATACAGTTAAAAATAAATTTATATGAAAATAAAGTTTTACTGTATGTATAATAATATCTAGAAAATTTATTTTTATTATATTTTCATTGGACTTATATGTTTCTCCCATTCTAAGGAGATTGTAGAGATATTAGAGAGGGATACGTTTTAGGTGAGTTTAACTTTTTTTAATAGAAGATTTTAAATATGGAGAGAGGGAGAAATTTTAGGTAGGTTTAACTTTTTTTCATAATTTATTTAACTGTTAGGTAAGTAAATTATACCGAGAGATTCAAAGGATGTGGAGAGATTTTTGGGATGCGAAGAGAGAGAGAGAGACGTGGCAGAATTGCTGTCTTACCGTAAGACACAGTCAATTGTCTATTTAGTAGTGTGCCACATGGCGTTTTGAGATGCTGTCGGATACCTAGAGAAGGAAAGAGTAGGAGCATTGGGCTTGGTGGGGCTTTGGGCCAAGGAGATCAATGAATATAGGTAATGGGTTGTTGTAGCTATGGGCCCAGGCTCTTGCAAATCAATTGAGCCCACAAAATAAATTGTTGTGAAATCCGATAGATCAAAAACAAAACCCACAATAGTACGTCTTCTTCATCAAAGGAGGAGATGAGTGAGCATGCCACCACAGCCTTATGTGATGGCAGACGTGGAGGCAAAATAGCAGTTTCTTACCACGACTTTTTATTTCTGGTTGCTTCATATTGTGATTACAGGGTGCCAATCAAATTCATCCAAAAAAATAAAATCTGATTAAAGTGATTATACAGATCGATTGGGAATGTTGCAGTGCCTGTATACGCGTCAATTTGCAATAGTTGATCGTCCCAAAAATTTACTTCACATTATAACGATGATGTATGGGATTGCAGCAACGGTGATGCTTTCAATGTTGTCCAACCATTACAACGGTGTAATTGACGTTGTTGATTGGGCTGCTGCTGCCGATCAACGAAAATCAGGGGACGTTCAGATATGAATGATGGTCAGCAACGATAGAATAGACTCGGTGTTGCTGTTGCGATGTTGATCGTGATTGTTTCCCTAAGAAAAGGAAGTGGCACGGTCGAATTGGGAAGAAATAACAAAATCGGATTCATAAGAGAGAGAGAGAGAGAGAGAGAGAGAGAGAGAGAAAGAGAGAGAGGTATCTGGACCTGGAGGTCGGAGAAAATTAATCAAGCTCGAGGTCCAACTCTTTTTCTTCTTCCTTACAACTTGCAGTTCTTCTCCTCTTTTTCCTTTTTCTAAGAAAATTTATAGGAGAGATCAGAAACGTAAAGGTGGGTTGGGAGAGGAAGCGTTTTGCAATTATTTTGATCCAGCGGGAGGGGTTGATGGCAGGCCTTCAAAAAAAGATCTCTTGGGAGAGACAAAGAGACGTCTTTGGGGAATGGGGAGAGATTGTTTTGGTTGAAAAAGTCAAAAATAGAATAGAGATGAAAGAGGAGAGAGAGGTTGCTAGTGTAAATATTATTTATTTGTTTTTTTTTTTGCTGATGAGGGTATTTTTGGAAAAAAGCTGTAAAAAAAGATGGAGAGAGCGCCAACTCAGCAGTGCCGAGCTTTAGTATAGATAATAGATGTCTCTCCATATTTCGTTAATAAATAAATATCTATTTAATTAGCCATTAATTCGTTCATATATAAATATTATGGTTTAGGCAGGGTTCTCATATTTTCTCTCACCAATTGAGCTTCTTCGAATGACGAAGACACAAAAGCAGGAGAAAAGTCAATATGTATCGATATCTTTAACATCTCTTCTAAAACTTTTTTTTCCTTCAATGAATCGTCTCTACTGAATACTTGATTTGGGTCTCTAAAAGAATTGTTATTCAACTATTTACATTCATGTTTATGTTTAGACTCTAAAATGATTGTTTGTTTATTTGTAGGGTTTCAATTTTTTAGGATTGTATAAATCTTTGAAGGTAAAAACAAAAATTATGAATTATTTTTATTTTCTTCCATTGTTAGCCTTTTTTTTTGTTTTTCTTATCATGTTTTACAGACTAAGGGGATGTTGTTGAAGATAACGAAGAGAGGATTGTGAATAAAAATAATATGAAAATGAGGAGAATTGATAAAAGAGTCGTCACTATTATGGACATAGTGGATGTGTTGTTGTGCGATGCTTGAATATAAAAATTAACTTATTTTTTATTTTCTTTTGGTGTTAACAACTTTTTCATTTTCTTATCATGTTCAGAGATGATGAAGGGAAAGGTAATAGTTAAGCAATTTTTCTGTATTAACATTAAGGACTTTTTAGACTTTCTAACCAACTCAATTTATTTTTCTTTAAAATCTGAATTATTTATTCCTTAATTCTCTCTTTCATTCTTAAATTATTTATTCTTTCGTTCTTAAATTCGTCTTTCTCAACGTGTCTTAACACCCTTTTATTTTCCAAAACATTACATTCGTAAATTTCTATTTATGTTTCAATCAAAACGTTTATCCCATTACCACCGCTTCCATTATGGCCTTCTAATGGCTTTCCATCTCTTTCCTTCAATTTTCACAACATTCTATTTTTGTTTCAATTGAAACGTTTTTTCCATTAACATCACTTCCATTATTGACATCTAATATCTCTCCATATTTCGTTAATAAATAAATGTCAATTTAATTAGTCATTAATTCGGTCATATATAAATATTAGGGTTTAAATAAGGTTCTCACATTTTCTCTCACCGATTGAGCTTCTTCGAATGACGAAGACACAAAAGCAGGAGAAAAGCCAATATGGTTCGATATTTTTACCATCTCTTATAAATTTTTTTTTCCTTCAATAAGTCGTCTCTGCTGCATACTTGATTTGGGCCTCTAATAGAATTGTTATTCAATTATTTACATTCATGTTTATGTTTAGACTTTAGAATGATTATTTGTTTATTTGTAGGATTTCAATTTTTAGGATTGTATAAATCTTTAAAGGTAAAAACGAAGATTATGAATTTTTTTTTTCCATTGTTAGCCATTTTTTTATTTTCTTATCATATTTTACGGGCTAAGAGGATGTTGTTGAAGATAACGAAGAGAGGATTGTGAATAAAAATAATATGAAGATGGAGAGAACTGATGAAAGGGTCGTTACTATTATGAACATAGTAGATGTGCTGTCGCGCGATGCTTAAATGTAAAAATGAAGATTATAAAAATTTATTTTTTATTTTCTTTTGGTGTTAGCAATTTTTTTCATTTTCTTATCATGTTTAGAGAGGATGAAGGGAAAGTGAATAGTTAAATAATTTTTCTGTATTATTTCCTACTACAATTAGATGTAAATATAAAAATTAATTGTTGTTAGTTTGTATTTTCTATTTCTACTTGTACTACTTCTAAATGCTTTCATTTCTAGTACTACTTCTAAATGTCAGTATCTTGAAAAAACATTTTTTTTCTTATTTTATCCTCATTATGTGCCTTCCTCTTTGATTTTTTCAATATTTTTCAAAATTAACCCTCAACATGATCGAAATCCATTCTCTCCTCTTTACTCTCATCCCCCCCCCCCATCTATCTATTATCTATACTAAAGCTCGACCCTGCTGAGGTGGCGCTTTCTCCAGTTTCTTAGTTTATCCCAAAAACACCCTTGCACAAAACATCTCTCTTTTCAATCCTCTCACTCTCATATTTAATTTCTTCATGAATTCTTAAATTCTCTCCCATCTCCAATTAATTCCAAAACGTTTTCTCTATTTTCAATCCTACGACTCTCCGTCTCCTTATTTCATTCATTAATTCCTAAATTTTCAACAATGCATTAAGAAATCCATTTTGGTTTGTTTCCAAAACCAACATCTCTCTTTCCAATCTTGTCACTCTCCCTCTATTTAATTTCTTCATTTTTCTTAAATTCTCTCCCATCTCCAATTAATTCCAAAACGTTTTCTCTCTTTCCAATCTTATAATTCTCCATATCCTTATTTCATTCATTAATTCCTAAATTTTCAACAATGCATTAAGAAATTCATTTTGATTTGTTTCCAAAACCAATGCATTAATTACTTTATTATCCCCATTAATTTCTAAATACCATCTCCTCATTCTCCCAAATACATTTCAAAAACTCCAATCGTTCTCTCCATTCCAAAACGAGATCAAAATTCTCATAAATTGAAATGCTTCACATCTTTATGCTTATAGCTTTATAAGTGTAGAGCTATGAAGGATGGTTGTAAGAAAGGCGTTAGAAGTGAGAGACTAGAGAAAAAAAAAAGACAATGAAGGAGAAGAAGAAAATGTGGTTGAGGAGGAATTGTTATTTATTTTAGAGTTTTTTGATGATTTTTTTAGGGTTTTAATTGTTAGGTAGTTTATTGATCTAATTGAAAACTATCATTTCATTTGACTTTAATCAATTTTCTTCTTCTTCATCTCTTTTGTCGTTTGTATGGAGTTATCTCAGTTGGGATGATATAATTAGGCACGTTATAAGCTTATTTCAATTTAAAACGAGCTTTGCAATGATAGAATATCGCCTGAAAATATTATCATATGGGTTCAATAGTGGAGGATATCTCTATGTGACGAATATATCATAGAAAAACCAAAATAATGCTGCAAGTAACCACCTTTGAGCAAAAGTTAAAGATCAAGGAAGAACGTCCCAATAGACTCTCCTCAACGTAGCTTAATCTTTTTAGGGATCGCAATGTTTATTTACATTAATGGGTTGATCAAAGTGTTTTCTTCTTCTTATTCTTTGTTTGTTGATCCATTTTTTTCTTATTAGGTATGAAATTATCGCATATTGTCACATTTATCATCTCACGTAGGTTTCACATACTATCTCATGTAGATCTACTCTTTTGGTGTGATATGACACCAAAGAATTTGTCATTGGTCTCTAGACACATTTTTGAGAATTGTCTAAACGTTGATAACAACGCGCTAATTCTCAAAGTCACTATGAAAACGTCACTAAAGTCTTTTTAAACGTCTATATATCTTTCTCTCATTCTATTTAATCTATCAGCAAGCATAATTCTAGCTTTTTCAAGAGGATTTTTTTTAGGAAAAATAGTTATTTAAAAAATTGAAAAAAATTTAAGAAGAGACATCATGCCATTTAAAGATGAGATTTTTTAGGAAATTTAGTTGTTTTAGAGAATGAATAAAATTTAAGGAGAGAAATAGAGCACGGCAAGAAGAATTGGAAGAATAATATAGAGTTTTGAGCGAGACCGAAATAGAAATCTAAGAAATTCTAAAATTTTTACTCACTATTTAAAACTAATAGATAAGAAAAGTTTTAAGACTTTCTTGAAATTAATAAAGTCGATTAATTATATTTTGTTATTTAAAGTAATTATAGATAATCCAAGGAATACGATTGCTATTACTAGCAAAGACTAATAAATAATATCTTTTTACAATAATTTTTTTTTTTATACTGTGTGCACAAACATGGGCAAGTTAGGAACTTAGGAGATATTTTTTATAACATTGAATTATAATATTATAGACAAAACGTGTTTTGTATTAAAATGCATCTTGGCACAAAAAAGATAACAACTCAAGCTACTAAATGCCAAAATCTTTTTTTATAAAATGAAAGGCTGATGTCATGCATTTTTCTACGTACATCAATTACAAGTTTATTTTTCATACTTAAATTTTATTTTCTACAAAAGAAATTTCTTAAAACTAATGTGGAATTATTTTCTACAAAAAATATTTTAGAAAACTGAATACGAAGTACGGGGGCAAACACTAGTTATCTACACTAAAACTCGGCACTACTGAGGTGGCGCTCTCCCCTTCACACTTTTTCCTCCATCCTATTCAAAAAATACCCATGCTCAATCTCGGAACCAAAATGTCACCTTTTGAAACCTTCCCTTTTCCAAAACGTCTTTTTTTTTTAGACATTTCCTTCTCCAAAAAAAAAAAAACGTTTCTTCTTCCAACGAAGATCGTCTGTTCTTCCAAAACGCTCAAGATAATGTCTCTTCGTATCCTCCCCTTCCAACTCTTCCTCTCCTACATCAAAAGATCGCATTCTAGAGCTTTGTTTCTCAGAAAGAAAATCAAGATGTTGTGTTTACCAACTGTGTTTTCTACGGTTTGAAAAAGGAGATCTTTATCAACAAGCTCTGAGAGTTCTGTGTAATGTGAGTCGATGAGAACTACGAGAATGGAATTCGAATTGATTTGGCTGGGATTCAATTTAGTAGAGGGCTTGATAGTTGAAATTTTCGGTAATGTATCAGACATTCCGGCAATGGAAAGAAGGAAAAAAGTAAAGTAGAACTTAGAGATGCCATAGATATGGAAATCTCTCCTTCTTCTTAAAGTTATCCTCTCTTTTGATTCTACCCAACGTTCATACCATCTCCGCAACTGGGTTTGGTGGGTTCTTTCATCAGATGAGGAGCGCTTGAGTAGTGGAGTAGTAGCCATGGCTGCACCTGGTTCAGTTCCAAAATCAGAGGAAAAATGGTGGGCGATTCTCTTTCCAGAGCAGTTTCGTATTCTGATGTAAAAAGGGACCGAGTAGGTTCGATAAAATTAAGCTTAGTTGTTTAACTTGAGAAACATTTTGATGGGCTTCTGTCATTCTGGGTTATTTTACATTTTTCAAATTTTGATGAACCCATTTGTTGAATTGTTGGATTTATGAGATGCGCATTCTTGAAATATCTGTGAATTCTTTTGATGAACCCATTTGCTGACTGTTTTTTTTGTTGGATTTATGAGATGCACATTCTTGAAATATTTGTGAATTCTTTTGATGAAACCATTTGCTGATTTTTTTCGTTGGATTTATGAGATGCCCATTCTTGTAATCTCAATGAATTTGAGTCGGTTCATTTGATGGGTTAGTCTATGAGGGTTATTGTTGTTTTGGTTGGTGGTTGGTTGGATTTTGATATACCCATCTGATGAATTTAGGTGTTTGGTTATTCTGCTGAAGTAATGGATTTTGAATTTTTGATATACCCATTGATGAATTTTATTGGTTGACTTTTGGTTTACCCGTTTGAAGAACCTCATTTGATCTGAAGTGACAGCTCAGACTACTTGGATAGCTGTTTTCTCTTTATTTAGCATGACTATTTGCTCTGAAATTATTTGATTTTTTATGAAAAAATAGTTACAGGGGTGGTATAATAGATTACAGAGAGATGAGGTGGTTGTAGAGTGGAAGAAAGTTAAAGGGTAGATGTCTCTTCATGTTCACTATCATATAAGTGAAGGTCGCTTCCTTTTGGATCTCTATGCGAAGCACAGATTCTATATCTTTTGCAAAGAACTCCCTGTGATAAATTTTTAACACAGAATCACCAACCCCATCTCTTTAATTTTAATTATTTCTTCTGTTTTAGTCTCTAAAGATTCATACAAACAGGTGTTGAAGGCTTTTGTTCATGGAGATGGGAATCTTTTTAAGAACTATCTGTTTCTACTTCTCCTTAGACATGAAATGATAATGAGTTACTCTATTCTTCACGGTAAACCCAGGTAATGGGGATTACAGGGGATGCATGAAGGCTGCGGTGCAGAAAGCTCATGTTGAGTGTGGAACCTGAAGATGGCAAAAGCCGTGACGAGAAGCGTCAAAAGGTTCCTACTTTTAGAAAGTGAGAATTTTCTTCTTTTCCTTTCGTTACTGTTAATACCCCTATTCCAAATTCCAAAATATGATGAGTTGGGTATTCTTACTGAAGTTGATTTTGCTTGATTTTCTCGAGTTCGTGAAACGAAATGGATTCACCTATTTATATGGTAAGGAGGAATTGAATATGTTTGGTGAAGTTGGTGTGCGTGCTTTAATCTTGAGAAACGAATAGGTTTGCTTATCATCGTGAACTATGAATTGGGTTTGCTTGGTTTTATGAAAAAACTGAAGTGGGTAAGAGACGATGAAATATGAAAGAAGAAAGATGACTGAGTACGTTTATTATCAAGAGAGATGAAATGGGTATGCTTTTAATCTTGAGAAACAGAATGGTTCTGCATGTTATCTTGATAATTTGTAAAAAAAATTGCTTATCTTCACAAAAATTGAAATGAATTTGCTAATTTCTTATTTTGTGCTTATGCGATTTGGAAAACAATATCAGAAGATTTGGTGGCCATTTTGGACTAGTTGATGATAGTTTTTTTGCTTGCTTCTAATTTTCTTCTTAATGATTTTTAGTGTGGTACTAGAAGTGATGAAAGGATGGGTATATTAGAGAGGAGTTGTTGACTTTTTCTCATTGGTTGCCAGTTAGAGAAGGCTTGTTGTCTTTCTTCTCATTGGTGGCTATGTGGTTGTTTGTCTCTTTTCTCCTTCTCCTTTAAATAATGCTTCTGCTGCTTCTGCATTTCCTTCACAGCTACTTTTTTTGCTTTCTTGCAACAATGCTCTCTCTATTTCTCTCTCTCTCATTTGGCTTTATGTACAACCACACAAATTGATTAATATCTTGAATCAAGGTATTATCTTTACGCCATGAGTTGATTTAAGTTCACACAAGGGGTTGTTTTAACACCATAAAGTGATAGCTTAGCTTACGGAGAAAGAAAAAACTCTTGCGTTTTGGTGGATTTTGGTTGTTTTTTCATTTTATTTTGGGTCCTATTTGGGTATTATTGGGATTTTGTTAGTAATGTTTTTCTTTAGTTTTTTTTTCCTTTTTGGAAACTTCCTTGATTTATTTGATTGCATTAGCTGCAGGTTGATTGCATTGGCTGCAGGAGGTGATTCAGAAAATATTAGAGTTCCGAGGTCAGTGCCAGTTCATGTAGCACACGAGCTTCTTCAAGCTGGACACCATTGTCTGGACGTCAGGTAGTGACTAACTCGAAGAGATTGATCTCGATTGTTTAGTTCTCTGAGGAGTTTGCAAAGGAATTTATAAAATGTATTTTTTTTTCACAACAAAGCTTAGAATGGTAATCAAATTTGTCCTTTTGCTGTGATTTTGAAGGACTACTGAATAATTTAGTTCTGGACATGCTTCACGGGCTACAAATGGTCCCTATATGTTCAAAGTTGGAGCTTGGCATTGAGATCAACCCGTTCAAAAGAATCCCACCATTTTCTGCTTCTTTTGATTCCTTTAAGAGTGGCTGGTAGATATATGACAGACAAAGGAAGCCTCATTAGCAGCGGCGGAGCCACTAAGGGCCAGAGGGGGCACGTGCCCCCCCCCCGCCCCTCAATTTCCAATTCCTTTGACAAAAAATATTGCCAAAAATAACCTTAAAATTTAATTTAGTGTCCCTCGTCATATTTTTAACCCTGTAAAGTGTCCTTCCTCACCTACCATCTATTTTACTTTTCTGAATTGTTTATATTGATAAGGGTATTTGTGTCATTTTTTATTTTTTGACTGAACAAATTAAATGCACTCACATTTGAAGTTCAAACCATTAAAGCCCGAGTAAAACTTGTGTCGCAAGATGCATTCAATACGAGCCACGTGGCATAATATTAGAGGACGATGACCATATGGATGTTTGGCCAGTCCCTCGGTGGACCGGTACACAAAAAATCAACTTGATTAGTAATTTCAAACCGATTCGATTGAAGTTATTTTCATGAGTTAATTTAACGGTAGGAATTTGAGCATTATTGAGCTTTATTTGGGAGCAAAAACCGAAGGTTGTAAATCACTAATCAGGCTGATTTTTGGTTTGTAGGTCCACCGAGGGACTGGACAAACATTCATACGGTCAGCTCCCTCTGATCGTGTGCCATGTGGCTTGTATCGAGTGCTGTGACCAGCACAACATCTTGTGACACAAGTTTTACTTTTAAAGCCGGTGTACTACAGATTTAGCTGTTCTCGGGCCAATAATTTTATCTAGACATTCATTTTACACGGCCTCCAAGCTGCACATTTAAATGTCACTAGGAAGAGAGTTAGAGATCCATGATGTATGGATGTTTTAAATATCCCTAGATGGCCATGTTGACCAACAGTCAGCTGGATTGGTGGTTTCTAATCATTGGATCTGAATCCTTTTCCTGGGTTGAATTTCAACCGTGGATGCAACAATTATTTTGGGTACTGAGATGCAATGCTCAGAAAGTACCAATCAGACTAATTTTTGGTTTGTAGGTCCACCTAGCAACTTTTCAAACATTCGTACGGTCATAAATCTCTAATAATGTGCCACATGACACTTTTAGGTGCGGCTTGACACCCATACATAAAATTGTAAACATCGAAAAATCTCTCACTCCTTAACTTTTACCATTATTAAAGAGTAGAACTTTGATGATGGCCTCCATCGTCAACATTGATGTAGGACCACAGTGTGAACCACGTGGCATACTATTAGAGGCCATTGACCATATGGATGTTTGGGCAATCCCTAGGTATATGTACAGAAGAAAAATATGCCTGATTAGTGATTTTTAACCTTTAGATCCGGGTACATCAAATAATGTTCAAACTCCACCGTTTGAAAATAAAATATGAAAAAAGACTTTAATCCAACAGATAGAAATTACTAATCAGGATGAATTTTGGTATGTAGGTTCACTTAGGGTGGGCCAAATATCAATACAGTCAGTCATCTCTAAGAACATGCCACATGTCATTCCCTAGTATAGTGCAAGGATTGTGCCCCCCCTTGAGCAAAATCCTGGCTCCGCCGCTGCTCATTAGCACTTGCCAATTACTTTCATAGATAGTGAGTAGAGGAGTAAGACTTTGATGACAGGGTGCAATAGGAGCCACGTGGCATACTCTTATAGGACTCTGACCGTATGGATGTTTTTTCAATCCCTATATGGATCTACAAACAAAAAATCAACTTGATTTGTGATTTCAAACCTTTGGATCTTTGTACCTCAAATAATGGTCAATAATGCTCAAATTTCCCACGATTAAAATCAACCCATGAAAACAATTCCAATCCAACACCTAGAAATCGCTAATCGGGCTGATTTTTGGTTTGTAGGTCCACCTAATGATTGGCCAAACATCCATACGTTCATAATCCTCTAAGAGTGTTCCACATGGCACGTATTGTGCCCTGTCATCGGCCTTGATGACAAGACCCTGCCATCAAAGTTTTATTCTGAGTAGAGCACTACAAACAATTACGGCCATCTTACAAATGCTCTTCAAATTTGGTAGATACTACAAGTCTAAGCTCTGTAGCCGTGGAAGTATGATGGTGTTACTATTACTCATTTCACCCAACTATTCTTCTCTTGATTTTTGCGTAGCAAAACAAGGTGAAATATCCTCCAACACTATGACCTCCATCTGCCTGCACCGCATGACTTCAATCTCTTAAATGTTTTGGAGATGTTGCAACCATGGTTTTAAAAACGGCCGTTTAAACGGTAACACCCCAAGCCCATTTCCGTTTAAACAAGAGTCTCTCTCTACATGTACAGGACATACTTATCCAACGAGTATCGTTGGTGCCCCTAATGTGGAACCAACCTTTGCCAAGGGAAGATCGCTGCATAGGGTCCATCTAACCCTCTCTTTTGCTCAACAAGCATACCTAAACCCACACTAACTCACGTTAAACTCAATCCTCATGATGACGTTCTAAAATAGGTCGGTGTGTCATACAAAGGGGAGGGTTGGAGGAAACACTTTTCAGTGGCAAAGATCTATGGGTCAGGAGACATTCTATTCTTTGCAGTGCCAATGATCTTTGGTTGGATATCCATCATAAATGCAAAACAAACTTTTATGAGAAGGAAGAACAAAATTCAGTCACTGGGATGCAAATGCACTCACTTGTCACAATTTGCAATGCACATGATTGGTTGGGGGCGTGCAAATGAGTTATGGTGCAAGTCGTTCCCAAGCCTTTGCAAACTCCTTAACAAAAATAGATGCAAGCAAGTGCAGCACAAAAACAACGGCAAGTGGTGCATTGCCACTCACTACATTTGCACTGGAGTGCAAAATGTATCTCAACACCTTTGACAAATATATGTGCACAAAATCTATTCTCTCTCTCTAATGTGAGACTAAACAAAGGGTCGGGGTTTAGGAGCCCCCCCTTTTTCTAACTCCTCTCGAGAGTCATTTCTCAGCAATAACACTGAGCTCGACATCAGTCAACTACCGTTAAATTCGTGGAATCCACGGCTGAGAGCACGATTCCCAAGAGGGGTCAGAAAAAGGGGGCTCTGAGTCTGTCCCCTAAACAAAAATCCTCCCAAAAAAGTGTCTTAAGGTTCAAAACTTCCTCCAAACACAAAAGAAAAAAACACCAAAAAAATTTATTTAGTTTTGTCATTCGAAAATTTGTTCATATATTTGACAAAAAGTAAAATAAAAATTAAAAAGCAATAACAATCTATAATTTTTGCATTTAAAATTATTTTTTTAATAATTAAAATAATTTATGTATAATAATAGGGTCAAGATTAGGGGACACAAAATTTCACACCAAAAAATTTAGTGGATCAAGGCCAATACATAAATTATGAGTTTCGGAATGGGATGCTTTTTGGTGAGGTTGGTCTCTATGGTGAGGAGATTCCTCACAAAAATTCAAATCATTCTGATTATTCCTAGCCTGATTTACAAGTTGAAGAATTATTATGTACAGTCTATTTTTTATCATTAACTTGAAACCCACATTTGATGGGGTTAGAGATTTTAGATTGGGCTGATTTTTTTGTACGGGTGATCTATATGGTGAGGAGATCATCCTCACTAAAAATCAGCCATTAATTTATCTTTTGGGTACACCAAAATTGTTGTGTGAAAATTTGTGTCCTCTGATCCTGACCCGTAATTTATATAATACAATAATAATATGGCTCCTCATAAAATACGTGAATTTTATCGAACCTTCGAAAACGTCGGTGGTCATACGATACAAAATTTATTTTTTAAAAATTTATAAAATTTAGATATAATAGGTGAACTTAGTAGCTATGCCGGCCCATGGTACATTTACTAGTGGGGGATGTCAGCATTTGAGGTGTCAGGTATAGCGAGTGATGAGTAAAACTTGTGTTACAAGATGTTGTGACCGAAGCCAGTCACAGCATTCAATACGAGCCACGTGGAATATTATTAGAGGACGATGACTGTATGGATGTTTGGCAAGTCCCTCGGTGGACCGGTACACAAAAATAAGCTTGATTAGTGATTTCTAACCGATTCGGTTGAAGTTATTTTCATGGGTTGATTTTAGTGGGGGATGTCAGCATTTGAGGTGTCAGGTATAGCGAGTGATTCCTCTCAATTTAAACGTGTCATTCTCTAAAGGACACTTACGTCATAGCTTCGGTGTACTTTAGTATCATATCACCTTATCATGTGCCCTTGAACCCGATAATAATGATGTTACACCTTTAAAACTTTGATGACAGGGCACAATATGAGTCACTTGTCACATTCTTAGAGGACTCTGACTGTATGGATGTTTTGGCCAATCCCTAGGTGGACCTAGAAACCAAAAATCAGCCAGATTAGTGATTTCTGGGCGTTGGATTGGAATTATTTTCATGGGCTGATTTAAACAGTGGGAATTTGAGCATTATTGACCATTATTTGATGTACAAAGATCCAAAGTTTTGAAATCACTAATAAATCTGAGTTTTCGATTGTAGGTCCACCTAGGGATTGGAAAAACATCCATACAGTCAGTCCTCTAAGAGTGTGCCAGGTGGCTCATATTGCCCTGTCATCAAAGTTTTACTCTCTTTTTATGATTTCAATATGGGTCGTGATGTAACAAGGTATACCTTAGATCTTTTCATTCGCGGAAGCTGCAATTTTGGTAGTCACCGCTGCCATCTGGACCCACTGACCGCATGGATGTTTAGCCCACCCCTTAATAGACATTCTTACCAAAAATCAGCTTGTTTAATGATTTTTAGCCGTTGGTTTTAGTACTCAAAACATGGTTGCATTCGACGCCTATAAGAACGCCTTAAAAAGTTCTAAAAATTGCTAAAATCTAATGGTTATAGATTACCAATCAGGGTGATTTTCGGTGTGTATCCACCAAAGGGTGGGATAAACATCCATGCGGTCAGTGGACCCAGATGACAGTGGTGAGTAACAAAAATCGTGCTTCCACATTTGCTACAGTTTCAGGCATACCTTTTTATATCTTTTTCCTTTCACTATTCACAAATCCAAGTGCTGAAATTGAGGTGGCATTGAACTAGAAGTACCACCTAGCCTATAATAGCATTTCTCTTTAACAAAAATCAATTTCAAGATGGGTCAGGATGAGGGGACACAAATTTGAACACAAAATTTCACAAAAAAAAAATTGGCACATAATTTTAAATCATTCTGATATTCGCAGCCTGATTTACATGTTGAAGAATTATGGATCGTCTATTTTATTTACCATTACTTCAAACCCACATTTGATGGGGTTAGAAATTTTAGAATGGGCTGATTTTTTTTTTGTATGGACAATTTCTTATCCTCACCAAAAACCAGCCATTGATTTATTGTGCACGTGGGTACATCAAAATTGGTGTGAAATTTTGTGTCCCCTCATCCTGACCCTTTGAAGGTAGAATCATAGAACCAACTCAATTCAAACTAATCCATTAACTGTTTTAAAATCAAATAGACATGATTGAGGGGACCATATCCTTACTTTATCAGATGGCTCATTGACTTTTCTAACTTATCTGTTTTTGTTTTTTAATGTGTCTTAAATTTACTCCTGTCCCTCTTATAAAATTCATTAATGTACATATTTTTAGTCTAACTCTAACTTTCTACGTGCAACGCCCCTACTAGTACGTATATAATCCCATTAGGCAAATATTTAAATAATATATGTACCTTTATGTAATTAAATATATATTTATATAACAAAATAAGGAAGTTGTCTTATCTCTTATCTTGTCCTGCTTCATAAGATTAATAGTGCTTGAGATCATATCCATCCATCTAATGTAGACGATTACATTTCATACATTCAATCACCCTCATTATTCGGTTACTCCCACTCATTTTACTACCCGTGTGTAATAGATTGAAATTTGAATTTTAACACCTTTTTTTTTTCATTATTTTCTGTTATTTTCCTATTTTTGCCTGTGTTGTCATCCATTATAACGGCAATGGTAAAAACCCAGTCCTTTATACAGTTTGAGTGTCAAAGGCATCTAATTTTTGCAAACACTTTTGCTGGAGAGTGCCATGGGCACATGCCATTTACTAGTAATATATATGGTATAGATATCGGTGTCTATATCAGATCGGAACAAGGTCAATCCAATACCGATACGGATCGACAATTTGTGATCTGATAAGGAAAAATATAGTCTTGGACCCAATTTTTTCGGATCAGATCGGATCACCGATTTGATCCGATCCATTGTCAGCCCTAACTCCAAGGCTAAGAGCCGACCAACGTTGGCAAATATGGATGGAGTAATGATATAGTATGCCACCTGTGCCTGTTTGAGCCGAAAAAATCTTTGATGACATCATTAAGATGACGATGTACCACATTATGAGCCACGTGGTAGATTCTTAGAGAAACACTGACCGTAACACATCTATTGCCTCGGTTGTCCAGTAAAGATGCGAAAACGAAGAGCCAAATTTCGGACGTTTTATCGTTTCCAACTAAATGACCGTGATTCACTCTATCGACTTGTCTCACGAGAAAACATTGGGAGAAAATGAGGTCGCAGTAGTCAAGAAGACCACCTGTTGAGGTGGGGTCCACTACACTTTGGAATATCTCCTTCTAACAGGTGGACACCACCTCAACAGGTGGTTTTTTTTATTACTGCTACAACATATTTTACAGTTACATTGCGACAGATAAAAATTTTCTGTTTTAAGGCCGAAGATCCAACGGTCTAGTTGTGAACTCACATGGGAGTTCAGTTTGGTCGGTTTGATCTGGATGAAGAAGAATATGCTGTTCGTCTGTGCTGATTCATGTTATGTTTGGAGAAAATTTAGTCTGTTGAGAGTTTTCCAGGTGGAGCACATAAAAGTAAACCACCTGGCACAGTCTTTCGGGCCCACTGACCCGCGAAACTACTTGTTGGACCTACACACAAACAATCAACTTGATTGGTGATCTATAGCCGTTGGATTAGAATATTTTTTTATGGAATGATTTTTAGCCGCTGGATTTAATTTTTTTTTGGATACTTAGATTGAATGGCTAAAGATCACCAATCAGGCTGCTTTTTAGTGTGCAGGTCCATCAAGCGGTGGCCAATCATTCATGGGTCAGTGGGGCATTTTTATGCGCTCCACAGATTAAACTTTTTTCCTTTTATAGACCCAAGAATGTCTTGGTCAAATCAGTTATATTTAAAGATTACCAAGTCTCTCCTCTCTCCAGTCTATCCTCTCTGCTCTCTCTCTTCTGCAACTCAGATCTACAACAACAATGGCGAAGACGCACCAAAAGCCTCATGCAATCTTGATTCCCTACCCTCTCCAAGGCCACGTAATCCCGGCCGTCCATCTCGCATTCAAGCTGGCATCAAAGGGCTTTACTATCACCTTCATAAACACTCAATCAATCCACCACCAGACATCCAAAGCCGAACCAGATAGCAGCGACGACATCTTCGCCGGGGCGCGTAAATCAGGTATGGATATTCATTACTACACCGTCAGCGACGGACTCCCCCTTGAGTTCGACCGGTCACTCAACCATGACCAATTCATGGCTTCCCTTCTGCACGTCTTCTCGGCTCACGTTGAAGAACTTGTCGGTAAGATCGTCAAATCTGACCCGTCTGTCACTTGCTTGATCGCCGACACGTTCTTTGTCTGGCCTTCCATGGTGGCAAAGAAGTTCGACCTTCTCTACGTTTCTTTCTGGACCGAACCGGCCTTGGTGTTTACACTCTACTACCACATGGACCTTCTTAGAAAAAATGGGCACTTTGGTTCTTATGGTATGTGTAGATCTCTCTCTCTCTCTCTCTCTCTCTCTCTACACACACACACATATATGGTGAGGAGATTTACAAGTTCAAGAATTGTGGACCGTCTATTTTCACGGTTAAAAATTACTTTCGATGGGCCTAGAAATTTCAGAATGGGCTCACCAAACATTAGTCATTGATTCATCTTCCATGTGGGTATGTGTATATATATATATATGTGTGTGTGTGTGTGTGAATAGTAAATATAATTATCTATCTGATTATATTATTAAAATTCTTGATCAGACAACCGTGAGGATACCATAAACTACATACCCGGTGTCCCGGCCATCGAACCGACGGATCTGATGTCATATCTTCGAGATATGGATATATCAACGGTGGTGCACCAAATAATCTTCAAGGCCTTCAAGGACGTCAAGGGAGCAGATTTTGTTCTATGTAACACAGTGCAAGAGTTCGAATTGGAGACCATTTCAGCTCTACAGACAGAGAAACCATTTTATGCAATCGGGCCCATCTTCCCTACTGGTTTCACTAAAAGCCCTGTGTCTACAAGCCTATGGGCTGAATCGGACTGCACCCACTGGCTAGACACCAAGCCTCATGGGTCAGTCTTGTATGTCTCATTTGGTAGTTATGCTCATGTTAGTAAACAGGAAATTGTGGAGATAGCCCATGGGCTTTTGCTTAGCAAAGTTAATTTTGTTTGGGTACTCCGACCGGATATAGTAAGTTCCGATGACAGCGATCCACTGCCAGATGGTTTTATGGAAGAGAGTGGGATAATCGTGCCATGGTGTTGTCAGATTGCAGTGCTTAAGCATCCGGCAATCGGAGGGTTCCTGACACACTGCGGCTGGAATTCGATATTAGAAAGTATTTGGTGTGAAATTCCGATGCTGTGCTTTCCTCTGTTGACCGATCAAATCACTAATCGTAAATTAATCGTTGATGAATGGAGGATCGGGCTCGATATCATCGGCGGGAAGTCGATCAACAGGAAGGAGATCTCAGACAAAATCAACCGTGTGATGTTCGGAAAATTAGGAGCTGAACTTAGGCAGGAGGTCAAGGAGGTGAAAAGGGTTTTGCAAAATGCATTGACAGTCGATGGATCGTCAGAGAAAAATATCAATCAGTTCATTGAAGATCTGATGGCTCAGATTCACAAGAAATGTGGGAACGGCACGGTGCAACTCAAAGACTTGTCGTCCAATCATGCTTAAGCACAGTGTTCTAGAGATTAACTTCCACTTAGAAAAGGAGTAAAACTTCTGTCACAATCGGATTGCAAATCACACAAACATAGCCAATGAGTTCTCGGCACGTACACCTAAAACAAAAGCACATGGGTACGTTGCAAAAGCACTTGTGTACGTGCCGAGAACTCATTGGCTTGTGATTGTGTGATTTACAATTTCGTGTGATAGAAGTTTTAGTGTCATGACAATCGTTGATCCTTAGTGCGTATACGCAAGTCGTTGTACATGTTCAGATATTTTCATGATTGAAATTCAATGATTTGGACGTTCGATTGCATCAACCTAATAATGGTTAGCTCGGATATTACCAAATCGGGGGCTGTTCTTTGATGCAGACTTCTCTATCAAAATTTTGATGCAGAAGTTTTTCAAATTGCAACGTAGTATACTCGTCTGGGCCCACTTGCCCCCTGAATGTTTGGTCCACACTATGATGAACGGACACACCAAATATCAACATGATTGGTGATTTATTGCCGTAGGATTTAAGCACTCTTCATCATGGGTGTAAACCAGCCTATGTGTTGGTTTCAAGCCCATGATGAAACACTGCTCAAATCAATGGCTAGACATCACTAATCAAACCGATTTTTTGCTGTGGGTCCACCGAGGCGTGGGACAAACATTTGTTGGGCCAGTGAGCCCTAAAGACTATACTACGTGGCATATTGAGGGGCTTCTGCATCAAAATCCTGATACGGAAGCATGTATTATAGATTTCTTTCCAAATCGTGCCTATTGTATGATTAGGAGCTACAGTTCAAGAGATACTATGGTCTTGGGCTCGACTTGCGTGTTCGATCAGATATTTGAAAGGTCAAAAGTATCAGGGCCTTGTGGGCCCAGTAGAAAAGTATTGTGATGGAAACATTGGGTCCAAGCTCAATACATAGAAATCACCCATTGGGCTGATTTTTGTGTGTGGGTCCATGATGTAATGGGCCAAGCATTCATGAGGTTAGTGGTCGTAAGGACCACATGGCACAATTTGGAGTGGCCGGCATGCGGCACGTGTCATAGTGACAACACCTCAGCTTTCCTCCAACTAGATATACATCAACCAGTTTCGCTGTCCCTTTAATGATGTTTCCAAGCTAAACAAATTACGTCATGGATGCTCTTCCGGGCCATTCCAAGATGTCCTTATGGATACATCCAAGGTTAACAGCATCATATGATGTGCCATCATTCTCAAAGAATTTACCTCTTGGATGTAGATTGGCACCAGTTTGTCCGTCTATTTTATGGGGCTATGCTCCATCCAAGACGTGCCGCCATTTGAACAGTTCAGAAAATATGAATACTGGTACAGTTACACGAGGATGATTCTGGCATCATATGGGCCACATGGCCCAGGCAGGAATCAGCCAAGCCTGAGCAGAACTTGGCAGTAGCCCGACCCAAGGTTAACCCTTTCTGCAAGGTGTTCATGTTGTTAGCTCAACAATGACCCATCTATACATTTCTAAATTCAGGCCCAGGCCTAACCTGTGGACTTAAGAGGATCAAGGTTACGTTTTATGAACATTATAACGGGTCAAAATACAGAGAAAATTGTTATTATTTTTTTTGAGATCCCTCTCATTTCATACAAGGGAATCAAACCACAATCTACACAGTAGAACTAGTCGAAAAGCAAACATGCAATCTACACAGCCAAAAAGGACTGCCAGTACTAAAACCTTCAACTTGTTTTGGTTGTATTCCTGTCACACCCATATAAACTAAAGGTGGCTATGCTCTTCCTTAGTCGAAAATGTAGCAAAACAAACAAGATAACACGGTACCCAACCGCCATAAGAAACAAGATAAGTAAATTTTCCCACTTCGCATTACTATTAGGAGAGATACTGTAAGCACTGCGAAGAGCCTGAAGTCCGGAAATGGTCCTTACCTGCCCAACTGCAAAGGAAGTCTCAACATATTCGTTCTCCAACAGCCCCTGAAACACGAGTGTATACAACTGAGAAAGATCTGATGATCCATTCAGGTAGCAAGTGTGGGTGAAGCAATACCAAACAACGTTTTTTGTATTTCAAACATGAGTTTGTATTAAATTAACAGGAAATTCTGCTTGCCTGGATAGAGTAAGTGTGAAAAGCGATATACGACAATGGATATGTCCATACTGGTCCAGGCAATGCATCTCGGATTCTGAAATAGCCCGCAACGAGCATCATTATCACCTGAAAAACATAAACATTAACTGTTAAGGGAGGCCTGGGATGATTGACTCGGGCCATATTTGTACAAGTACTCAACTGGGTTAAAGGAGTCTATGACACCCTGCAGAAATTAATTCCATATCATCAAAAACTTGCCAAGTCGAGCATTGACTCAGTTCAGGATATAAATAGTCAAGATTAAATAATCAGAGTTCGGAAAGGATTGATATATTCAGTTTTCAGTTGGTTCAGGATAAAAGAATACTTGACTTAAGCAGGGTCCCAGATCAATTCTTTCTGAACAGTCCTAGACACTGTACGATGCTTTCACCACACATCGGTAGTTGTGTAAATATTAAGCAAGCTCTTAGTTTAAAATATTGAAATCAAAAGGTTATGTTGTGGGTTGTTGCTACACATACACCGACTATGTCATCTAACGAAGTTAATACTCCAACAGCCAAACTGCCAATAACATCGAAATCAAGGAAATAAATCTCGACTTCCCCATGTGACTCAGCCAACACCAAAACTGTAAGATTCTCTAGGCCAAGTCAGACACAACTCAGACAAGTAGCTGCCACATTTAGATGAAGTCCACTGTTACTCAGGTGTCATGTAAGTGACTTGTTTTGGCACCCCAAACCTGAGACAACTTGTCCAAGGTGCACCCAGGTCAACCAAATTTTTAAGTGTGATTAAGATGTAAATTAGCAAATGGTCGGGCACAGGTGGCACTCACATGTATGGACACTAGCATCAAAATGCTCTGGAAAACCTCTTCCCAAATAGAAGCAACAACCAGCATGAGTCCTTCATTCACTAAGAGGCACATGAAGAAATTCAGCACAAAGTACATCAACAAGCTGAACTCGTCCCGCAGCCCTAAAAGGAAATAGAAGACGAGACTTGATGAAATGGAGATGAGGAAGAGGAACGGGATGCTGGAGAGAAGCTGCCCAAACAAGAAAATTAATGCTCCTGAATGCTGGTTTGATTCCTCATAGGTGTATATCTGAGAAACAAGAAAGCAAAACAGATTATTCCACTCAAAAGAAAAGCTTAAACATCTATAACAAGCAATGATTTACTCTTTGAAAGAAAAATATTAGCTCCTAAAATCACTTGCTTTAGCCCAACTACAGCCAAGGTTTAAAATATCGCTCCATTTCATTTTCTCAGTAAGCTGAAGGAACCAGATATCTCGACCAAGATGAAACGAGACAGAATGAGACAATGAAAAAAAGTAAATGTCTTGATAAGATTAAATCATTTTTTTAATGCTTAATTAAGCAACAAATTGTTTTTAACACTTATATGGGTTATAAAAGACACATACCATGAAAATAAGTTTTAAACCAATTTTAGTACTTAAAAATAGGCTTTTGGCATGAGACTATTCATTCCCCTATGTATCGTCTCAGTACACTCCTGGAACGAGATGTCTCAGCCGAGACGAAATAAGACGGAACAAGATTTTGAACCATGACTAGAGCAAATTCAATCTGAGCAAACGTTAGTCCAGAGATGAGATGCAAGTTTCTCAGTAAGCTTTTTTTCTTTTTAATTATTATGGGATGTACTTCTCTAGTGATTATTTCCCTACCTGCATAAAAAAAGGTGCAAAACACAGTTTATGACCATCATTACCAAAAGTAATTGAAACATGAATTCATGTATCTACAAATAGCACTCCTTGATGCCTCACTGGGGTGTCGCATGACTTCCTTTTCGGTACATTGTAGCATGAACTTACCCATTTGCACCTTCTTAACATCTAAAACTAGGATTAACCTTCTCTCTCCCACTTTTCTTTGATTATAGAGAGTAATTACCGCACTTGGAATTTTGAGTGGCCCTCTTGCAATTCTCAGGTACATGCTCGACCATGATTATCATACTCTTCAATTTAAGAGTGGCCCTCTTGGTTCAAATCCTTAAAATACCCAGGCACTCTATTAGTGATTTCATTTCATACTTGATAGGTAACACACAACACTAGCTTCCAACAATTTTGGTAAGCGGTGCTGGAACTAATAATTGAAAGGCTTTTGCAGTAGTGCCAACACCTTATAAAACTCCCCTCAAATATAAATATATGTGTGTGTGTGTGTGTGTGTGTGTGTGTGTGTGTGTGTGTGTGTGTTGGGAGGCTTCCACCAATTTTGGTAAGAGGTGCTGGAACCAGTAATTGTAAGACTTGAGTCCACAACACCTTTCAAAAATACATGTGTAGGTCTTGGGATTCTTAAATTTTCAAATGTCTCTAGTCATCTAGTGACCTGCCAGAAGATATGCGAGCTATGGTGAAACTGTGAAAGAACCACAGCAGAAGCTGATATGCAAAGCCTGAGGAAAACCTTAACGCAATAAAGGAAGGCATGAACACATTGATCCTACTCCCGAGTCAACAAGCTGGCATGTTAAATATAAACTACTAGCTTCAGTGAGCATTTCAGTATGACTAAGCTTTTAAAGTTAAAAATTTTAATTACTGGTTCTATTTTATTTCATTTTGCCAATAGTGGAAGCAATTTATTAAGAGCCCATGATTTAATTTTTCAAACTCTATTATCTGATTCAGGAAAAAAAAAACTCTATGCTCCAATACTTCTGACAATATTCAATAGAGCATTTACCCACTTCGTCAATTTACAAATTTGTACAACAACGAGACTTGGTTGATAAACTTGAACCCATGGCTGCCGCATGCCAATGATATACATCGTTAATGCTAACAAATGATTTTGCTTGAAGGGATAAAACCTAATTCACATTAATGAGAAGATGAAATACAAGACTTTTCTTTACTCCTTACTATTTTATGCCCTAAGGTCATGTCTGCATCCTCACTAGTAATAGTGATATCAAAATGAAAGGTCTCTCACATATGGTCAGAGGATCAAAACACTCTTCCCAAAGCACACTATATCTAATACAACAAAGATTACCAGGAAAAGAGAACAATGAAAAATATGAAGCATTCCTAAAAAAAGGCTATAAAATAATGCTAAACAATTGATAGCTAAAACAATAAAAAATAGTGACAACAATTGTTGAAATGATATCTGAATGGAGAGAAACAAATTCTGTAAACTGTACCATACATATGCTAGTTTTGCACACTCTCCCAAGTGAAGATTAAGCGAAAGATGATACTCAAGATTACCTTGATTTCTTTTATATGATCAGGTAATCCACAAATGCTTAGCAGTGAAGTAAATGATATAAATACAAATATAGCTGCAACTCTCACCTGCAATTTAAAAGAGACAGAATAAAGTAAGTGACCCATGATTTACGTCAGAAATGTAATCTTTGTAAATGTAACGTGGATGTATACAAATGCATGCTAGCAGAACATGCAAATATAAAACCACAACATCAAAAGAAACAAAAAAAGTACCACGAAAAAGATCTAAGATGGAATTGTGTCTAACATGCATCAAAGTATTG
This sequence comes from Euptelea pleiosperma, assembly GCA_035048495.1. Taxonomy (NCBI): domain Eukaryota; kingdom Viridiplantae; phylum Streptophyta; class Magnoliopsida; order Ranunculales; family Eupteleaceae; genus Euptelea; species Euptelea pleiosperma. Next base: position 40,598,105 of record CM068544.1, on the reverse strand, counting down.
CAGTCATGCCTATCAAAAAGAAGAAAAAAAAAGTATTGATAGTCATATTCCTAGAGTTGGGTGGGGTTCAATCAGGAGGGGTAATTCTTTAAAAAGTGATGCAAAAGCATTCTCAATAGGGTTTGATGCAGAGGCATGTTTGCTTACGCGCACTTAAAAATGGTAAACCAATGTTGTACTGTATCAGCTGATACACAAAGGGGTAATTTTTAAAAAGTGATGCAGGAGCATTCTCAATAGGGTTTGATTCGAAGGTATGTTTGCTTACGTGCATTTAAGAATAGTAAACCAATGTTGTACTGTATCAGCAGATACACATAAAGGGACGTGTGGGTCCTACATACTCAAGGAAGCAGGCAGCGATGTCCAAGAATAGAAATAGGTTTTGATTGTTATGTATTTTCCTTGATTAAATTTAGTGTCCTAATTATGTTAACTTGTTAAGTTTGAGTTTCTAGAAGTTATAGTTTTGATGACTTTAGTGTCCTAATTATGTTAACTTGTTTCCCATTTGTCATGATTGATTTAGAATTAGTAATTATTTTGCTTACAAAAATTCTTTAGAATTGGTTTTAGAGGTTTATGAGGATGAATACTAGAGTGAATAATGTCTTTAGTTTTGAGTTGGACAAGTGCAGCCTTTTCTCCATATATTCTGGTGAATTGCATACTTAATTGTGCATTTATCACTCAAATAATTGTGCATTTATCACTCGAACTGTTTAGCAAGTGTTAGGTTGATCAAGAAGCTTCTCAATTATTAATTTTGCTTTCCAAGGTTCTTTAGAACTAGTTTTAGAGGTCTGTAAATAGAAAGGGCGAATAATGACATGAATTGTCTTAAGTTTTGAGTTATGTTATCAGAGTTGAGTTGAAAGCTTTGCTTGAGAGCTTTGATCATTAGATTCATTATTAAAGAGAGATATTTAGTAGAATTCTATTCTGCTTTATTCAGTTTTTTATTAGACTAGCGCAACAGCCTATTCTTCATCTTTTCTCATGAATTTCATTATTTGTGGGTTTATCTTTGGTAAATTGATCTACAGAGTGGTTGAACTGAGTGGGCCAGTCCTAATGAGAAAGTAATTAGATTATGGAAAATAATATGCGTTTGTGTGCGTACACACCCATGTCCACGTGCAGAGGATTATAAGTGTGCAGAGAAAAATGGCATTTAATAAATGTCACGATTACAATCCCCCAGCTTAATGCAATACATACATTCAATTTTAAGAAACTCACCACTACAGATGACAAAGAATGCCCTAGGTTGGAAAATATTGTACCAATGCTGAGCGAGAGAAGCATATAAAGAATCAGCCGAAGCCAAAAGTACTTCCACTCCCTTGACATAATTAATAATGACCTCCATGTCAAAACAGCAATCCGTGTGGCATTACTAGCCTTGCCTTTGCTTTTAATACATGGCCCTTCCTACAGCAATTAATTGCAGATAATGTACGAATAGTCTAGACCAAAAAGCCACAAAAATAGACATGTTAATGCAATCTTTTTCTTTTTCATAAGCGCATCCAGGCAAAGCAAGTATTAACATGTTTTCTATGCTTGGATCTGTCATATAACGAATCATTCTTCATTCAAACACAGAAACCAAGTATAGAAAACATGGAAGTAGTTTAAAGGAAAAAAAAAGATGAGAAAAAAAAGAATTAGGTAACAAATAGGATTAAAAACAACTTTGGAATGGGGTTAACACTTCGAATAGATATGAATATGTGCAGCAACAAAGAATAAGATTCTCATTGCTTGCAAGAATAAAAATTGGAACGGGTATAATTAAGAATGATTCAGTGCATGAATAAGTAGAGCCATGACGAATGAGGCATAAATTTAATTACAAACAACCTAGTATCGTGAGGCACAAGGGATTGAGATGGTTTCCCTGTGGTGGCATGATGGCGGTAGAGATGGATGAGCTTCTTGTGGAAACTACTCCAAAGCCGCTCCATGACGAAATAGGGCGCTCATTGCAAAAGAGAGAGAGAGGCTGACGATGGTAGCAATAGCCAACCTTCTCAAGGTAAGCCAAGGATGCACTTTGACAACAAAAGGTGCTCATTCAAAAAGCAGCCTGCTTTTTAGGCAAAAACTGTTGTACAGACAGACTGATAAACATACAGACACTGTATGTTCGTGTCTTTATAATTATGTATGTACTGATAGATAGAAAGTGGCTCATTGATAACGCAGCATGCTCCTTGCTAGAGCAACTGGCTTTCTAGACAGAGAAACTGTGGCACAGACAGATCGACATACACACTCATATAGTGCATGAGTATGTATGTACTGAGAGATAGATGGCCAGAACAAGATAAATAATGATTGGACAGATAGATTGATCTGCGGATGGATGGACACATGTATTCGTGTCTACTAGATGGATAGATGCGGCCTATGCAACAAGGATACAAACGTGTGCAGGTTTCTGATACTGACACAAAGTGTCAAGCACCCTGCCCCCTACAAAAACCTGATATGCTGACACATACATACAGTTTATTTCATATGTTGAGAAATATAATTTTTAAAACACTTAAGTTATGGTTAAAAAAATATAGAAAGAATTATTTATATAAGCTGATATACATTAAAACTATATAAACATTAAAGGAGAGCTTTGTGGAGGTCTGTGATCTCATGCAAGTACGGCGAGGAACCTGGAGGTTGGGCCTCCAAGGAGTCTAGACAGTCGTTTGGGTGTGGGGTGTGGAAAGGTATTCTTAAAGGCAAGGAGAGTCTTAGAAGGAACCAAAAAAGTTTTGGGGGATGGATCGAGAATTAGATTTTGGGAGGATACTTGGTGTGGTGAGCGATGCCTCATGGAGGTGTACCCGCGTCTATACTATCTATCTCAAAAGAAAGGCAATTTCATTATTTCAATGGGTAATCAGATCGGTCAGGAGAGGAATTGGGATTTAGGGCTCAGAAGAAATCTCCTAGAATGGGAGAAAGAACAGCTGGCATCCCTGATGGATCTACTGCAGAATCATATAGTCTCATCCTTAAAGGAAGATTATCTCTTATGGGTTTATTCTAAATCTAGGTGTTTTTCGGTTAAATCTTTCTACGAATCCCTCTCCAATCCTGTTTCAACTTCGTCACAACCTTTGCATGTGAGCCCAAATATTTGGAAAGCCAAGGTACCCTCTAAAATTCGTTTCTTTGCATGAACCTCATCCCTGAACAAAATACTTACTGTGGAAAATCTGATTGTGCGAAAGTGGATTATAGTTAATTTCTGTTCTATGTGTAAATCCAGTGGGGAAAATACGGATCACCTTCTTTTGCATTGCGATTTTGCGTCACAGATATGGTCATACTTTTTGGTGCAGGTTGGCCTCTCTTGGGTTATGCCGGAGAAGATCGGGTCATTGTTGGGTGGTTGGCCAAGGATTAAACTCTCTGATAGAGGGAAGGTCCTATGGAGGATGATACCGTACGTGGTAATATGGGGTCTATGGTATGAAAGAAACATCAAGATATTCAGGGGAGTAGTAGAAACACTTCAGAAAATTATTATTTGCATAAAGGCTTTCTTATATAGTTGGGGTAGTGTCTCATCTGAGATGAGGGGTTGTTTCTTTTCTAATATGGTGTTTAAATTCGATTCTTTGTTGGATAGTTAGTTTTTTAGTTTTTTGGCTCCCTTGTTTCGTTCCATCTTTTTGTACTTTGAGATCTTCTCGATCTCCTTCTTTATTATATTTCATCTTTGACTTATCAAAAAAATAATAATAGCTTAAACAAATTAAGGATTGCTTGAAAAAGTGCGTCGACATGTGTTCGACACATGAGTACGACAGGTTCTGAAAATTCAGAGAAAATGGGGAATCCTTGTTAGATGGGTGAGCCCATGAGCACACACAAAATGGTTGGGATAAGGCATGGTATGATGATGATAGGGAGAAGGAAAGAAAGAGATACAGAACTGCATGAGAAAGATTTTTACTCTGATAAATTTGCATAAGCTATTCAATTTATTTTGTTTTGGAGGAAAAATAAGCATAAATCAAGGAACTTAATATATCAAGGCCATTTTACAGGCAAGCATAGCTCCGAAGGAGGAAAGTGTAGTAATAGACGAGAGAAAAGGAATTATCAGTAGTAACAATTGCACCTTGTCAGTGAGTTTCAGTATCATAGACTCGACTGCAGCAGCATCACTTGAGGATTTATATGTTGCTTCAAGGGTACGTATTGCAACAGCAGTGTCCATATTCACTGATGAAAAATCCCCATGGTCATCCTGAAAATTTGTTCCCTTCTCTGTCATGTATATGTAGGAGAACCTTTTGCAATACAAAAAGACACCAACTAATAATTTTCTAGAATGAACAACAATGCAACTTAGAACACAAAAGAAGAAAGACAAAAGCTTCACCTAAAATGGTTGGTATGTTGTATGGTCTGAGTCTTGTAGACCATAATTATTGTATGAATACAAGTTGTGCACATATATAAGTGCAGAACCATCAGTCACTGGGTCACACCTGGAAGACCTCCTAAGTCAAAAATCAACCCAATCAGATGACTTCAACCTCCCATTCACGATAGTTTTTTCTGGTCGCCCAGAATAATGCTTTATGGTTCATTCAACTAATTGGGTCCATTTTTTACATAGATCTCCTAGGTTGAATCAACTATGGTAGTACATCTATCCCATCTGTAGAACACTATAACATAGCGATTGGTTCGAATTCCTCAAAGACATACCTGCCAATTTTTGCACATGGCTATGATCCTGTCGAAATCTGTATTAATTGCACGCAGAAAGTGATCAGAGGGACTTTGCATAATTGGGCAGGGAAATCCAGCATTTGAGAAGTGCTAGATCCAAAAATATCATGTCAAGTTAGTTCCTCTAAAAGTATGAATAAAGGAATAAACAACAATCCCTGCCAAATTTCTCAAGGACAGCAAAATTGAAAAGTAATACCAAATATAAGGAAATGGTTCCACTAATTCCAGAATATTAAGTTATTTATTCAACTCTAAGATAAAAGAAGAGAAATAACCACCTGCAGACAAGCCAATGTTTCTCCAAAAAACAAAGTATCTCCATTTGAAAGCAGACAAATCCTGTCAAAGAGGCCAAATACTTCTGTATTGCTCTGGTACATGGTAAAAATAAGAGTGCACCCTGTACTTGCAAGTTTCTTCAAAGTTACCATCGTCAGAAGTGAAGACACGCTGAACAGAAGAAACATAACCGTTAAACTAAAATACGACAATCAATAAGCATAACCCAGCACAACATTTTTGGCTGTGGGAGAAGGGGTGAGGACAAAAGAGGAAACAGAAGGTACTAGACCACAAGGATGTCTACCAACAGAATGGCATCAGGCATTGTGCAAATGCAAGGGGGGCGGGGATGAGATTTATCGGGTGGGTGGGGGGGGGGGGGGGGGGGTTCCGCCTATGAGTTCTCCTACGCCAAGATCAACCCTATCAACTGATCCTAACAATCAGATCTATCATTCTGTTGAACCAGACAGGAAAAAAGAAAAAGATAAGGAACATTCCAGGAAAGATAAAAGTTGATAGAATGGATTGTTAGGATCATCCGATCAAGTCGCTTCCCAAGAGGATCTCCTTTATTTCATCAAACAGTAGGTCCTACTCCCTGCATGTGCACTAAGTCTCCGCTATGCAGTTGTTGGACTATCTTTATGCTCTACCAGATATGTCCTTAGGTTCCTTGGACACAAAGTCATGTTAAACTAAATTTTAATTTGGGTAAGAAGGTCAGAGAAACCTGTCAAGATGATAAAGAGGTTCATCTATAAATAAGATATGTGGCCTCATCACAAGTTCCCTGGCAATGCTGATACGCCTTCTCTCACCACTTGGGAGACCCTTCATATAACAGTGACCACCAATCAGTTTGTCTGCGAAATCACCCAAAGACATAGCAAGGATGGCATCCTCTACCACACTCTTCTTTTGAGAGAATAAACCAGGAAGTTGTAGAAGGGCCGAGTAGTATAACATCTCTCGGACAGTGAGGGATCCGATCAGTGTGGTTTCCTTCTCTACATATCCCTGCCAAATTGAAAACAGGTCTCATGTAACACCTCCAACCCTGAAACAAGACTCTGTGCACGAAAGATAATAATGATATGGATTATGGAATGTACATGATTAAAATATTGATGACGAATATTTGCTTTGGGGCAAAAGGAGGTCATCTTACGGCCCTACCCTGTTCTGTATACGTGGTGTACATGTGAAGCACCAACAAGAAGCTTGGAGCCCCCCATTTCATGGGTTCCACCTTGAGAGATCAAGGCCAAAACCCTCCTGATCAGACAATCTTAACTATCTGATCTATAGACTTTCCTCCAGAAAACCTGTTATATTTTCCTGACCATTAAAAATGAGGTAGGATGCTTAAGATAATCCGGCCAGAACAATTTCAATGTAGGATATCTCCTAGGTGGGTCCCAACGTACTTGCATATGAACCATGCATACTCCAAATTTAGAGAAGACAACTTCTGGATGAGCACCTATGGATCCATCAAAATATCTCAAGATGTCCCGGCTTAAAGGTTTATTAGATCAAATGTTGAAATTCGTTATTTTCACAGGAGAAGTTGGCACTATGGGATAAATCCAACAAGCAGAAAATATGTAACATTAATGAAATGTTAACCGAATGATAGAATAGCAACAAGCTATGGGACATAAAGGGTATTAATACAATATGCAACGGACATTTAAAAAACATCTTAAGCCTCTTGGATCAGAATACACAGCACAAGGATGAACAAAGATTTTCCATTCTCCAACTTAAACAGTCATACTTTAATTCAGGATCCCGACCTCAATGCCATGTAACCAAACATTCAAATACAATGATGCTCCAAATATGGGCTTGCCAACAAGTAGGCCAGTTACCATTTTTCAGATAACTGGCTAAAATTTTAATTGATAAAAAAAAATTACAAAAGGAAATTGCAAAGTGGGCCTAAAGTCCCACATCATAGGATGATTTCCCGTATACCCTTAATAAAAAGGTAGGGTTTAGGGTGAGTACTCCTAAAATCCACACCAATGGATCCTAAATCCTTGAAATGTGAGAAAGTTTAAAATTTAAATCGAAATTACCACAGCCCTTAGATATAGGGTCCAATAGTGTGAACCTAAGAACTGATCCCTGACCTAGCCCTTGAGATTTCACTAAAACGGGTGCCATAGGTATTTATAAATGAATAATGACTAATAGAATATTACCGATGCAGAGGGCTAAAATAAAATCCATGACAAAGTATGAGCAAAATCAACTGCAAATAACATGACTGTGAACTTACATAGGACCCATACGGCAAGCATTTTTTTGCCCCATTCACAAACACTTCACCGTACATTTTAGCTGAATTATGCAACCTTCCTAAAATGAGCATTAGAGACAAACACCATTTCAGTCTTAAAACCTTCAAAGCCAAATCAAAACCACAGATGCAAAACTTCAAACACAAAGTCAAAGTATGATACAAAACAAGCTGAAGCTTAAGCCAAAAGCGTAAGCCAGCACCATTTTTGTTACTCACCCCTTCCATCTGGGCCCACTGACTGCATGGATGTTTAGCCCACCCCTTGGTGGATATACACACCAAAAATCACCATGACTGGTAATCTCTAGCCATTAGATTTTAGTACTTTTTAAGGTATGATTCTAGCCGACGAATTCAACCATTTTTTTGAGTACTAAAACCAACGGCTTAAAATTATCAAACAAGCTGATTTTTGGTATGAATGTCTACCAAGGGGTGGGCTAAACATCCATGCGGTCAGTGGGTCCAGATGGCAGCGGTGAGCAACAAAAATGGTGCTAGCTAACTACTTTTGGCGTAAGCCACAGCTACACAATGCAAAGTGCAAACCTGCAATCGCCCTTAGTAGTGTGGATTTCCCCGATTTGGCGGGACCCATGATCACCGTAAGCGTCCCCGGCAAAGCATAACCATTCGAACTCTTGACGACCCTATCAGAGTACCTCCTCTTCCCCTTAATCGTAACTGTCAAGTCCTTCCAAACAACCGAAGCTCCTGCTATTTTCCTTACGGCAACTAAGCCCTCCGGGAATGGAAGGGACGGCAACGACCCGCTGTTGAGCTTCGAGAATGCTGGGGAGACTGTCGTGGTTGCGACATTGATGGAGTCGCCTCCTTCCTCCACCCGTATATCAATGTCTGTGTCATCCCACTCAGGTGAGTCCTCGAACGAGACGGGTTGTCTTAGAGAACCCGGTTTCCGCAAGTAGAAGAAGTTACTGGAGGGAACCCTACTCGTTGGACTACTTGCCGACGAAGATGACGATCTATAGTTATCCGATTGACATAGTATTTCTTCCATTGTTCCCCAAATCGCCAAGTCTCAAACCATAAGAAAAACCCTAAGCTCTAAAACCAGGAGAACAAGAAACAGGGAGAGAGAGAGAGAGAGACGCCTGAATCTGAGTAGGAGCACAGCGAGTGAGTTTTGGCTCCAGAACTGTTTGAGAGCCTGCGCGTGTGTTGGTGAGAGACGAGAAGGCAATGGATGCTATTTTATGGATATTTTGACCCGCTTTTCCTATTGTGACAAGCTTCGACGAGAAAAGCTTTGATGACAGGCCTGTCATCGAGGCTGATGACAGAGGGTAATATGAGACATGTGGCACACTCTTAGAGGATTCTAACCGTATGGATGTTTTTCCAATCAGTAGGTAGACCTCCAAACCAAGGTTTAAAGGAGGCCGTTTTAACGGTTAAACGGACTGGGGCATTACCGTTTAAACGGCCGTTAAAACGGATTGAAACAGCCAGGAGCAAAAATGGAAAAAAATGGAATTAAACGGATTTTAACAGCTTTAACGATTTAAACGGATTTTAACGAAAAAAATGGTGCTGAAATTCAAATTTTGAAATTTAAAAATTAAAATAAAAAACGGAATTCAATAGAATTAAACGGATTTAACGGCCGTTTTTTCCAAAAAAAATTCAGAATAAAATGGCCGTTTAAACGATTTTAACGGCCGTTAAAACAAAAAAAAAAGGGCCATTTTTTTCAAAACCGTTAAATGTGTTTAAACTGTTTTAACGGAAACGGGCTTGGGGCGTTACTGTTTAAATAGCCGTCCGTTTAAACGGCCGTTTTTAAAACCATGCTCCAAACCAAAAATAAGCTTGATTACTGATTTCAAACTTTTGCATCTTTGTACTTCAAATAATGGTCAATAATGCTCAAATTCCCACAGTTAAAATCAATCATGAAAATAATTCCAATCCAACGCCTAGAAATCACTAATTGGGCTATTTTTGGTTTGTAGGTCCACCTAGGAATTGGTGAAACATCCATACGGTCATAATCCTCTAACAATGTGCCACGTGGCTGAGACTGCACCCTGTCATCAAAGTTTTACTCAGCTTCGACCTATGGTTAAAAATTTCCGACATTTATTCTTCAGGCAACTCTTTTCCTTTCGCTTTCACTTTAAAGCCTTTTCTTTTTGTTCCATCTTATCACAAACAAGTATCCCTGTGATTTTGACCCGCGGCCTTGCCTTGCCTGCACCGTTTTTTCGGGCCAGTTCGATGTGGTCCTTGAGGGGGGCCCGGGTCTGCCCTTGAAGCCTGGCCCGGCCAGAAATTAGCCCGGCTCAAAATTTGCTCGACCAGCCTTATTTTTTTACATTATTTATTTTTATTTAAGTTAAACTGATCTGACCCGACCCAGGCTGAGGCCCAACTCGAAATCCGCCCCTATGGGCCTTAAGTATATTATGAGCCACGCGGCACTCTTAGCGTTCTAAGTGGCTAAGACTGTTGTCCGTTGTTGAGGTTCTGCTATTTAATAATGGTGAAACAAAATGTTGATTACAGTTGAGAAGGAGAAAATTTTTGAGCTTGACATTTTTTTTAATATGGCCACCAGACCACACTTAAAAATGCCATGTGGAACAATATTAGCTAGAGATTTATGATGGTGTGGATGTTTTAAACATCCCTAGGTGGCGTTGGCCAAAAATCAGCCCAATTGGTGTTTTCTAGTCATTGGATCTCAGTACCCCAAAATAATTCTCGAGTGTGCAATTTGAAACTACAACCTGAGCAAAACTGGAGTTTGTACAAGTTGAAAAGAATGATAATCCCATGGTGTGGTCACCAGTGGCTGGCCAGGGGCCAGGGGGGGGGTGCAGTTGCCCCCCTCAACTTTTAAAAATTAATAAAAAAAAAATTTCCAAAGAGGAAAAAATTGTTGATGGGTACTATAGACCATGTTGCCCCTCCTCAACTTAGACCTGCTCTGCCCATTGACCGCATGGATGTTTAGCCCACCTCTTGGTGGATATGCACACCCAAAATACTCTGATATTCAATCTCTAGCCATTAGATTCTAGTACTTTTTTAAAGCGTGATTCTAGCTATGGGATTCCAAAAAGATTGGGTACTAAATCCAACAGCTAAAACTCATCAAACAAGCCGATTTCGAGTATCAGTGTCTACGAAAGTAAGGCTAAACATCCATGCGGTCAGTGGGCCCATCTGCCCCACTTTAACGAGTAAACCTCCGATGACACCTATTGCGAGTGACACTGGCTGTATGGATGCTTGGCCAATCACTAGGTCAACCTACAAACCATAAATCAGCCTGATCCGTGATATAAAACCTTTGGATTTCTCACCCAAATAATGCTCAAATTCCTATGGTTAAAATTAACCCATGAAAATAACTTCAATCCAATACTTAGAAATCAGTGATCAAGTTTATTTTTGGTTTGTAGGTCCATCTAGTGATTGGCCAAACATCCATACGGTAAGTATCCTCTTAAGAGTATGCCACGTGGCTCATATTGACTGTAGTAAGAGGCGTCGACTGCATGTCGTTAACTTCACTTTGATGGTTGCTTGTCCCCCTGGAACAAAATTCTGGCTCTGCCACTGATGGTCACCATGGTGAGTAAAGTGTCTTTGTTTTATAAAAGCCACTAACTTTGATAAATAATTTAAATAAATAAAAAGTGACTTGCATGGAGCCCAACTCATTGGATGATGAGAAAGATAGACGAGCCATGGTTCCTTCCTGCGCCAATAAGAATAAAAAGTGAGCAAATCTTAAGGAATGATGGTCTACAACAAAAAAAAAAGAGAGAATAATGGTCTTAGGATATGTTTGATGGACCCCAAAATATCCTGTGGTCACTATTTTTAGTTGTGTACCTCCACTGGCACAGCTTTCGATGCCAACAATTAGTAACAAAAATCTATGCTGCTGCATAAGTTTAACCCGAGCTTATAGGTTATGGGTCGGGCTCCGTTGACGGATCTAAAATGCCAGGGACACAATATAAGCCACGTGGCACACTGTTACAGGACTCTGACCATATGGATGTTTGTACTATCCCATGGTGGACCTACAAACCAAAAATCAGCCTGATTAGTAATTTATAGGCTTTGGATTGGACTTATTTCCATGGGCTGATCTCAACTGTGGGAATTTGAGCAATATTTGAGGTACAAAGATGCAATACTTATAAATCACTAATCAGGCTGATTTTTGGTTTATAGGTCCACCATGGGATATGACAAACATCCGTACGGTTAGAATCCTGTAACAGTGTGCCATCTGGCTTATATTGCATCCCTGTCATTTTAGATTTGTCAACGGAGCCCGACCCATAGGTTATATAGGAGTAAAACTTCTATCACAAGAAATTGTAAATCAAACCATCATAAGCCAATGAGTTCTCGGCCCGTACACAAGTGCTTTTGCTTTGAGGTGTAGGTGCTGAGAACTCATTGGCTGTGATTTGCAGTCCGCTTGTGACATAAGTTTTACTCGTTATAGTGAGTAAAACTTCTATCACAACAAATTGTAAATCACACAATCACAAGCCAACGAGTTCTAGGCACGTGGCTCATATTGCAACGAATCTATGTGCTTTTGCTTTGACGTCTACCTACCGAGAATTCATTGGTTGCAATTGTGTGATTTGGAACTTTGCTGTGACAGAAGTTTTACTCTTATTTAGTTAGTTAAAGAATTGGGTTTGGGTAAGAAATGATGAATTAATCATTTAAAAATGTGTTGAAATGATTAGAAAGATATCTATGCCATTTAAAAAATGTTATTATAGGTTTTGTGCTTTGAATAAAACTTTGATGACAGGGTGCAATATGAGCCACGTGGCTCACTCCTAAAGGACTCTGACCATATGGATGTTTGGCCAATCCCTAGGTGGACCTATAAACCAAACATCAGCCTGATTAGTGATTTCTAGGCATCGGATTGGAGTTATTTTAATGGATTGATTTTAACCGTCGAAATTTGAACATTATTTGAGGTGCATAGATCCAAAGGTTTGAAATCACTAATCAGGCTGATATTTAGTTTGTAGGTCCACTTAAGGATTGGCTAAACATCCATATAGTCAGAATCCTCTAGGAGTATGCCAAGTCAAAAGTTTTTTTTTACCCTTGGGCTTTGTGTTGAAAGAATGAGAGGGCATTTTAAGTATTTAAAAAATTCCACTTGAGCTTCAATTTGAACACGTGCGTCTTTACAAGTGCTTACTGAATGAGTTATAAGCAATAAGCCTGGTTTCAATGGCTTCTGTTTGGCCCTGAAAAATTGGTTTAAAACCCAGAAAAACTAAGCGGATTTCTTTGACTTCTGTTCAACTTGGAAAAATTGGTTTAAAACCCCCAAAAAATTACTTTTTATCTATCTATCTATACTATTATAAAGCAAAAAACTGGGGTTGTTAACCCATATTACCCTCATTTTTGTTTTCCTACATTACTCATTCAGTGAGTTCTTTTGTCTTTTGGCTTCTAAAACACGTACGTCACTCTGTTCCTTATTGGAAAAGTAGTCTCAACCAAGGTCTAAAGGAGGCCGTTTTAACGGTTAAACAGACTGGGGGTGTTACCATTTAAACCATTTAAACGGCTGTTAAAATGGACTGAAACGACTAGAGGCAAAAAATAGAAAAAATGGAAAAAATAGAATTTTATGGAATTAAACGGATTTTAACGATTTTCACGGATTTTAACGGAAAAAATGGCGATGAAATTCAAATTTTGAAATTTGAAAAAAAAAAACAGAATTTAACGGATTTTAACGGAAATTAAACAGATTTAACGGCTGTTTTTTTCACAAAATTTTTCAGAATTAAACGGCTGTTTAAACGATTTTAACGTCGGTTAAAACAAAAAACGTCCGTTTTATTCAAAACCGATAAAACATGTTTAAACGGTTTTAACGGAAACGGGCTTGGGGCGTTACCGTTTAAACGGCCGTTTCTAAAACCATGGTCTCAACAAAAAATAAAAAAAATTCCCATCTCAGCGGTAGTGTTGGCACACTCTTAGTGGATTCTGACCATATGGATTTTTTCCAATCCCTAAGTGGACGTACAAACCAAAAATCAGCGTGATTAGTGATTTCAAACCTTTAGATCTTTGTACCTTAAATAATGGTCAATAATGCTCAAATTCTCACAGTTAAAATTAACCCATGAAAATAATTCCAATCTAATGCCTAGAAATCACTAAACGGGTTGATTTTTGGTTTGTAGATCCACCTAGGGATTGGCCAAACATCCATATGGTCAGAGTCCTCTAAGAGTGTACTACGTGGCTCATATTGCACATTGTCATCGAGGCCCTGTTATCAATGGAATCGATGTTTGGTCCATTCCACGTGGACCTACTTACCAAACTTTGATTTGCATGTTGATCCATACAACGGCCGAACATCCAGACGGTCAATAATCTCTAAGAGTGCATCCCATCCCACATGTAAGGTTCACGTGCATCGTGCATCCCACGTGGTGTAAGCTATAAGCTGACTTCTAACTTATTTTGATCTAATCCAAGTACAGTGTAACACTTCCAAAAATCGCCTACCAAAGAGAAATTTTCCCCCAAAACTCACTATGTACTAAAAAAACAAAAAGAAAAAACAAGAGAGAGACCATCCAAAGATCTGCACTTACGGATGATGATGGTATCAGCTTCCCTTTCCCTCAAGTATTCTTTTACCCGCAATAGAGCAAGGGAGAGAATGTTACGTTTCGTTTTTCTGTTTTACATCATGAAAGTAAGAAGATCAAAGAGAATATCTACCAAGTGAACATGACCAAGCAACAAAACATAAAAAGTGAGTAATTTATTAATTTAGACTCAGTATCATCTTATTCTTCGAGCTCCAACAAGGTAAGTATCACGACGAATGCTAACAAGCAGCCCTTAATGGAGTTACACAGATGCTACCGGGGCTGGGGGAGGGGGGGGGCTGGGTTGGGTCAGGTCGGGTCGGGAGTGAGTGTGTTTAAGCGGTTTACTGTCTTTATTTTCTCCTAGCATGAATAGCAAGCTTCACACCACACTAGGGGTGTCAGTTTTACCCGTTTAACCGGAACCGATTAAAAAGTAACCGGAACCGAACCGACAATAACGGTTCCGGTTCTGGGTAGTCTAATATGGAACCGAAACCGATAAGAACCGGAACTGAGTCGATAAGAACTGGTACCAATAAATAAATATAGTGTAAATATTGTCATATTCTCAAGATTTGGCCTAATATAACCGACATAAATACATAAGCAGTTCAGTTTTGGATCCATCACTTTGAGAACCGGAACCATTAAGGAACCGAACCGATAAGAACCAGAACTGATTGTTCCGGTTCTGGTCACATTAGGAACCGAACCGTTAACACCCCTACCACACACTTAAGAAAAAGGTATTTTAGTAACACCCCCTGAAATTTGAAAGTAATTAATATCCTTTATACTTTCGAATTTAGGGTTACCCTCATTGACCTAGTTTAACAGTGGTTGACTAAAGTTAAATGGATTTGAATCACACGTTAGCATTGTACTTGCAATATTATGATCTTTTCCTAGGTGCATTAACAGCTACAGGATAAAACTTTGATGGTCGGGCCTGTCATCAAGGGAGATGACAGGGCAGGAGATCTTGGCACGTGTATTTTGTAGGACGGACCACCTTGGCCTCACCGCACACGTACCCAGGTGAGTACTTGAGTGCTTTTTCTCAAAAACACTCACTTGTGTACGTGTGCGGTGAGGCCGAGGTGGTCCGTCCGTACAAAATACATGTGCCGAGATCTGCTGCCTTGTCATCGAAGTTTTACTCAACAGCGGCAAGATGCATGTTAGGTTTTAACGTTAGTCAAATGATGGTTAAACTAGGTGAAGGGGTAATCCTAAAGTTTGAAAGCATAAGGGTATTACTAATTACTTTCAAATATTAGGGAGGTGTTAGTAAAATATCACTTTCTTAACTACGTGGTGTGAACTGTGAAGCATGCTACTCGTGTGAGTCTATGGTCCGCTTTCGTAGGACACGTACTCTAACCAGGACACGTACTCCGTAAAATGCTCTCAGTTCAATTTAAACCTGAGGTTACTTTTGTATCACGGTTTTAACATGGGTGAGGACTGTTTTTAGGGAAGGCTAGGAATTTTCTATTTCTGCACCACGTTTTCCCTTGTGCTCGTTAATGTTCGGAAAAATCTATTTTACCTACTTCAGTATCAAAATTTTGATGCAGAAGTCCCTCAATTTACCATATAGTAGACTTTTTCGGGCCCACTGCCCCCTTAAATGTTTGGCCCACATCTTAGTGGATCCACACACCAAAAATCAGTGTGATTAGTGATTCCTAGCCATTGGATTTGAGAACTTTTCATCATGGGCTTGGAACCATCTCATAGGCCTGTTCATAAAGCCCATGATGAAAAAGTACTCAAATCCTGCAAAATAGTTAATGAGGTTAAAATAATTTAAAAAATAATAAATACAATTATTTTCATAATTTTTGACCATGATCAACCCGTGTCAAAATATAATAGCTAAAGCACATGATGCAAAAAATACGAATGTCCGTCATCAACGTTAATAATGGACCACATAATGAGCCATGTATCACATTATTAGAGACAATATACCGTATTAATGCTTGTCCCATCTCTAGATGGACCTATCTACTAAAATTCAAGTTGATTATTTCTAACCTTTAGATTTGAGTACCCCGATAATGCTAGATATCCCATAGTTAAAAATCAACCCAAAAAAGACTCAAATCCAACGGTTACAAATCACTAACACCGTATAGATATTTGTCCCATCCCTACCTGGACCTACATATTAAAAATCAGGCCGATTAGAAATTAGACTCATATTGTGGTGCCCCCGTCCGACTCATCAGAATTTGGATAAAAGAACGCTTCGGACTCCTGGCAGGGCATTCTAAAGAAACTTTGTAAGGATCTGAGGTCAGTTCGGTCCATCAAAACTTCCTTGAAAAGCCGTATAGTTGACTTGATACGGGCACCACTGTTGAATCACGACTCGTACAATATTTTTATCTTTCCGTCAAAGTAAGGTCATCTTTTCTTCCAATTAAGGGTTCTCAGGATCGAAACTTCTAGACCTTCAAGACCTTATTACAATAATTTGGGAAAATATATTTTCTTGAGCTACTCTGCAGAATTCTTCACTGTAATGCGGCCTTCACTTGCAAGTCGAGCCTGATTCGGCCACATAAGGACAAGCTGGTAGCCAACCCTCAGAGAAAATTTTGCGAGGCTCGCACTAGTTGTGGAAGAAAATATTTGCCATCTCCCTACGGCCTTCAAATCTTGAAGTCTCCCCCTCCCAAAATGCCATTTGGAGCCCTCTTTCTGTCCCATTAACCTTATGGATGTTTGTCCCACTTTTTGGTGAAACCATACAGCAAAAATCAGCTTGATTGGTGATATCTAGCAGTTAGATTTTAGCAAGGAAAAATGTTCAAAAACCAACAGCTAGAAATCATCCCTATTAAAATGCTCAAATCCAACCAAATAGTGGATGAGTCCACATGCATGGATCTGTTGGCCCGGAAGTGTTCTACGTGGCATTTTTGGAGGGGACAGCAAACAGGGGCTCCTAGTTGTGGCTTGTGTAAAAAAAAAATGTGGCATGGCATCTCAAAGTACCGCTCTACCATATGAATTTTGGCCTACCTCCCGTGGACCTAGTGATTTTGAGCCATTGGATTCAAGCAGCTTTCATGGGTTGATTTTTTGTGATGGGATTCGAGCATTAATGGGGTACTCAAATCCAACGGCTAAAAATCATCAATCAGGCTGATTTTAGTGTAAAGAGGATGCCATGTGGCACATTTTTACGGTCCACAACGACGCATCTTTAACCCAATGAATTGCAAATGCTTCTTTTTTCCATGTGGCACATCGCTATTGGGCTGAGAATTTCCACGTGCCGATATGTGAGATGGCAAAACCTACCACAGTATCTGCCAAGTGTAAAAGTCCACGATACTCTTGAGAAGAGTTCTAGAGTGTACCTCCAGAAAACCCGTCCAACAAAATATTTTTCACAGTAAATAAAAAAAAGAGAAAAAAAAGGAAAGAAAGTAAAAAACTGGACAACTCTAGTATGGAATGTTTCCATACTTTTAAGTATGTAAACATTGTCAGTACTGTTGGATGTCCCTTGA
Source organism: Euptelea pleiosperma (assembly GCA_035048495.1). Taxonomy (NCBI): domain Eukaryota; kingdom Viridiplantae; phylum Streptophyta; class Magnoliopsida; order Ranunculales; family Eupteleaceae; genus Euptelea; species Euptelea pleiosperma. The sequence goes on along the minus strand of CM068544.1, from coordinate 40,580,568 downwards.
AAAATGTGTTATTTCATCGTTTTCAAAAAATATTTTATAAATTAAAAACACGCTTTTCAAGGAGTATTCAATGGTGGATACAATGTTTACATACTTTTAAGTGTGTAAAGATTGTATACTAGATTTGTCCAAAAAAACTACTTTCTCCATTTACAAGAAACAGGGGTTCGGAGGACTTCGGACTCGTTGGATACTATAAATACACGATCCAATCTACAGCTCCCCCATCTTATTTTCTTCTCCGTCGATCGATTTCTTTCCTCTCTTGCTCTCTCTTTAGTCTCCTCTTTTTCTTTGATCTCTTCGATCTTCGAATCAAGATGAGTAACCAGGCTGAATCTTCAGATTCGTAAGATTCTTCTTTCTGATCGCTGATCTCTGATGTCCTCGTGATCGATTTGTAATATTTTTTTTTATTATTATTGAATTTTGGTCTTTAATGGTGGTTAATGTGAATTACAGGAAGGGAACGAAGAGGGATTTCAGTACTGCAATATTGGAACGTAAGAAGGCGGCAAATCGGCTAGTCGTCGATGAGGCGATCAATGATGACAACTCGGTGGTGTCGATGAACCCCGAAACAATGGAGAAGTTGCAGCTTTTCCGTGGCGATACCATCCTGATTAAGGTAACATTGGATTTTTTTGGGCATTTGTTCTGAATTCTTCGAAGAGGTTTTCTTTTTTAGGGTTGCTGATTGGAAGGTTTATTTTATGTTTTAGGGTTCAGGGAAGTCAGTGTTTTGTAAAGCAGATAGATGTTAAGTTTACTGGAAACTTGGGCTTTTTCGGGGTTGGTTGGTTAATTGGTTTGGGTCTTTGAAGAGCTGGAGGTTACTGAGTGCTAGATGTTACAGATTCTCTTATGGAATTGTTTTGGTATCGTAAAGGTCTGTGTTGTGTGTTTTAGTGTTGTGGGAAAATCAACTGTTCTATTAATTCCTCTGTTTTTCTTGTCTTAATTTTGAGAATCGATAAGGGAGAGAGTTAGAGATTAGAGAAAGGTTTTCAAGGAGAAATTAGGTATCTGAAAGATCTTCGAAGTTCAAGTTTTTTAATGGTTGCAGCGTGGGTTTCTGGAAATCGGGGCTTACAATGGATATGAACTAGGTCTCCTGTACTGAAGTGCATGTTTTCCCCGTTAAAATATCTGTAGTTATTGTTTCGTAGAGGAGATGGGTTTTAAAGGTTTTTAAGATCTGGGATTCGAAAAACTTAGATGTTCCTAGTCCGATGGGCTTTGGGTTAATTTTTTTTTAATGGGTTTGTTTGTTTTGCTTTTTCCTTGGCTGTGGGCATTCAGGGCAAGAAAAGGAAGGATACGATCTGCATTGCTCTCGCTGATGACACATGTGATGAGCCGAAGATTAGGATGAATAAGGTTGTACGATCAAACCTGAGGGTTAGGTTGGGTGATGTTGTTTCAGTGCACCAATGCCCTGATGTTAAATATGGGAAACGTGTGCACATACTGCCTGTGGATGATACCATTGAAGGCGTAACTGGGAATCTGTTTGATGCATATTTGAAACGTGAGTTCAATTCTGTCTGCCTGCACACCCTTTTATATTGGATTATGAGAATTTTTTGAATGGATATCTTTAAACAATGCGTTTTGTTATATATTGCATGTAGTTATTGTCGTTTGGTCTTCTTTTTGATATTGTTCTGAGAGTTTTAAGTCCAAATCTGTGTCCAAGTGCTTATCTTAGTTACTTCAAGTTCTATATCTGTGCTCGTAGTTCTTGGGTTTTAGCCTCCAGTTTCTAAAGTTTCTAACTTGTTTTGCTTTAGAATACTGTTCCTGGTCGAAATTGAGCAATATTACATTAATGCGTTTACCATTGGAAATTTAGTACCTAAACACTATAAAGCAAAATCACTGTAGACAGTAGCGTAGAGATTGGGGCAGTAATTTGATTAAGCCAATGAAAGGCCTAATTGACAGGAAAAGAACAATAACTTCATGATGTGTTTGCTTATGCCCTGTGGGAGTTTTTCTTACTCATAATTAGAACGAACATCAGAAGTTGGTGCTAAAAGAGCAGAGTGGCGTAAGCCCAGTGTCAACATGAGAAAGAAGCCCCAACTTTTATTTGGAGCATATAGAAGCAAAGCTTAGGAAGCCAAAGTCCTATTTGAGGTTAGGGGTCACACTTTCCTTAGAAATGTGTTCTAGATTTCTAGATTTAAGATCCAGTCTGTAGTTTGCAATTCACGTTATTTTAACAGATCTTGTGGAAATGAGTTTGTGTACCTTTCTACACTAATCTTATTTTTTCTGTGCTTTGATCAATGTTTAAAATTTCGAAGACAACTTAAGGAATTGTTTTTTGATTTTTGTATTTGACTTGATTGAATCTTTGAAAGCATAATAGCTGGCTTGGGAGGAATCTGTCGATTTATGGTAATTTGTGAACTGGGGTTTGGATTGAATACTTTGGAGTTTGAACCCTAGAGCTCAGTTGACTCCACAACATTCGGAATTGTTCAATGATTGAATCTTTAAAGCAGAGCTAGTGATGAGAGAGGCCTTTGAGGGTATTTCATGATGCGGTTGGAAGAGCAGCCAGACTTCATTGCTTATTGGGTATAGTGATAAGAGACCTTCATGCTGAACATGTGGGCTCTTTAGGTACCCCATTGTTAACTATATATTTGGGAACTTTTTTGAGTGAATAAATGGAAGCCGATGCCCCTGCTTTATGAGGGGGTTTTCCATGGTTGAATAGATGGACAATGGATGCAATGGTAGGAGGTATAATGTGTTGGCGAAATTTGTCGCTCTGATCTACACTTGTTGTTGACAGAAATTGCAATCTCTTATCTTCACTATCTTAAACAGTATGTGGGTTGTTAAGTTGGTCATTTAGTTGTGTATGTTACAACACTAATATGTGAAATGCTTATATAGTATCAGTTCGTACAAGTATGCAAACTTTTAACCTTTGGTTTTATTTGTTTCCAATTTATAATTATACACCAGATCACAAACCATGTTGCATGGACATTTGATATAGGACGAGGGATCGTTCTGCGATTTTGGGGCGGATAATGAGAAAAGGTGATAGAAAGAGAGTGATAAGGAGGAGATTGCCTTGGTTTCGCACCAAGATAGAGTGATTTCATGCCACAAGAGAGATTTCTATTCAATTCATAATAAGCCATCATGAAAGATTACATCCTAAAAAGTTTATATAATAACTCTAATAATCTTGGCCATTCAAATAATTCAATGATCCAAATAAAAGACTACAACTTAAACAATGGTTGTGATGATGATAGTGTCGGTGGCTGTATCGTCGGTGGCTGAGTTTCTTCCTTGACACGTCTTCTCCCTCTGCATCATCTTCAATTTTGGAAACCCTAAATCCTCCTCTTTCTTTTGGTTATGTTCCTTCTCAACAGTTATCCTCCGTCTGTCTTGCCTTATAGGCAGCAAAGTCCTTTATACTCGCCCATCTTTGACATGGACTAGTCCTTCACCTCTCTCGCCTTATTGGTCGTGACGACATCCGTTCCTTCTCTAGTCTTCTCAACTGGAGTTTGAAGACTGGGGCTCCACAACCGGTTGTGGAATCGTTTTCAGGAAGGCGAGGAGGGCTTTCTAAAACATGTTCATCATCAATGAAGACACATTGTCTCTTCTTTCTCTTGGGTCACCTCCTTCGGACAGTGTTGTGAAAGGCTTTGGTGATCATTTTCATCGGAAGGCTCCGGGTGGGAAGCGAGAACCGAATCCATTAGTCTTCTCTTTTTCTAAGTGTCTTCATGGTCAATGTCTCGAGGAAGATCATTGATGGCTTCACCCAGACCTTTGCTTTGTAGATCTTCTTCTTACTGAAATCGATTGCCTTGTCTAGTTTGCTCTCAAGACAATTTATATGCTCGTTTAGTTTAATTAACGCGGTTTCCAAAGATTGCGAACTAATCTGAGACTTCTTTCCGAAGCACAATCAGAAATTTTGGCTCTAATACCAAATTTAACGTAGAACTAGGGATTGTTCTACGATTTTGGGGCGGATAATGAGAAAATGTGATAGAAAGATAGGGAGGAGATTGCCTTGGCTTCGCACCAAGTTAGTTTGGATTTGCACCATGATAGAGTGATTTTGCACCATAAGAAAGATATCTCAAAGAGATTTCTATTTCATTCATAATAAGCCATCCTGAAAGATTACATCCTAAAGAGTTTATATGTTAAGTCTAATTATCCTAATCTAATCTTGACTATCCAAATAATCCAATGGTCTAAATAAAAGACTACAACTTAAGCAACTAATCAAAAAATTACAATGAGCCCCATAACTTTGGGCTAATTGCAAAGACACCCAAAAGACTAGCAAATATAAAACTAAGCCCAAAAGCAATAAAAAAAGCTATCAGGTAGAATGTTCCCGCATCAACATTATAAGTGGGAAATAAAGTGTTGATGTTAGTCAGATTTGATCCTAGATGGGTATGAATCAGGTGTTGCTACGCTACCTGACGTACACTGTTACACAATTCAAGTAGAAAGTGGATCGTTATTTGTTAATATGGTGGTTTTATTTGTTTATAATTACAACACTAATCTATTAGATGCTCATATCTTTTCTTGCAAATTTGGAAAGTGTTATTTTTGTACTAATTTTAACTGTAGAGTGCAAACCATGTTGCGTGGACATTTGAAGTGGGTAGATTGTAGTGTTGACACTTGTCAGATTTAACACTACATGGGTGTTGGAGGTAGATCAACTTTTCCTGCAGCCTTGTTTGTAGCAGTCGAAAGTGATTCTATCTTCTAATATACTTTCTGGACAATGTGCTTTTTATCAGATATTTGTTTCCTTGATCAAATATGCTTGGTTCTTGAAGTAAATGATGTTTGTGTTCTTGTTGCTTTTGGAATGTTGCATTACAAAGCATGATTTTTTTCCCAATGTAATTCATTGCAGCTTATTTTCTGGAAGCATATCGTCCAATAAGGAAAGGGGATCTCTTCCTGGTTAGAGGTGGAATGAGAAGTGTAGAATTTAAGGTCATTGAGACAGACCCAGCTGAGTACTGTGTGGTTGCCCCGGATACTGAAATCTTTTGTGAAGGGGAGCCAGTGAGAAGGGAGGATGAAGATAGGTTGGATGAAGTGGGTTATGATGATGTGGGTGGTGTTCGAAAACAGATGGCTCAGATCCGGGAGTTGGTGGAGCTTCCACTTAGACATCCTCAACTTTTTAAATCAATTGGTGTGAAGCCACCAAAAGGAATCTTATTGTATGGACCTCCTGGTTCTGGGAAGACGCTGATAGCAAGGGCTGTTGCCAATGAAACTGGCGCTTTCTTCTTCTGCATTAATGGACCAGAGATAATGTCGAAATTAGCTGGGGAGAGTGAAAGCAATCTCCGGAAGGCATTTGAGGAAGCTGAGAAGAATGCACCATCTATAATCTTCATTGATGAGATTGACTCCATCGCTCCCAAGCGAGAGAAGACACATGGAGAAGTTGAGCGGCGGATTGTTTCCCAGCTCCTGACGCTCATGGATGGACTAAAATCTCGTGCCCATGTTATTGTTATTGGGGCTACAAATCGGCCAAACAGCATTGACCCAGCTCTGAGAAGGTTCGGAAGGTTCGACAGGGAAATCGATATTGGCGTTCCAGACGAAGTTGGACGCCTTGAGGTTCTTCGCATCCATACAAAGAACATGAAGCTCTCCGAAGATGTATATCAAACATTTAACATTTGTTTCTTTTTGAAATCCATCCTGTCTCGTTTGTCACCTTCAACTATTGAAAGCTAATAGACTGTTGTGGTTTCCTCTGTACAGGTTGATTTAGAACGGATTGCGAAGGACACTCATGGGTATGTTGGTGCCGATCTTGCAGCTCTGTGCACTGAAGCTGCACTACAGTGCATCAGAGAAAAGATGGATGTGATCGACCTGGAAGATGAATCCATAGATGCTGAGATACTCAATTCCATGGCTGTTACAGATGAGCACTTCAAGACTGCTCTTGGAACAAGCAACCCCTCTGCTCTTCGTGAAACTGTAAGTCGAGCTTCAGAAAACCCACCATAAGTGGCCTAAAGATAACATCCTTTTCAATAGTAGTCTGACTCCTTGAGTTTTGATGAGTAGGTTGTTGAAGTGCCCAACGTCAGCTGGGAGGACATTGGGGGGCTTGAAAATGTCAAGAGGGAGCTTCAAGAGGTAATGCTGGATCAGGGAAGGGTCTTATCTGGTTTCTTGTTGCAAAATTTTCGGGCATATACTAAATTTTCAGTTCATATTTTCTTTTGTTATATAGACTGTGCAATATCCGGTGGAGCATCCTGAGAAGTTTGAGAAGTTCGGTATGTCACCTTCGAAAGGAGTTCTTTTCTACGGCCCTCCTGGATGTGGGAAAACTCTTTTGGCCAAGGCAATTGCGAACGAATGCCAAGCAAACTTCATCAGCGTCAAGGGCCCTGAGTTGCTCACAATGTGGTTCGGAGAGAGTGAGGCTAATGTGCGAGAAATTTTCGACAAGGCCCGTCAATCTGCACCCTGTGTCCTTTTCTTCGATGAACTTGATTCCATTGCTACTCAGGTTGGTTTGGTGGTTTTCCTTTCTTGTATGGACGACCTGGATGTTTTCTCCGTTTTGGCCCTTTGGTCTTAGCATAAATGTTTATTTATTTCTGGCAGAGAGGTAGCAGTGTTGGAGATGCGGGTGGTGCTGCTGATAGAGTTCTAAATCAACTCCTGACTGAAATGGATGGAATGTCTGCTAAGAAGACAGTTTTCATAATTGGTGCTACTAACAGGCCAGATATAATTGATCCTGCACTGCTGAGGCCAGGCCGTCTCGATCAGTTGATCTATATCCCTCTGCCTGATGAGAGCTCTCGCCATCAGATCTTCAAGGCTTGCCTCAGGAAATCACCTGTTTCGAAAGATGTGGACCTGAGAGCCCTTGCCAAGTATACTCAAGGCTTTAGTGGCGCTGATATTACGGAGATTTGCCAGCGTGCATGCAAATATGCCATTAGAGAGAACATTGAGAAAGTAAGCTACCTTTTATTTACTAACTCCTTTTTTTGCTCCTTTTCTTCTGGGAATGATACATACATGCACCCCCATTCCTTCATAGTATCATATTTCTCTCTGTGCATTTTGTTGAATAAAAAGCATGGTTTATCTAATTGCAGAAATGACTTTAGACCCATAATATTTGTAAGTTTATAATTTGAGTATAATGACTGTCTACAAGCACAAGCATGACAGGTGGCAGCCATGCAGTGGCTTGGTTCCCACAATTCAAGAGATCAACATGGTAGCCAATTTATGCTGTTCTACTGAATAGTTGAGGGAACATAGATGGGGGATTGGATGGTCCCTAAACATCTGTTTCAATTGATTTTTGGCCTTGCAGATATCTTAGGTAGTTGGGTGGGTCGTGGACCCTGTGTTTCTGCCACATGTCCCTGTTATTGTGCTGATGGATGGTGAATTCTCCATCTGTGATAACTGTAATGTAGATAAATTCTATTTGGAGGTCAGGGGTCGGACTCCTATGGAGGTCGATTTTCCACGTCCCTATTTTTATGACATGCACGCATGCACACAATCATATTTACATGCTTTTGCATGGGCATGTATGCTTGTGTATGTTATGTTAAGAAGTTAGCCAGCAGATCAAACTAATGAGGATGGGGTTTTGTTAATGCAGGATATAGAAAGAGAGAGGAGGAGAAAGGAGAATCCGGAGGCAATGGAAGAGGACATTGAGGATGAAGTGGCGGAGATCAAGGCAGCTCATTTCGAGGAGTCTATGAAGTTTGCACGGAGGAGCGTGAGCGACGCTGACATCCGCAAGTATCAGGCGTTTGCGCAGACGTTACAGCAGTCAAGGGGGTTTGGGTCTGAGTTCCGATTCTCAGAGGCGGGAGCAGGGGCCACCACTGGTTCTGACCCTTTTACAGCTTCTGCTGCTGGTGCTGATGAAGACGACCTGTACAGTTAGATCTTCTACTATTGTTATGGTTCTTTTGTGAACACTATATGAATCCCTTGCATCCCTGGACGAAGGGTGGAAGCATCAACGGGGTTATATATTCCAGACTTCTGGGTTTGGGGTGGGGGCAATTGCTGGATATTTTACTGATGCTCTTTTACTTCATTAACTATTTCGTAAGAACTTGAAAGGGGTACCCCTTCCAAAATCATTGATGCTTGCTGGAAATACCAGTATGGTTATAAAATTGTCCAAACAGTGCATTTCGAGGGGCTCTGTAGTCTGCATATGGCTACTCTTTTAGCTCTGCCAATTTTCCATTCCAGAACTATGACGTTGCTGTCTCGAAAGTAATGAGATTATAAAAACTTCATTGGTTTTCTAGAAATTATTTTCAGCCACATCTGTTGGAATTCTGCAAACGCAAACGTCCTCAGAATACGATGTTTGGCCCATTCTTTGGTTGACCTACACAAGAAATCGCTCTGATTGGTGATTTCTAGCCATTAAATTTGAACATTTATCGTCATGGGCTTCTTCAACAGGCCTGTGGATGAGTTCTAAGCCCATGATGGAAAATGGCTCAAGTACAACGGCTAGAGATCACCAATCAGGCTTATTTGGGTGCATAGGTCAACAAAGGGATAGGCTAAGCATTCAAGAATCAAACGATGGTTGTCAGCGCTGAGCTGGCATCACGTTTTTCACTTTCGAGGGCGCTGACAACCACCATTTGATTCGTAAAATCCACGGCCAAAGTGTGCGAACACTGAGAGGGGTCAGAAAAAGGGGGTCCTAGGAGGCTGAGCCTTTCTCAAATCTATTGTTAGATTTACTTGGGCCTTGATCTATAGCCCATAGCCCAACTGATGTGTACTATTTTCCACTTTGCTAGAAGACAACAGAGACAACCAAGTTACAGATTTACGGATTCATCCAGAGTTTTAAATATAGGAAACGATGGAAATGTTGTCCTTCTCAACAATACAAGAGCGTTATAGAGAATCCGGTTGCACATCTCTTAGATACCGCAATGATGGATCCTGACTGTATATCTTAGGTTCATAGATGGTAACTTAGAAAGTTATCTGTGGGCGTTGTTTAGAAGAAACCAGAAAAAGGTAACGATATGAATGCATTTTTCTGGTTTTCAAAGTCTCTTCCGCCGATAAATTTCTCATCACCAAAGTATAAGCCACTCTTAAGACCACTGATCGTATGGATGTTTGTCCCATCCCTAGGTAGACCTATATACCAAATATCAGTCTGACTAGTGATTTCAAACCTTTGGATCTGAGTACCCCAAATAATTTTTGAAATCTATGGTTAAAAAGCCAAAACAAGGGATGACGATGACAAGGGCTTCAGCCGTTTGATACTTTCTATTACCCTTTGGGTCATTTTAATGTTGCCGCGAGCTTTGTTCACGTTTTGATGTTACTCAACCATGGTTAGGTCATAGAGGGGTATGTCAGTTTTTTTTTTTTTCAAATTGTGGGGAGTATGTCTAATATTTGACGAAACATGAGGGGTATGCCAAAAATTCCCTATTTTTTTTAAACTTGAGATCCATTTTCATAGGGTCAGGAATGTCGAAATGGGCTGATGGGATGATTTTCATGGTAAAGAGATCGTTCTCAGGAAACATCAGCCCTCTTGACTCATCTCCATGTCATGAGCTCTACATAAGCATGTCATATGGTGTGTCAAAAATGGCCATATGAGCTCTTTAACTCCCATGTGACCTCCAGGTAGGCGTGTCTGCTCCAAATTATGAGTCGTGGGCGGTCCAAGGGGGGTGGTCCAGCATTTGAAGAGTATAGGCCTGGGACGACACTAGATAGAACTAGGTAGAGAGATGAGTGACCATCTCCACCTACAACATGTGTGACAAATCCCCGTAAATCAAGACTATTGCGGTGATGAATTGTTTTTTTCTGCTCGTTATCTATCTACGTAAAACTTTGATGACAGGGCACATTATGATCCACGTGGCACACTCTTAGAGGAATCTGACCGCTTGGATGTTTGGCTAATCCCTAGGTGGACCTACAAACCAAAATTCAGCCGAATTGGTGATTTATAAGCATTGGATTGGAATTATTTTCATGCGTTGATTTTAACCGTGTGAATTTGAGCATTATTGATAATTATTTTAGGCACAAAGATCCAAAGGTTTGAAATCATTAATCAAGCTGATTTTTGTTCTGTAGGTCTACCTAGGGATTAGAAAAACATCCATACGGTCAGATTCCCCCAAGAGTGTGCCACGTGGATCATATTGCACTAGGGCCCTGCCATCAAAGTTTTACTCTCTCTATACTATTATAAAGCTAAAGCTGGGGTTGGCGATGACGCGGATTTCAGGCACTCACCTAAAGAGCAAAACTTTGGTTTGCTCCCCTGATTTTTGCCCTTTTTGCGATTTTGCCTCCCTTTGGATAAAATCGCCACTGATCATGGATTGACGAGGGATGGCACTGTGAGCCACATGGCACACTCTTAGAGACTACTAACCGTATGGATGTTTTGTTAACATGTTTGGCCCATCCCTATGTAAACCTAGATACCAAAAATCATCTTGATTAATGATTTCTAACGTTCGGATCCGAGTTCTCCAAAGAATGCTTGAAATACATGGTTAAAAATAAACGATGAAAAAGACTAATCCAACGGATACAAGTTACTAATTAAGTAAGTTGAATTTTGGTATGTAAGTCAGCTAGTGATGGACCAAGCATCCATATGGGCAGTGGTCTCTAATAATGTGCCACGTTGCTCATAATATACTACGTCATAAATGTCGAAGAAGCCCTATATTCACTCACGTACAACCCACGTGCCGCCCCTAGTATCTACTATCTATAACCCTTCTATGCTTAAAACTGAGGAAAGACACGTGAGAGGGATTTTGAAAAGCTAACCGTCTGGTTGCCTAATCGAAACTTTTGAGTAAAACCTTCGTCACACGAAATTGTAAATCACACAAAACACAGCCAATGAGTTCTCGGCACGTACACAAGTGCTTTTGCAACGTACCCATGTGCTTTTGCTTTTTACGTGTGCGTGCGGAGAACTCATTGGCTGTGTTTTGTGTGATTTGCAGTCCGACTGTGATTGAAGTTTTACTCGAAACTTTTTAGATGAGAGAGAGAGAGAGTTATTTTAGTCCACTCCGAGTAAAACTTGTGTCACAAGATGTTGTGATGGAACACGGTCACAGCACTCAATACGAGCCACGTGGAGCATTATCAGAGATCTTTGACCGTATAGATGTTTGACCAGTCCCTCGGTGGACTTACAAACCAAAAATCAGCCTGATTAGTGATTTACAACCTTTGGATTTATGCACCCAAATAAAGCTCAATAATGCTCAAATTCCTACCGTTAAAATCAACCCATGAAAATAACTTCAATAGAATCAGTTAGAAATCACTAATCAAGCTGATGTTTTGCGTACTAGTCCACCGAGGGACTGCCCAAACATCCATACAGTCGTTGTCATCTAATAGTATACCACGTGGCTCGTATTGAGTGCTGTGACCGTCTTCGGTCACAACATCTTGTGACACAAGTTTTACTCCCTCCAGTGCTGATTTGAGAACCCGGCCTAGCTTTTATTTCTAGTGTTCACACTTGACGTTGAATTCCAAAACTGGTTTGTTCGTTCTCTTTGTGTGGGCGTCCTTTCCAATTTCATCTGAAAGGGGGGATTTGCCTGGGAAAAAAATTCGCTGGCCCTTTGAAGTTTGAAGTCCCCCAGCCACTGACAAGTACCCCTTGTTAACCCCTAACCAAGTGCTTAACGCGGGTTGGGTTAAGGGATTGGGGTACGTGTCAGACATTTTTTGTGGGGAGACTTCAAAGTTTGAAGTCCCCCGGGGCCAACGAATCTTTTCTCAACATATGTAGTTACCCATTAGAGATTCCAAAATTGGTTTGGTGACGACTGATGACCATTTAGGCCACGTGGCACACTCTTAGAGACTACTGACCGTATGGATACCACCAGTGACGGAGCCACGATTTTGATCAAGGAGGGAGCAAACTAACAAATTTTTTTGTTAAGGGGGTAAAATCATAAAAAATAAAAAACCAGGGGGCAAACCAAAGGAAAAAGGGCACTTTAGGAAGTAAATTTTTTTCCCATAGGCCCTTCCTGGCTCCGCCACTGGATACCACAGGTATCTGGGCCTCTTAGAGCACCCGACTAATCCCATGGGACACGCAAGTCGCACCTTCTAAACATGCTATATATATTGGGATAAATCTCAGGGGTATGGCTGCCCAAAGAGATTCAAACTCAGGACCTCCTACTTACTAAGGCATGGTCCTAGCCATCTCCGCCTACTGGCCTTATTTCTTTGTAATATCTATTATTTCTAATTATCCAAAATAATACAATAATTAAGAAAAGGGTTGAGATAATCCATTGACGTTGTTAACTTTAATAATCTCCCGAGTGAGAGCAATTATCCGTGCACAACCAGATCCACGGGTCTTACAGAGATAGAGTGCTGGCCACACAACCAAACAACATATCTCTTAGCCCTCCTAAATAAACGAACGAAATTGTCCACAAATTTTAATTTGAATGACAAGAAACAAAATACGAATAAATGCATATTTAGGGGAAAAAAAAAAAAGCGCAAAACGAGGGAAAAGGGTATATTGGAATGCAAGAGATAGTGACACTCTCACTGCTCATCCTGTGAAGGCAAGCAGTACGTGTGTGGTGTATATACATGGACATGTTTAGATATTTCGAGGAGTTGATTAGACTAACCCACTTAAAAGGGGACATACCCACATGAAATTGGAGTTTAATGTGTCCATACTTAGTCTTCTTGTGTTTGGTCTTTGCAAACGTCTCATCTTCTCACTTTTTAAGTGTCAAATCTAACAAGTTCAAGGCCAAACCCACTCAAAAAATGTTGAGGATAGAAAGTTCATGGAAAGCTTAGTTTTACCTACTTTAGGGTTTAGGGTTTTAGGGGCCAATGTATATATGGGGATGCACTAGAAGGGTAAGAAGCATATCTTATCTTATTTTATTTTGTTATCTATAATGTCTTTGGAGTCCCCACAATAAGATGCCAGCTTGCTAAGTTGGTAAGGTTTGTGATTGTTGATACTGACTTGAGTTTGAAACGCGCGCCTTCACCGACTAACCATTCAGCCTCTTGCGTACCAAAAGACACATCACTTGCTCTAGTGAATGGAGATAATTCCTCCTTGGCACATAAAAGAGCATTATTGGAGATACATGGCGGAAATAGGACAAGCATTATTGGACAACCCTTCTGTTACCTCTTTAAATCAATTTCTTTGAGATGATTTTGTATCGGAGATCCACTCACTCCCTGACTATTTTAATGGCTACAATCACTACTTAAAAAGTGTTAAAATCTAATGTGGTCACTGGGCCCAAAAAAATGCTCTACATAGGGCCATTTATTGACTTGATTGAAATGTGCTTGTCGGATGGACCCTAATGAAGATCAACGTAATGTAGGTTATGTGCATAGGTCGGACACACAATTAGTGGTCCCACCTATAGATCCAATCGAATCCTTTCCAAAGTTGAAAATTGTTTTTAGAGTGTGTTATTTGGTTGTGTGGCCAGCACTCTGCCAGACCTGCGGACCTTTTGATATACATAGTTACGTTTCCCTCTAACAACTTAAGCTTTTAAGAGTAAATTGGTGTTCAATATGGTATTAGAGCGGGAGGTCCCAAACGATTGTGGGTGCGAGTCTCGGCAAAGTACTGAAGGGGAGTGTTATTAGAGTGTGACCAGCACTCCGCCTATGTTAGACCCGTGGACCCTTTGATATACATAGTTATGCCTCCCTCTAATAGCTTAAGATTTTAGAATAAAGTGGTTGTCAACAGAAATATCCTAGGTGGACCTATAAAATGTCCTGTTCCCGAATCATTTCTCATCAGAAAAGCATTACTGGGTCGAACGTGAGTTGGTATCATTGAATTCAACAACTATAGGTGCATGCTGTCCATCAAGATCGACGGTTGTGATCTCATATAGTCAACCTCGTCGGTGTTCTAATTACACTAGATCACCGCTCAATTACAAAACTAGTTGTAAGAGCATCTCCAACACGTCCTCATCCCTTTTGTCATATTTGAGTAACGTTCAACCCATTTTACCGAGGAGAGCTTAAACAAAAAGGTGCTATCTCCATCTGTTTCTTCAAAATAGTCAAGAGATATAGTAAAGTTACTACTTTGTCGTTATTAAATTATAAAACAACTTTTGATCCTTGCACATATATATGCACTTGCAGAAGGATAAAATAGTAAAGTTTTAAATGATGGGAAGATACGACGAATGAAGAATTTCACTAACATTGGCGAGGTGGAGAGTTTTTTTTAGCTAACACCCCTCAAAATATACAACAAGGAGGTTAGCGACCTGATGGACGGCGAATTTTAGGGTTTTTCTCTTAACTTTGGCTTGGAGAACGAAGATGAGGATGCTATAAGAGGTGGGGAATGGGGGATTGGCCTTAAAAAGAGAGAGATGGGTAGGGGTCCTTTGGAGAAGGCTGTTTTGCTTTTGCCATTTTTCATATCCAACAGGCTGAGAGTCCTTTGAAGTGTCCCCACACGTGCTTCCAAACGTGGGAAGTAAGGGATCCCATGAGGCAGCACTATTGTCCTTACTCCTTCCCCTTCTGTATCCCATCCCCATACATGCCATCCAAACCTGCCATTGACGTGACACCATAACCCCATCGTTCAACCCTGTCAGCACCCGCACGTGTATTCCACCACCTTAGACGTGTCAGTGGGTCCCATCTTTACCAAATTGCCCTTGACTTTTTCAACCCATGACACAGTGCCACCAACCAACTGCACCTCCAAAGGGAGTAAAACTTCTGTCAAGCGTTGTGACAGAAGCATCTGCCACAACGTATCATACGAGCCACGTGGCATAATATTAGTGGACATTAACCGTATGGATGTTTGGCCAGTCTCTCGGTGGACCTATAAACCAAAATTCAGCTTGATTAGTGATTTCTAGACGATTCTATTGAAGTTATTTCCATGGGTTGATTTTAACAGTAGAAATATGAGCATTATTGAGTGTTATTTGGATAAATAGATCCAAAGGTTTTAAATAACTAATCATGCTGATTTTTGGTTTATAGATCCTTCGGGGGAGTGGCCAAACATCCATACGGTCAGCATCCATTAATAATATGCCACGTGGCTCGTATGCTTCTGTCACAACGCTGCGACAAGTTTTACTCCCTCCCCAAAGGCTAGTACAAATGTTACCCACATTAGAGATCAGGGGCTTTTCTATTATTTAATGTGAAATTAAAGGGGTTAGTAGTTTGTGGGTCCCACAAGGGTTAGGAAGAAGGAATAGATCTTTCATGACCGACGTTGATGATGGACTACAGTCTGAGCCACATGGCACAATCTTAGAGATCACTGACCATATGGATGTTTGATACATCCTAGGTAGACTTACAAAAAAGCAACTGAACAGTTATTTTTAACCTTTGGATCTGAGTATCTCAAATAATGCACAAATCCCACGGCTAAAATCAACCCAAGAAAAAGACTAGTCCAACGGCCATAAATCACTAATCAGGATGATTTTTTATCTTTGGTTCCAACTAGGGATGGGCCAAACATCCATAACTTATTCACTTGGCTCAAATGTGATCCGTCATGACGGTCGGCCGTCATCAAGATTTACTCGGAAAGAAGAGAGGGCCGCACGAGGGGGAACATATGGTGAGTTGTGAGGATGTACTATTTCACGCTCTTCTAAGGATTCTCGCTGTCGGCTTACGTTAGCCGGATCCCGCATCTAAGACCGATTTTTTCACCGCTCTTCAATTTATCGAGATAAATTGGGCTCTATCTCCAAGAGATTATCTCGCGACATTTTGATTTCTCTTGAGAATCTAAGAGTTTGCTAAATTACCCACTTCGATTCGTCCGGTCCCGAGTCGACTCAGCAAGGGTTCTCAATCATTCCACGAGTTACTTTTTGGAATCTCGTCGCAACCTTCTATCGGGAGTCAGAGAGAATTTTTATTCGATCCTGCAACTTATAGTTAATCGCCACCTGTCCTGGGGTTAAGGTGGCTTTAACTACAGTTACCTTTAACGGTGGAGAAAAAAATAACTAGAGTTAATGAGCCCACCTTTAACCCGAGGACAGGTGGTGCTTACTATATAGGTGGCAGGATCGCTGGATCAAACAGTTGCAGATCAAAGGTTAAATATTTTTTGAAAGCGTGACTTGAAAATTACTACAGCGAAGGACTCCTGGGTCCTACCCGGCGAAGGGGGTCGGCAACGGCTAGAATTGTTTGATCCTGCAACTTATAGTTAAGCACCACCTGTCCCGAGGTCCCGAGGTTAAAGCGGCTTTAACTATGGCTACCCTTAACCGTGAAGAAAAAAGCAACTACAGTTAATGAGCCCACCTTAACACCAGGACAGGTGGCACTTAGGTTGAAGAATCACTGGATCAAACAGTTGGAGAACCGTGACTTGAAAATTACTACATATATATTTTAATTAACAAAATTTTGTATTTTTGTACAGCGAATGACTCCTGGCGAGGGGGGCCCTGAGCGCAACAATTAGGATTGTTTGCTTTCGATGGATGGCCTTCGCCGGGTCCGGGGTCCATATACATGCATTTATGTTAAAGGGAATTAATCTTCTAAGAGCGAATTATTGTGGCACGTTGACTCGATACTTGTCGATCTGTAGCTTAAATAGGTGATCCCGAATGAAGCATTAACCCCAAATCAGGTTGATTGGAGGATATTAACCATTGGATCAAGATATCGTAAAGTAATATTTATGCACCGGTAATCGCATGTCCCCTATTCGATAAAATTTTTGGGCTAGAGATGGCCCATGGAAAATCCGGATTGATGACTTGGGAGGTCAAGTGTATAGTGTGGAATTTGGGGAGCATTACGATAAATGCTTTAAAAGATCGAGCACCATAATTTTCTCATACACACAGAAAATAACAAAATCTTTCTCTAGTTAGATAATCAACACTTCGTTTACATCAGATGGTGAGGGTGTGCCTGGGTCCCACCTCCTACTCAGCCTATTGATTTTTCTTTCTGGTCTAGATGGGTGCCCTTAATTAGCCTATCTCACCCACAAAATTTGAAGTTATATTAGTCATTGAAACTGAGTAAAATTTTCCTCGAAAATAAATTCTAGAAAAGGAAAACAAGCAATAATACATCAAAAAAAAAAAAAAAACTGAAGAACCCTCTTTTTATGAGAAAATAATTTGATAACCCCATCAGATCTCAAACACAAAAAAAAAAAAAAGAAAGGGGTCCAAGCAAAACTCACCCCTTGAATCAAGAGACTAAAAACAAATTTAAAAAAAAAAATTCTCTTTCTACAAGGATCAGATCGCAAAAGCTAAGAGAAAACCAAGCTTTTTCAACCATCCAATGATCAAACTATCATAACCCCGACTCTGAAGAATATCAAAACAAATGGATGTTTGATCTGTTTTTCTCATGGATCCATGGCTGAGTGCACAGAGTTAGCCGATGCTTATTCCCCAGATACCGTCATTGCTTCTTCTCCGGGAAAAGATTCGTAGATCCGATCGACGCTTTTCACCGATCCCATTAAACACTCAAGAAGAGAAATTAAAGAAAGAATCTCATGATTACAAAATCTAACTAGCCAAGGGGGATAATGAAGAACACAAGCAAAACCCAGATATAGAATCCATGTAATTAAGGATTAATCATAAGCATTTCTTAATAAAATCTTTCACAAAACAAGCTACATTTACTAAGTTTCAAATCTCTCTTTGGTGTATATATATACACACAGACACACCTATATAGATCGGCATCGAGTTCACGACACGCTTCATCAAGAGTCCCCGCACTCGTGCCAACACACCAGCATGGTCACGCAGCGTCGGAGTATGTAGAACTTTGCTCTCTGCTCCTTCACCAGCCGACTGCACCTCTGTCCGAACGATTTACACGGGTCCCGCACGTGTTTACTACAGAAGCTTGTTCTGTGTTCCTTCATGGCCATGACCCCTGCTCTTCTTCTTCTTCTTCTGCTACCAGTAGCAGTAGCAGTGTAAGTGTTGGTAGCTAGCTAGTCTTAGGGATGGTGGTAAATATAGAGGTGGAGGGGTGAGATTTGTGGTATTTATATAAGTTTCAGTTTGGGATTTTATTTTAATAATTGTGATTGGGGTTAGAGAATAACGAGGTTTTTATTTATTTATTTAATTATTTATTTTTTCCTTTTGGTCAGAGGTCGGAAGTCCCACAAATACCACTTTTGCATGGATTTACGATATTGCCCTTGGGTTTTTTTTTATTTTCTCTTGTGATTGCAAGTATCAAACTGTCATTTTGAATTTATTGTACTACCCTTTTAAGCATTTAGTTTTTCTTTTGACTTTTCATTAACGAGGTATCACGGTAAATTCACCAAAAAATAGTTAACAAAAAATGAGAGTAAATTTCCTGTGACTTTTCAGTAGAACTTGCTGACCTCCAGCAAAGTTGCTGATCGCCCATAATATGAGCCACGTGACACATTCTTAGAGGATGGTGACAGTATGGATGTTTGGCCAATCCCTAGATGGACCTACGGACCAAAAATCATTCCGATTAATGATTTCAAACCTTTGGATGTTTGTAACCCAAATAATGGTCAATATGTCCATCTAGGGTTGGGCCAAACATCCATAAGGTCAAAAATCTCTAAGGTGGGTGGTAAGTAACTTTGCTGACCGGCAGCAGTCAACAAAGTTCTACTACTTTTCACTTCGCACCTCACATGCACATTCACCTGCTGATTTTCACAAATTTAAACTTAGAAAAAAAAAAAACAGTGTTGTGTCAGGTGTACGTGTGATGGGAAGTGAAAGTCATAGAGTTCTGTGACTTTCCAAGTCACAGAAATGAATTCCCATCCGATGATGCAACTCAACCTCATCTAATGCATTAATGGATTTGTTCTTTATGGACTGTAATATTGATCCAATCAGATAGGACTATGGCTTCAAAACGGCCGTTATAATGAAAATAACTGCTGTTATAACTAACGACAGTTATCTCTGAATTAACTAAAAATAGTACCAGGCTTGAGGGACCAACAAAAGTGTGTGACTAATGTGACCCTTTAGAACAGTTGTTACATCGGTCGTAACGATAAACGTTGAGAGACCATTATAATGGAAATAATGGCGTTATAACAGATTCGGACCTCCCCCGTATGTGCCGTTTTAATACTCATAAATTAATGGCCGTTATCTTCCGTTATATCCCCTTTATTTTTCCATTATAACGAAAATAACAACCTGATAAATTTGTTAAAATAACATCCCTTATTTTCCGTTATAAATTTTATTAAAATTTTAAAATTTGAATTTTAGCCCTGTTTTTTCTATGTTATTTTCCCATTTTTTTTTTCCGTTTTTACCTGTGTTACAATCCATTATAACGGAAAAATGGTATTGCTCTCAGTCCGTTATAACGTTACAACGACCCCTTTTAAACCTTGGTTAGTATTTCCCTTATACTGTTGCGGAGTATATATATATATATATATATATATATATATGGTGCAAAAAAGAAAAAAAAAGAATCCCAATAATTGCACGGTTGAGATGAGCAGATAGGACTGGTTGACACTTAGTCGATTGATGTGAAAAACTTTTTAATCTGGTCCAAAAGTAGGCCGTTGATTAGGACATCTAAGAACATCCGATTGATGTAGATTCTAGTCTACGTTCAATGTCATAGGTGCCTTGTCATTTGGAATCTTGGATGATCAAAAGTTAAGTGTACTATCAACTATGAGCAGTAGATTCTGGATCATGATAGCAACATCATGCTTTGGAACCATCGTAAACTTTCTCTCCTCAACAAATTCTAAAGACCAAAATGTCCTTGAATCACCATGATTAAGCCTTTCTTACTTAGTTACGTGAAAATTAAGCTAAGTACTTGGGAAATTGTTGAGCTATTCACGTGTTTGCATCTCGATTTTGAAGATTCTAGAGAGAATATTGGGTTGTCTAGTCATCCATCCAGGCGTTTGTACTTTGATTTGACCCATTTATTTATATAAATTACCTGGCATGGTTTTAAAAATAGTCGTTGTAACGGAAATAATGGCCGTTATAACGGTAACGCCCTAACCCCATTGCGCTATTTTGAAATGGGTATTTTAGTAACACCCCTTGAAATTTGAAAGTAATTTGTAATACCCCTTGACCTAGTTTAGCAGTGGTTGACTTGAGTTAGAACGGACTTGAATCACGTCGTTAGCATTGTAATTGCAATACCCCCTTGACCTAGTTTAGCAGTGGTTGACTTGAGTTAGAACGGACTTGAATCACGTCGTTAGCATTGTAATTGCAATATAATGGTCCTTCCAGACGTGCATTAACAGGCGCATGATGGGTTACATTTTAATGTTAGTCAAATGATGGTTAAACTATTGTGTGTGTGTGTGTGTGGGGGGGTTTGAGGGGGTGTTACAAATTACTTTCATATTTCAGGGGTGTATTAGAATAACACATGCGTTATAACAGCAAATGGGAGGCTGTGGATTTTAAAAGAAAACTATTAACGGGTCATAACGGTAACCTTATTATAATAGGGATTTCCAAAATCCTATTTACACCACTAAGAATGATTGGGACCACCTGATAGTTATGATCACCATTCAAAAGAAGCCCACAGGTTGTATGGTTATGATCATCAGATCGTGTTGATTTATGTCGCCTATGAGAATAAGAGGAGGATAAGACTAGATTATTGATGCGGGAGCATCCAGACTACGATGTACTCACTCTACACCAAATTAGACCTTTAAACAAAAGAGAAACGTTACAATTTGTTATAACGGCCACTATAACAGAAAAACGGTAATGCCCCAGTCCGTTATACCATTATAACGGACCCTTTTAAACCTTGGTTTAAATTACCATAAGATTACTTGTATTCTTTTAGATTTGTTAGAGTTTTATTCCTGTCGTTATTAGTGCCTTCGGATCTCACTTAAATTTGGAGTAAACCGTCAGAAACCCGTTGCCATAGGAGAGAGAGAGAGAGAGAGAGAGAGAGAGAGAGACTTCTGGTATGACCTTGAAGTATAACTCCCTCCTCTCCAAGCATGACGAAGGTGATGTCATTTTGATGGTTTGCTCAGCTACCCTTGGTAGGTATTGTTATTGGATTGTGTTGTTTGGTTGTATTGGCAGCACTCCGCCTCTGTTAGACCCGTGGACCCTTTGATATACATAGTTACGCCTTGCCTCCCTCTAACAGCTTAAGCTTTTAGAGTAAAGTGGTTGTCAACAGGTATGAGAATGTTAGCACCAACTCTGTAAAGTGACCATACATGATCTTGTAGGGCGAACTGATGTGTGAGAAGCCATGGTTTTAAAAAGTAACCATGGGTATATGTGGCGCGCAATCATTGGACATGATCGCGGCTTCAAAAGTACCACCGCTTCGAAAAAAAATTCTACGCCTTGTGGGGTTTTATGACGATGTTGGGCACATGTCAGCTTTTGATGGCACTTCTATGTGGCTCATCTCTTCCCTACCTCCAAACCTTTACTCTCATGCTAGCTTAAGGGTTAATTGTGTTACGTGGCAGCTTAAGGCCACGCCCTTCCTATATGAACCAGATTGGATTAATTGGCTTTAAGGCCTGTCGGGCTATAGGCCCAGTTTGTTCTGCATTTGGAGGTCGCAGTTGGCTTTGGTCTTAATTTTAAGGTCCACCACATATACGGGCTGAGTTTGGGCATAACATTTAACAGAAATAATCTTGGGCCCACTACAAATCTAATAGCCCAGCTCGTTATACTTATTTTTTGGCCAGAATTGGGCTGATTGGTTAGGCCCATCATGTGCCAGGCAGGGGTGTTGCTTGGCTCGCCGGAACTTGGACTCTTAACAACCATAGATCGAAAACCAATTAGACGGGTTTGGGTACCTTCATTGGCAAGTTTTCTATTCATTACCCGGTCCAATACTTGATTACCTCGTAGTAGACCCGACTGATTAACTTTGGTCAAGGTCCACCTCTCGGTTCGAAAGGGTTTTGGATGTGCTGGACCACACCTTACATGAACCCGACCTGTTGACAATTCTAGTCATAAAGTTGTCAACGGGTTGGATTCGTTCAAGTAACAATATACCTACATTCAATCCGATCCGATAATTAGTTGGGATATGAAGAGGGACCCAGTCCCAGGCAGACCAGCCTAATAGCTTACTAGCTGGGCTAACAATGGGCTGTGCCTTGAATAGAATTTTTTGGCCCATGGACTGGATGGGCCTTTAGGCCTGTGATATTTCAGACACGATTAATGATCAGGTGGAGTCTAGATAATAGATATACTGGTACTCAATCAGAGCCCGAATTGTTGACTTAAAAAAAAGGTGATGGGGATATGACGTTATGAACAATTGAGGGGTAACTTTGTCATTCATGAAAATGCCCACTTGAGCTTTCACAATCTGCAACCCAAAACCAAAATTAAGGCCACAAGCCATTGGACGGTTAAGGTTGCTTCTATACAGTCAATCCTAGCCACGTATTATAGTGGTAGCTAATGGGCTTTACCGACCTATACCGGTTTACCCTTTAGACATCAGCTATCTTACCTGTATAACCATCTTATGCCACGTGTTACTATTGCACAGGCTATCTACCAACAACCTATTTTTTGACCTTTACCACGTTGCAAGACCCCAACAACCTTTGGAAATCTATTATGGAGGTTTGGGAAGGTTACATGTGTCCATCTTCTTTTAAAATTTAATTGGGCTTCTTTTGATTCGTTGATGCATGGGTGTTTTCAAAGGCTCAGGCTCAGGAGCCACTCTTTTTCTGACCCCTCCCGGGAGTTGTGTTCTCAGCCGTGGATTTCAGCAATCCAACGGTTGTTGATATGGCTACAAAAGGTAAAAATGTGATGACAGCTCAGCACTATCAACCACCTTGGATTCTCGGAATCCAAAGCCGAGAACACGACTCCCGAGAGGGATCAGAAAAATGGGGGCCTCCTAACCCGACCCGTTTTCAAAAATCATGTTGTGTTGGGTGTCTTGTATATGAATGCAGGGAGTAAATCCATGATATTTGAAAGAGTACCACTCCACTTGAGTTTGTATTATACTAGTGGGTGGCCCGCACTGACGGCACTCTCCGACAAAGTGTTTGCCAAAATGGATGTGAGTAACTGAGATCCGCACAGTCCATTGGGGGGATAAGATTTGGACCCTTCTCTGTAGAAGCCTATATGAGGGCGGGTATAAGTGGCGGAGACATTGCTTAGATACATTGAAGAATCTCACTATCAAATGTTTGAAGATCAAGGATCTAGACGGTTAGGATTATATCCGATATGTGCAACTTTTTGGGGCATGGCCCATATGGGTTATTTTTATTTATTTTTGGACTTATAGAGACCATAAGCTTTGTTTAATGAATCTCATATAATTTCATTCAATTCATAAAAAAAATTTAAAACCCATTAAAATATCATACCAGAGCAGAGCAGACAAACTATTTATTAATTTCTTATTTCCTACAAAATTTCTTAAAAAAAAGCTAAGTCAACTTGTCCTGCAACCAAGGAAATAATTGAGGAAACCCCAATTATTAAAAACAATTTTCAATTCCATATATCCAATTGAAAACTGCAATTTAAGGATAAAACCTGGCTAGATATATTCAGATCTGCATTGGTCAACCATAGGATAAATGGCACACAAAAGCCTACTTACTTAAAAATAAAAGAGATTAATTCCAACCCTTTTATCTCCTCATGAGATTCTTTTCTTAATATTCCAAGAATCTCCAGAATCCTCTATCTGGATATATATTAATTAAAAGATGCTAATTGATGATCCATACAAACCTTTTTTTTCATTTCACGTACAAATCTCTAGGGAGTAGAGATCAAAGACAACTGCAATATGGAAAATTCAATACAAGGACACCCCGGCCCATTTGAGATTATTTCCATATATAATCCATACCTTAATTTATATGAATAACCATAATATTACTGGGTTGCACCATTATACCCTCATCTGGAGGGTCTCCTTTTTTTCCCTACACATGTGTAGGTGTAGAATTGGGTGGTGTCGGTGCAGAAGCGATACGGCGGCCACGCTCGGAGCGGCTGTTCTCTGCGAATTTGAGACTATTCTGGTGCAACCCCTTCTGCTTCTCATCTTCGTTCCACTCGGATCCGTAGTAGTACTCTTCGTTACATTTTATGTCTTTTGAGGGGGGCAAGAACATACTACCCCACTGGGGGAAGTGCACCAATGTCACTGGAAGTGTGCAAGCTACGATCATTATCCCCATGAGAGTGATTCCTGTTGCAGTCGAGTATCTTGAGCTTGTAAAAAATAGTAATTGTGTCAGCCCCGAGCCGAAGTTCCCGCCAGCACCAGTTAGGCCGGATATTATACCCAACGATCGTCGGGAAATGAATGGGATGATGCCAAAGGTGGCTCCACATGCAGCCTGAGCACAAATGGAGAAAAGGATCATAGCGAAGATGGAGATGGGAAGCGTATTAGCACGACCAAGCCAGATGCAGAAGAGTCCTCCTAGAGTCTGGAGGATCCAGAGGTTCCATAATCTAGCCCTCATGCCGAACCTACGAGCACCCAAGTCTGACATGTAGCCACCGAAGGGGCGAGCCACGATGTTGGCCATGCCAAATGTAGCAGCAATGATACCGGCGGTGTGGAGCTTGAGATCAAACCTGTCGAAGAAGTACTCGGCAACAACGTTATCGGTGCTAAGCTCTACACCCATGGAGTAGCCATAGAGAAGAACAAAGATCCATGTCCTGTAGTTTGTGACAGCATACCATAGCACCTAAAAGAGAAAGCAAAAGAAGAAAAAAAAAGATGGATTAAATTAGTATTCATTGGTTCTTATATTTAAATTTTATGTTTCTAGGTAAGAAAATCCATGCATACTAGTGTGTAGTATTAGGAAAGTTGGATGAGTAGGAAAAATGATCAAACAGATTCAGAATTATCCACAAGGAGAAAGTAAGGGTAAGGGAACAGACCTTAGAGAACTTGTCTTTGGCAACATCTCCTTTCTTCTGTAGGCTACTAAGGTTCCCATCAGGCAGATCTTGTCCTAGGGTCAGGACTAGGATACCTGTGATGATATGAATCCACCCAGGGATGAAGAAGGCAATCCGCCACGCGGTGAATGGGGTGGCACCGGCTCGATGGATTATTTCATAAAGCAAGGGCATTATGAGTTGAGTGGCACCACCACCCATGTTGCCCCACCCAGCCGCGGTACCATTTACCAGCCCAATGATCTTGCCATTGAACATGGTGCTCATCCAGTATTGGCATGAAACGAATGTGGCAAGGGAGAAACCGATCATGAATCGGACAGCTACGTATCCCCCGGCCGACGACACGAGCGACATGCCGAAAACAGTTGGTGCAGAGAGCATCATGAGGAATGCGCACCCATATCGTGGGCCTAGTAGATCACATACAGCACCCATGATAAGCCTAGAGAAGATACTCCCCGAGACAGAGGCGACCCCGGCATTGCCGATATCGCCTTTCTTGAGGTTGAGGTTGTCACGTATGATTGGAACAAGGGGAGCAGCTGCAAATGTGGATACAAAACATGTGAAGAAGGAGATCCAAGAGAGGTGGAAGGTCCTCATGTGTGGATTGGCAAAAGAGAAGAGCTTGAAGACCTTGGCCTTGTGCTCAGAGTCGACGGGTAAGGCGAATTTCGCTGTTGTATCAGTGGGGACTATAGGGGAGGCGACAGAGAAGGCAAAGGTCTGTTCTCTGCCTGTCACTCCATGCATGGAGCTTCCAGGAGAACCTTCTATTTCAGCCATTTCTGACTCTCTGTAGAGAAATGGAGAGCTAAATAGGTTTTTGGATGAAACAAGTAAAAGAGAAGATTCCAAGGTAGTGTGGGTGTTATTGAGAAGGGGGAGAAGGGAGTTGTATTTATACTAGGTATCCGTTGACATTGTTATAGCTAGGAGCCAATTGAAATACTCAACGGCTGCATTTTTTTCTTTTTGGCAGTTGAAAAAGGGAATCCATGGCGCCGCATCTCTTATTGAATATGGAGGGCCTCATCGTATATCCCAAAGGTTCACCTTGCCTTATTCAATTTGCAAACCGTACGAATTATTTAAAAAAATGGAACCGAACAACATTTTATTCAAAGGTTTGAAAAAATTCGCACATTTTTGAACATTATCCTTGGATAATTCACGAACTTTTCCAAAATATATCTGGATTATTCAGTTTTGAACATGAAAAAACATTTTATAAGATAAAGTTGTCAATATTTTTTGTTTTTTATTTTTAAATTATTTTTTCCGAATTTTTGAATGCATTTTTAATGACAAATCCTAATTGCATGTACTCCAACGTTTCCCATACTGAATTTTTTGCCGCTCTCGAACTTATTAGAAGACTAGTGATTAGGGCCAATTACCAGACTTGTAAGTATATATATCTGGATTATTGAACATGATCGAACTAAGAAATTCGCGCATTTTTTAACATGATCGAATTATTCTCGAATAATTCATGAACTTTTCCGAAATATATCCGGATTATTCAGTTTTGAATGAAAGATCATTTTATATTGCCAATATTTTTTTCTTTTTAAATTATTTTTGCCGAATGTTTGAACTCATTTTTAATGACAAATCCAAATTGCACTCGAACGTTTCTCATACTGTACTTTTTGCCGCACTCTCGAACTTAGAAGACTAGTAATTATGGCCAATTACAAGAATTATAAGTAACTCTATATGATATAAAAGCTTTTCTAAACAAATGTGATAGTTCAATAGTCTGGATTATCCGTTCGAATTAGTTTTTTTTTTTTTTTTAATCAAAATTTTATAATGAGGCCCACAAAATGGTGGGTGCTGACCCTACACATTCGCGCCATGTGTAAGTCAGAGGTCGGCGCAAGTGACAGTCAGATATATAGACGTCCCCAAGTGTTCATCATCAATATTCCATGGCTATCCAATGGCTACCAACTCACTCCCCTCCCCATTTCATAACCAAATTCAAATTTTCAAACAATATCTTATTAAGCACCTCTTTCACACGAACCCTCACCATTTTTTTATTAATATTTCATCCAATAATGGGTCTCGCAGCTGCTCCGGCCCCACTTTTTTTTTTTTTTAGGTCAAAGAGTACATCCTTCCTGCACATAAACTGCTATAAACAGAAACCCTAATTTGTATGCCAGGTTGATGGAGACACAAACCATTTTCATATAGCCGACCTTGCCCTTTCGCATGTTTCGAAAGTTTTAGAGTGTTTGTTTTGGATGAGAGGCTGGAGAAGATGACTAGGTTTAGCGTTGGGATGAGGAGGAAACTGTTCTACATGACCTTAGTATAAATTGTTTTAAAAGTTTATAGAAAGACTTCCTTATCTTATCTCTTTTTATAAGTGCTTTTATTTTCTTATAAGTCCTCATTAATAAGAACTTGGCGGCTTAGATAAGCTTACTCCAATAGGACAAATGATAGAGACGAATGTTGGGGGGAAGGGCAATTATTTATAGATGCGGAAAACATGGAATTGGTATGTTATTTTAGTTGACTTTTAGGCATGGGTGCAAACGTCATCTATACCTTTGTTGACTTTACACACTTAAAATTGGTTTGATTGGTGATTTCTAGCCATTGGATTTGAGCATTTTTTCATCATTGGTTTCTGGAACAGGACTATGAATGAGTTCTAAACCCATGATAAAAATAGTTCAAATTGAAAGGTTAGAGAAATCACCTATGTAACAAGGACATTGCACTTTTAGGGTTTTTGCTGCGTCGGACACCTCGACGTTCGGGTACGTGTGTTGACAATTCACGACACACATTTGGACAATTATGGCTGTGTCATCCCTTGTTTTAATAATTTGAATATTGATTTTTAAAAGTGGGTTGGTGTGTTCCATCTTCCATACAATAATAAATTAATAAATATTTTTTACTTTATTTTCTCTTTTTTGTTATTTTATTAATGATTTTAAGCATTCATATATTTTAATAAATTTATGTACGGACATGTCTCCGTATGTATATATTTTTTTTGGTTGCCGTGTCGGACACCGACTCCTATGTCCAAATATAGGCCCACAAAGGGATGTGCTAAATATTTATAAGGTTAGTGGGCCTGAAAGAAATGTAGAAATCTGGCGACATTTGCACTCTCATGAATCTCAAACATTTGCAGCCTAGTTTTTCTCTATTAGTCGCCACCTTCAATGTAGTAAATTCCATGGTTTATTCTCACAATTTGGATGCAATATTTTCTCACATGGGCTTGTTTATGAAGCCCACGATAAGGTGAAAAAGAAAGAATCAAATCAGATAGCTATGAATTATCTATCACCAAAAATCAGCCCATTCCGACATTTCTAACCTTTTGAAAAATAAATTAGAACTAAAAATATTTTGGACAATCCATTTCAACATCAACTTGAACTCCACATTTGATAGGGGTCGAAGTTTTATAATGGGAGGAGAACATCCTCACAAAAAATCAGCCCTTGAATAATCTTCATATGGGCCTCACATAGGCGTTTCAAATTATACATATCAAAATAACTCAATCCTATATATAATGAAAAAAATATTTTTTATTTATTTTAACGCCATTATAATGCGCTTATTGGGCTATGGCATCGCTACATTAAGAGTCATTCTCAACTAAAATCCCTAAAGGGTTGTAAAATATTAACAGAGATTAACATTGTAATTTTTTTTATTAAGTGAATAATTTCTTTCATGTTTTCTCTTGGTCTTCAGTGTATATGCTTTTGGGTTTTTGGTTCTGGTTGACATGCAAACTATAATTGTTGTTTGGGCGCTAGGAAAAGGGATAAGGCTGGACCTTTCTTTCATCTTATTAAAAAGGATCCGGCATAGGGGACCCCCTTTTTCTGCCCCTCTTGATGTTCGTGTGCTCGGCCGTGGATTTTAAGAATCCAACTGTGGTTGTCAGCGCCGAGCTGGAATCACTTTTTGAGGTGCTGACAACCACAGTTAAATTTGTGAAATCCATGGCCGAGCGTGCGAACATCGAGAGGGGTCAGAAAAAGGAGGTCCTCTGAGCCTGTTAGAGAGAGAAATATAGAAGAAAGCAAGAGATGGAGAAGAATGAAGGTTTCCATGTAAGAACACGTTCTTTACATTGTGTCACGGATTTCCCAATTTCTCATAATGGCAATGATAGATCAAGGCAGATAGCAGCATGCTTGATGATAGGGCTGAAATCAATACCGGGCCAAATTCTAAAGGGGAGGCCCAAGGCCCAGCCCAAAGCCTGATCTATTGCTGGGCCTATTTTTGGGCTGAATAAAAAATATATAATTTGTTTTATTTTGTATTAAAAAATATTAAAAAATGACCGAAGGGGGGGGGGGGGGTGGGGTTTGCGCCTTGTTTCGGGCGGGCTAGGCTTGGGCTAAGAGGGAGGCCAACGGCCCAAAATAATTTACATCGGGTGAGCCGGACCAAAGTCAGGGCTCGGGCCAAAATTTGCACTCCTATCCAGCAGAGTCAAGAATTGTGATTCAATCATTCAACCACTTAAAACTTAAAAGTCGTACGTACAAATTAGTTCAAAGGATCATCAAAGTGAGAAAATTCCATGTTGGGAGAGAAAAGAGGAGAAACTCAAATAACCAACAATTAAAAAACAAACTGAAACCATATTTGTGGGATCATAATATATTTCACGTATGGAATGATCCGACAAAAAACGTAAATACTAAAACAAAAAGTCATGTTTAAGCTCATGATCATGAGCTGGAGATTTACAAAAGAGGCGTGAAACAAAATTTCCAAAAGAAGATCTCCATTTTTTCTCTTCCCATTTTGAAATTTGTCCACATATCATCTCTAATAATTTCCAAAGCATTGTTATTCAGCTGCACTAACACCTGTATATCTCTATCCTTCATTGCACTCTACACATGTCCCGGTGTAGCATTGGCCGGGGTAGGTGCAGAGGCGATACGCCTACCACGCTCAGACCGGCTGTTTTCAGCAAACTTGAGACTGTTCTGGTGCAAACCCTTCTGCTTCTCCTCTTCGTTCCACTCTGATCCGTAGTAGTGTTCTTCGTTACCTTTCACAACGTCTTCTGAAGGTGGCAAGAACATGCTACCCCACTGTGGGAAGTGCACCAATGTCACAGGAAGGGTGCACGCTACGATCATCATCCCCATGTAAGTGATCCCTTTGGCAGTGGAGTATTGTGAGCTTGTGAAAAATAGTAATTGTGTCAGTCCCGAGCCGAAGTTCCCACCAGCACCAGCTAGGCCAGATATTATACCCAATGATCGTCGGGAAATGAATGGTATGATGCCAAAGGTGGCCCCACATGCAGCTTGAGCACAGATGGAGAAAAGGATCATAGCAAAGATGGAGATAGGAAGGGAGTTAGAACGGCCAAGCCAGATGCAGAAAACCCCTCCAAGAGTCTGGAGGATCCATAGGTTCCATAATCTAGCCCGCATGCCGAACCAGAGAGCACCCAAGTCCGACATGTAGCCACCGAAGGGGCGAGCCACGAGGTTGGCCATGCCAAATGTAGCAGCGATAATACCGGCAGTGTGGAGCTTGAGATCAAACCTGTTGCATAGAGAAGTTCCTGTACGTTAATTTCGAGTTTTACGGTCACGATGAATTGGATGAGCAGAAGGAAGAGACGAACCTGTCGAAAAAATACTCGGCAATGACGTTATCGGTGCTAACCTCTACACCCATGGAGTAGCCATAGAGAAGGACGAAGATCCATGTCCTGTAGTTTGCGACAGCATACCATAGCACCTAACAGAGAAGGAAAAAATGATTTTAAGTTGATATCTTTGGTTCTTATACTTAAATTTTCTTTTACTATGTAGAGAAGACTAATGTTCAAAACACCATCAAAAGCTCTTTAGATTCTTTTCTTGCAAGGAGTAGAAAAATAATTTTATATATACTGAATTGTTCATGCAATTAGGAGTAGGGCTGTCAATGGATATTATTCGGATTGGATATATATAAGCATATCCGAATCCGATTCAATATCCGAAGGATATTCAGAATCAATATTCAAACTAGAATCCTATTAACTTATCGAATACCCGATAATACCGGATCTGAAAATTGAATATATATAATACATCATTAAATTTATATAATAATAAATACATATATAAATAAATATAATTATTACAATAAATATTATTTAATACGATAAATAAAATATAATCTATTATATATAATAAATATAATTATTAAATAATATATCGGATTGGATATTATTGTGAATGCGTATCCGAAAACTATTCGAAATCGATATATCCAATTGTTCGAATACAAATTAAAATTGGGAGTCGAATTTTCAACCATCGATTGACAGCCCTAGCATGGAGAGCCTATGCATACTAGTGGGCAGTATTAGAAAAGTTGGATCAGTAGGAAAAATAATCAGAATTATCAACAGAGAAAGATAGGGCAAAGGAACCGACCTTAGAGAACTTGTCTTTGGCAACTTCCCCCTTCTTCTGTAGGCTACTAAGATTCCCATCTGGCAGATCTTGTCCAAGGGTCAGGACTAGGATCCCCGTGATGATATGAAGCCACCCAGGGATGAAGAAGGAAATCCGCCACGCCGTGAATGGGGTGGCACCGGCACGACGGATTAATTCATAAAGCAAGGGCATTATGAGTTGAGTTGCACCACCACCCATGTTACCCCACCCAGCCGCGGTACCATTTACTAGCGCAATGATCTTGCCATTGAACATGGTGCTCATCCAGTATTGGCACGAAACAAACGTGGCAAGGGAGAACCCAATCATGAACCGAACGGCTATGTATCCCCCGGCCGATGACACGAGCGACATGCCGAAGACGGTTGGTGCAGAAAGCATCATGAGGAATGCACAGCCATATCGTGGGCCTAGTAGATCACATACAGCACCCATGACAAGCCTAGAGAAGATACTCCCGGAGACGGAGGCGACCCCGGCATTGCCGATATCGCCTTTCTTGAGATTGAGGTTGTCTCGAATGATTGGAACAAGGGGAGCAGCTGCAAATGTGGATACAAAACAGGTGAAGAAGGAGATCCAAGAGAGGTGGAAGGTTCTCATGTGTGGGTTGGCAAAGGAGAAGAGCTTGAAGACCTTGGCCTTGTGCTCAGAGTCGACGGGTAAGGCGAATTTCGCTGTTGTATCAGTGGGGACTATAGGGGAGGCGACAGAGAAGGCAAAGGTCTGTTCTCTGCCTGTCACTCCATGCATGGAGCTTCCTGGAGAACCCTCTACATCAGCCATTTCTGACTCTCTGTAGAGAAATGGAGAAGTAAATAGGTTTTTGGATGTTTGGTGGTTATGGAGATAGAAGATTCCAAGGTAGTGTTGGTGTTATTGAGAAGGAGGAGGAGGAGGAGGAGGAGGAGGGAGTTGTATTTATACTAGGTAGTCGTTGACATTGTTGAAGGGGCCAATGGAGATTCCCAACGGTTGTAATTTTTCTATTTGGCGTTTGAAAAAGAGGAATCCAGGACGCCGCATCTCGTTAGTAAACATGGAAAGCCTCGTAGTATATCCCAAAGAACCCACGAGGAAACCCGTTTACCCATTGGTCGGACCTTAAAGACGGTCTACCGTTTCATCTGAACAAGTCAATTTTCCATCACACGTTAAGGGATAATTTATTTTGTGCCACACATATAACTGTCGTTGATGGAGCTTGGACATCCCCTCTGTTAGCTTGGGCCCACTGACTGCATATACAGCAAAAATCACTCTGATTGGTTATTGTTAACCATTAGATTCTTGCACTTATTAAGCACTACATAGGGCCTCTCGAGTAAAACTTCATTCACCGCCCACAATATGAGCCATGTGGCACATTTTTTGAGGACACTGACCGTATGGATGTTTGGCCAATCCCTAGATGGACCCACAAACCAAAAATCAACATGATTAGTGATTTATAAGCATTGGATTAGTCATTTTCATGGGTTGATTTTAACGTTGCGAATTTGAGTTTTATTGACCATTATTTGAGGTACAAGGATCAAATGGTTTGAAATCACTAATCAAGGCTGATTTTTTATTTGTAGGTCCACCTATTGATTGGCCAAACATCCATGTGGTCAGAGTCCTCTCAGAGTGAACCACGCGGCTCATATTGTGAGCGGCCAGTCAAGTTTTACTCGGGCCAATCATGACTGCATCAAGATTTACATGCATAAATTAAAAATTCTCCCCTTGGTTTAAAAAATGTCCGTTATAATGAAAGCAACGGCCCAGACCGTTGTACCGTTATAACGGCCCCTTTTAAACCTTGGTTAAGAGGTTCCTTTTTCACCGCTTTCCCATTATTAAACCATGATACTTAGTTGTGAAAGTCGTCTCTCTTCTTGTCACCCACATCATCCAGTAACTTTGATGACAGGGTGCAATAGGTGTCATGTGGCATATTCTTAGAGGACTTTGACAGTATGGATGTTTTTCCAATCTCTATATGGACCTACAAACAAAAAATCAGCTTGATATGTAATTTCAAACCTTTGGATCTTTGAACCTCAAATAATGGTCAATGATGCTCAAATTTCCCACAGTTAAAATCAACCCATGAAAACAATTCCAATCCAATGCCTAGAAATCACTAATCAGGCTGATTTTTGGTTTGTAGGTCCACCTAATGATTGGCCAGACATCCATACGGTCAGAGTCCTCTAACAGTGTTCCACGTGGCTCATATTGTGCCCTGTCATCGGCCTTGATGACAGGGTCCTGTCATCAAAGTTTTATTCCACATCATGGATTCTATCCTCACCGTCTTTACGATTTCATCTAATAATAGAGACTAGAGAGGACGGAAAAAATTTAGCTGTAGAGGACTTTCATTGCAGTCAATGCAGAGGGGTCTCTATTGTGTGTGTGTGTTTTTTGCAGGGGACTTTCATTGAACTAATGTGTGTGTGTGTTTGCGCCTTGTTTCGGGCGGGCTAGGCTTGGGCTTAGAGGGAGGCCAACGGCCCAAAATAATTTACATCGGGTGAGCCGGACCAAAGTCAGGGCTCGGACCAAAATTTGCACTCCTATCCAGCAGAGTCAAGAATTGTGATTCAATCATTCAACCACTTAAAACTTAAAAGTCGTACGTACAAATTAGTTCAAAGGATCATCAAAGTGAGAAAATTCCATGTTGGGAGAGAAAAGAGGAGAAACTCAAATAACCAACAATTAAAAAACAAACTGAAACATATTTGTGGGATCATAATATATTTCACGTATGGAATGATCCGACAAAAAACGTAAATACTAAAACAAAAAGTCATGTTTAAGCTCATAATCATGAGCTGGAGATTTACAAAAGAGGCGTGAAACAAAATTTTCAAAAGAAGATCTCCATTTTTTCTCTTCCCATTTTGAAATTTTGTCCACATTTCATCTCTAATAATTTCCAAAGCATTGTTATTCAGCTGCACTAACACCTGTATATCTCTATCCTTCATTGCTCTCTACACATGTCCCGGTGTAGCATTGGCGGGGTAGGTGCAGAGGCGATACGCCTACCACGCTCAGACCGGCTGTTTTCAGCAAACTTGAGACTGTTCTGGTGCAAACCCTTCTGCTTCTCCTCTACGTTCCACTCTGATCCGTAGTAGTGTTCTTCGTTACCTTTCACAACGTCTTCTGAAGGTGGCAAGAACATGCTACCCCACTGTGGGAAGTGCACCAATGTCACAGGAAGGGTGCACGCTACGATCATCATCCCCATGTAAGTGATCCCTTTGGCAGTGGAATAATTTGAGCTTGTGAAAAACAGTAATTGTGTCAGTCCCGAGCCGAAGTTCCCACCAGCACCAGCTAGGCCAGA
Organism: Euptelea pleiosperma; assembly: GCA_035048495.1. Lineage (NCBI taxonomy): Eukaryota > Viridiplantae > Streptophyta > Magnoliopsida > Ranunculales > Eupteleaceae > Euptelea > Euptelea pleiosperma. The sequence continues at coordinate 40,545,610 of CM068544.1, read as the reverse complement.
TATTATACCCAATGATCGTCGGGAAATGAATGGTATGATGCCAAAGGTGGCCCCACATGCAGCTTGAGCACAGATGGAGAAAAGGATCATAGCAAAGATGGAGATAGGAAGGGAGTTAGAACGGCCAAGCCAGATGCAGAAAACCCCTCCAAGAGTCTGGAGGATCCATAGGTTCCATAATCTAGCCCGCATGCCGAACCAACGAGCACCCAAGTCCGACATGTAGCCACCGAAGGGGCGAGCCACGAGGTTGGCCATGCCAAATGTAGCAGCGATGATACCGGCAGTGTGGAGCTTGAGATCAAACCTGTTGCATAGAAAAGTACTTGTTAATTTCGAGTTTTACGGTCACGATGGATGAATTGGATCGATGAGTAGAAGGAAGAGACAAACCTGTCGAAGAAATATTCGGCAATGACGTTATCGGTGCTAAGCTCTACACCCATGGAGTAACCATAGAGAAGGACGAAGATCCATGTCCTGTAGTTTGCGACAGCATACCATAGCACCTAACAGAGAAGGAAAAAATGATTTTAAGTTGATATCTTTGGTTCTTATACTTAAATTTTCTTTTACTATGTAGAGAAGACTAATGTTCAAAACACCATCAAAAGCTCTTTAGATTCTTTTCTTGCAAGGAGTAGAAAAATAATTTTATATATACTGAATTGTTCATGCAATTAGGAGTAGGGCTGTCAATGGATATTATTCGGATCGAATATATATAAGCATATCCGAATCAAATTCAATATCCGAATGATATTCAGAATCAATATTCAAACTCGAATCCTATTAACTTATCGAATACCCGATAATACCGGATCTGAAAATTGAATATATATAATACATCATTAAATTTATATAATAATAAATACATATATAAATAAATATAATTATTACAATAAATATTATTTAATACGATAAATAAAATATAATCTATTATATATAATAAATATAATTATTAAATAATATATCGGATTGGATATTATTGTGAATGCGTATCCGAAAACTATTCGAAATCGATATATCCAATTGTTCGAATACAAATTAAAATTGGGAGTCGAATTTTCAACTATCGATTGACAGCCCTAGCATGGAGAGCCTATGCATACTAGTGGGCAGTATTAGAAAAGTTGGATCAGTAGGAAAAATAATCAGAATTATCAACAGAGAAAGATAGGGCAAAGGAACCGACCTTAGAGAACTTGTCTTTGGCAACTTCCCCCTTCTTCTGTAGGCTACTAAGATTCCCATCTGGCAGATCTTGTCCAAGGGTCAGGACTAGGATCCCCGTGATGATATGAAGCCACCCAGGGATGAAGAAGGAAATCCGCCACGCCGTGAATGGGGTGGCACCGGCACGACGGATTAATTCATAAAGCAAGGGCATTATGAGTTGAGTTGCACCACCACCCATGTTACCCCACCCAGCCGCGGTACCATTTACCAGCCCAATGATCTTGCCATTGAACATGGTGCTCATCCAGTATTGGCACGAAACAAACGTGGCAAGGGAGAACCCAATCATGAACCGAACGGCTATGTATCCCCCGGCCGATGACACGAGCGACATGCCGAAGACGGTTGGTGCAGAAAGCATCATGAGGAATGCACAGCCATATCGTGGGCCTAGTAGATCACATACAGCACCCATGACAAGCCTAGAGAAGATACTCCCGGAGACGGAGGCGACCCCGGCATTGCCGATATCGCCTTTCTTGAGATTGAGATTGTCACGAATGATTGGAACAAGGGGAGCAGCTGCAAATGTGGATACAAAACAGGTGAAGAAGGAGATCCAAGAGAGGTGGAAGGTTCTCATGTGTGGGTTGGCAAAGGAGAAGAGCTTGAAGACCTTGGCCTTGTGCTCAGAGTCGACGGGTAAGGCGAATTTCGCTGTTGTATCAGTGGGGACTATAGGGGAGGCGACAGAGAAGGCAAAGGTCTGTTCTCTGCCTGTCACTCCATGCATGGAGCTTCCTGGAGAACCTTCTACATCAGCCATTTCTGACTCTCTGTAGAGAAATGGAGAAGTAAATAGGTTTTTGGATGTTTGGTGGTTATGGAGATAGAAGATTCCAAGGTAGTGTTGGTGTTATTGAGAAGGAGGAGGAGGAGGGAGTTGTATTTATACTAGGTAGTCGTTGACATTGTTGAAGGGGCCAATGGAGATTCCCAACGGTTGCAATTTTTCTATTTGGCGTTTGAAAAAGAGGAATCCAGGACGCCGCATCTCGTTAGTAAACATGGAAAGCCTCGTAGTATATCCCAAAGAACCCACGAGGAAACCCGTTTACCCATTGGTCGGACCTTAAAGACGGTCTACCGTTTCATCTGAACAAGTCAATTTTCCATCACACGTTAAGGGATAATTTATTTTGTGCCACACATATAACTGTCGTTGATGGAGCTTGGACATCCCCTCTGTTAGCTTGGGCCCACTGACTGCATATACAGCAAAAATCACTGTGATTGGTTATTTTTAACCATTAGATTCTTGCACTTACTAAGCACTACATAGGGCCTCTCGAGTAAAACTTCATTCACCGCCCACAATATGAGCCATGTGGCACATTTTTTGAGGACACTGACCGTATGGATGTTTGGCCAATCCCTAGATGGACCCACAAACCAAAAATCAACATGATTAGTGATTTATAAGCAGTGGATTAGTCATTTTCATGGGTTGATTTTAACCATGCGAATTTGAGTTTTATTGACCATTATTTGAGGTACAAGGATCAAATGGTTTGAAATCACTAATCAGGCCGATTTTTTATTTGTAGGTCCACCTATTGATTGGCCAAACATCCATGTGGTCAGAGTCCTCTCAGAGTGAACCACGCGGCTCATATTGTGAGCGGCCAGTCAAGTTTTACTCGGGCCAATCATGACTGCATCAAGATTTACATGCATAAATTAAAAATTCTCCCCTTGGTTTAAAAAATGTCCGTTATAATGAAAGCAACGGCCCAGACCGTTGTACCGTTATAACGGCCCCTTTTAAACCTTGGTTAAGAGGTTCCTTTTTCACCGCTTTCCCATTATTAAACCATGATACTTAGTTGTGAAAGTCGTCTCTCTTCTTGTCACCCACATCATCCAGTAACTTTGATGACAGGGTGCAATAGGTGCCATGTGGCATATTCTTAGAGGACTTTGACAGTATGGATGTTTTTCCAATCTCTATATGGACCTACAAACAAAAAATCAGCTTGATATGTAATTTCAAACCTTTGGATCTTTGAACCTCAAATAATGGTCAATGATGCTCAAATTTCCCACAGTTAAAATCAACCCATGAAAACAATTCCAATCCAATGCCTAGAAATCACTAATCAGGCTGATTTTTGGTTTGTAGGTCCACCTAATGATTGGCCAGACATCCATACGGTCAGAGTCCTCTAACAGTAGTGTTCCACGTGGCTCATATTGTGCCCTGTCATCGGCCTTGATGACAGGGTCCTGTCATCAAAGTTTTATTCCACATCATGGATTCCATCCTCACCGTCTTTACGATTTCATCCAATAATAGAGACTAGAGAGGACGGAAAAAATTTAGCTGCAGAGGACTTTCATTGCAGTCGATGCAGAGGGGTCTCGTGGCCCTACATGTAGGGGTGTCAATTTTACCCATTTATCCGGAACCGAATCGGAACCGGAACCGAAAATACCGGTTCCGGTTCCACTTTTTTGGGAACCGATTAAAAAGTAACCGGAACCGGAACTGAACCGACAATAACAGTTCTAGTTCTGGGTAGCCTAATATGGAACCGAAACCGATGAGAACCGGAACCGAACCGATAAGAACCGGTACCAATAGATAAATCTAGTGTAAATATTCTAATATTCTCAAGATTTGGCCCAATATACCCGGAACCGGAACCGACATAAATACATGATCAGTTCCGGATCTGGATCCATCACTTTGAGAACCGAAACCGTTAATGAACCAAACCGATAAGAACCGGAACCGATTGTTCCGGTTCTGGTCACCTTAGGAACCGAACCGGAACCGACCTATTGATACCCCTACCTACATGGCTCATTCTTTTGAGCCCACTAACCGCAGGGATGTTACCCCACCCCTTGGTGGATATGCATACCAAAAATCAGCTTGGTTGATAATTTCTAGCCGTTGGATTAAGTGCTCAAAAATATGCAAAAAAATGCTTGAATCCAACGGCTACGATGAATCCTAAAAACGTTCTACAATCTATGGCTAGAGAAAATCAATGAGACTGATGTTTCTTATATATATATATATATATCCCACCAAGGGGTGGGCTAAACATCCATGCGGTTAGTGGGGCCCATAAATGAGCCATGTAGGGCCACGAGACCCCTTTGCATCGACTGCATCCAAAGTTCTGTTGATCTAATTTTTTTCCATAGAGGACTCTCCTCTTTCTTATATACATAGAAAATGCAGGAAATTCCATTCCCTTTTTAGGATGCTAAGGTGATGGAGACAAACCATTTACATATCTCCCTCACTTACCCTTTCGCTTCTTTTTAGAGCTTTTTCCAGTGTTGCAAACACCACCACTTGGATCTACTGTTGGGAATATTAGGCGCATAAAACAAAGAAAAAGGTAGTCAAAGGGGTATATAGGACCCACTAAACTTATAAAAACAAGCTAAATTTGGAGAGACTCTCTTAACCCTTCTCTTATTATATAGGACCCCTCCCCTATAGGACCTAGTCTTGATCAGATTGATATCCAAGTAAGCCAAGGGGTAGAGACAAGCTTTGTGATTGTGTTATTATTTGGCAATTCTCTCTTGTTGTGTTTATGAATCCAACGTAATGATATCCCATTCTTACATTATATGGTACTAGGAGAATGCCACATGCGATGCATGTGCACCTTACATGTGGCACACATTTAAAGACCATTGACCGTATAGATGTTTTATCTATTTCTAGGTGGACTTATGAAAAATCATCATGATTAGCAATTTCTATCCATTGGATTAGAGTCTTTTTCAAAGTTTATTTTCAACCGTAGATTTTTAGCATTACTATTTACTATTTAACACGTAGTTTGAGGTGCATTTTTGGCCAATGACACCACCATAGCCCATCCATGGACCTCAGACCATGTGATCGTTACTTTTTTAACAGTTGATATATATACGTACGCTTCTCATTAACTTTTTTTTTCAACAATGAGTTTTTCCACCATTGATGATGGGTCATATTATGAGCTAGGTGGCATACTATTAGAGACACCTGACCGTATAGATGTTTTTCCCTACCCTAATTGGACTTACATATCAAGATTTATCTTGATTAGTACTTTATATCATATTCTTTTTCTTAGTTTATTTTTAATCGTAGATTTTGACCATTATGATCCAAATGATGATACAAATCACTAATCAAGCTTATTTTTGTTACATAAGTCTATTTAGAGGTGGACCAAACATCCATACGTTCAGTAACCTCTAATAATATACCACGTATCGCATGTTATGTGTTCATCATCAACTTTGATGATAGATATTATCATCTACTTTTTGCAAGCAATAGAGTATAAGTTACACGTTAGGATGCAATAATAGCTTGCAAAGTTGATTTGAGATGTGAAAATTTTGAATAACCAAATCACCTTTGTAAATTAAAATAATTTCAAAACCAAAAAATATTTTTTTATCAATTAAAGGAAATTAATGACATATTAAGAATACGGATTTTTTTTACTTTTTCATCATTGAATGAGCTGAAGGTTAACGTATGCTTATAGGGTGGCATGTTATTTGACACTCAAAAGACTAAAAAGTCCTACCATATAATTAAATTGAAGAGAAAAAAAGAAGAAAAATAAGGGTATTTCTAGGATTTTGGGGTTTAGCGTGAGGCACGCAAAAGGGGCCTTCGTGCGTTAAATAATAAAATAGATATTCTTTTATTGGGGGGGGGGTTTCTTTTTCATAGTAGATAAAAGGGTAGCGGCTGGGGTGTGTTGGCCCGACTACATTCGGACATAAAAATGGCAGGATACAAACGTTGTGCACGCGTGATCGGGACTAGCCTAGTAAACTGCTCAAGACAAAAGATTAGGTTGGGTAAGAATATCCATTAGGACTTGAATATGATAGACATGGATCCATCATCCTAGATGGGCCTTGTATATTCATTGAATCGATTGATATGATCATAATATATTTCACGTACGTATGGAATGATCCCATAAAAAACGTAAATACTAAAACAAGAAGTCATGTTTAAGCTCATGATCAGGAGCTGGAGATCTACAAAAGAGACGTGAAACAAAAATTTCCAAGAGAAGATCTCCAATTTTTCTCTACTACCCATTTTAAAATTTTGTCCACATTTCATCTCTAACAATTTCCAAAACATTGTTATTCTGCTGCACTAACACCTGTATATCTCTATCCTTCATTGCTATCTACACATGTCCCGGTGTAGCATTGGGTGGGGTAGGTGCAGAGGCGATACGCCTACCACGCTCAGACCGACTGTTTTCAGCAAACTTGAGACTGTTTTGGTGCAAACCCTTCTGCTTCTCCTCTTCGTTCCACTCTGATCCGTAGTAGTGTTCTTCTTTACCTTTCACAACGTCTTCTGAAGGTGGCAAGAACATGCTACCCCACTGTGGGAAGTGCACCAATGTCACAGGAAGGGTGCACGCTACGATCATCATCCCCATGTAAGTGATCCCTTTGGCAGTGGAATAATTTGAGCTTGTGAAAAACAGTAATTGTGTCAGTCCCGAGCCGAAGTTCCCACCAGCACCAGCTAGGCCAGATATTATACCCAATGATCGTCGGGAAATGAATGGTATGATGCCAAAGGTGGCCCCACATGCAGCTTGAGCACAGATGGAGAAAAGGATCATAGCAAAGATGGAGATAGGAAGGGAGTTAGAACGGCCAAGCCAGATGCAGAAAACCCCTCCAAGAGTCTGGAGGATCCATAGGTTCCATAATCTAGCCCGCATGCCGAACCAACGAGCACCCAAGTCCGACATATAGCCACCGAAGGGGCGAGCCACGAGGTTGGCCATGCCAAATGTAGCAGCGATGATACCGGCAGTGTGGAGCTTGAGATCAAACCTGTTGCATAGAAAAGTACTTGTTAATTTCGAGTTTTACGGTCACGATGGATGAATTGGATCGATGAGTAGAAGGAAGAGACAAACCTGTCGAAGAAATATTCGGCAATGATGTTATCGGTGCTAAGCTCTACACCCATGGAGTAACCATAGAGAAGGACGAAGATCCATGTCCTGTAGTTTGTGACAGCATACCATAGCACCTAAACGAGAAGGAAAAAAAACGATTTTAAATTAATATCTTTGGTTCTTATATTTAAATTTTCTATTACTATGTACAAAAGACAACATATATAATGTTCACAACAACATGATATAAGCATATCCGAATCCGAATCCGAATCCGAAAAAATCCAATATTCTAATCCGAATCAGGTTTAAATTTCGACTATCCATTAACAGCCCTAGCAAGGAGAACCCATGCATACTAGTGTGCAGTAATAGACAGATTCAGAATTATCCACAAGGAGAAAGTAATTAAGGCTAAGGGAACTGACCTTAGAGAACTTGTCTTTGGCAACTTCTCCCTTCTTCTGTAGGCTACTGAGATTCCCATCAGGCAGATCTTGTCCAAGGGTCAGGACTAGGATCCCCGTGATGATATGAAGCCACCCAGGAATAAAGAAGGAAACCCGCCACGCCGTGAATGGGGTGGCACCGGCACGACGGATTAATTCATAAAGCAAGGGCATTATGAGTTGAGTTGCACCACCACCCATGTTACCCCACCCAGCCGCGGTACCATTTACCAGCCCAATGATCTTACCATTGAACATGGTGCTCATCCAGTATTGGCACGAAACAAATGTGGCAAGGGAGAACCCAATCATGAATCGGACGGCTACGTATCCCCCGGCCGATGACACAAGCGACATGCCAAAGACGGTTGGTGCAGAGAGCATCATGAGGAATGCACAGCCATATCGTGGGCCTAGTAGATCACATACAGCACCCATGACAAGCCTGGAGAAGATACTTCCAGAGACGGAGGCGACCCCAGCATTTCCGATATCGCCTTTCTTGAGATTGAGATTGTCACGAATGATTGGAACAAGGGGAGCAGCTGCAAATGTGGATACAAAACAGGTGAAGAAGGAGATCCAAGAGAGGTGGAAGGTTCTCATGTGTGGGTTGGCAAATGAGAAGAGCTTGAAGACCTTGGCCTTGTGCTCTGAGTCGACGGGTAAGGCGAATTTCGCTGTTGTATCAGTGGGGACTATAGGGGAGGCGACAGAGAAGGCAAAGGTTTGTTCTCTGCCTGTCACTCCATGCATGGAGCTTCCTGGAGAACCTTCTACATCAGCCATTTCTGACTCTCTGTAGAGAAATGGAGAAGTAAATAGGTTTTTGGATGTTTGGTCGTTATGGAGAAAGAAGATTCCAAGGTAGTGTGGGTGTTATTGAGAAGGAGGAGGAGAAGGGAGTTGTATTTATAGTTATACTAGGTAGTCGTTGACATTGTTGAAGGGGCCAATGGAGATTCCCAACGGTTGCAATTTTTCTATTTGGCTTTTGAGAAAGAGGAATCCAGGACGCCGCATCTCGTTAGTAAACATGTAAGGCCTCATAGACTCATAGTATATCCCAAAGAACCCACGAGGAAACCCGTTTACCCATTGGTCAGACCTTAAAGACGGTCTACCGTTTCATCTGAACAAGTCAATTTTCCATCACACGTTAAGGGATAATTTATTTTGTGCCACATATAACTGTCGTTGATGGAGCTTGGACATCCCCTCAGTTAACTTGGGCCCACTGACTGCATATACAGCAAAAGTCAACCTGATTGGTTATCTTTAACAATTAGATTCTTGCACTTATTGAACACTACATAGGGCCTCTCGAGTAAAACTTCATTCACCGCCCACAATATGAGCCATGTGGCACATTTTTTGAGGACACTGACCGTATGGATGTTTGGCCAATCCCTAGATGGACCTACAAACCTAAAATCAACCTGATTAGTGATTTATAAGCATTGGATTAGTCATTTTCATGGGTTGATTTTAACCATGTGAATTTGAGTTTTATTGACCATAGGTACAAGCATCGAAAGGTTTGAAATCACTAATAATGATGATTTTTTATTTGTAGGTCCACCTATTAAACATCCATATGATCAGTCCTGTCAAAGTGAGCCACGCGTCTCAAATTGTGAGTGGCCAGATAAGTTTTACTCCGGCCAATCATCGACTGCATCAAAATCTACACGCATAAAATTCTCCCCATTGTTTAAAAAACAGCCGTTATAATGAAAACAACGGCCCTAGTCCGTTGTATCGTTATAACGGCCCCTTTTAAACCTTGGTTAAGAGGTTTCCTTTTCACCGCTTTCCCATTATTAAAGCATGATTGATAGTTGTGAAAGTCGTCTCTCCACTTTCTAAGTTGATGGAGACACAAACCATTTTCATATCTCCCTCACTTACCCTTTCGCCTCTTTTTAGAGCTTTTTCCAGTGTTGCAAACCCGACCACTTGGATTTACTCTTGGGATTAGGCGCAGAAAACAAAGAAAAAACGTATTCAAGGGGGGGTATATACTATGTTTGTTGGGCCCTGGGCCCATTAAATTTATCAAAACAAGCTAAATTTAGAGAGACTCTCTTATCCCTTCTCTTATTATCCAAGTATAAGCCAAGGGGTAGAGACATGCTTTGTGATTGGGTTATTATTTGGCAATTCTCTCTTGTTCTTGTTCTTTTTTTTTTTTTTGGACTTGTTTTTCATGGTAGACAAAAGGGTAGTGGCTGGGGGGTGTGGGCCCCACTGCATTCGGACGTTAAAATGGCCGGATACAAACGTCGTGTACGCGTGATCCGACTCGCCTAGTAAACTGCTCAAGACAAAAAAAAAATTGGTTGGGTATATAAGAATATCCTTGAGGACTTGAATATGATAGACATGGATCCATCATCCTAGATGGGCCTTGAATCGGACCGTCTAATAGGGAGCTCATCAATTAAGGTTGTGGACCCCATGTGTACAGCAAGAGGGGTATGCATTTCCAAGTCAGTAGTGAAACAAACAAGTCTCTGAACGAGTGTTCCGAACTCGTCGCACGTGCATTGTATTGATTGAAATCCATACAAGAGGTATAAAAGTCATCGGCTTCCATGTCACTACTAACAGGTCAACTTGGGAGTTTCTCCTAATCCTAACACTTGAGCTGACCATGGAAGCCACGATCAAATCGCGTCTCAACCACTAGATTGCTATTTCTGAGATATTTGCTTCAGAGATGACATTTTGATGGATTAAAGAAGATTCGAATATCTCTAACCAATGAAGTTGAATAACAAAATAAGATTTTTGTTGCCGACTGCTGTAATTTGGAATAAATAAAGCTTTAATGATAGTAATGGCGATGGTGAAACCGAGTAAAACTTTGATGACAGTGGCAACAGCCACGTGGCACACAGGATTCTTGACAGTATGGATGTTCGGACAAATCCTAGGTGAACCTACAAACCAAAATTCAGCCTGATTGGTGATTTCTAGGCGTTGGATTGGAGTTATTTTCATTGGTTGATTTTAACCATGGAATTTTGAGCATTATTTGAGGAACAAATATCCAAAGGTCTGAAATCACTAATCAGGCTGATTTTTAGTTTGTAGGTTCACCTAGGGATTGGCCAAACATCCATACTGTCAGTCCTCTAGGAATGTGCCACGTAGCTCATCCTGCACCCTGTCATCAAAGTTTTACTCGGCTAAGACAGCCTGCAGATCTAAGCCATTGACGCTCGATTTGACTAATGGAACATGATGGATAATTCATGCACAAATGGCACATATGTCCATCAATCTGGACCATCCATTCAGTGGAATACGACCTTTCCCAGTGAATCAGATTTCTGACAAATCGTTGCCTATCAATTTATTGATGCGATTTATTTAACGGCTCAGAACATTTAATCAGTGTGATTTTCTGGATACAGGATAATACAAGAAGTAGAACCTGTTATTCAACGGCCGAGAACATTTAATCAGTATGAAACTAACCAATCTACACAATTTCTGAATCATTTGCCACACATTTTCAACCATCCAAAAAGATTCAATTGTCTATATCTGTAAAACTCACAAGTCTATGTTTACCCAATTTTCACAAGTTAAAGAGTGGAAGATCGAAAAATGCTCAAAGGTCGAACATCCTTGGAACCCCAATTACCCCCAACATCGACCCAGTGACCAATTTCTGTAAGTGGTTGACAAGGTGCTTCCTGCTTGTGTCTCTAACTGTATGGACCTATTAAATCACATAATATCTGAGAATTTTCATCAGATGTTTCCATCTGAAAAAGAGAGAGTTTGTCGCAAACATGAGATTTAAACGACATGAAAAATCATGGAAAGAAACATGTACGGTTATACAGTATCATATATGCATGCTTTCATAGATCCTCCATATGAACCCTAGAGTTTCCACCCTCAGTATCTGTTAAAGATAATATGAACGAAAGATCTTCGTATCTACCATGTGCATCTACCCTTTCGATACTCAGTGAGAGGAAACAAAGATAAGATGCGACCAAAAGAGCTCTAAAGCCCAACAAAACAACACTAAGATTCATTAGCAGCTGTGATACAATAAATAACCTTCACTGCTATTTTCCCGTATAGGTTTCCATACTAATCTTCCCATCATAATAAAGAAGCAAACTCTACTGATGGTAATATTATACGCACCTCAACTGCTACTACTACTACCCCTTCTTTGTATTGGTTTATAAAGCACGACAGTAACAAATTTTGAGCGGAAGCGATGAGTGATCCCAAGGGCCACTACTGATCGCGGGCTCTCTCTGTTCTCGATGTAGAGATGGTTGAGAATCACATTTTGCGGCGGCGGAAGGGTGCCAGATGCATCTCCACTTGCAGGAAAGCTCAGCAAGGTGTGTTGCAAGTGAGGAGGGACAACAGGCGGGTCCCTTGCTTCGTCTTCATTCCCCGGATATGGGTTGTTGTAACTTGAATCTGGTGATCTTGGAACTTCAAAGCCCGCCACACTTACTTCATCCTGCATAAATGCTTTTGGTAAGGACCATACAGTTGAGGTGCTCCAAAAAATAGGTGGAGAATAACCAGGGTGGGTTTGTGACTTACTTGATCTTCTCCATACATATTATCCATGTCGACGTAGAAGAGAATTCTCTAGCAGTGCCAACTCATCAATATTGGATTCTCTATAATACTAATAAGCCTGAAAGGACAAGAAGGTGTCTTCAAATGACCATTTGAAAACAACAAATAACATCAGATATGATGGCAATGCTATTAGCAATCCACTATATATATAAAGAGGTTAAGGCATATGCCACTATCATACAGCTAAAAAACCTATGGCACAGATTACGGATTTACAGGACCCGTCCGTTACATTAGAACCAGTAAGAACATTTAATATAGTAGCTTGTAAGCAACAAAATCAGGCTATATGTATATTCTTAGGGAACAAGACGTACTATAGGGTGCAAGATGGGTATTTATTGTAGGGCTGGTTCACTTGTTCAATATGCCAATGGTATTCATATTGACACAATACAATACAATACTGCTACCAAATACTGCATGGATACTTCTACACTACAATTTTCTCGTTCCCTGTTGTATTATTATTAATATTTTTTTTTGATAAGTATTATTATTTATTTTCTTAAAAACTAATAATTTCTTTGGATATTTTGTCAACAAATATATATATATATATAGGTCAGGATCGGGAGACAACAATTTTTACAACATTTTCTACATCAAAAAATTGGCTTGAGCCAATATATATATTATAAGTTTTGGAATTGCATGATTTTTGGCGAGGATGGTCTCTATGGCGAGGAGATCATCCTCACAAAAGTTCAAATCGTTCCGACATTCGTAGACTTCTTTAGAAGTTGAAGAATTATGGACCGTCTATTTTTACCGTTAACTTGAAGACTACACTTGATGGGGTTAGAAATTTCAGAATGGGCTGATTTTTTTGTAGGAGTGACCTATATGGTGAGGAGACCATCCTCACCAAAAATCAGCGATTGATTCATCTTCCATGTGGGTACGCCAAAATTGTTGTAAAAAATGTTGTAAAAATTGTTGTCTCCCGATCCTGACCCTATATATATATATATATATATATATATATGGTATATTGTGACAAATCTTAACACAAAAACTTTATAATATCCTATTTGCATGGATTCTTGCATGGACAGACATAGATTCAGTCCAGATATCCTATGTTGCATGGATTCCTCTAAACGGGCGAAGTACCTATGTTGGACAGAGTCTGACAAGACAGATTCTGGTGCAACACTTCCAAATTCTGTCTTACTTTTTGTTTCTGTTCTTGCAAGATTCTAACTGGCATTTGTCACAAGTATTTTTTGATAAGGCAAAGATTTTATGGAAAAAAAAAGGAGGATACTAGAAGCAAAGGAGGTCGAGGCCTCGACCTCCCAAGGGAACAAAACAAAAAGCAACTAGCTGCCCCTATTCATGATAGGCTCCCATCTAAAGACCATGTCCTCAAAGGCCAAACCTCTACACTCCTTAAACAATTTGGACCAAAGAAAGAGGTAGGACTTGATAGAGATAACCATATCAAGGGAGGACGATTCTATGCCTTGGAAGATCCTCCTATTCTGCTCATTCCAAAGACCCCACTAGACCGCGAACGGAAGGATACTCCATAATCTTCGCCCACAAGGCGGGAAGCACAAAGAGGTCCAACTCCCTACCGTCAACTTAACTGATGCATGAAGGATCCAAGAGACGCCGAAGATGCCGAAGAAGAGGCCCCACACCCCCCGGGCTACCTTGCAATGGAGGAGAAGATGATTAACTGATTCCCCGGCTTCTTTGCACATCACACAATAATTCGCCACCACCCAATTTCTTTTGATCAGGGTATCCCCCGTGAGAATCTTCTCTAGGGAGGCGCACCACACGAAGAAGGCAACTTTCAACGGCACCCTCGTTCCCCTAACCTTGGCTGCTGGGTAGTCCTCACTTCTGGGAGTGAGAGCACTTGACTCCTAGGCCTCCAAATTTCCTGGAGAGCACATGAGAATCCTATTCACTAGTGGGTAACCAGATCCTTTGTCAGTGCGAAACTAGAGGAAGTGACGCATCAACATATCCAACTTTTTACTACTCCCGCCGGCATCAAGAAGAGGGATAAGTAATAGGTGGGAAGATTGGAGAGAGTGCTCTTGATCAGCATTAATCTCCCGCCTTTCGACAAATACTTAGCCTTCCAAGTGGCAAATATCCTCTCGCACCTTTCTAAGACTGGATCCCAAAAAGCTTTAGAACGATAGGGGGCTCCAAGAGGCAGCCCAAGGTAAGTAGTCGAAAGATGACCAACTACCACCCCAAGCGTAGAGGCAAGGCCCGCGAGGTTCTCAATATAACCTATAACGTAGATGTGGGAGGAGGAGGTAACTTGGAACTTTGGGTTTAGAAGAAGTCTCAACGATTGGGTGATTGAATCAATGGCAAGATTACTCTCTCACCTTCTTGGTCACCATCTTCTCCAAGGAACCAAGACAAGTGGCTGTGGAGATGGTCTAGAAAAGGCCTTTTTCGGTTTGTTCGTTCTATGTAGCCTTGGTTACGTAGCCCAGTAGGGGGTTATCCGGCAGCTTTCGTCTGGGGATCCAAGATCGTGTTTTTTATGTGGACCGCTTCTTTGGATAAACTTCTGACGGAAGACCATTTGATTTCCAGGAGAATGATTATTGTCGATTACTGTTCGATGTACAAATATAGTGGGGTACCTGTTAACCATCTTCTGTTGCATTGTGAAATGATGAGAGTATGGTCCTTCTTAGTAGAATTTGAGATGGCTTTGATGATGGCGGGTTTCATGCTTAATTTGGTCTCTAATTGGTACTCGTACGCATTTTCTTCGCGAGGGAGAGTGTTGTGAAGGATGCTACCTTTTGCAATCTGTTGGGATCTTTGGAAGGAGAGGAATCACAGGGTCTTCGAAGACAAGGACGATGAGATTGATAGTATAGTTTTTAATATTAAGGGATTGATGTTTTTGTGGTCCAAAGCTTTTGTTGAGTTCAGAGATCTCTTTTTCGAGGACTTTGTATTCCGATGAGACTGTTTGTACTAGAGATGGGGGTTAGGTTGTTTGCTTTCATTTTGGCTTTCTTAGTTCGTCCTCTGTAGGTCATCTTGACCTATTAGGCAACTGTAGTTTTCATACTTGGTGTTTTTGCCTTCTAATATATTCGACTTATAAAAAAAAAAATATAGTATAGGTGGAAATCCTTTAAAATTGATCATGTGTTTTTCCCTTTGAACAATATAAGGATGTATACTTGGATCGTATAAAACTTTTCATTAGTTCAACCACAGTTGTCACAAAAGTAAGTAACATCAATCCATGGGAGTGATTAAGAAACAAGTTCTGAATATTTGTCCCCAAAAGAAATTTCGATGAAACAATTATCAGAAGTTCGAGTTCCATAATTTAATTCCATCAATTTCTATGTTGAATATTGTGAAACATAATTCCTACTAGAGGGATCAATAACAAAATTCATAGCTTTTCCTACAACTTTGCACCTTGTTAAAAACTCCATGTCTAATTAAGGACTTGAATTTATTCTCTCTTTTTTTACCAGGTCAGGGGACACTCAATGGGTTGGGTACTTGGGTCAACGTTCAACAGACTGTATCATGGGTTTGCTGACTAGGTTTTGGACTTCAAGTATATGGGGTATGTGGACTATTAGGTTCAACTATATGGGTTGGGCTTTGGACTGGCTTTGTTTTAGGCTTTGGGTGACCTTCACTCAAGCACACAAAAGGTTAAGACTTAAGCCCGGTAAGGGAGGGTTTTATCCCCATGAAGAGGTTGCCTTCAACCTTAGGACAAGAGTTTGGGGTATGAGAGCTAAGCCCTATCCCCTTTAGACCACTTAATAAGGTTCACAATTGGTGATAAGATGGATTTTTGAAGACTTACCAAATTATTGCAAGAATTCTAGTGAAGTTTTTCAACAATAACAATCTTTAACAATGGTTCTAATAGCACGACAAGGCAGTTGTAGTGAATGAAAATCGAGTGATACTACAACACAATTCATTCTCATTTTAAGAGCTTTTATAAGTAACGACGATGAACAAACAATAACATACGAAATCTAGTGATGATAACAATTGACCACTCGCTAGAAATCGCGTAGAAATCCAGTGATGAACGACGATAGACTGCTGCTTCCAGCCAATTGAAGACCAACAACGACGGTATGTTGCCAATCAATGGTTGCAATGGTGACTGTTGGTATTTCGTTATTAATGGAGGTTGCGTAAGGTTGGCTTTAACAACTACAATGATGTGGACCAACTACAACTAGTCGTTTAATGTCATGTAGGACAATGATTAGTTCGATTGTAGCGAGTGATGGGATGTTATACATAAACGACGAGGGAAGCAATAGTGGTGATTTAGGGCACAACGGAACGTTGAAATGATGGTGATGATTGGTAGCAAAATGCCATGCATGATGGCGATGATTAATGGTGGCAACGGCGTTAACGAAACAAGGGGTTCAAAAACTTAAACGTATATGAGGATTTTGCTTTGATACTTAAACTGATGCAGGACATCATGGTCGATCCTACACGAGGGTAGGGAGATCTTGAATCCACTAGTTTTTTAATGGAACCCACCACTCAAGTCTCGACGAATCCACGCCGGTCTGATAAAACTCAAACAAAGGCTTCTCTACTAAAATTTCATTAGTCAATTTCCATCTCTGAAAAGAAAGAAAGATCACATTAGTATATAAAGACTTCTTCTAAATTTCTTAACTCACCAAATAAGCTTGCAAGTAATTAAATTCTTACCAAAACAACAAACAAGAATAAAATCTAGCTAATCTTGTGAGGTCCACTTGATTATGCTCATCTTCTTTTGATCGTTTGGGACCATCATAATGTTCCTGTGTACCCTAGGAGCCCAAAGGCAATGCATCACGAACAAGTTGTTGTTTTGCCACGTAAGAAACTTTCAATAATGCACATGCAATCATTAGTGATTGTTATTGTGGCCACAGTAACAGTTGGACGCTCTTAGAGAAAAATCACGGGGTGTGTGAAATTGTCTTCCGTGAACATAACTACTAGCACACTTATTTTTCGTTCTTTTCTTTTTTCTCTTTTCATTAACTTTGTGTGGACCTTGCAGGAATGTTCGATAAACCTAAAGGGATAGTTTTCGAAATTTCTCTGGTATTTACCAGTTGAAATTGTATGTAGCTTGATCCTGGCTTTGCCTATACTTTTTATTCTAATTTACTTTTCATCCTACAGGACAACCAGGTGGCTAATTCCAAATGTAGGTTTTGTGGCTTGTATTTCAAGCGCAACCCAAAAAAGAATATAAGAAAGGAAAACACGGTTAAGAGTTGTAATGGAAGTATAGACACGTACAAGTACGTTCACAAGTGGAAAAGAATATTGACCACCGAAGATTCAAAATCATAGTAGAATCTTATTGACTTATGCATAGGAGACATCTCCGTACTATTATGATAATTTAAAATGTAAATAGAACCGTTGATGAGATAATTTTATAAAAAATAAGTAGGGACCGTTTTGTCGGCTACAACCAACCCCCTCTTTGGTTGAGCCACGTTACAATGAAAGAACATGTCTAAATCACGGTTGGACACTACTTAGAAAAATTCATAATTATTGATCAACATCAATAATAGAAATATCCAGGGAGAGTCCAATTCCATCCAGAATTAGACTCTCTCTGATTTGGCACACTGAGAATGGAGACTTTCCCATGTTTGACTAAACCGATGAATAGGAAGTCTTCGAACTCAAATCCTACTCTATCTAGAGTTAGACTCCTCCTGACATAGCACGGTAAGAATAGAAATTTTCTTTGGTATAGTAGATTTGAGGGATAGAAAGCCTTCCCCCTTGACACGTGGCATCGAATAAGGTTGGTGGTCAGTTGGATAGCCAACCTCGGGGTCTTATCACTGGTCTAGTTTTATCCCATGTCTTGTTTTTGTATGAAAGAACTCTAATACATATATTAATTGCAGTGTCTTTATAAATTATGGTTAGACATGAGCTTGATGGGAACTATGGGGAAAATTTTCACTTTAATAAACTCAAGGTCGACTCTGACGAGAAGACTTGGAGTCATGTTACCTCTGCTCATTGAACACCGATACATAGTCACAAAAATCTCCGATTTTTTAATTCACAAATCAATTGCCGATTAATTGACTAAGACCCATTTTTTCATCTTTTGATTTCGATTTTGTCGATTTTTGAATTTTGAACGTATTATTATGGAATTATAGATGTGCTTTTCATCATATAAATGTGTTTTGTTAAAAACAACATTTCTAACTTCAAATATGCCATGATATATTTTTAATAATTTTGTCGATTTTTACCAAATTTATCCAAATTTTCCTGACTTGAACCCTTGCCGATTTGTTGCCGAATCCCGACTTTGTGTGAAAACACTCCAATGCTCAAGTAGATTATGGAATTGCAAGTGAATTACTAAATATCTGATGAGATGAGATACGTTGATCATACCTTTATTCATTCCCTTAATATATAGATTCAGAGGGAAGTCCTACTTCGAGAAGGATTATAACTTAATGGAAGCTTTAAATTCCACGAATCTACTGAAGCAAGGAAAAAAAATTTCCTTATCGTACTATGTCAAGAGTCTTAACTCTGGATGAAATAGGATTTGAGTTTGCAGACTTTCTATTCCCCAGTTTAGGCAAACAAGAGATAATCTCAATTCTCAGTGTGCCAAATTAGAGCTTGGACTCTTTCTATTCCTAATGTTGATCAATAATTAGGAAGTCTTTTCAGTAGTGTCCAGCTGCGATTTAGACTTGTCGTTTCATTATAACGTGGCACAACCAAAGAGGGGGTTGGTCGACAGTTCACTTTACATTTTAAATTATCATATTAGTGTGGTGACGTCTCATGTGCATAAGTCAACAAGATCCTACACTTTTGATCGCTTCTCCACCTTCTGAGATTTCTCACATTCAACCTGCCAAAATGACGTAAAAGTTTAGGGGTGACATTCCCCACATAGATAAATTAGAAGACCGCCTAATACTTCTTGTTAATAAGATCATTAATTATTGATCAGGATCTTGAATCTTCGATGGTCGATATTCTTCTTCGCTTGTAAATGTACTTCAACAAGTCTATATTTCCATTACAACTCTGAACCGTGTTCACTTTTCCAATATTCTTTTTTGGGTTACGCTTGTAATACACAAAACCTACATTTGGAATTAGCCACCTGATTTTCCTACAAGATGAATTAAATTAAAAAGTACAAATAAAGCCAGGATCAAGCTACATGGAGTACAATTTCAACTGGTACAAAGAAGAGTGCTAGAGAAATTTCAGAAACTATCCCTTCTATTTTATCAAACATCTTGCAAGATCCACAGATAGTTAATAAAAAACAAATACTAGTAGTTACGTTCACAAAAGACTAATTTCACATACACCCCTTAATTTCTCAATGGAGCCACAATAGCAGTCTTCTCTTCACCACATGATCCTCAATGATTGCCTTGGACAAGAAGAAATGAGAGTTCAACTCCTCTACTGACTAGACGTAGGACAAGGGAAACATGCAAAAAACACTCTGATGCTCAAGTAAGAGGGAGGGAAGAAGTGAATTGAAAGTATTAAGTGATGGGCTCTGATAAACTGAGATTAGATGATCATACCTTTGTTGATGACTTGTATTTATAACTTCTGGGGGAAGTCCGATCTTAGAAAGAGTAAGACTTCAATTGAGACATTCTATTCCTAGGATTAGAATCCAGGAAAGTCTCCATTTTTGTTGTCCAGAGTTAGAAGGTTTCTATCTATGGAAGGAATCAATTTTGAGTTAAGAGACTTTCTATTCTCGTCCTTGGTCAATTAAGAAAGCCTCCTTCAATATACCATCTGAAGGGAGTCCAACTTCGGAGGAGTTGGGCTCTCTTTAGGCCTCTTCTGTTAATTGGCCTTAGCCAATTCTTAGAAGGTTTCCCTTTGCATAGACGCCCTATTGTGCTAACTCATCGAGATTCCAGCCACGTTGGCTAGGATGAAATCTTGTTGGAATTTTTAAAACAGGAATTAAAATGTTCTATTAATTAGGTCCCTTTGTGTTAAGTAGGACCCAAGTGGGATGGCACATAATTACTAGTGGGTGGCCCGTGCCCACGGTCTAGTAAATGGCCGTGCCCACAGCACTCCGCGAAAAAAGTGTTTGCAAAAATTGGGTGGCTCCGACACTGAAACGGTATAACAGACGGGTGGCGTTATTGTTTTTCCGTTATAACAGATTGTAACGCACAGGGGCAAAAATGAAAAATAACGGAAATAACGACACTAAAATTCAAAATTTTTGAAAATTTGTAACAGAAAATAACTGAAAAATAACGGATGTTATTTAACAAAAAAAAATTTTAAAAATAACGGTCAAAATTATTGCTATAGTGGAAAAATAACAGCCGTTAAGCATTAAATGGTACATAACGTAATGGGGGAGGTCCGAATCCGTGCTACAGTATCATCCCAATGTCACCATCTGCCATGCTTTTGGGCCCATTGACACCCTTTATTGGTGGCACATATTTGGTGGACGTATACCAAATCCTTGCCTATTAGCATGGTTTAAAATTTCGGAATGTTTCGTTTCATAAGGAAACTGAAACTCGTAATGTTTCGGTTTGTTTTGCCGAGACAATCCAAAAAAATAAAAAATATAATTTAATGATTTTGAAAATCTTTCGGAATGTTTCGGAAATTTTGTTTTTTCAATGTTTCGTTTCGTTACGGAGTTTGTCTCGTTTTTTCACTTGACTGAGACATTCCTCCGAAACGAAATTTTAAACCTTGCCTATTAGTGAAGTTCAAGATTTCCGCAAAAATCATAGCCTGAGATGAATAAATGAGGGGGATTGAGTGGCTGAAATCTAACCGTCCACATTAGATGGACGGATTTGATCTCAACCACTCTTATCTTATGAAGCCGGATAAGATAACAGATAAAACAACTTCCCTGTTTTGTTATGTAGATGATCAGGGAGGGGTATATGGTTTGGCCAGCACACGTGCGAGTGGCTGAGATCCGCCTTCCATTTGGGGAATAAGATCGTAGCCATTCTTTGTTGAAACCACATACGATAAGATAATTTCCTTGTTTCGTTATAAAGACTAGTGGATGCCCCGTGCCATCGACAAAGAATTTGCCAAAATCAGGTGAGTGGCTGAGATCCACTGTCCATTTGGGGGAGGATTAGATCTCAACCCTTCTTTGTTGATGCCTATAAGTGGGGAGACAACCACTGTGTTTTGTTATATAGAATAGTAAATGGCCCGTGCCCACGGCACTCCCCAAAAAACGCATTTGCAAAAATTGGGTGCCTTCGGCACTCAAACGGTATAACAGATTGGGGGCATTACCATTATAACAGATAGTAACGCACGTGGGCAAAAAACGGAAAGGAACGGTGCTAAAATTTTGATTTTCAAATATTCACTAAAATTTATAACAAAAATAACATATGGTTTTTAACAAATTTTTTCAAAA
Source organism: Euptelea pleiosperma (assembly GCA_035048495.1). Taxonomy (NCBI): domain Eukaryota; kingdom Viridiplantae; phylum Streptophyta; class Magnoliopsida; order Ranunculales; family Eupteleaceae; genus Euptelea; species Euptelea pleiosperma. The sequence goes on along the minus strand of CM068544.1, from coordinate 40,523,915 downwards.
AAATACGATCGTTATAATGGAAAATAACGGCCGTTGTTTTCTAAGCGTTAAAACGGTACATAATGTAATGAGGGAGGTCCAAACCCGTTATAACAGCCGCTATTCCTAGCGTACACCAAATCGCTTTACTTTTGGGCCCATGAACCCTATTTATGTTCGGCACATATTTGGTGGACGTACACCAAATCCAAGTCTGTATAGTGAAATTTCAAATTTCCCCGAAAATCATAGCATGAGGCAAATAAATGAGTAGGAGTGAGTGGTTGAGATCCGACCGTCCAACATTAGATGGATGGATTTGATCTCAACCACTCTTTATCTTATGAAGCCGGATAAGATGAGGGATAAGACAACTTCCCTATTTTGTTATATAGATAGTGGGTGGCTCTTGCCCACGGCACTATCTGACAAAGCGTTGGCCAAAATTGGGTGTGAGTGGCTAAGATCCACCGTCCATTTAGAGGATAAGATCTCAGCCACTCTTTGTTGAAACCGGATAAGATAAGAGATAAGACAATTATCCCGTTGGACCAAATCCATCCATCTAATGTTGGACGGTCGGATCTCAACCACTCACTCCCACTCATTTATTCGCCTCATGCTATGATTTTCGGAGAAATCTGAAACTTCACTATACAGAATTGGATTTGGTGTACGTCCACTAAATATCTGCCGAACATAAATAGGGTTCATGGGCCGAAAAGTAAAGAGATTTGGTGTACGCTATGAATAGCGGCTGTTATTACGGGTTTGGACCTCCCTCATTACGTTATGTACGGTTTTAACGCTCAGAAAATAATGTCCGTTATTTTTCCATTATAACGAACATAACAACCGTTATTTTTTGAAAAAAATATGTTAAAAAGCATCTGTTATTTGGCATGAGCCATTTACTGTTCTATTTTTTGTTATTTCTGTAATTGTCCTATGTGGTACAATCCGTTATAACAGACGTTATAATGGAAAGAACGATAACGCCCCAATCCGTTATACCGTTTGAGTGCCGAAGGCACGCAATTTTTGCAAGCGCTTTTGTCAGAGTGCCGTGGGCATGGGCCACCCACTCAGTGTATCTCAGCCATTTTATGTACCGTTTTAACAAAACAGGATACTTGTCTTATCTATCTTATCTTATCCGGTTTCAACAAAGAGTGCCTGAGATCTTATCCTCCAAATGGATGGTGGATCTCTGCCACTCACACCCAATTTTGGCTAGAGCTTTGTCAGATAGTGTCGTGGGCACGAGCCACCCACAATCTATATAACAAAATAGGGAAGTTGTCTTATCCCTTATCTTATCCGACTTCATAAGATAAAGAGTGGTTGAGATAAAATCCATCCATCTAATGTTGGACGGTCGGATCTCAACTACTCACTCCCACTCATTTATTCGCCTCATGTTATGATTTTCGGGGAAATCTGAAATTTCACTATACAGACTTGGATTTGGTGTACGTCCACCAAATATGTGCCGAACATAAATAGGGTTCATGGGCCCAAAAGTAAAGAGATTTTGTGTGCGCTATGAATAGCGGCTATTATAACGGGTTTGGACCTCCCTCATTACGTTATGTACCGTTTTAACCCTCAGAAAATAACGGCCATAACGAAAATAACGATCGTTATTTTTTGAAAAAAATTTGTTAAAAAGCTTATGTTATTGCTATTATTTTTCAGTTATTTTCTGTAATAAATTTTAGTGAATATTTGAAAATCAAAATTTTTATTTTAGCATTATTATTTTCCGTTTTTTGGCCATGTGCGTTACAATTTGTTATAACGGAAATAATGGTAACGCCCCCAACCTGTTATACCGTTTGAGTGCCGAAGGCACCTAATTTTTGCAAATGCGTTTTTTGGGGAGTGCGGTGGGCACGGGCCATTTACTATTCTATATAACAAAACACGATGGTTGCATGTCTCCACACTTATACCTCCTCTTATAGGCATCAACAAAGAAGGGTCGAGATCTAATCCTCCCCCAAATGGACGATGGATCTCAGACACTCACTTGATTTTGGCAAATTCTTTGTCGAGTGCCGATGGCACGAGGCACCCATTTACTATGCTATATAACAAAACGCAGTGGTTGTCTCCCCACTTATACCTTCTCTTATAGGCATCAACAAAGAAGGGCCGAGATCTAATCCTCCCCCAAATGGACAGTGGATCTCAGCCACTCACCTGATTTTGGCAAATTCTTTGTCGAGGAGTACCGATGGCACGAGGCACCCACTAGTCTATATAACAAAACATGGAAGTTGTCTTATCTCTTATCTTATCCGGTTTCAATAAAGAGTGGCTGAAATCTTATCCTCCAAATGGATGGTGGATCTCTGCCACTCACACCCGATTTTGGCAAACGCTTTGTCAGAGAGTGCCATGGGCACAGGCCACCCACTAGACCGTGGATGGCACATAATTACTAGTGGGTGGCCCGTGCCCACGCGTTAAAATGTCCTGTTAATTATGTGCTATCCCACACGCTATCCCACACGCGTGCTCTTTAATGTGTATAGTGATAAGTGTATGACTGAGATTAAGTGGTTATATATGGTATCCACATTGCCCTCTCTTGATACGAGTTTAAGCACACTAACCGACGTATCAAGAATCATGATTGCTAAACACCTCGATAAGGTGAAGTACGGATGCACATTATTGAAATAGTGCGACGTTTGAAATGATAACGGTTGATTTCATTATCCATTCAGGCGACGCTAGGACGGCCGAGGTGTTTATATAATAAGGGGGCATGCGAATTTTTGGAGGTCATTCCAAATTGAAAGACATTTAAAAAAGAGTTTGTCCTATCAAAGGCGTGTTTCTCCTCATTTCTCTCTTTTACATTTGTTCTCTCTGCAAAAATAGTTTTAGTTGGGATGACCATAGATTCTAGTCAAGAGTTGTTGGATCCAAAAGAGTTCCTCTGCGGCCCTATACGAAGGATAAGGGAACTAGAGACGGTTCCCCGCTAGAGAAAGAATGATAAGAGAACAGAAGAAGAGTGAGAGCTCGAAGTCCCTATTGAAGATTTGGATTATTGGATTTGGTTGGTGGCTGTCCCTGACCGGGTTCAAGTGAGGCTAGGTTGGTATCTCAAAGAATCATGTGCCCAAGGTTCTATCAACATGACCCTTGGTCAATTTGGATCGAGATGTTGGTTCTCGTTCCCTTGTCTGGTGAGGGATGTTATGTGGTCCTTCCAAAGAGCTCCAAGGCAACTAAACAAAAATTTTTATTGGATTGTGTATGGCATAGTAGGAAAAAACAAGTATAACCTCGACATTGGTGTCCATGAAATACGGTACTCTTACCATCTAAAGCATAATCCAGACATTGAGGCTACCTTTTATTTTTACAAGCAAAACTACTTGCAGAGTTTCGTCGAGGAGATTACTACTTCTGATAAGATGTGGTCAAAATGCCCATTGGTCATTTCTAGCAAGTTCAAGTTTAGTGATGAACCAAAAGAGGAGAGAGGGCATGACCTTTAGAAGAATTCATGTTATGAAGATATTACCAATGCAGGCATTTATGACGTAAATATATTGCATGCTATTAAGGAATGGCATCTTTGTATTGCAGGAAGAGTTGCATGGCTTGGATGATCATGACACCTACCGTGAAAAATTCAAGGTCTGCGAAATAGATAGGCATGTTGAAAATCTGCTCGGGTGCCCGAAGAAGATAGCATGCGTAACTGTTGTTGCGCCTGCTTATATTAGGTAGTATGGGGATACATATGTGCCTGTTGCGCAGCCAATACCAGTGTCTAGTAGTATTGATATTTCTTCACTTCTTGTTGCATCCATTGTTGGTGTGGAGTTGCTGGTTGATCTGTCGAAGTATGATCTGAACGCCCCTCTAGTTGCTCGGACCCCAAAGTGGCGTCGTATGAGGAAGAAGCAACATGATGAGGGTGGTCCTTTTCGTGCTCTTGAGCTAAAGGATACTAGTCATGGCAAGGCAGAGGTTATCGTTATGGAGAAGCTTTCTGCCGAGGTGATCGACCATGTTTCCAAGCGGCCAACCTATTTTAGGAAGGATAGTAATGCGGCTAAGGTGACTAAGACCGGGCAATTAGCGGAGAAACTGGGCACTAAGTAGGGGATGCTTGTTGATGACATTCCGGCGGTGACCGAGTCACAAGCAGAGGAAATAAAGGAGCCACTAAGAAGAGCATTTTCTCGATCGAGCCTGACGCGCACCCTTGACGTTTGAAAGATGGGAGCTGAGCTTTGTCAGGCTAAACAGCTCCTGATTTAGGCTTGTGGATGCGGCTCTGTCTGATCCTCAAATGACAATAGCCATAGTGGGTGAGGCAAGACTTGATGCCGACATCGTAGTGTCAACGTATCGCCTAATTTGTTTGCGAATCATTACAGAGATTTGTGCTTAGTAAGTGTTTAGTCATTAATTTTTTTGTTTATTTTTTAATATCATAATATATTTGCTTTGATGATGCAGTTGTTGAACACCTCGTACGATATGTAAGGGGAATTGCAGAGCATCGAGAACCAATTGGGCAAGCACCATGCTGAGAAGTAACAGCTTACATGTACTCTCTCTTAAGTTTACAAAGCTTGGGAGAGTCCCAAGCTGAGGTCGTGAGCTAGAGACGGCGAGTTGCTGGGCTAAAGGAAAAGCTCCAATCAATGAGGTCAAGCTCTTGAACTCTTTGGCCGAGAAGGAGGAGGTCCATATGAAAGAGTTAGCCAAGTCCAGTCAGGGCTTCGAAAAAGAAATGGGCGTGGTAAGGTTGGTTCACCAAAAAGAGGTGGCAAAGATGGAAAGCTATCAAGGAAATGTCCCTGCAGCAGAGGAAAGCTCACCTTCAAGTTCGACTTGAGGATAACTACCAGTAGGCATATGATGTTGGTTACACCAAGATTAAGGAGGTTATCGCCGAGGAAGGAGAGGACGAGAATCACACATGACCTCGTAGGGATTGGTAGCTGAGAGGTCATAAGTTTGTAATCTTAGACGGATATTTGATGTAACTACTCTCCCCTCATTAAAGAAAGTAAAGACTTTTTGGAAACTGTATATCTTTCTAGGATTGTGTAATCTTTCTTGGTACCCATGTATTCCATTCCTAGTAAAAGAAGTTTTGTAAATAGCGAGTTGTACATAGAATATCGACTGGCAGGTACGTTTCCTTCATACGCTCAACCAACCTGAACCGGGTAAGGCTAATAAATGTTTATGCCTTGTGCCTATTCTTTTGGTCAGACTCGTTATGTTAGCAATAAAAGCTAGCATTTATAGATTTAAATTGTTTAGATTCCACAAATAGTTAACTGTATTTATGAAAATCCTAAGCTATAGGCCTCAAAGTTTTTCTGGAATTCACGCATGTTCGTAATGTGGGAAGTAAAACTATGTGGTAAAGAAGGTTTTGACGACTTAGATGAAGGGTGAGGGAAGGGTCTCGTTACCTTAGTCAAGCAACAACATGTCACTATTGACAACCTCACATTGCTTGGTGGACCTAAGTTTACGAAGCACGCCGAGTGTGACTAGTTTTTGTCAAAGTCCAAGGTAGATGTCACCTTGCGGAAGAGATGGAGTCGCTTCTACTAATGAAGGAGGCTCGTCATCAATGACATCCTCATTGGGGTTGGGGGACCTACATTTTTTATGCAACTCAACTCTAGGCCCCCTCTCTTAGTTTATTTTCTTTTGAGTTAAATGTACGTTTCCGATCCATCTCAACTCTACCCCCACCCCCACCCCCCCCCCCCCAGCCTATATCAAAGACTTGGGAGGCATTTTCTAACGCAAATGCCTCACTCTTCATCTAAGTGCATCTTTGTTGAGTTTGGAAGCAGATATGGAATGTGACCCTATCCATGAAGGATAGTAATTCATGTCTAACAGTACCTTCCACTGGCTAATTGATTTTGGGAATAGGGAAGCTATCCTTTGGGCAAGCCTTATTCAAGTTGGTTAAGTTAATAATAATTTGATTTTGCCATTCTTATTCGGCACATCTACAATGTTGGCTACCCACTCGGGATACTTGATCTCTTTGATGAATCATACGTCCAATAGCTTTAGACCTCACCTCGATAGCCTATTGCCTTTCTGAAGTTATCTTCTAGGTTTTTGTCGTATAGGCGGGTAGCAAGGATATGCTCTCAACTTGTGACATGAAACATTGGGACAAATGCCTGACATGTCTTCGAATGACCATACAAATACGTCAAACTTCTAGTGTAGGAAGGCAACAAGCTCTGATTTCTTGGCTTCAGACGGACTCGATCCCACATACTTTATCTAAGAGTGATCGTCTCTTCCTATGTTTACTGGCAGGATCTGCTTTATCGAGGGAGACTGTCCTCGACCCCCTTGATATGCCTCTTGGGGACAAGGACTTATCTGTGATTACTATTGGTCGACAATCATGTCTTCCAGGAATCCCAGACCAGGATTTGTAAAGAAACTGCTATGATTGGTGTGATATTATGAGAAGAATTGAAGATGAGAGAGATTATGGTTTGAGAGAGATCGATGGAGAAGAGAGGTACGAACCTATGTACTTCAGCCTCCACGTTATATATATATATATATATATATATAAATACCCACACTTAAGTGTGGGCCACAAACATAAAGCCCACAAATATAAAGAAAAAGAACTCTAACACCTCTAACAATAAGGATGTCTACTTGGGAGACTCTCTTCTTTAGGAACGCCACGAATGGCGGAAGCATAACATCTTTTGGAAGAGGTCTAGTCCCCTCTGATCTGCATGACACCTTGGTCTATGGGGAACCAGATGAGCTAATGGAACGGAGACGGTAACACTTTCATGCTAATGATCCAAAATCTCCCAAGTATGACATTGTAGGGAAGAGCACTAACTACCATAAAGCGAGTGAGTTTGGTCACATGGCTTGCTGCAATGAGGAAGGTGATTTCGCCCAAGACTGTCGTCGGCTTACTCTCTGTAGTCAAGGCGCACCTAAGGCACCTTGAAATGGTCAAGGGGAGGCGCCTTTAGTAAGGCACACGCCTTAAGATCAAGGCGCGCACCTCACTAAAATAATTATTTTTTTTTTAAATATTAAAAATAATATATTAAAAATAAAAAAATCCTTATTCCTAATATGACCCCCAAATCCGTTAACTAATTTTCTTTATTTTTTGAATTTTTTTTACTTGGGGGTGTTTCGGTGATTCAACATTTCAACTTGTGAAAGAAAAAAATTGATGATGGTGTACATCATAAAAGTTGATGACTGACCAACAGTGTGAGCCACGTGGCATACTATTAGAGGCTATTGACCGTATGCATGTTTGGCCTATCTCTAGATGGGCTTACAGGACAAAAATGGGTATGATTAGTGATTCCTAACCTTTGAATCTGAGTACCCCAATAAATGCTAGAAATCCACAGTTGAAATAATCCATGAAAAAGACTAATACAACAAACATAATTTACTAATCAAGACGAATTTTGGTATGTAGGTCCAACTAGGGATGGGCAAATTTTATGGCTTTTTGATTATTTGTTTTGTATTTAGATAATGACAATGTTAACTAGAACCTATGATACTCGAATAACTGTACCCCTCAGCGTACCAGTGCTGACACGGATACATATATGGGACACAGTACCGACATGTATTCCGAACATATCCATCATATATGCTGATATTTCTTAAAAAAACAAAATTTAAGTAATAAATGAATGCACTAGATGCGTCATTTTCTGGTAAATTTTTGAAAAAGAATAGAAAAATGTCAAGCTCTTTATATTATATTTATATGGCCTAATGATTACTTGTTTTGTTATTTTATGATGTTATTTTTCTTATTTTTTATTATAATTTTTAATATTGCGCCTCGCTTCAGTCAGGCACGCGCCTCGCCTTGCGCCTTGCGCCTCAGGCTCCTAGGGTCCTAGCGCCTTAAGTGCGCCTTGCGCCCTTAACTACCTTGGGCTTACTACTAAAGCCAATTGGCGAGGATTGAGTTAGAGTAAGATCGACTTCCCCGAGTTCCATTTTATTGAAGGGCGAACTGAACAGCATGTTGGTCGAGCTTCCTGAATCGATTAGAATACGCTAAACGTCCCATGATCCGATTCGGAGGGTAATCACCGAAGTTTAAAAAAGCGCATGAGGCGCACGCCTCGAGGTCCTGAACTGAGGCTTAAGCCTCAGTTGTAAGAGGCGTATGCCTCAAGGCTCAACTGAGGCTTAAGCCTCAGTTTTAACGGTAATGGGTAAAATCGAAACCCATATATATATTATTATTTTTTCCTTTTTTTTATTCTTTTCCCCATAATACCCCCTCTAATCCTATTATATGACAAAAACGACCTAAATGGTCCATATTTGAGTATCTAAAACTCGTTAGTTGGGGAGAAATCTAGTTTTTCCTATTTTAGAAAAATCCTCCTAGAGAGCTCAAATCTTGTCCGAATCACAATCCGTCACTTCCTACGGTTTTCTTGTGAGCAATCTCACCAAACTCGAGCAAGAAAGCAAAGCTTTGAAGAATTTTTAAGGTATGTGACCATATTTCGGGTTTTTACCTTATTTTTCATAAATACATGTAAAATTTCATTATTTTTCCTTCTTTAATGGTTTTTTTTTTGTTGTTTTTTTAATAATATGATTGAAGATGGTGAGAGGGGTTTCTAAGAAGCATGGGAGTAGTGGTGGTAGTAGAAAAGATCCGGCATGGAACTTTTACTACTTGCTCTACTCTCTTTCTTAACTCTATCTAGTTAGTTACCTATGTTGTTACTACCGTTAGTATTGACTATTGAGATTTGGTAATTTAGTGAAATTGGCATATCAAATGTGATTTATGCTTTTAAGATTTGATTTAGCATTCAGGCATTCCCGACAGCATCACTCCTAAAGCAAAAGTTATAGCCTTACTTTTACGCTTATTTAAGTTATTTTTTTCACATGATATGTTGTTTATCATTTTTCTAGATTAATTATATTTTTTTTAGAATTTTTTAAGCACTTTTTTTAAAAGAACTGAGGCTTAAATGAGGCTTACGCCTCGGTACCGCCTCGAGGCTATGCCTTGCCTTTTTTAGAGAAAATGCCTCAGTTCCCGAACTAGCCTTTTTAAACTTTAGTAATCACTAAGGCGTCATCATGGGGGATTTAGATGCCTCTGGATCCTTGTCGGAGAAGGTGATGAGGTGGTATGCGGATTCTTCATCAGAGTCATGGCTAGATGTTCCCGTCGGTTGAGGGGGCACTTGGTAGACCCGTTGTAGATGTTGTCTTCTAGACTTTATTGTGAAGTTATCGTTTTTCCTCTTTCTTCGATATTTCTAGAAGCTGGCCATAAATGACCATAATAATGTGTGCTCTAGGGACCTCTCTTCGTTCTTTCTTGATGGGGCAAAAGGTTGGGCCGGTCTTTCATTCCGAACTGGATCTGGGTTCCTCAGGTTGCCTACGAACTACCTAAGGTGGCCATTCTCGATCAAATCTTGGACGTGGAACTGAAGGCCTCTACATGGTGTCATGCTTGCGGTCATTATGATAAGCGCAAAACTTACTTTTGTCACAAAAATGCTCATTCCTAGGCCGCATTGGTGTTGGCCGTTGGAAATACGGCTCGCTTTTGTTGTAATTGAGGATTCGGTGCATCCTCACATTCAGGGTAGTGAAGTACCGAGGTCTATTCAAAGGCCTGTCTCTATCCATGTTGGGCCAAAGGGGATCTTTTGCCGAAGTTCCTCCTCTAGATCTGTCTAGGGAGTTTCCCATTTCCTTCTAGAATTTGTTGAGGTTTTGGGGTTTTGCTTATTGTGTCGTCATCAAGCTTCGCATACTTCTTTGCCTTATGTATCAAGTCTTCAACACTCTCAAGTCAAGATTTCGTTAGGGACTCATGAAGCTTGGAGTTCAGTGGCAAGGCCTTTCGAAAGGTCATAACTGCTGACATGTCGTCGCAATTCTTGAGCCACAACCTTTCGGCTTTCAATCTTCTCAAAAAATCCCATATGGATTCTCCTTCTGCCTTCTTCAGGTTCATAAGGGCATCCACATATTTCTTTTGCTTCTTGTTCCAGTAGTAGTGGTCGATGAAGAGCTTGCCAAGGTCTAGGAAGCTACTGACAGACCTCGATGGGAGTTGATGGAACCATAAAAGGGCTTCCCCTTGAAGACTGGGGAGGAAAAATTTGCGCATAAGGTAGTCGCCGTTCTCCCAAAGTGCCATCACTTTTCGATAGTAGAGGACATGCTCAATGGGATCGTTATTTCCATTGTAAGAGAACTGAGGTAGCGTGAACTTTTTCGGAGCTTCAGTATTTTGAATACTATCAATGAATGGAGAATCTCACGAAGCGCGAGTGGCTATGAGTGTCATCGTCAACAAGTGTCAATACGATCTTGGCCATCTCTTCTTTATGCTTCCTCATGATGTCAGTTATTTCTTTGTGGGTTGGACCATGAAGATTAGTCGTAGAATCGACTATAGTATGCGCGGATGGGATTAGGGAGCATCCTCCTTTTGTTCGGCATGAGAATTTTGAGGTTGTTGCGTCCTTGCTCTGGGTCGTCTATTGTGCTCGGAGTTGGCGACGTCATCAATGTTTTGACCCTCGAAAGGCCCTTCTAGGACAGTTCTCTTCTCGAGGAGGTGTCAGAGGGAATTGTTTGTTGTAATTGTGTGATTTAGTGTCCCACCTCTTATAAGGGCAAAATTGTATTTTCTGTCCCTTTATTTTTTGTATTGCCAAAGGGTATATATACAGCGATTCGTACTACCAAAAAGTGTCGCTAACCGGCAGGCAATAGAGTCAGCTGATAGGCGGGGGTGTTCAAAGTGTAGTGTGGGTTAAGTAATTAACTCACACCTCTTTTCCTCCTCTCACCTCTTCTCTCTTCTTCCTCTCTTTAACCCCAGGATTATGCACTCCCACCTATTAGTAAAGCCCAAGGGATTGCAGGTTTGGCAGCAAAGTGGATCAGGAAGATTGCTGGCCATGATGCACCATCCAACCTGTCAAGGAGACACTACCTCCACTATCACATCAGCAATAAAATTTCCTTGTTTTCAAATAAGTACAAATTTATTGAAGAAAATAAAAATGCCAAGGAGGGCAAGATGTCCTCCTTTAGGTCAAATAACATGCCTAGAAGACAAAGAAACACAACTCAAGAGTACCTAATCTCCTCTATACATCATAGACTCCCATCTAAAAAAAAATCCTCAAAAAACAAGCCTTTGCACTCCACAAACAGCCTGGACCACTGAAACGTCAAGGCTTTAATCTTACCTTGTGCACGTCCTCCTCTTTGTGTATCTTCATCACTTACCCTTATCCTAGCCACCATTACGTTATTTCCTTCCATAATCTTCTTGAATCATTTTCTTTCAGTTTTTGTGGGTAAGCTGGGAGTGAACCCATGACCTCAATTTTGAATTTTGCAACACAGTGAACCATGAACACTAGACAAAGACCAAATCCTCCCCTAATTATATGGAACTTTGAATAGTTAAATTCTCAAAACTAATACAGGGGTTTGTATTTGACATGCATTTCATTAAAACACCCAGTCCTTGCAAAAATGAAATTTGTACAACCTAAGAAACATATCAATAGTAATGGATGCGCGGCCAGTAGAAACAAAACCTAGCAGGAGAATTAAAGCATTCCAATCAACAGTGTGTACCTAGAAGAATTCATATTTACAATGGGCAAGCATCGGAAGAAAGCAATCAATTTAAACCCACATGATATCCTAGAAATTCCCTTTTGGAGATAACACAAACCTGATTGGACTCAGACTCTAATCCTTCCAATAAACAGTTATTAGAATGAAAGATAAATATAAGAGCCAATGAAAAAAAATCTGCACACCAGAAGCTTACCTGCAAAAACCACGCAAACCCCATATGAGATCAAATCCAACCCATCTAAAGATTCTACAAGAAAGAGGGAGACCTTCAACTATCTAAAATTCGCACCAAAGAAATCAAGAAAATCCCTAAAAATTAACAAAATTGCAAAAATCTCCTGAAACCCGATTTAAATAAAACAAAAATGGTTTAAAAAACTGAAATCATATAAAAACAAAAAGAACCCAACAGGGGGGTTTTCGAGAAAAAGAGAAATTTTGCAACCCCAATAATGAGAAACAAAGAAAAAATTACCCCATTAACAGAAAAACAAAAATCCAAAAGTCTGATTAAAAGAAGAAGAAAAACGGAGATTTCAACTTTTTCAAGTACCTCTTGAAGAACCCACCAGAGCTCTCGCTCTCGCTCTCTTAGGAGAATCCGCCCTAAGATTCCGACAGAAGAATCTCAAGAGTAAGCTAATCTCACACAGATATCTTCCTCATAACACTTCTTCCCCCAAAATCAAAGAAATTCTGGGGAAGAAAAAAGTGCAAATTTAAGGGAGTTCAAAAAATCATGACTTTCTTCTTGGGGACAAACAAATTGCAGGCGGGATTAAACACAAGCGTGCACTTGTCCTTGGGAGAGTCCTTTATTCTTGTAATATGACATAAATACCCTCAACTTTCTACTAAATGATAAAAGTATTTTGGGAAGCGCATTGAAATGCGTATGTATGAAAAAAATTTGATCAATGGATATCTAGATGAAGTCGATGAGCGGGAGTGGCCCTACGTAGCATTTTTTTTTTGGGCCCACAGACCACATGGATGTTTAGCTCACTCCGTACACCAAAAATCATCCTGATTAGTTATCTCTAGACATTAGATTTTAGCACTTTTTAGTGAATGATTCTAGCCGTTGATTTCAAGCATGTTTTTCGAGCCAAATAGGTCGAGCCCACAAGGTAGGCTCCCTCTACCTTATCCTCGTGTATTGTTCGGTGGCCTTGGGTTGTGAGAATTTCAGCCCCTGACATCCGATCTTACAGTCTTCCAGCCTCAAGTGTGCTGACTGTGTGGGACAATACCTCTGCCCATTTTGAAAGGATATTATAGTAAACTTCCCTGACCGTCACAATATGAGCCACGTGGCACATTCTTATAGGATTCTGACCGTATGGATGTTTGGCCAATCCCTACATGGACCCACAAACCAAAAATCAGCCCGATTTATGAGTTCTAGGCGTTGGGTTGGAATTATTTTCATGGGTTGATTTTAACCGTGGGAATTTGAGCATTATTGACCATTATTTGGGGTACAAATCATCTGCGGGTTTGAAATCACTAATCAAGCTAATTTTTTATTTGTAGGTCCACCTAGGGATTGGCCAAACATCCATACAGTCAGCATCCTGTATGAGTGTGCCACATGGCTCATATTGCGCCCTTTCATCGGCCTCTATGACAGGGCCCTGTCATCAAAGTTTTACTCACGACATATGAATTTTCTAATTTTTGAAAGGATATTATAATAAACCATCCCTGACCGTCACAATATGAGCCACGTGGTGCACTCTTACAGGACACTGACGGTATGGATGTTTGGCCAATCCCTAAGTGGACCTACTATACATACCAAAAATCAGCATGATTAGTGATTTCAAAACCTTTGGATCCTTGTTCAAATTCATTGGTTAAAATCAACCCAAGAAAATGACTCCAATCCAACGCTTAGAAGCCACTAATCAGGTGGTTTTTAGGTTTGTAGGTCACCTACGGATTGGTCAAGCATCCATACAGTGAGTCCTCTAAAAATGTGCCACATGGCTCATATTGCGGGCATTAGTGACTGCAAAATTTTACGGTTTAGAGACTATTTTACTTCTTCTAGAGCAACAATGTTTTTTTATCACTCCCATTTGCTTCATCCATTAAAGCTGGGTGTGGTGACCACAGGAAAGTCTTGTGGAAAATGATTTGTATGTCAAAATGTGTTGATCTAGAAAAATCTTTTCCTTTAAATTTTTTTCATGAAAATACATTTAGAAAAATGCCTTAAATGGCTGTTTGATTGCACTATTATGTGAGAAAATAAGGGAATTTTCGCGTGAAAACAAATTCTCACCTATGTGGAACGGAAATGAATTCCATGCTTGGATAGGAAAATCTTGTGTCCTCGAGACCTTTTTACGATATGGTGGGGGGGAATTGGGCCGAAAACTGGCACATGGAGAGTGGAGGAGGTTGTCCAATAACAAGTCAATCCCTTTCACTTTAATCCTACCAGCTACCACCTCAACTGTCTCGCATGAGAACCCTTCTTCGCAGTAAGCAAAGTCTGTTGTATTTTGTGAAGAGTCGTGCCACCCACGGATAACCCGACAAAAATATGTGTGGTTGAGGCCATTGACCATTTGATTCAAGAGATCTACAGTTCACAAAGCAATAATTATTTTACTGCAAAGCTCAGTACTGAACCGTGGATCTCTTGAATCCAATAATCAATAGGCTCAACAGCAAATATATATTTTTGTCCGATTATCCATGGGTAGCATTTTCCTTTTGTGAAACATAGTGTTTAACATCATATGGGGACCATCAAGCTATGGGGACCACAAAACTATGATCATTGAAAAATGCCCCCTTTATGATCATTGAAAAATGGTGGTTCCTAAGCTGATCCTTGACCCGATGAACGTGGAACTTGGGATGACATGCTACAATGCTAAGGGCCTGTTTGATTGCAGAGAAATTTTTTTCCAAGAAAATGCATCTGGGAAATGATTTGTATGGCTGATTGATTGCATCTGAGAACACATATTTTAATCACGGAAGAAAATAGAGTCATATTTTCAGGTGGAAATGAATTCTCCACCTATGGATGGGAAATGAATTCCGGATTAGTAGGGAAAATTATCCAAATTTAAATGGTTTTGAGGATGTGGAACCAATTAAGGACTTCCATTTGTAAATGGAAGTGGGGTCCACATAACTCTTTCAACATGCATGCAGTAAGGGAATCCAATCCATCAATGCCTCTATATCCGGGCGAACCCACAACCTGACAGACTTGCACGGAGGTGGATCAAAAATGTGAGAAAAAAAATTCCCTTTTCCTTGAGGACTGCAAGTTTGAAGTCCTCCTCTTCAAATTTAGACACGTACACCTTGCTAACTCTACCTTAACCAACTAACCAGAGGTTTAACGTGAGTTGGGTTATGGCACGTAGTTAAAGTGCTGCTACGTGTCGACATATTTGACTCTATTTGTATGAAAATGTATGTGTTAGTAAAACTTCTGTAATACGAGCCATGTGGCACAGTTAGTGAACGCTGACCGTATGTATGGATGTTTGGCGTCCCTCGGTGGACCTGCAAAACCAAAAGTCAGCCTGATTAGTGATTTACAACCTTTGGATCTTTGTACCCAAATAACGCTCAATAATGCTCAAATTCTTACCGTCAAAATCAATCCACGAAATAACTTCAATCGAATCGCACAGAAATCACTACTAATCAGGCTGATTTTTGGTTTACAGGTCCACCGAGGGACTGGCCAAACATCCATATGGTCAGCGTCCACTAAGAGTGTGCCACGTGGATCGTATTGTGCATTGTGACAGAAGCTTTACTCTAGGACACATTGCCAACTAGAACCAATGTTGGCTGCACGCGCGTATATGCATGTAGTAATGTATGGATTCGATTCCATGTCCATAACGTGAAAAGGAACCTGAAACTACCAAGCACCGGACCTATTATTCGACTGGTCCTACACAAAGCACGCTTGCTTGGTCTGTGAGAAGTTGGAACCTTGGAATATAAAACTTTCCAGCTTTTTTGGTCCAATCTTGCATACAAACATGATTCTCATCCTTCCTAATACGATGGAGGATGTCGAAGAAGAGACTGCCTATGCTGCATATCCCTAGCTATCAAGGAAACTTCGGTGCGACAAATGTTTTAATTTCAATTCGTTGGACGTTGCTGCTGCTTGTATTGTGAACGTCCAGACCTGTTGTCTCTCCCCCATCGCACTTTGCTGCTGTGCAACCAGATCTATTCCCTGCCCTGCAAAAGAATGTTCTTAATGTGGATGCAAGATGCTAAATTTGAAGAATGATAATCGATTGACCAACTCATTATGTCTTGGTTTCTCAATTCTATGGAGCCCATTATTGCGCCAAAAAATCTATTTTCTCTGATTCAAACAATGACCAATGGGAATCTGTCAAGGAAATGTATGGCCACCAAAATAATGTTGTCCGAATCTTTCAGTGAAAACGAGAGATTGTTAAATCTACACAAACTAAAAACTCATTTATTGAACGCCTTATAAAATTAGAGAGTATGTAGGATGACTAGCCATGTATCGACCTCATACTACAGATTCTGACACCCTATTAAAGAGAGTTGAAGTATGGATCAAAATTTTTTGTTGCTTGTTAGTATGAAGCCTGAGTATGAAAGCATTCGAAGCCACATTGTGGTGAGTTGAGATCTACCTTCTTTCTCTAATGTATGTGTGACTATTCAGCGAGAAGAGAGTAGAAAAAGGTTATGAGGACTAAGTCCAAGTCGCGACTAAACTATCTGAATCAAGTGTCCTTATGGTCAACAAAACAATGGATGACAAGAAGCAAGTTGATGTTGTTGGTAGGAACCAGGGTTCTTCTCTAGACAAAGGGAGAGGTCGATGACAATCTTTTTCGGTGCGATTGCTACAACAGACTTGGGCATACAAAAGATCATGTTTGGATCCTTTATCCTCGTTTAAAGCTCCTATCTAATAAAGACAACAATAGTGCCACTACAAATGCTCGAATTTCAGTTGGGTAGTTTGCTCGAATTCTCCAACAATATACAATAAGTCTGAAATCTCATTACTGAGTTTACTTTCTCTGCTCACGTCTCCGGTAATCTTCAAGTCCTTCTATTCTCATGAGTTTCTAATCTCAATACTTGGGTTATAGATTTCGGCACTATAGATCACATGATATATATTTTCTGAATTGCTTACTTGATTTTCACATCAATTTTTTTTTTTTTTTGATAAATAAACTACTTTATTAAAAGACCCTTAGAGGCTAAGGAAGCCTATCAAGCAATCAAACAGTACAAAGAAAACAAAGTAAAGAAATACAGAGCGCACCTAACAACAAAGCGCACATCCCCCCTAATCTCGATCCTTACCAACCAACTCTGTCCATTTGAATACTACATCCTCAAAAAATATCCCTTTCCCGTCCTCATATAATTTGACCCACAAAAATACCAAAGCTTTAATTTCCAATACAAGATCCTCCATAGAAATGCTCTTGCCTTCAAATACTCTGTTGTTCCGCTCTCTCCATAGTCCCTAAAAATTGATAGTCAATATGTATGTTACAATTGGCTCTTCGGTCCTTATCCTAGGCCATGGTAAAATTAATTTTTTGGTGATATGCCTATTTTATAGATGCCCTCTACATTCCTTCTTTCCTGATTTGACTTCTATCTATTGGAAAAATCACTACCACCTTAAGATGTGATGTCATATTTTCCTAATTGAGCCTTTTGAATTGATTCACTTTAATACGTGAGAACCTGCTCAATTGATTCTTATGATGGTTATAAGTATTTTATTCTATTTATTGACGATTGGTCTCATGCTACTTGGCTTTATTTGCTAAAATCTAAAACTAAGGTTGTTTCTGTTTTTACTAATCAATTTGGTGCCCGCATTAAGATTGTTCGTTCAGATAATGGTACTAAGTATACCAAAGGCCTTATCTCCAACTATCTGAATAGTCAGGGAACTGTCCACCAAACCAAACCAACTATATATGGTGACACCTCACAACTAAACGGTGTGGCCAATAATGGAATGGTTGAGAGGCATAATGCAAGATTAGTTGTTGAGGGGTTTACACAAACATATGGAGTAGATTATAAGGGACTGACGCAGTCCCCCAAGCCTTGGATGCCAAACTTAGCTATGTCCTTACATATAATGGGCGGCTTCAAAGAAGAACAATTGATTATTCTCTATTTGTTAAGAAAGATGTTGTCGATACTATTATTGTCTTGGTAATATGTGGATGACATTATTACTATAGGGGACGATTGAAATGAAGTGAAGCTCAAATCTCTCCTTCATACGAATTTTGCCATCAAAGATTTGGAAATGTAAAATATTTTTTGGGAATAGAAATTGACTACTAAAAAAATGTTTATTTCTTAATCAAGGAAAATATGTCTTAGACTTTCTACAGGAAACAAGGAAGCTTGGTGTTAAGCTTGCAGAAACTTCGACAGGTAGATTTGGTAAACTTGAGTTGGATAAAGAATTAGTGTTTGACATTAGTCAATTTTAGAGACTAGTTGACCATCTGATTTATCTAACCATCACCGGTCCTGACATTGGCTACGCAGTTAGCTTGGTAAACCATTTCATGCAAGCTCCAAGAGCTAGTCACGTGAATGCAGTCACTCGAATTCTTCAGTAGTCAAAGTATATGGATGTGAAAATTAAACAATTATTGGCTACACTAATGCCGACTGGGTAGGAAACCCAGTTGATCATCGTTCTACAATTGGATATATTGTTTGTTTGTTGAAGATAATTTGTTTACTTGAAAAATTAAAAAAATAGAATTTAGTTGCTCGTTCCAGCACTGAAACAGAATACAAAGCAGTGACATCTACAAGTGGGTTCATTTGGCTTCGTGCTCTATTACATGATTTGGAATTTGTATATTTTCAACCTATGCACAACATTGCCCCAAATCTTGTGTTCCATGAAAGAACTAACCAAGCACAACAAATGCGTACTCCATACATTAGTAGTGATCAACAGCTGACAGAAATTTTCACTTAGAACTTACCATCAACGCAATTTCAAGAGATTTTGTCCAAGTTGGGCTCGATCGATATCTATGCGCGTCCAAATTGAAAGGGAGTATTGGCAGAGAAGGAAAGGAAATCATGGACTCTTTCTATGTATGTAATTAAGATTTTCCCCTTATTTGGTGGTTGCATTCTCTATAAATTGAAGAGACTCGTTCAAGAGCTCTTACGAGTGAACTTTTCTTCTTCTCCCTATAGACATAGGCAACAACGCCGAACTACATTAGACTGAGATTATCAGGTTATAGGAATTGTGGTTCATGATTCTAGTAGGCTAGGTGCAATGCAATCCACGCATCATCTCTAGAAATGGCGGAGGCTCAAGCATTTGCGGGAGGAGTCAAGTACCCTTTGAGCTCAAAATTCACAGGAGTGGTTTGGAAGGAGATTCGCTTACTATAACTATAATTATTCACTTCCGAAAATTTGAAGCCTTTTGTAATTACAATTTGTATGCGCCTTAGTGGGATGGTGCCGTGTGGCTCACTGTTTGGCTGATCGGGCCGGGCACATGACTCCCCCACCTCGCCCAGGAACGTCATCCTACTCAGGAGACAATTTCCTAGCTAGACTGGTGATCAGGGCTCCAGTCATGCTACCAAATTGGGTACACGTACATGGTTAGAGTCCATTTTTGCTGAACGGCAAAATGAGCACAAGCGCTCAACAGCGCCTACGTACCCCTTACAACATTGTTCAAAAACTTTTTAAATTTCTTCTCTTTTTTGATAAATCCAGCAGATGTAAAAGATCAGATGCAAAGGCAATATGAATCACTTTTGCTTGGCCCAGGGGGACTTCAAACTTTGAAGTCACCCCACCCACCCAAAATGTCAATATCTGACACGTACCCCAATCCTGTAACCCAACCCGTGTTAAACCCTTGGTTAGTGGTTAACAAGGGGTACTTGTCGGACCTTTTTTTTCCTGTTGAGCCCTTGTCTCTGAGAAATTTTTTTGAAGCAGTGGATTTTTGAAGCTGCGAGAAGCAGTGGCCAATCACATCACGCCACAATATGATGTTCAAAAGCATTGCTGGGTTTGTTTAAAAGCATCAGCGGATTGTGGGGTGAAGTAATTGGCAACAGCTTCGCTGCTTAAAAAAAATTCTCCTCGTATCTTCATTTCATTGGGGTAGAAAGTGTGGACTCCATTCTAGTGTCACCTGTTATTAGACATATAAAGTGTCCAACACCAATAAAGTTGTGCCACATGTACCTAAAATTTTTGAAGACCTTCAAAATTAGTTATTAATTTGTTTTTTTTTGCTTTTCCAAAAAAGGAAGAGATTACCCAAGTAGCCTATAACTCTCATGCCACTTTTCACCCTTCTATTAGATCCCAAGTAGGGAAAAATCAGGTTGGTAGATAATTTCTAGCCGTTGGATTAAGTGCCCAAAAATATGCTTGAATCCAACGCTTACACTCAATCCTAAAAAGGTGCTATAATCTATGGCTAGAGAAAATCAATGAGGCTGATATTTCTTATATATATCCACCAAGGGGTGGGCTAAACATCCATGAGGTTAGTGGGCCCAAAAAATGAGCTATGTAGGGCGGGCCAAGAGACTCCTCTGCATCGACTGCATCCAAAGTCCGCTGCATCTTGCCACTTAATTCACTCTAAAACCCGCGTTTTTAAATTGGATCCAAGAGAAAACATCGAATCGAAGCAAACTGAACCGAAAGGGTTGCAAATAAATGAAAGTAAAAAGTAGGTACATGAGACAAAGGCTCAATTTTTGTTACTCACCGCTGCCCTCTGGGCCCATTGACCGCATGGCTGTTTAGTTTAGCCCACCCCTTGGTCGATACGCACACCAACAATACCCTGATTGGTAATCTCTAGCCATTAGATTTTAGTACTTTTTAAGACATGATTCTAGCTGTTGGATTCAAAAAATATTTTGGGTACTAAATCCAACGGCTAAAAATCACCCAACAAGCTGATTTTTTATATGAATGTCTACCAAGGGGAGTGCTAAACATCCATGCTACCTTGGTAAAAAAAATGTTTTTTTTTCTTTGGAAGGAGCAGGCAGTTCAACTATTGGGTTTGGACAATTCAGATGGTAGGCGGGCAACATGGTACGTCTACCCAGTGATCTGCAGAGTGGCACACTTTTAGAGATCAGTGACCGTACGGATGTTTGAATCATCTCTAGGGATGGACCTACATACCAAAAAATCAGCTTAATTGGTGGTTTCTAGATGTTTTATGCGAGTGCCCCCAAATAATGCTCGAATTGCATGGTTGAAAATGAACCCATGAAAAAGAGAAAAATCAAACGGTTAGAAACTGCTGACTTTTGGTATGCTGGTCCACTTAAAGGATAGTTCAAACATCCATACGGTCAATGATCTCTATGAGTGTGTCAAATGGAGTTTGTAAGTGCAGCCTAGACGCCTGGATAAAAAAAAGGGTAGGCATAAGGGGACTCACCTTTTGCACTTGTCCAAACATCCATACGGTCAATGATCTCTATGAGTGCGTCAAATGGAGTTTGTAAGTGCAGCCTAGACGCCTGGATAAAAAAAGGGTAGGCATAAGGGGACTCACCTTTTGCACTTGTCCTTTCACTCGTGCACTCGGCTGTGCATTGGCGTGGATTCCGAGAATCCAACAACAACAGTTGGATTCTTGAAATCCACAGCCAAGAGCACGAGTGAAAAGAGTGCAAAAAAGGGAGTCCCTCGAGCTTGGTCCTACAAAAAATTGCCAGGATCAAAAAATTTCTCCCTAGATGGGTTACTAAAGTTAGTGACAAAAAAAAGGGCTCCCACACAGCTGGGGATACCCTTTAAGGCAGTGACTTTCCACATGGACCGCGTACTACCACCGTACCCCCTTTAGGGGGATTGACTTTCCACGTAGACGGAGTACACTTACCACCATACAATACCAAGAAAGGGTTATATGGCATATTCCATCCACAATTTACAGGTCTTGTGGATCGCTTTGCATCTCAAAAATAAAAAATAAAAAAAAGGAAAAAAATTGAAGATGCATGTGAAATGATGCGACATCTCGAGAAACACTACATCATCAGTGGGCCCTGGCGTTAATCATTAAAGAGAGTTAGCCCTCAAGTTGAACAGTCGAATTTTCTATCCCCACAGCGATACTTCCACCACAAACCTTCTTCAATCGCGTATCTTGAGTGATTCATTGACCTAACAAGTCCATGGTGGTCGATGTGTAGGTCTCATTCTGCTATAAACTTAGGTTACCATTCACAATTGTGTTACTATCTGCAGTGTTTTTTTTTTTTTTTTGTAGTCACCGTCGTTGGAGGGCCCCACAGATTGGCAGGTAAAACCTGTACGGACCCAGTCAAGCCAGTAAAGGGGATTTCTACTCCTGGCACACTGCTCAAAGGAGGAAATCTACCTGTGTAGGTTTGACCCCATAACCTCTCGAAAGAGGAGGATACACACCAACCATTTGAGCTGCCATGTTGGGTGTGTGTTACTATCTGCAGTTGAAGGCAAATTATTTGATATTTTTAAGAGTATGATTATATGGAGAATTTTGAAATTTTAATTCTTGTATGAATAAACCTATAGATGATGAATATATATGTACATATACTTTTGGGAGCTCATATTTGCACACCCCATTTCCTATCCCGGTGGACTCCTAGTTGGGGCACACCCCAAAAAGAGAAATCTCTATAAAACTTGGCTGACCGTATAGACGTTTGGCCAATCTCTAGGTGGACCTACAAACCAAAAATCAACTTGATTAGTGATTTTCAAGTGTTGAACGGGAACCATTTTCATGGGTTGATTTAAAGGTGGGAATTTGAACATTATCAACCATTATTTGGGGTACAAGATTGAAAGGTTTGAAATCACTAATCAGGCTGATTTTTTGTTTGTAGGTCCACCTAGGGATTGGCCAAACATCCATATAGTCAGTGTCCTCTAAAAAATGCCACATGGCTCATTTTGGCGGTCAGTGACCATCACCGGTCAGCCAAGTTTTAGAGAAAGATCTTTTTTGGGGTGGGTGTGCCCCAGCTAGGAGTCCATCGGGATAGGAAATGGGGTGTGCAAACATTTTAATATTAAAATTTTTTTAGCAACCTTTTCAACCAATAAAAAAAATTGACTAACCCAATCAGGTTGGGCTCGAGCTGAAAAATTTAGGCCTGACCTTGGGTTCATAGCTGAAGGAAGCGGTGAGGCCAGGAAGGGGTCAGGCCCCCTAAAAATTGCTTGTGGATTCTCCAAAAAAATGCTTGTGGATCGCTTTGCCTCTCTCTATCTCTCAAAAAAATAAAAATAAATAAATAAAACACAGAGAAGACGCATGTGAAGTGATGCGATATCTCGGGAGACACTACATCATCAATGGGCCCTGGCGTTAATCATTGAAGAGAGTTTGAGAGCTCAAACCCTAACTTGAATGGTCGAATTTTCTGTCCCCACGTCGACGCTTCCACCACAAGCCTTCTTCAATCGCGTATCTTGAGTGATTCATTGACCTAACGAATCCATGGTGGTCCCCCCATCCTTAGCTTTGCGCCTTGTCACTCTCTGCAGTATAATGGCTAACTAGTTCAAACTTGGAGCATTTTTGTCTGTGGAGCGCATAAAAACGTACCACTTGCCAAACTCTTTCAGGCCCACTGACCCATGAATGATTGGCCCACCACTTGATGGACCTACCACCAAAAAGCAGCCTCATTGGTGATCTCTAGTCATTCTATCTAAGTATCCAAAACATGTTCAAATCCAACAGCTAGAAATCTACCCACGACAGAATAGTCAGGACTTGAGCTTCGGCCTGTGAACTGGGCCCCCGTCTGATAATTTAGACTAGCTAACTTCCTGGGCCAGGCGTGCATACAACTAATTGGAATTGTAGTAGACTGCTATTACTCGGAATTGAACTCATGGACTGGTCTTTAAGCCTGAATTTCTAGGGGCTGGGCTTGGTCCAGCACCCGTTGCATGTCGGTCAGGGACCCGCTGTGACGTATACGTGACATAAAACATCCCTTTGTCAATAAGATTGGTTATGAAAAAGTCATTTTCTTTGAGAAAATTGCGGAAAATGATAACTTTTGGAAAGAAATTGCCACTAGGTATAGTCTTCCTACATATAATTGCCACTAAGTCCTTTTCCTTGCAAATTCTACTTATACTTCTTGTTTGCCCTTTTATTATTAAAATAAATTCAAAAATAATAAAAATAAAAAATATTTTTTGTGTAATAAATACTGAAAAAGTAAAAAAAAATGGGACTTGTAAATAATAAAAGAGATTAAAAAAAATGAAATAAATAGGATTTGAGAGAAGGCACAGGCTCCCCTGACTGGCCTTTCATGACAGGCTCACGGGACAGGCCTTGTCGGGTGTGGATTCCAAGAATCCATCCGTGGTTTGCTTGGCAAAAAGAGAATGCCAGCTCAGCACTATTACAACCGTTGGATTCTCGGAATCTACGCCCGAAGGCCTGTTACAAAAGGCGGGTCACGGGAGCCCGACCCTTGAGAGAAATAGGACTTACCCGCAATTATTTGTACAAAAACAGTGGCAATTTCTTTTCAAAATTAATCCGTTCGGTATTCCGTATAGGACTACCGCATGTCCCATAAATGGGTTCCTAAGGATGGTACTACGAAGGCTGGGCTCAATGCCAGTCCCACCGGCCCAGCCCATAGACTAGGGATTAGGAGTGCGTGAGCCTGGCTGATGGTTGTGATCATCTGATTGGCTTGGTTGTTGACCTAGAAGATATCTAAAGTGGGATCCATCGAATAGTGGATTAGGACCCTGTACGCTTTCCCCACGTCCAAACATTGAATATACGATCAGATGATCTCAACCATTAAATTTGTTCTTATTTCTTGGGACGTTTAGACAGTTTCTTGTAGAGCTCTAAAGAAAAGTCTACAAATCACATGGTGGGAAATCAATATGATTTTTGATGAAGGAAAATCTCTTAGGTAAATTGCGCTTAAAATCCGACGAGTTGCATGTGCGAAACATCGTAAACATATTATTGTTGAAGAATAATTAATTGGAAAACAGCCCATGAAGAATTATTAATTCTAAAACAGCCCATGGTTTACAGCAAACAACCTTAATAGAAACAAACAAGCATAGCATGTGACGGAACTAATGCAATATATTAAGGATTTAATCCACATTTTCAATTTCTTTATACCCCATAATAAATAAAATAATGGAAAACGCTACCCGACGGTAATTAACCGGACAAAAATGTATATTATTGAGGTCTTTAACCATAGGATTAATCAAGAGATCCACGGTTGAATGATGGATCATTGATCAGTTGAATCCAACGGTCAATGGCCTCAACCTTACATATTTTTATCAGGTTATCCGTCGGACTCTAAAATATATATATATTTTTTGATAAATACACGATTCTAAAATAATTATAGCACAAATAAATTATGTTCAACACATTGGTAATAGTAGCTAATTAGTTTTTAATTAAGAAAATTAATTTAATTTATTCAAGTAAAAGTACCTAAGAATAAAATTTTCCTGAGGTTTTTATTATTAATCAGGACCTACCTTTAATCAGGTCACAACTGACAGATAGTCGATCACCGTCCAACCAATCGATCGTTGACATTGGTTTCAGTTCACAACTCAACAGATAGTCGATGACCGTCCAACCAATCGTCGACATTGGTTTCAGTTCACAACTCGACAGATAGTCGATGACCGTCCAACCAATCGTCGACATTGGTTTCAGTTCACAACTCGACAGATAGTCGACGACCGTCCAACCAATCGTCGACATTGGTTTCAGGTCACAACCGACAAATAGTCAACGACCGTCCAATCCATCATCGCCATAGATTTCAGGTCATAATCCGACAGAAAATCGATGAACATCTAATCAATCGTGACCATTTGTTCGGGTCACTCCCGACAGATCGTCAACCATCTAATCAATCATCACCGTTGATTCAGGTCATAACCGACAAATCGTCAACCATCAACAACATGCTTCATGTTAATTAATCAATGTTTGGTCCCGCTTTGATTTCTAGCTAACAGATTCCATAAGTGATCAAAAGTTGGCCTGATCAGATTATCTTAATCAACAGATCGATCTTTTCTATATACAATGCGATAGATCAAATGGTTAGGATCATTATATTGAGATGTTAGGTAGGATCATTTAGTGGGTAGAGGGTCCTACCACGTGGGGTTGTGTGATGCCATTTAACTAATCTGATCATGCTCCAAAGTTTGTTATCTTGAGCTCTGAGCTAGTTTGATTTCTCTAAGGAAATAATTATTTTAAAAGATTTTTTGAGGTTACAAAACCCATCACGTTTCAGAGCACTAGAGGACATAAAACCTCTTAAAACAAAGGAAAATCATAAAAAAAAAAAAAAACATGGGTTTGAGTATGGAGTCCATGATAGTTATTTATTGTAGTACTAGGTTGTTGGCCATGAAGAGGGCATGTTGCCCCACTTAAAAGTTTGCTTAAAGTAAGCAAGATCACGGCGTTAGTTGGCCCCACACATGCACACACACACGAGCTTCAGTCTTTTTGTCATTTTATACTATTAGTGAAAACGCAAGCTCGCAATGCTAGGTTTATACCGCTACCGTTACTGTTACAAGCGTTAAATACCAAATAATGCAACAACCATTGGAGTACTATTACTGTTGTAACGGCATTATAACGTTTATGTTCAGGTGCATGTCGTGTGGTACCCACCACTTGAGCTATTGTTGGATGGACCACATACTAGTATGTAACAACTGATCAGGTAATCGAGGACCACAACCCGACACCTATATTTGTTATGCAGGTGGAGCTATATCAACCATCCGATCGTCTTTCACAAACCTACTACCACAGTTTTTAGAATGAGGACCACACCTGGAAGCTGTCGTCCTATCTATCAAATTCTTCCTATTTTCATTTAATTTTTGGTATTTTAAATAAACATCAATTGCATGTTAATAATGGATGATGAGCATCTAAAAATAACAAATATTTAAATAGTCTTGGTAATTGCAAGCTTTAAAATAACGAAAATAACAGGGTAGCAGTAGTAGATCACAAATTTTCCCACCGCTGCGGGAAAATATTCGATCCCCCCATAAAAATACAAAAAAAACGAGACTGTTTAGATCTTGTGACCTAATATGTGGGTCCCACACTCACTTAACTCATATTTAACTTACTTTCATATGTGGGACCCACACAAATTGAAAGAAAATGAAAACGTACCAAATGTTTGCTAAATGCTAAATATTGATATGGAAAAAATTTAACCAAGATAATCTTCGTCGCGCTCAATATTCGCCATTGGAACTCTTTTTTCTCACGTACCAAACAGGCCCTAAGTGTCAAACAAGGAGACAAAAAATATCGCACCGACTTATTGTAACCATCAAAATAAATATTTTTTTTCTACATGATCCATAGTCCACGTTGAATGATTTCATGGCCTGAATAGATGAGTAGACCATTTTGGAAATATACGAACACTAGGGACTTGTTTGGTGACCACATAAAACTTTTGTAGCTTTTATGGACATATATGGGCAGGAAGTGTTTCTAGAAAACTTATAAAAGTAGCAACCCATACAGGACCTTAGGTTACTAATTTGGCTAGGTATGGTGTGTAGGGGCCCGTCCATGGTTCTGGCAACTTGAACAGCGCTAGTTCAGAGTCTGCACTGAACCTAAAGACATACAAGTTAAGAGAAACTCGTGGAAGAGATCTTCTTTGTCTACTAGCACAACAAAGGAGTGGAGCCGACCAAATCTCAATCGATCCTATCTTGCCAACGCACTTTTCTCACTTTTCAAATTATTTTACGTCCATATATGGAAAGCTAATTCAATAAGGCTCACAGTTGAGACAAATTAGTACCCGACATGAGAACCAACCGTCAAGTTTGAACTCAAAAGCTTTTACATAAATCTTGCAAAACGTACCATTCGATCTTACATGTCTTTTATATTGGGTAAAAGAAATAAATTTTACGTACCGAAGATTAAAAACATACTTTAAGTTCTAGGAGATTGAAGGTCTGAGATTAATCTTTATTGGTGTATTCTTGGAGATCTCGTTGCATTTGGTACATTGACTTTTAAATGTTTCCGACCCTTGATGTGCTCCAGATCGAGGTCGTTCATCATCAACTCTTTGTGGAAGCTCTTTGGTGTTTAGAAGGACCTTCGGGACTCAGCGACATGTTCGGGTGCCTTTTGGTGGGCATAATGAGATCTATGGGCCATTTGGTAGGTGGATTAGTCGACCCGTTCATGGACCGGATGACCAGTCCCATTTGTTATTTTTTTTTTGTTTGCGCCTTGGACCGGACAACATCTGGTACCGGGCAACCGATCCCTGGATTGGTTGACCGGTCCTCTTCCGCGCTAGATTCGCGTGAACCCTCTTCATCCAATCAGATTTTACCCAAAAATCTTTTTTTTTTGAAATAAAAAAAACTCAATACAAATGAAATTTTTTGCATTTATATATGTGCTATTATATTCTTTACGAGAAAACTCGAGGATAGGTCATTAATATTTGTCCTATGTGTTCGTCACTCTTAATATTACAACATGGCCCACTTACCCAATGAATCTTTGGTCCACATTTTAGTGAATCTACTAGCAAAAAAATCAATTTGATAGGTGATTCCTAACTGTTGGATTTTCAACATTTTTTTCTTAATGAAGTTTGACCTAATATTTTTCACCTATGGGCCTTTTTTATGAAACCCACAATGAAAAATGTTAAAATCCAACCTATATGGTTGATTTTCTCTGTGGGGTCACTAAGCTTTAAAAAATGTGACACGTGGCAATATTTTTTTACCTGACCAAAAAACTGCTCATTCGCCATGTGGCATGGTGATATTGGGTTGATGCTTGCCACATGAGGGAAAATGAGAGGTGTTGAAACACTTGGACCCAACTCAGTTGCCATAAGGAAAGTAACAGTGGAGACTTCTATCGTCTATTTGTGGAGAAAATCTTTTCTCAAATAAGAGGTCCGATTTTGGGTTCGTGGCCTCCATCCAACACCATTGATTCTGCAACCCGTGATGTTGACCCGTGATGATGTAAGCAAAATATTATTGATGACATCGGCATTATTGAGACGCCCATCGGTTAATCACAAGATCCATGTACCCGCATATCCATTTAATATGGTAGATAGCAGCCCACTTGATATTTCGGTGTTACACATTGCATTAATTCTGTACACTTGATCTATCAACTCATCAATACCATTCAATCACTAGCCACACATTATCAGATTAAACGATCATAACCATGGGATCACTTCCCCGATCGATTTAAATGGTGACATGTGGATTGACAAGGGATCAGTAAAAAAGTCAAATCCCCCATCAATTAGAGCTTTTGAAGAGAATAATTTTGTCACCTTTTCCTATCTATGTGGGGTGGATGCTGTGGGACCAGATAGGTTGATAGATGATATGAGATAGGAGTAGTGGGAAGGAGGAGCAGGACCACCTTATGTAAGCTCACAAACAAAAACGCCGCTTATTCGTTTTCGTTTTTCCCTTCTCGCGGTTTATTGGCCACATTCGCACAGAAACAAAAACCGTCGAGACAACCTGTCTTCCCGCTCACATCACGTGGCATGGAAAGCCCATCCGTACATCTTCACCGTCCCCCCACCCTACCGTGTCGTCCCATGTGACAACTCCACCCATCTTTGCTTCATTTTGAGTAAAACTTTGATGATAGGCCCCAAACAGGTGAAATATGAACCACGTGGCGCACTCTTAGAGGACTTTGACCGTATGGATATTTTTCCAATCATTATGTGGACCTACAAATCAAAAAGCAGCCTTATTAGTGATTTCAAACCTTTGGATATTTGCACCTCTAATAATGGTCAATAATGTTCAAATTCCCACGGTTAAAATCAACCAATGAAAATAATTTCAATCAAACGCCTAGAAATCACTAATTGGGATGATTTTTGGTTTGTAGGTCCACCTAGAGATTGGACAAACATCTATACGGTCAGAGTCATCTAATAGTGTGCCATGTGGCTCATATTGCGCCCTTCTCATTGACTTTGATAACAAGACATGTCATTAAAGTTTTACTCCTCCATTTTTTCCCTCATCAATTATTAAAGAAACTAATTTCCTTAGCTTTTTATTTCTCATAAATAAATGTTGCCCCCACATTCCCCCTAATTTTTTTTCACTTCTCATAATGCCCATTCTACCCTTTTATTTATTTCACATATGAATAATTTATTAAATAATAATAATAATAATAATAATATTTATATTAATTCTCTCCAATTATAAATTTCTATAATTGACAAAAGAAAAAAATGTACCTATTTTTGTTTCTTAGTGTAAGTTTAGGGTTTAGGGTTTAGACTTTAATACCTCTAAAAATTGAAATAATTAAGGGTTACATTCAATGATTTAGCATTCCCTCTCATCTTATTTGATGAGACGAGTAGGAATGTGATGTGGATGAAGGAAGTCAAAAGAAGAACAGAAGGAAATTAGTAACTTTTTTTCCGATAAAATAATTTTTAATATCACGATGAATGATCCATTTTGAGGGGACACGTCGAATCGTTTTCTGTATTTGTGAAGTCACAGTCCGATAACGATCAGATGATGTTTATTAGTGCGCCTTCTTTTGCAAGTGGTGTGACCCAACCGATGATCGGTCTTTTTCTTTTGAATCTTTTTCTCTTGGTTAAATCGAAAGCTTCCCGAAGATTAATTGTCAAATATTATTTGTTTTTGCAACATTTAAGGGAGTAATAGAATAGTAAGATTCTTGTCTTCATGCATTTCTTTTTCATAAATATTTAATTTATAAAATATACTTTTTTTTTAAATTATTACATTATTATTTTTTTATATAAAAAAGGACGTGTATACACGGCGAGGAAAAAACTTTCTATGTAATTTAAATCCAAAAGGGAAGAATTAATAAAATTATCTTGGATCTAACCTTAGAGTACGGCATTTTTTTTTTTTTTTCAGTAGGCAAGCAGGTCAGTGGGTGAAGGCGGGTATTCGAACATTGAGTCTTGTTTCCAAGGATCAAGCTTGTCAATAATCCGACATTTATTAGCAGCCCAAACCAAATATATATATATATATAACACCAATATTGTTCAGTTTTACCATGTTAATACCGGGATTTCTTGCTATGTGGAGTGCTAACATGGCAAATCCGGTTTGATTGACACGTAAACAATGTGTTTGTCCATGTCATATCCTGATTATATCTGCGTGTATCGATGACCGAAGAAGTGGCCGGGCTGGGTCAATCCAGTTCAGAAGCCCGGGGACCATCGCGCGAAACTGTTATGTCATATGATGTAATAGATAAAGTAATTTAAATATAAATAAACAAAATAGATTATTTTTCAGTGGTTGAAGAAAAAAAGTTTGGTTTTCATTTAAATAAAGAGGGAAATAATAAAATTCTAGGTCAATTTTCACCCAGACCATTTTAGATCCGGTTTATTTTCAGGACACTGAATGATAGCCCTTTGAATGACTTGTTGTAACGGATTGACCCTTCTTGGCTCCACCACCTCAGCATGGCTTGAAACTCAGTGACGGTAACGTGTCATGTTCTAATTGGTCCAAAATAGTTACAGTGCGTTGTGAATGTTTGTTTGGGCCAATGGAAACGTGACACGAAGGGATTCGGTGGTTGTAAATGAGCTACGCCTGGCCCTAACTTTTATTAGATTTGAAATCTATCCAACTTGGGCTCATCCGAGTAAACCTTCGCTCACACCGACCTGTGAGCGGAGCCGATCACCGCCCACAATACGAGCCATGTGGCACACTATTAGTGGACGTTGACCGTATGGATGTTTGTCCAATCATCAGGTGGAACCACAAACCAAAAGTAAACCTGATCAGTGATATGTAAGCGTTGAATTAAAGTTATTTTCATGGGTTGATTTTAACAGTAGGAATTTGAGCATTGTTGAGCGTTATTTGGGTACAAAGATCCAAAGGTTGTAAATTACTAATCAGGCTGATTTTTGGTTTGAAGGTCCAACGTGGGACTTTCCAAACATCCATACAGTCAGAGTCCTCTAGGAGTGTGCCACGTGGCTGATATTGCTTGTTGTGATCGGCTTCGCTCACAGACCGGTGTGAGCGAAGGTTTACTCGGCTCATCCAACCCCTCGTGGGCCGGACTTTGTTTTCCTGGTCGGACACCACTTTTGGCAATTCTAGGTTTTTATGTGAATTATGTAAAAAAAAAATGTTTACACGTGAGAGTAGCAGGAAAAGTTCGGCGTCGAACTAAATGTTGGACACCTGTCCAATGTAAGGGTGTTTTCATAATTTAAATGGTAATGTAAATTACTAAAATACCCTAACCTAGACACGCGTTGAATGAATAGTTCGAATTGGATTTCGCTGTAGCGGCACTAATAAATTGACGGACTCTCAAACTTGTTAAGAGACAAAAGGCCTGGTTTTAAGAACAGAAAAAGGTTGTAGTAGCCACATCAGATTGTACGGAATTGGGTCCCACTTCAGGCGGAGGCCTGAGGTAAGGAATCTGCGACTTATTACTTTTCTCCTTTTCCTGATTTAAACGGTTATTCAGGTTCCCTTTTCCATTCGTGTTTTCTTTTTATTAAAAAAAATATATAGAAAAAGGCAGTCCACGTTGATGTTGATTGGACTATTAGCATCATCAGTGGGGACACTGCACCAGAATTCCCGTGTACGCTAAGATTTTTTTTATAAACTGTTATCACCCTTCTTTACCGTTGATTACCACGCAAATCGATCAGAGACGTCCATAATCCAAGATAATGCATATCTAAGTGACTTTACAGATCCTGTTTTCTTAGCTTAATATGGATTTTGTTAATGGGAACAGCTCCAATAAATTACAACCGTTCAATCTATCCGATCACCATTTGATGATCATAGCTAGCCAGTGAGAAAAGACAGGGCCTCAGGGGAACACCAACCTCGAGAGGCTTATAAAAAGAGAAAGTCCCAAGCAAGCAGTAAAGCACTAAAAAGGCCTAAACCCGTGCGGGCAGCCCGAAGTCAGAAATTAGGGTTTCACAGCAAGGCGAGAAAACTTTGCTGACCATGTCGGTCAGCAAAGTTGCTGATCACTAATACGATTAGCCACGTGGAAAAACTCTTAGAGGACGCTGACCGTATATATGTTTGGCCAATCCCTAGCTGGACCTACAGACCACAAATCAGCCTGAATGGTGATTTCAAACCTTTAGATCTTTGTACCCCCAAATAATAATCAATAATGCTCAAATCCACGGTTGAAAATCAACCCATGAAAACGACTACTGTCCAACGCTTAGGAATCACGAATCAGGTTAATTTTTGGGCTATATAATGTACATCTAGGGTTGGACCAAACATCCATACGGTTAGAAGTCTCTAAGAATATGCCACGTGGGTCATATTGTGGACTGTAAGAAACTTTGCTGACGGAGGACGGTCAGCAAAGTTCTACTTTAAGATGGCGATGTGTAACTGCGGGCTGCGGGACAGTACCATACAGCTAAGCATCTACCAATTAGAAAAAAACCTTAACCTTTTAAAATGAAACTAATAAAAACAAAAACAAAAACAAAATATCGTAAAAAATAGCGTCATCTATGTATATAAAGACTTGGATATATATCTCTACTAAACCCTCTCTCTACTCTCTATTCTTCTCTCTCTCTCTCTTCGATCTCTGTCCCTTGAACTGTTGAACGCATGGCGATTAGGTTGAACGCGTATCTGATCTTGGCCGGGAAAGTTTGATAAGCGGGTGGTTTTTTGCTGGGATCCGGTGTTTTCGTATTCTTTTGAAGCTTTAGTTTGGTATCTTCTCCCTTTTGTTTCAAAGAACAGAAGTTTTAGTTTGTTTTTTGTGTTTTTTTCGTTTTTGATTTTGATTATCTACCCATAAGATATGAACTTATGAGTTTAATCGCCGGAATCTGACATGGGTTTCTTTTCTTACGGTTGTTTTGGCTGGAATCTGATCGGAGAAGTCTGACCCATAAACCCAAAACCGGGAATTTTAAAAATCCAGTGTGTTAGTAATTTGGTTTTTCTTCTTCTTTTCTTGGTGTGATTTGTGAGGAAAAATAGAAGAAAAGAAATGGGTTTTGTTTTTCTTTGAAGAGGGGGGGGGGGGGGGGGGGGGGGTTCAGGGTTGTGTTGTGTTCAGGTTCAGGGCTGTAGATTCCTCTAGGTACCCTCACGTCATCGTTTTACGATTTAACCACAAGCAACACGCCACGTCATCACATGCTCATGTTCGTAAATGGGCAGATGTGCATGGGATTCATTGACAGTCGTTGTTTGCGGATGTAGCATCATCAAGATTCACATGCAATGCACGGTGGTGATACAATCTCTGCTCAAGTTTTGAAGTGAGAATCTTGATGATGCTGCATCGGCAATAAGCGACTACACAAGGAATTTAATTTGTTGTTCCATTTTGCACTCGAACAAGGTGAATTTCTTTGATACTCGGCCTTTTTTTTTCTGTTGGTGGGGGTAGTCCATTCATGGATTCTATACATCTTGTAGTATTCTGATAAGTTGTCTTTTTGTGAGTTTCTTGTGTTTCTGTGTGTAGAGAATCAAAGAAGCTGAAGAATACTAATTTAATAAGATTTTGGGATGATGGAGATTGAGATTGAGATGGGAATTGGCTGAGATCCAAGATGAACATCTGAGCAAACGAGCTAGTGGGAAGAAAGGTGAGGAAAATTGGGTTTTTTATGTTCTATTTCTCTTGGCTTTGGTTATATATTTGTAGATGTTTTGTTTGTGATTCCTCACATAAACTCATAATCTTGTTTGCCTTGTTGGGGAGAAATTTCATGTAAGATTGATTAAATTATGGGCATTGTTCCAAGTGTTTTGTCTCTGATCAAGGAGTTGATTTTTGAAACTTGGAACTTCCCCTGGGAACTTGAATGCAAATCATATCATATTGAAAACATGTCACTGCCATGGTTGGGTTAGCTTTACACTTATCACCCGTCACCCATGTAGGTGGACCAACCTTGAGAGACATCTTGCCAATTTTTGGCCTCTTGAAAACCTCTCTCTCTCTCTCTCTCTCTCTCTCTCTCTCTCTCTCTAGAGAGGCACATATCAGTACTCTATTTTTTCACCTACCCAATAATAACACCAAAAAAGTATGACAAAATATCCTCAAATTTCATGCTATAGTTGCATTGGTTCATTATGTTTAGGTTAACATGGTATCTGAAACATGAGAATGGGGGACATGTTTTATTTCATCATTTATGACAGTAATATAGCTCAAACATTTCAAGGACAGAGAAATCTGTGTATTTATATCCATGGATTGCTTGAAAATTTCGTGTTTATGCAGGGAATCGGATATAAAAAAAAAACCAAGAATTTGATAAACTAGATGTGTTTTGTATACCCCTAGCTAATTCGTATTCGATCTCCCCTTTTCGAATTGATTAATTATAAATGAATAAAAAAAAATTCAAAGAAGGGATTTGTTCAAGGAGGGTATAAACCCTTATGTCTGATATCCTAACCCTTATCGCTTTCTTGAATCGCTTAGTATATTCATGCAACATGTATCTTATTGTATCTATCGATTTAGATCTCATAGATTAGATTGCTCATACCGATCATCGCATTGAATTTACCATCTGATATAAGTTTAAAAAAACAAAATCTAGTGAATCAAGCTTCTGGTCATATAAGTTAAGATGATCATACTGAATTTACCCTTAGATCCCTCATTAAGGACAATTTTTAAAAAAAAGTGATAATAGTAAAAATCTAGTTAATGAATCGCAGATTCGCTATGTCACATCGGTACAACGACCAACTAAATAAATTTTTTTTTTTCTACAATTTAGAATCTTAACATGAAATATAATATGAGGCATGGTATCATCATTGTTGTTTTTTTACTTAAATCCACTTTAGATTTAGGTTAAGCTAATGACAGCTACATTTTTCAAGTGTTTAATTAAATATTATCTCTCTATCTTGTTGAGAGCACATGTCACACCCCAAACTAATCATGACAGAATCTATCACATGTAAACATTAGAGAGAACAAAACAAAACAAAAAGCTATGGGGGCATGACTCAGCAATTGAAAAGAACAAAATACTGGCAAAACAAGAACTATGAGTTAGGAGGGGGGGATAAATCTTTCTTATTACATGGTTTTAAAGAAATGGGTATTGTACAAAGTTCTTGGAAATCAAGTAGCAATGCAGGATTAGGGCACCATTAGTTCTAATTCCCATTTGAGGTTAGGGTTTTTTTTTTTTTTTTTTTTTTGGGGGGGGGGGGGGGGATAAATCTTTCTTATTACATGGTTTTAAAGAAATGGGTATTGTACAAAGTTCATGGAAATCAAGTAATAATATTGTATGTTTTTCCCCCATATAATTAAGACAGCGTGCAATGCAGGATTAGGGCACAATTAGTTATAATTCCCATTTTAGGTTAGGTTTTATTTTATTTTTTGGAGGGGGGGGGAGGTAGCAAATCCTTGATTCTCTGTCAGAAGAACCAGTGACCATTTGTTCTAACTCTTAAGTTTTCCTTGTGGGATAATGAATTGATGAAGAATATCTAGCTAGCCATGTCATGTTGAGAGGTCAGTGACAAAAGGTATGTCATTTTACAAATGGAGGGAAGGACAATGAGTACTCCTTTTCTACTTTCAAGGGGTCATGGGGCTCATAGATGTATATGTATTTTAAGTAGAGATTTACTGATGTAGCTATCTTTACTTTCAGAAAGATCTTCAGAAGTTTGTGAAAAAACTTTTTAACAAAGAAGAAAGCAAGTCATTGATCGGGAGGGACAACATTTTTGACAAAAAAAATTGGGGCATGCCAATGTATCAATTAATTAGAAGTGTGCCAATGTATAAATTAGAAGTTTTAGAATGGGATGATTTTTGGCAAGGATGGTCTCTATGACGATGAGATCATCTTCAAAAAAATTCTAATAATTCCGATATTCGTAGATCGGTTTACAAGTTCAAAAATTATGGATCATCTATTTTTTTTTTCGTTCTCTTGAAAACCACATTTGATGGGGTTAGGCATTTCAGAATGTGCTGAATTTTTTTGTTGGGGTGATCTATATGACGAGGAGATCATCCTCACCAAAAATCAGCTATTGATTCAATTTTCATGTGGGTACACCAAAATTGTTGTAAAAAATGTTGTATAAAATTGTTGTCCCCAGATCCTGAAAGAAATTTCTTAATTATAAGTAAAATGTTCCAATGAACCTGTAGCTCAATCTGACTCTGCATCCATGAGGTTGGGTTCGATACTAGTTGACCTGTCGACGAAGAAAAAAGGGAGAATCTTCGCAATGACATATAATCTCATCCAATACCACCATAATTCTTATTACCCACATTTCAACTCACAAATTTTGTTGAAAACGAACTTTTCGTATGTAAAGAGGATCCAATGATCAATAACACAGATACAACAAATTTACGTGGTTCAACGGTATAATTTAATTCACAATATAATCCCTATAGAATAGTACTTCCTGCACAATACAAGACACCTAACCCAACATGTTCAATATTAAATGCCTTTTTCTTTTGTCCAAATTTGTGTGGACGGATTTATTACTCGAAGTACCTTTCAAATAAAATTAATATTTATTATACAAATGTATTTTTTTTTTCTCATCTTGGTGGTAAATAGCTTGGTAAATTTCAGACAAAAAGTAGGATCTTTTATTTAATAATTGACATATTAGTACGTATAATTTATTGATTGTACTATACTAATGGGTATCTCATGTCCACCGCACTCTCTGACAAAGCGTTTGCCAAAATTGGGTGTACGTGGCTGAGATCCACCATCCATTTTGGGGATAAGATCTTGACCCCTTGTTTGTTGAAACCTATAAGAGGGGGTATAAGTGGGGAGACAACTGAGCTGATTTGTTATATAAATGATTTTTAAGAGGTTATGTGATAATCTATGGTCCCCACGGTTTAACATATATGGCATAGCGGTACAAGCAAAAGTAGGATGTAGGACAGCGTTTTTGGCACACATGCCTTGAGGCTGAGAGGCGTGACACCTGGCCCCAGATGCATGCACGCTTCAATTACGAGATGAGGCGTGAGTTTAATTGAGACATCGACCCACCATAGTACGATCCTTATTATGTTCTCATTTATTTGTGATGATTTTTGGTTCAGCTTTAAAGTGTTTTTGTTGCGACCTGTAGGGAGTAGGAACATGGTTTGAAGTCTCGGGATCAGAGGTCGGATCGGTGGGCGCCGATCCCAATCCAGATCGGTCCGATCCCAATTCATATCGGACTGATCCAACATTGCCTCAGCTGTCTCGCTCGAGACAATGTTAAGGTTCTTCATGGAACAGTGTATCTCGGGTGATACGATCCCGAAATGAAATGGATTGGTGGGCATCAATCCCAATCTGGATCGCCCGGGACTTCGAACCATATATGGTTGGGAATGGATTAGCAATGCATATATTTACAACCTCCGATTTCGGCATTGAGATAGATCTACTTCATAATCGATCGAAATAACCTGTTTTTCAATTAAAAATCAATCTCAGATTCGAAATTTGAAATTCTTTTTGAAAATAGGGTTGTGAAGTCTACACGTCGAGTGGAGTCGAGAGCCGCCTACTAGGTATCTTGTCTGTAGTTTGCAGGAAAATGTTTGCAGACAAATTTTGAAAATCAAATGTTTGTAATGATAATCATTTGTTGGGAAAAATTGTTAGGGATGAAAGAGTTGTTGGAGGAGACCAACCGATATGAAAATCTCCAGCAATCAAATGTTTGTAATGATAAACATTTGTTGGGAAAACATTCAATTGCTTGAGGGGGAGAGAACTGTTGGAGGAGAACAAGGGGTATGAGCGAGTCATTTGCCTATTGTTTGCATCCCCATTTTGGCTGCAAACATTAAACCACTTTTTGGCAAAAAAAGATCGAGTCTAATGCAAATATTTGTTTGATGCCAAGTAAGGCCTGAGTAACAAAAATATACCCAATAAGAATAGGACAGGAAGGAGAAGTGTGGATTTCACCGAGAGAGTTAATCAATATAAAAAATATATATAAAATCTCCGGTGACATCCGATAAAATTGGAACGATACTGAGAAGATTAGCATGGCCCCGTGCAAGGGATAACACGCACATAACGAGATATGGACGAAATATTTTTACTCACTAAAAAAAAAAAAATTAAGTGGAGTGGGTTAGGGTGTTTTCTTGGGGTTCGAGCCCACCATTCTTCGGAACAGTATGACCGGCCCTTTTTTCTATTCAAAAATCAAAGCCTGTTTCGGTTTCCCCACTACAATAGAAACGCATATGGTTGTCTTCAAGATGCGATATGTATGTGGTAAGTCACGCATGCTCTGTGTTACACAGTGTCACGTGTAAATGCCCCCACACTGATGCATGATACTAAACATTGTGTCTATATCACAGACCCTTTCGATTGTGCGGTGCCATCATTACGTGCAATGTACATCTTCAACCATGCATGTACACCACATGACGGTGTCAGGACCAGCCCCGGTTCCAAACAACGATACCTCAATCATAGTAAGTGCAAATATCGTCAATTTTACAGTGGGTACTACAAAAATTATCATATGTTTTTTACCTTTGAAAAAATGTTCTATACCACCAAACTTTTCAAAGATTTGCTTAATTTTGCATAAAGTTTTCAAAGATTTGGTTAACTTTTCAAAGATTTGGTAAAACTATTGAGAGAAAATATTTTAGATACTGAAAAAATAGTTTTTATTTCATTACTCACGGAAATTTTAACCGGATTTTCGACTGTCAACTCTGAATTATACTTGAACTTTTTCCGCACAGTATTTTTTGTCGAATTACCAACTAAAGAACTACTTGTGATATGTTTCAAAGTATCGGCCAATCCTGATCTGGATAGGGCGATCTGGATTAGGATTGGAGTTCACCAATCCGATCCAGACCAGGCTCTGTCTCGCCCCTTACAAAGGAGTCCCACTTTGTCACAGGCGAGATAGGCTGATCCCGTTCTTGATTGGACAGATCAAGATTGGGATTAGAGCCCACCGATCCAGCCTCAGATCCAGATCCCGATCCCAAGACTTTGATCCTTGAGTTGTGATGATTTTAGTGTATGCAAAATGTCTTTCAATCTGAAACAATCCTTCCTGTTTCTCTTGACATTTTTCCTAGATTTTCAATTTGCAACGGCAAAAATTTTCCGTCATTTCCACACCTGTTTCCCTACTATAGTACCCAAGATTTTCTACGCTGCCAACAAAAACTTTTTGGAGCGCCCGTGGTTGATGGCCACATACACGGCAGTGTGGGGCCCATAATACTTTGTGGTAGTGCCCTTTTCACCCGTGTGGGCCCCTCACCCTGTGGCGGCCAATCACACAGCCGCTCTTTCAGATAGCTGATTTCGTAGTTTCGCGGCTTTCGCCTTCGTGTCATGTTGAAAAGGGAGTCAAACTTGCCTGACGCCACACAAACCAAGAATCAATATGAGCCGCGTGTCACATTTTTATAGGACGTTGACCCGTATGGATGTTTGGCCAATCCCTAGGTGGACCTACAAACCAAGAATGAACCACAAATAATGCTCAAATTCATACGGTTAAAATCAACCCATGAAAATACTCCAACCCAACGCTTAGAAATCACTAATCAAGTTGATTCTTGGTTCGTAGGCCCACCTAGTGATTGGCCAAACATCCATACGGTCAGTGTCCTCTAAAAATGATCCACGTGGCTCTAACTGTGGGTTACAGTAACTGACCGGCAGTGACGCAAGTTTTACTTTTTTTTTCTTGTAATCAAGTTTTACTCTTTAAAAGGGCACCTTTTGGGCCTGTTAGGGAATGAGTAAATTTTTAATGTAGACCATTATTCTGTGGGGAGCTGTGGACCCAGCTTAGGTGCTGCCATCCGTACACGACAGAGTGGGACCCATCTGATTTTACAGGAGAATATTGGAAAAAGTTAGAATATGCTCCTCTGACATGTACAGATGGCAGCACTTAAGATGGGTCCACAGCAATAGTGTTGCATCGAGTTTTTCAACCCCTAATTAAAAGGTAATCTCACTTTAGTTTAACTTTATAGTTTTTTTTTAGGTGTACGTGTCCTGTGAAAGTGAACCCCTTTGCGTAGGGGAATCACAAAAACTAACTCTCAGTTTTTACGGGTAAAATTTGAAAAAGTGGAGCCCAAAAAGTTGTGGCCCACACTGTGATCAAACACGGGCCAGAAGGACCACACCTGGACTGGTCACAGCTGACCCAATTTTTTGGGTTTCCAAATAGGCTCTTTTATGTGGAGTGTAGAGCCAATAAGGTGCTACCATCTGTGCATGACAAGTGATGTCTC
The DNA here is from genome assembly GCA_035048495.1 of Euptelea pleiosperma. Lineage (NCBI taxonomy): Eukaryota > Viridiplantae > Streptophyta > Magnoliopsida > Ranunculales > Eupteleaceae > Euptelea > Euptelea pleiosperma. The sequence continues at coordinate 40,482,745 of CM068544.1, read as the reverse complement.
CTCTCAAAGCACGTGGGTCTCACTCTGCTATCTATGCACCGACTCCACTCCAGCACTGAAGTGGGCCCACACGTGTACATTGACTCACGTCAAATAATTTGAGTCGAGTAAAACTTTTGTCACAGGCTGTTATAGAAGCTTCTATCACAACGCAAAATAAGAGCCACGTGGCACACTCTTAGAGGTCGATGACCGTATGGATGTTTGGCGACTCCCTCGCTGGACTTATAAGCTAAAAATCAGCCTGACTAGTAATTCAAAAACTTTGGATCTTTGCACCCAAATAACGCTCAATAATGCTCAAATTTCTACCGTTAATATCAACCCATGAAAATAACTTTAATCGAATCGCTTAAAAATCACTAATCAGGCTGATTTTTTATTTAGACGGCCACCGAGGGACTGTCCAAACATCCATACGGTCAGAGTTCACTAAGAGAGTGCCACGTGGCACGTATTGTGCGTTGTGACAGAAGTTTTAATGAGTCCACCCTCCTTACGGACAGGTCGTAGAGTCCTGTGACGCTCCCCTAACTTAACCATGATTACTTTTTAACATGGATTAGAGCAGGTTTAGGTGCATGTAGCAAATCGGAAAAGCTTTGCTATCAGCACGTGAGAGCATAGTGATGCGCATCCCCCCAAAAAAAATGCCACGTGGTACTCTGCTAGGTCCACTAATCCATGAATTTTCGAGAAAAAAAAATCTGTCAACATTTACAGAAAACTTCTATCACAACAAATTGTAAATCACACAATCCCAAGCCAATGAGTTCTCGGCACGTACACAAGTGCTCTTGGAACGTACCATGTGCTTTACTTTTGAGGTGTACGTGCCGAGAACTCATTGGCTGTGATTGTGTGATTTGCAACCTCATTGTGACAGAAGTTTTACTCCAAACTTTGCCGGAATATGACATGTGGCACACTCTTTCGGGCCCACTGACCCTACCCATGTTTGGCACATCTATTTGCTGACCTACCCATCAAAAAATCAGTCGGATTGGTGAATTCTAGTCATTGGATTTGGACCTTCATTATGGGCTTAAAAGTCATCCATAGACCTGTTCAAGAAGCCCATGATGAAAAAAATGATCAAATCCAATAGCTAGAAATCACCAATGAAATTAATTTTTGGGTATTTTGTAACACTCCCTGAAATTTGAAAATAATTAGTAATAACACCTTATACTTTCAAACTTTAGGATTACCCCTCTCGGCCTAGTTTAGCAGTGGTTGACTTAACTTAAAATGGACTTGAATCACATGTCGTTAGCATTGTACTTGCAATATTATAGTTCTTTCATAAGTGCATTAACAAGCACATGATGCATGTCACGTTTTAATGTTAGTCAAATGATGGTCAAACTAGGTCAAGGGGTGTAATTCAAAAGTTTGAAAGTACAAAGGGGTATTACTAATTACTTTCACATTTCGGGGATGTTACTAAAATACCCTCAGGGTTTTTGGCGTGAAGGTCCTCCAAAGGATGGGTCGGTCTAAAAGATTCTAGCAATGTTTGCAAATTCATTTTTTTTTCCGAATGTTTCCACCACTACTTAATGGACCAAAAATCAACCTGTTGAATTCTAGCCGTTGGATTTGAGTGCATGGGAAAAATGCTACTTCAACAGCCATAATTCACGATAGGACTGATCTTTGATGTATAGGTTCACTAATGGGCCAAACATCCATACGGTCAGTAGTCTCTAATAATGCGCCTCCAAGTTTGTGAGCCAAATTATACTCAACACTCATTGGTTCAGTGGTACGAGAGAAACTTTTTGAGGCTTTCGGACGACACCTAAAAATGCTACGTGGTAACATTCTTAGAGATCAATGACCATACAGAGATGATTGAACCATCCCTAGGTGAGCAGTGAACCTTCAGAACAAAAACTATGCTGATTGAAGGTTTCTAACCATTGGATTTTAGTCTTTTTATTTGTTGATTTTCAACCGTGAGTTTTGAGCATTATTTTGGGGTACTCAGATCTAGTGCCTAAAAACCACTAATCAGGCTGATTTTGATAAACACGTTCACCAAGGGATGTTTCAAATCTTTAAGAGTGTGCCACGTGGCTCACTATAATTCGCCATCAACATTGATAATGGACCTTTACCATCAAAGTTCTGCTCTTTAACAATGAGTGGGTGAGCATCATGTGAAGGTCATGCTCCAGCCCCAATTTTTTGCCTTAATTAAATTAGTAATTATTGGGCCAAACGTGACATTGAGTGGGCCTTTTGAAAGAAGTGGCAACATAATAAAGTTTCAACCCAAATGGAAGTTTGAAAGATTAGTTTGGAGGGGTGACTTTGTTAATTGTGACAACTCAAAACTAATTAGGAAATCAAAATTTTGAAGTGTCCTTGTAAATCTTTATTATTAAGGTTTATTTTAGAAATATGAAAAAAATGGTGTAAAATTACAAAAACTCTCGAACGAGGAAAAGGATCCAATGAGTTCGAAAGACGATAGGAGGTTGGACGAAACAACCTACATCCATGGTGATGGAGATCGAGGACATGTCTGAAGTGGACTGGGTGTACCAGGTTGTCAAAGGTCCATAACCGCTCGATGTGAGCTCCATAGAGTAGTATTGGCAGGCTGTGGAGTAAGAAGCCTTGAGAGCAATCATTTCTGGGGTTGTCGCCTATCAGAATGGGTTTTGAGTTCTACTCCTCATTGGTGAGAGAGATTGCAAGCAAGTTCTGATTTGGTTCCCATTCAACAAGATGAATGTTCTCTGCATCTACGTAGGGGCAGGAATAATAGTATAAGTGATTAAATGATTAATTAGCAAGAGGTTGTATTGAAAATAAGTATGATGACATGGAAAAGTAATTTTGTATTTATCGATGGGGCTATGTTGAAAATGTAGTTGACAAAACATTTAATGAACTTTTTATTTATTTTTTTTTACGAGAGAGAGAGAGAGAGAGAGAGAGAGAGAGAGAGAGAGAGAGAGAGAGCATTTAAGCCTATGTTTTTTTAGAGTCCGTCTAGAGCTACACCCGCTTCTTCCATTTTTTTTACTCCAAATCTCAGTTATCTATGCTACAAAATCAATGATTTAAAAATTGCTGATGTAACACCCTTTTAGCATCTATTTCTATTCAACTTGAGCCCAGTAATCAAGCCTAGCTATTCGCATTTAGGGCCCATTTGGCAACACCGACATAAGTTATTTTTTTCGCTTCCAAAAGTAAAAAAGTTGAAAAGTTTGTTTGGGTATCCATTTTGGAATTGCTTCTCAAAAGTCAAAAGCTTACTTTTTGCGAAAGCAAAACTTTTTTGTTTTTTGCTTTCAGTGGAAGCAAAAGTCAAAAAACATTTGCGGAACCGACGCTTCTAATTTTAAGTGAATATTTTTAAATGCTAATTTTACCCTTGTAAACTTCACATTATGAAGTGTAGATAGAAAACATCTTATGAAGGAGAAAAAGCAGGGATGGTTTGCTGAGGAATAGGTCAGTAGACCATCTCTTTTTTGGAAAAAATAATTATCCATAAAATGACTCACGACCATTTATAATTAAATTTTTTGAAAAAAACAATATATGTGATATTATTAATGATTTATTAGAATATGATATCTATATAAAATTATAAGAAAATGACTTTTTGACTTAATTCATGCCAAACTAACTTTTTACTTTTTGACTTATAAGTCAGTGTTTCACCAAATAAAGTTTTGCTTCCAAATGGCAACTTTTAAATTCAGCAACTTAATTAGAAGTTACTTTTTTGCTTCAATTGGTTTGCCAAACGGGGCCTTAATACTCTTTCAAAATCCTGAAGAGTTCTTTCCACACAAATCAAAGAGAACTTCACAAAAAAAGTCAGAGAGAGAAGTAACATTAATAAAGAGAGTGATATCTTCCATCTAACTGCAAGCTGTCACAACGCGATATGACAAGTTTTACTCTAAGACTAAGGTGGCGTTTGATAAGACTTTTTCTCAAACCTTAAATCTGAATCATCTGAAATTAAGTGATTTAGGTGATTAAGTGACGTTTGGTAAATAATTTAATTTCAGCACTTATCACTAAAACCATGAAATTAAGTGAAAAGTAAAAAAAAATTCCCTCCCTTCACTTATTGCAGTAAGTGAAAGCATCTTTTCAAAAGATTTTAAGATCTTTTTTTATTGCCAATAATGTCATTTTCTTAAAGCTTTCTTTTTTAAAAACTTACAAAAGTATCCTAATAAACATTTCAAAATATCCACATTGCCTTGCATTGGACTTAATTTTAAGACTTAAGACCTTTACATAATAATCTAATTAAGTAATAAGTCATTAAGCTATCAGACCTTAAGCTCTTTTAAACTTTTAGATCCCTTAACTTTTAATTTACCAAATGCCACCTAAGAGTGTTTACTTGGCTCATATTTGATGACAGGACAGTTTTACCCATGAGATGACCCACCAAAATGGATGGCAAGCTGGATGAATGAGTAAAACGTGGCAAACATGGAATCTAGTCAATGCAGAACATTCAAAGATCATCCTAATCACGAGTAAAACTTGTGTCACAAGATGTTGTGATGGAACACGGTCACAGCACTCAATACGAGCCACGTGGCACACTATCAGAGGTCTTTGACGGTATGGATGTTTGACCAGTCCCTCGGTGGACCTACAAACCAAAAATCAGCCTGATTAGTGATTTACAACCTTTGGATTTATGCACCCAAATAACGCTCAATAATGCTCAAATTTCTACCGTTAAAATCAACCCATGAAAATAACTTCAATAGTATCACTTAGAAATCACTAATCAAGCTAATTTTTTGTGTACCTGTCCACCGAGGGACTGCCCAAACATCCATACAGTCATTGTCCTCTAATAGTATACCACGTGGCTCGTATTGAGTGCTGTGACCGTGTTCCGTCACAACATCTTGTGACACAAGTTTTACTCCCTAATCACCATTTTGTTGATTCCTCTAGAACAATGGTTGTGATCAGATATCAGCTCATTTAGATGTTTCGTGAATGGGACCCATAAAACCTTCTTCATGCCCGCCAAACTGCTTTAAAGTCCGAAGGCGCTCGTTCGTTCATCTCCAAGACGCCAACTAGTCGTCTATAATGTCGATTCAAAAGAAGAAATTCCTCAAAACCCTCAAAACAGTTCTTCCTTCCGACACCTCTCTCAAATCCAATCAAGAAATTGCAGATAAGATCTCCAGAACCCTAATAAACTCAGGCTGTAAATCTCTTCTTCAGCCCACTTCTCCCCTCCTCTTCAATCTCAACCCGAACATAACCCACCTTGTTCTCTCAAACCCACATATCAAATCCAAAACTTGCGTAGATTTCTTCAATTGTCTACACAGAAATCAATCCCTCTCTTCATACAAGCACGATCTTCAAGCCTATCTAACTCTAATTTGCAGATTATTTGAGGACAGAAAGTTTGCATTGGCCAAGACTTTCCTCAATTCTGTTGCAGTTCATGAAGATCTCAAATACCCAGTTTCAGTTACAGCTTATTTGCTGGAGAATTGCTGCAAGGATTCTAGGGTTTCAGCTAAGGTGTTAGATATGCTCTTTAGGGTTTATTCAGATAATAAAAAGTTTGAAGAGGCTTCGGAGACGTTCCAGTACATGAAAAACAATGGTTTGGAGATTGATGAGAGATCCTGCTTTGTTTTTCTACTCGCCCTCAAGAGGTCGGATCAGGTGGATTACGCTCTAGGGTTCTTCCGACAGATGCTCGAATCGGGTGTTGGTGTGTCGGTTTATTCGATGACGACTGTGATCAATTTGCTGTGTAAGAGAGGAGAGACCAAGAGGGCTAGGGAATTGATGGAGGAGATTGGTGGTAAAGGGATCAAACCCAATATCTTCACTTATAATTCTCTGATAGATGCCTATATTAAGAGAGGGGATATGGAGGAAGTTAATCAGATCTTGAATTTGATTGAGGCAGACGGTGTCGCCCGCAATGTTGTAACGTATACGCTTCTGATTGATGGGTTCTCGAGCGCTGGCAAGATCGAAGAGGCTGAAAGGCTGTTTGAAGAGATGCACGAGAAAGGTATACAAATGGATATCTATGTGTATACTTCGATTATCAGTGGGAATTGTAGATCAGGAAATATGAAAAGGGCATTTGCCCTGTTTGATGAATTGACTGACAGAAACCTCAACGCGAATGCCCACACTTACGGGGCTTTAATCAATGGCCTTTGCAAGGTTGGGCACATGGAGGCTGTGAAGATCTTATTGAACGATATGCAAAGCAAGGGAATTGATTTAAACCATGTGATATTTAACACATTAATGGATGGGTATTGCAAGAAAGGAATGATAGATGAAGCTCTAAAATTGCAGGTTGTGATGGAAAAGAAAGGCCTTGAGGCTGATGTTTTTGCATATAACACAATTGCAAGTGGTTTATGCGAGTCAAACCGGACAGATGAGGCCAAGAGGCTGTTGATCACCATGGTAGATAGGGGTGTGGTTCCAAATACAGTGAGCTTCACTACATTGATTGACATATATTGCAAGCAAGGGGATTTGGTGGAAGCAAAGAGGGTGTTTCATGAGATGGAGAAGAAGGGGGCAAGGCCTAGTACTGTTACTTACAATGTTCTTATAGATGGGTATAGCAAGAAAGGGAACATGAAAGAAGCTCATAAGCTTAGAGATGAGATGGAAGAGAAAGGGATGTTGCCGGACTTGTATACCTACTCGTCGCTAATACATGGGAATTGTGTAGTTGGGAAGGTAGATTATGCGCTAAAACTATTGCGTGAAATGCCTCAGAGGGGTTTGGTACCCAATGTGGTGACATACACTGCTATGATTGCCGGCTTATCTAAGGAAGGGAGATCAGATGAGGCATTTCAATTATACGATGAGATGACAGAGGTAGGTGTAACCCCCGATGACACCGTATATTCTTCTCTTGTGAGTAGCCTTCACACAGAGAAGCCTTGATAGCTCTGAACAAAGGAAAAGGACCCTCTTTCTATTTACATCTTGCTATAGAAAGAGACCATTTACCTCCAACTATCCTATCAAGAGTGAAAGCTTAGATGGCTTGAAAAGTATGGTTAACAGTGGGAGAGGAAAGAATACAAATTTTGGATTACACATTAATATGGTTGTTGGATCCAAGAGGTGGCTTATAAATTGAACAATCAACATCACAGGTTAGCAATGTGTATATTTGCTGAGATTTTCAATGTCAGTCAAGGATATCAAATTTGTTCTCTCACAATGGTGGTTTGGAGGGGAATCCAGGTGATGCAAGGGCTGGAAATATAATGAGAATTATTAGCTTTGTGGGGTGGGCTAGCTTTGTGCTTTGATGATATTGAGATGGAATTGGATTTAAGCATGATCATTCAAGCCGAGTCAGTTCTGTGTTGGCTTCTCCTCTTATGATTGAAGAGAGACCAATGCTGCTTCTGATGTAGAGTTCTTTTGGTTCAGAAGCTTGGGAAATGCTGTGCAGGTACATCTTTTGTTAGGAGTTTATTTTTCCCTGGCTAGGACCAAATAGTTATCGACCCAAATTTTACCCTGGCTAGGACCAAACAGTTGTCGACCCAAATTTTACTCCTTGAATAAGAAAGTCTTAAGGAGTATTACTCAAATTTGTTTCGGAAAATGCTATTCCACGATTAAAACTTTGCTGACTGCCCCCGATGACTGCCCACAATGAGCCATCTGGCACAATTTTAGAGGATGCTGACCGTATGGATGTTTGGCCAAACCCTAGATGGGTCTACAAACCAAAAATCAGCATGGTTAGTGATTTCTAAGCGTTGGATTGGAGTCATGACCATGGTTTGATTTTTTTTTCTTTTTTGTGTGTGTGTGTAATCATGAGAATTTGAGCATTATTTGGGCACAAGGATCGCGTCTGGGGGTTGACCAAACATCCATATGGTCAGCGTCCTCTAAAAGTGTGCCACGCGCCTCATACTCTGGGCGGTCATGGGGGCGCCCCGGTTAGCCAAGTTGTACTTCTATTCCACGTACAGTTGTCAGTCAAGAGTAAACCTTCGATGATACCGCAGTCAGCAACGCCACTGAATGCAGCCAATATGAGCCACGTAGCACATTCTTAAGAGGACATTGACCGTATTGATGTTTGGCCAATCAATCGGTGGACCTACAAACCAAAAAATCAGCCTGATTAGTGATTAAAAGCTTTGGATCATTGAATCCAAGTAATGCTCAAATTCCCACGGTTAAAATCAACCTACTTCAATACAACGATTAGAAGTCAGCGATCAAGTTTTATTTTTGGTTTGTAGGTCCACCTAGTGATTGACCAAACATCCATACGGTCAATGTCCTCTTAATAATGCACCACATGGCTCATATTGGCTGCAGTAGCGCATCGCTAAGTGCAGTGTCATCGAAGGTTTACTCAGTCAAGAGATGAGGTTCGTAGTCCGGCATTGCAATATCTGTTTAGGTTGGACCCACCATTATTGGCTTCTCCCTTAATGGGAAAGGAGCTTAAATATGCCATAGGCGCATAATATCCAAACTTAATGACCCGTAATGGGATTGAGAGTAAAACCAAGGTTTAAAGGAGGCCGTTTTAACGGTTATACGGACTGGGGGTGTTACTGTTTAAACGGCGGTTAAAATGGATTGAAACGGCCAAGGATAAAAGTGGAATTAAACCGATTTTGACGGAAAAATGGGGTTGAATTTTGGAAAAAAAAAAAAAAATGGAATTTAACTGAAATATACAGTCATTTTTTCACAATTTTTTGCAGAATTAACAGCTGTTTAAACGATTTTAACGGCCGTTGAAACACAAAAAAATAGCTGTTTAATTTAAAAACGATAAAAAGTGTTTAAATGGTTTTAACGGAAACGGGCTTGGGCCGTTACCGTTTAAATGCTGTTTTTAAAACCATGAGTAAAACTTCTATCACAGCGTTATGACATATGCTTCTGTCACAATGCAAAACAAAGGCCACATGGCATATTCTTAGTGGACGCTGACCATATGAATTTTGATCAGTACGTGGGTGGACCTATAAACCAAAAATCAGCCTGACTACTGATTTACAAGTAAAACTTCCGTGTCATCGAAGGAGATGACAGGGCAGCATAGCACGGCATGTGGATTTTATACGGGTGGACCTCCTCAGCCTCACCACCCACGTACACAGGTGAGCGTTTTGGTATAAAGTACTTGAGTACTCACGTGGGTACGTATGTGGTGAGGCCGAGGTGGTCAGCCTGTACAAATTCCACGTGTTGAGATCTGTTGCCCTGTCATCTCCTTTGATGACAGGCCTGGTCATCAAAGTTTTATCCCTGATTTACGAGTAAAACTTTGTCACAACAAAGTTGCAAATCACACAATCACAGCCAATGAGTTCTGGCGGGTACACGTCGTTGCAAAAGAACTTGTGTACGTGCCGAGAACTCATTGGCTTGTGATCTTTTACTCATTTACAACCTTTGGATCGGGCTCCGTTGACTGATCTAAAATGACAAGTATCTGTACAGGGACACAATATAAGCCACGTGGCATACTCTTACAGGACTTGACCGTATGGATGTTTGTCCTATCCCATGGTGGACTTATAAACCAAAACTCAACCTGATTAGTGATTTGTAAGTGTTGGATCTTTTGACCTCAAATTCCCACAGTTGAGATCAGCCCATGAAAATAAGTCCAATCCAAAGCCTATAAATCACTAATCAGGCTGAGTTTTCGTTTGTAGGTCCACCATGGGATAGGACAAACATCCATATGGTAAGAGTCCTATAAGCATATGCCACGTGGCATATATTGTGTCCCTGTACAGATACCTGTCATTTTAGATCTGTCAACGGAGCCCGACCCTTGGATCTTTGCACCCAAATAACGCTCAATAATGCTCGAATTATTACGGTTAAAATTAACCCATAAAAGTAACTTCAATCGAATCGCTTAGAAATCACTAATCATGTTGATTTTTGGTTTAGAGGTCCACTTACGGACTGATCAAACATCAATACGGTCATCATCCACTGAGAGTATGCCACGTGGCCTGCGTTTTGCCTTGTGACAGAAACATTGGTCAGAACACTGTCTCTCGTACGGCGCCCTCCTTTGGAAGTTGAGAAAACCTTCTGCCTTGATGGTTTATTCGTTGGGTAAAATTTCCATCACACGAAATTGTAAATCACACAAAACACAGCCAATGAGTTCTCGGCACGGACACAAGTGCTGTGCAACGTTGCTTTTGCTTTTTAGGTGTACGTGCCGAGAACTCATTGGCTGTGTTTTGTGTGATTTGCAATCCCATTGTGACAGAAGTTTTACTCACCTTATTCGTTTTGCTTTGCCACTGCTCCGGACCCACCATCCTTGGCTTCTCCCTTAATGAGAAGAAAACTTAAATACGCCATAGTCGCATAATATCCAAACTTAAGGACCAGTATACTGTATTGGGAGTTGAGAAAACCTTCAGCCTTCAGGGTTTTACCGCTCATCCAAAATCTTTCATTCTTTGTAAATTCTTCCACCAAAAATCTCGTACTATTGTAGATGACAGACTCTGCTTGGATCTCTCCGTCCATCCAATCTCCGCAAAGAAGGACGCCATGTTGTTCCTCGTCTGGGTTTTTGCGGATTTTCCAACATGTCTCCGAAATCAGAACTTTTCCTTTGGTTAAAAAACCTATTGTTTTTCCAATGAAAATCCATGGAATTCCAAGGAAGATTGCGCAACCAAGTGCTTGGAGCGTAGAGGGTCCTTCGCGGGACCTAGATTCGCCCATTCTGATCGAGCTGGAACCCATCGTCACGGAAGGACAATTTGATCGGATCGTCTCCGAGGCTCAACAGCTCGAAGAATCGGTGATTGTTGTCTGGTTCGTCTATGGTCATTAATGGCTTTCTTCTCTTTCTCTGAATATGTGTTTTTTTTTGTTCAAATTGATGAAATTTATATACCCATCGGAATTGGATTGAGGCGGTTATGGGCTTATCTTGCTGAATTTCATGTGGGTACTGTGTTCTAGTTGCGAAGAGTTGAATCGACTTGGGGAACTCGAACTTTAGATAAGCTTGCTTTGCTTTGTCTGAGTGAGATCTGATAACTGATGTCTGATATAGTTGTAGGTCATGTTTCAATGGTTTTTGGAATAAATGCAGTTCTTCTTGAAGCTTACATCGAATTGGGTTCTTAAATAAGGCTTGTATGGACATGTAGGATGGCTAGCTGGTGCAGAAAATGTATATATTTGAAACCCAAATTGGAAAAATTAGCAGCAGATTACCATCCAAGGTTAGACTGAATTTCTTTACTACCGTCTACTATATAAACTTCCAAACCTTTTCATTGTTGAAATCTCTATGATGCATTGAAAATTCTAATAGAAATGGTGTTCATTCCCCTACTCGAGTTTTTTATTTTAAAGGATTGTGTCCTTGCCATACTAGGGTAAGTTCGATTAAAATACATGATGGTTTCATAATCAGAAAATCTAAGGTATCCTTCAGATAGACTAGAAGGACAGTCTACCAATGGCACAGCCAAATGAGTGTAAGGACCGCAGTGAATGCGGCACACCATTTATTCTAAGGTATCCTTCAGATAGACTAGAAGGACAGTCTACCAATGGCACAGCCAAATGAGTGTAAGGACCGCAGTGAATGCGGCACACCCCATTTATTCTAAGGATTAAAATTAGCTTTTGATGCAACTTGGCCGACACAAAAGCTAATAAGACTTTGTACCAACTCGGGCGTATGACTGTCATATTTTATATTAAATTTACTATGACTAGGCTAAGTCAAGTACATAAGAAACCTGTGTTGCTAACCCATGAAACCAAAAGTAGTCATCCTAGTTGCATCTGATCCAGCAAAAATATTTGACCCTGATTGGGTCATCAATCCCTAGCACCAAAATCAACCTGGTTGGGTGTTCCTAGCCATCTGATATATCAATTTTTTTCTGGACCATTCACCAAATTCTCCTTTTGACCATTGAAAACAACCTGAGATTCAGTGATATGGAACATTGGCAGTCGTCAGATCCATTTTTAGGGTATGAGATTTTCTAGGTGGAACCCAGTCATATAGTGTTTCTATCCAACACATCTCCACCTGCATGTCAGCCGCCGTTTCCACAGTTGTATCATGTCATTGGTGGACCATCCTTAGTCCTCTTTTACTATCCGTTTACAGTTTTATTTGGAGTTGGAATGCAGGTATTTTTTAAATATAGATTGGTGGGCTGGGCAAGTATTGAGAATATTCTGTTATATGCTTTTATGCAGAGTCCGATTCTATTGTGTTGATGTCAACTCAGTCCCACACAGGCTCGTTGCCCGTGCAGGAATCACTGTAAGTCCCCTTTAATGCTCCAAAGATCTTATGTTCTACTGCTATCTCTGGTTTGCTCCATGATGAACTATCTTTATTCTTCTCTCACCTATTTTGGTTATTTCATGAATTATTAATCTAGTTTTCACTAAATGAAGTGACACCAGATTTGTTGTGAGAGTCAAGCAGCTATTCTCTAATATAAACTCAAGTATGTACGATAATTAAGAGGTCCAAACAAGAAAATGTAGTGAAACGAATACACGTTGTGTTGTATGTATGGGTCAAGCATCCGACCATTGCAGTTCATCAAAATAGATACGTTTGGCCAACCCACAGGGATATCGGATGCACCTGAGATTGATGAATCAGAATATTACTTGTATCTATTGGCAGAAGAGTCAAGGGCCATCGTCCCAGCCCCAAAGAGGACGATGGCCTGTGTTGTAACCGAGTGTGAATAATGTGTTGTCAACTGGTAGGAAGATTCTGTGGAGCTGTAGTAGCTAAGGCCTTGCAGTATATAAGGGAAGTGTGTATGGCCGATACGACTGACAGTAAGAACCCTCACCCGAAAGTCCAAGTTTTGGGTGGGGTTTAGTGCCAGGTGTTTGCCCCCCTAGATGTTACATTACACAGTTAGGCTACTTATTTGGATTACAATCCCACTTCCTAAAAATCACATTCTCAGTTAATCATGTGTGACATCGACAACATCACAAAGGGCACTGGTTTTTGTACTTGACAAAAATAGATAGTTTTTGGTCATCTCACACCTTGAGGGATCTCATTCTCTTGATTACAACTCAAGTTCTGCATCTGGGGGAGAATACTTTCTAGTTGCTAAATATACTGCTGTAGTTCCTGCTATCAAGCAAGAAGGGTTGAAGTCTTTGTACCAGAATGCAGCTTGCCAGGAGCTGATACAAAGACATGTTCAGTACAACTTGGTTGAGTCGGATATGACTCCGACAAGAGGATTGGTCTATGTTTTACTCAGGTGGCTCAGCCTCACAAAGTGTGACTAAGCTGGTACAAATTTTGACAGACAATACCGTGAATATAAAATATTGCATGACATAGGCTTGTGTTGGACTCGTTCAAGTCCAAATGTGCATTACCATTTTTTAATCCTTGGGCAAGATCTCTCGATACCATTGCCTGGTTCTCACAATGAGATCCATTTTCCAAGATCGATTCTTGCTATATAGATTCAGTTACTGATGTATTACAACACATAGATACAGAGGAGTCACCGCATGCAGATGGGTCCTTTCCACAGTGTTAGTTTAGTCTATCCAATGTTCTCCTAGTACTCAAGTACACTTACAATATAGGCCTGCCACAACAACAAACTGGCTATAACCTCATATAAAGTAGGTTTGGGAATTTAAAAGATTGAAACACAAAAGAACTTGAAACACTTTACAAATAATAATAACATCTCTCCTACTATAACATTTCTATTGAATTTCTTGATCTTATTTCAACAGGGTACTAAACCTTGACTTCTCTGTAAACTTCAGTCATTAAAACATCGGAATTAATTGGGAGAAGCTTAGCAAAGTTTTGCTAAAATTTGGTATTTGGGTAGTAGAAACGTAAGAAAACACAAAATGAAAGTTTTGAAATCGTAAAACACGCATGAAAACACACATTACTCATTATATCACAATTAACAACGATTTGGAGTAAAAATTGCAAGATCAATAGCATTTAGTACATTTTAAGTTGAGTATATGAAATGCAGAGACTCTAAGAACCAAAATTATGTAGTTAATTGCTCAAAATCAAGTTATCTAAGTACATAAAAGCCAAAAACAGCTTACTATGACTTGACGAGGTCATAACCACGTGGATCTACAACCAACCCCCCAACTGTAAAATCGGTGTGCAATGTAGCTACAGAGTATTGGGCCCAAAACATGATAGAATGGCATCAGTTGGTGTAGTCACAAGGCAGTATGATGCATAAAGTCTCAATTATTTTTTTTATGAAGGCCTTAAAAATCTATAAAAATTATACAAAATAAAAATAAAAAGAATCAACTACAGAAATTTAAAAAAAAAGGGTTTGAAGCTCTTCGTTTTGATGATTTATCAAAAGAATCACAAACTGCAAGGGATTTTTAGAACATTGACTAATTATTATGTGATGTCCATGAAGTGAAAATTCTCATTTTAACATTTGAAGGCCTTTAGGAACATCCTAAGTCAAGGCCTCTCTATAGTTCAAGGTCAATGTAGCTACAATATTGGGCCCAAAACATGATGGAATGGTATCATTTAATTGATTTACAAACATATTGTTCACAATAGATGGGATATGGGTCATATCCATGGGAGTGCATGTATGTGACTACACCAACTGGTTCCATTCTATCATGTTATGGGCCCAGTACTGCAACTTTATTGCACATTAGTTTTATCAAGTCCCTAGCTAAGGTAGAGATGATGATGAGAGAGAGAGAAAGAGGGCTGTTTTTGGCTTTTGTGCACTTGGATAACATGGTTTTACATGGACCAACCATCCGTTTATGAAGATCTGATGAAGCCTAGTCATGTTTGTAAGCTCAATCGCGTTCTTTATGGGCTCAAGCAGGCCCCATGGGCCTGCTTTGAAAGGTTTAGTCACTTTCTTCAGCACATCGGTTTTAAATGCAGCCAGTCTGATTCGTCTATGTTCATTCATAACAAGGGATCCGATATCATTATTCTTCATTTTTTTGTGGATGATATCATTATAATTGGCAACAACATTATGTTTCTTTCTCAATTAATCACTACTCTCAATCACGAGTTCACCATGAAAGACTTAGGCGATATTCACTATTTCTTGGGCATCGAGGTGATCTCCTCTAATGATAGCCTTTTTCTTAGCCAACAAAGATATGCAATAGATCTTCTTAATTGAGCTAGCATGTTTGCATGTAAGCCAGTTGCTACCCCATTGCTTGCTCACAAAAAATTATTGGCTGAAGGTACTCCTTTTCCAAATCTGGCATTGTATCATAGTATAGTGGGAGCACTACAATACCTCACTTTAACAAGGCCTAATCTATCATTTAGCGTCAACTTTGTTTGTCAATTCATTCACAAACCGACTGAAGCTCATTTTACATTTACGCTACCTAAAATACTTTGGTCTTTCTTGACCCTTCAGTTGCTCATGTGCGATTTCTCAAAGGCCTCCTGTGTTGTTTTGAAGCTATGTCAGGTCTTCGAGTGAATTTGGCTAAAAGTAAGGTCTATGGGGTGGGGGAGGTGGAACACTTATCGACTTTGACCAACACTCTGAAGTGCCATGTTGATAGTTTGCCCACTACATATTTGGGATGCCTGTAGGGGCATCTTGTAGGTCCAAAGCCTTATGGGAGCCAGTCATAGGGCGCTTCAGGGCTAGGCTGGTATCTTGGAAAGCTAAATACCTTTCGAAGGGAGGCAAATTGGTGTTGATTAAGAGTACATTATCCAGTCTACCTATATACTACTTGTCCCAAATCCCAATTCACTACTCCGAGAAGCATGGTGAAGGAATTGGAGAAGCTTATGCGAAACTTCTTGTGGAATGACAGGACGGTCACTCGCAAAATGCATGTAGTTGGATGGAAATCGGTTTGTAAAGATAAGCAAAGCGAGGGATTGGGGATCAAGAAACTCGAAGAGATGAATTAGGTCCTTTTGGGCAAATGGCTTTGGAGGTTTCGGGGTGCAGGGGTCTAGCCCCTTGGCGAAGTTCATTGAGAGTAGGTATGGGGTTTCTCACTTTGGGTGTGAGACCAAATCCACTCATAGTCCGTTCGGTTGCAGTGTAGGGAGGGAGATTTTGAAGGTCTCTTAGGAGTTTGCCAAAGGGATTTGGTATGGCGTAGGCTTGGGGAATAGGATTAAATATTGGGAGGATACCTGGTGCCGAGAAGGCCCCTTGTATGCAGATTTTCCTGACCTCTACTCCCTTTCTGGGAGGAAACAACAGTCCATTCAAGACTGTACTGTCAATAGGGGGATGGTCGGCTGGAAGTTTAGCTTCAGGAGAAATCTCAATGATTGGGAGATAGAGCCTCTTTCCAGACTACTTGCTCGGCTCCAAGAGGTTCATCTTCCTCCTCTGGTCCAGGACAAGCGGGTGTGGATATGGGCGAAAAGTGGAGTCTTCTCAGTTAGATCATTCTATGAGGCATTGAATAGAGAGAGTAGCTTTCGCTTTCTGATGTCCTTGGTGTGGAAATCAAGAATTCCGACAAAAGTCGCTTTCTTTGTGTGGGCAGCCTCATTGAATAAGATTTTGACGGTGGATAAGTTGATTTCTAGAGGGCTTATCATTGTTGACTTTTGCTTCATGTGTAAGCATAGTGGGGAATCTGTTTATCATTTGTTGGTGCATTATGATGTGGCATGGGAGGTCTGTTTTGCGTTTCTAAAGGAAGTCGGGTTGAGGTGGGTGATGTCAGGCTCTCTATGGACTTTCTCTTGTGTTGGCGGCCTCCAGCCTTATCTAAAAGAGGATGTATCCTTTGGAAATTACTCCCTTTTGTGATCTTGTGGGGACTATGGAAGGAAAGGAACCAATGGGTGTTCAAAGGCAAGAGTGAAGAGTTGGCCTCGATCGTCTTGAACATCAAGGCTCTTGTCTTCTTATGGTCTAAAGTGTATATGGAATGTAGAATGCTTTTCTTTGAGGACTTTGTATGCCGATGGGACTACCTTTGTCTCAAGGACGCTTGTTAATAGGGGACTCCTCAACTTCTTTTGTTCGATGTTAGGCTTTGTGTAGGCCACCTCGACCTCTCAAGTCGCCCCGCTTGTTTTTCTGGCACTGCCTTTAATAAAAGTTATACTTATAAAAAAAAAACGTGCACTATTAACTACGGTCTACAGTTGTTCAAAGATAGCCCTCTCAACCTTGTTGCCTATGTTGATGTTGACTGAGCTGGATGTATCGATTTCCTAAAATCAACTTCTGGATATGCTGTCCTTCTTGGGTGTAATCTTGTTTCTTGGAGTGCTAAGAAATAATGTATAGTGGCTCGATCAAGTTCGGAAGCGGAGTATCGGTCACTTGCCTCCACTATAGTCGAATTAACGTGGATTTCTTATCTGATTCGTGAGATTGGACTTCATCTTTCGAAACCTGCTATGATTCTCTGTGATAATAAAAGTGCCATAACAATGTCATCTAATTTGATGTTCCATGTGAGGTCAAAACACATTGCCATTGATTATTGCTTTTTCAGGAGAAAGTGGTTGTTGGAGCTCTTCGTATACTATTTGTTCCTAGTCATCTTCAACTTGCTAATATTTTGACTAAAAGTTTACTGAAGTTGGGCCTCCGTTCGATCTGATACATGCCGAACATTCGACCCTTGTTTAACTTTCGGGGGAATAATAGTCGACCAAATGTCCATATGGCCAGATGCCTACAAAGACATCTTGAAGAGAGAGAGAAATGCACCACTTTGCTACCACATCATTAGCTACCAGATGTCCAATATTTCTCCAGTAATCTCACTAGTCGGAATATCAACCACGATATTCTATCCATCTAAGAGAATCTCCAAAGAATCAATTAAAACCAATAATATCTACTCAAGATATAAGATTTAAATTTTGAATTTCAAACTTGTTTTCTTAAATTATGTATATTGTACAACAAGTTACTTTATATGTACCCTTTTAATCTCTGAGCTAATTCATAATTTTGAATTAAGCTCCAGAGAGACAAAAAGACTCTTAACATTCTTCATAGCTTTTAACAACCTCCACCACGTCCGGGTCAACCAGATCGACCTCCTCTTTGTACAATGAAAGTAGCATCATGAGATGAGGGACGAGGTGAGACAGATTTAAGGTATAACTTATGACTTAAAAGAGACGGAAGAAGCTCTTTAAAGGATGGAAGTGGGGGCTTTGCCATGATGGTGGTGACAAAAGGTCTAAAAAATTGGTCCTAGTCCTCGAAGAAACCAAAAAACTTTGTCAGTGTCAAGAACTAGATGTCCCACTCTGCAAGTGTTTCACAAGTAGTATTGAATTTCTGAGAATACTCGGAAATACTTGCATTCCCTTGTTGCAAATTTCTTCGCGAAGTTGCAGTTTGCTGGTCTGAATGAACATCGATTGACCTAGAGGGCCTGTGATCTCACTCAGTGCTTCTTGGGTTAGGCTATAGCGAATCAAGTTGAGGACCAACTGATCTGTTTTCTCCCATTACGCAAACTCAAGTTTGGTTCTTCATTTCCTTGATAATAACGATAGGAGGAGGGAGAGATCTATCAACATAGCCATACAGATTGTGGCTTTTGGGAACATGCACAAGTTGAGCTTTCCTCATGAAGAAGTTGGAATTCAACTTGAGACGTACCATGTTGATTAGTGTATAGAGAGGGAAATGGTCCAGTGGAAGAAGAGTTGGACAAGACAAGTTGTGCCATTGAAATTAAAGTGAGATAAACACCTAGTGTTCTGATACCATGAAAGGCTATGATGATGGTTAATCTTTTTGTGTCGCTGGAGCTTACTTCAAAATTATGAATTAGCTCATAGATTAAAAGAGTATATATACAATAATCTGTTGTACAACACACCTAATCTAACAAAATCTTTACAAGTTTAGAATTCAAAATCTTAATCTTATATCTAGAGTAGATATTTTTTTTGTTGTAACTGATTCTCTGGAGATTTGCTTAAATGGATAGAATATCTTGGTTGATATTCTAAAAGATATCTAAATGGAAAAATATTGAATAGCTTGTTGGATGAGCCTTGTAGAGATGACATGGCAGCAAGGTGGTGCGTTCCTTTCTCTTCAAGACGTCCTTGTAGGCATGTAGCCATATGGACGTTTGGTCGACTATTAATGCCTACCTTGATTAACATATTTTGGAGACAACCCTTACTAACACCCTTAGTTAGAACATCTGCAACTTGCTCTCCTGTCTTGACATAAGATGTGCAAATTTGGCCACTCCTGAACTTTATAAGAGGATATATATTCCAGTTGTTCTGACCCAACAACAATTGCATAGAGGCAGCACTTTTCCATCCATCCAAGTGCAAAGTATGTTCTCTTCTATGTAATAAAGATAGACACATGTCTAACACTGATATGAAGTGTCAAACACACTGACCCAACAAACCTGATGCATCGACACGTCCGTACAGTTTATTCCATGTGTTGAGAGATAATTTTCAAACTACTTTGATTCACTACTTGTATAATATCAAAAGAATGCATACAGATGAAAGATATCAAAAAAAAAGTATCAAAAGAATGTATATAGATGAAAGATTGTATACAATAAAATCATATAAACAATATGAAAATAATAGCAGAAACAAAATATTTGAATAAATTATTATTTGTATGAGAAAGTGTGTCGGCATGTATCCGACACGTGAATACGACATGATGTCTGAGAACAAATTATTAGAAAATGAAGTCCTTGTTACATAGCTTCTCATGTTATTCTTAATCGCATTATTTCGGATTTGAATTTTATAAGGATGTCATTTATGTTGATAACTTAATATGTTGCCATTGCCACTTAAAATCAATTTATGGAGTTCTACTATAATCAGTATGCATACCAGCAGTAACGTCTAACTATAAATTAAATGGGTTGTAAAGTGAATCATGTGAGTTGTAGAAATTAGGAACTCCCTCTTAATGGGTTCTTCTTGAAACATATAGCTGTTGGAGTGTTGATCTCATTAGATCTCATGGTACTGACATGCTTCAGTCACATAGATGCTCAAGAGTAAAACTTTGATGACATGGCGCAATATGAGCCACATGGCACACTCTTAGAGGACTCTGACTGTATGGATGTTTGGCCTATCCCTAGGTGGACCCACAAACCAAAGATCAGCCTGATTAGTGATTTCTAGGCATTGGATTGGAATTATTTTCATGGGTTGATTTTAACAGGGGGAATTGGAGCATTATTGACCATTGTTTGAGGTACAAAGGTTTGAAATCACTAATCAAGCTAATTTTTGGTTTGTAAGTCCACCTAGGGATTGGAAAAACATCCATACAGTCAAAGTCCTCAAAGAGTTTGACACATGGCTCATATTGCGCCCTCAATGACAGGGCCCTATCATCAAAGTTTTACTCGATACTCAAGAATGGTAGTTTAACTGACACTTAACTATGCCTTTTCATGTCTCTCAAACGTGGGAACCTGTGCAGAAGATGCCAACCATACAGGTAAAAGTTTTATTGCCATTTGGTGCTCCTGGTGTGTCCAAGTTTTTCTCGTCTTCCTAATTGTGACAATTCTCGCATAACAGTTGTGGAAGGATTGCAAGAAACAAGCTGAGGTGATTGGAGGCCACAAAGCATATTTGGTGGTTAATGAGGTTCGTGAAATGATTGAGAATGAGCGTATCCTGTAATTTATTGTTTGATGGGCAAATTACTTTTTTTAATACAGTCGGTACCATCTGAAAAATGAAAGTTGTAAATTTTCCATAATTTTGGGGACAATCCCTTAAATATGCTTTCATTACAGTAGAGAACAAAAGAAATAATGAAGATAGGGCAATTGCATTTTGCTAAGTTATCTACAACCACAGTATCTTCTTTCTAAAACATGATACTTCTGGGAAAACGAAGTTAGAGAAGACTGAGCTCTGAACCCCATATACTAAGCACAAACTCTAGTTATTCTCCCCAGTATGTCCAAGATACCGAACCACCTCCAGCATCGATGGTCTCTTTATTGGGTCCTCACTGGTGCAGACAATACCCAGATGAATCACCTCAAGCATCTGAGCCACCCACCTACCGCTGTCAGAAACCGCTCCATTTAAGCTCTCAACGCCCTTTCCCATCATGACCATCTCCCTAACCCACCCCACTAAATTTCCCCCTTCAACATCCTTAAAAGCTGAACCCGTCGGCTCCTTCCCTGTAACCATCTCCAACAGTATCACCCCGAAACTGTATACATCACCCTTTGTCGTGGACCTCCAGCTCTGACCATATTCCGGCGCAATGTACCCATATGTCCCTGCAATTTCAGTGGTCACGTGGGTGTCGCAGGCACTCACAGTCCTTGCCAATCCAAAGTCTGAAACCCGAGGCTCGAAATCATGATCCAAAAGTATGTTACTGGCCTTCACATCCCGATGAATCACATGAGGAACAATTCCATGGTGCAGAAAAGCAAGCCCTCTTGCTGTTCCGATTGCAATTTTCAACCTTTTGGTCCAATCCAACACTTCCACAGTCTCACTTTTGTTCCTTAACCAGAACTCCAGACTTCCATTTGCCATGAACTCATATATCAGAAGCTTCTCATCTGCAGAAGAGCAGTACCCCAGCAATCTCACCAGGTTTTTGTGTTTCACTTTCCCTATTGCCTCCATCTCCGCCAGGAATTCTCTGCTTCCCTGGTCCCGTGCCTTCCCAAGCTTCTTGATTGCAACCATCCGCCCATTAGGGAGGACCCCTCTATACACAGTTCCTGATCCGCCATCACCAATCACATTGGATTTGGAGAAATTGTTTGTGATGCGTAGGATGTCTGCCAGTGTTAGCTGCAACGGAGACTTCTCCAGTGTGGCAGCTTTGTTACTGCTCAGGGGCTCTCTGGTATTTGCCAAGGTTAGCAAGACGGGCTTCATGCTGTCCTGCAAGATGGTTTTCCACTTGATGAAGACAAAGATCAAGCAGAGGATGGAGAAAGAGGTGCTCAAGGATAGAATCAAGATTGCTGGCAAGTCAAGTCGGCGTCTCTGCTCTCTGGGTCCCACTCTGCAAATCTCTTCTACTAAAGCTCCACAGAGATCATCGTTGTTCAGAAATGATCTACTCGTGAACTTTCCACAACCCTGAACGGGGCCCTGTAACAGATTACTCGAAAGATTCAAGAACTTCAAATCAGCAAGGTAACATAACTCACTTGGGATTTGCCCGTGGAGGAAGTTCTCAGACATGTCCAAGTATAGAAGCTGCGAGAGGTTGCTGAGATATCTGGTTATGGTGCCAGTGAACCTGTTGTTATGAAGGTCGAGGTAATTCAGGTAGGAGAGGTTCACAATCGAGTTCGGGATTTCACCATTTAGGAAGTTCGTGCTCAGGTTTAAGGCCTCAATCTGGCGCCATGAAGCACTCTCCATAAGGAGTCCATTAATGTCACCTGAGATCCAATTATGTTGCAAGTACAGGCCGACAATGTTAATCAACTTGGAAAGGGAAGGTGGTAGAGGACCAGAGATCTTGTTATGGCTGAGGTCCAGATCAGAAAGGGCTTGGAGTTCGCCGATGGAAGCTGGAATTTCGCCCGTCAAGAGGTTCCCAGACAGATTCAGTTTAACCAGATTTTTCAGCTTTCCGATCTCCAAAGGAATGTTACCTTCAAGGCGGTTATATGCCAGCACCATACCCTGAAGCTTCTTCGCATCTCCAACCTCAACTGGTATCTTCCCTTCCAGTTGGTTCAAGGAAAGATCAATGGAAATGAGATTCGGGAGTCTGAAAATGGATCTTGGAATTTTACCGGTGAAATTGTTGTTGCCCAGCAGCAAATCTACGATCACACTGCAGTTCCCGAGTTGTTCAGGTATCTGACCAGAAAGCCTGTTCCTGGAGAGATCAAAAACTCCACGGTGCTGGATATAGCTTGTATCAGGGATTTTAGGTTGCCTGAAACCCTGTGTTATTCCATGGGGGAGAGAACCAGATAGGTTGTTGTGGGCAAGAACCAAGTATTCCAGCTGTGTCAGATTCCCCACGTCTCTTGGGATACTCCCAGTGAGTTCGTTGTTTCCAAGATCTAAGCTTGTTATGGACCTGCATTTGAAGAGTTCTGGAGGGATCTCCCCAGATAGCTGATTCTGGTTTAGTGAGAGCACTAATAGGTTCTGCAAGTTTCCAATCTCTTTTGGAATTATTCCTTCCAATCTATTATTATTTAAGACAAGGCGCTGAAGGGTGATGAGATTGCCAATATTTGGAGACAGACTCCCCTGAAGGTAGTTGAAGCCGGCGCTGACCTCCAATAGGGAATTCGATCTCCATATTTCTTCTGGAATTTCACCAGTAAAATTGTTGTAATCTAGTTCAAGAATTAGAAGTGGGAGGTTGGCCAGATACCTAGGGATTGTCCCAGTGAGCTGGTTCTGAAACAGAACAAGTTGGGTGAGGTTTCTACAGTTTTGGAAGGTACCATCGATCGTCCCAGTGAGGAGATTGTTCTCAAGGTCAAGCTCCGATAAGAATTTGCAATTGCAGAGCACTGCAGGGATGGTGCCTCTTAACTCATTATGACTGAGGCTGAGGTAAGTCAGGGACGAACAATTGCCGAATTCTGGTGGGATACTGCCATGGAACTGATTCGAAGCTAACAGGATTGATTCAGCGGAATGCCACCCACCCAACCAAGATGGAAGCTGCCCTGCAATACGGTTCTTTTCAATGCTGAATGAGAGGATAGAATCCGACAAGCCCACAAGGTTATCTGGAAGTGCTCCAGAAAGATCATTAAATGTTAGAAACAAACTTTTTAGTTTCTGACAGTTCCCAAGCTCTGCTGGTATGGACCCATTGATTCCTGCACTAACCAGGCTTAGAATTGTAAGGTTCTGCAACTTCCCAATGGATTCGGGGATTGGTGACTGTAACGGGTTGCTTGAGAGGTCGATCATCTCAAGGCTCCATAGATTGCCAATTTCATCCGGAATTGGACCTCGGAGACCGCAAGAAGGCGCATCCAAATTAACCAAGTTCTTGAGATTCCCAATTTCACAGGGCAAGGGGCCCGTAAACCTGTTATGACCTAAATGAAGATATCTCAGTGCAGTCAGCTTTCCAAGGCCTAGCGGAATTGTTCCTGTAATTGAGTTGTTGGATAGATCCAAGGAATGCAACCTCTTTAGCTCTCCAATGCTCTTTGGAATGCTACCAGAGAGGAAGCCATTACCAAGATCAAGAACACGAAGATCCGAAAGGTTAACGATGTCTGATGGGATCAGACCCGAAAGTCCATTGCCTCCCAAGACTAGTATCTTTAATTTTGATAGAGCTGAAATCTGCTCTGGGATTTCTCCGGTGAAGGAATTCGAACCTAAATCCAAGACTTGAAGGCTTGAACAAGAACGAAGTGCAGGGACCAGTTTGCCTGATAAGCTGTTAGAGCTAAGGTCTAGCTTTTGGAGCTTTTTGAGGTTTTGAATATCAGAAGAAATACTCCCACTGAGCAGGTTGAAGCTGAGATCAAGGGTTTTGAGCTTTTTTAGATTCCATATCTGAGATGGGATTGGACCCGAAAATTGATTATAGGCAAGATTGAGTAATTCAAGATTCAATAAGGATGCCAGCTCCAGAGGAAGAGTCCCTTGCAGATCCAAATGAGTTAAAGATAGAGATACAACACTGCCATCTCTGCATTTGATCCCTGTCCAGGAACAGGGAGAAGACCCCATGCCCCAGTCGGAGATTGCCTTTGGGTCTCCCACTACTGATTTAAATGCCGTCAATGCTTGGAAATCTGAAGTTCCTCCTAATGGGTCCACAGAACACAGCAATATCACCAAGAAAAGCTTCAATCTGGAACTGAGAGAAGCCATTCCAAAGCCAAGTATACGGATTAACCAGCGCCTGAACACTGTATAAGGAAACCAGTTACTCCAGAACAAGTAAATATGAGACTTCTATTCAAAATAACAGAAAAAGTATCCAGAAAGATGGAAAGAAACAATCAGACATGAGACAGCCAAGTATAAAATTTCTATCAATATAAGCAGGAGCTTTCTGTTCAATCGCACAAGTTAAAAAGTAAAATTTGGGACTTGGGAAGGCTATACTCTAGATCACTAAATGCAACTCTGATCAAACAAGCGTAAAATCCAGAATGTGAATCATATAGAACCAGCTCTATAACAACTTACCAATGAGAAGTCTCAACTTAGTGGCAAGTGCAATGCGAAGAGTGTCTCAGCAACAAGCCAGAAAATGAACTTTCTGAGCTCTTCCCCAGCAGCCCAAGCACAGAATCTCTAGCTGAACCGATTCAAGAGAACTTATAAATAGTTTTACAGTGCAGGCAAGAAGAGGAAGGGATCAAACAGAAATGAGTGTCAGAAGGCAGCCCGAACAAAAGGCTTCATGCATGACAACATACCCCACACATATGTGAAATCGAAGCAAGAAAGCCCAGAAGAGAGAGAGAGAGAGAGAGAGAGGAAATGGGTGTGAAGGTGTGATCAGACAGGCAAGATTCAGAGAAGTAGAAGGCTAGAAGATGAGAGAAGCATTAAAGGAGGGAAGAGAAGCATTAAAGGGAGTGGGGGAAGAAGAGAAGGAGATGTTCACCATTCCTGGACGGAAGAGGAGTTGGTGTGTTATCAGTAGGAGTTGTTACATTACAAGCTTACGACAGCGGGGGGAGAGAGAGAGAGAGAGAGAGAGAGAGAGAGAGAGAGAGTTAATAGGACTATAGGAGTAGTAGCTGCAGCAATAGCAGCAGTTTCTGTACTTCAGTTTCATTAAAACCAAAACTGATTGCACGCACAAGCAAGCGGTCACCATCGCCTTCCGAGCCTTAACGGCGACCTCTTCTATCTCAGACTGCTTCTGCCAACCAATTGGCTCTAAACACGTAGGCCAGTGCGGCAGGCGAGGCGACAAACATGACGATTGCGTGTTGGTTGGTTGTTTGGTTGGGAGTTATGGCGACCAGCCTGAGGCGAAGCGCTCGCAAGAGATCTCCGGAAATTACAAAACTGCCAGTCTCCCCCACCCCCCCTATCTGCATTGGACGATCCAGATCATGTACTGGCCCCATGCATGGCATGTTGAAGCCCCACATCTTATCACCGTTGATGTCAGATTACAATGTAAGATTGCTTTACACCGAGTAATTCCTCAGCGAATCAGGCATTCTTTCCCTCCCAATTTTGGAAACACCAACGGATCCTTTTTTTGTCCCAAAACGGGTAGCAATTTTAGTAGGGGGATTGATTTTTCCAGAGAACTTTTTACTACTTTCAGAGAACATTTATCACGTTAGACGAAAGCGCCCCTCTGACTTTTCTAAGTGACAGTTTTGATAAAGGGCATTTTCGTCAAATATGAAACTAACTGGAAGAGGTAAAAAGTTCATTGGAAAAATTATTTCTCCGTTAAAGAATCAACGACGCTATCTTTTGCGTGGAATTAAGGGAGAGTATTAGTTGCCGTGCACAAGAAGTACTGCAGTGCCTTATCACCGTCCATTAGATCCCAAATTGACTCATCACATCAATCATGATGGAATCAAACCACTACTAAACCGTACAAGTAGGAATGTGTAGTTTATTTATATTTTATACATTCGCAGGTAGAGACTAGTCACTAGACTAGTCTTTTTGCCTCACGGTCACGGACGTCTTTGAGCATGGACGGTCACGGACGTCCAACGATCCACGTGGCATTCTCAGAGAAGGTCCATCCTGACTGGCCTTCTAGACCAAAAATCAGCTGTGATTTCTAACCGTTGGATCTGAGTACTAATACCGTATGGGTGTTCGGCCCATTCTTTGGTGGGCCTACAGAAAAAATCAGCCTTTATTGGTGATTTCTAGCCGTTTGTTTTGATTATCCCAAATAATGTCGAATCCAAAGCTGAAAATGACATCTAAAAATCACCGATCGGGCTGATTTTTGGTGTGTAGGGCCACCTAAGGATGGACGAAAGCTAGAAATCACTAATTGGGCTGATTTTTGGTCTGTAGGTCCACCTGAGTATGGGCTGAAGCTAGAAATCACGAATTGGGCTGATTTTTGGTCTGGTGGAAGGATGGACCAAGCATCGATACAGTCAGTGGTCTCCAAGAGTGTGGCACGAGGCCCATAAGCCATGTCTCGGCATCATTGAGGCTGCACGGACGGTGGACTGGAGAAAACAAAGGTTTAAAAGTGGTCATTATAACGGACTGGGGGCATTACGATTTTTTCCGTTATAACAGCCATAATAACAAAAATAACGCTCAGGGACCAAAAAAAATGGGAAAATAACAGGGAAAAAATGGAAAATAACAGCCATTTTTTTCCTCAAAATTTCCCAGAAAATAACAGTACGTAACGTAACGGGGGGAGGTCACGAAAATAACAGCCTATTTTTTAAACCATGGGGAAAACCACTGTTCTAAAGTCACGATACAAAAGTAATAGTGCAAATGTAATGAAGTTAAGGCTGCACGGACGGTGCCAATTTATGCTGGAACCATATTAAATTTGTTACCAAACAGACCCCAAATGTTTTTGATAAACCAACAAAGAACGAAATTGAGAGAGAGAGAGAGAGAGAGAGAGAGAGAGAGAGATAGTTAGAGATGGAAGCATTAATATGTACAATCAAACACATACAGAATACAAATCCAATTTTAAATTAAACCAGATGGTGAACAACTTGTATCCTTTCTACAAAAGCTAAGCTCGTGAGATATATGTCACGGCTGTAATTCTCTTATCTCTAGATTAGCAAATCTACATAAGCCTCTAGACCTTGGCTCGACAAGCACTTCTTGAGCTTCTCCAGGGCTCGATTCTCCAGTTGCCGGACCCTCTCCTTCGACAACCCGAACACCGAACCAATCTGTGCTAGCGATTTCTCTTTGCCATCTTCAATCCCATATCGAAGCCGAATTATCCGCCTCTCCTTGGGTGGAAGAATGCTTAGAAGGTTGCGCATGTGCCGCCTCATCAGCTGCTTGGAAACGCAGATATCTGTGCTCTCAACCTCAGTGTCCGCAGTAACCTCCTGAGAACATAAATGAACAGTGATGAGGTCTCCACACTAAAGGCAAAAATATAGGAATGGGAATTCAGCGGCACAGCATTCTTATATGTGCATTATCCATCGTAAACTGCAATAATGGTCTACAAATGGCTTAACTGTACACATGGAAGGGTCGGGACCTACTTTTTTATGGGCTCACATGAAATTTCCTACATTGAAAGCCATACGGATTTTGTTATCATGACCATCGGATCCATCAAATTCGTTCAGATGGAGTAAAGCTTCCCACCATGCATCTGTCTAGCTGATACTGGGTGGTCAGAAAGAGTTGGCAACAGTGGGAATATGTCTATGGACCAGATGATTCGACAGGGTCCATTTTTGGCCTAAATGATCTCCTAGATAGACCATGCCATACGTGCAGCATGCGTCAGTGGCCATATTGGTTCAATTTACCTTTGTACCTCATGTTCCCCCTTTTTAAATTTAACGGGATTTTATAAAACAGCCTAAAGAAAAAAGGTAATTCTTCTTCAAAAAGAAGTCGGATCTTAACAATAATAGGATGTAGACAATGAAAAGCAATACCTGAAACGTGGTATCTTGGTCTGCCCACACCAGCTGTTGCATCGACAGGGGCATTCTTGTGGAATATAAGAGTGTTTCCAACTTCGCAACTGTAATGCCGACCCGTTTCGCCAGTTCTTCATTTGTTGGCTGATGGCCTTCTTGAATATAGAGTTTCTTTGCATTTCTTACTTGTCTCAGGAGATTGTGTACACTCTCCTGAAATGACATTGGGTTGGTCATCCCTGGAATTAGTCTTATTTTTCTAATTGCTCTAAATACAAACAGAAAATCCAAATCTATTGCTAATGGATGGAAATTGGACAGTAAATGTATAACCATAAGAGGCTCATTACCGGCAAACGGATTGTCCTACAATTCTGAAATATGCCCTTCCTAATCGATTGCCTTATCCACCAGTATGCATAAGTAGAAAATCTGCAACCCACTTGGGGCTTGAATTTCTCAATGCTCTTCATAAGACCCCTACTTCCCTCCTACAATTTAGCAGACAGATTTTACAAACATTAGAAATTACTGTTGCCAGAGAATGAATATACTTGACATCTACTTGAGATGATTGAAACATCTTTGAGCTTTCAAACAGCAAAAGTTGCCTTGATTAATGGTTGATCACGCACATCGAAGCCACATTTTGTAATATAAGAATATATATGCTAAAATTGATTTAAAAACTTCTGTGAATTATAGACGTAAAGTCCACCATGGCACAGCCGTACTTGTGGTACGCATGCTAGTGAGTGGAACCCACCATTCCCCTTCACCAAAACCGATCTGATTGGATGATTGTAAGCATTCAATCTACTACATTCTATAGGACAGTCATATAAGAAAATAGCAAATGGTCCAAAAAATGATTTGATCATTAAGATCATATCATTGCACTAGATCAACTTTTGACCAAGGAGATCTCTTGACTTTCTTCATGATATCTAAATCAACGCATCTATAGATCAGATAATGTTTGATATATCTTATGATTTTACTAAATAATTGCTATAAAAGTAGCAGAAGTCATGAGAGAGAGAGAGAGGGGAACAGTTTTGGGAGGGAATTTTTTTCAGCAAACTTTGATCCTCACAAACTCTTCCAGGCTCACTGACCCCGTGAATGTTTGGCTCACCTCTTGGTGGACCTACATACCAAAAATTAGCCTATTGGTGATTTGATTTCTAGTAATCCAATCTGAGTACCCAAAAAATTGCTTGAATCCAACAGTTAAAATCACTCCATGAAAAATGCTTGAATCTAATGTTTAGAAATCACCAATCAAGTTGATTTTTTATGTGTAGGTCTATCAAAGAATGGACCAAACATTCATGGGTCAGTAGGCCCGAAAGACTTGCCACATGGTGTCTTTGGGAGGGGTAAAATCAAAGCTTGCTCCTGCCCAGTAGGAGCAAAAAGAATTGGGAGATGGCTGTGAGAAATTTTAAACAAATAAAAGATAATAATAGGGAATACCAAAATACTTTTCTCCCCTTTTTTTTTATTTAACTCGAAGAGAGTTGAGGGGGGGCATCTCATGGAAAAAGTTGCAAAATGTGGATAAACTTTTACCTTGAGAGTTCCCTTTATAATAGCAAAGATATGATCATACCGTATGAGTGTCTACATGTGTTTTATTCTCTACAATCACTATTCAGAAAACCTTGAATCCCTGTCTCTGTTATATAAGTTTTGGAGCTGACCTGAAGTAAATCCTGAAGGTTCAGACCCCGTCCTTGATAATGTTTAGCCACGTGCACTACCAAACGGAAATTGGCATAAATCATCTTTTTTCGGCTGCTGTTACCTGAATGAAGGTGCGACTGCAAAACCCGGCAACTCATCCCAATGGCTTCAGCCCATTCGACCAATGTTGGTTCACGGTCAAACTGAGATTGAAGTCTCTGCTTCACTTCCTCTAATCTAGTCAACTCCTGTTAATATAAAATAATTATTAAGGAAGAATGAAACCTGTCAAGAAACCTAGCACACACCCCCTTTTAAATTACCAAGACAGGAATCAGAAACGTGCCTGAATTTGAACAAACAATTGTGATTCTTCATTTGCGGTCAAAAGTTGTCTTGTCTCGGAACCTGACAAAAATAGTCGGAGGGGATCATTCAAATCGAATCCTTCCTTTATTTTACGGTGTATGTCTGCCGCTCTCAACCTAGGTGTCTCATGGATTACTGCTTCTGTGTTTGTCACTCTACGTTTCTTCGATCGCCTCTCCAGAAGACGTTTTGATCTTACCGTTATTTCTTCCTCTAATGAAATCGGAATAGCTGAAGTTGTGGGCCCCAAACTGTACCAAAATTCTACAAATTAGTCAAAAGGGTAACACGATGAAGACCCAGAAGAAGAAAACGGGCAAGAACAGGAAAGTGGCAAGTAACAGAAACTGACCCAAGAAAAGAGTCATCAAAATCAGCTCCAAATAAGTTAACCTCTTCGGCTAAAGAGGCTGCTTGTTTCGAGGCCAGCACTGCTTTCTTAGCAAGGGCAAGTACATCACTTGGTTTAACATCCACAACCTTGTCCGTGTCAGGTATGATAGACTGCATGGTCAAGGATAACAATGGCCTTTTCCCTGTCCACAAAGATGGCAATCTGCGACCAAGAGATGACCCAGAGACGATTTGTGAGAACACAAACCATTTGAAAGATGAGTGAAATAAAATGATGTTGACCAACAAGAAATAATTAATTGACGCATGTAACAACGGTAATGGGCTCAATTATCTTACAAATACCATAAGCCAGGCCAATAAACCAACTGTCGTTCAAAGTCTTTGAGGTATTGGTCATATTCACAACTTTTCTTCTCTTCACAAAATGACGCACCATGCTCCATCTGTCTCCTATCCAGTGTTGTCTAAACAAGCAAAAAGGGAAAGATACTATGGTTAAGAGTTCAATAAAATAAGAGAGCAAGGGTCACCATAGGTAAGTGGATAAATCCAGCAAAAAATTAAAGATCATAAGTTAGAAGTTTCAACAAAATGAGGGAGTGAGAGAGTGTGTGTGTGTGTGTGTGTGTGAGAGAGAGAGAGAGAGAAGGGAACCAAACAAACACACAAACAGATATAAAAGATACATAGGTCCAACATAAGCCAAGATATTTGTTAGATCCACGTTACATAAAATCTAAGAATAAGCCATATGAAGCTGCATAAAATTTTTAAAAACATGAACCAATCAAAAACATCAAAATTAAAAATTCACACCATCTACATAATAATACAAAGCTCCTCGCATAGCAGAATTGCTATATGTGTGACAAAATAAAATGATGTGCTGCCAGCTTTGACTGAAGAAGTTTAATCACATAACCATCCACGTAATAGTACAAAGCTCCTCGTATAGCAGAATTGCTATATGTGTGACAAAATAAAATGATGTGCTGCCAGCTTTGAGTGAAGAAGTTTAATCACATAAAAAAGGGTTTACGCCATGGGTTCTAACAGATATGCATATATATGCATGTTTGCATTTCCCAAGAGTCTCACCTGGAGTGTTTTATCTTCTCTGATTATGTGCAGCAATGGCCTAAACTCGTCACGCTGCTCTTGCAAAAGAACAGATGCAGGGAAGTGTTGAGTTATTGATATAGTTGGCATAGAGGTAACTGCAGGAGCTGCTAGCTCATGAAGCATCGGAACTGCAAAGTCAAAAGGCAAACATGCATATGATATTTCTAAAAAGAAAAGATAAAACGAATGCCAAATAAAAACAAATAGAAGCACCAATCACAAAGAATGGAACCTTGTTTTCTTCAAGAACCTGTAAGTCACATTATGATGGGAGTGGGAAACAAGTAGGCATGCTTGTCGAGAACAAGCACAGGTGAAAAAGTTGCATGTATACAACAGCTTAGAAACTCACTTTAGTAGCAGAAACAGATATATCCCAAGTAGTTCAGAAGATTATCTAACTTCTAAAAATCACAAAACAACCACCAAATCTTTACATGAATTGAAATAATAATTCACAAATTAAATTCCTGGTTTTAATCCATGAACTAGGGCAGCCAACCTTGAAGCAGGGATGCTATAGACAAGAAATAAGGATGTTAGAGTGCATTTTACTACGGCCATCCAAGTGGGAAGTAGAAAGGATTTTCCTTCAACACCACCCATCACGAGGTCCCAAGCACACTTAGCCCTCTTGCGCTCAACACATTAAAAATACTATTAATATTACAAATTTACAAGTGATGTTTGATATGCAATGCAATGTTTGATATGGTAGGAGCTCAATGAGTTTCAATTTGGCTATGTTAACACTCCATGGAGCAAACGAGAGGCCATTGTATACAATTCAAATCCTTAAGTTCACCGTTAATCCCCACACAACCACTCCAACTAGAAGAATGGTTCGATCTTCCACAACTATCAACAACTTCTTCCTAAATTAAAGGTGCCCACATTTTCAGGAATCTAATGGGAACAAATAGTCCTCCAGGAACGAATTCTTGGTCTAGTAATGTCAAAAGGATGAAATGAAGAAAAACATAAAATGAAGAAGTCTACAATCAACACCAATGGATTTTTTGTAGGTTTTTAATTTTTAACTTTTTTGATGGGTATCAACAATAAGAATGAACTAGTCATTGAATTCTATGGAGTATAAATAAAATAGATGCTCTCTGTATAATTTTATGAGTTTAGTGTTGGAAGAAAGAACAAATAACACGAAGATGCAATCACACACAACACAAAGATTTACGTGGTTCCCTCCAGATCGAGGTACGTCCACGTCCACGGACTCACGCTGATTCCACTATACGATACAATACTTTTTTTTTTGCTAAATGCAAATAGATTAAATGGAAGACAATACAACCCCAAGAGGGAAAAGAAAAAAAGAAAAAATACAATACAATACAATCATAATCAGATGAAAATAGGGCTTCCGTGACTCTATGTAAAGGTACGAAAACGCCCTTAACGGAAAAGACCTCCAGAAAAAATTGCCGCACTGCCCCTTGCAAACCCCCCAGTAAGCTCACTCACCGCGGAGCTCGACCCGCGGTGTTGTGGCTTGATTTACAGTACTCTAGCACCATCAGGCTCCACAAAACATAACATTTAGCAAATGTTATCAGTATTTAGTGACTTCATTCGCTTCTTCCTGTTCATTTTCTCCAAACCCAATATGAAAAATTAATCGAACATAAGCCATAATAAAAAATAAAAATAAAAAATCATCAGGACGTAGTGGGTTCTTCTTCTATTTTACCAACACAGAGGGAATCAACGGAAAAACAATAATACACCACAAAACAAACAACACACAATTCAGAGCAAAACAAACGGATGGTGAGCTCAAAAGCCTAATCCACCAAAACCCATGTCGAAAACACTAAATTCTACATACCCGTTTCATTGTTTTGGGTGAATGCCAGTTTTTTTAATCTAAACGGGAACAAAAACAATTAAGAATTCAGAAACAAAAAACGAAAAAAAAAAATCGGTATAATGGACATACCAGATGAAGGAGAATTTCTGAGGTGGGTTTTTGGAGGGAAGAGCAGAGGTGAGGAAAGCAGGTTTCGTCCGGCCTCCATTGCAGGATCGATGGAGGTTTTTAGTTTGTGTGTTTCTTGTCTACTCTACATGGGTTTTCGGTTTCTTTGTTGGAGATAAAAGTCCAGAGCTCTTCCGCGCCTCAAAATCGAAACCCATTTATTTAGAGGATCAGGTTCTACTTCTTTAGCCGACCAGGCTCCGGAGACAAAACCATCCCTCTTTATTACGGAAATGCCCTTTCTTTTCAAAGGACTTGATCAACCTTTTGATGTCTTGATGATGACCCAAACCGTTGGTGCGTAAGCTTCCCGTAAAGTAGATCTTCCAGTTGGGCCACAAATGCAGAGTTGAGAATGGTAGACCGTCGGTTGGGTTTACCGTGAACCTTAGATTTTTCCGCCTTTGGCACAGATTTAAAAATATCTTCGTTTGGGGTAAAATCTGAGTAAAACTTGTGTCACAATATGTTGTGACGGAAGCCGGTCACAGCACTCAATAAGAGCTACGTGGCACACGATCAGAGGGCTCTGACCGTATGGATGTTTGGCCAGTCCCTCGGTGGACCTACAAACCAAAAATCATCCTGATTAGTGATTTACAACCTTTGGATTTTTGCACCAATAATGCTCAAATTCCTACCGTTAAAATCAACCCATGAAAATAACTTCAATCGAATCGGTTAGAAATCACTAATCAAGCTGATTTTTTGTGTACCGGTCCATCTAGGGACTGGCCAAACATCCATACGGTCATCGTCCTATAATAGTATGCCACGTGGCTCGTATTGATTGCTGTGACCGGCTTCCGTCACAACATATGTGACACAAGTTTTACTCAACTTTGATGATAGGGCCCTGTCACCGAGGCCGATGACAATATGATCCACGTGGCATACTTTTAGAGGATTCTGACCATATGGGTGTTTTTCCAATACCTAGGTGGACCTTCAAACCAAAAATCAGCTTGATTAGTGATTTCAAACCTGTGGATCTTTGTACCTCAACTAATGGTCAATAATCTCAAATTCCCATGGCTAAAATCGACCCATGAAAACAATTCCAATCCAACGACTAGAAATCACTAATCGGGATGATTTTTTGTTTGTGGGTCCACCTAGGGATTGGCTAGACATCCATACGTTAGAGTCTTATAAGAGTGTGCCACGTGGCTCATATTCCGCCGCTATGGAGGGCCCTGTCTTCAAAGTTTTACTGGCATGAAAGCGAGTAAAACACTGACTGTTGAATATGAGCCACGTGGGACACTCTTAGAGGATGCTGACCATATGGATCTTTAGCCAATCCCTAGGCGGGTCTACAAAGTAAATTCAAACCTTTGGATCCTTATTGGACCCGAAATAATGGTCAATAATGCTCAAATTCCCAGGAATAAAATCAACCCATGAAATGACTCCAATCCAACGCTTAGAAATCATTAATGAGTTGATTTTTGATTTGTAGGGTCCACCTGGGAATTGGCCAAACATCCATACTGTCAGTGTCCTCTAAAAATGTGCCACATGGCTCATATTGTGGGCGGTCAGTGACTTTGTTGAGACCATCGATGGCCACAAAATCAATATTCTATCGAGTAAAACTTGTGTCACAAGATGTCGTGACGGAAGCTGGTGACAGCACTCAATACGAGCCACGTGGCACATGATCAGAGGGCGCTGACCGTATGGATGTTTGACCAGTCTCTAGGTGGACCTACAAACCAAAAATCAGCCTGATTAGTGATTTACAACCTTGGAATTTTTGCACCCAAATAACGCTCAAAAATGCTCAAATTCCTACCGTTAAACTCAACCCATGAAAATAACTTCCACGGAATCGGTTAGAAATTACTAATCAAGCTGATTTTTTGTGTACATGTCCACCGAGGGACAGGCCAAACATCCATACGGTCATCGTCCTCTAATAGTATGCCACGTGGCTCGTATTGAATGTTGTGACCGGCTTCCGTCAAAACATCTTGTGACACAAGTTTTACTCTCACAAGATGTATTGACGGAAGCTGGTCACAGCACTCAATACGAGCCACGTGGCACACGATCAGAGGGCGCTGACCGTATGGATGTTTGACCAGTCTCTAGGTGGACCTACAAACCAAAAATCAGCCATCCTCCTCTAATAGTATGCCACGTGGCTCGTATTGAATGCTGTGACCGGCTTCGTCAAAACATCTTGTGACACAAGTTTTACTCTAGTCTATCAAGGGGTACTAATATAAGTTTACTCTAGTCTATCAAGGGGTACTAATATAAGTGGCACACAAAAAGGACACCCTTTTAAGAGAAGGGTGAGAATTAGAGTGCCCTCAAACTCTGGGGTAGCTCTCAAGTATATTAAACGGAAAATTGCAGAAAAGAAAACAAACTTTAATCTATTTACAAAAAAGAATACAACTTTTCGCAAATCCCAAAAAAGAAAACAAATGGCGTTTCGTCTGCTGTCAGTCGAATTAGTCGCCGACTGACTAACGAATGACTGATGGCTGACACGTCTGACAAACGCCCTTGGCGTTTATTCCTGAGAAATGATTTTTTAAAAAACGTTTTCATGAAAAAAATGCCCTTTTGAAGGGCGTCTGCCAGGCGACGACTTAAATTTCGCCTAAGTCGCTTTCATCTATTCTCCCGCCTCTCCTCTCTCATTGTGTTCTCCTCCGGCGAACTCTCCCCTCTCTCTCTCCGGCGGTCTCCTCGCGGCCTCCTTGCTCCGATCGAAGCGGCCTCCTACGCTTTAAAACTCAGGTATGTATTTATTTTATTTTTTAGTTTTTAGTTTTTTTAATTTTTTGTGGGGCTTGGGGGACCCCCATTTTGGCCTACACAGTAAAAATCGACGGCCCATAATTCCTCAACTTCTAAACCAGTCTACGAATATCGGAATAATCTAAATTTTTGTGAGGATGATCTCCTCACCGTAGAGATCATCCTCACCAAAAATCAGCCATTGATTCATCTTCTGGGTACGCCAAAATGGGCGTAAAAATTGGGGTTCCCTGTTTATCAAAAAACGCCATTTAAAAGGGTGTTTGTCAGTAAAAAACGCCCTTTAAAAGGGCGTTTTCTACTGACACACGCCCTTTAAAATAACGTATGTCAGTTGTCAGAGGTGACGTTTTTTAAAAAGGCGTCTATTACTGAAAAACGCCATTTAAAATGGCATTTTTTACTGACAAATGCCATTTTAAATTGCGTTTTTTGATAAACATGTGCCACGTAAGGGCGTTTTGTTTTCTTTTTTGGGATTTGCGAAAAGTTGTATTCTTTTTTGTAAATAGATTAAAGTTTATTTTCTTTTTAGAAATTTTCCGTATATTAAATAGAAAGAAACCTTGGATGGGACTAGGGTCTAGGAGTAGGTGGGGTTTGGGTCAATTGCCATCGGGAGTTTATCACTGTGAGGAGAAATGGGTTCGGTTTGTGATAAACGGGTACAGAACCCGTTTGGCACCCCAAATCATCAAACTAACATGATCCATAAAATGTAAAGACTCTGTGGACGCATATATATAGAGGAATGCTTATCAAGCAACCCCTAAATGGAGTTGCAAAGATGCAAACCCACACTCCATTAATGTTTGCTTGCTAGCATTCTTCCTAAATATAATCACATTTCCTGCCACTTTTTTTTTTAAAATGTCCTTACAATAGAATATAAATTAACATGGTAACTACAAAGTGGGAACTCTTTTTGCGAAAAATACAATTATTTAAATTTTTTTTTCTTTTAATTACATGCACACGTGTGTGCACGTGCTTCTATACGTTAACTTTGTGGCACAAAGAGGGACAAGCATTGTAATGGTTAAAGGGAAAAAAGACACATTTGCAACATCCCCTTTGTTTTAATTTTAATTAGCAACACCCCCCTAACAAATTAAAAGTCTGGAATATCCCACTTGACCATACCATTCAGTCATTGAGCACAAACATGACGTCCATTACCTGAGGGTTATAATAAGAGTACTATGTAAATGTTATAATGCGGCGTCCACTCCGTGAGCAAATGTGGACCTCAACTATCTAAAGTAGTGTACCCATTTTAAATACTATTGCGGTTCAGATTACGTCAATGTAGACATGTGTCGCGCAAAAATTAATTCGGGAGTTTTTTTTTTTTTTTTGTATTTAAATAGATTGCTAAAATAGTCATTTTTTGAGTACTAACGTTCACATGTTAAGGTAACGTTTACACGTTAATCAATGACAAAGGGTTAGGGATGTTAGCATAGATTATTTTAATCAAATATAAGCATACTCGAATCCAAAAAAGAATATCTGATATCCAAATCCAATTCTCCGACGGATATTCAAAATCAATATTCGAATTCAAATCTGATTTACTTATCAGATATATATTCGATAAAACTTGATTCATCCGATAAGTAAATTGGATATATATAATCATAATATTATAATTATATAATATTAAATATAATATAAGGTAATTAAGTAATACCCCTGTTATTCAAAAATATTTTGTACTACTCCCTGTACTTTCGAACTACAACAATTCTCCCTTTGACCAGGTTTCACCGTATATGACTCACAGTACAAGGTCGTGTATGTCATGTATCTGTTGTAATTGGAGTAAATAGACTATTTTGCTTCTCTTTCTCTATGTAACCACCAACAACAACACCGACGGCTACTACAATCACCACTGCCTCCACCACCACCACTACCACCTTCATATCTATCTCTCTCTCTCTCTTTGACGAAGTAGAGCTTCGACTATGAGTATACGTGTTTTGGTTTTTATGAGTGATTTCAAAACGTCTATGTAGGTGAAGGAGAGAGCAATAGAGATATGTTAATTTTTCGACTAAATATTGCGCGCCGATTGCGGTCGAGATTATCTCTAGATTCCAATAAAGAAGAGTTGTGAATTGAACAAATCTTTTTATTTCCCAGTTGAATGTCAACAATTCCAATCTTTTAATAGAAAATATCTTCATTGTCTTTCCTTTTATAGGAGAGACTGAAGAGTGCAACAAATCTTGCTTTGTTGGAGACTCTATCGGTCAGTCAGGAGTGAAACCTTGTCATTTGTTTTTGTTGTTGTTTCTCGACAGTGGTGCCATGGGACAAATCTAGTTTGCAACAAACAGTGTCAGCACTGTTGGACGTCCCTTGAAAAATGTTTTATTTCAACGTTTTCAAAAATAAATATTTTATAAATTAAAAAACACGTTTTTCAAGAAGCATTTAATGGTGGATACACTGTTTGCATACTTTTGAGCATGGAAACCGTTGCATACTAGATTTGTCCGGTGCTGCGTGTGTTGGTTGATTTCAGATAATGAGAGTCCTTGCTTAATTCTTTTAATTTGTTTTTCTAAATAAATAAAAAGTTTCATTGGTGCAAGTGATTGCAACAGTATAGCTAATATGTGATTCCAATTGAAAGAGAGGAGAGATTGATGCAGGACGTCCAATCCAAATTTAACTTTGCTTTAGTTTTCTTTGTTCTAATCAAATTAAAGTAGGATTATTGTTTGAGTTAAGGTAGGAGATTATATATTTTTTCTAGAATTTAGTAGGAATAGGATTTGTTTTATTTATTTTATAAACGGGGAATTTTTTATCCCCCGTTAATTTCTCTTTTCTCCCCCCATTTTTCTTATTTCCCCTCCACAATTTCTAAAATTTTTAATTGGCCCGTGGGCCCATCGAAATCTCTTATCACACCCCACCCTCCCAAAATGATAAACATGAAAGGGTACTCGTCATTGTTCGGACTGATAAGTCCGAACAATGCTTCACTATTCAGACTGTTAAGTCCGAACAGTGAATGATTGTCCGGACTTAATAGTCCGAAC
Organism: Euptelea pleiosperma; assembly: GCA_035048495.1. Classification (NCBI taxonomy): domain Eukaryota; kingdom Viridiplantae; phylum Streptophyta; class Magnoliopsida; order Ranunculales; family Eupteleaceae; genus Euptelea; species Euptelea pleiosperma. The sequence continues at coordinate 40,442,764 of CM068544.1, read as the reverse complement.
AATCAATTCAAAGACCATGACCGAGACTGCACGAAAAAAAAAAATCGATGTATTGTTCCGGCGAGATTACTAGAAATTCTTGTTAGAATGGTTTCGAAAATGAAGTTATAATGATTTTGTCGATTAAAAAAATTGAATTCAAATACATACATCCATTAATTGTTTTACTCAAAAGTTCCCAATAAGAGTTGTAGAAGATGTAGAATACAATCCTAGAATCTCTTAGGTATTTTCTTTTTGCTTTTTCAATAGTCTCCCTTGCTTTCTCTTGTGCTCTAACGGTTTTGAATTTTAGAGGGGATGAGTAGAAATAGAAAGGTGGTAAAGATAAGAGATAACACATGGGATATGAAGTCGTTTTTATTATAGTTTAAGTGGGGGATAACAAGAGAAATGGATGTGGTATCCAAAATTCGTCTTTATAAACATGATGGTATTTAGAGAATTGGGGAGAGGAGATTGAGAGAAACAATCGATTTGTTTTTAGATGAAGACCTTTGTTTTAAATGGTGGATTCTGTTCCTGAATCGATGGATTCTGATTTCCACTTGCTTCCACTCTCGTTTGTGCTAACCGCACACTCGGTTCTACACCAATTGGTATCAGAGCCAGAGCTTATATCCCATTCTTGATTAATCATCATCTCCATATCATTCTCACTGCTACAACCATCGGGACCAACCACCATTAGAGAAATGAGGGTTTTCCAAAAAAAAAAAAAATTTACATGCAACACCTTGCCATTTTCTACTCGATGTGTCAATGTTGTTTGTCAGTGTCCCTTCACCTTCGTCGTCGTACTGCCACCATTGTTCGATAAACTTGCTGGACTTCTCCTCAATCATGTATTCTTTAGGTACTTAAAGTTAGAGTTTCAAAAACCAAAACCCATGTCTTGAGGAAGAAGAAAACCTTCTTTCCTTTTTGTTAAGTCATGCCCCACTTTCAATTCCTTTGTGGGCTTAAGTTATTTCTACCAAGCCCATAGATTTAAAACCCAAACACTGAAGCCCTTTTAAAGCACCCATTAGGTCAAGCCCAACACACTAGACTAGGTCCAATATTTATCTAGATCCAACCCATTAATAAGCTTAAGTTCTAACCCAAGCCCACGACTCATCTTAGTCCAACCATAATTTAGTCCATACCAGTTCACAGTTAACCAGACCAATGACCAACCTAGTCGACTATTGACCCAACTTGGTTGACCTGACCGGGTCTCACTAAAAAAATAAACAAATTTATGCACTTACGGAGTGCTTCTACATACACGATGAATACCAAAATCGTTCCAATTATACTATTGATCTTTCCAAACAAGTTGAAGTTTTGGCCCATAAACATAAAGAGACAAAGGATTCATTGGCTAGCTTGATTGAAGCAACTATTCAAGATTTTTAGAGTCTTTACACTGAGACGACCAACATTAGATTTATGTTAGAAAGATTCTCATGCATGAAATTCATAGATCAAGATCCATCTAGTTCCACAAATGTGCATCATGATTTCAATCTTAGGAGTAATCTGGAAGAGTTACAAAGAAAAGAAGTGCATGATCATCTCCATCTTCAAAATGTTGATCAAGGTATGCATGCTCCAATGCAACATGATCGTGTTGTAATTGCACCACATCATTGTCTACAAGGTTATGCTAATCAAATGAACCTGTGTGTTTCAAGGAGAGAATTCCCTAAGGCTCCACGATTCTTCCACCGCGAACTAGTCGATTATAACCAATGCGATTGAGTTGATCAATTAGTCAAGCTTGATATAGATGAATTTCATGGGTAGATGGATCTAGATTTATTATTGGATTGTGTATCGAGTCTCGGTAGTTTCTTCAGATGGTATTAGTTATCTCAAGGAAGAAATACATTTAACTACAATCAAGTTGAGGGGCACTACTCTCATTTGGTAAACACAAATTGCAAGAATAGAATATTCGGTCAAGATATGACACAATTGATACATGGACAAAAATAAAGAATCAACTAAAGTCCAAGTATGTACCCATTGACTACGTCTAGAGACTCTACATTTAGTTTCGAAGACTTCAATAAGGTGAGAATGGATCTGTTGACGAGGATACAAACAAGTTCTATGATTTGGCTACTTAAGCAAGAATTGTTGAAGTAGGTGAAGTACTAGCTTCTCATCATGGATTAGGTTCAGATGCAGATCATAAGGCATGGATCTGATCTAGAACCCAGACTCAGATCTGGATATGGATTGTACTATTCAAAGTCGGATTTGGATCAGGCCTGCCACTAGTCAACCCATTTCATGAACTGGGGCAGATTTATACAAAGGAATCTTTCCTCTATTACATGTAGTAAATACAGCTATAAATAGATACCAGAGATATAAAGATATAAAGATTAGTCTAGATGGCTATTGGGTTGAGCTAACCAATTGGCACAAATCCTAGCCATTTTATATGTATAGAATCCATATATGCACTTTATTCAATGCTACTATTCCATTTTGAGCTATTCTGCCCAGGAATATGAATGGGTCCCTATGCTTGTTGTATTATCCATATATGCTTGAAGCTAACCATGGTGGACACGATCCAATTTGGTTGGATCAAATGATCTAAAACTTATTAAGCTTTTGATATTTAATTGAAGCATTAATGCTACAATTTGTGCCAAGATAACAAACCAATTTAATAAAACAAACCATGCACTAAAACTATATATAGCGATGGCAGGTAAGAACCTCCCAACTCTAGTTCTTCGGGTCCATTGCTATCCACTCCACAGGACCAGAAGAACCCGACTCGGTATTGTTAAAAAAAATAGAGGAAGCAGAACCAAAGAATATATATATATATATACCAAGGCATATAAATTTGTAGATCCTAGATATGAGTGCAGTGGATGGATATTATTAGAATGGATTAATATCTGGAGTTCTGTGAACGGGCGTTTATCTTTGCAATCCATCTTACGAGAAGTCATTAGTCTTTTATCTTGAAAGGTTCTATCATTTCTTATTACGAATAAATAGTTAGTCTTGTTTGGTGACTATTTTCATTTATAATATGCTTTTACTTGTATGACCAACATTCATTTTGTTGACCACAGACTTCTTATTTTTTTTGTCAACCAAAAACGAAGTGCTTAATGCCCACATCGGATTAGTTAGAGGTGCAACAGATGGATTGGAAACTACTCACTCTCATTGTGGTCACACTACAACATATTACTTACACAAAGATGTGTCCGTAGGTACTTACGGCTGCAAATTACATTTATAGGGATAGAATAAATAGATAACCCCAAAGAAGCCATTTTACATAATTCCCAAACTGTTGGATGATCATTGAGATTCTTTTGATGTCTATCTCGAGAACCATCCAACAATATAAACATATGTAAGACATTTTAGTCAATGTGTGAATCGTCACATTGCAAGGGCGTGCTGTCAATCAACCTAAAGGAAACTATTTTTCCTAAGTTCCAAAACCGTTGGATGGTCATTGAGATTCTTTTTTAAGTCTGTATATCGAGAACATCCAATGGTATAGACTATAGACATGGGTAAGATGTCTTTTCAAATGAACAGGGCCAGGGCCTGCTTTTGCTACATGACAAGCGCCCTTGATTATTTATTTCCAAAAGCTGGATTGGAGTCTTTTTCTGGGTCGATGTTTATCGGTTGATTCAAGCATTATTTGGGCCAGGGTACTTTGGATCCAAATGTTAGTGCTCTTTAAGAGTGAGCCACATGGTTCATACTGTGGTCCATCAAAACATAGACGGTGGATTCTTTTGAAATCCAGATATGTAGCAAGCATTATGGAAACACATACAATTTTTTTTTCTTAAAGTGTATGATAAAGATTGTTACAACCAAGGTTTAAAGGAGGCTGTTTAACGGTTAAACAGACTTGGGGTGTTACCGTTTAAACCATTTAAATGGCCGTTAAAACGGATCAAAACGGACAGGGGCAAAAATAGAGCTGAAATTCAAATTTTGAAATTTGAAAATTAAAAAAAAAATGAAATTTAACGGATTTTAACGGGAATTAAACAGATTTAATGGCCATTTTTTTCACAAATTTTTTCAGAATTAAATGGCTGTTTAAACAATTTTAACGGCCGTTTTATTCAAAACCGACAAAAACGTGTTTAAATGGTTTTAACGGAAAAGGGCTTGGGGGGTTACCATTTAAACTACCGTTAAAATCGTTTAAACGGCCATTTTTAAAACCATGGTTACAACAGAGGGATTCTTTAATTTTGACAGTCAGAAATGTGGCAATTACTATACAAATACAAAAATAGGTCAAGTTCCAGTGACCAACAGTTTTGACCAACACTTTGGTGTACCCTCATAGAAGATGAATCAATGGCTGATTTTTGGTGAGGATGATCTCCTCACCATACAGATAACCCCAACAAAAAAATCAGCCCATTCTGAAATTTCTAACCCACTCAAATGTGGTTTTCAAGTTACACGGTAAAAATCGACAGTCCATAACTCTTCAACTTCTAAATCAGTCTATGAATATCAGAATGATTTTAATTTTTGTGAGGATGATCTCCTCACGATAGAGATCATGTTCACCAAAAATCAGCCATTGATTCATCTTCTATGAGGGTACACCAAAGTGTTGGTCATTGGAACCCGACCCTGCAAAAATTAAGAAAAAAATGGATGATAAAACAACGTGGTCTTATTTTACTTTTTCACCATGAAACCCTGATATCCTAACATAAAACCCAGCTAACCAATTCATCTTTTAAAATTAAATTCCTCTGTAACAACATAAAAATGTATTTAAAATTTAACTAAATAACGGCCGTTAAATCTGTTTAGCAAAAGTGGACTCGAGTATTTATATAATAAATTATTTAACTTATTAAATAGTTGTTTTAATAAATCATTTCCTAACACCCCCTTAGTTTACCTGATGCGGACATAATACATGTTCAAGTGAAATTGGTGAGAATTAAGTTCTCCATTGAGTTTTTAGTTCTTAACCAGTTATCCACAATTTCATTCCAACTCTAATTGTCCACGTGGCATGTGTGCACCTACTAATACACAGAGAAGTACTGATAAAGAAAGTCACCATAATAACATGCACGTAACTCCCATCATAGATCTACTCCCGTCCACCAGCGATCGCACGTCTCAGATTCTCTCTCTTTGTGCGTATCGTCGACGCATCCCAGTAGTTAGTTTTTAGTTTTTAGTTTTTTTTCTATCCTCCTCCGCCTCCTCTCTCTCTCTCTCTCAGCCACCGTTTTCGAAAATCTTACGTACTCGCGATCTCATCCTCCATGCTTGCTCAGCGAAATTTCGACCTGAAATTGTTCTAAATCGTGGTAATTTTCAGAGATTAAGCTATTCTCGACGATCTTTCGTGTTTAATAGCTTAAAGGTTTGGTTTTTTCCGGATTAAAGGCCTGTTTGAAGCTCTTTAAAGTAGAAATTGGTATCGTAAATCGATGAATACGAATTATTTTTCTCGGTTTTTAAATTCTTTAATTTTATATTTGAAATCGAAGAATTAGAGGAATTTGATTTCAGGTTTCGATTTTGCATTTTTAATTCAGCTTCAGACGGTTCGTTTGAGTAATCTCGTCGTTGCCGATTGATTTGATGCGGAAGATCGCGTAAAGGTATGCTTTTGGTTTTGGTTTTGGTTTTGATCTTTTTTTGTTGGTTGTTGTGATTTTGTAGATTTTGATTTGATTGTGGTAAATTAGGGTTTTGCAGATGGTCACGGAGAGTCCGTTACAGATGCTGTCGGGTGGAAGTGTACGGCCATCCCGAGGGGACGGAGGATCAAATGGGAATGTAGAAGATAGTTTAGGGAGGGAGATTGAATTGATGCTGCGAGAGCGTCGTAGTAAGGTCATCATCGAACGGGAGAGGGATATGAATATTTACAGAAGCGGCAGTGCTCCTCCGACTGTTGAGGGATCTCTGACTGCTGTGGGCAGTTTGTTTAGGAATTCGGATGCCCATTTTTCGGAGATCAACAGGAACAACAATGCAAATGGAGTTCTATCGGAAGAACAAATTCGCTCGCATCCTGCGTATCTGTCGTATTACTATTCTCACGAGAATCTCAATCCTAGACTTCCTCCTCCTTTGTTGTCGAAGGAGGATTGGCGTCTTGCACAAAGGTTTCAGGCTGGAACGTCGTCACTTGGGGGAATCGGGGATAGGAGGAAGGAATTTATCGATAATGGCAACAGTAAATCATTGTTCTCATTGCAGCCTGGTATTACGGCACAGAAGGCAGAAGCAGATTTAATGGAACCAAGGAAGGTCACACCGAGGAACCTTACTCGGCAACCTTCTGCAGAATGGCTTGAAAAGGGCACTGACGGTCTAATTGGATTGGCAGGCGTGGGATCGGGCACAAGGAGGAAGAGCCTCGCTGACATGCTTCAGGTGCTCAGTGTAGTATTACTTGCAGTTTGCATCTTAGACTTTGAACATTTATGTTGTTTCTAACTTATGTATTCTTGTATTTCTAGTTGATTGCATAAGTGAAGTTGATATGTATAAGGAATATATATTAGAGCTGTGATTATGGTGAACAGTAGTTTTAAATGTCATTCGAATCTATGCTTTTGAGTTCCCCTGCAATCTCTTAATGTGTAACAGTGCTTCTGGTTGTTACATTCTATTATGAAGAATTAATGATTAGTCATTCATGATATTGGTTTTGTCATGAAATCAATTTTATTCCCTTTTTTGCTTTGTCCTTCTAAGCAAATGTGATATTCAATGAAGACCCACTTATTTGATTAATTTTGTGATGGAAATGGAGATGGTTGATTGGTTATTTGAACCCATTTTATTAGCTGGCATCTTACTTCACATTCTTTTTTTAGTTAATGGAGAATTTGGAATATATATCACTATTGGCTCATATTTAGGACCAAACAAAATGGCCTAATACTGACCACAACGGAGCTTGAAGAAGCGAAGCGAGCCTAGAGTAGCAGCAAGCGTAGAAAACGGAAGTCCGCTCCTGCGCACTCCGGCTAGAACATGACGGAACAGAACCGCAAAAGTCAAAGGCCCCCGGGCAAGTTGCATTCCACATGGACATTGGAAGTCGATGTAGTCGGTCTCTATCTTCTCATCCAAGATTACTCAAAAGGAGGAGGGGATGGCTCAGAAATAGGGCCTTACTATGCAAGAGGGTAGCAGGCAAAACAAGTGGGTAAGCCCGAAGAATCGATATAAGGGGGATCTTAGGTGGAATCGACTTCCATTGCCGATGACTTTCTACTGATGAAGGGAACTCCCTAGTAGCATAGGCCTGTCCTCCAGTTCCCTTTCCCTCGCCCACTCAAGTTCATTACCAACTCAATCCGGTTGTTCCCCACATCTGATTGACCGAGTTGACTCCTCTCTTGCTTCCAATTCGATTTGATACCCGATGCCATCGACCGGCAGTGAGAAGTTGAGTAGGCTAGTTGATTTCCCAGTGATAAGCGGATTTTCTCAATCAGCCCTTCCCTGTGCCTCTCCTTTGCATCCGGAAAGGATGAGCTCTACCTCTATTCCTTCACTCGTGGGTGGTCACCCGTAACCGTCCCTTCCCTTGCCTAGGTCTCGGAACCATCTTTCTGCTTACTGAAATAAGCTAACCCAACCGATTCTGACTGATCTGGTTGGATGCCCCACCTTTCTAGTATAGCGGCGGATCCTATCAAATATTTCACATTTTCTATGATCATCTCTATTTCTGGTATTCGGGGAATCCTCCTTAATAGACGAAATATTCCTATTATGTCAATGCCAATTGAATCAATGTTATTAGCTGTGAATTCGAACTTTTTGGTATTTTCCGTTTCTTCGGATGATATGATGGGTCAATCATTTGCTTCATTGGTTCCAACGGTGGCAGCTGCGGAATCCGCTATTGGGTCAGCCATTTTCGTTATTACTTTCCGAGTCCGAGGGACTATTGCTGTAGAATTTCTTAATAGCATTCAAGGTTAAACATGACTTCTAGCGAGTTACAAAATACGAAGTTTTGTTCTCATTTCGTTCTCTTCTTTCTTTTTTATTTTTTTACTTGGTAGGGGCACGGCTTTTCTCGCTGGGCGTGCTTTCTTTGATCGACCTCCTGCCTGGAATGAAATTCCTAGATATTTGACTACCGCTGAGCTTACTTCCTGAACTTATCTTAGAAGTGAAAGCCCTCGAGAACAGAACAAAACAGAAAGAAAGAGCAACCTGACTTTGTTTCTCATCTCGGAAGACTTATTACAACCAATTCGTATTACTACTTTATACTAATTTATATTTTATGGTATCCAAACCCCCTTTTGGAGATGTCTACAAACCTAGCAATAGCCCTGTGCTAAGTACCTATTACTCAAGTAACTCAACACTCAACGTAATTACTCGGGTCCCTTTCTTTGGTATTAGTTTCATTCCGACTATCAACTCAATGCCAGACTGACAACTTCAGCTACCTACTATGAAAAACTATTTAAATTAAAAATCACTTTCCAATTGAACCACTAAACAATTCGATAACAGCAACCCTCCCCTCATGTTGGATATTGCAAATTAAGCACGTTCAGTTGGCTAATAAGAAGGATGAATATTTCCTTTTCAATAGCCTTGGTGAAGATATCAGAAACTTGATCTTTACTTCTAAGATAAGGTGCTACGACTTAAAATCTGAACCGCAATTTTGTTATCGAAAAGTAACAATTAAGTTTGATGCATTTGGTTCCTTCATGGAACACAAACTTCATCGCAATGTGAATTGCAGTTCGGTCACTGCAACAATTGGTCATTGAATCACCATTGCAGTTATTTCTACAAAAAAAATATGTGCACTTGTCTGACTTTCAATGCCATTGCTCTTGTTGGTAAAATGATACTTTGGTTTAGATTCTCTTCTTGAGAATGCTTCATTACCTATGGATTTGCTCAGTCAATGTATTATGCATTATATACTTATATGATATTCCGTCTAAACTATTGGTTGGGTACAATGACTGGTCAGAGTACTGGCTTTACTTTCCTTCCTTCTCAGGGTTTCCTTAGCCTGGATAGTTATTACTTGCATTATATTTTGTGACTCCCTACAAAATCTGTGTATTCTTTTGTCTTAATTGTTAATTGTAATTTTTCTTCATCTGTAGCTCCTCTGCTGACTCCCCGAGATCAGTAAGAATGTATTAATCCAAAGATAAATGAAAAAATGTTTAATATAAATGTGTGAACTCTTCTTGTGTAGAGGCCTAATTGGTTGCTCACAAGCCACTTTCTTACTTTGTTGTGGGTTCCAATAGCGTGGATCCCATTATCCATGTTATTTGAACACGGTGATTTGTGCAATACATGTTTTGTCAGCACAGTTCAAAAAATATGTCCACATTGTTGGAACTTGCCTGCCAACTTAAGATGGTTACTTGGGATTACTTGATTGTTCTCCTTCTCTACAAACATCCCGTTGTGCTGATATGAAGTTAGTTTCTGTTGCAGGAAGGACTTGGCCGAACTACTTCCGTATCAGGTCATCTTTCACGTCCAGCGAGCCGTAATGCTTTTGATGATGTTGTGGACCCGATGGGCGTCTCTGATCCACAATTGACACAGTTGTGCAGTGGGATGGAATCTGTAGATGGCTTACATTGTGGAGCAACTGCACCCCGCATGGCTAGGGTTCAGAGCCTTGGTTCATCTGTTTCTCATTCTTTTGCGTCTGCTGTGGGTTCATCACTATCAAGAAGTACAACCCCTGAAGCTCAGCTTGTTGGGAGGTCTCCTGGTTCCAGTCTCCCCCCCATGGGAGGAAGAGTTGGTGCTGCTGATAAGAAGAATGTTGTTAGTTCAAATGCCTTTAATGGTGTTTCTTCTAGCATGGGTGATTGTCCTGATATTGCAGCTTCTTTATCTGGCTTAAGCCTGTCAAAGAATATACTCGTAGATGAAGCTAGTAATGTGCAGTCCCATTTCGAACAGGAATTTGATGATCAGCCTAATTTCCTGTTTGATATGCCAAATGGTCATAACCTGAGTCTGCCGCAGCATCACATTGACAGGCCTGATGCCAAAACACTCACCATTCCTACTATCTACAAGGAGTTGGCAATGAAGAATGGAACTGTAACAGATCCTAATGTTTCTAAGATGAATTTTAATGGGCAAGTGAATTTTCCAAAAAGAACATCTTCTGCTAATCTGTATGCAAACATATCTTCTTCTGGTTCTGCAAGTCTAGAGGGATCTAGTGTTCATTATGAGAATGCAGATATGCCAAATATGGACTTCTCTGGCTATATACCGAATGGATATTCTGTCAGTCAGAGACTGAATTCATTGATGACCAATCACCTTGATGCAGGTCAATTTTTTTCTTCATAATGTTTTGGCTGTTTTCTGCTGTCACAGCACCTCAGTTGGAAGCTTTATCATTGACATGTCTTTTACTTTCATGTGTGACTTTAACAGATGCTGTAGAAGGACGCAGCCTAAATAGAAGCGGAAATCAGGTGGGATCTGACCGTCAGGTGCCAGCTGTGGATCCACTGTACGAACAGTACTTGCAAAGAAACTCTGATTATGCAGCACAGGCCGCGGCAAGCCTGAGTGACCCTTCTTTGGGAAGGAATTACATGTGCACTTCACATGCAGATTTGCTTGATTTACAGAAAGCATACCTTGGGGCATTGATTGCACAACAGAAACAACAGTATAGCATGCCATATTTAGGTAACTCTGGTGGTTTAAATCATGGGTACTATGGGAACCCCACATTTGGTCTTGGCATGCCATATCCAGGAAATCCAATGGCAAGTTCTGTACTTCCTCCTGGAAGTCCTATTCAACAGAATGAGCGACTCTCACGTTTTCCCTCTTTGATAAGAAGTTCAACGGGAGGATCTATAGGATCTTGGCACTCAGACAATGGTAGAAATATGGAAGAAAGTTATTCATCATCCTTATTAGAAGAGTTCAAGAACAACAAGACCAGGAGTTTTGAACTTTCAGAAATTGTCAATCATGTACTCGAGTTCAGGTATTTATCCAGTGCCTTAATTGGTGCTCTATTCTACTCCTGCAGTTACAAATAGAGGACTGAGTTCTTTTTCTTCTTTACTTTCAATCTAGTGCGGATCAGTATGGGAGTCGCTTTATTCAGCAGAAACTAGAAACTGCCACTGTTGATGAAAAGAACAAGATTTTCCCAGAGATCATTCCTCACGCTCGTTCCTTGATGACCGATGTATTTGGAAATTATGTCATACAGAAAGTATATACATCATCATTCACAAAATTCAGAAAGTGTGCTTTCCAAACATTGAACTTATTCTTATGTGCTTTTACTTGAATTGGTAGTTTTTTGAGCATGGTACGGAAAGTCAAAGAAAGGAGTTAGCCAGCCAGCTTACAGGTCATGTTTTGACTCTCAGTCTTCAAATGTATGGTTGCAGAGTGATTCAGAAGGTGCTTTCTTAAGCTTTGATTCTTTATTCTGTTTCATATGTTCAAATGTTCTCAGGATATGCCTTATTTGAGTTCTGCTTCACATCAGTGATTTGTCTAATGTTTATTCATTAAAATGATATCTTTCTTCATTTATGTACTATAGTTTATCTTACGTGGTATTCATCCACATTTCTTTTCTACTCTTTTTGTTGGTTTTCTATGTTATGGGTAATTGGACTGCTAGGTTGCTCCCGATCAAGTTATTTAGACCTGGGACATTTCTACTACAACATTTGTAACTGTTTCGCATGTTAAGAGGACTAAACACATTGGGGAATATGATGGAGTTCTATATTATGACGTGTTGTACTTGCAAACCTTGGAGGGTATTCTATCAGAATAACTGAGAGGATGGGTAGATAGATGAGACAAACCAGACCCAAAGAAACAAAAGAAGAAAAATAAACTCTGGACTGCAATTTTCTCTCCTGACATGAGATGGGAACAGTGAAAAATGGTTTGTAAAAAGAAAATGAACGATCAGATCTATAATGTTTAGGACAGAAATCTACTCCCAGGTCATTGTACTTGCTCACTAATTCATAGTGTTAATATTCACATCCATCAGCAGAAAATGATAAAACTCATTAACACTGTCTTTGCCACAACAGCAAAACTCCAAAAATATTACTCCGATGATCTTGAATTTGGAATAACATTGAGTTTTGTATCACTACATGGACATATTTAATAGGTGCTGCACCTGTGTCTGACTCTTAAGTGATGGAAATTGTCAAAAGTTCAAAATGCCTCTTAATCATATGACTACATTGCTGCACAATGCTCTACTCAGGTAACACATGCATAAGAAATTGCATAAATTCAGCAATGTCAGGAGCATAATCAGCTTGGTTAAGGGCACATTCATTGGATCCTATTAGTTAGTCTAATTTGATCATCTCATAAACTGATGTAGTTTTTGGCTCTAGATTATAAATGGTCATTAAACTAAGATTCTGGTCAAATTTACTTGTTCCTTTTCAGCCTTTCTGTTTGGTCAATTTTGTGATTGCTAATACTAAACTAATGGTGGATATGTCATCTATGTCAGAGATGTTTCACTACTTCTTTATTGTACCTATAGTTGAGCATGGTATTCAAGAATTGCGAGTAATTGTATCTTTACTTGTTTTATCTTTTGTCGGTAATTGCATCTTTACTTAGTGCAAGGGTAGATCGATCTTCTATTATTGAAATTTTCAATTTGCATATGGTTCGCCAATAAAAAATGCATATTAAAATTATTTTAGGCACTTGTCAGTTTTAGTTTTGCTGTTTTTGCATCACGAGTGGAGCTTATGTTTGCAATTATTCATACAGGCTTTGGAGGTGGTTGATGTGGATCAGCAGACTCAGTTGGTGGCGGAGCTTGATGGTTCAGTCATGAAATGTGTCCGTGATCAGAATGGTAACCATGTTATCCAGAAGTGTATTGAGTGTGTCCCCCAGGATCAGATTCAGTTTATTATCTCAGCCTTTTATGGGCAAGTTGTGGCACTCTCAACCCACCCATATGGCTGCCGTGTAATTCAGGTGTGAGATCTACTTTTGTTCACATTCTTTACCAGTGGGTCTTTCTAATACCTTCTCTTGATGCTAGCAGAGGGTCCTGGAGCACTGTGATGATGCGAATACACAACGCATTATCATGGAAGAAATCCTACAATCCATTTGTACTTTGGCGCAAGACCAATACGGGAATTATGTTGTTCAGGTACACAATCGTTCCGACTTATTTTTGTGGTTGTCGCGTCCCTACTTTTTTTTGGAGAATTTTGATTGGAATTGACTGGTTTTATGTTTGCACCCTGCTTTATTGTGGATTTTTCTCGTGGATTGCTTTTTTTTTTTTTGCTTTATCGAGGAAGTATGGTGATGCGGGAACATTCTACTGGATAAATTTTTATTGGTTTTTAGACTTAATTTCTATATGTTTTTAGAGTTTTGGGTGTCTATGAAAAATAGCCAAAGTTGTGGGGCTCATTGTAATTTTTCTTAGTTGGTTAAGTTGTAGTATTTTATTTTGGCCAATGGATTTTATTAGTTTATTTGGATGGCCAGGATTAGATTATGTTAAGTGAGTTAGTATTTAAGCAATCCTTACATAATTTTTTTATGATTACTGAGAAGAAATAGAAAAATTCTTTGAGAAAATTCTATTGTGGTGCTGAATCCACTCTATCTTGGTGCTGAATCCAAGCTACCTTGGTACGAAGCCAAGCTCGATGGATTGATTTCATCAAGTCTCCGATCAAATCGCAAAACGGTCTCCCATCTTGCATTAAATTTGGTATCGGAGACGAAAAATCCTACCATCTCTTCACTATTTTCCTCTCTTTTCTTCTATCTTTTATTTTTTTATTTGGTCACGGGTGCTATTCACAGTATTGTTCAAGGCTATTGTGTTATCATATACGTAGAAATACGTATTTTATATGTATCGGGGGGTAGTTCTGTAAATACCCCCTTGAGGGGTATATTTGTCATTTGGGACTTACATAAATAAGATTTATGAAGTCATTGTGACCTAAGCACAATTGACATCCTTTCTTCTCTCTCTTCTTTCTCTCTTCCACAAACCTAACCCTAACCCTAATTCTTCAATTCTACTCTTCAATTCAACTTGGTATCAGAGCCATCTGCCGTCGAGGCTCGCCAGAGTGTTTTTGGATACAAACTAGAGGCAACCTGACGCCTGCTGACGTCATCAGACCGCAGGCTGACGTCATCAGCTCTATGAACCCGAAAATCGAGGTTTGCTGAAACCTTCACCAATTGATAGATCTCATTTTTTTCCTGTTTTTTGGATCCATTTGAGGTGTTTTTTGGCCATTATTCACAAAATTTTCGCACAAACCAGTTTGTGAACCAGCTCATTTTTCGACCATTATATGAAGTTTTTCGAGGGGTTTCTTGCTTCGTTCTAGTCCTCCCCAATCTAACCGACATGTGGATACCTTTCTTCAAAGGATCCATCAAGATTTGAGACTTGTGGGAAGTTTTCTTCCCCAAGTAGTTACCGCCGGTGGCTATATTGCTCCCTATGTCCATCGATTTGATAAAAAATCCCATCCACTCGACTCTAAACACCTTCCTTCAGGGTTCTTCTGGTTTTAGGATGTTTGTTTGCACATCTATACCTATTTCCTCCATCGGGCTACTTATGCTCCATTTTGAGGTTCGTATGGGTATGTGTTGAGTCTCATTCTCCATCCAGCTCCTTTCTTTGGTCTCTTGAGAAATTCTTGGGTCCTATATACCCTGTGTAGTTGCTCCTACAATCTCTGGTCTGGTTCTTTTGCCTTATTCTGATCCTGGGGTGATTTTTTTGTGACTTTCCTCTTTGCCCTATAGTTGTTCTTGGCCCTATTTCTTCATGGCAGATCCACCGCCTCCCGTGGTTCCTACTCCTTCCTTGCCTTCTCCTTCAGGGTCAGATGTGAGCACTGATGTTCCCTCCACTGGTATTGGAGGCCCTATGGTGCATCACTTGGCCTATGAGAACCCTAGCTTACAGATCACATCAGTAAAGCTAGACGGCAAGAATTATTTGCGTTGGGCACAGGCAGCACGGTTGTTTATTGGAGGCTGTGGGAAGTTGGGTCACACTACGGGAGATACAGTTGAGCCTCCCAAGACCGATCCATCTTATCGACATTGGCAGACAGATGATCTTACTGTCATGTCGTGGCTCCTCAACTCTATGGAGCCTGATATCAGTGAGAGTTTCTTATTTATGCGCACAACGCAAGAGGTCTGGGAGATCACTGAGAAGACTTACTCACAGCAGCAGAACACAGGACGGGCATTTCAGCTGCGACAGACTATCTCCACTTTCGGCAGGGGGAGAAGTCTCTCTCCCAGTACTACACTGCTCTTCGTACCTTGTGGCAGGAGCTTGATCATTACTACTCTTATCAGCCTCTCAACCCATCAGAGGTTGCGCCCTTTCATCGATATATAGAGAAGGGCCGGATCTTTGATTTCCTTGCTGGGCTCAATCCGTCTTATGAGCTTGCCCGTGTTCAGATTTTGAGTAGTAGGATGGATCTTCCCTCTCTCAGTGAGGTGTATGCCTATCTTCAGAGTGAGGAGAGTCGGAGGATCTCTCTTCAGAGTGAGCATCCCCTTCTAGAGCGATCAGCGCTAGCAGCTTCTCCTGCTTATCAGCCTCAGCAGTTACAGCAACCTTCGAGGGGTATATATCTCATCAGCTCCAT
Organism: Euptelea pleiosperma; assembly: GCA_035048495.1. Taxonomy (NCBI): domain Eukaryota; kingdom Viridiplantae; phylum Streptophyta; class Magnoliopsida; order Ranunculales; family Eupteleaceae; genus Euptelea; species Euptelea pleiosperma. The sequence continues at coordinate 40,427,051 of CM068544.1, read as the reverse complement.
CTTATGTTCCTACTGGATCTTCTCCTGGGAAGTCTCTGCCTAGAAAAAGGTCCAAGTGTGATTTCTGCGGCAAGTTAGGGCATGTGCGTGCCAAGTGTTGGAAGCTACATGGGCGTCCTAGCCAGCCAGCCTCCTCTAGTGCTCATACAGTCAGTGTGGATTCTTCTGCTCCTTTTCCAGGACAGGCCCTAGCGAGCCCTCTTCCTTAAGCTCCTCCTAGTGGTTTTTCAGCCACCGAGTATGCAGGCCTTCGACGCCTCCTTCAGCAGCTTGATGAACCATCTGCCACATCATCCACCTCCTTCGCACAGTCAGGTAACATTAGACTTGCTCATCATGTGTCCCTCCCATCATCCAGCCCCACTTGGATCATTGATTCAGGGGTTTCAGAACACATGACGGGCTTTTCTTTATTTTCTACTTATTCCATATGTTTTGGCCATGATAAGGTGAAGACAGCTGATGGCACCTTATCTTGTGTCTGGGAAAGGGAATATCCTTCCCTCCCCAATTGCTTCTTTCATCAATTTTGCATGTTTCCAGATTTACTTCTAACCTACTTTCTGTTAGTGCTTTGACTAAATCCCTAAACTATGTGTCACTTTTTCTCCTACTTCTTGTGTCTTTCAAGACCTAGAGACGAGGAGGACGATTGGCACTGGACATGAAGCTCATGGCCTCTACCTTCTGGATGGACGCCTTCCTGAGCCCACAGCACTACAGTCGTCTGCTAGTAGTAGTAGTAGGATAGATGTTTTGAGCTGGCATGCCCGTCTGGGGCATGTCTCTTTTCAGTATTTGAAACTTTTATTTCCTAGTTTGTTTGTTTCTGTTTCTTTTTCGGCTTTACACTGTGAGACTTGTGAGCTCTCTACGCATTGTAGATCGAATTATCCCTCCAGAGGTAATAGAAGTTCTACTTGTTTTGACATTGTGCATTCTGATGTATGGGGCCCTTCCCCCACTACTTCTATCTTTGGCTTCCGCTATTTTGTTTCTTTTGTTGATGATCATACTAGGTGTACATGGGTCTATTTCATGAAAACCAAAGATGAGGTTCATTCCATCTTTAAGGGTTTTCATAAGATGATTTAGACCCAGTATGGTATTTCCATCAAGGTTCTTCGTACTGACCAGGGTGGAGAATATATGTTTTGGGGTCTTCAACATTACCTCATTGACCATGGGATTTGTCACCAAAATTCTTGCAGCTACACCCCTCAACAGAATGGTGTAGCTGAAAGGAAAATGCGGCACTTGACTGAGATAGCTCGCTCTCTTGATTGGCTCTCAGGTCCCCAAATCTTATTGGTCGGATGTTGTGTTGACGGCTGCCTACTTGACTAACAGAATACCATCTCGAGTGCTCAATTTCCAGTCTCTTATTCAAGTCTTTGTTCCTGGCTCTCCTCTATTCACTATTCCTCCTCGCATCTTTGGGTGTGTATGCTATGTATATATCCTAGGTCCCCATCGCACCAAACTCGATCCTAAAGCACTCAAGTGCGTCTTTTTTGGTTACTCTTCTACCCACAAGGGATACAAGTGTTACCATCCGTCTTCTGGGAAGAAGTTTGTCTGCATGGATGTTACCTTCCGTGAGGAGCTGTCTTTTTTCTCCCCCACCTCTCTTCAGGGGGAGAGTCGTAGTGAAGAGAGGTGGACTGTTCCTCTTCCTGCTATATCCCTATCTCCTCCCTTAGAGTTTGAGAGCTCTCCGCCTACTCATATTACTAGTGGGATTGATAGTGCTCTTGGAGCTCAGAAGAAGCTCAAAGTCTATAGCAGAAGGGAGAAAGTTACAGCCGATCCAGTACTAGTGGTTCCTACCTTGGATCCAGGTAATCCTCCACCTCTTTCTATGCCTGTCATTTCTCCTTCTACTGATGCTTCTGATCTTCCTATTGCTCTAAGAAAAGGAGTCAGAAGCTGCACTCAGCATCCTCTGAGTAACTTTGTCTCCTATGATGCCTTGTCCCTCTCCTATAAAGCCTTTATCACTTCCCTTTCCACTATTCCTATACCCTCTTCAGTGGCAGAAGGGCTGGCTCGACCAAGATGGAAGGCTGCTATGATAGAGGAAATGAAAGCTCTGGACAAGAATGGGACATGGGAGCTTGTTGACCTGCCAAGAGGCAAGAAACCCGTGGGTTGCAGATGGGTGTTCACAGTCAAACACAAGGCAGACGGGTCTGTTGAGAAGTACAAGGCGAGATTAGTAGCCAAGGGTACACCTAGACCTATGGGATTGACTATGTGGAGACCTTTGCACCTGTGGCAAAGATGAACTCTATCAGGGTGTTGTTGTCAGTGGCAGCAAATCAAGAGTGGCCTTTGCATCAGCTAGATGTAAAGAATGCTTTTCTTCATGGGGACCTACATGAAGAAGTCTACATGGTGCCTCCTCCTGGATTCACTCCACCAGGACAAAGTAGCAAGGTGTGTGGACTGAAGAAAGCCCTCTATGGGCTTAAACAATCTCCAAGGGCATGGTTCGAGAGATTCACCCTAGCCGTGAAGAAGCTGGGTTACACTCAAAGTCAGGCCGATCACACCCTATTTGTGAAGCATCAAGGGAAGAACACCACTGCCCTCATTGTTTATGTTGATGACATCATTCTCACAGGGAATGATGCAGCAGAGGCAACCAAGCTGAAGCTTCAGTTAGCGGAGGAGTTTGAAACCAAAGATCTAGGACCTCTCAAATACTTCCTAGGCATCGAAGTTGCAAGATCCAGTCAGGGGATCTTCATCTCTCAGAGGAAGTATGTCTTAGACTTGTTACAAGACTCAGGCAGGTTGGGTACCAAACCAGTGGAAACTCCTATAGAGCAGAATCACCAGCTAGCAGATGCCAGTGGTGAACTCCTACAGGATGTAGGGAGTTTTCAGAGACTAATTGGGCGATTGATCTATCTCTCCCTGACTCAACCCGACATTGCCTATGCAATGAGTGTGATCAGTCAGTATATGCACTCACCCAGAGGTGTTCATTTAGAGGCAGCACATCGGATCTTGAGGTATCTTAAGTCAGCCCCTGGTAGAGGTCTTCTGTTTGAGAAGAATGGCCACATGCGTATAGAAGCTTATACCGATGCAGACTGGGCAGGGGCCAAAGATGATCGGAGATCTACTTCTGGATATTGCACCTTTGTTGGGGGCAATCTGGTCACTTGGAGAAGCAAGAAGCAAGCCGTGGTCGCCAGATCTAGTGCAGAGGCCGAATTCAGAGCAATGGCTCATGGCTTGTGTGAGATGCTTTGGTTGAAAGTGTTGGTTGCTGAACTTGGTTTCCCAGTTTCTGGATCTGTGAGCTTATATTGTGACAACAAGGCCGCCATCAGCATTGCTCGCAATCCCGTTCAGTATGATCGTGCCAAACACATTGAGGTGGACCGACACTTCATTAGAGAGAAGATTATCTCTGGGACAGTGTGCACCCCATTTGTGAAGACTGATGAACAGGTTGCAGATGTCTTCACGAAGGGAGTTCCCAGTTGGCAACTCCATAAGTGCTTGTGCAAGTTGGGCATGAGAGATATTTATGCACCAACTTGAGGGTGAGTGTTATCATATACGTAGAAATACGTATTTTATATGTATCGAGGGGTAGTTCTGTAAATACCCCCTTGAGGGGTATATTTGTCTTTTGTATTTGGGACTTACATAAATAAGATTTATGGAGTCATTGTGACCTAAGCACAATTGACATCCTTTCTTCTCTCTCTTCTTTCTCTCTTCCACAAACCTAACCGTAACCCTAATTCTTCAATTCTACTCTTCAATTCAACTTATTGTTCATGGTTACTGTTCACGAGAAGAAGAAGAAGGTGGTGCCGTTGTCTTCACCGGTGGTGTCGTCGTCTTCACCGCCTAAATCTCCTTTTTATGAGGTTTTAGTGTTGGATTATAAGAGTTGCAAGCTTGATGAGAAAATACTTTACTGAAAAGGAGAAAGATTTGCATCTTTCTAAGTTTTTTTGAAGAGCAGGATAATATTGATCAAGAAGAAAGTGAAGATGCGGCTTACAAGCATGTGAAGAAAAGGAAAATGAAATACGAGGACAAAGTCCCAAAAGAAGATGGTTCCACATCACAGTTTAAACAAAGAAAATGTGCAAGTCCAAGAATATTTAGAAGAGTCTGAAGAAATTCCTTTTCTTTTTAGGAGTGATTTCCAAGAGAATTTGCATGGTAGGATGCCTTACAAGGAAGAGCCGAATCTTCTGTTGAAGATCTCCAAGTATTTCGAAGATGATGATTGGTGGAAGACCTTGTGATACTGCTCCTGGAAAGGGGTTTGGTGTTGAAGCCACGTGAGGAGTCTTAGCTATCTAAAGGTGCAGATCAATTCGTTTGCATTTGAATTCGAACTCGAATTCTTTTCAACTAGTAGGGTTTGATCTGGGGGCATTCTACTGCATAGTTTTTATTGCTTTTTAGATTTAGTTTTTATATTTTTTTTAGTGTTTTGGGTATCTAAGCAAAATAGCCAAAGTTGTAAGGCTCGTTATAATTTTGCTTAGTTGGTTAAGTTGTAGTATTTTATTTGGGCCATTGGATTTTATTAATTTATTTGGATTGCCAAGATTAGATTAGATTAAGTGAGTTAGTATTTAAGCAATCCTTATGTAATTTTTCATGATGACTGAAGAAATAGAAAAACTCTTTGAGAAAATTCTCTTGTGGTGCTGAATCCACTCTACCTTAGGGCCTGTTTGGTACGTGAGAAAAAGAGTTCCGATGGCAAATATTTAGCCAGGCGAATATTATCTTGGCTAAATATTTGTTCATATCAATATTTAACAACGTTTGGTCCATGTATAAGCTAGCTTACTTCATTTTCTTTCAATTTGAGTGGGTACCACATATCAAAGTAAGTCAAAAATGGGTTAGGCGAGTGTGGGAACCACATATTATGTCAAGGATAAAAAAAAACTCATTTTTATTGAAAATAATGATTTTCCCGCGAAAATAAAACTTTCCCAACGAGGTTTAATTGGCGTGAAAATATTTACACAGGGCGGGGGGAGGTGATCAAATGTTTTCCTGCCGCAGCATGCAAATTTGTGGGCCCGGCTAAATGTTCGCTAGGGGCAAGTGGCTGCCAAATGCGCCTGGGTGAATATTAGCGCGCGCAAATATTTTATTTTCCCGCCACGGTGCGTTACCAAACAGGCCCTTTGAATTCAAGCTACCTTGGTGCGAAGTCAAGCTCGATGGATTGATTTCATCGAGTCTTCTATCAAATCGTAGAACGGTCTCCCGTCCTGCGTAATATGGTTTTGTGTGCTGAAGCTTTTTTTTCTTCCATTGATGTTGTGTTGAAACAACGATTCATGGTGCTATTTTGATTTTATTGGGCTATTGGCTCTTATCTTTTTCTTGAATTGTTAGGAAGTATGGCAGTCTAAAACAATACCAAGGGCATTTGATTTTGTTATGTCCTACATCAACTAGGAAATTGTGTTTATATTTATATAAAATGTCAAAGGGTATATAAGTAAAATACCACCGAAACAAGTAAGAAGAACAAGCTACAATATCATCCTTATAAGACAATATTAAACACGTAGCAAATTATATTCCTAATACTAGCCTTCTAGCTGTGATACAACACTAAACATCCTAAACATCCTAAGCTCGCTAGTGAGAAGTTTAGATTGATATATTCAAAAAATCAAATGTCAACATAGTTCCACAAAATATACTGGAATATTCCATTTCCTTGCGAAGCGAAGCAAAATGAAACATTTCCAAATTTTTTTTATTTCCACGAAATATAACAAACACTATTGATCTTTCTTTTTTCTAATTTATTCCCAATGGTTTTTTATTGTAATATCATAATTTATGAGTGTTATAATGGTTGTCTTATCATTTCCTAAAATACAATGCGTGATTCTTATGTTTTTCTGTGATTTCTATAATATTTCCATAGTTTCCAAAAAAATTAGAATATTTCAATTGAACTGATGATTTAGGGTTAGGGTTCCCAAGATGGGAAGGAGGTAGAAGAGAGAAAAGAGAAGGATATCATGTGCTTTGGTCACATGACTCCATAATTCTTATTTATATGGAGAGAACGTTACAAAAGATGATTATTTACAGAACTACCCTTTACAAGGAAATACGTCTAAAATATATATCTGATAACACTTCCCCTCAAGTTGGTGCATAGATATCTCTCATGCCCAACTTGCATAGACACTAGTGGAGTTGCCAACTGAGAACTCCCTTAGTGAAGACATCAGCCATTTGCTCATTTGTCTTCACAAAAGGAATACACACTTCCCCAGATACAATCTTTTCCTTGATGAAGTGGCGGTCCACTTCAATGTGCTTAGCTCGATCATATTGAACTGAATTGTGAGCAATGCTGATGGCGGCTTTGTTGTCACAGTACAAGCTCATAGACCACGAGACAGGGAAGCCTAGTTCAACGACCAACATCTTCAACTAGAGTATCTCACATAAGCTATGGGCCATTGTCCCAAACTCTGCCTCTGCACTGGATCTAGCGACTGCAGCTGTTTCTTACTTCGCCAAGTAACCAGGTTACCCCTAATGAAGGTGCAATACCCTGAAGTAGATCTCCTATCATCATTGGTACCTGCCCAATCTGCATCAGTATACGACTCCACTCTCATATGGCCATTCTTTTCGAAAAGAACACCTTGACCAGGAGATGACTTTATGTACCTCAGGATCCTGTGTGCTGCCTCTAAGTGAATGTCTCTGGTTAAGTGCATATACTGACCGATGACTCACTGCATAGGCAATGTCTGGTCTAGTCAGGAAGAGATAGATCAATCTCCCAACTAGCCTCTAGAAGCTCCCTACACCCTGTAGTGGCTCACCACTGGCATCTACTAACTTGTGATTCTGCTTTATAGGAGTCTCCATTGGCTTGGCTCCCAACTTGCCCAAGTCCTTTAGTAGGTCTAAGAAATACTTCCTTTGAGAGATGAAGATCATTTGGCTGGACTTGCAACTTTTATACCCAGAAAGTACTTGAGAGATCCCAGATCTTTGGTTTAAACTCTCCAGCTAGATGGCTCTTCAGCTTAGCCACCTTTTTTGCATCATTCCATGTAAGAATGTCATCAACATAGACGATGAGGGCAGTGGTGCTTTTCCCCTGGTGCTTCACAAATAGGGTGTGATCGGCTTGACTTTTGAGTGTAACCCAACTTCATTTTTTAGGGTGAACCTCTTGAACCATGTCTCGAAGATTGCTTAAGCCCATAGAGAGTTTTTCTTAGTTGACACACCTTGCTACTGTCCCCTGGTGGGATGAATTCAGGAGGGGTCACCATGTATACTTCTTCATGCAGGTCACCATGAAGAAATGCATTCTTCACATCCAACTAATGTAAATGTCATGCTTGGTTTGCTGCCAAGGAAAACACCCTGATGGAGTTCATCTTTGCCACAGGTGCGAAGTTCTCCACATAGTCAATCCCATAGGTCTGAGTGTATCCCTTGGTTACCAATCTCGCCTTGTACTTCTCAACTGACTCGTCTGCAACCAACATGCTTATTGCCTCTTGGCAAGTCAACAAGCTCGCATGTTTTATTTTTGTTCAAGGCGCTCATTTCTTCTACCATAGCAGCTTTCCATCTAGGGTGTACCAATCCTTCTGCCACAAAAGATGGAATAGGAATAGTAGAAACAGATGTAACAAAAGTTTTTTATGAGGGAGACATGGCATCATATGAAACAAAGTTGCTCAAGGGATGCTGAATACAACTCCTAGTGCCTTTTCTCAAAGCAATGGAACGATCAGAAGCATCTGTGGAAGATGAAATGACGGGTATAGAAGGAGAGGAAGGATTTGGATCCAAGGATGGTACCACTGATACTGGATCAGCTGTGGTTTTCTCCCTTCTGCTATAGACTTTGAGTTCCTTTTGAGTTCCAGTCGCACTAGTAGATTGAGTAGGCTAAGATCACTCAAACACTAGAGGAGGAGATGGGGATATAGCAGGAAGAGGAACATTCCACCTCTTTTCACTGCTACTCTTCCCCTGAAGAGTGGTGGGGAGAAAAATAGCACTTCCTCACAGAAGGTGACATCCATAGACATAAACTTCTTCCCGGATGAAGGATGGTAACACTTGTACCCTTTATGGATAGAAGAATAACCAAGAAAGATACATTTAAGAGCCTTGGGATCTAGTTTGCTACGATGGGGACCCAGAATGTGTACATAACATACACAACCAAAGATATGAAGAGGAACAATAAATAAGAAGAGCTGGGAGCAAGGACCCGTATAGGGGACTTGAAGTTGAGCACACGAGATGGCATTCTATTAGTCAGGTAAGCGGTGGTCAACACGGCATCAGACCAATAGAATTTGGGAACATTGGAACTAATCAAAAGAGAACGGGTTACCTCAATCAGATGGCACATCTTCCTTTCAGCTACACCATTCTGCTGAGAGGTGTAGCTGCAGGAATTTTAGTGACAAATCCCATGGTCCAACAGATACTGTTGGAGACCTCCAAACATATACTCCACCGTGGTCAGAACGAAGGACCTTGATGGAAGCACCATACTGGGTTTGAATTATCTTATGAAAACTTTTAAAAATGGAATGAACTTCTTCATCTATGGTTTTCGTGAGATATACCCATGTACACTTAGTATGGTCATCAACAAAAGTAACAAAATAGCGGAAGCCAAAGATAAAAGTAATAGGGCCCAGGACCCCACACATCATAATGCACAATATGAAAAGAAATAGAATTTTAGATCGACGATGTTTGGAGAGCTCACAAGTCTCACAGTGCAAGTCAAGTGAAAACAAAAACAAATAAAGCAGGAAATAAGAGTTTCAAATACTGAAAAGAGATGCTTTAGACGGGCATGCCAACATAACACAGAAGCTAAACTACTACTACTACTAATGTGAGATGTTGTGGGCTCAGAAGACCGTCCATCCAGAATGTAGAGGCCGTCAGCCTTACATCCAGTGCCAATCGTCCTCCTTGTCTCTAGGTCTTGAAAGACACAGTACAAAGGAAAGAAAGTCACACTGCAATTCAAACTTCGAGTAAGGGCACTAACAGATAACGTGTTAGATGTAAAGGTGGGAAATGCAAAACAGAAGATAAGGGAAGCTGAGGAGAGGGAGGCGCATTCCCTTTTCCAGACACAAGATAAGGTTCCATCAGCAGTCTTAACCTTATCACGGCCAGAGCAAATGGAATAAGTGGAGAATAGGGACATACCCGTCATATGCTCTGAAGCCCCTGAATCAATGATACATGTGGGACTGGATGAACGAGTGGACACATGATGGGTAGGTCTAATGATACCTGACTGAGCAAACGAGGAAGTCAATGTGGCAAAGGGACCATCCAGCTATGAGAGTAGACTCCGGATGCCTGGAAGCTTTGAGGCTGCCAAAGGACTAGGCGAAGTCATTATAGCAGAGCTCTGTAGTGGCTGGCCCTGAGAATGTGTATAAGAATCTATGCTGGCAGAATATGCACCAGAAAATCTTGACTGGCTAGAACGAGTAGCAGAAGACTGAGGTCAACCATGTAATTTCCAGCATGTCTCCCTCACATGGCCAAGATGATCACAAAAATCACACTTGGCCTCTCCTTGGAGGAGGGTCACCCAGCTGAAGGAGCAAAGAACTGAGGGGCCCTACTCCTCTGAAACTATCGAGGCTGAGAGGCGAAAGCAAAGGCAGACCGATCAGGAGTGGGAGAGGATGCAACGAGAGATGATCGCTCGGGAGCAGGAGACTCATCCTGGAGAGATAGACGTTGACTCTCCTCACTCTGCACATAAGAATAGACCTCACCAAGGGAAGATAGAGGCATCTGGCTGCTGAGGTCTGAATCCTTACCAACTCATAGGAGGGATTGAGTCCTGAGAGGAACTCAAATATCCGACCCTCTTCAACATGCTTTTGATACTCTACCACCTCCTCTAGGGTAGGAGGATGATAGGAATAGTAGTAATCTAGCTCCTCCCACATCTAATCGTCACAAAGTGGTTAGAAATAGACTTGTCACCCTGACTGAGACGATAAATACTTTGCTTCAACTAGTAAGCTTTACCAGTGTCTTGCTGTTGGAAGTAGGTCTTCTTTGCAGTTTCCCAAACATCTTGGACCGTACGCATGAAGAGGAAACCCCGACATATGTGAGGATCCATGGAATGAGAAGCCAAGATTGGACTGTGAGGTTCTCGGTTTCCCATTTCTCAAACATAAGATCATCCTCAGGGGGTTCAAGTGTACACCTTGTTCAATGTCCCATCTTCCCATGGCCGCCAATAAATAAGCAAGCAGCCCTAGCCCATTCCAGATAATTCTTCCCATCAAGCTTCACGGAAGTAATCTGTAGCATAGGGTTCTCATAGACCAGTTGATGCACCATATGCCCTCTAGTCCCTCTGGAGGTGACTTCTGTGCTCATATTGGACCCTGAGGGAATATCTGGGTTAGGTTCCGGGGTAGTCATAGCTAATCAACGAGCAAGGAGAGACTGTAACATCCCTACAATACCCACACTGGAGGTATCCAAGAGCAAAAAAGTCACGAAATAACAGTCGATGGTAGATATATAGCCAATCGGACCTCCAGAAAGCATCAGAAGTGGCTGGAAAAAATGCTATTCACACGGAAGAGCCGTGGCAGCAGCACGTTTATGGGTTGAAGCACCATAGATCCAATAGAAACCATGGGAGAAGTCCTGGAAACTGAGTTGGGAAGGTGGAAGGCCCAGCCGATAGTCCAATAAGACCAAAAATGGCACTTATAAAAAAAAGTCCAAAAATGGTCCCCAGTGGTAACTAGAGGAGGTATAAAACCTCCCACACACTTCAATACGCCATGGATCCACACAAAGGTGGTATCCACATGAAGAGGGTATAATGAGGGGGGTTAGATCGAAGCAACAAACCCCCCAAAAAAGTCCTCTAAGGATCCAAGAACACGGCTGGTTCTAAAAACTGATTTTTTCGAGAAAAAAAAGGAGATTGAACAAAAACTATCCAAAGAAACCCAAAAAATTATCCAAAAATCACCAAAAAGGAGTAAAAATCATACTCTATTAGGAGAAGTTTCAGCTCGAATGGAGAACCTTGTCTGTATGGCTGTTGACGTCAGCCGTACGACTTTGATGATGTCATCCCCCCCTGATTGATCTCTAATCTGAGCTCTGATACCAAGTTGAATTGATGATTTAGGGTTAGGGTTACAAAGATAGGAAGAAGAGAGAAGAGAGAAGAGAGAAAAGAGAAGGATGTCATGTGCTTAGGTCACGTGACTCCATAATTCTTATTTATATGGAGAGAACATTACAAAAGATGGTTATTTACAGAACTACCCTTTACAAGGAAATACGTCTAAAATACGTATCTGATAACATACATTGATGGACTGACTGGTATATTCACTGATATCGAAATTTAAAATCTTATTCTCCTGTCATTATGTTCGTAACTTGATCTTCACTACCCTACACATCTTGCTCCTATTTCTCTAGCTATTACCGTTTCATGAACAAATCGCATTTATCTTGAGCTCGTTTTCTGTTTTAGCTTCTTAAACTATTGGATCTTCTTCAAGATGTCATGCTTGGATTTCCTTATTGATTCCAATATGTGTCTTATTTTTTTCACATTGAATTACTTGTTTCTTCTGTGCTTCTCGTTTGTATCATGTTCATCTGAATACCTCTGTTGCAAATCTTGCTTCACTATTATATTTCCCTTTGCCTGCGTTCCCTGATGTTGGCGTTGTTGCTTTTGTTTATTCTAGCATGTTCTGCAACATGGGAAACCACATGAACGATCTACTACAATCCACAAGCTTGCAGGACAGATAGTAAAAATGAGTCAACAGAAGTTTGCTTCCAATGTTGTTGAGAAGTGCTTAACTTTTGGTGGTCCTGAAGAACGTCAACTCTTGGTAAATGAGATGCTTGGTTCCACGGATGAGAATGAACCCTTGCAGGTTTGTGAGACTCTTTTACCCCTCTTAAAATTCCATTGTGGAGTCTTTTACATGCAAAGATCAATTGTTTCTGTTATTGTGTGCTCCTTGTAAAAGCTAATGAGTTTTTGGAGATGACTTGAAGAATGTGGTTGCATGTTTCATCTTGATCTTGGGAAGCACTTTTTGTATGTGTTTCTGCCTATGTAAATGCTTTCTTTCATGTATAGAATATGTGTCCATCGGTAGTGAATTCTTTGGTGTGTGTGTCTCCTCACAGTCAACATTATAGCATCTGAGACTTTGGTGACCAGAGCCCTGAGTATCCTCACCACTTAGAACTTGGTGCGCTTGACCCTATAGAAGAGGTCCAGTGTCATTGACATAGCTCTATCTTAGGATACCTAGGTTGTCCACTGCCCCCACAATCTGCAAATCAGTTCAGGTGAATCAGTTAGGAAAGATTCCTCTCCTGATTTCACGAAAGCGTGTAGTGCAGACGGTGAAGGACAAACCAAACGTCAAAGAAGGTAACCATTCCTCACTTTCTCCATCACTAGTGCTGGCATTTTCTGAATTGCAAAGAAAGTAACCATTCTTCTCTTTCTCCATCACTATTGCTGGCATTTTCCAATCTCGGTTCAAACTTCTGCACAAACTAAAATCTTTTTGAAGTCCTAAACAAGGAGGATTTTGTGGCAGAAACCCTAATGGATACAAAGAAACAAAGAGGCTTACGAGTTAAGAGTAGATTTGACATTGTTGTTTTGGCATAAACATCAAGCCCCGGATACCCAGGGAGTCAAGGGCTTGCCAAAAACACACCGTAACTGGATAGACAGCTAGGCACAATTGTAATATGGAAAGTGAAGCTTTCCATTTTGTTTGCCTTTTCACCACTATTAATCGACAAATTCATGATATAAGTGATTCGATGTTGGATTGGAGGGGGATGGGTTGGGGAGGATGTACTGCTGCTCCTTGTTTACATTTTTCTTTATATCTATGCACTGACCATGACCTCTGGATGACTGAATGAGAAAATGAAAATTGACAGGCCATGATGAAAGATCCATTTGGAAACTACGTCGTACAGAAGGTTCTTGAGACTTGTGATGATCAGAGCCGTGAGTTAATCCTCTCACGCATCAAGGTTCACTTGAGTGCCCTGAAGAGGTACACTTATGGTAAACACATTGTCGCCCGTGTTGAAAAGCTCATCACCACTGGAGGTGAGAAATCCTTTCTAAAACACTTGTTGAAATGCTTCTCTCATTGCAGTGTGTCAGTTTTAATGTAATTATTCATATGACACTGTGCACCACCTTGTTTGCAGAAAGACGCATTGGGATCTCATCCTCATATTCTTCATGAGTCCACGGCAGGTATAGAAAGACACCTTTGTAGCTAAAGAGGCTGGTGGCCTTGGCATTATATCAGCCCAAGTCTTTGTTTTCCACAGAAAATGGAGAGGTAGCACATTTAAGTAGGAGCGGAAGAGCTTATAATGGTTGTAAATAAAGAATGGTAGGCCTTTTGGAATAAGAATTTTGCTTGTTCTCTCACCCACATGTATATTCGACACGCTGTTGTAACTTGATGATGACAAAGAGAACGTCGACAAAGGTCATATTTAGGGTTTTTTTAGGAAATCAAGGTCAGAGGCAGTGTGATATATTGATGCTCTACCTTAGTGAGAAAACGTACAAGGTCCAGAGAGTCTGTAAAGAGAATCAGTATTATGATTAACAGAACTGTAAAGAAAAGAAGGGAGCAGAGTGGGTGCCGTTAGTTATCCGGTCCGGGTCTGCGACTCTTGGAAGTTTTTCCTCTTTATAAATAAATATTTGGCACGCTTTTCTACAGTTTATATATTTTTAAGTCATATTGTAGCCATGTTTTGATATTCTTAGTAATTGAATTCTTTGGAGGTAGGTTGTGGAACTGTAAGATGATGCTTTTTTATTTGTTCATTTCTCCTTATTCTTGGCTGTAGAGAAGGATCCTACCTCCCATGATGGGGGACAATGGCTGACGCTGAAACAAACAACTGCTGTTTCAGCTAAAACTCCAGGAGAACGTGCTCACCGAATTCTCGTGGAACCTAAAATAGAATTTCAGGCTTCGAATCAGACTCCAGCGGGATTCACCAATTGTCTGATCCATCAATTGCTTGAGTCAATGAGTGCCCCAATACGGAGATCTGGCTACTAAACAATGTAGCCAAGTCACTGATTTTGATCCGATGGTCACATCTTCTTCCTCCTCTTATGGTTCTTACAGGTTAACGTGCTATCACCATGCTTAATCCGTATGCGATGCTTGCAAGGTGAAACTTGTACTGCTAAATCCTAGCTCTTATCTTTTCATGAGGATTGATCCATTGAAGAATCTTTGCATGCACCCAGGATCGGTGTGAGACTTCTATAGCTGTAGAAGTGTTGCCCCATGATTCTTGCTGTGAAATAGGGGTGTACCAGGTATAATACGTGCCTCATTTACCATTCTCTCACTCGTATGACATGCTGATTTGTTTGTCCATTTAGGATTGTGTATATGGACTCACCTGATTGGCCTTTAGACTGACTCATGGACCGCCATGGGCTAGGCTTGAGTTGCATTTATAGGATATATGCACAGCATAACGGTACTGGACTTGATTCTAAGCCCGATAAATATTGGGCCAGGCTTGGGCCTAACAAGCAAGGCCATCTAGGTCCAATGGGCTTGTAGTATATAGAATGTTAGATCGACTCATGAGATATGTTCTTCTTTTAATTGGATCTTTTATACGAAACCCCATCGTGTCCTTCATGTTTTTTAGCTTATATTAATCCTCATTAAAATCAAGAAGATGAGATAAGGAACCTCCTTTATGGACGCCTAGTTTTTTTTATTTTTTAGGAAAATGCTACCCCACGGATAACCGAACAGAAAGTTGTGCGGTTGAGGCCATTAACCGTTGGATATAAGAGAATCCATGGTCCACAACGAGATCAAAAATATATTTTAAAGATCAAGCACGAATGTCTTCTATTGCATCTTTCTGATCCAATAGGTTAAGGAGAACACTTCAATGAGCCAGTCTTTGGATGTTTTGTAGCCTAATAATCACACCGACTTTTTAAGTTTCGACGAATCGACCCTTTATCAACCCAGAAGCAGAAAGTAATTGAAACACTGGGATCACCTAATCAATTGCAAAAAGTGATCATTCATTTGAATGAACGGCCCAAATCAATAAAAACATGATTTCAGCTTTGTAGGGCCCAATGCACTTAGTGCCTTTTTAAGATCCATGTAAATAGTATAAACGATCAAGTTATACAGAAGTACATAATTGATGGGTCATCTTACAAGCGTAGCCATCCAATCAATGCATGTTTCATTGTTGGCTTGCTGGGCTTAGGATGGGCCCGGGCCTATATATATTTTAAGGGGCTGGGCCTAGGCAAAGCTTTGAAGCCCTTCACGGGCCTTAGCTGGGCTTGGCCTTGGGAGTACAACTTTTTAATGGACGACAGAAACCTGTACATTTTTCTAGTCCTCTGGCACTGACGCAGGCTGCCATATCCACTCACCAGTGGTACACAAACCAACGAGTCTGCCCGCGACAGCCTCAGTGCCACGCGAAGCAGCCATGGCCACCGCGGACCCAATCGTCTGTGCTTACCTGTGGTGCAGGCCTGTTGCATCCTCCACGAGGAACACTAGCCACTGTACTAACAAGTTGCTAGTATTTCTATCTTTTACGGGATTGAACCCACAACTTCCACGAGTGTGTCGAAGTCTCGGGATCGGAGTCCGGATCAGTGGGCTCCAATCCCGATCCTGATCAGTCCATTCCAGAACGGGGTTGCATCTTGCTCAAGACAATGTGAGACTTCTTTAGGAAACAGATATCTTGTTCAAGACGATGAATTTTTTAGATCGGATCAGTGAATGCCGATCCCGATCCCGATCCGGATCCCCCAAACCAGAACGGGATCGGCCCGAGACTTCGAACCATGCTCATACCATTTGGCCACAGGGCAGTTCGTTAACAAATGCATTTGATATGAGAGAAGGATACGGTACATCTAGTGTGGCCAAACGACCCATCTATACTAAATTATAATCCATCATCTCTTTTTTGCATATAAGGGGGGTGGGGGGGCGCTGTCATGGAAGGATTAATCCCTACGGATGCAAGCAATCACCTAGCAAGTTCCCGAGCCATCATCATCATCATCATATCATATCTTAGCCTTACCCGAAATGCTGTAATGAGGTAGGTAATCAGTTTAATCATGGTTTAAAATAACGCTGTTTAAACAGTAACACCCCAAGCCCGATACGTTAAAAACCGTTTTAATGCTTAGAAAATAACTGCATTTTTCGTTTTAACGGCCGTTAAAATCTGAAAAATTTGGAGGGAAAAACGGCCGTTATTTCTGTTAAATTCTATTTATTTTTTTCGTTTATGAAAATTTGAATCTCAGCGCCACTTTTCCCGTTAAATTCCATTTTTGCCCGTCTGTTACAATTCGTTTTAACGGTAACGCCCCCAGTCCCCAGTCCCCAGTCCGTTATACCATTAAAACGGCCTCTTTTAAAACCTTGCTTTAAATTAATGAGCATGTCTATGCCAATGATGCACTATTCAATCAATGGATTCTTTATCGGCTTTCTTTTAACAAATGGTCCAAAAAAATAAAAATCTGTAGATCGAATTATAGTTACCAGAAACGCATTTTCAATGATTATGTGTTTCCTAAGAAACACGTTTGGGAAACAGATACGATACAGTTTCTCCAAAACTGAAGAAAGCATGCCGGAACTTCAAGGAAACACAAAAAAAACTCAATAGGGAATGTTTGGGAACACGCAAGTTATAGTGGAAATGTGAGTAAAAAATAATTTTTGTTTTACTTCTATTGGAATTTATGTGTAATCTAAGTTGAAGTTTTTAAGAATTTGTGATTTTAGATCTTCTAAGTATGCGTGCATTAGTAAGTTTCTTTAAGAAATTAAAGAGCTTAGGGTGTGTTTATTTATAAGTGGGAAAATTGCATTTTCCTTGGGAAAACACAACTGTCCATTGTTAGCTAGCCATTCTAAATCTGTATAATTTTCGGCCATTTAAATCTGGATAATTTTCCCTACTAAGCCCGGAATTCATTTTCCATTCAGATAGCTGAGAATTCATTTCAGGTGCCTTTATTTTCTCACAAGTTGCAATGAATCAGATATGTAAGGCATTTCCCAGATATATTTTCTCAGGGAAAATTTTCTGTTCCATCAAACAAGCCCTTAGGCCATGCTTGGTTCAATGCAAATCCATTGCAGCACACTTGCCACGGTTTGGAGCGTGCAAACTGCAAGTGGTTGCCAAGCACTTGCAAACTCCTTTAAGAAAATGGATACACACATGTGCAGTGCAGGCTGCAGCCCCAAAACAAGCCGTGGTAAATGACTGCAATGCAACTCACTGTATTTGCACCAATGTGCAAAATGCATCCCAGTGCAGCGAACCAAGCAGGGCCTTTCGTTTCTTACACGTTGGAAAGCTTTCAACCATCTTCCAGAAATGTTTAACTGGCTCTAGAATTTGACTCAAATTGAACTAATAAATAAAATTGTTAACATCCATTTCCAACAGTATTGAACATTGACCAATCGAGATAGGTGAACCATGAAAACAAATTTTCTAATTCAGCCCCACTGATCAAATTGTCTGGATTTTATCCAAACAATTTGTGCATTGGCCTGAAAATTGGACGATCAACTTCGAGCCGCACAAAATCAAATTGACCAGTGAATTGCCACCGACTAAGTGATCCAGATCATAGTCAACAGGTACACAGTTTGGTTGTGGTTTTGGGGACTCATTCTTTACTGATTTAGGATGATCATGTTTCCCCCTCAAATTAAACAAGTTTGCCATTTCTGGTAGTCTATTGTCACCCAAAAAATAAAACGTGAGAAACCAATAACGAGATTAAGTCTCGGCGCCAGACTAACGTCTTTATACACTAGAACAAAGAAAAAGGAAAATCTAACTGAATTGCCTCCAGAACTCCCAACTGAAAACTCTACAAAAACGTCAGAGATAACCATTTTATTACCTCTGAGGTGCTCCAGAAAGGATGGGTCCATTAATCAAGGATCCATGCTTCCCCATGGCCGGAATGCTGAGGGAACGTTTTCTCAACCTGACATTGCCTGCCACCGGCCTGTTATTCTGGTTCTTCCCCAACAGCAGAGAGGAGTAGGAGCAAGACGGCTCAGAGAATGCCTCGGTGCTAGTTTGCAGGAAATGATTGAGATTCTCTCGGTATTTATCTCCGTGCTGATTTCTACCATTGTTGGCTGCGAGATACCCATAGGCAGGCACCAGCTTCTTGGATGACTCCTCATCGTCTGAACAGTATCCACTCTCTTGACCATCCAGCATCGCCAGATCGTCATACTCCTCATCAGACTTTGTCGACTCCTCGTCGACTGAACCCTCCATCTGCAAATAGAATGAGAGGTTAATGTCTAAGTAAGAGCAAGACTTGGAGATTGTTTTACACCATATGAAGGTCAAATTCATACTTATTCCAATCTCAACCTGGAAAAAACCTGAACTCGTGTAAATTAAATAGCGCTATTATACCAGCAGTTCTTTCTAGATTTGGTGTATAACAAGGATCTGACATGACTAACATCACAACCCTGATAATCATTCTTACCTCTTCGTGAATTTGTTTATCGTCTACGTCACTAAGATCCTCGTCGCTATCTACTTCGGGCGGATCATCAACAACCTCTTCGTCGCTGCCGGATACCAATAGTTCCTCTTTCAACTACAAATAAAAGAAAAGGGGTAAAACCCCAACACAGAAAAAAGTAATTAGAGTAATAAAAAATTATTCAGTTTCCACAGTTTTGCACAATAATAATAAAATCTAACCAAATATAATGGAACAAGAAAAGGTGCTGGTAACAAATGGAGGTGATCTGCATCCATGATGAACACTAGCTAATTCATAATTGACAGTGCTGGGATGGGTAATTGTGACATAAACTGCGACCAGTCCAAATAAATCAAATGGGATAGAAATTACTAGTACAGGTGTTGGGTGTACCTCCTTGGCAGGTCCATCAGACATCCTTGGCGAACTGCAACAGGAAGAGTAATATCTGCTTCCGGTCTCAGTCCCATCAGCCCTCGACTCATCGACACTTCCAGCACGACTGGTGCCACCGGTATCACTGGGAAAAGCACTTATTCCGAAGTTACCAAACTGAAGATTAACTGGCTCTGCCTTTCCAATCAGCAAGGGTCCATACAATGGACTCCCTATGCCCTTCTCGCTCCCATGGCCGGAGATGGGGTTCCCGTTATCATCTGACTCAACAGGCCAAGCCTTTGCCACAGACCCATCAATATTAAGAAGAGCCATCAGATGCCTAGTAGACCCTTTCCTCTGGATCAGTTGGAACATCCCCTTGGAGCTCCGCGAGTTAGCAGCACACTGGTTCCTGTACTCCTCATCTATTAAGGAAACCGTGTTTGTTGTGGGGTCATAGAGCTGCTCCCCTGCCTCACGCCTGCGTAGACAACTGAAAACGGTAGCATGGATGGCTGCCACACTTCTGTCGACGTTTGTATTATTTATTTTGGGGACCAGATGCTTATCAGCTCGGTTACAGAGGTACTCTTGGATGGTTCTGATGTTGCGGATATACTTCACATATTTGTTTTTGGCAGGATCCAATGTCATGTACTTTGCACGAACTGCAAACCGTTCCAAGTGTTTGTCCTCGTTCGTGATGTAAATCATGAATGGTATGATTGAGGGATGTTTCTTCATAAGTCCCATCTTGCAAAATCAGAATAAAAGAGATCTTGAGAATAGGTGGCTGCAATAGTGAAAGGAACGAATTTTTGGTAGTAAGATGATCCAAGCATGCATGCTCACTTGGCAAAATATTGAAGCATGCAGTATCATTACTTATGATGCCAAAATATAACAGGCCCGCCATTCGGGGATTCCACCTAGGAGATCTCCTGAGTCAAAAATCAATCGATCTGTTGATTTAACAATCTGGTCTCTACACTTGCTTTCTGCAAAGTTACCAGATCTTATTTTCTTTTTCATTTTTTTACCCTTTTTGACTACCATAAAATTGCAACGGTAGGGGGACCCCACCAGGTTGACTTTCTACATAGGAGATCCCTCATGTGGGCAGATCGAATGGTGGAACCTGGTATCTTATATAGGTGCCAAGTGTCCTGATATCCCATTTAAAGAATAGAATTTCCACTGATACATTACTATAAATTTTACTTTTCATGGATTATTAGAAACTATTACAAGATGCTGGATTAAATTATCCATATCCAGCCACCGTAAACAACTTTTCATCAATTTCGGTTGCAAGCTCTATACAAGCTCACCCACCGAAAAAGAATCATCAATTTAGAAGAGTGAGATAAAACATAATAGAACCATGTCTATTCATGGCCCAAAAAAGAAAGAAAATTCGAAAGGGGTTATTATTCTTTGTAAAATTTACTCACCACAAAGTTGAGGCTCAAGTGGACGCCCTCGACAACTACTGATTCTTTCCGTTCTTCCCATGCAGTGATCAGGCGATCAAGACTGTCAATGACCATCTCACTCTGTGCTTTGAATCCTTCAATGGCCATCTGCTTTGAACCAATCAATTCAGTAGTGCTAGCACCTGTGTCTGATAGTCTGGTATCGGGTCTTCCGTTTGGGGCTCCATCAAATACTTCGTCTTTGGTGAGTGAGTGAGAAATGTGTGCTAATTTCTTAGCTTTCCTTTTGGCCTTTGCTTGTGCAACTGCCACAGGATCCAAGAATTCCCCAGCATGATAGGTTGAAGCCCAAAGTAGAGGATTTTCCTTTTCATCCACAAAGCTCCTCATCATGTGCCGAATTGAGTCAGTAGAAATCACAGTTGTGACGCCCAACCTGCTACCCTGTGAGAGAACATGTCCAGGTCTCGAATTTCAAACTAGGGCATAAGTAAAAGTAAATTTATGTGTGTTTATTTGTGTGTGTGTATATCCATTCTTGGTCTGACATATGGTACAATCTCATACTTCATTAGATTAGACTGAAATGAAAAACATAATTTATTATAGACGTTGCCATGCCCTGTCTCAGAAGTATTTAACTTTGTATTGATGATTGATGCAGCTATGGACAACATCAGGTGAACAGATTATAGAAGTGAAATTACTGTTGGATTAAATAATATCAATAAAAATTCATAGATTAATTGTTGGCTTAAAGAACAATGCTGCTGCTATACATACTCCAGTGTTCCAAACTATTATTTGGATCCCACCAGTGACCTAAGTCCTACAATTAAAATTATGTTTTACATTTTCTTACTTAAAAAATAAAGCAACCAGTAAAAATAAACATAGCAAAGACCATGGGTGGCAATGGTCAGATCAAGCATGTAAACCCGCAGAACTGGTTTTACTGGTTGAGTTCAGGTCATACCGGTCTAGGGTCTGGTTTGAGTTGACCAAATAGAACCACAATCCAGCTTTGGATCAGGGTACCATCTATATTCGAGGTAACCCCAACCCATGTCGAACCCGGGCTATTGCACTCCTATTTTGCCATCAGGTCGAGTCAACCCAGTAAGCAATCCAAACTGTTGTTACCAGCTCTAGTTTGAATCTTAACCCATTTCCTGTAGTGTTCAGGATGCTTGTTAGAACCTGAGTGAATTTTAGGTCAGTTTCAGGTCAGCTATGGTTAGGCCCAGGCGACGTTCAGATTAATGCCATCCATCCCGAATCTGACCACTCACCACCCCTAGAAAAGAAGTTTCCAGAATTGAATAAACAATTACGAAGAAAATATTGAAATTCAGAGAATGACAATAAAATGACAAGCAGAGAGTAATAAAACATTGGTATAATATGCTACGAAAAGATATTCTTGCACAAGGGTATTGGTGTGGGCTTATTTCAGCTTCAAGCTTCACTTTGCTATATCCTGAATTTGGCTTATTTCAGCAGAAAAGATAAGCAAGGGAAGTACAAAGACCATGATCAACCCTCTAAATTCGATTTGTTAAAAAGAACAAGTGTCTTGTGTATGGAGGGAGAATGACGATACCAGCAATGCAGACAAAGTAGACTTTCCACACCCACTAGTACCACATAACAGCACAGTCACGGATTCCTTCCTTTCTCGAATTCTAGAACAAGAAAAAAAGCATTTCAGAGGAGAAAAGCACATAAAAAGCATAGCAGTAATTGGACTGGTTCAGATCTTAAAAAACAATAATTGTAAACAACAACCCAGGTAATTTCTAACAGTAATTGTAGTTTCCAGAAAATTACCTTTACTGTTAGATAATTTCTATCAGTAAAGGTAAAACAAGTTAGATGCACATTAAATGAAAACTGCAATTCTTCATTTTCTTTTCATTTTTAATTTTTTATATATAATTTACATGAAAACTACAATTCTTGAAATAGTTTTTGATAAGAATATGGCCAGGTGGAAATTTGCTCCTTCAAAGGGATTCAAGCATTCTCTAGTCAGCTGATATGGTGAAAAACTGATACCCTGTGATATTTTGTTCAAAAATTATTGTTCTGGCGCAAAAAAGGGGATCCAAACAAGCCCTATTCTACAAAAAATTAAATAAAGTAGTTACAGAAGAGAAAAACCAATAACTATTCAAATTGTAGGAAAAGCACTCAAGTCAAAAATAAGAAAGTATATAACAACAAAAAATGAAATTTACAACCATAAGTATGATATAGCATAAGACGGTGAACAGGATGCCACCAAATAGCTCTAAATAGCCTGATGGTCAGATTAAAAAAAAATTCATTACTGTCACTCACTCAAAAAGGCAGCACAAACATCACTAAGAATAGCTTGCACTTGTGTCTATGCCCATGAAAAAACAAACTCAACCCCATCAAGTAGTCCACACTCATCCATAGTGTAGTCTAAAATATAGATAACCTAACGATGAAATCAGCAGTTAAGTCTAAAATATCAGGTAATCATACAAATCTCACTAACCTCTACATTAGATTTAAATAGTAGCTACTTGGGCCATTTTGGTGCTACCCAGTAGTACGTGGCTTGAAATGGTTTTTCCACAATTTCTTGTGGTACTAATGCATAAACAGAGTGCTAAAAGATAAAAATGTTAACTGCAACATACAATGATCTAGCAGAGAAAATGAGAAGTAACAATGTTACAACGATACCTTTGTATTATAGACATATTACTAAAAGAGAATCCCTTTAAGAGAGACAGGCAGCTCATTCCATATGTAAAGCCGTAGACATTCTATTGAAAAAAAATATAACGTTGTCTCAAACATTTTCACAAGGCCATAAGATGCTATACCTGCATGCCAGAACGAGGTCAGCCCTCTGATTGGGACCTACATACTTATATTCAGAGAGAACATCACAAACAACATCCAAGAATGTCTCTCTTCTAACAACAACAGTTGTGCGTCTTTTGTACAACTCAAACGATTTACTGTTACTTTTGTCGTTGTTCTCCAAAACCAAATGCTTGCCATCCTCTCCTTTACCCAAGAAACCATTGCTGTGATGGCCTTGTTTTCTCTCATGGTGTCCTTCTGTAATCTCAAATCCTGAACTTTCTGACCCCGCAGGAGGCAAAGCATCACCTGAGCATTCACTTCTTATCACTTCAAAAACCCTTCGGCTAATCTGGCCAGGGAAAATTCATTATATTCAGTAAAGCTTCTTATTTTTTGTCAATGTGTTGTAAAACAAAACACGAAAACATACCGAGTGCTGAGAAATTAAAAAAAAAAATGTTACATGACAGACTAGCTAAAAAAGAAAATTCTACAGATAACCAAATGTCAGTGGGGGACATACAAGTATAACATCGTTGAGACCAGAAACTGTGGATTAGAACTAGTTATTTAATTAATAGCGACTCACGTGACAAGGTTCACATGAAATTTGAAACAGATGACAAATTAATTCCTGATAATATTAGTAATTATAATTTAATGTTATATTAATACAATGTGCTAGGTGATGAAACATGGTCACGGTTTTGAATCATGGATTCCTTGACCACAATATCATGCCCAAAAATGGAAAAGAAAACCTTAGAAACTATTTTCGGAATGGAGAGAGATATAACAGACTTGGATCTGGTCTGCTTATCCAATGTTTAATAATTTAACTAACATGATTTACATGGACTCCTTTTGGCTGGAAGATAATATGCACAAAGAACCTATGATTTCAAAAATTATAGAGGAGAGGCAGAGAAAATTAATTCACAAAAGAGAACATGCATGCACGGGAGATCTACCAGTTTGACACAAACATGAATTACGACTATCAAGAAAAAAACAGAAACCTCTATTAACAGAACAGAAACCTCTGGATTGAAGCTTGTAAGTCCTACCAAGACTTAAAAACAAAATTTTAACAGAATAACTTAATCTATTAACCAATTTCCATTCATTCAATCAATCTCGAAATCAAAAAAGAATGGAAGAAACTTAATCAAAATTACAATCGAATTAGATTTCTTGATGTTACCTTGAAAGCGTGTCGCGCTTTGCAACCCATGAGTTGCAGAGTGCTCTGTAAAACGGGCCGCGTGTAACGAAACGATTCGTTTCCTTTCCCCTCTTTCTTCTCTCTGTCATCGACGATGACTATATACAACAATTTAGGCACTTCCGCCATTTCTGATGTACTGTTGAAAGTCTCTGTCACACAAATCACAATAAGTAAGGAAGATCGAAGATAAACTAACACGAAACTCTTCATGCACACAAATAAGAACAAGAAAAGAAAAACAACAATTGTTTTTCCATTAAAGATTCGAAGAAGAACAGCATTCTGATGAGAGCAACTAATCGAAAGTCTGAAACAAAAATCCACCAAATTTCACGAAAAAATACAGAAAAAAATCCGAGAAAATCAATAGTGGAAAAGATTAAAACGTTTGAACAAGAAAAATTCTCATGAATTCAAACAATGTAGGTTGTACTTGGAACCTCCATGCAGTCTCTGAGGAACCAAAGATTCTGAGCAAAAAAAGAAAAAATCGATCTTACCTGAAAATCTAAATCGATCGGAGTCGTGAGCGACGAAGAACGAAAACAATACGGTTTACGAAGAATTTAGGGTTTTTCAAAGGTTCGATCCGCCATTTGGAGAGCTTCCAACAAGATTTCGCCATTTTCTATCACTTCTTCCACGCATCACAGAAACCGAGGCTCCACGAGTCTCTCTCTCTTCTCTTTTCTCTCTCTATCTCCTCTTCTCTCTATATATAAAATTTCTCTCTCTCTCTCTCTCTCAAGAAATCCAAAAGACGAATTTCATCAGTTTGTTAATTCAAAATTTCCAAGTTCTACAAAGATTTTAATTGATAGCCCTCAAGAGACTCCCGTATTTATAGGTAATGGAACCTCGAAGCAAAACGGAAAAATAAAATCACGAATTATCTGCCGTTGGATTAGGAAGAATGGCATTTTAGTTATTTTAAATGAAAGGAAGTGCAAATAGCTCTAGTGTTTTATTTGTCTCAAGTAAAAGATGAGAGTGAGACGGGCCCTTCTTGTCTCTCGTTCTTAATTACAAGCGAACTGGGAAGCTCGTGCGATGCACGTGATCATCATGTGAAGATGGACGGGAGTAGCGCTGTAGCAGGCTGTTTTTCAAAATTTTGCTATGGAGGGGCTGTTTTCGTAATTGTAAATGTAAGTATAAATATTAAGAGTTTAAAAAGTCTAAAATACCCTTAGGTGCACCAATGAAAGGATTGCAATATTGCAAATACAACACTAACTGCGTCGACTCCATTTTAATTTTTAAATTTAGTCAACTACTTAAAAGTTAAAACTAGGTCAGGGGCTTATTTCTAAATACGTTCAATTTTCAGGGGCATTTCAAAAATACCTAATAAATAAAAAGCACGGTCGTTCTCGTATTAAAACATTAAGGAATAGCACGAAACGTATCTTAATGAGATTAGTATTGCTGTCCTCCTGAGAAGAACGTACACCCTAGATCTAGATCTTCGGAATTTGTTTGGATCGTAGAGTAAAACTTCGCTAACTGCCCACAATATGAGCCACGTGGTACATTTGTAGAGGACGCTGATCGTATGGATGTTTGACCTATCTCTAAGTGGACTTACAAATCAAAATCAACCTGATTAGTGATTTGATTTGAGTCAGCTTAATGGCTTGACTTTAATGGTGAGAATTTGAGCATTATTGACCATTATTTGGGTACAAGGATCCAAAGATTTGAAATCACTAATCTGGTTGATTTTTGGTTTGTAGGCCAATCTAGGGATTGTCAAACATCCATATGATCATCATCTTCTAAAAGTGTGCCACATGGCTGTAGGCTGTCAGCGTTGGCGGTCCGCCAAGTTTTTTCCTAGGGGACCACAGAATTATGTCTTCAACTCTTAATGGGTTACCTCGGTCCAGTGGTGATCATATGTTCAGTGGAACAACATAGAATGGTGGCTCCACCCAGATCGTTGTTGTTAGATTAAGGTTGGTAATGTGGTTAATGGTGGGCCCTACTATACGTTTGTGATTGCAAGTCATTATAATTGCTTATCTTTTGGCAAGTAGTCATGCATTACCATAATTTGCCATACTTATCTATCTATCTATTATTATTTTAAAGTCAAAACTGGCTTGGGGGCACGGGGGCACGTCCTTCACACGACGCTCACCTTTATAATTTTGATGAAGGATGTCTATCGTAAATGTTGATGACAGACGACCGTGAGCCACGTGGCACACTTTTAGAGACCATTGGCTCTATTGATGTTTAGCCCATCCCTGTGTAGACACACATACCAAAAATAACCTGATTAGTGATTTATAACCTTTGGATCTTAGTATCCCGAATAATGCTCAAAATCTACGGTTAATAATAAACCATGGAAAAGACTCAAATCCAACGGATATAAATTACTAATCAGGTTTAATTTGGTATGTAAGTCCATTTAGGGATGGGTCAAACATCCATATTGTAATCCTCATCAACATTGCGTACAGTCACTCATGTGCCGCTCCTAGTAGAAATGACTTTTGAACCAATGGATTACCTCAAAACCATCCAATTAGTTATAACCGTTGATCATACCTCCAAAAAGAATCACATAGAATGGATAACATCAACATCGGTAATCCATTACGTAGGTTGTACTCCTACATGCATGCGCTCGTGCTCCGTGGACTTTTAGAACTTGATGTGTGTTTGGTACCTGGTACTTGACTTGGGCGTTGGGTCTACAAGCCAAGGTTGCATGGTGTCTTCTTCGTTTGCCTTTTTCAATTAGCCAAAGAGTCACAACGATGTACGTGCCGTTTAAGTAAGGGATCTAAAAGTTGGGACGGGATATTGGCACCCGCCCTTTTACTCAGTATGCCTACTTAACAAAGAAATGACAAATGTGCTCTTTATTTTTCCTCAAACCACGTCCACCTTAAAAAACAGGAGGAAGGAGATGAGGAGGAGGCCACCGCCACCAAATCACCACCACCGCCTCTTACTAGCTTTTTCTCTATCTCTCTTCTCTCTCTCCCTGTCTCTTCATTTCTCTCTCTCCCCTTGTCTCTCGCTCTCTTTTAAGGGTTTTCTAGCTCCCGCAATGGTTCAACACTGTGGGGAGCTAAAAAGCCCTTCTTTCTCTCTCTCCATGGGCTGGACTGGCCGTAGTCTAGAGAGAGGGAGGGAGAGAGAGATAGACAAGACGGTGGGGGTGGGGGTGGGGGTGGGAGGGAGAGAGAGGGAGGGAGGGAGGGAGGGGGGGGATGCAATAGAGAGAGAGAGTGAGTGAGAGGGAGGGAGGGGGGAGAGAGTGGTAGCGTGGTTGACCGGTAGTGGCGTAGGTTCCTCCTCCTCTTCTTCTACTTCTTCTTATTATTACGTTGTTATTTTTTTTTTCTTTTTTCTAGAGAGAATTTTAAGGTGGGTTTAGTGCATAAGTGGGTATACTAAGTAAAAGGGCGGGTGCCAATATCTTAAGTGTCTAATTTAAACAACAAAATTATTTTTTACATTTTAAGTTGGGGTATTATAAAAATTTTAATTTAATAAAATATAAATTATGATTAAATAAAAATATTTAGTAAATGGATATCATTGGAAAGATCTCATCGATCGATAGCTTTCTAACAGTACCATTTTATTGTAAACTAGCTTATGGATTGTAAATTATGAGTATTTGCCATCCCTAGTTGGAACTACACACCAAAATTCATCCTTAATTTTTAGTAATTTATATTCATTGGATTAGATTCTTTTTCCTGACTTATTTTTAACCATGGATTTCTAGCATTATTTGGGGTACTTCGATTCAAAAGTTATAAAACACTTATCCAGCCAATTTTTGTCATGTAAGTCCATATACGATTGGGCCAAACATCTATACAGTCAGTAGCCTATAATAGTGCGCCATGTGATTCACATTATGGGTACTTCATCAACGTTGATGATGATGCCATCATTAAATCTTTCAGAGAGAGGGTGCCACGTTGCGCATTTAATGAGTTGCGGGTGACGTATGCCTTTGACCTTACAAGATCAAAATACCACCTACCAAGTGAATAATTTAAAGAAAACAAATAAAGTAAAATACGTGTATTTTTCTTAAGAAAGCTAACAAAACGTTTAACATCACAAATGCAGCTCGTTCATTACATAGTGGTATAGATATTATGGAAACTTTAATTTAATAAAAAATATGAAATTATAATTAAATAAAAAAATCTAGTAAATGGATATTAATGGAAAGATATGGGTGAGAGCTTTCTAATGGTATCATTTTTAATTTTTTTTTACTGCAAACCAATTATAGATTGTAAGTTATGAGTTTTTGAAATAAAAATTAATTTCCTGAAAACGTGAAGTAAAAGATAAAATTCTAAAAGTAAATAAAATCTAGACATATAATACTAATATATCCTTTAGATAAGTTATATAACTAATTCAATATTTCATGCAAGGTTTAAAAGAGGTCATTTTAACGCTATAACGGACTGGGGGCGTTACCGTTAAAATCATTAAAATGGTTTGTAATGGACGGGTAAAAACAGAAAAATGGAATTTAACTAGAAAAATGGCGCTGAAATTCAAAATTTCAAAAATAAGAAAGTTGAATTTAACAGAATCTAACAAATTAAATGGAAAGAACGGCTGTTTTTTTCCACAAAATTTTCAGATTTTAATGGCCATTAAAACAAAAAAAAATGTCCATTATTTTCTAAGAGTTAAAACGGTTTTCAACATAATGGGCTTGGGGCGTTACCGTTAAAAATGGCCGTTAAAACCGTTTAAACGGCATTATTTTAAACCATGATTTCATGGTCGTCTATATCATTTCATAGAAAGAAGAGGTCATAATTAAAAAACTACTCTTCCCATAATAAACGGTAAGGTAACTTCGCTTTAGAAGTAGTTTAGATAGATTGTATAAGACTTTGAATAAGTCAAAGAAATCGGAATTTGTTAAGTGTTTTAATGCCCACCATACGGCATTTTAAAACTAATTCAACTTAAGACTTAAAAGTCTCCCATGTGACCCGCATCTTTGAGTGACTTCAGGCACGACAACCAAACTTTTTATAACTGCACTCAAAACTAAAATATGTGCAAATTTGTGGCTTTGAATTGTTCGTACATCATTTATTAATGCCACATGGAATTTTGACTTTTATTCTTTATCTTAAAGGTGAGACTTTTGCTTTCATTAGGTTTTATGTCTAAGTTTATACCAAATTAATTTCTAACTATAATTTAATTGTTACATGACCATCAATATTGTTACTCTTTGCATTTGTTGCCATGTGGACGGTGGATCTCTTTTTTCTCTTGAATCCAATGGCCAATGTCTATCTATATAACAAAACAGCTCAGTTGTCGATCTCCCCCTCTTATAGGTTTCAACAAAGAAGGGCCGAGATCTTATCTCCCAAATTGACAGTGGATCTTAGCCTCTCACACCCAATTTTGACAAATGCTTTGTCAGAAAGTGCCGAGGGCATAGGCCACCCACCAGTCTATATAACAAAATAGTTCAGTTGTCTCCCCCCCTCTTATATGCTTCATATAAAGAAGGGTCGAGATCTTATCCCCCAACTGGACGGTTGATCTTAGGGGAGTGCCTTGGGCACAGGCCACCCAGTAGTTTATATATAAATAATGACCTTTTGGGTAACTACAGGCTATACAAGCTTGATTAATGGGAAATCTATATAACAAAACAGGACGGTTGTCTCCCCCTCTTATCCGGCTTCACAAAGGATGGCCGAGATCTTATCACAGCAAATGGACAGTGGATCTTAGCCACTCATACCCAATTTTGACAAACGCTTTGTGGATGAGTGTCGTGGGCACGGGTCACCTACTATTTACCTACATATAAGGAATGAAATGAGTTGAATTTACATATAGCCCAAGGGTCAAGGTCAGTCAGGGTCAAGAGCCCCACTTTTTATGCCTCGAGAAGGGTGTTACAGTTAAAATGGATTGAAACGGCTAAGGTCAAAATTGAAAAAAATAATTTTTAATGGATTTTAATGATTTAACAGAAAAAAAGTGGTGCTGAAATTCAAATTTTAAAATTTGAAATTTGAAATTTTAAAATTAAAAAAAAAAAAAAAAATTTAACGGACATTTAATGGTTTTCTTATACCCCTCTTATCTTATATGGCTTCAATAATGAGTGGCTAAGATCCACTATGCTTCATATTGATGGCTGAGTTAACTCCCACCCGATTTTGACAAACACTTTGTCGGAAAGTGCCGCGGGCACGGGCCACCCACGCATTTATCAAGACAACTCAGTTGTATTTTCTTATCTTATCCATCCATCTAATGTGGACGGTTAGATAAAGAGTGGTTGAGATCAAATCCATCGATCTAATGTGGACGGTTAGATTTCAGCCACTCAATCCACCTCATTTGAACTCAATTTATTCAAAATTTAAATTTCAACACCGTTATCTTTTGTTATTTTTGTTATTTTCCCATTTCTCCCTCTGTGTGTTACAATCCGTTATAACAGCCGTTATAATGGAAAAAATGGTAACGTCCCAGTCCGTTATACCGTTTGAGTACCGAAGGCACCCAATTTTTGCAAATGCTTTTGTCGGAGAGTGCCGTGGGCATGGGCCATTTACTATTCTATATAACAAAACACATTGGTTGTCTCCCTACTTATACCTCCTCTTATAAGCATCAACAAAAAAGGGCCGAGATCTAAGCCTCCCCAAATGGACGGTGGATCTCCGCTACTCACCTGATTTTAGCAAATTTTTTGTTGAGGAGTGCCGATGGCACGGGGCACCCACTAGTCTATATAACAAAACAGGAAAGTTGTCTCCCCTCTTATAGGATTCAGAAAGAAGGGCCGAGATCTTATTCCCCAACTGCACGGTAGATCTTAACCACTCACATCCAATTTTGACAAACGTTTTGTCGAGGAGTGCTATGGGCATGGGGCACCTACTAGTTAATAGACATGTCGTAACGCATTCCATATAAGTTGGCATTAAGTCAAGTTGTGAGGTTTGTGATTGTTAATGACTTGAAAACCCCCTTCCCCACTGACTAGAAATCTCTAATCCGCTTGCCGAATGCCAGCTCAGTGCTATCAACCACCGTTGGATTCTCAGAATCTATGCACAAGAACATCAGTGAAAAGACGAGTCCTCCTCGCCCGACCTAAAAAATAAAAGGAAATTTTAACTTATGACGGAATCCAACAGTGGTTGTGCTTTGGCAAAAAGTCAATGCCAGCTCATCACTTGCAACAACTGTTGGGTTCTCGGCATCGATGCCTGAGAGCGAACGTCCATTTATTGGTGCAAAAATGATGGTCCCCTGAGTTTAATCATCCCGAGTCACCTTCATCAAATATATAACCAAGTCTTGTGATGGGATTTGTACGGCTGTGATTAAGTGATAGTTTTATGCCCTCACACCATCAAATGTAGGGTGATAATTCACTTGCGTCATCAAAGTTTTATTCTTTCCAGTTTCCTCTTCAAGGCTCGTCAGATTTAATAAATCTTTTTCTTGATTATTAAATTTAAAATAACCAATAAAAGAAAAAGCAGCTTGTTCTTCACCGTTGATGCAGGGTTTGATGTCTCCCTCCCAACATGCCAGGTGGAGTACGCTTTACGGCCCACCGACCTTTCGGATGTTTGGTTCGTTTCTTGATAGATCACACATCAAAAATCAGTTTATTCCGTGATTTCTAGCTGTTGGATTTAGTATTTTAATAACGTAATTTTTAACCGTTGGATTTAACATTGCTTTTTAGATGCTAATATATAACTGTTAGAAATCATCGATCAATCTGATATTTGGGATGTAGGTCCACCAAGAGGTGGACGGTGGACCCAACATCTATAAGGTCAGTGGGCTCTAAAGTTAGTAATAGCAATATTTCTTTAAGGCGGAAATACCCCTTATTTTGAGAAGAAATAACGTGTCCACCATTTTCACTGACAGACTTACGTATCTGATCGACTGGTAGTTTACACTGATGGTAAATCTTGAGATTCCGGATTTTGTTAAAATTTCAAGGGAGGGTATGTTCGTGATTATAGCATCAAGGGAGTGGCATAAGAGATATTACATTCAAAAAAATAGGGGTATTTTCATTGCTTTTAGTTTGACACTTCATAGGTTGACGACAATGGGATCTCTTGCAGGCAATCCACGTATAAGAATAATTCTACGGGAGCACGCCACATGTACCGTGAGATCCACCTCGCTGCGGCGCTTGGCACGCAGTTTAAGGATCTGACATTGATTCTGACTTACGCCACTTGTACTAGAAAACCTGGAGACCTTGCTAACCTGTTTTTTACGCAAACAGGAAAAAAAAATTCTAACAGAAAACATTTTTGTGGTCAAATAATTCTTACTTCAAATTTTTTTTTCGGAAAATTGCATAAAAGAAAATAAACTTTAATTTATTTAAAAAAAGAATACAACTTTTCGCAAATCCCAAAAAAGAAAACGAAACGCCCTTTCAAAGGGCGTTTCGTCTGCTGTCAGTCAAATCAGTCGTCGACTGACTAACGAATGACCGATGGCTGACACGTCTGACAAACGCCCTTTTAAAGGGCGTTTATTCTTGAGAAATTTTAAAAAAACATCCCATAATTCCTCAACTTCTAAACCAATCTACGAATATTGGAATGATCTGAATTTTTGTGAGGATGATCTCCTCACCGTAGAGATCATCCTCACCAAAAATCAGCCATTGATTCATCTTCCGGGTACGCCAAAATGGGCGTAAAATTTGGGGTATCAAAAAACGCCCTTTAAAAGGGCGTTTGTCAGAAAAACACCATTTTAAAGAGTGTTTTTTTAATAAACATGTGCCACGTCATGAAACGCCCTTTTAAAGAGCGTTTCGTTTTCTTTTTTGGGATTTGCGAAAACTTGTATTCTTTTTTGTAAATGAATTAAAGTTGGTTTTCTTTTCTGTAATTTTCCGTTTTTTTTTTGTGTTTGGAACCTTTGGATCACTTCAGATTTTCTCATCCAAGTGATGTGGTCACCGTATGAAATCTTAATTTTTTTTCTTACGAGAAAATAAAAGGAAAAAGATGTAACAAGGTGTGCCTGAAACTGTTTCATTTGCGGAAGTGGAATTTTTGGTAGTCACCACTGCCATTTGGGCCCACTGACCGCATGGATGTTTATCCCACCCCTTGGAGGATATACAGACCAAAAATCACCTTGATTGTTAATCTATAACCATTAAATTTTAACACTTTTTAGCACTTTTTAAGGCGTTCTTATAGCCGTTTAATGCAACCACTTTTTGAGTACTAAAACCAACAGCTAAAAATCATTAAACAAGCCGATTTTTTGTATGAATGTCTATTAAGGGGTGGGCTAAACATACATGCGGTCAGTGGGCCCAGATGGCAGTGGTGACTACCAACAATGCCGCTTCCGCAAATGAAAAGATCTCAGGTATACCTTGTTACATCACGACCCAAAATAAAATTTTCCGATCAAATTTTAAAATGGTGTTAATATTTTTCTAAGGGACTAGGGGATGCCACGTGCAATGCATGTATACCTTATACGTGGCACACACTTTGAGATCGCTGACTGTATAGATGTATTAGCCATCCCTAGGTGGACCAACATACCAAAATTCATTGTGATTAGTAATTTCTATTCATTAGATCAGAATCTTTTTCATAGATTATTTTTAACCGTGGATTTTAAGCATTATTTGGAAGAAGTGGCACACTATTAGAGCCACTAACCGTATAGATGTTTGGCCTATCCCTAAGTAGACTTACATGCAAAAATCATTCCGAAAAGTGATTTATTAGCATTCGATTGGGGTTGTTTTCATTGGCTGATTTTTAACCATAGAATTTAAGCATTATGATTCAACATGCATTCGAGGTACATTTTTGACCAATGACAAAACGACACCACCATGCAAGTCCATGGACTATGTGATTATTATCTTTTTAATAATGGGTTAAGTACAGATAACTTGTAATTAACTCTTTTTTTCTTCTTTGTAAATATTGAATTTTGACACCAAATAATTGATGCGACATTGATCCCACGTAGCAAACTCTTGGAGACCACATGAATGTTTGGCCCATCCCTAATGTCCCTCTATACTAAAATTCATCCTGATTAGTAATTTTTATCCATTGGATTAGAATCTTTTTGATGGTTTATTTTTATTGTAAATTTCAAGTATTACGATCCAAAGGTTAAAAATAACTAACCAGACTGATTTTTATTGCTTAAGTCAACCTAGAGATTGACCAAACATCCATATGGTAAGAAGCCTCAAATAGTGTGCCACGTGGTTCACATTGTGATCCGTCATCAAATGTTTTCACTTGAAAGGAGTTCTTTATAAAAATTGCGAGATGACCATAAAGCCCCTAAAAGTGAAGAAAAAAGGGGGTCTAATGCAAAAAAGCGGCCTTCTCGTGTTAATAGGTAGAAAATATGAGAATTTATTTACCCGCATATAGGTAAATTGATGAGCCTACGGAAAACATTTGTGACAACAAATATTTTCTCACCGCATTTGCTCATTGCAAACAGACCCTACAAAAGCGAACAGATTCCCCAAATAGCCTTTGACACATATTCCACTATAAAAAATCTTATTGGTATTGGTCGGTTTAATGTCCAATGACAGGTGACGCTATGACAACCCTAATTTTACCCAATCGTTACTGAAGCAAGGCCGGCCGTCATCATTAGATTGGGAGTGGGGCTCACATGAGTTGACAAGAGAACAATTAAAAAGTGCCAGTTCTCAATGTCTTGACGGTGGCTCTTGATTTGGTGTGACGCCCTTTCTGTCAAGATGAGGCAAAAGTTTTTCCCTTCTTATATTCTTAAAGGTTCCTCTCGGCGCTGGATGCTCTTTGCCAAACATTGGTGTTCACATAATGGTTTGGAGGCGGATTGGTAGGCTCCGATATCGATCCGGATCACCCGATCCAAGAACGGGATCGGCACATATCACCCGAGATGAAATGAGACTTCCCAGGGAAACAGTGATCTGGGAGGTGAGACGATCCATTTTTGGATTGGATCGTGGGCTCCGATCCTCATCTGGATCGCCTCATCTAAAATGGAATCGGCCTAGACTTCGAACTATGGTCCACATCGGGAGAACGTCCTCCCTTAGGAGTCCAAACCGTTGATGGTAGTCATTGACTTTGAGAAGTTGATGTCATAAAAAAATAAAATAAAATAATTTTTTAACAATACTGGGAATCGAAGTATATCGATTTACCATTTCCCGAGCTTCTAAGGCTCCAATATATCTTCTGCTCACTTAGTATCTTAGTTGTTAAGTTCAGATATGGGAAAAGTTTGAGATGGCAAAAGTTCGAGTATAATTCGGTTATGGTCTAAAAATTCGTCAATAAAAATTCGGTCAAAAATTTGAAGAAAGGTAAAAGTTCGCAACATCATTCATTCGTGTTTCATTCGGTTATGATCCAAAAATTCGATGTTAAAAATTCGGACATTGGAACCAATGTTGTTTTCCACCCATGGGTTTGTTCATGAAGTTTGTAATGAAAATTTTTTCTAAAATCCAACGACTACAAACTACCTATCAGGCTGGTTTTTAGCTTGTAGGTTCACAAGGAATGAATCCATTCATAGTATCAGTGAACCTAAAAATATTTAGCATAACAAACACATGAGACTAATGAGATCTCGAGACTAAGTATTACTGACCAAACATCTCAGGTTTCCTCTTTGTAAAAAGATTAAAAAAGGCTTCTTATTAAAAAATTTATATTTAAATATTCATTGAAACTAGCTGTGTCCTTATTACAAACATCTCATATGCACCTTATAATATTATATTGAATATTTATGTCCATTGAGATAACTTTGGATGCCCAAACACATGCAGATATTCATTAGGGTGGAGATGGTGAGGAACGTGAGTTCGATAATGAAATTAGAGTTTTTTTTTATTTTTTTCTCTTTTTTTTTATTTTATTTTTTTTTAACTCTATTTTCTAGCCGAATTAATGGGCCGAATTATTCATCTACCCGAATAAAACACGTTTTAATCGTATGGCCTTAATTATTCGCGAATAAATCCGAATGTTTGAATTGTTCGGCCAAATAATTCGTTTTGCCTTATAAAACGAATTGTTCGTGAATAATTCGCGAACTTGGCAACTAGGCTTAGTATGCAAACAGTATGCAAACAGTGTCAGGATGTCCCTTGGAAAATGTGTTATTTCCAAGTTTTAAAAAAAATTTATAAATTAAAAACATATTTTTCAAGGAGCATTCAATGGTGGATACACTGTTTGCATACTTACTTTTAAGTATGTAAACAGTTGCATACTAGATTTAAATAGGTGTAATGACAGAATGGTGCACGACTCGACCATAGGATAGTGAGTGGTCATCATTTACTACGGTTCTAACCAAGATTAGATGAACAAACCCGTCCATCCATGTAGCATTTGAGCTACACACCCGACCCGTGACCCAACCTGCTATCCATGAGTCGTCTGCCCACAATTAGTGGGTAACGAATTAGATGGTCAAATTTGACAATTTCTTTTTTATTAAATCAAATACAGAAATTGTAAAAAAAAAAATGAAATTAAATCTATTTGTAGAACAAGAATTGCAAAAATGAATACACATAGCCGTTTCTATCGGCGTCAATAAGTTGACGCCGTTTCCTTCGGCGCCAAAACAACTTTTTTTAATAAAACTCGATTTTACCCTCACCGTTTTAACTACGTTTGAAATGGAGTCAAAACTAATTTAGCTCCATTGCAAACGGAGCCAAAATCTCCGTTTCAAATGGAGTCAAATCTGATTTGGTGCCATTGCAAATGGAGCCAAACTCATTTATACAACCAATTGTAAAAATTTTTGAAATCCACAATCAATATCTGACACCGATTGAATCGACACCAAATCAATTCTGTCGCCGATTGAATCGGCTACTAAAAAGACATTTTGGGTATTATATTTTGAAAAAGTTGACGCCGATTCGAACGGCTATATGTATTCATTTTTGCAATTTTTGAAAATAAGTATCGTTTTCTACAAATAAATTTAATTTTGTATTTTTTTTCACAATTTTCTGAATCAAATATCCCGTGGATTACGAGCCACATAAAGGAGAAAAAAAAATTTTGGTCTCGGGGTCCTTCAAAATGTCTGACACGTACTTCAAAGCCTAAACTTCTCAACCCACGTTAACCCCTTGGTTAATTGGTTAAGGGTGGTTGACAAAGGATACGTGTCAAACATTTTGCGAAGGACCTTCAAAGTTTGAAGGTCCCCGGGACCAGCGAATTTTTTTCGAGTCATTTCGTCAATTAAAGCGTACTTCTTCAATTCTTTCCTCATCACTTTCTACTACAGCGCAAGTTGGAAAAGCTCAAAGGATGTTGAGAACCTGAGATGACCTCCTAAGCAAAAGCTACACTCAAGGCATCTTTTGAGGGGTGTCGTTCTTTGTCGCAAACAAGTATATTGAGGAGGAAGATAAAACAGAAAGAGGGACAAGTGTTCGATCAACTGGTACATAAGAAACGTATAGAAACTTCTTAAGCTTTGGCAATCTGATTCCAACGTTCATATACAAGGTATTTTGAATGCGTACAACTTTTATTCTGGAATTTTGAAAGAGAATGTCGTTATTCTGGCGGTTAGCTTCTAATTGGTAGGTATTCTGGGACAAGCAAGTGAGTCAGGGTATTCCGGGCATTTTTTTTTATTTTTTTAACCGAGGGTATCCAGACCCTAGTTAGTAAATTTCCGTCTAAATACACGGAACTTTTATTTTTATGAAGAAATGTATAAATAAAAAATAGAAAAAGTCTCAATTTTTAAGATTAAACGGATAAAATGCATGTTATTTGCGTTTAATGAATGAATTTTGTATTTTTTAAAATAAAAACGTATTAAAGACAGTATAAAAATTAAAGAAAATGGTAAAATTCAGGTTTTTACGGCTAAACGAATATAACAGTTCAATAATGACCGAATTTGTATATCTTGAAACCGAATTAACCTCGAACATTTCCTGTTTCGAATCTTTGTTGTATGCCAAATTGCTAGACCTCATAGAGCACCTGACTAGTACTCTGGGGCACGGGTGTACCACCAGGGAAAACCGGGGTAAATCCTCTTGGGGTGGCCCAAGGGGGAATCAAACCTAGGACCTCCGCTTCCTAAGCTGGGTACTGGCCATCTCCACCCAGCCCTCGAGTTATGGTTATTCCGGGCATCTTCAAAACTACAACTACAAGAAGCAAAGTTTTGTAGATTAGACTAGTCGCAGTGCATAGATTACTATTTTATAAAGGCAACTATAAAGCCTGAAAGTTGTTCACATTTTGTCCCTTCTTTCAAAGATGCCTTCTATTCTCCCAAAGCCGTTTTCTCTTCCTCTCTCACGCTCAATCACTCCACCCCCATAAAGTACCATTTCAACCCTTTTGATGCGATAAGGTACCCGCAGAAATGATGATGATGATGATGATGATGATGATGATGGGTTATTCTTCATGGGTTTTGGTTTTGTCTTTAATTAGCTTTAGCCGAAAAAACGCCCATGATAACGGATTCAGACTTCCCCTATTACGTTATGTACCATTTTAACACTTAGAAAATAACAGAAAAACGGTAATGCCCCCCAGTCCGTTACACCGTTATAACGGCCCCTTGTAAACCTTGGTACCTTCTTGAAACTCAAGAGGGGTATAGCAGTGTGCACTGTACTTAAAACTATGTTCCTCGTTGGTACTCACCGAAAACAAAATATGCTCCTTTGAGATGCTCAAGATTGACTTTTCAAAGTAAACGAGGATTTTTATTAGACAGCTGAATATATATGCCAATCGAATGAGAATAATAAAAATTAAAAAAAAAGGGTTATCATGCGTGATTTAAGGTGACAAACAGAAGTCACAATCTTTTCCAAAGCACAAATTGTAGACTTATGATCTGTCAATTTTAACCCAAGTAAGCTCTGGAAGGATTTTTTATTTTTTGTTTGGATTCATGTCGTGATTCATGTAAGCTAATGCGGTGATTACGATTAAAGCATTATTCGGATGGAATATATTCACACCCAATTTCACCGATCGTACGTGCACAAACCCAACGCATAAAAATCACTAACCAGGCTGATTTTTGGTTTGTAAATCGACCGAGAGATTGGCTATTCACCCATATGGTCAAAGTCCTCTAAGAGTGTGTGCCACATGGGCCCCTGAACGCTTGTATGAAGTTGCACGCGGTGATCTCTAGTCTAACTTGTGGAAGTATTTTTGTAAATTAAGCAAATTGAAGCAAGTCGTGGGGTGCTTTCAACAGGTCAGGTTGCCCTCACAATTTGTGGGGTGCGACTAAAATTTTCCTAATTTTTTTGGTTTTTCAAAGTACCCTTTTGCCCACCCCTGGAGTAAAATATGTACAGTTTTGCCAGCCCTTGAACAAAATCCTAGCTCTTGCTTTTTATCATGTCTGTAGTTACAAAATCCTAGCTCCTGCTTTTTATCATGTATGTAGTTTGCAGGAAAATGTTTGTAGCTAGTCAAATATTCAATATTTCAAATGTTTGCAATGACAAATATTTGTTGAAAAATATACGTATGGTTGGGGAGGCGAGAGCTGTCATACATTTTATGTGATGCATGTAAGAAAATAAAGCACATAATTTTCTTTTAAAAATAGAGAAAAAGGATAAATTCCCTATGCTCTTGTAGAACTATCGATTGGAGTAAAACTTTGATGACAGTGCACAATATGAGCCACGTGGCACTCTTAGAAGACTCTGACAGTATGGATGTTTTTCCAATCACTAGGTGGACCTACAAACCAAAAAACAGCTTAATTAGTGATTTCAAACCTTTGGATCTTTGTACCTCGGATAATGGTCAATAATGCTCAAATTCCCACGGTTAAAATCAACCAATGAAAATATTTCCAATCCAACGCCTAGAAATCACAATTCAGGCTGATTTTTGGTTTGTAGGTCCACCTAGGGTTTGGCCAAACAACCATACAATTAGAGTCCTCTAAGAGTATGCCACGTGGCTCATATTGTGTGTCGTCATCAAAGTTTTACTCCTATATATATCGACAGCAAAACGCCACCATTAAATGAAGAGTAGGGTCCACGAAAGTGACAAAAGAAGTTTTGTGTCAAAGAAAGTGGCCCATCACAAGGTGGACCTACAAACCAAAAATCGGCTTAATTAGTGATTTCAAACCATTGGATCTTTGTACCTCAAATAATGGTCAATAATGCTCAAATTCCGACGATAAAAATCAACCCATGTAAATAATTCCAATCCAACACCTAGATCACTAATCACAGGCTGATTTTTGGTTTGTAAGTCCACCTAGGGATTGGCCAAACATCCATATGGGTAGAGATCGAGTCCTCTAAGAGTGTACCACGTGGCTCATATTACACTGTCATTGGTCTCGGCTAACAGCGCTGTCATCAAAGTTTTACTCTTATATCGACAGCAAAACGCCACCAGAGTCGGGACCACGAAAGTGACAAAAGAAGTTTTGTGCCAAAAGAAAGTGAATTGAAATTTTGTGCATGTATGGGTCCCACGGGAACCATGGGGGGTAGCTTTCATGGGGGAGACTTACCGTCAAAGTTGGAATTGTTAAGGAAGATTGGTTGTTTTCCTATACAAAAAAAACTAAAAAGATTGAGGTTCTTCCAATCACTTACTCCACTTTTTTCTTTTTGAAAATGCAATAATGTAAAGATATTTGATACCCACAAGGCCACAACAAGGTTTTGCTGTCGTTAGAATCTCTGCTCCCCTCCGTTTGTGAAAAGCACCTCACTTTCGCTCAATAAATGTGGTCCGGAGTCCGGACGGCCTATCGCCTACCATCCTTCCCTTTCATTTTCAGTGCGGTACAACGCCCCACCCCAAGGACCCCGACCTCTTTTCTATCTAGATTATCTAAAAAGAGAAAAAGAAAAGATAGAGTGAGGACGACACTAAGGGTTTAATTTGGATGTTGATGTGTTTTCAAAACTAACTTAAAATTGAAGCTTAATTTTTTGGCTTTTAACTTTTAAGAGAAATTACTTCTCAAAAATTAAAATGCCTCGGGACCCTTTCAATTTTTATGACTTTTTTGAAGGTAAAAAATCAACTAGTAAGTTTTGCTACAAGTAGAAGTGCTTTTACTTCTTATTCCCAAACGCTCAATAAGACCTTGGATGGATTTTGGACTCTCATTTAACTTAATTTTTTTGTTTAGCTAAGTGCGTGGTTCTCTTTGTCCTCTTTCCAACGGTACCTGGATCCTCCAAATTGGAATTTGTATGATAAAGTTATAGAAATTTCATACTCTGAATCACCTGAGGAGAGTTTAGTCCATATCTAAGCGGACCTACACTCTAAAATGAGTCGGGTTCACGGGACCAACAAAAGTGAACTAACGTTGTTCTTTTGTTCTCTGGACATTGATTCTTTAGCAGAAGTGCTGAGATGGCATTCACTTTTGCCAAAGCACAACCACCCTTGGATTCTCCACATCGGAGAAAAGGTGTGGAATTTGGTTGTCAAAAAGTGTCGTGCGTGGATCCCGACCCTTTTCAAAATGCAGAGAGCAAATGTGAACTCGTTGGTTCACTTTTTTGTATCAAAATTTTGATGTAGAAGGCCCTCAATTTGCCACGTAATAGACTCTTTAGGGCCCACTAGCCTCATGAATGTTTGGCCCACACCTTGGTGGACCCACACAGCAAAAATCAGTGTGATTTCTAGCCATTGGATTTGAGCACTGTTTCATCATGGGCTTTGAACCAACACATTGACTGGTTCATAAGCCCATGATGAAAAAATGCTCAATTCCTACGGCTAGAAATCACCAATCACACTGATTTTTTGTGTGTAGGTTCATCATAGTGCGGACCAAACATTTAGGGGGCAAGTGGGCCCAAACGAGTCTATTACATTGCAATTTGAGGGAGTTCTGCATCAAAACTTTGATACAGAAGTCTGCATCAAAGAACAGCCCGTGATTCTAGCCATTAGATTTGAACTTTTTCTTGGAGCGCTCAAAATAACTGCTAGAAATCACCAGCAAACTACAAGTCCTACGGGATATCAAACATGCACATGCGAAATCACCAGCTACCTCTCTTTCTATCGTTTTTTCCTTTTGAGTATTTGCTGTCCCACGGACTTCATAGTTTGTCGTCACCCCTCCCAAAATACCACGTCGAACACTTTAGGGCCGAAAAACCTTTCCTCACCCACGTGGGTTGAGGCACCTCCTCAACATCCAATCCTCCGTCAACACTTGGCGGAGAGGCCAAGGGTAACTGGGAGAATTAGTTCCTGCAGAAATCTTTTTTTTTGGAAACAGTTTTATTTTGAGAGGTTTCCTTTTGTCTCCTTATTTATTTCTTTCCTTTTCTGCCACTTTTATGATTTTATCTCTCTACAATCTTTTATCTCCGTTATTACTTTTCTTCTCTCTTTATCTCTCTCTCTGCATTTCACCATTTTTTCCCTCAAGCTCAAGACAAGTTCTTTCAATTGTATGTAAGGAAGTGGGGGTAACCACGAGTGGAACAGAGCTTCTTGC
This sequence comes from Euptelea pleiosperma, assembly GCA_035048495.1. NCBI lineage: Eukaryota > Viridiplantae > Streptophyta > Magnoliopsida > Ranunculales > Eupteleaceae > Euptelea > Euptelea pleiosperma. Next base: position 40,383,907 of record CM068544.1, on the reverse strand, counting down.
TCTTCCAGTTATGTATGTACAGAGGGAAAACCTTTAGATGCTAACCGGATGTTTAGCCCACCCCTTGGTAGATATGCATACAAAAAATCAGCCCGATCTGTTATCTCTAGACGTAGATTTTAGCACTTATTTAGGATTTATTCTAACCGTTGATTCAAGCATGTTTTTTTTTGGGTACAAAAACAACTGCTAGAAATCCTAAATCAAGCTGATTCTTAGTGCCTTCACCCACCAATGAGGGGGTGGGCTCAACATCCATGTGGTCAATGAGAGACGTCTTCATCTAAAATTCTTGGGAGAGGGATGAGTACATATGGAAGGGTTTGTTCCATGGTTTAAAAGAGGGCGTTGCCGTTAAAACGGCCGTGAAAATAAATTTTAACGGACGGGCAATAATAGAAAAAATGGAATCTAACGGAATTTAAAGAGAAAAAATGCGCTGAAATTCAAATTTTCAAATTTGAATTTCTGATTTTCAAAAATGAAACAAAAGGAATTTAACAGATAAATAACGGAATTTAATGGAAATAATGGCCTTTTTTCCACAATTTTTTTCAGATTTTAGCATCCGTTGATAGCATAATCCTGGGGACCATATTGTGGCATCGTTGTCCTTGAGCCCAGACTTTTGGATGTTCTTTGAGATCTACATTATGTGAATCAATAGGGATGATGACCACTGTGGACGAAGGTAACCCTAGAATAATTGGACCTGTACTGACCTCGGTTGGTCCCATTAATTGGTTTTCCAAACAAGTTATTTTCAATTGTCATATTTTCGCCAAAATGGTCACATGGCAGTCTCTCAGGCCCACCAACCTTATGAATGTTTGGCCCATCCTTTGGTGGACCTGCTCACCAAAAATCAGCTTAATTGGAGCTTTCTAGCCATTGGATTTGAGCGTTATTCTATCATGGGCTTCATGAACATGCCCATGAATTGGTTCCAAGCCCATAACAAAATAAAATAAAACACTAAATTCCAATAGCTAGAAATCACCAATAAAGTGGATTTATGGTTTGTAGATCCTTCAAGAAATGGGACAAACATTCGTAAGGTTAGTGGGCCCAAGTCGAATGAAGGAAACTAAAATATCATAGTCGACCTGCCCTTGGTTGATTCTTTAGATTCCATCCTCCTATAAAAAGACAATTGCAGATAGTTGGTTAAACGTTAATCCAGAATCCAGACAAAGCAATCCTTGCAGCCAAACACGACCTTGGTGTTTAAAATGAAAAGTAATCTAGTTTGAGTCCCTCGTATTTTCTTACACTCGACGAGGATAGAGCTTCCTCTCTAGCCAAACACATTGCAATGGCAAACCAAAAATATTCATCAAGGCACTTGAACGTACATATTGTAGTGACTTCTTTTTTGAAGAAACGCCAAAATAGGAAAGTTTCAGCCCAAAAGATAGTTTTGGAAGATTAGTTTACAAACCATAAATCCGCTTTATTGTTGATTATAAAAGCAATTGTATTAAAGACTTCGAGAGATAATTGTCATTAAAAGAAGGTTGACGTGATCATTTAAAATTTGTCTTGAAGGATTAGACGGGCTAACACGATATTATGAAAATTTCACTTTAGTTTTTTTTAATTCAACATGTGTTTAAATTGATCTAAACAATTACTTGTTCAGAAGCAAGAAAAAAATGGCTTCTCCCATAAGCAACCTTTGACTTCTCAAAAGCAACTTCTTAAATGACATTCAAACAAGAAAAAATCTATGATACCGACTTCTATATTAAAATTTTGATGCAGAAGTCCCTCAATTTGCCACGTAGTACACTCTTTCGGGCCCACTGCCTCCATGAATGTTTGGCCCACATCTTGGTGGACCTACACACCAAAAATCAGTGTGATTAGTGACTCCTAGCCATTGGATTTGAGCACTTTTTCATCATGGGCTTGGAACCTACTCATAGGCATGTTCATAAAGCCCATGATGAAAAGGTGCTCAAATCCTGTGGCTAGAAATCACCAATCATGCTGATTTTTGGTGTGTAGGTCTATCTGAGTGTGGGCCAGTCATTAGTGGGCCCGCACGAGTCTATTACTTTACAATTTGAGGGACTTCTGCATCAAAGAACAGCCCTTCAAACAAATTTACTTTTATTTTTGGAAGCCTAAAATGTCTTTTTTTTTTTTTTCTGTTGCCAAATAGCCCCTTAAAAAGACAAAAAGTTGAGCGACCCCTCTAACGGTCAAGTTCCTTATAAATAGGTTATTAATGGGCTGGGCTAGCCGGTTGGCTTTTAGGGAACCAATGGTCTCAACCTTGAGCTGCATTGATAGGCATGATGGGCTGGCCTGGGTATGATTTTGAGACCTATTAGATAAATGGATGGGCCTGGCTTAAATTTACACAAAATACCTTAGGCCCGACCCCAAACTAAAAGGCGAGGTCCGTTGCATATTAATGGTCTGGGTTTGGGCTGAAAATTTAAAGGTGTAGTGGGCTTGAGCCTAGCTACATGTAACTCAGGCCAGTTTCAGTCTCTGCTAGGCCCGGCCTAAACCTCGCCCATTCACAATCCCTAGCTTGTAAAGTAGAATGGATAGTAGAATAGACAGAGGTACCATTTAGGATGCGAACACATGGTGCACGTGCATCTGGCTTGATAGACTCGCTCCCTGCATCTTATAGATGACATGCATGGGAAGTCTATAGAGCCAAAAACCGAGGTCTTGATTGGTTGATCCCAACCGTCAAACCATGAGCTTATATTCAATCTTTTTGCCTAAAAGATGAGGATTGTTTCTTCGTCCTGACTTAAGTATTCCCTGGGAAGAATAATGACCACATTGATTCACCCAGCTGTGATGAAACTGCCATTAGTGCGTGATCAACGACTAATAATCACCAAAACAAGAGAATCTAAAATTGATATTCTTACGCCGCTTTATGGCCATTAGATCACATTCTCAAGGCATGCGAAGAGTACCTGTAAATAGATATTTTATATGTTTCATCGTAGCTTAACATTTCTCATATTCATTTACAAACCCTTCTCCTTCTCGTTGCCTCTCTACTCTCCAGTCGGTTAATCGTACCTCGACGACGACGAAGAAGAAGAGGAAGCGCAGGCGTCTCCATGGCGCAGAATAGCAGGAAGAAGCCGAACATTCTAGTGACGGGAACTCCAGGAACGGGGAAGACCACCACATCTTCTATGCTAGCAGAAGCGACGCAGCTCCGTCACATAAACGTGGGGGAACTGGTGAAGCAGAAGAATTTGCATGACGGATGGGACGAAGAGTTGGAATGCCACGTCATCAACGAAGACCTGGTATCTCTTTCAAACCCTAACCCTAGCTTTTCCCCTCTCTTATTTTGCATGAAACCTAGGACCAGAATAACCATGAAAGACAGATAATCTAAAACGTTCGGATGAATTGTATCTTCTGAATCAAATCTCTGTATTTAGCGAGGTAATTTTATTTAGCGACGGTTTCTTGCATGTTTGGATCTTTAAGTAGTTGATTGGTTGATGTGAGAGTACGGGAGAGGTAGGGAGCATAGGGTAGAATTAATAGGGAGAGCTAAGTTGACAATTCGTATAGAAAGGGCCTCCAAATGGGGCAACAGAGGGAGCTTGAGTTTTAGATATTGAAATTTTAACTAAAAATAAGAACATGTTTGAATCTTCATTTTTGCGCCAAAAAAAAAAATTTTTTTTTTACTCAAAAAGCTCTTAAAAAAATGCCGATCCAAACAAGCCCTAAGACTTACACTTTTTCTCTCAGCGAAATAGGTGACGATGGCTGGGAAAGTGTAAGCAATCTAATATGGAATAGTAGAAAGGATAGTGGAAAATTGAGCATAAATATGAGAAGGAGAGGGGGAGAGAAGATTGACTGCTTGTTTTTATTAAAGATGGAGATGAGTGTTCAAGGTGTGGAATTTGGTTGAAAAGGGAGGACTACATTAGCCAACAGAGGTTGGGTTAGCAAGATAAGATTAGTTGTTTATGAGCTTGGAGAATTTCAGGATTAGAGAAGGTGAGCATGGGTTTAGGCTTAGGAGACAAAGTGAGGATGGGGGGGAGGGTTATTATGTTGTCCATTGAAGATCATATTATGGAACAGGAACCTAATCACTTCTAATGACCTAAATCGAATTTACCGTGAGCACCAACTAGAGTAATAGTGAGAAAATGATTTGAAGAAGAATTGTTTAAAGATACATAATGGAAAACCCATATACATTGGATAGTACCTCCACTGAATATTACTCACTGTGATTGGTACTTGTGATGGGTAGTAGTCGTGGTGAACAGTTTCACAGCGAAAGTGGTGGTTGTGAAACCCGTAGTTGTGTGACACTAGGTGAAAACTCAGCGTTGAGTCAAATTCAAGAAAGGACTTGATTGAAATATCGAATCCAGGAATGGATTTGATCAAGCTGTTTGAATCCGATGACCTATGCAATTAAGCAAAACGAAAAAATCTCTTCACCAAATTGTACTACTGCAAACTTGCTCTGATACCAAAAAGTGATGTTGGATTATAGTGTTCGTTAATGCCAGATAATTAGAGTTGTTGGTAGAAAAATAAAAGAAAGAGAAAAAGATAGAGATGAAGTCAAAGAATCCACTACTTCAAGAAAGCATAGGATTAGATGGAGATAAACCATCAAAGAGGGATCACTCCTCCAACTGGGTCATAATACCCTAGAAAGCAGCAAAACCACCAAAATTCAACACTTGAACTATTCCGCTATAAGGGAGTGCATGGGTTTATTCATAGAGGTGCTGGATAGCAGGCCAAACCTAATCCTTCTCAAACTTAAAATAGAAACTCTCCTATTGGACTGCTATTTCCTATTCATATTAAACATTTCTCACACTGCAAATAGGAAATTAAAAAAACAAAAAAGAAGACATAACATAGCAACCCCAAAAATTTTGAGACTTCCAATTGTTGCTTCCTGTGCAAGCTGGACAAAAACTGGGGTGCAACTTGGGCAGGTTGGGGCCCAATCCAAGCTTTAGACCACTCCTCCCAAACCCAACCCTACCTGAGCTACTCATCACTTATCACTCAACCCTAACCCAGCTTGGGTTGATTTGATTACGTTTGCTGATCAAACACAGAAATTCCCCTAAACACTGTGCCTCCCTCCTCAATTAGATTCCAACCCATCGAACCATAGAGATTCAGAGAGCGGTAGGATTTCAAGTTGATGTGATTTTCAAACTATGCATCCAAAAGGTGGCATATAAATTGAATGTAATGGATAGAGGGAAACCAGAAGAAGACAATCCAGTACATCTGATGTAGGACAAACAGCACTAAAGATCTTCTCTTAAAATACCACCGTAAAAATTAAGCTTGAGAGTACCTTTTGGCAGATTTTCTGTCTCTTAGATGGCTCTTCCGCATGTTCTCCACTAGACACATTGTATTCTGGCCTCTTAATAATTCTTGAACCAAAGGATTCTCTCTTGGGAAAAAAGCTCTATAGTTGATGAAATTATTGATCCTCCCTGTATCTTAATACTGGATGCAATATTTTCTCTAAAATCATCCCTTTCCATCCAAACACTACAAAACAAGAAATAGGTGATACGCAATATGTGTGCAGGTTTCTCAGGACCAGTATCAACCACAGATCATTCAACATGAAGATATCATCTCTTACAGCCAACCACACAAAAAGACACTGAGAGAGAGATTCTAGATCTTGCTAGGTCATACATGGTCCTACCCTCACTAACTGTGTAATAAGGCCAAGGACATGTATGTCTAGTCTGTAACTGATACAAACTTTTAGACGCATTGAACCCCACAATTCTGTACAGTTTATTCCGTATGCGAAGACTTGAGAAATAGATTTTAAAAAATACCTTTTAAGGTTTGAGTATACAATGTAGAAAGAAGGTATTTAAAAGCTGATATACATTACAATCATATCAATAATGTGAAAATGAAGACGGAAAGAAAAATATTTGTATATATTAAGGTTTGTTTGAAAAAGTGTTGGTGTGTGTCCAACGCGTGCCTAGGACATGGAATCCAACACGGCAAATTCTTAGAAAATGGAGTGTCCATTTTTTACATAGGTTGCTAACAACTGCTCTCATGAACTATTCATGATGATGAGTGGTCAATAAAGTCCTGGTAATTCGAAGGAGAAAACTTTCACAGTGGATCACTTGAGATCCAGAGGGATCATCATCATTGATTACTGTTTGATGTGCAAACATTGTGGATAACCTGTAAATCACCTACTGTGACATTGTGATGTGGCATGGGAGGTATGGTCCTTTTTCTTCTCGGAGTTCGGAATAAAGTGGGTGATGCCAGCCTCATTCTTGTTCCTTATCAGTAGTTGGCATTCATTTGCCTTCTCATCTAGAGGGCGAATCTTATGACGGATGCTCCCTTTTGTGATTGCTCGGGGTCTTTGGAGAAAGAGAAACCAGAGAATTTTCGATGGAAAAGAGTGAAAATTTGTTATCAATTATTCTAAATATTAAGGGGATGATGTTTTTGTGGTCTAAGGCTCACGGAGAGTACCGGGGGCATTTCTTCGAAGACTTCGTCTTCTGTTGGGACCTCTTATGCTCCAGGGATGCATAATTGGAGTCTTTTCTTTTATTCTTTTTTCTCTTTTCTTTTCTTGTCCTTTTTTGTTCTTTGTTTTTGTCCAGCCTCTAATAGGTCATCTCAACCTCTTTAGCTGGTTAGATTGTATCGGTTTGCTGTTTGCGTTTTAATGAATTCTATACTTGTCAAAAAATAAAGTCCTGGTAATATCCCTTTCTAGTTATTTATCAAAAGGAAGGGATTCTTTCTGTCATGATTTTATTCTTTTCCATTTGGATTGTTTGATTTGGGTCTTGAGTTTCCATAAATTTTCTTTTCCTATTAAAGTTGCTATTTGGCATATATAACTTGGACCATCTCAATCCCAAAGAGTTTAGGTAGCAAATAAAAAAAATGAGGACATCTCAAACAGAACTACTTTAAATAACGTAGTTTTCTTGAATTATGGTTTAGGAGTTGTTCTGGTCCTGCATCAGTTACGCTATATGTTTTTTTCAGGTTTGTGATGAGCTTGAGGACACGATGGAAGAAGGTGGGAATATCGTAGACTACCACGGCTGCGATTTCTTCCCTCAGCGTTGGTTCGACTGTGTGGTGGTCCTTAAAACTGATAATACTGTGCTGTACGATCGCTTGACTAACAGGTGACAACGCTGTATTTATGATCGATTCCTCATAATTAAGTACCTTCCATTCATTTTTCTGGGTTCCACTGCTGCCTCAACTTTTTGTTGTTGACAATTCAAAGTGTATATATATCTGCAGAGGTTACGTGGGATCAAAGCTTACAAACAATATCGAATGCGAAATCTTTCAAGTGTTACTGGAAGAGGCGAAAGCTAGTTACCCAGAGGACATTGTGATTTCATTACAGAGTGATTGTGTGGAGGACATAAGTAGGAATGTGGCCACATTGACGGACCGGGTGAGCAGTTGGCGCACGGCATCTTGATGAAAACATTTCATTGTTTCTGAGCCATGCTCATTAGCAATTCTTGAGGCCCGTTTGGGAACGAGTAGAAGTTAGAAGTTCCATAGCATAGATGGAAGTGAGTTTGGAATGACAAAAGGTAACTTATTTGATATAGAAGGACTAAGTGGTCATATGTAATTTGTACTAAAGATTTATAAGGATATTTTTATCATTAAAAAGGTTGAATTAGAGGGATACATATGATAATACCAAAGTTTTTACTTAAATTTTTAATAATTTTTAATCCAACATGTGTTTAAATTGAAGTAAGGCAAAAAGAAGAAAAATCTTGAGAAGTTAGAAACCGAATTTTTTAATTCAATTTATGGTCGATTTTTAACTACTAGAAGTTAAAATATAAACGCAACCCAGAATTGAAGTAAAGCAATTTGAGGCCCTTTCTAGAGCTACACCTATTTCTTGCATCCAGTTCTTACACCCAGTGGTGAAGCCCGCATGGAGATCATATTAGACAATCCATCCATATATTGAGTTGTCATTGCCATGATCATCATCATCACCAAAAATCAGTTCACGAAAAAAAAAATACTTGACCTAAATTAATGGTTTAATTGCATGGTATGGATTTTTCAAATTAAAGTCTTTCGTAAGGTTGGGAATGTCGAAATGTCCCGACTTTATGTGAGGAGGGTAACCATAATATGAAAAATTAGTTGGATTTGCCAACATGATCTCCATGTGGGCCCCATTGTTGAAGACGGACGAGAGCAATTTTCTCCAAACTCTCTTAAAATATAAATGCAATCCGAACTATCTTTCCAACTTCTTTACCCATAATTAAGAAACTTGGGTTTTTTCAACATCTTGACTTAATCAAGAAGCAACTTTTGTGTGTTCCTCTCCCATGTTATTTAGAGTATAAAGTTGCTTTTTAGTGGGTTCGTTCCCAAAGAAGCCGCCTTTTTGAAGCTTAATTGAACATGCAGTTTTAACCTTTGTGAATGGGAGGACGTTGAGTCTGGCAAACAAAATTTTGATTTTACCGCGATCACTTGGTACGCACGGAGGGTCGATGCATAATAATCTCCAACACCTGAATCGTGACCTACCATGAACCTCCATGTAGAAATTGACCACCCGTGGTTCTCATTTCCAACCCTCTGGAGAACAGAACTTACCAACAAGCCTTTTACCAGGTTCTTACATAACGAGGGCCCATAAGCGCACTGTATCATCACATTGCAGACATAGTTAGGCATGCCATTGTATAAACATTTTACAACAATGAACAGACGAGAATCATGCATGGACAAATCCTTATGGAGATTAATTAAGTTCCCAGCAAATTCTACACAGAATCTATAGAGAATATCCGAATATCTTTTTTGACAAAAGATCCCGCTCCAATGCCACACGAGTAGAAAGCACAACACCTTGCACCTTTTTTTCATGTGGCTGAAAAAAAAGTAAGCTCATCGTCTCTGTGAATCACACCTATTAAATAAACCTGGGAAAGACTTGAGAAAACTTCAATGACAAATCAGATGGCAAGGCCTTGAGGCGGTGCCGCCATCGGTGCCCTGGGCTTGGGCTTCTCCACCACGATGGCCTGTGTAGTCAAGACCATTCCTGCAACAGAAGCCGCATTCTGCAATGCACACCTCGTCACTTTGGCTGGGTCAATTACCCCAGCCTCCATCAAGTTCTCATATTTGTCTGTCATCGCATTATACCCGATCTCCCATTCCCTCGCCTTCACCTTCTCCACCACTACCTCCCCTTCCACACCAGCATTGTGGGCTATTAAAGAGGCTGGTGCTACTAGTGCCTGCAAGAGAACATAATGGTTCAGTACACCAAGACAATCACCTACAACACCAAGAAGAAAAAAATGAATGCCTTGTGTCCCTAAGGGGGACATAATCTAATGTTCAAGCATGTGGAGGTCGGGGGCAACAGCAAGCATTTACAGGGAAAATTGTGGAGTTCCAAGTACTGTTGGACCAGTTGGGAGTTAATTATTCTGTACATTGTGGTTCTTATATGTAGAACTGATCCAAGTGTCGGTCATGGACCAATCTGTTTACAAGCTGCTGTTAAGGTCTAGACGATTCCGTGTTCATAAAGGCCGGTTCAGGATTTTTTTCCTGACTGATCAGCTTCATATATGGTTCTTTATACCAAAGGTGGTATTATTTACCTTTTGCACAATGTCTGCACCTAGCCTTTCATCTGCATCTTCGATTTTTTCCTTAATCGCGGGGACGCATGTGGACAGGTGAACAAAAGCAGCACCACCACCAGGTACAATTCCTTCCTCTATGGCAGCGAAAGTGGCATTCTTGGCATCCTCAATTCTGAGTTTGCGGTCCTCAAGCTCAGTTTCTGTAGCAGCCCCCACCTTTATGACAGCAACTCCACCCGACAGCTTGGCAATCCTCTCAGCCAGCTTCTCGGAATCATAGACAGAGTCTGTCTCGGCCAACTCCTTTTTAATCTGTGCAATTCTAGCTTGGATCTCATCTTTGGATGCTGCATCTGCAATAATGGTGGTTGAGTCCTTGGTTATGGTCACCTTTCTTGCCACACCAAGCTGGTCAACTTCCGTATTCTCTATCAGCAAACCCAGATCAGTGGCCTGGAACTCGGCTCCTATAAAATGAGGAAAGTGGTCAGATAATTAGGGCAACAAGTAACATATCAGACAACAACAAGAACACCAAACATGTGTAAAACATTTGGACGTACCAACCCACACAAATTGAAAAAAGAACAGAGAAAAGAAAGAGAAAGCAAAATTACTTCCAAAGTTCTGAAAAGATAAAAAAACACCTGTCATAATGGCAATGTCCTGAAGAAGAGCCTTTCGCCTCTCACCAAAACCAGGTGCTTTGATAGCAGCAACATTGAGGATACCCCTCAGCTTGTTCACAACAAGAGTAGCCAAAGCCTCCCCTGTGACATCTTCTGCAATAATAAGTAGAGGGGCTCTCAGTTGTGTTGTTTTCTCCAACAAAGGAATTATGTCCTTTATAGTTGAAATCTTCTGATCGGTCACCAAGACTCTTGCATTCTCAAATTCCGCTATCAACTTCTCTTGGTTTGTAACAAATTGTGGGGAGATATAACCTCTGTCAATCTGCAAAAATAGTCCAAAGAGAAACATAAGCAAAGGGAGCCACAATATCACATAAGAAACGAAATAGATATACACCATGACCAGAAAGAGGAAAAAATGCAGTTTGAGCTTTACAAAAGGACACAAACCTCCATTCCTTCTTCCACCTCAACTGTTGTCTCAAAGGAAGATGAAGACTCAATAGACAACACACCATCAGGCCCAACCTTATCAATTGCATCAGCAATCATAGTTCCAATATCCTCATCATTGCCAGCAGAGATAGAGGCAACGGCTGAAACACATCCCGAAATGAAAACAATCAATGCAAGGTAAAACTAGCCTAGTGAACTTTTTGGTTAACAATAATAAATTGTCTTGTTTTAGAATGGAAATGGGATCCTAAGTACACAACATAAATTAACTAAAACATAAGCAAAGCCCAACCTTTAACATCATCACTCCCTTTGATGGGCCTAGCTTTCTTCTCCAACTCTTCCACTAGCCCATGTACAGTCTTGTCAATTCCTTTCTTGATTGAGACCGGATTTGCACCAGAGGTAACAGCCAACAGGCCTAATTTGATTATTTCACGCGCAAGTACAGATGCAGTTGTTGTCCCATCACCAGCAGAGTCATTGGTTTTACTAGCAACCTTCATCCCACAAATGAAACAAGGTAGTATTTAAATAATTCTTTACATTCCACAAATGAATAGACTTTCTACATGCAATTTACCACTTAAACAATCCAAAAAACTAATGAATATTACCTCTCATACACATTAAAATAATCGAAAAAAGAAGCATATGAAAATCAATGCATTAATGACACAGACCACTGGTTATATAACTTCACACAGACACAAGGTGTCAATCATGGAAACCCAGGAGATCCCTGACAGCATACCAACATTTCCAATAATAATCTTATAAATCATAATATAATTTAATCTAGAAGTTATATTATGTAGGTATCAATGCATTGAAGATTGTAGATAATAAAAAGCATCTACCCCATACATAAAATTTACAATAAACAGTACTAGTGGAAAAGAGCTTATTATTTATGCATTTAACATTTCTCCAAAAAAAAAGAAAAAGAAAGAACAAGTTAAGGATTGCTTTAGTGCCTGTAGTCATGTGTTGGGTACTTGTGTCGAACAAGGCACTATTTACACATAAATAATGATCAATTGAACTATAATGTTAAAAGAGAAATGATACCAAAAGATAAAGAACTCCTACCTCCCTTATGAGAGCTGCACCAGCATTTTCCATTGGATCTGCAAGTTCAATAGCCCGAGCAATTGTAACTCCATCATTGACCACTTTGGGATTCCCGTATTCATCCAAGACAACATTCCTCCCTTCAACGTTCAAAATAGAAAAAAAAATCCTCGTAAACACAGCACCATAAACAGGGGGTAATTTTTTTAAGAACAGGCTGAATGCAGCATGGGAGAGCCATAATAAACACGAGCATCCTATCACAATCCAAAATAATAATAAACCGCCACACCCCACACAAAACGCACAAGTTTCATGAAACGAAGTAAATTTGATAGTCACAAACATCACCCAACAAAAAGAAAATACACGATAAACATGGGAAAGCCATAATAAACACGAGCATCCTATCACAATCCAAAAAAACAATAGACCGCCACACCCCACAAAACGCACAAGTTTCATGAAACGAAGTAAATTTGATAATCACAAACATCACCCAACAAAAAGAAAGACACGATAAACATGGGAAAGCCATAATAAACACGAGCATCCTATCACAATCCAAAAAAATAATAAGACTGCCACACCCCACAAAACACACAAGTTTCATGAAACGAAGTAAATGTGATAATCACAAACATCACCCAACAGCATCAGAAAGAAGTTTCATGAAACAAGTCTCTTGCTTATCAAATAACAGTTTTTGAATAAAAAAATTCGTAATATTGATAGCAGGTTTAAATAGAATACCTCTAGGACCAAGAGTAACTCCTACAGCATCAGCAAGCTTATCAATGCCAGCCTGAATTGCTGACCTTGAATCCTGGTCAAAAGCAATTTTCTTTGCACTTGCCCGCACAGTAAATCTCCTGCTGGATGACCTGTAATGCAGCTTTTTGCCGCTGATTCACTCTCCTGCTAAAGCTCTCCTGAATTAATACATTACAAAGTCACTCTTGGTAATGGATCGAAGTATTCAGTTCAAATTTTCCTTTATAAGAGGAGAATTTACAGGGGGGAAAAACATATCATGAGCCCACCATAAAAAGTATAAAAGGGAGGTGAGGGGAAATGGACTTTATAAATCTTGCAGAAATGATAAGAGCGAAAAAAAAAAATAGAAGAAAATGGTTAAGGAGATCTCTGAGGTTCTCCCATGAGAGGAAAACCAAACCCCTGAAACACTAGATACATCAAAATCAGACCCTAAGTTACATATCCTGACCACACCCAAAAGAAAGTACAAGGAAATGTACTTTATAAATCTTGCAGACACGATAAGCTTAGGAAATCACAGAAAATGGATTGAGGACATCTCTGAGGTTCTCCCGTGAGAGGAAAATCAAACCCCAGAAGCTATTAGAACCATCAAAACCAGACCTTAGAACCTTGTAGAATCCACACACTCAGGCAAAAACTAAACAGAGAATGTTAAATTAGCAAAACGATCACACTTTTCTCTCACAAATAGAAATGTTTAATTGATGAAATCAAATATAAAACCTGGCACGAATCACGGAAATGAACTAATTTACCAAACAAAAATAGTTAAATCACAGCAAAAGGCTTGAAAATGACTGTCAAAAATGAAGCTTTACATCCAAATCAGACTGCAACAGCATCACAAGAACGATTGGATTGAAGCTAACTTAGCATCTCAAAACAGAAAATATATCTCAGCCCTAAAACCTTCCAAAAACGAATAGAAATCAACAAAAATCTCAGACGTGCGGATGCTTTCAGAGACAACACAATCGAACCCTAGAATCTCAAAAAAAATATAATTCTGGTTGAAAGAACTTGCAGAAATGGCTAAACGCAGGGGAATAGAAGAGATCAATTACCTGTTTAGGAGTTCGGAGAATCGATGCAGTCGAGACGGCATTGGCTGACGCCATTTTCACGAAATCGAGGGATTTGGGAGAAGAAAGATTACTAGGGTTTTTGGTAGTGTTTCAGCTCAGCTACTGAGGGTAGGGTTTTTGTTTTGGTTGCTTCCTGTGGATAAGACGAGACGTTCGTGTCTAGCAGTTTAGGGCTTTTCTATTGCGATGGCGGAGTTTCCAGAAGATTCCATTCATCTCGATACTTCGAGTACTGTAGTGTTGAGCGTTAGGCCTCAAACAAGTAGGGAGCGTGCGCACTGGTGCGTTACTGAAGATTTTTTCGGCTCTCCTTTGCTAACATGCGCTTCTAGCATGTGCACATCTTTGTTGAAGTAAAACTTGCATGACTGACGACGGTCTTATAAACCCTGGTCGCCCATAATATGAGACACGTGGAACATATTTAGAGGATACTGACTGTATGGATGTTTGGCCAATCCCTAGGTGGACTTACAGACTAAAAATCAGCTTGATTAGTGATTTTAAACCTTTTGATCTTGTATCCCAAATAATGCCAAAAGGGCCACGGTTTAAATCAACCCATGAAAATGACTTCAATCCATCGCTTAGATATCACTTATCAGGTTGATTTTTTGCTCGTAGGTCAACCTAGGGATTGGACAAACATCCATACGGTCAGTGTCCCCTAAAAATGTGTCACGTGGCTTATATTGTGACCAGTGACGGCCGGTCATGGAGAAAATTTTTGAAGTAGTGGATTGTGGCGCCATATGATTGGCCACGGCTTGGCTGCTTCAAAAATCCACTGCTTCAAAATTTTTCTCGCCGGTCATGCAAGTTTTACTCTTTGTTGTCGGTTTCTACGTGTTTTCTTGCCATGTAAGACGTGAATCGGACCGTCCATCTGATAGGATGCCATATTGATTGGTCATGTGAACCGTACTTTTGTCCTCATTAAAGAGTGTAAAACTTCTATCACAGCGTTCTGACAGATGCTTCGTGCACAATGCAAAACCCACATGCCACGTGTCATACTCTTAGTGGACACTGACTATATGGATGTTTGTCCATTCCCTGGGTGAACTTATAAACCAAAAATTAGCCTGATTAGTGATTTACAATCTTTGGATCTTTGCACCCAAACAACGTTCAACAATGCTCGAATTTTTACCGTTAAAATTAACCCATGAAAATAAAATCGAATCACTTAGAAATCACTAATCAGGTCCACTGAGGGACTAGCCAAACATCCATACGGTCAGCGTCCCCTAAGAGTGTGTCATGTGGCCTGTGTTTTGTATTGTGACAGAAGCATCTATCAAAACGCTGTGATGGAAGTTTTACTCATTAACCTACCATGTATAAACACAGCCCACAATATGAGCCACGTGGTGCACTCTTAGAAGGCAATGGCCGTATGGATGTTTGGGCGCCAGTCCCTCGGTGGACCTGCAAACCAAAAATCAGCCTGATCAGTGATTTACAACCTTTGGATCTTTGCACCCAAATAACACTCAATATGCTCATATTCATTAGGTTAAAATCAACCCACGAAAATAACTTGAATCCAACACTTAGAAATCACTAATCAGGAATATTTTTCTTTGTAGGTCCACCAAGTGATTGGCCAAAATATTCATATGGTCATTGTCCACTAAGAGTGTGACACATGGCTCATATTGTGGGCTGTGATCAGGTTCGCTCACAGCATGGTGTGAGCGAAGGTTCTCGCATTACCGATCCAAAGCTTGGACAAAGGATGAGGGTTTCATGTTGGTAGCCAGTGTAAAATTCTATCATATCCTTTTCATGAATCCTGATCCATTGTTATTGAATACATGGTTTTCGATAGGACCCATCATTGTCAGAAGATATTGTGGCGAAACAAGATTCATATTGCAAACCCTAGGTAATTGGGATAAGGTGTATGATGATGATGATGATGATGGTCCTTGAAGGTCTTATTTTTTATCTTTTTAGTTTTCAAGCAAGTAAAACTGAAACGAACCTTCCTCTCTTTGCCAAGTGGAAGACGGCAACTGGTCAAAACTTCTAATTAGAGAAAGGATGATGAACAAGTTAATCCTTTGGTCCATCAACTACCACATATGAAAACCCTACCAATATGGTATGTAGGACATTCATCCAATTAGCTAAACATACATCTTTATTGCCAATGTATGCCCTACATTTAGATCAAAGTTTTTAAAATCAAACCAGCCATAGACCAGATAAATGACGCGCACTAGTTCACCGAGTCAACCCAAGCGAACTAGGTGTTGTGTTATGTATCTTGTATTCTGAAGGGAGTAATAGTCCGCATGGGTGTAATGAACACTTTACCTTAAACTTAGACTTCCATCCATCAGATCCAATGACGTTTTGTCCGTACAATTTGTATTGGGTGTATTGTAACTATTTCTTTGTACAATCTATATATGTATTCTTTAAAGGGGTATTAAGATTTGTAGTACATTGGAAAGAAGGTTGAGCGGAGGGAGGAAATTCTAATCATAATTCTTTAGAGATAGTGTAAGAACACTTTACTTATCAGTGGACAGTGGCAGAGCCAGGGGCGAAGTTGCCCACCCTCAACTTTAAAAGTTTTGTAGGATTTGTTTTTTCAAAGTACCCTTTTGCCCACCCTGAAACAAAATCCTGGCTCCACCACTGTCAGTAGACATAGACACACCGCCAAACCACATAAATTTGTTGCTTGTACATGTTTGATCTTTCTATTATCTTTATTTTGTTATTTTTGTGGTTGATCGGTTTTTTGAACACCAAGTTTTCATAAATAATTTTAAACACCATATCCTATTCATATTCAAAATATGAGTCTGATCCAAATATTCCCTTATGGATCAATTCGGATCATGTGTCATGGATCCAAAATTGGATATAGATCATTATATCAAAAGTCAAAATTGGATCCAAATCCACCATAGACCCAACCTTAATCTAATTCTAGATATGGACTATGATATTTAAAGTCGAAATTGGACCCAGATCTACATAAGTCTGACTCAATTCCAAATCTAAATATGAATCATGATATTTCAAGTTGAAATTGGATTTAGATCTATAGATTTCAATCAAATACGAATCAAGATATGGATTGTGATATTAAAAATAGAGTTGTAGAGACGTTTGGTAATTTTTTTTAAGAAATGTTTTTGTCAAAAAAGTTTTTGGTAGAATTAATTCTAAATTGAGAATCCATTTCACTATAATTGTTACCAAACATGCTCTTATGTCAAAAAAGTTATTTTACCACACTTTATACACATCATATTCTAATGTTGCGTTTGGCATTGCAGTTAGTTGAAAATAAGTATATTATACTTTTTATATGATATAATATGTGTTACATATAATTATAAATATAAATTTACCCTTTTATATGTATTTTTATATCATTATTGTACAATACTTCAATCTTGAGTGGATAAAATACATAATTTAAATTATATAATTATAAAATGCCTTTTTGATTTAATGGATTGGATTAGATCAGGTCTGAAACTCTATCCTTTCTATCAGATTGGTTCCGGATCATGATTATGTGATCTGATTTCTTATCATATCAAATCTGGATCGGCATATTTTCTTATCGGATTGAGTCTGGATCAGCACTAATCTTATCGAACACAATCCATTGACAGACCTACCTTAGGTAAGCCACACAACAAAAAAGGAAAACCTAGGCACCAAAAGTTCATTATATGTGTATTCATCAATTCTCATGCCATTTATTATAAATTCAATGTAATCGTGTTAAATATTTAAATTATTTTTCATGCCATTTTTTTGCTTTGCCCCCTTACTTTATTGATGCAATTTGCATCTCACCCAATGTTTTTAAAATATTTGCTTCTCACCCTTTGACCATGGTCAACATCGTTGACCACAGACGGTCATTAACGGTCTCTGGATGGACATCTCAATATTTTTTAAATTAGGGCGGCAACTTGGGCGGACTGGGTCGGGTTGGAGGTCAACCCGAGCCCAACCCGACTTTCATGGCTCCTAGCCCAAGCCCAAGCCCGAGCCCAACCCGAGGTCGGGCCAGTGAATCTGAGCCCAAGCCCAGTCCGACTGGGTTAGTCGGGTTGGCAGGCACCGTCTTATTTGTTTCTCCACCACCAACATCAGGAAATTAAAAAAAAATACATTTGAGTACCAGATTACAGGCGGTGGCAGAACGGCAAGCAGTGGCGATGGTGACACAGCCGCCCGGAGAAGAGACTTGATAAAAGAAAAAGGAAGTAGAATTATGACTAGCAATGTGTACACAGTTTGAAAGGAGGTGAAGCGTTTGATCCAAGCAGCACAGCTTGGAATGAGTACTACTGATTAATGCTCATCCGCGATCGATTCCATCATCGAAGCTGAGCCTCATCGTGATCTCTTGCGTTATGACCATTTTTGTCACACTTTCTGTTTCGCATCATGGAGTACCACATGTTCTCTAGCTGGTCCCAAAAGAACAAAACCTTTGTGAGGTCTTTCCAGCAATGACTAATATTCTCAACAGTGATGGTGTCGACGTTCAATGCACTCAATCCTTTAGGTTGCTCTTCCCCAAGTACACCATCACTATTTGGATATTTGCTTTTCGTTCAAACTCTCGTGCCATGATTGTAAATTTTCCAATCCACTCCATATCTTCTTCGTACAAGCAAATGAATTTTTCTTCACCTCCTCCAAGCATTGAATCGATAGCCACAGGAGATTTTTGGGTTTAGAATCCACAAAATCTGCTATGAGAGAAGTGATATGGAGGCATTGGAGGATGAAGATCAAAATAGGGTAAGCGTGAAAACCTAACCCTAAAAGGAGCTGAGAAGGGGGAGAATGAAGTGGGGGTATGTAATATCTTTAGTTATAGGTAGGCTTTTGGGCTCGGGTTGGGTCGGGTTCCCCAAAGCCTCAGCCCGAGCCCAACATCGGGTTGAGCCCACCCAAGTTGCAACCCTATTTTAAATAACTATAATGACCTTGGGTGAGATGCAAGTATTTTAAAAACATTGGGTGTGATGCAAATTACATCAATAAAGTAAGGGGGACAAGCAAAAATTCATTTTTTTAGTTTTTTTATTTTTGTTTTGAGGATTGTGAACTCAAAACCTTTCTTCATTTACTTTTGACCCAACCGTAGGTGGAGCTACAGAGCGAAAATTAATCTGATTGTTAATTTGTAAGCATTGGAGTAGAGTCGTTTCTTGTTGATTTTATCTGTAGAATTTGAGCATTATTTGGGGTACAAAGATCTAATGGTTTGAAATCACTAATTAGGCTGATATTTGGTACGTAGCCCCACCTAGCGATGGGCTTAACATCCGTACGGTTAGTGACCTCTAAGAGTGTGCCACATGGCTCCAGGACCAGCTTGACCATTGGGCAGATGAGGAGGTTGCCTAAGGCCCCCAAATTTCAGAAATTTATAAGTGTTTTTAAATTTTTTTTTTATGAAAAAGCCCCCACCTGTCCATTTACGTCAGACCCCTCCAATTGAGTAAACCTTTGCTCACTGCATGATGTGAGCGAAGCCGATCATAGCACACAATACGAGCCACGTGCACACTCTTAGAGAGTGCTGGCCATATGGATGTTTGACCAATCCCTCGGGGGACTTGCAAACCAAAAATCAGCCTGATTAGTGATTTACAACCTTTGGATCTTTATTCCCAAATAACGCTCAATAATGCTCAAATTCCTATAGTTAATATCAACCCGTGAAAATAACTTCAATCCAACGCTTAGAAATCACTGGTCGGGTTTATTTTTGGTTAGTAGGTCCGCCTAGTGATTTGGCCAAATATCCATACGGTCTGCGCTCTCTAAGAGTGTGCCACGTGGCTCATATTGTGTGTTGTGATGGGCTTCGCTCACATCATGCAGTGAGCGAAGGTTTACTCCATCCTATCACACAAGACTATGCTATAAATCTAGTCTGCAAACATTGTATCCATCATTGAATTCTCCTTGAAAACCATGTTTTTAATATATAAAATATTTTTTTGAAAACATTGAAATAATACATTTTTCAAGGGACATCTTCTCATTTAGGTTTAGGGGTATTTCTGAAGAAAAAAAAAAAAAAGAGGCCCCATTTAGAGTTTTTGCCTAAGGCCTCAACTTGTATTAAGACGGCCGTGGCTCATATTGTGGTACTCAATGTTCCAATTTTTTCTAATCAACTATGATATTTTCATTATTTGCAGTGGGCATCATCTCATTGAATACTTGATGGTGATGTGTAGTGGGCATCATCATCTCACAAAGCTTCTGGATGCATTTTCATTCATCCCATCTTGCAAGGCATTTAGTATAACTGGGAACATACAATTGGTGGAGACAACGTTGTTCAAGAAATAGAAATAGAAATAAAATCTATCAAAGAAAACGACTATAATCCAATGCTTAAAAATTAACAATTAGATTAATTTTTAATTTGTAGGTCCACCTACGATTGGGCCAAAACTAAATGAAGAAAGGTTTTGAGCTCACAATCCTCAAAAAATATATATATATTAAAAAAAAGAATTATTTGTTTGTCCCCTTTACTTTATTGATGCAATTTGCATCACACCCAATGTTTTTAAAATATTTGTGTCTCACCCAAGGCCATTATAGTCATTTAAAAAATATTGAGATGTCCATCCAGAGACCGTTAACGACCGTCTATGGTCAACGACATTGACCATGGTCAAAGGGTGAGAAGCAAATATTTTAAAAACATTAGGTGAGATGCAAATTGCATCAATAAAGTAAGGGGGTAAAGCAAAAAAGCCTTCTTATTTTTAATACACTCCTTGATAACCATTAAATTTCTTTGTCGTTATTTCTATATTTCTAAAACAATTCTTTAATTACTTTCAATGCTATTATTCTTATTCTTAATACAACCCTTTAATAACCACTTAATTACTTATCAAGCTGTTATTTTCATATTTTCAAAATAATTCCTTAATAACAACTTAATGACTTTTATGTCATTTCTTCTATATTTCTAAGGGGGTGTTTGGGAATGAGAAGTAAGCAATTCTACTTGTAATAGAAGTTAATAGTTGATGTTTTACCTCCAAAAAAGTCATAAAAATTAAAAGCATCAGGAGGCGTTCTAATTTTTGAGAAGTAATTTCCCTTAGAAGATAAAAGCTAAAAAAAATAGCTTGAGTTTTAAGTGAGTTTTTAATTTTTCAAAAGTTAAAATATGCAAACTAGCTCTTTAACTTTTTGACTTATAAAAGTCAATAAGTTACTTTTTAGGTTCCTAGACAAATTTAAATTTTGATTTTCTAATTAAGCTTTGAGTTATCAAAATTTACATATCTGCCTCTCCAACTAATTTCCCAATTGTGTAAGGTAAAAGTAGAACTTTCTTATTTTGCTACTTCCAAAAGACTCCTACAATCACTCACATGCGACCCACTGGTTTTGTATTTTGATCTTCATTACAGTACCACATGTCCTTGTTCCTTTGGGAGATGGGTGGGATCAAGGTTTAAAGGAGGCCGTTTTAACGGTTAAACGGGCTGGGGGCTTTACCATTTAAACGGCCATTAAAACGGAATGAAATGGCCAGGGGCAAAAATGGAAAAAAATAGAATTTAACGGAATTAAACGGGTTTTAACAGAAAAAAATGGAAAAAGGGCGCTGAAATTCAAATTTTGAATTTTGAAATTTGAAAATAAAAAAAAATAGAATTTAATGGAAATTAAACGGATTTTAACAGAATTAACGGCCATTTTTTTCACAAAGAATTTCAAAATTTAACGGCTGTTTAAATGATTTTAATGGCCGTTTAAACTATTTTAACAGCAGTTAAAACAAAAAAATGACCGTTAAATTCAAATACGTTAAAACGTGTTTAACGGAAACAGGCTTGGGGCGTTTCAGTTTAAACGGCCGTTAAAACCGTTTAACCGGCCGTTTTTAAAACCATGGGTGGGACTGGGGGACTTGGGAGAACCAAGAGCGTAACACTAATTTCAAAGATTTTTCTAGAAATACCCCGAAATAAAAAGAGTACGGTGAGCCCCACCACCATCACAACCAGTCCACCATTGTACACCTAAAGCCTAAAAGGAGGCTTTAAGCCTTTAAGCTTTAACAACATCCTAGATTTCCTAGTCGTGGACTCGGAACACAAAACTAAAAGGTGGACCCCCACAACATCCGTCTCTAATAAGACGGATACGGACACGAAGTAAGACTCCAAAACACGAGTAAGACTTGCCTGACCACTGTGCTCAGGTAGCTACCTTACCACCCACAATATAAGCCACGTGGAAATTTATTATAGGATACTGACCGTATAGATGTTTGGCAATTTCCTAGGTGGACCTACAAACCGAAAATCAACCTGATCAAAAGTGTTAGTTAAAAGTCATTTTCGTTGGTTGATTTTCACCGTAGGAATTTGAGCATTATTTACCATTAATTCCGTACAAAGATCCAAAGGTTCGAAATCACTAATCAGGATGATTTTTTGGTTTGTAGGTCAACTTACGGATTGGTCAAACATCTATACGGTCAGTGTCGTCTAATAAATTTCCACGTGGCTTATATTGTGGATGGTCAGGTAGCTACCTGACCACAGGTGGTGTGGTCAGGCAAGTCTTTCCCAACACGACACAAACCCTAACGCTTCCACCACATCCGTTACATCGTGGGGTCAAGAGAATCAAGAAACGGACCCAACTTCACTTCTCTCTTATAAAAGCCCTAAAGTTCCCTAACTTCCTAAGCTTTTCATTTCCTCCTCTCAGAAACTCACACATGTTACTTCTCCATCTTATGATCGGAAGCCCTAATTTTTGTTTTTTCGATCAAAACCCTAAACGCCTTTGTTTTTCTCTTCTCTCTATGATCTCTGCAATATGGGTTCAGAGCTGATTCTCTGCAACACATCGTCTTCTGATCAACCAAACCCGATTTCTGCAATTAAACCCGATTCCTCAAAAACTGAACTCGCTCTCCCTCGCAAAGCCTCCTCTTCAAGGGACCGACATACCAAGGTTAATGGCCGAGGCCGCCGAGTCCGTATTCCTGCCGTGTGCGCTGCTCGAATCTTTCAACTCACTCGCGAGCTCGGTCATCGTTCCGATGGGGAGACCATAGAGTGGCTGCTCCGCCAAGCTGAGCCGTCCATCATCGCTGCCACCGGTACTGGAACTGTCCCCGCCGCCACCCCTGTCACCACTACAGGTCCGATCCCTCCTTCATCATCTCCGCCATCATCTTCCTCTGCTTCTACGACTTCTTGTAGGGCCCTACCCGTTGAAGTGGCGAACGATAACCGGATTTCGGGCGGGTTCTTGGCGGGTTCGAGTTTTGAATCCGGGCCACCGATCTGCCGGCTCGATTTGTGCCAGCCCGTTGGATTTGAATTCTCCAGTGGTAATGGATTCCGGCACATGCCTTTCACGGCGATGTTGCTGCAGCCGGCGACGGACGACGGGGAGGATCAGCAGCAACAACATCAACAACAGGTTCTTAACTCTTGAGGAATAACAATAGACTTTTTTTCTTCAGTTTCAGAACTTTTTTGCTAGATGGAATATTGGGTAGTGGGTCTCCGACGAAGAGATGACGATGATGATCAGTTGTAGGTTTCGTAGGTTATATTTCACAAACATGGAATCACAGTCTTGCTCCTTTTACAAAGATGGTATATACATGGCACCTTTTTTTCCGGAATTTTCTCCTCTTTTTTCGAAATGTAGGAAAATTACAGTATATGACGTGGACAAGAACATTATTCACCTCGCTGATGCATGATGCATCAGATGGATGATCTAGATTCGCCACGTTTCACTCCACGTGGAGGAGAGGGCACTTAGGGTGCTGGGCCCCACTAATTGTGGTGTAACCATAGTTGGCAAATCGTGCAGCGTCCAAAATTCGCCCCTTGGAAAATGGGGGTTTAATATGATCTGTGGGTTCAAAACAAAACGGTGTCAAAAAAGGTCAAAAAGATCGATAAGCGAGGGTGAGGACTTCGGGTTTAATAGTTTTAGTCCAAAACTAAGCACTCAAAGACGTAAAAATACATGTTCTAACTCTTGGGTGGCCAGTGCTCACGGGCCATGGCACTCTTCTACAAAGTGTTTGCTAAAATTGGGTGCGAGTGGCTGAGATCAACCTTCCAGTTGGGGATAAGATCTCAGCCCTTCTTTATTGAAGCTGATAAGAGGTAGTATAAGTGGGGAGCCAACCAATGTCACTTGTTATATAACTAGTAAATGGCCCGTGCCCACGGCACTCTCCGGCAAAAGCTTTTGTAAAAATTGGGTGCCTTTGGCGTGGTATAACAGACTGGGGCGTTACCATTTTTTCCGTGTTATAACGGCTGTTACAAAAGATTGTAGCACGCGAGCAAAAATGGAAAATAATAGAAATAATAAAAAATAATAGAAAATAATGGCACTAGAATTCAAAAATTTCAATCCGTTGCGTGCGGGTGTCAAATGAATGGGAGAGATCGAATAATTGAGGGGGATTTAGTGGCTGAAATCTAACCACCTACACTAGATGGATGGATTTGATCTCAACCACTATTTATCTTATGAAGCAAGATAAGATAAGAGATGAGACAATTTCCCTATTTTTTTTTAGAGATAGTAAATGGCCCGTGCCAACGGCACTCTCCGACAAAAGCGTTTGCAAAAATTGGGTGCCTTCGGCACTCAAACAGTATAACGGATTGGGGCGTTACCTTTTTCCATTATCGCGGCTGTTATAACGGATTTTAACGCGCAGAGGGAAAAATAGAAAAAATAAAAAAATTAGAAAAATAACATAAATAAATAAAAAATAAGTGTTAAAATTCAAATTTTGAGTTTCAAATTTTTAATAAATCCAGGTCAAATAAGTGGGAGTGAATGAATAAATGAGGGGGATTGAGTGGCTGAAATCTAACCATCCACATTAGATGGATGGATTTGATCTCAACCATTCTTTATCTTATGAAGCAAGATAAGATAAGAGAATACAAGTGAGTTATTTTATTATATGTGTGGGTGGCCCGTGCCTACAGCACTCTCAGCCACTCATTATTGAAGCCATATAAGATAAGAGGGGGTATAAGACAACCACGGTCAGTTGTTATATAGATAGTTCATGGGCCATGGCCACAGCACTATCCAACAAAGCGTTTGCCAAAATCAGGTGTGAGTCGCTGAGATCCACTCCTCTATTTTGGAGATAAGATCTTGGCCCTTCTTTGTTGAAACATATAAGAGGGGGTATAAGAGGGGGAGACAACTTCCCTGTTTTGTTATATAGATTAGTGGGTTGCCGGTGCCCATGACACTCCCCAACAAAGTGTTTGTCAAAATTGGGTTTGAGTGACTGAAATTCACCGTCCAGTTGGGTGATAAGATCTCACCCCTTCTTTATTGAGGCCTATAAGAGGAGTATATGTTTTGTTATATAGATTGAGTGGTAATATAAGTTTAATAAAATCGAAATTATATGATATTTTCCTTAAATCTAAGTAATATAAACAACATTAATAATTTTCAAAAATATTTCATTTATCAAGGTCTCAAAATGCGAAGGAATCTGTTAATTTTTTTTAAATATTTAAATATAAAAAATGAGGTATATATTATAAATAAAAATATTCTTTAATTTTTAAAACAAGAACGAGTTTTATTCGTGAGATTTTTTTTATAAATTTTAAATTATGAAGTTTTGGATTATTGAATATTTTGCATTTTCTTCACAATGTTTTGTGATTTGAAACGATTTTTCAAAAGATAAGGTTTTTTTTTTATTAAATGGGAATGGGAGATTTGTAATTGTGTAACTACGCACGTGGCTTATCACGTGGTGCTTGACAGATTCTGTTGTGAGCTCGGGCCCTCCTGTGTTGTGTAAGCAGTTTACCACTGGTTTCATGTTGCCTAATTGTAACCGGTGTTATCAGTCCAATATAACATAAACCCGTTAGTACCACCCTAAATACTTGATTGGACGTCAATTTGACCCACATCTGCTACCCAGTTGAATAAAACACTGGCAACACTTTCGATCCACTGATGAACACCTTGGTGAACCTACACACCAAAAACCATCACTTTTTCATCATGAGCTTCTAATCAATCCATTGGCCTGTGCATGCAACCCGTGATGAAAAACTGTTCAAATCCAATGTCAAGCAAACGTAAAGCAATTGTGCCAATTTTGCGCCTTGGAGGGTACACTAAACATCTATTTATGCATGTCGAGATTACAAGACAACTGGGAATGACGTGCACGAACCCATCCAAGCGGCATTACGAATCCCACACTAAAAAGAAATAGTGATCGTTTACCCTCATTGAGATCATTTTCTTTATTGTATTTTTTTTCTCTTGTTAACAAATAACAATGGCTAGTGGATGCAACAATAAAAAATGAGGATGAAACATCCATATAGACTATGGTATTACTAACTAAATACGAGAAGTTTCTACATAAAAAGGAAGAGAAAAATGGCAAAGAATGTAGAGTTGTTAGAAAAGGTGAGAACATGTACAATAAGAGGGGGCAAAGAGCTGAACCGAAAACAAAGTGAAATGTACGCCTTCATCACATTATCGAACAACTGGGTGACATCTGCTCCAAAATATTTACCCTGAGAGAATCCCAAGTAGCAGAATATCAACATGTGAGCCAAAGCTTCTTTTTTCACGACAGACGCATACACAAGAAGTAATGCAGAGTTCTAATTTCCAAATTTCCACCACCTTCTCTTCTTCTTAGTATCAAAGGCCGGCACATCTGGGGATTCAAACCACAACAACAAACAAAGTTATACCATAATGCCCGGAGAAGCATCAAGACTCCACAACACACTCATTATTTGCATTTTCCTTTTTGCCCACAAAACATATGCAACGGACAGATTCAAGAGATTGAAAAAATATGGACTTTACCTCCTTCAGGATAGATTGAGTTGTAGTGCACCTCTGCCCAAAAACTTAGGAAAATAACTGCAGTATAAGAAATAGAAAACGTGTATAAGAGGGCTAAACTGTATTTTTAATCTTTATCAGACAAAGGTGTATTGCATATCGTCACCAGCATCTTCTTAAACTAGGGCTCTATGGTTTCCCTAAATAAGTTTCCTAGAAATGATTTTTGCATATAAATAGAAGAAAATTTTTTCTGTATCAACACTTCCTGACATACAAATCCTATTTCTGTAAAACTTTTTGTTAATCACCATACATACAGCGAGAAGAATAAGAAAATTGAAAAAAAGTTGTTATTGATCTTATATTTCAGCGCTATCAACCACCGTTGGATTCTCAAAATCCATGGTGCAAAGTCCGACTCCCAAGGGGGTCCTCAGAGCCTATTCCATATATATATAGGACTTGACAAACAGTAACATGAAGCCAAGGATAGAAAAAAAATCAGATTTAGTCCTAAATTCCTCCAGGGAACACCATGACACAGAACAAAAGATGAGAACTTTCGAAAACCCACCTCGTTTTGACTTCAGAATGTTAGGAAGAATCTCAATGTAACAGGTATCCTTGAAAGACGTTATGACAAATATCTTAACACCATACTGCACAGACACATTAAAACATGCATCAGTTAACAAAAAAGTACATAAAAACAAAATGATTAGTTATGCACATATAGTGGTCAATGAGCTTATGCTTGAAAAAAAAATTATAATGCGTGCAGCTTGAAGATAGGCATTTGGGTCAGAACTTTAATAAGATTGTTGAGAAATGATACCACTATAGCCAGTTGCAAATGGAGATATTTTCACCGAGGGAATAGAGGAAATGCAAAACTGACTGCACAAAATATAAATAAAATTCTGCTAGTTCATTTCTTCCAGTTTTAAAGCACCTCACTGTTGTCAGATTTATATTGTTTGAAAACTACTTCCTTTTGTTAATCATTGATCTTAAGACTGAGTTCCAGTCACCAAATGCAGGTCTCAAGTCACCAAGAACCAGACATAGGATATATGCCCAGGTGTTCACAGAAGCAAGCCTTGGAAGCACCAAAAATTTGAAAGCTGGAACAACTAATTGAGATTGAAAAAGTCTCAGAAAACATGCAATTAAACACACTCAAAATAAAAAAAATTATATTAATATGTTCATATTAAATCAAAATAAAACATTTAATATAATGTGTTCATATTGTCTATGGTAAAAGAACTTTAGCAACTTACCTTAATTCATTAATGTCCAGTCTTAGAGCAACAGAAACAACTCCTGGACCATATACTAGTTCAAAACAATCACAAGAAAGCATAAGAAAGATGATGCAGAAAAGCATAAGGTAGCCCTCTTTTTTCAACTTGTCAAACAACCAAGAGATGGCCAAGGCACCACCCAGATCTAAATGGAATTGATATATGACCAGCACCAGTTGTACACTCAACGCAAGCTAGCAGGTGGACTTGGTAGAAATAGATGGATCTAGATTTAGGGTTTAGGGATTGAGAGGAGAAGCGGAGAGAAGAATAGGAGAGGAGAGAGAAGAGAAATTTTGGGGAATGGTGAGTATGTGTGTTTCACACATGAATCTAAACTTCTTATTTATAAAAACTTTACATGGACTAAAATGCCCTTACAATATAAAAGGGTCCCTTATAACATAAAGGGTACACCCTAACAACACTCTCCCTCAAGTTGGCGCGTAGATATCTATCATGCTCAACTTGCTGAGACACTATTGCAGCTGATGACCTAAGACTCCCTTAGTGAATACATCTGCTACCTTTTCGTCAGTCTTCACAAAAGGAGTGAAAACTTCCCCCATAAACAATTTTCTCTCTTATGATGTGTCTATCCACTTCAATGTGCTTTGCTTGATCATGCTGAACTGGATTGTAAGCAATGTTAATTGCTGCCTTGTTATCACAATACAGACTTACCGAGCTAGTAACAGGAATCCTAGTTCAGCTACTAAAATCTTCAATCATAGCATCTCGCATAAACCGTGAGCCATAGCTCAAAACTCAAACAGTCGAAATCAAATTTCTTACCATTTTTGGAGAAAAACAGGCAGAAGTCCTTCAAGAACTCGTCGAAAAAATTTCTAAAAATCACCAAAAAAAACCTGAAAAATCAATCTCCATCAAGTAGAACACTTTCCAACTAACCTCGAGATGTGTGTTCATATGGCTACTGATGTCAGCTGTACGGCATGATAACATCATCACTTGTCTTTGTCACTTCTGGTAGGTTTCCTTTGTAACCTTGCTCTAATACCAAGTAGAAATAGATGGATCTAGGTTTAGGATTTGAGAGGAGGGAATTTTGGGGAATGGTGAGCTGTGTGTCTCACACATGACTAAACTTTACATGGACTAAAATGCTCTTACAATATAAAGGGGTCCCTTATAACATAAAGGGTACACCCTAACAACAGACATTGTATAGATTGGGTCAATATAAATAGAAAAAACTAAGAAACAACCACGCACCATAGCCGAGATAGCTTGGGCTATCTTGGCCCTCTCTTTAATATATATTACTTTTACCGATCAAAAAATAAATAAATAAATACAAAATATAGGAAGTCACTGATACAGGCAGAGTACTAATTGGGACAAGAAACTTTTTTGTGGGTCTAGAGTCTTCTACAAGAAGCTTGGATCATTTAGTTGCTCCCGCCTATACATTTTAAATAAAGATGGAAAGATGGCAACTTCCTCCGGGTGAAATATGACTTCAATCTCCCTGTCTCGATCTCCGCGATTTACATTAAAGCTGATATGGTGAAAAAGTAATAGAAGTTTTGACAGAGATTGTATCAAATCAGGATTAGACAAGCCCTAGAAGCCATAATTTCAATCACGATTCTTTTAGCTTTTACAGAGAAGCCTAAACTAGTTCTGTTCTTGCATGAGCTCTCAATCACAAATTACTGTAATATTCCTTAAATTTGACTCTGATTCCTACATACCCTATCTAGATGCTCCAGTGTTCATGAAAGAGAAACTGAAAACAAAGTGCTTCGATGTAAACTTAGCCAAGTTTAAGCTTTGAAACAGTAAAGGAGCAAGTGGCCAAGATTCAAACTCTCAACAATGTTTCCACAATCACAAAAAAAAAAAAAAAAAATACAGAACTGAAAAAAGTAAGAAGACAAGGTGGGTGCTGATCTATACCGAATCTGCAGCAGCCTGCAACGTGACATGATCACCCCATTCACCAGCCCTGTTTTCATCCACATTCAAGGCATAAACATATATAGGTCTTGGCCAAAAACACCAGTCATTAAAATAACAAGCAAATCAAAAGAAAAGGACGAGAACAATACGTGGACATCTTCTTCAAATAGTCACCATAAGCCATAGAAACATATCCCTCGTAAATCTCTGGGTGAGATTTAAGCTTGATGATATCAAAACATTGCACCACAGAGAACATTAAAATTCAAACACATCAAAATTTTAGACCAAGTGACATGCACTATGATGACCACAAAAGATTCAAATTCGTAATGAAGGCCAAAGAATATGCCTATTTTTTATACAGCAAATAACAACAAACCTGATTAACAACTTGTTGCCTGACGAACTTATGGTGTTCAGGAGTACGATAGAACTGGTCTGATAAAGCACGGAACTGGGAAGAAATATGGAACTAATGAGACATCATTAAAGTCAATGATATGAACAACCATAATAAGAATCATTTAAAGGCTTCATGACCACACTACAGACTAGAGTGTAATCATTACAAAAATGGTTTGAACCAAGCTAAACACCTTGCTGTAAAATGAGGACCGGTTTTAGAATTGAAGAAATTCAGATAACATTTCAGCGACAGTAATCAGAATGGCAGACCGACTTCTAACACTAAAATTGAGTCTTATACAGAAACAAGAAAAACAATAGCAAGCTAAATTCAGGGTGCCCCCCTGACCAAATTCAAACTAAATCAATCTCAAAAACACCAGTACATGTTGATGTACTCAAGACCTCTTCTTTTTCTTTCTACATTATTAGATTTGAACCATGTTGCGTGGATTATTCTAAACAGGCAAAGTACCCATGTCGAGGTCCGACACGATACGGACTCTAGTGCAACACTTCCAAGTTTAGTTTTTTTTTTTTTTGTCGTTCCTTACTTGCAAGATGTTAATTAACATTTGCAATAGGTTATGAGTTCTACCTTTTACAATTGAAGTTTTCAATGCAACAAATATAACATTACATGTATGTATTCTCAATTTCTCGTCTATAAGTATATGATACAAATCATAAGATATCCGATGGCATTATCATATAAAAAAACAATTGAAGTTTTCATCTCTTATGTAACAATGTTCCGATCCTATCTTACTTGCTAGAACACTGTTTCAAAACTAACCAAGAACAGATGCAGACCTATTTAAGATTAAACCATATGCGGGCAAATTAAGTTTTTTTTTATTGGTACGCAGGCCAATTTAGTTTGCATTATTCTGACTTTATAGGCTCAAAGGAACATGAATTAGATAAGTAGTTTTCAAAAAATCCTCAAGAATACTTGGAGAAGTTCCAGTGATATGATCTGAAACCACTAAATGCAACTAGTAGGCTAAATGGCATGGAAGAAGCTAAAAGTGAATCAGAATATAGATTATCCTCAAGCACCAACTCAAATGAGAGCTCAATAGAAAGACTATAAATCCAAATCAATAGTTTTTGGTTGTCAATCAACAGCTTCTGCCATGACAAACAACAAGAAGCACAGACATATGGATCCTCATGCTGCATTATTTACATGTATACTTGAGCATAAAAATAATTCTTGACTTACCAAAAAAAGAGAATTTTTTTTTCTTGGAGAAGCCAAAGTAACTAACCTGGCAGTTACCATCTCCTTGAACCTTAAGTTCCACCAAATCATATAACTGCAATCTACAGAACAAAAAGCACCTCCATAATCAAATATAGTGGATGCTGAATCACAAATCTTATTAACAATAAAGAGAAGACGAGGCATCACCATGGAAAAAAATAAAGAGAAGATGAGGCAACACTCAAAATAACATTCGTTCAGAAGCGAGGATAAAATAATGCAAAATCTCTATAATGTATAAGATTATAAATAAATCAATCAATTCTACATTCCAAGAAGAAGATCCAAGAATCAAGAAGGCAATTCTTTCATACATTTGAGCTGATCAGAAGCCCGACTACTTAAATAAGGAATTGATGCATATTCTTAATCCCAGCATAGAAGGATAAAAAAACATTCAGCTAGAAACCCAAATAAAATAGCTACTTCCTAAGAAGCCACTCTTGACTTGATAATCGTAAGCATCTCTTAAACAGTATGGAGGGGAAAAACTAGAGATGATATCATGATACCTGTCTAGCAACCTTTGATGATCTGAAGTTGCTTCATCAACTGATGGTATTTCTCCATTGATTCTAGGAACATGCTGCATAAAAACCATTAACAAATTTAGGAGTGCCTCTTCCAGTTCAGCATGAAGATTTAGAACCACAGTCAAGACCACTAAGCAAACACGCCATCTGACCACAAAATTCAACTACGGATTAGGCACCACCATGGTGCATTGCGTGCAGGTTTTATGTTGTCTAAATAAAAAAATTCAAACTGGTCATTTCATACATAGAGGATTTGTGGACAAGTTAGTCTAGGATCAGTTAAGGCTTCCGACCATAAGATAATACTTACATATAGCTACTTGGGGCCAATCAGTATACAATTTCTGAACATTAACACAGTAAAATATTATGGATTTACTTTTCCAGGCCGATCAGTGATGCAGATGTCTGAGTATTAATATAGTATAATGATGTTGCTTAGTCTCTTATTATTTACTTGCTTATATGATACAAACTAGAATTTTGCAATGAGAATTATTTTTATATATCTCAAGCCTCCTATGTAACTAGAGACTTAAGCCATATGGCAACTGTGAGTGCATATTTTGCAAGTTAATATCCAGTGTCCACGTGTCAACCTACATGCAAAGGAAAGGTAAGAACAAAGGATAAATCAACTTAAGGAAGATCAACCTAAGGACTTAGCAAACCCCAATGAGTCGAAGACTCAGCCTACCGAGCTGAGCTGGCCTAGTTAGCTGAGTGACTGGTTGTCTCAACCAAGACGGCACTCCCACTAGAAAAAGGAAACTTCCAAGGAAATGTGTGGTGGAAATTTGTTTTAAAGATTTTTCACCCACATTTTTTGGTGTCATACATGGGAAATGACATCACAGTCCAACACTAGAAACTCAAAAGTTACCGAAGGAAAAATGGAAAGAGGCACCAGGCCCAGATCCTCTCAGCAGCCTGCAATTGATGCAACGACAATTACTGAGTAAACAATCCAGTTGCTTGCTCCACAACAAAAATTAGATGAGGTTCTATAAGTGCAAGCAAAGCAAAGCAAATACAAAAGATGGAACTACTCGAAAAGGAGATCAAGAGTTGCATCAAAGAATTGCATCACTGGGGGCGAGAGTGGAGGAGATCGCAAATCAGGGCATCATGTGTCCCCCGCTCCATCCAAATCACACCAAGAAAAAGCAGGGAGGAACCTGACAAAAGACAAACAGAAAAGTAGTAGAGTCTGACCTGGGAAGGGTTGCAAAAACTCTGGCTAAGTCTCATGCCTCTCGAAGAACTAAAGCACATCAAGAGGACCAAGAATTGCAAGGCACACAGTTGAGTAAATAAAATGCGAGCTGGACGATATGAAGAAAATTGAAGAAAGAGAAGCTTGAAGCATTAGTTGTTGTAGTAAAGGAGAAGACCTATATTCAAGCGCAGATGAACTTCAGAGATACGAAGGATGCGCCTTGACAATTGACAAAATCCTAGCAAAAATCTAACTTGAGTCATTCTTCCAATGGCCAAGACTTCCTCCGCAGCCAGGGGGAGAAAGACTCCACAACCCAAACAAGTATTGTACCTATCATAGGTACAGAGATCACAATATATGGAGATGCATACTACCCATAATTTGATAGAATATGGAACCTAAAGGAGAATATTGCCCAGACAGAGAGCAAGAGGGAAGCAGCACCAAACCAAGCAGCTATCACCGCAAGCCCTCCGATCTGTAGTAGTTGTGAATGTAGCACCACATCTCGGAACCATAGGAATGATTCATGCCGCACCAACGCCGTGACTTGCGCTACCGACGATGCTGCCAAGGAGGGAGGAAGAAAAGTAAGAGAGGATGCTGAAGCAGAAGTATATGCGATCGGTACATGAACCACACTTAAGTTACGGAGATTGAAACGTGCCTAGTCGACCACACGTGAGCAGATCCAAGATCATTACTAGTCTTTTTAGACCAAGATTTGTTGAACGTTCACCATCTGTAATATGGTGCCTTGCTTGTGACCCTTAACATTGGAGGGTGGAAAATAAAAGGGGAACTTGATCAACTCTGGAAGTGTGGCAGACATCCTCTTTTATCCTAAGTATAGAAGGATGGGAGGGAAGGACAACCTTGAGCATCAATAATGTCATTATTTGGCTTCAATGGATCTTCTTCAATATCATTAGGAGAGGTCAGACACCCAATACAAGCCAGAGACATCAATATGTGGGAAAACTTCATTGTCATGGATGTCCCTTCGCCTTACAACATGCTAATGGGGCAGTGATGAACCCACGAGATGAAGGCAATCCTTTCAACATATTACCAGTTCCTATGATTTCTTTTTCTGTTTTTTTTTATAAGGCAAAATATCATTAAAAGCAAGGGAAAGATACCAGTTCCTATGATTTCCTACGCCCTCAGGACCAATGTAGATCAGAGGAGACCAGGTAGCCGCTTAGTAATGCCAATTAATTGCCATGAAGCATGGAAACAAGCTAGGAAACTCCACCGAACGGCGCAGGCAAATTCAAGCATAAAGCATCTAACTTTAGATTTGGCCAACTCAGTAAAAGCTACCAAGAAGCAACAAATGAATCCAACTGAGCCGAGTCCGTGTAAGATGAATCCACTTGAGCCGAGTCTAAACCAGGCCAACTCGGCTGAGGAAGGGCAAACTAATGTAGAACGGCTTGTTGCGCAATTTTTGGAACTTCAAAATCGAAGGAAACCAAGCTGTAAGGGTAGTGCCAACTTCAAACGGCTATAACTTGGCGCTCATAAACTCGAATTAGCTATTATTACATGT
Source organism: Euptelea pleiosperma (assembly GCA_035048495.1). NCBI lineage: Eukaryota > Viridiplantae > Streptophyta > Magnoliopsida > Ranunculales > Eupteleaceae > Euptelea > Euptelea pleiosperma. Next base: position 40,349,082 of record CM068544.1, on the reverse strand, counting down.
GCATGTAGCTTGTCGACAAACTCTATGACATGGTAATTAATCTATAGATTCATTGCCATTTTCCGAGGCCAAAAGAAGTTATTTCGAGGGTCAAATTGCAATTTTAAGAAAAAATACTTTTTTTGGCAAATTTCATTTAGCTTATTTTTACTTGTTTTTTTTGTCTTGGTTTGTTTTGCAAAGTTATTTTAAGCAGTTAGTTAGATTTTAGGAATTTTACCAATGTTAGTAATTTTTCCTATTTCAGGAAAGTTAGGGCTTCGATAGATATAAGGTTTGTTATGTTACGAATTGAGAATAATGAATTTTCAATTTATCTTGGCTTTTCCCTGTGTTTTTTTCCTTGTGGATTCAAGGTTGCAATTAGGTAGGAGACAAAGATCTTCCTTGTTCGTTCGTGATTTCCTTGCCTACCATTCTGGTATTATTGAAACAATACATGGTCATAATCGAACGGAAGATACCCCCCTCGCATCAACTGCCTCATTTTCTGCCATGTTCGAATAGGTGTCTTGCCTTGGCGGGTCCTTCAAGGACTGTCCTTGAGAGTTGTAGTTGCTCCCACCAGGCTAACACTTCACCATTAAGCTTATATACCACAAATTTGACTTTCCACTCTTCTAGAATCTCCATGTAGTCAAAGAACCTCTCAACTTCAAGAAACCAATCAAGGAAACCATCGATATGGAGCAGGCCATTGAAGTGAAGGAGATCCACCTTTTATCCTGTGGTCTCTAGACTCCAGAGTCTCGATCACATCTAGCGTTGCCAAGGCCACCTTGAATGGTCTCATCGAGTTCTTCGTCACTAGACTCATCCACGTAGGCTTGTGGCCTACGGACGTACAGGGCAATTGCGAGCCTCTTCGTCAATCAGTGGTCTGTCGTTATCACTAATCTGGTTGTGCTCCATGATTCCCACCAAATGTGTGATTGTCGCTCGCATCTCTTGCATTGTTTGTTGATTCTCACGTAGGAAGGCCTCAAACGCTGCCACTATCACGGTCTGATTTCCTCGAGCACCATCGGCGAAGTGGCCATGCAATCCATTGTTTCCCATTGAAACATGGAAAATCGGACTCTAATACCAATTGACGTAGCGAATAGCACTGACGAATAAGGTAGATCTGCGTCTCCTACCTAAGTGAAATCTTGAATCCACAAGGAAAAAAATAAAGGGAAAACCCAAAAGTAACTGAAAAATTCATTATTTCAATCTGTAACATAACAAGCCTTATATAGAATATTGAAACCTAACTTCTCTTAAATAAAAAAAATTACCAAAAATAGTAAACGAAAATTTGCCAAAAATATTTTTTTTTCTTAAAACTACAAAGTGACCCTAGAAATTACCTCTTTTGATCTCAAAAAACAAAAATGATTCAATAGATTGCCCATGTCATAGAGCTCGTCGAGACAAGCTACGTGCATATACAATAATAGCTAATCCGAGTTACGATTACCAAGTTATGACAGTTTGAAGTTGACACTACCCTTTCGATTTGCCTTTCCTCTAATCTTGACATCCAAAAATTACTCAGCAACACGTTCTACATAAAAAAATTATGTAGCAACTACATTTTCCCAAGGATGAGAAGCCAACCCGCACCGACCTAGGGAAGACTCAGAAGGACCAATTGTAGACATGGAGTCAATCAACACTGGAGAGGAATAAGAGCAGAAAATCACATACATAGGATATTTACTTTGATGCGAAAAATGAGTAGATATTTGAGTTCCTCAAAGCAAACCGTTACATCTTTGATTGGTCGTTCGAATATAGTCTCAGAGTAGATCCTGACATTGCATGTCACAAGCTCAATGTTGATCCAAAATTTCACCCAGCCATGCAACAGCAAAGAAACTCGCCCTAAACTTGTACTAGGCAGTAAAGGAGGAAATAGATAAACTTTTCAAAGCAAAACTCATCAATGAAGTCAAATATCAAGATTGGGTGGCCAACACCGTCGTTGTACCTAAAAAAAAGAAGGTGAGAGTTTGTATCAACGATACGAACCTAAACAAAGCCTACCCAAAGGACAACTTCCCACTCCCACGATTAACTTGTTGGCGGACTTCTTTTGCCACCCATCCTTACCACTCCTAAACAAGGGAAGTGTTAGGGATCTACTTAACAACAACATTATCTGATGACAAGGAGAGGCACATTTGTTTTCCAATAACATTATTTGATGGAATCTAGATACTCAAAGCCAGAGAGAACTATCTAGCAATAGTCTTCTCATCAAGAAAACTCATACCATACGTCCAAGCACATACTATTAGAGTAATAAGTATTCGATCTGAAATATCCTAGGATGGCAGGATGTATCAGGATGATTGGCCCAATAGGCGATACAACTTGCCAAATTCAGCTTAGAGTATGTACCTTAGACATCTTTGAAAGGGCAAACAATGGCAGACTTTTTGGTGAACTTTCTTGTAGCAGATTTTGAAGTTGTACGAACTAAGTTCAAATACGAGTTGCCAAGCGACGAGCTTGCCGACCTGGCCAAGTTGGTTGAGCCAACCGACCTGGCCAAGAAGGATAAGGAAGAAGACCGGGTGATCCTTTACGATGATGGTGCATCTAATTCTAAGGGCTTCAAATTAAGGGCAATATTGTAGACTCCCGACAAGTCCATAATCGACAAAGCAATCCGACTAGGCTTTCCTGCATCAAACAATGAGTTAGAATAGGTCCTTATCTTAGGATTGAAGATGGCCATAGATCTGAACATCGGAGAGTGCACGACCTATGGCAATTCGGAACCCATGGTCAATCAAGTTAATGAAGACTATTCGACGAAAGGAGAAAAGTCGACTCATTATAGGGAAATCGCATACTGATTGGCAGAAGAGTTCGATAGACTGACCATCAAACAGTAACCAAGGTTAGATAATAGAAATGCTAAGCCTTAGCCTTGTTTGCATCAATGGTGAAGGATCTTAAGAGGTGAAGCATCCCAGTTGATAGTTGAGTATCTTGAGAGTCCTACAACAATGGAATTGGAAGTTGTAAAGAAACAAGTTGAGCCAAGCCAGATGGACCCAATAGTCACATACTTACAAAACGGAATCCTCCCGGCTAATCTCAAGCAAGCACAAAACTTAAAAAAGGAAGGCGGATTGATGGTATTCTCTACAACTCATCATATGATAGACCATCACTGAGGTGTTTAAGACCAACTAACTCGAGTCTTGTCAAAGATACAAGCGGGGGTGTGGCGAAAATCACTTAGGAGGACAATACTTGGCACACAACCTTTGATGTAGCTTTTGCCTCCTCTAGTTTTCTTGAGTGAGTCTCATTCCCTTCCTAGCAGTCTAGTTCGTCTGAGGCTTTGTCAGAGGGGAGTTTCACTATTAAAGAAAAAGAATAGTAAGTTGGCAGCTTAGATAGTGCTCTGGACAACTCCGCTAGCTTGGCTGAGGTCGGCACCTCAACGTCTTCAGACTTGTTTCGATTATAAGAACCATTCTATTTGTTGTGCTAATAGTGTTGCGTCCAACATTGGGACAGAAGCCTACTTCAATCAGGTTTGACTTGGGCTAGTATGAGGAGATTAAGGAGACTGGTCTTCTTCAAACTACTATCGGTTCAGATGTGGACTTGGATTCTCTCAAGAGGATTGTCATTTCGTCCCCTACCATTTGGATGGGTAAAATGAGGAAGGCCATGGTGGAGGGCTTTATTGATGAAGGTAGTCCATCATCCAATCAAAAGAAGGGAATGGGTGTTACTAAGGGAGCAAGTCGTCCACATAAGAAGAAAATTTGGAGGTTCGATCTTACCCTAGCTAATTGTGAGAAGCTATGCAAGAGTGACACTTGTTTTGCCTCTCTAGTAATCTGTTAGCTACTACTTCGTTGTTTGAATCTTCCTTTTGACACAGTAGTCATCTCTTAAGAGGATGCAATATGTAGTTAATGGCTTCTCTGCTAGGTGGTATGAGGTCAGTGATCATCAACTTCTTTTGGAATTGTGCTTTCATTTATATGCTTTCTCGTCGTTGTTTTGTTTTGTCCAGATGTCTTCATATGGTCGTGTTTCTTTCACGCTATATTATCTTAGCATGAAAGAGCATCTCTTTACGTCATCCAAAGAGACCTCTAATCTTAAGAACACTCTCAAGAGATCTCCGAGTGATGTTGAGAAGCTCAAGTTTGAACTCCACATCGTCAAGTTCAAGCTGGAAGCTGAAAAGTAGAGGCCCATGATTACTGAAGACCAGGTTTACTGAAGATCAGGAAGCTGAAAAGAGAGGATATAGGGGTTGTCTGAGGCTGCTCTGAAGAAGCTTTGATATGAGAAGGAAGACGAAATCGTTTGACACCGTGCTCAAGTGCTATAAGAAGATTGTTGGCGATGGTGCTCCGGAAACGTTTCGTTCACGGGTTCATTCTTTAGAGGTGACTTCGATTTATTATGGGGGTGGTCGGTAATTTGGTGAGCAGGTTATCTCTCCTATGAATTCGGTGCAAATGTCACCTAAGTAGTTCTTATGTTTGGTGGCTTGGCCGTGGGGCCCACATACATTGTTTTGTGATATTATTGCCTTGGTAGGGGGCTTTTAAAACCTACAACTGCTACTTAATATTTTAGCATGGTGGGAACCTTTTAAAGCTCACCTTATTCTTTTTTATCGTTGGGTGCCTCGTTCACTTTGCTTAAATAGAATCTTTTGTGGTCTTCGCAATTATAACTATTTTGTTTTGACTATGGATGTGGTTAGTGTGGGCATTGGATTGACTCGTATGTCGCAATTCGTATTTTAAACGAGTGGTTTAGGGCTTGAGCTCTTTGCTCATTTTGGCCCTACGACTCAACTTTTAGGGAGACTTAGGGTTTCTAACCTCTTACGCTCCTTAAGTCAGATGGTGCAGGCATTCACCTCTTAGGCAATAGACTTGTTATGTAATCGGCACACGCTTTGTAGGTTTGCGCTTCTTAGCATCTCAGGCCTACGCATCAGGAGGCTGGTTAGCCAATCGTCAATTCATTTGCTTTATCGCACATTGTATGGTGAATATTCGCCTCGCCAAGGTTGGGTTCTTAATGACTAATTCCTTCAATAGTTTGGCAATTTAGCAAATCAATAGCTTGCTTGTTGTTAGGTTGCTAAGCTATTCATCAATTGGCAACTCGACAATTCAGCTATTGTGTTGCTTGTTTAGCTCGTAGCTTGGTTTTATCATTTTGTCCCAACTATCGACAGTTGGTATTTTTTTTTATAAGATTGCATTGAAACCAAACTACAAGGGAACCAGCTATAGAGGTCGAGGTGACACTACTAAAGACTGAAACCAAGCAAAAAAGAAAAGAGACAAAGACAATATAGACAGTACGCCGACATCAATCGTACCTAAAGCATAATAGGTTCCATCGAAAGACGGTCTTCAAAGAAAAGCCCTCTACACTCCCGGAACACTTTAGCATATGGAGTTGAGGCAGTACTTCCAACTGAAGCAATCTTCCTAAACGACAATTGGTCGTTCTGTCAATCTAGAATACGAATTTTAATACGCAAAAGCCATTTTATTGATTTTAGTGGGGAAATATAGTTTTATTAAGTGTAGAACTTCTTCAAAGGCATTGCATTCCAAGGATATTTTAGTTTGTCCCCTGTCTGGGTCTTCAAAAATATTAGACGCTTACCCATAAAAAAAAAAACAAAAATATTAGACGCTTGCTTCCCTGACACAGTCGAGTATGTATGGACCTTCCCAAGTGGCCCTTAGCTTTCCACTTATTGGTTCCTTAGTGCTTGGTGCAACTTTTTCTAAGACGAGATCCCCTAACGAAAAAGAACGAATTCAGACCCTTTTGTTGTATGCTTTTTTGAGTTGGTCGTGATAATAGTGAAGACGTTGCAGAACACATTCCCTTTTTTCTTCAGAAAGTATTATTTCCTCTCAGATGAGGTCATATATTTTTTTTATAAGAATAAGCTTTATTGATGGCAAACTCTAAAACAAATAGGCCTATGCTGGACTGCTGGAGAAGTCAAGGTGACCTACACTAAGCTTAGGCTAAGCAGACAAAAAGATACAAAACAAGTGCCCAATTAAGAGCCATTCCTCGTACCTAGAAGATCCATTGGAACACGAGGTCTTCAAAAAATAGGCCCCTACATTCCGAAAACACCTTCGACCATAAGTACTTCAGAGTTCAGACCCTTGATGTTAAGAACGATGCCATTCAGATCTGTATGCTTTCCTTCAAAGTCTCTCTGATTTCTCTCTTTCCAAAGACCCCAAATGATAGCAAGAGGAAGCATCCTCCATAAAATATGGTCTTCCAACAGAGAGAGCGTCAAAAGAGAATGAGGTCATATTTTTTCTCCAGCTCGTCTATTCAGGTCTGTGAGTTTGGGAAGATTGCTTCGGTTGGAAGTACTACCTCGACTCCATATGCTAAGGCATAGGGCGACTCTTCTGTAGATCTCAAAGTAGTGTGATAGACCCATAAGAATTCTAGCATGATCACCCATCATCCTTTGAGCGCCTCCACTTTTTTTAATGCTGTCGATGAGGGTCTTGTCGGTGGCTTCCACTAGTACGTTCCCTTGGGAATAATAGGGAGTTGAGAAGATTTGCCTCATTCCCAGTGACTTAAAGAGTGTGGAGTCTTCCTTGCTCATGAAGGGGGTCCCATTGTCGGTGATTATAGTGTGTGATACCCCGAATTGGCAGGCAATGTTCTCCAAGATGAACTTTCTCACTCCATATGCTCCAACCTGTGCCAAGGAGACACCTTCTACCCATCAAGTGAAGCAATCAGTTTCTAGTAGTATGAATCTTCAGTTTTGTGGAGCCTTTGGCCATGGTCCCACTACATCGATCCTCGATTGATCAAATGGCTATTGACTCATAATGGGGTGTAGGTTTGTAGAATGTAATCTGATGATATTCCCATGCTTCTAATGCTTTTCGCTAGTTTGAGAACATATCTTCACGTCCGCTTGCATTTGACGCCAAAAGCATACACGTGTGAGGGATTAAAATGGGTATGCCAATAAAACCGAATTGAGGAAAATAAATTCAGGGACTTGCTAAACGCAAGTAGGGTACCTTAAATTACAAAATCTCAAGGAACCCTTATCGCGTCCGGGCTAAAGTGAGCCTCCCTCTCACGATACTCCCATGCCCCAGAAATTAGCAATGGCCCTCTATACCAAAATTTGTCTAAGTTTGGAATTCTTCATTCAATAATAGGGGCCACAGATGGCTTCCTTATAAGATACCAAAATATCTCTCACCTAAACGTTGAAGCACCCTTTACCTTAGGGATTGCAAGAAGAGTATAAAAGCCCAATATATCAAAGATTGAAATATCAAGCCAGGTTTGGCTCTATTTCATCTACAATAAGGGATAGGAGTTTCTATTCGTTTGACATGGAGCTATATTTACATAAGAAGGAGACCCCTAATCAGATCAAATAATGGAAACCTAAGACCAACAAACAACTGACCTTGAGCAACACTAATCTCATCAAATCGGCTAATAGACTCACCAAACTCCTACCCATCCCAAAAGAAATATTAAGAGGGTGCCTAATCTAATCAGGATCTAAAAAATCTGCAAAATACATGGTCTATAAATTTTACCTCAGCAAGACTATAGAGAGTTGCCGACCTACCTGCTGGGCAGAACAAATCGATTCACCGAGTTGTCGACCTACTGACTTGCCAATGTGAGCTTGTCTCAGCAACGCAGAAAATGAATAGTAAAAAAAATGAGGGATTTCCTTCTTATTTATAATGAAGGGGTACCTCATCAGACGACTGTTGTCAGGGACCTACTTGTAATATCTTATATTCTACAGGGGGCCCTTGTAATATTGTAAAACTTCACTTAATATATATATTGGGTGAAATCGTGTAGGCTATTCTAAGCTCTACACGATTTCTCCTCTTTCCCCTATTCTCTTCACCTCTCCTCTCTTCCATCTCTAACCCTAATCTCTTATCCTGGTTACGATCCAAGATTACAACATGGAACCTCAGCCGCTCATGCCACCAGCCAAGATTCCTCTGATGTGACCCCTTCCTCTGGGCAATCCAACACCTTCTCTAGCATGGACATTGACAGGCTTCGACAATTACTTACTCAGCTTGATGGCCCTTCTCCACCTACATCATCCTTTGCTCAGACAAGTACATCCCATTCAGCCCACCATGTGTCTACGGCACCCATTGGTCCTTCTTAGATCATTGACTCTAGTGCCTCCGATCATATGACTGGTATGCCATCCCTTTTCTCCACCTATAATATCTGCTCAGGTAAGGACAAGGTCCGCGTGGCCGATGGCACCTTCTCCTCTATCTCAGGGAAGGGCACTATCTCTGCTACACCTACTTTGTCTTTATCCTCTGTACTTCATGTTCCTAAATTCACCACTAACCTGCTTTCTGTTAGCCATCTTACTAAGAGCCTAAACCGCAGTGTTACCTTTTTTCCTACTCACTGTGTTTTTCAGGACTTGGAGACGAGGTGGATGATTGGCAGTGGTCGTGAGGATGGTGGATTGTACCTGCTCGATAGCCAGCCGACTTCATATTCTGTTGCACATCAGTCTAGTGCCAATGTCAGTAGTTCTAGCGTTAATAAAGACCTGTTAATGCGATGGCATAACAGGCTAGGTCATTTACCGCTTTCAGTCATGAAGAGTCTGTTACCTCAGTTTGCGTCTATTCCATTTTTTGAGTTCAACTGTGAAACTTGTGTACTTGCAAAACAATGTCGGGTGTCTTTTCCGACCAGTAATAAAAAAAGTACGTTTCCTTTACAGCTTGTGCACTTTGATGTTTGGGGACCCAATCCCACCACTTCTATCTTTGGTTTTCGCTACTTTGTGGTTTTTGTGGATGACTATAGTCGTTACACTTGGATCTACCTTATGAAATCAAAAAATGAGGTGCATACTATCTTTCAGACCTTCCATAAAATGGTGTGCAATCAATTGGGCACCACCCTAAAAGTCCTACGCACTGACAATGGGGGGGAATACATGTACAATGGCCTTGCCTCCTACTTTGAAGAGCATGGAATTCTTCATCAGACTTCATGTGCCAATACACCTCAACAGAATGGGACCGTTGAGCGAAAGCATCGCCATGTCCTGGAGGTTGCTAGGGCACTTCTTCTTGGTACTCGGGTACCCAATGGTTATTGGGCTGACGCTGTGTTGACGGCATCCTACTTGATAAATCGGATGCCATCTCGTGTCTTGGGGTCGAAGTCTCCCCTTTCACTCCTGTTTCCTTCCTGTCCTGTGTTCTCCATTCCACCTAAGGTCTTTGGTTGTGTTTGCTATGTTCACGCCCATCACAGGAAGGACAAGTTAGATCCGAAAGCCGTTCGATGTGTGTTCCTTGGCTATTCGTCCACTCAGAAGAGATATCGGTGTTTCCATCCCTCTACCCGTCGTCGGTTTGTTTCTCTAGATGTTACCTTTTTTGAGAGTCTTCCCTTCTTCTCAGTTGATCGGACTTCTCTTCAAGGGGAGCTTGGGAGTATTAACGAGAGTCCGATACCTCCACAGGGGGAGATTCCTCAACCAGTACCCCTTGATTTGCCTGATGAGTCTCCTGTACCCTTGTCCTTATCTCCTACTGACACTGTGCCACAGGATCCGCAGCTGAAGACATATGCCAGACGACGTCAAAAAGAGAAACAGTCCACCATCCAAGCTCACTGCCAGGAAATCCAACTCGATCCAGGTAATCGTGTCCTCAGTGATCCTCATGATGATATGTCTGTTGCTCCTTCTACTATCCTTCCCATAGACATTGATGTACCTATTGCTCATCGGAAGGGTGTTCGGAACTGTGTTACCAAGCACCATATCTCTCACTTTGTTTCCTATCAGCAGCTCTCACCATCCTACAAGGCATTTGCTACTTCCCTATCCAGTGTCGCTCTGCCATCCGGTGTCTCAGATGCCCTTAGCCAGCCTCAGTGGAAAGCAGCCATGCTAGAGGAGATGGCAGCTCTAGAAAAGAATGGTACTTGGGATTTGGTTCCATTGCCTAGAGGAAAGAAACCCGTGGGGTGCAAGTGGGTATATACAGTGAAATACAAAGCAGATGGAAGCATCGACAGGTACAAGGCCCGTCTCGTTGCAAAAGGGTACACACAGACTTATGGGATTGACTACCAAGAGACGTTTGCTCCTGTGGCCAAGATGAACTCAGTTCGAGTTCTGTTATCTCTAGCGGCAAATTTTTCTTGGCCCCTCCACCAGTTGGATGTCAAGAATGCCTTCCTCCATGGTGATCTAGAGGAAGAGGTCTACATGACAGGTCCTCCGGGGTTCAGTCCGACTGGGAGTAAGGAACTTGTGTGCAGACTGAAGAAAGCCTTGTATGGGCTTAAACAGTCACCAAGGGCTTGGTTCGAGAGGTTCAGTTCTGCAGTCAAGAAGATTGGCTACTCGCAGAGTCAGGCGGACCACACTCTTTTCATTAAGAGAAGTCAAGGTCGTCTTACTGCTCTTATTGTGTATGTGGATGATATCGTGGTCACAGGAGATGACCCAGATGAGGTTTGTAAATTGAAAAAATACCTCGGCACAGAGTTCGAAATCAAGGATCTGGGAACCTTGAGATACTTTCTGGGCATTGAGGTTGCTAGGTCAAAGTAGGGTGTGTTCATCTCACAAAGAAAGTATGTACTTGATCTCCTTCGAGAGTCAGGAAACTTGGGAGTTAAACCAGCCGATACGCCTATAGAGCAGCAACATCGGCTAAATCTTGTTGATGGGGATCCCATTGCTGATACAGGCCAATTCCAGATACTTGTTGGGCGTCTCATCTACCTTTCGCTGACACGACCAGATATTGCATATGCAGTCAGTGTCATCAGTCAGTTCATGCATGCCCCTCGCTCTCCACATCTTGAAGCAGCACACCGAGTGTTACGCTATCTTAAGGGGGCTCCAGGGAAGGGTATCCTGTTTAGTAAGAATGGACACCTGCGAGTTGAAGCTTATACAGACGCTGACTGGGCAGGTTCAGTCACTGACAGACGTTCCACATCAGGGTACTACTGTATGTATGTGGGGGGTAATCTGGTGTCTTGGCGCAGCAAAAAGCAACCAGTTGTCGCTCGCTCCAGTGCCGAAGCAGAGTACCGTTCTATGGCTCATGGTGTATGTGAGCTTCTATGGTTGAAGACTATGCTCAGTGAGCTCGGATATCCTATCAAAGGGTCTATGCAGCTGTATTGTGACAATAAAGCAGCCATCAACATTGCTCATAATCCAGTTCAACACGACAGGACAAAGCACATTGAGGTAGACCGTCACTTCATCAAAGAGAAGCTTGGTCAAGGACTTATTTGCACACCATATATCCATACTGCTGATCAAGTTGCAGATGTGTTAACTAAAGGTGTTACTAAAGGGATCTTAGAGCACCTGTTATCCAAGCTGGGCATGATAGATATCTTCGCACCAGCTTGAGGGGGAGTGTTGTCAGGGACCTACTTGTAATATCTTATATTCTACAGGGGGCCCTTGTAATATTGTAAAACTTCACTTAATATATATATTGGGTGAAATCGTGTAGGCTATTCTAAGCTCTACACGATTTCTCCTCTTTCCCCTATTCTCTTCACCTCTCCTCTCTTCCATCTCTAACCCTAATCTCTTATCCTGGTTACGATCCAAGATTACAACAACGACGACACATGACACAGACCGAACAGATAAGATGTTGGCACGTGTCAAGAAATATTTCAATAATAAATAATTTCCTATTAGGAACACAATTCAGCAATTGACACGTGTCCGCTGGACGAAGCCGAGTCGAGCCGGGGAAAAATTGTTCTCAACTGGTCTGCTCATCACTCGGTCGACCTGTCAAGAAGAAGCGATTATGAATGCATATTTTTGCAACTTAATATCCAGTTTCCACGTGTCAATCTACATGCAAAGGAAAGGTAAGAACAAAGGAGAAACCGACTTAAGGAAAATCAACTTAAATACTAAGCCGACCCAAATAAGTCAAAGACCAAGCCTACTTGGCAGACCCAGCCGAGATGGCCGAATTAGCCAAGGCGACTAGTTGTCTCAACCAACCGGCACTCCTACTGGAAAAAGGAAACTTCCAAGGTACGAGGATTGACATCAATCCCTAAAATCACGAGGCCAATCAAACGATGATACGGATCAATCACTTATTCAATACGGATAACTACGAGTGAGCCCATAAAGAGGGAAGGTTGTCTCAGGTGCATGCATGCAATCTTTTCCATTAACCCTTCATTTGAAACTAACTTGAGCTTTGGAGTGACCCCCTTGCAGGTGAAGGAGGGCACAACTTGAAGGAATTGATTTCTGATCCTCTAGGAATGTGTGGTGGATATTCATCATGAAGATTTTCACCCACAGCAACTTAGCACCAAGAAGCAAATTTGGTTTAGTTCAGAATGTTTGTATACCATAATTCTTATCCCATATTATATAGGCCTTGCTACTGTTCTCAAGAAAATGACAAGAAGAAAAGAGCATGGGTGGTATACATATGAAATACACATTTGCAAATTATGTCATGTCAACAACTAAAATTGGAAACCAACAGTAAGAGCATACACCATAGCATTAGTAAAAGACTATTCTCCTAGTTCGAAAATACAAATACTTCTGACTAGCATGTTGTGTGCCAGAAAACTATAATTTCCTAAACTCAGGAGTTTGCTAGAAGAATGATTCCATACAAAACGTCAACAAAAGACTCCTAATATATTTGCAATAAAATGACATAAGATGCTTAAAAGCATTATGAACTTAGTCACTTTCTCATAAATTTAATCACCATACTGGTGCTTAAAAGCATAAACATCCCAGCAACCAATGTGTAAGAGCTGTAAGAGGATTAGTGAGAATAAACTTCAGAATATATCTTAGGAAGGAACCTGATATTAGATCTTGTAAAAGGCATTAATGGAACCCTGAACAAGCTACACTTACAGGAATAGGAACCATCTGATATAACCTCTTCCCTACTTCGCCATCGAGAGGAGACTCATCTGTTAGCTCTAGTGAAAAAGACCACTCCTCTCCACTATAGGACTTTTCTTCGGGACTAGAACATGAACTAGAGGGTCCCATATCATCTCCCTCTTCCTGGCCACTCTCATGACCTAGATATAGTAAAGAATATGATCGCAACAAATAAGGAAATGAAAGGGATTCAAGAAATCAACTGGCAGCACCTAATTGTTCTATTACCAGAAGTATAGTTTCTCATAGATGGACCAAGCCAATCCTGAGCAAGAATGGATGCTTGCATATGCTCTTCCCCTTCATGTGGAGATCCAGATGCTTCTACAACTGCAAGATGCGATAGTTCTTCCTGAAGAGCGTGCGCAATAATCTCATCATTCTCTACATTACTATGCTCTGTGCCATTATGATCTTCCCTAGCATAGTGTCCGTCATAGTCGTCGGTATGATGTTCAGTGACAGTTCCACAGTACCCAGTATGCGAAAACAGATCACCGCCAAGAAGATGGAGACCCCAACGAACAACATCAGGATCTTGCTCGTAGCCGATCATTGGATTTATATACAATTCTCAACCAAAAAACTCGTCTCCTCTCCAAAGAAAACCTGGTGTAATCCCTGAAATATAATAGTAACTTCAGTCCAAGAAAATGTTTTCAATTGTGAAAGTAGACATGATATGTGTCACAGGTTGTTTTAATGCACATCACAGGTGCTCAAAACCTTACCAAGAGACCTCAAATGAGCATGCAACTGTCTTCTCCAAGTGACAACTGAAAATATAATTAGTTATCTTTGATCTGCAACAGTACATAAATCTCAATGATTTCTTCTTAAGTTCAGAAAATACCTTGAATTCAAACTTGACTTCAAAGGAAAATGCATAGAATTCAAGAAAATCTGGCTTTTCAACAATTTCATTTGACAAAGCAGTGTAAAAAAAAAAAAGACAGACACATAAAAGCAGTCACCTTATGTCATCTTATTCAACCATGAGCGCTATTTCTGAGGTCATATTGGAAACAAAACATTCACATCTCATATTCCACAAGACCAGGATCCCCTGTCCCAAACACTGTTTGAAATTAGAGATCCATACTGCGCATTCCCCAAGGCCAGAAGTTATGGAAGTTGATTAAAATATAAACTCCCAACCAATTCCAAGGATGGATTAGTCAAAAAACCCTAATCCCTCCGGATTTTTTTTTCGGGTTTAATTTTTTGTAGCTTTTATCTAATAATAAGCCTGGCATCCTTCTCATTTTGTGAAATCCTGACCCCTTGCCACAGGGGTGGCTTTTATGTGGTTAGCCATTAAAGATAAAATCCTTAGAGAACCAATTGGAGGGAAGAAATATTGCTTGACAATCTCCATACTATTTTTGCCATTTCAATCAAGAAACCTCGTCATTTTTCTTGGTTTGTTTCGCATGGGCTTGTCTCTTTTCTCGGTTTATTGCCCTTGGGCTAAAGTGTTTCGGCTTTTTCTACTGAGTGAACTCCAACGCTTTATCCAAATTACAGTAGACTTGTTTATCCATCAAAAGATATAACGACGTCTGTTGAGAGTCAATACATGAAAGGCAGAACAATTATTCTATCCAAATAGCATGTCGACAACTAAACACCAGCAGATCAGTTCCCTTAAAGAAGAACGATAAGCTACAGAAACAACAAAGCAACAACTACTAACAAAGTAACACTCGATTCAATGACCAAGGAGTCAACACTTTTTGCTTGAAAAAGTTTCATTTCCCCACGCTGTAGCAGACACCCACCCCACAACCACCACTGTCGCCAAACCACCACCAGAAGACCCTTTTCAATTATGTAGTATAGTGTAATCCATGAAGGGGAATGGACTCAACCCCGGACAACAATTCCCAAGTGCCAACTATTCTGACCGCCAAATTTTCAAGTTAGTATTTCTTAACCATTACTATGCATGAACCTTACTTGTGGATTTTTCAAAATCTGTAGACCCTTTATCATTGGTTTCTCCAACCTCAAAAAATCCCGTTGCATTCACCACGAAACGCCAATGTGTTTCAAAACATTCACCCCAATTCTTTGCTTCCTATATTCAGAACCATGTCAATCATGTCGTCCTGACATCTCCCGAATGAATTAGCATCTTCTAAATTTCAAGCATCCAAAGACAATTCATTTGCAAATAGTAAGAATAAATAAAACACGTTTCATCTCATCAAATTGAAAAGCAGAGCCCGAAAAAAGAGCAATCAAGAAGACAGATAACAGGAAAAGATCAATCTAGGGCTTTCACCACAATAACGGCATCCAAATTCATTCCAAAAATTATAACAGACAGATCCTAATACACAAAAAAAAGAAATATGAACAAAATCATTCCAAACTTAATCATTAAGAAATCTCATATCCATTCAATCCACGTTCCAACAATCAAACTCCTCAAGTCTCAAACAATACAAAAAAAATATATTCACAAATACCTAACCCTAATTTTCAAGCTTAAACATTTCAAATCATTCGACTCAAACAAACACAAAACAACAAATCGAAACTAAACATCAAACAACGATGAACTCACCTTTGTTTCAAACAAAAGAAATTCGAATATAGCTTCTCCGATTGAAGAATCCGAATGCTTCAAGACGAATCACAGACGTTTCAAATTCAAAACCGCAGAGAGAGAAATAAAATGATATTTTCAGAGAGCGCGTTCGGCACGCCACATTGGAAGATAACGATGGCGGACTGTGTGAAAAATGGAAAAATCGAAAATCGGCGGACGCCACGCCCCTATATACACTATACAACCGTTAAAGATCGAACAACTTCCGATAAACCTATTTATACAAGGAAGTTTTGTTTGGAACGAAAGTTGCCATCTATCTAAGCAGCTTTGCCTCGAATTGTCCCTCTTTTCGGCGGTATGAAATTGAGAAGGCCGTTGGCGAGGAGCAAGAGGCGATAAAGGGTGGACGGTTAGGATTGTCCGATTGAAGGGAAATCGGAGATCTCACGGCCGTCTTTGTGTTTAGTACGAGGTTGGATGGCCGAAAGACGTCGCTGTCATAGGGAATGACCATTATACGTTTTCTCCTTTATAATCATGTCAAGATTACTGGGAGTTAATTAATTATTAATTGACTATTTTGAGGTATTTTAGTAACAACCCCTTGAAATTTCAAAGTAATTTGTAATACCCCCAATACTTTCAAACATTAGAATTACCCCCTTGACCGAACTTAACAGTGGTTGACTTGAGTTAAAACGGACTTGAATCACACATTATTAGCATTATATTTAAGGGTCGGGATCGGGGACAACTATTTTTGACAACCATTTGGTGGACCCACATAAAAGATGAATCAATGGCTGATTTTTGGCCATCCTTACAAAAATGAAATCATTCCGATGTTCGTAGATTAGTTTAGAAGTTGAAGAATTATGGACCGTGTAACTTAAAAACCACATATGACGGGGTTAGAAATTTCAAAATGGGCTGATTTTTTTGTTTGGATGATACCAAAAATCAGCCATTGATTCATCTTCTATGTGGGTCCGCCAAAATAGTTGTCAAAAATGGTTGTCCCCCGATCCTGACCCATTGCAATATTATAGTCCTTTCATAGGTGCGTGAACAGGCGCATGATGCATGTCACATTTAAATGTTAGTCAACTGATGTTAAACTAGGTCAAGGGGGGTAATCATAAACTTTGAAAGTATAAGAGAGTATTACAAATTACATTCAAATTTCAGGGGGGGCGTTAGTAAAACACCTTTTTTTTTACAATTATGCAAAGGGGAGAGGCAAATATTCAATGTTGTGGGACCACAATATTTTGGTGATTCAGGTTTGTGTCAATTTCCTGCCCTATTCATTTGAAACTAAGTTTTAAAGAAAAAATGATCATTAGCGTCATTAGTGGGCCCATTTTACGACAAATGAATCAAATCACTCTCACACAGACACATCTGATCCAATGGTCAGGGATTACGTAAGTAAAACGTATTTTCATGGTCACATCACAGATCAAGAACCGTCTTATGTCGGATCCACGGAAATTCGGCACAAAATCTGTCAACGGATGAACCAACAGTAAACCTCAGGCATGCGCTATAAAATCTCTATATTAAAGTTGCCATCTTGATCATGATTTTAAATCTTTATTAATGTTATAAGCTGTTATACAGTACAATAGCGCACCACATCCGGTGCTCACTCACGAGTAAATCTCAAAATCCCAAACAAGAGAAATAATAAATCTTAGATTGTACGGAAAAAAATTTCCAGAGAAAATACATCTGGGAAATGCCTTAAATGGCTGACTGATTGCAAATGAGAATACATATTTCAATCATGTGAGAAAATAAAGGCAAATTTTCAGGTGGAAATGAAATCTCACCTATATGGACGGGAAATGAATTCCGAGTTTTGTAGGAATAATTATCCAAATTTAAATAGCTTGTTAGGGAAAATTATACAGATTTAAAATAGCTATCTAACAATGGACAGTTGTGTTTTCTCAAGGAAAATGTGATATTCTAACTCAGGCAATCAAACACGCCCTTACGAAAGTGGTAATCCCAATGAGATCGAAAGGGATTGTTGTAAGACTTTATATGGACAGAATTCCTTTTTTTCTTGTGACTTATAAGTACCTTTTTAAGCACTTTCGGTCATATATCACGATCTACACGTAGTCTACAGCCTCATCTGTCCAAGCAGATGATTCTGTCACGCTAAGTCTGACAGCAATTAATGGGAAATTGTTAGGTCTTTCTCATAGATATCATGTCCTATTAGTGGATTACACACAAAAAAAAAATAAAAAATGGAGGTCCTATTAGTGATAATTATCGGAAATCTAAAGGTCTCTCTCTCACAGATGTCAGGTTCTATTAGGAATAATTATCGAATCTATGGCCACTCTTTTTTCAATGGTTTCAAAATGTCCACAATCTGTGAAAAATTCAATGGATCGAATGATTTAGGGATCATAAAATCAAGATGACATTTGATACAGAAGATCTCGGAGGATCTCGTGGCGTGGCTGATAAACGTGCATATCCGATACATTTGATATTTGATATCAGATATGAATGACTTCAGGATCATAAAACCAAGATGACATTTGATACAGAAGATCTCAGATATTTAAGTTCGTGGCGTGGCTGATCCCGTGCGTATTCGATACATTTGATATTTGATATCCAATACGAATGATTTAAGGATCATAAAGCAAGATGATATTTGATACAGAAGATCTCAGATGATCTCGTGGCGTGGCTGCGTAAGCTTCTTTCCCCTAATGTTCTGTTCCATGTATCCGAGTGACCGACAGGAGTCCATCCCATGCATATCCGATACATTGGAAAGGGTATGAGGTGGATCGTAACATTACCTCTCTTTTTCTTTTTCTTTTTTTGAATATTTTCTTTCAATGCAAAGGGTAAAGGAGGTTTATACTCGGGAGATTAGACATCCTATCATCTCGCTCATGCTTTGGGTACCTGTATGACCATCAACGATCGTTAAGTGTCTAATCCCTGAAAATAGGAGCACCAAGGACGGTCTATGTTAAGAAAGAGGGTCGGGAGCAATATGAGCCCGATTAGTGATTTCTAGGTGTTGGATTGGACTTATTTTCATGGGTTGATCTCAACTGTGGGAATTTGAGTAGTATTTGAGGTACAAAGATCCAAAGGTTTGAAATCACTAATCAAGCTTATTTTTGGTTTGTAGGTCCACCTAGGGATTGGCCAAACATCCGGTACGGTTGGAGTCCTCCAAGAGTGTTCCACGTGGCTCATATTGTGTCCTGTAACGGGAGCCGGTCCCTGGAACCCACCCGACCCTTCTTGCAGAAAGTCTAACAAGAGATTTCTAGTAAAAACACTAGCTCATCTTAGTTCATAATGAGAATATTTCAATCTTTTTGCCCAACATGTGGTATGACTATGCCATACATTGTGAAAAATCTCAAAAAACAATTTTTTTTTATCAAAATAAGTAACTCGGGCAGCTAGAAAATTTCAAGGATCCACCAACCCAATGATCCAAATCGTCGTATCAGCAGCCTATATCTCGACTAGGGCACAGCACGATAATAGGACTCACTGAACACCTTTTGAGTTCTGATTTCTGACCAATGAGTGCACTTTTTACCCCACCACTAACAAGAAAAAATTTTAAGCGCCGGGATTTTTGAAGCAGCAACCATGCGCACCCAATGATCGCACGCCACATATACCCATGGTTTAGACTAAAGACTTAAAAAGTAACCATGGGTATATGTGGCTGGTGATTATTGGCGCATGATCGTTGCTTCAAAAATCCCATAGCTTCAAAAAAAATTCTCCACCATCAACCTTATTTTTCTTTGCCATCCAAGAGGTGGCCCACCAATCTCATCCACTAGTTTGTGTGCTGCATGAACTTACATTCATCACATAGATTATTATTGAAAATAGCAAATATATGTTTAAAATGCATTTGTATCACTACAAACTCAAGAAGTAGGCACCATGCAATATTATTTGAAAGCAGAATTCTCAAACAGACCCAAATCATCTTGGAACTTTGACAGCAAGCATGCTACAAGGCTGGTTTGCATGTTATATATTTATCTTCAAAATAAGCATTCTCTACACCTGCCTTGCACAATATGCATACATGGAAAAGCATTTTTACATTTTTCACCACCATTACAGACAAAACAGATCAAACCTTGTTACCTCACACATGCTTTTACAGCCAATTACCAAGAAGACCAGTCCAGTCCCCTTCTTTACTCATCTCATTGTTAGCAAGTCCTTACGAGCTTCGGTGTCCAGCTTCGCCAAACCAACCACCCACTTTCTGCAATTCTAGGATCCACAATCCTTCTCTTCAAGTTGGACTCTTTTCTTGTGGCTTCTTCGGAAGCATTTGTTTGATCCAGACTCTTCATGAGGAGTTGAGGGCTCCCCATTTCTGTTGCGTCCACAATCTTCTTCACCATCTCCAACACCTCACTCATCTTGGGGCGTGCCTTTGGATTCCGCACCAAGCACCGGTTGGCAACAGCTGAGAGCCTCTGGGCAGACTTGAGGGAGTACTTCCCCTCAAGCCTTGGGTCCAAGATCAGTCGGAATTTCTTAATATCTGATAGGTAAGGCCTAATCCATTCCAAGAGCCTCTGTTCACTCTTGGGGCGGTTCCGGTCTAATGGGCGCCTGCCTGTGATGAGTTCATAGAGAAAAACCCCATAGCTCCACACATCGCTCTTGTTTGTGAGGCGGCCAGTGTTGACATATTCAGGAGCTGCATACCCGATGGTTCCCACAACCTGTTTTAAAATCAGGCAGATGCATGTTTATCTCTCCCAACCCATTCAACATTTTTGGTAAGCACCCAGTCAACAATTTAGAGAGTATAGGCGGTTCTGATGACCTAGCACAATAACAAGCTACATATATTGAAAGCAAGTGGCAAAAACAGGATAGACTATATATTTCTGGGAAATCTAAAACCCAAATCATAAGCTAATTTAACCAATAGCATGACAGAAACCATCCAATCTACCGCTTTCTTTTTAAAGATCAGAACTAGCATGGTAAATGATCTAGTCAATTTCCTAGGAAGTCTCCAAGGTGGAAACCTAATTAGTGTCCAAGACTCCCTCCATGTGAGCCACGTGTATAGCTACAACTTTTGCACAATGTAGTCGGTTGCTACTACTTTAGTTATAGATCTGTTAATTCCCATAGACATACCGCTGTTGTGACATGACTTAATCCTTCCGATGGGCCCAGCCTGGCCAGTCCAAAGTCCGACAGCTTTGCATTCCATTTGTCATCCAGAAGAATGTTTGAAGATTTAAAATCTCTGAAGATAATCTGTGCCAAGTACAATACAAAGATGTAAGTATTTACATAGGAAAACATAACTGAGATCAGTTGTTGTAAAAGTAATTTGACATGTGGCATCCAATCAAATCAGGTCACTACTTTTATTCTGGAACTTCAACACATGATATAATTCTCCTTGATTGTTTAATATAGCTCCGTGCACCCTTGAAATAATATCATCCCCCGCCCCAAAAATAGAAAAAAGGCACAGCCTAGTGATTTGGACCCCTCATATATGGTCACTGAGGCATATTCCAAAGCTCATATTCCACTAATATCCCCTCAATTTGGCATTCCAAGAGCTGATAAGAAATATTACTCATTAAGATGAGGAAATTAAACTAAAGCGAATGAAATTTAGAAGGAGCAAACAACATATTCCCTTCAAGTATAAAGAAGTCAAAGGACTACTTTAACCTAAGGAAGAAAAGAAGTGAATTGCAAGCATAAGTGATAGGCTCTGATCAGTTGAGATTCGATGATCAAACCTTTGCTGATGACCTGTATTTATAGATTTTGAGGGAAGTTCAGTCTTAAAAGGACTAAGACTTCTATGGGGACTTTCTATTCCTTGGGTTAGTGTCCATGAAAGTCTCTATTCATGTTACCCATAGCCAAAAGGTTTCTACGTCTGGGAGGAATCAGTTTTGAGTTAGGTGACTTTCTATTCTTGTCCTTCGTTAATTAGGAAAGTCTCCTTCCTCGTCATGCCGTCTGAGGATAATCCAACTTTGGAAGAGTTGGGCTCTCTTCAGACGTCTTCTATTTTATTGGCCTTAGCCAATTATTAGAAAGCTTTCTTTGTATGGACGGACTTTTGTGCTGACTTAGCGAAATTCCTGCCACGTCAGCACAGTTGTAGCTGGCATAGAATCGTGCTGGAATATATAAAAAAGAATTAAAAGATTGTATTAATTGGGTCCCTTGGTTTTAAGTAGGGGCCTAGGTGTCACGTGCCTTCCAATGCGTGTGCTTTTTGACACATGCATGGCCGATATTAAGTGATAATACATCGCCCCCTCTTCATACGGTGGTTGGGTAATCTAACCGACATATCAAGAAGAATGATTACATCGGCATCTTGATAAGGTGCTATTTGTCTACGCATTAAAGGGAAGCGTGCGCTATCTGAAATGACAACATTTGATTTGTAGACATTTCAAAACTCAAGAGGTTGTTTGTGTCTGAGGTAGGTTGTCTCCCGATAACTAGGTCAAGTGGAGTGAGTGTTCTTGAAATCTTTGTCTGAGGAGGCCCGTTTGAAGTTGGCCGAGGCCATACAAGGTTTTGAAAAGGACATGGACAAGTTAAGGTTGGCCCACCAAAAGGAGGTGGCACAGATCGAAGCATCTTTGCAGCAGATGAAAGCTCAGCTTGAGGAAAGGGTCCAGCAGGTGTATGACGCTGGTTATGCCAAGGCCGAGGAAGATTTAGCCAAGCAAGGAGAGAAAGTGGATGACCTAGGACATCATAGGGATAGGTAACCGAGAGGTCAAAATTTTGTAACCTTTACATGGATTTTTGCTGATTCCGCTAATGTAACTACCCTCCCCTCATTAATGAAAAAGGTCTTTTGAAAACCATACATCTCGGTTTGTCAGCAATCTTTCTCGGTACTCATGTGTTCCATGCCTTGTAAAAGAATTTTAATAAATACCAAGCACCGTATTGAATATATGCCGACGAGTACGTAACCCTGGGACACTGTGCCAACTGAAGTGTTGGGAGAAGGGCTAATAAATGATAACGTCCCGCATATAGTATTTTGGTTTAGGTTATCAATTTAAGTCAGCATTTAAATTTTTAAATAGTTGTGATTCTATAAATGGCTAACTTGTCTTTCTGAAAATCCCAAGCTTGGGCCTTTTGAGGTTTTTTTTTTTTTTGGTAATTTGAGGATGCTCGAAATGTGGGAAGTAAAACTATGTGATGAAGAAGGTTTGATGACTAAAATGAAGCGTGGAGCGGAGGTCCTGTAACCTTAGTCAAGAAGCTCAATGTTGCATTATTGACGACTTCACGTTGCTTGGAGGACATGTTTTTTCGAAGCACACTAGGTGTGACCAATTCTGGTCCAAGTCTAGAGTGGATGTCATCCTACGGAAGGGATGGCATCGCCTCTACTAACAGAGGAGATTTGTCGTTAATGGCATACTCAATGAGGTTGGGGATCCTATGTTTTCGATGCATCTCAACTATGGTCCCCCTCTCCTATTTATTTTTCTTGAGTTAAAGCCAAATATTGCGAAACTATTTGAACAAATAGCGGAGCTATGTCAAATACTTGGGAGCTGTTTTCTGATGCAAATGTTTCCTAGTCTTTGTTAAAGTGCATCGTTCTTGAGTTGGGGACCGGATATAAGGGAGATGCACTTATTATTGTTTGTTTTTTGTTTTGGTTGTTTGTTGGTTTGTGACTAACCCCTATGTATGAGTTTCACATATTATAAGTTTGTAATGAGGCATGGATGCCCCCAGTCACAATGTCTAGTATGCGTTTGTAATGGGATTTGACTCCCCCAGTGTTTACCTTGTAAACAATGGAATTTGTAAGAAATTTAAATGAAATAACTTGCTTGGCTTTGTCGATTTTTTGTGATTTGTCACTGTATTCTTCATTATGGTTCTTCATTGTGGCTTTGGCCAATATTCCTTATTGTAGGGGACACAGTTTAGTGATTTTCCCCTTTTCCTAGAAAATTTGGGCATCCTTGAGGAAAATTGTCCTCCTATACCCGAGCGAGATACACATATTCGTGTTGAAATAGTTTCCCAATACGAAAGTTGACTCTACCAAGGTTTCATGTATAAAAATGAATAGAATTTCAAGTGGCGGATTTAGCTGGTGACAAACCGAGGTGGTAGCAATGACTTTCGAGGTCTATACGATACCACAGCAGTCTATCAAGTTTTATGTAGGAACTTTGCATGATTGATTTGAAGAAAGAAGGCATCAATGATGAAAGTGTCATCTGAGGTTCGGGAATAATAAGAACCTTTGTATAAGAGGTCAGCGATGCTTGGCCAAGGTGCTGACTGATAGGCTGAGATGATAATGGGGTCAGTCAAGGTCCGAGAATAGTAAGAAACTTGTATAAGAGATCGGCGATGCTTTGCCGAGCTAATGGCTGATAAGTTGAGTTGATAATGAGGTCAATCGAGGTGTGGGAATAATAAGAACCTTGTATAAGAGGTCAATGATGCTTGGCCAAAGTACTGACTGATAGGCTAAGTTGATAATGACGTCAGCCTAGGTCCGAGAATAATAAGAACCTTGTATAAGTTGGTGAAGCTTGGCTGATGTACTTACTGATAGGTTGAGTTGATAATGAGGTCTACCGGGAATAATTAGAACCTTGTATAAGAGGTTGGTGATGCTTGGCCAAGTGCTGACTAATAGGCTGAGTTGATAATGAGGTCAATCAAGGTCCGAGAATAATAAGAACCACTTGTATAAGAGGTTGGCGATAATCGACCGAATTTGACTGATAGGCTGAGTTAATAATGAGGTCGGCTGAGGTCTGGGAATAATTAGAACCTTGTATAAAAGGTCAACGATGCTTGGCCGAAGTGCTGACTAATAGGTTGAGTTGATAATGAGGTCAGTCGAGGTCCGGGAATAATAAAAACCTTCTTAAGAGGTCAGCGATACTTTGAGAGATATTGATTGATAAGCAGAGTTGATAATGAGGTCAACCGAGGTCCAGGAATAAAAAGAACCTTATATAAGAGGTCGGCTATGTTTGGCCGAGGTACTGATTGATAGGCTGAGTTTATAATGAGGTAAGCCAAGGTTCGGGAATAGTGAGATCCTTGTATAAGAGGTCGACGATGCTTGGCCGAAGTGCTGACTGATACATGCCATATTTAAAGCTTTTCATGGTTGTGAAATGTGATCAATGCCAACTGATTGACCAGTTCCTAAACTTGGTTTATTTATGAGGGATACTGATGTAACATCCAAGAACTATCATATATGGGGCATAGATGACTTATTTCAAGCCTTCTCCCTGCAGCCAAGGTTGTGGAATTTGATCCATGACAATCGATTGACTATTTCCTAAATTGGGCTTGTTTATTAGGTCTACTGACGTACCATCCTAATACAATCAGACATCGGGCGTAGACGACTAATTTCAAACCTTCTCTCTACAGCCGAGGTTGTGGAATTTGATCCATGACAACCGATTGAACAGTTCCTAAATTCGGTTTTTTATGAGGCATACAGACGTACCATCCAAAGACTATCAGATATGGGGCATAGACAACTTATTTCATGCTTTCTCCCTATAGTTGAGTTGTGGAATTTGATTCATGACAACATCCATCCAAATTTTAGGAGTTTTTGAGGACTCGATATGCATGAAACACATTAATAGATGGAATAAGATTTTTATCATTAATAGATGGAATAAGATTTTATTGATAAAACTTGCATAAATCGTATGCGTTCTAAGGTTTAAGTAGTAAATCGCCTAACTTTGTTTCCAGATAATAGATGCCAGCTTCTACGGTCAACAATGTATGGGTCTTCCCATTTAGCTCCTAATTTTCCAATGTTCTTCTCTTTGATATTCTCAAAGATTTTACGAAAGGCGAGGTTGTCAGGCTTGAAAGTTCGGTAACGTACCTTCTTGTTGTAGGCTCTCTTAAGTTATTACTGGTAATTTGTAGCTTTAATAGAGCTTGTTCCCTCTTATCTTCGGCGAGGTCAAGGTCTTTGATGATAAGTTCTCTATTCTCCTGTGAACCAACAACTTTGCTCCTTGTCATAGGCACTAATTCTTCGGTTGGAATGACGGCTTCCATATTAACGAAGGGAAATTCCCCTGTAGGTCAACATGGCATGGCCAGGTAAGCCCAAAGTACTCAAAGTAGAACTTTTACCCATCGACCTTTTGCTTTATCAAATCTCTTCTTCATATTTTCTAGTATTATTTTGTTTGTGGCCTCTGCATAGTCATTGCCTTGAGGGTACTTAGATGCCAAAAAGAGATGATTGATGTCTTGGCTCTTATAAAAGTTTTAATCAATCAACAATTGAAATGTCGGTCGTTATCTATGACGATCATGTGTGGGATGCCAAATCTGCATGTGATATGTTCCCACGGGAATTTGCGGACATTAGTGTCCTGAATTCTGACCAGTGGAACTGCTTCTATCCACTTTGTAAAGTAATCTTTGGCAACCAATAAGTACTTGAAACCCCCTGGAGCTTTTAAGAGGGATCTTACGATATCAAGACCCCACTGGAAGAATGGCAAAGAGTTGCTAAGTGGGTGAAACTCTTTGGCAGGCTGGTGAATTAATGGTGAGAACTTTTGGCATTTTTCACACTTTCAAACCAACTCTTTAGCATCTGTTTGCACGTAGGGCCAGAAGTATCCTTGAGTGGTGGCCTTGTGTGCCAGTGAATACCCACCTCAATGATTACCGCACTCTCCATAGTGGATCTCCTAAAGAATGAGGCATTGAAGGCGTGGTCCACCAAAAGATCTTTGGTGTAACACCCTGCCAAAAAGTACATAACTTCCAGCTTTGTTCGTGATTTTCCTTGTTTCCTTCGAGTTTGTTGGTAATTTACCTTCCTAAAAGAACTCAATCAATGGGTTCATCCAAGATTGCCTGTCTAGCAAATATACCGGTGTTATAATTTCTTCTTCAATGCTTGGCCGAGCCTTATATTTAACTTGGATAGTTCGAGACCAATATCATCTATCACAGAGGTTTTGTAAGCCAGAGCATCTATGTGCTTGTTCTTGAACTGGGGTAGAAGGTCTAACTAATACAAGCTAAAGAGGTTCAAGTAAGAGTTTATCTTCTGAAGGTAGGCGACCATTCGATCGTCTTTTGCCTGGAATCCCTTTAACTTGGTTGACAACCAATTGGGAATCACAGAAGACCTTGATTTGTTGTACACCGAGCTCTATAACCATGGGGAGCCCTTCGATGACGGCCTCGTATTATGCTTCATTGGAGGCAAGGAATCCTAGTTTGACTAACTTCTCTATCTTGGTGGTGTCTGACGTGATCAGAACCATGCTAACAGCACTTCCTTTCTCATTGGAAGATACGTTAGTAAAAAGTACCCACCCACCTTTTATAAACAGTGTGGTAGACTTGGTACTTTGTGCGTCTTTCGAGGAGTTCTCAATTGGTTCAGTTATGCCTTGCATCTCCTCGATCGTGGTCGGTTGATAAGGCTCGACTAGGAAGTTAACGAGAAAGCTAGCAAGGGTTTGCCTTTTTCTGTTGTATGATATTCGTCCTTTATATCGTACGTCCCTAGCTGGAATGCCCATTTGGCCATTCTTCCTGATAAGTTGACCCTTCCGAGGATGTCCTTCAACGGATATTGAGTAATGACCTTGATGAAGTGGGACTGAAAATACAACTTGAGCTTTTGAGGAAAATATATGTGCTAGTGCAACCTTGTCTATTTTGGAATATCGAGTTTTTGCATCGAGTAATGTCTTGCCAGTGAAGTAAACTAGTTTCTCGACATCATCATCAATTCTGAATAACACTGAGTTGACTGAAATGTCCGTAGTAGTCAAGTAAAAGCTAAGTTCTTCATTCGGTACTGGCCTAGATAGGATTGGGGGCTTGCCCAGGTATTCCTTTAATGCTTGGAAGGCTTGTTCGTAGTCCTCATCCCACCCTGATGGGGCATTCTTGCGGGAGGAGCTGGAACAGTGGTCTGCATCTATTTGAAGACCTCAATATGAAACGATTTAGGGTCGCTATTCTTCCAATTAGCTTTTGGACCTGCTTATTATTCTTGAGCAAGGGCAACTCTTGGAGAACCCTAATCTGGTTAGGGTTGGCCTCAATTCCTCGCCGAGTTACCATATATCCAAGAAAATTTTCGAAAGTTGCCCCAAAGGCACACTTGGTTAGGTTACGCTTCCTTTGGAAGCGCCTGAGTCTGTAAAATGCCTCTTCTAAATGCTACAAATGATTATCTCAGACGCCTTGTTGCCTTTCTAGAGCTATATTCTTTTCAGTTCTGTCGTACTGACAAGTAGCGATGATTTACTTTTAGCTCGTGGCACGAAACACTGGGATCGATGCCTGGCATGTCTTCAAATGACCATGCAAAACATCATGAATCTTGTGCAAAAAGGCGAAAAGTTCTACTTTCTCGATTTCGGACATACTCGATCCCACATATGTTATCTGCGGGTGGTCATCTTCTCCTATTTTAACTGGAAGGATCTACTTTATCGAGGGAGAGTGTCCTTGACCTCTTTGATCTTCTTCTTGGGGGCGAGGACTAATTCGACTGCTATTGTTCGGCAATCATGTCTTCTGGGATCAGTGGAGAAACCACTATGATTGGGATGTCCGCTTAAGGGACTAACTGATCTTTGGGCACATTGCGAATGGCAGAGGCATAACATCTTTTGAAGAGATTTGGTCTCCTTTGATCTGCATGACTACTTGATTCATGGGGAACTGGATGAGCTAATCATACAAGGAAAGTATTGCCTTCATGTTATGGATTCAAGATCTCCCGAGGATGACATTGAAGGGAGGAAAGTTGACTACCATAAAGGGAGTGATTTTGGTCACAAGGCCTATTGCAACAGGGAAGGTAATTTCTCTCAGGACTGTCAGCGGCTTGCCACTGAAGCCAATCAACGAGGATTGAGTTAGAGTAAGAGCGTTTTCCCTAAGTTCTATTTTGTTGAAGGCCGAACTGGATAGTATGTCGACTGAGCTCCCTAAATCTATTGACTACGCAAAGCGTCCCATGTTCCGATTTGGGGCGAAATGACCAAGGCGTCGTCATGAGGGATTTGGACGCCCTCCAAATCCTTCTTAGAGAATGTGAAGAGGCTTTCTGCAGATTATGCATCAGAGTCATGGCTAGATTTACTCATTGTCTGACAAGATACTTTGTAGACCCATTGTAGATGCTCTATCTTTTGGACTTTACTGTGAAGCTGCCGTTTTTCCTCTTTCCTCAATACGTCTAGGGGTTGGCCATGAATAACAACAATAATATGGGCTCTAGGGGCTCTCCTTGTTCTGTCTCAAGGTAGCAGGAGGTTGAGCAAGCCTTTCATTCCAAATGGAAACTGTGTTCTTTGGGTTTCCCACGAACTGCCTAAGATGGCCTTTCACGACCAAATCTTAGATGTGGAACCAAAGGATTATGCACTCGACAGTGTCATGTCTGTGATCATTATGATAAGTGCAAACATACTTTTGTCACAAAGGTGCTCATTTTTGGATCATTGGAAATATGACTCACATTTTATGTGATTGAGAATTCGGTCTATCCTTGCATTCAGGGGAGTGAAGATGCGATGTCTCTTAAGAAGCTTGTCTCTATCCATGTCTAGCTGAGGGGATCTTTTGTTGAAGTCTCTCCTTTTGGATCTGTCCGAGGGAGGTTTCCCATTTCCTTCGATAATTTGCTGAGGTTTCGGGGTCCTGCTTTTCGTGTCGTGTTCAAGCTTAGCGTACTTCTCTACCTTGGCTATCAGGTCTTCGACGTTCTCGGTTCAAGACTTTGTCAAGGATTCGTGAAGCTTGGAGTTTGGCGATAGGGCCTTTCAGAAGGCAGTAATCGTCAATCTGTTGCCACAGTTCTCGGCTTGCAACATCTCGACTTTGAATCTTTTCAGAAAATCCCTAATGGATTCTCCTTCTGCCTTCCTCAGGTAGAGGAGGGCGTCCACGTCTTCTTTTGCTTCTTGTTATAAGAGTAGCAGTCGTTGAAGAGCTTGCTGAGCTCTACAAAGCTATTAACAGACCTTGGTTCAAGATTAGAGGGGAAGAGTTTGCACATAAGGGAGTCGTCATTCTCCCAGAGCGCCATAACTTTTTCATAGTGGAAGACATGCTCGATCTTATCGTTAGTCCCATTGTAAGAAGAGAACCGAGGTAATGTGAACTTTTTTGGAGCTTCAGTATTCTGAATACTATAGATGAAGGGAAAATCTCGCGAAGCGTGAGTATAAGTGTCATCTTGTCAGCAAGTTTCTATTTGCCGATGGCTACGATCTCTTTTATTTCTTCTTTATGCCTCATGATGTGAGCTATTTCTTTGTGAGTTGACCATAAAGATTAGCCGTTGAGACGGCCATAACATGCTCAAAAAGGAGCAAGGGAGCATCCTCCTTTTGATCAGCGCGAGAATTCTGAGGCTACTATGTTTGCTGCATCCCTGCTCTAGGTATTATGTTACACTCGAAGTCGACGCCACCATCAACGTTTTGACCATCAAGAGGCTATTTGAGATTCTTCCGCACACTTCTTCTGCTCAACAGAACTTTCTTTAGCTTCTCCATGCCCTTTAACAAATCTTAGAGGCCAAGGTTGGACGAGTCAGCACTAGTTGCAGCAAAGGTGTCTCCATGCTCTTTCTTTATCTGAACCATGATGAAAAAATTGTGGTTGTTGGGTTTGTCTATTCCACAGATGATGCCAAAATTTCTCTTCGCAACATGATCCTAGAGTAGTTGTTAATACGAATAACAAAAACTCTGTTATAGCCATTTTTGAACATACAATGTGCTCTACGAACATAGTAAAATAAGAAATTGAAAGATTTTGTAGTCACGTGCCTTCCCACACGTGTGCTTTTTTTAATATGTGTAGTGAAATGTGTACAACCGAGGTTAAGTGGTAATATATGGTATCCACACTTCATACTATGAAATCGATTATTAAACCTTACAGACACAACTCCCTAACAAAATAATAGACCTTGTGCTTGTGGGTCTTGAATCTATGCGGAGTCACATTAGAAGCCCTCAACAAGATGATCCAAAGGGCAAAAAAGCAGGGAGTGTGTTAGAAGGTTTCCCTACTAGGAAAGGCAGACCAGTTATACCTCATCTCCAGT
Organism: Euptelea pleiosperma; assembly: GCA_035048495.1. Classification (NCBI taxonomy): domain Eukaryota; kingdom Viridiplantae; phylum Streptophyta; class Magnoliopsida; order Ranunculales; family Eupteleaceae; genus Euptelea; species Euptelea pleiosperma. The sequence goes on along the minus strand of CM068544.1, from coordinate 40,318,332 downwards.
TTGATGACGACATGTTGATTCTTTGTAAGTGAAGCCATGAACAACTAGGAAACCTATGGTGTTTATTATGTTGCTTTGAAGCAATCTCAGGCCTTCTTAGACTTATCAAAAAAAAAAGCAGTCTCAGGCCTTCGTATTAACTTGGGGAAAAGTGAGGTACTTGGTGTGGGCAAGCAGTCAAACGTTGTGGACTTCGCTAGTGCACTGGGCTACAAGCTGGGTAGACTTCCTATGATGTACCTTGGTCCCCCAATTGGAGCTAATTATCGGTCTAAAGCCCTATGGGATCCGGTTGTTGAAAATTTTGATACAAGATTATCTTTGTGGAAGAAGGGTTATCTATCCAAAGGTGGCAAGGTTACTCTTGTGAGAAGCACGTTGTCGCTTCCAGGATTGAAAAGAGACAGATTGTTGAAAGACAACAATGAATCTCATAAGTATAATCTAGTGGAATGGAAAAAGATTTTCAGCCCCAAAGAAGCAGTAGGCCTTGGTATTAGGCCTAAGATGATAAATAAAGCCCTCTTAGGCAAATGGTTGTGAAGATTCAGCGATGAACAAAATAGCCTTTGGAAGAGTGTGATTGGTAGCAAATTTGGAAGCCGTAATTGGGGTTAGCACAACAACATTGTTACTTCCCCTTATGGAGTGAACCTATGGAAAGGGATTACAAATCTTTATGGGGAGTTGTAAAAGGGCATGAGACTAAGGCTGGGCAAAGGTGAAAAAAATCAGATTCTAAGATGATGACTGGTGTGGGTATAACACGCTAAAATCGAAATTCACCACCTTATATATAGCAGCCACTCATAGAGAAGCCCTCGTTGCCGATTGTTTCGAGAGGATTGGAGACCGGTGGTTGTGAATTCCACGTTCAGAAGGAACCTCAATAATTGGGAACTCTAGCTTTACTAGGCTTTTGGCTCAGCTTGACAAGGTTCCATTCCACATCAATTTGAGGACACTCGTGTTTGGAAATGGGATTCCAAAGGAAAATTTTCAGTTTGACTTTCTCTATGGCACTTGAGAATCACGATGATACTAATACTTAGGACTTTCCAGCCAAACTTCTATGGAACAATCCAGCCCCCTCTTAAGGTAATTTTCTTCCTACGGATGGCTACCCATGACTGTATTCTCACAGTGAATCATTTACTAAAGCAGGGTATGATTATGCCTAATATGCTATCTCAGCAAAAGGGATTTCAATACTAACTGGGTTGGTCTGGCCCCCAACCTCATCCAGGTTGGTCTGGCCCCCAGTTTAAGATCCAAGGTCATGTTGTACAATCTGTGTTGGAGCCTGTGAAGGAAAGAAATTGCAGAATTTTCAAGGATAGATCAGAAACCATTGGCCAAATGATCAACAATGTTGAAGCCTAAGCTTTTTTTGCTGGAGTACCATTTTGAAGGAACTTAAAGGAAGCACTTACTCTTCTTTTTGCTCCTCTTGGCACTCTATTTTTTAATCTATTAGCTTCTTAGACAACTTTCCTCTTTTCATAATAGGATCCTCTTTCTCCTATTCATTTTCTTGTATAGTTTTTTTTTGGGGTTGTGCCCCTTAATAGGATACAGTTAGTTATCAAAAAAATCATTAGGATGGAACGACTACAAGTCAGTGGCATCTAACAACTTGTACATACTGGCATTCAGACAATCCAATACACTTTCACCTCAAATGTCAACATTGTTAAACAATAGAACTACAGGAGAATACAATGAGGGGAAGGGTTCATCCAAGGATTCCAAGTTGCCTATCCCACCAAGTTAGAAGATCAACACCCATAAAAAAAAATTTGATATGATAAATGGATGTCATACTCAAATATCTTGAAATTAGAACTGAGTGACTAAAGGAGAAATGCGCTTCCGATGTGCTACCGATGCATACCAATCAAACTAAAGGGTTTAAATGATGAAAGTAAGACCAGCAATGCTTTATGGAGCAAAGTGTTCAACAACTAATAAACAAAATGTTCAACAAATGAACATAAGCATAGACGAGGATGCCAAGATAGGTGAGCGGAAACACTGGCAAAAACAAAATAAGAAATGAATATAACTGAAAGAATATAGGAGTAACCCAGGTAATAAATTAAGGACAGTCGGTTTGGTCATGTACAATGAAGACCAACAATGGCACCATGGCGAAGAAATGTTCAAGTTGAAGACTCTAAAAATGCGAGGGGAACTGAAAAGGATGTAGATTGAGGTAGTGAAAAAAGATTTGAAGAAAAATGCTTTAACATAAGATATGGTTCAAGAATTAATTGAATTGAGGACAAAGGATATACTCTAGTTCATAGATGAAAAAGGCCCTTGTAGAACAAAGGATAACATAACAAAAATGTTGGGACTGTGCAGGACATATGGTGTAGATGCCAGGAGAAACAGAGCTCCCATTTGGGGCCTGACATTCAACTAGCTCATAAAGGGGCAAGGCCTTGTAGAATAAAGGATAACATGACATAATTTATAAATGGTGACGAGAACAATCTGTTTGAAACTGGTTGCTGAATTAGAAAGAAACAAAACACACAAACGCCTGAGGTCATTCACAGATACAGGGAACCCCCATATTGGGAACTGTGGAAGAGATATGGCAATGATGTCAAGATAAACAGGGCTGCCACATGGAGCCTACCATTCAACACCGTTCCAAACTAAGAGTCTTCTAGTTCTAAAGCAACTGATCCAATGTCCATGACCATCCAATCTATTGACTTTTTCCTGGGCCATAAACTTAACTTTTTAATCTTAACCGACCAAATTCCAAAAGAATGTGTTGATTGGACAATTGAAAAATCGGACCATATTGATTTTGACCTAAGAGAATCCTGGGTAGTTCCCATCAAATGGTGTCCCCGAGGATGTGCTTCATGTGTCCTACACAGTGCCCAACACAAGAGTTTCACGTACAAACAAATTAGCAGTATACTGGAATATGGATTAGATAATAACTAACAGAAAATGAAAATGGAGTACCTGAAAATCCATTTCTTCGTGGAGGTATGCTAAGCCACGAGCAGCATCCTGGGCTATTCTCAGTCTCATGGCCCATGGGAGAGGTGTGGATAACTTAGTTGACAAATGGTCTTCCACGCTTCTGTTGGGCATGTATTCATAAATCAGAAGCCGCTGGATTCCTCTTTCATCATCCTCGGCACAATAGCCCACGAGTTTTACAAGGTTTGGATGTTCAGCCACCCCAAGGACATTTACTTCTGTCACCCATTCTTTGTGCCCCTGAGAAACAAAAGGTGGGATAATAAGAAAATTACCTAATGAAGCATTTAGAGAAAGAGACGTGTTTGTATAAAGTCCAATGAGACAAGCAACATATCAGCTTAATTTGCAAAAATAGTGTGACCCAAAAAAAATTAGTTTCACTTGATCTGGTCTCAAGAATTGTTTAAAATAAAATTTCTACAGATTGAAAATTCTAAAATAACCAATATTGCTAATAAGGAATTAAGAACAATTTATTGGAGACTAGCAAGAAGGAGATGCATCACATTTCTAGTCACTAATAAAAAATATAAATTGTCTAAAACTCAAGAAGACATCTCACAATTTGAAGAATGGCTCAATTGCTTGTCTGGGCAGTTAATTATGCTTCGAATTGATCTGTTAAGAGTGAAAAACACTATTTATCCATGTAACTTAAAGTCATACTGTTGTCCTTTGTGTGCACAATCTTGTTGTGCCCAATGATAATTGGAGTATAAAGTATGAACCTGATGCTGGTGGTAAAGGCTCACTTATGAAGGGCAGTTCTTATACACATAGTGTCTCATCTGTACTCTCTTTTATCAATTAAATGAAACATTTGTTTTACTTGGATGAATACTTAATGCCAAGAAAGAAGACCAGAAAGGAGCAATCCTCCCCACCTGTTCCATACAAGTGTCACGCATAAAGGAGAGTTGGGATCCACCAATGATGGGTCCGACCTAGAAAAACTTCATGGTGAAAAGAAAATTGAAAAAAAAAGCCATACACAACTGGATGACAGTAAACATCTTATCTGCAGGGCCTTTTTCTGGAATGTTGGCTATGTTTTCTGTGACCTTCACAAAACAATGGGACATATAAGATGTTAAGATCTTTTAATTGGTCAGTTTTTATCCTAGGAGATCTATGAGGAGAGACCTACCATTTGGTGGGTCACAAAACCTCTGTCAGGGTGTTATTTCCACAGCCTCCTGTCATCCCTTCCTGATGCAAGTATCCTCTTTTACCTGATAAAAGAAACTAGAGGTATATCGAACCCAATTACTGGGAATAACTTGTCGGTTAAAAAAGAAGATACAACTAGCCAACGATGAACCACCACGGACTTCAAAAGAGATGACATCTCAAAGCATTACAGGTGAGGTAAGGGCTAACCACGACCCATGCCAGGGCGATGAGCTGTGAGCCACAGACCTTAGTGGACACATTCACCCAAAGGTAACCCAAACCTTCCCATGCAAACATTAAAGTCACCTCTCCATTTATAGGCTTCATCAATCACCACACAAATTTGCAATCCAGAAACCAAACTCCTAGTTGTAGGACCCCCCTTATTCAAGTTTTTCTCCACCCTCACTTCCATTGCTCCACAGCCTCCACCTTTAACTCAATAAAGTGTGTAGTATTTTCAGATCTTTTTCATTTCTGAAACTGGATACTTGACGTCCTTATAGAGATATCAGTAAGGCAATTTCCAAGATCCTACATTTTATTAAATATAAAAGCATATTCAGAATTTTTAAGTATTTAGACTAGAACAAGAAATCAGGAGGAAAACTTGCCTGCAATCCTCTTTTGCCCAGCTGTTTAACAGCAATGTCGAGTTTGGTAAGTGGATCTTCTGGGCTCCTGATCATACCCTTGTAAACACACCCAAACCCACCCTCCCCGATCATGAGGGAGCGGCTGAAATTCTTTGTGGCTGACTTCAGCTCTGAGAATGTGAACACTCTGAGATTGCTGGGTTTCTGAGACATACTCGGAAACGAAGTCCGCTCCATGGATTCTGCGCTCATGTCCGAGACATTTTGAGAAGTTAATTCAGACCCAGATCTCTTCACCGCACGATCGGTCGATGTAGAAGTGGAGGAGCGAACCGACATGGACTTTGAGTTCTTTCGTTCTTCGTCCTTCTTCTCTCCATTGGAGAAATAGAAACACTTCATAGCACCCCGAAGATCTAGAACACTATATCCCCCTCTGCCTATCCAAGGATAAAATAGGGAAGAGCCTCAAAACCATGAAGCCATGAAAAATCAAAACTTGGGAAACTCAACTTCACAATAAAACCCATGTAAACTACAATACCCAAAGTCACCTCTAAAATCCAAAAAAGAATAATATTAATCACTTTTTACAATAAAAGTGCAAATTTTTCTTCCCGATCAAATATAAGAAATTACTGAAAATACCGCTTTTTCAGGTTGCTAAAGCAACTTGGGTCTGAGAATCGCCTTCACACACTGACCCATTTGAATAACAAATTTTTCCCACACAAATACATAAATGACCTGCTTAACCGAGAAAACCCACTTTCTTTTCGTTTTAGCGGATAACCCATCTCTCCCCCGACTTAATTTTTCAAAATTGCATCTTAAATCACATAAAAACCGCCTTGTGTTCCCAAAAAATCCCCATTTCATGACTTTTCAATAAAACCCATCTCTCCGAATTGGTTTTCGTTGCAGAAAATCTTTACAAAACAGAAAATCAAGAAACAAAACTCCAAATTCAAATCACCAAAAAAACGAAAAGAAAAAGACCCCACTTTTAAGTGTTTTTTGGCAGGAAAACTGTCTGTGTTTCACGACCCAAAACCCTAAGAATTCCAAATTTCTTTCCAAGCCATTTTCAGAAGCTCATTTGCAGACACGTAAACATCTTTTTGTATCAAAACACGGTGGAATACTGAAAAACTCACCTTGTATTGCCCCCAATTGGATTTCAGGAACTCATCTGCTAACCCCCACAAAGCCCTTTTAGTGTGATTTCGAGGAAAACCCAAAAGGTAAAAAGACTTGAGAATTCATGGCTTTGAAGAAAAGTCAATACACGGCAGCTGTAAATCAGATCACCAACCAAAAAACCCATAGAAAATAGAGAGGGGGGGGAAAGGAGATTATTTACAAACAGAGATGAGAAAAGGGGTCTTTGAAAACGAAAGTCTAGAAGAGCTTTCTTCGAGAAGGCAAAAAAAAACATAAAACAAATCACGGTGAGAAATCTTCCGAGTAGTAAAAACGAGCCTCCGTAGGTAGTTCGAGGCTTCGAGCTTCGAACGTCGTGGAGAGAAAGAAAAAAGTATTTTAGTGACACCCCTAAATTTTGAATGTTAATAAGTAACTTATTGACTTTTATAAGCCAAAAAGTTAAAAAGTTAGTTTGGATGTGTTTTATATTTTAACTTTTTTAAAGTTAAAAATTAACTTAAAACTGAAGCTAAAAATTTTAGCTTTTGACTTCTAAGAGAAATAACTTCTCAAAAATTAAAATCCCTCCCACATTTGAATTTCAATGACTTTTTTGGAGGTAAAAAATCAACTTATAACTTCTACTACAAGTAGAAGTGCTTTTACTTCTAGTTCCCAAACACCCCCTTATATATTCAAACTTTAGGATGACCCCCTTGACCTAGTTTAAACATAGTTAGCAAATCTCCTTTTAAAACCAGACTTTAACCAAAAAAAGAAAACCGCTTTCAAAAAAAACAAACACAAAACAAAAAAGAAAACCTAATCGTTTTGAAAAAAACGTTTCAAATCATAGTGTTCAAAACATCGCAAAAAATACACGAAATAACCCTATAATTTTAAATTTTTTAAAAAATCTCGTGAATAAAATTTATTCTTGTTTTAAAAATTAAAAAATATATTTTATTTTATAATATTTGTCACCAGTTTTTATGTTTAACAAATATTTTTAGGAAAAATTAACAAATTCCTACGCATTAGGAATCCTTGATAAACAAGAAATAGTTTTAGAAATTATTAGTTGCTTATATTACTTAGAATTAAGAAAAATATCATATAATTTCGATTTTATTATATTTATATTACCACCCGATCTACATGCATTGTGGCGTATGCACGTATATGTATACCGATTTTTTGAGTGTATAGTTTTGGACTAAAATACCCTAAAAATATATTCTTTCTTTTATCCCGTTGAAATTAAATATTTTATTTAATCGAATAGCGCCCACGGGCATGCACACAAAGAGAGGGAATTCTCGCAATATTGTATGGGTGTCAACGGGTTGGTTCCGGTTCGGGTACTAATGTACCCCAAAACCTAATATATTTGTTGTTTCGGTACCCCAGATCTAGAATTGACAAATAACTCATTAACGCCACCTGTAAGTTGCTGCTTAAAGCGTTCAGAAAAAAAGGTAATTTTTTCTAATATAAATACATAAAGGGTTGTGTTATTTGCACACACCATTTCCATAATGGCGCACACCTTTTTGTCGTGGAGTGGTGTGTCAAAATAACTTGCACAGAAGAAAAAAACCCACATATAAGAGAAGAAGAGGAGGAGGAGGAGGCGCGCTGCCATCGGCATTGCCAGGTACATCTCTCTCTCTCTCTCTCTCTCTCGGTTTTGATTGGCAGCCCATAAACCGAAAGAGGGAGAGGGAAAGGAGAGGGAAAGGAGAGAGAAAGAGAAGGAGAGAGAGAGAGAGAGAGGGAGGGAGACTTGGGCGGCAGGCCCGCCTCCTCTTCCTCTTCTTCTCTCTCTCCCTCTCCCTCTCCGTCTTCTTCTCTCAATTCTAGTGGTGGCGGTGGCGGTGGCAGTGGACAATGGTGAAGAAAAGGACGTGGTGGTGGTTCATCTTCTTCATCGGTTTAGGGTTTTTTTTTTTTTGTGTGCAAATAAGGTGCCGTGATTACAAAAAAAATGTGTGTGCAATTAACACCACTCTACATAAATCACCTTTGATTATATCTAGATACAAAGACAATTTTACTATTTTATATATTTTTTATATTATTATGGTACATTTTATCAATTACGAGAAAAGTTAAATTATAATTAAAATAAGAAAATTATGAAAATTTTCTTTGATATTAGTGAAGTGGACCAGATAAAGTTTAGGTTCAAAATTCTACTCTTTCTACCAAATGGATTCGGTCCACGTTTAGGTCATCCAATTTCTTATTGGATCAATACTAGAACGACCTATTTCTTATCGAATCAGTATTGATCCGACTCGAACCTGATCCATTGACAACCCTAGCTAGCTCATTGCCTCTACATTTGACTTAGAGGGAGCAGCCGTTGAGTAAAAATGGACTCATTTCCTAGGTCCTCGGGTTTCTTTGATACATGCGATGCAATCATAGTAGTGTTGACCACTTTTTTTTGTGTCCGATAACGTGTGACACTGTTATTATCTTGACGTGTGCAACACTAAAAGACAAGGAAAAATTATAATTAATATCATAAAAGGAACTTAGAAGGATAAAATTATTATTTTTATTTGGGTATTTTAGTAACACCCCCTGAAATTTGAAAGTAATTTGTAATACCCCCATATACTTTCAAACTTTAGGATTACCCCCTTAACCAAAACCCTAAAATGTGACATGTACCATGCGCCTGTTAACTAATGCACCTATGAAAGGATCGTAATATTGCAATTACAATGCTAACGCGGTGTGATTCTTGTCCGTTTTAACTCCAGACAACCACTGTTAAACTAGGTCAAAGGGGTAATTCTAATGTTTGAAAGTATGAGAGGGTATTACAGATTATTTTCAAATTTCGGGGGCGTTACTAAGATAACCCTACTTTTTTCTTAAATATTAACTACCGCTGTAAAGGTCTATTTGTCTATATAAGGGTTGTTTGGAAATCTCATAATTTTAGGGTGTAGTCAAGTCGTAACCCACCCAGAAGATTTAGCTTAATGTTGCAACCATGGTTTAAAATAACGTCGTTTAAACGGTTTTAACGGCCGTTAAAATGGTAATGTCACAAGCCCATTATGTTAAAAACCGTTTTGATGCTTACAAAATATCTGCCGTTTTTTCTCCCCGTTTTAATGGCCGTTAAAATCTGAAATTTTTTGTGTGGAAAAAATGGCCGTCATTTCCTTTAAAATCTGTTATTTTGCCGTTAAATTTCGTTTTTGAAAGTTTGAAAATTGAATTTCAGTGCCATTTTTTCCCCGTTGAATTCTGTTAAATTCATTAAAATCTGTTACATTCCATTTTTCCATTTTTTTTTTTTTCATTTTTTGCCACTGTTACAATCGGTTTTAACGGCCGTTCCCAGACCGTTATACGGTTAAAAGACCTCTTTTAAACCTTGGTTGCAACAATTTTTCACAATATCAAATTCTGGCTTTGTTTTAAGAGCAAAACCTGAAAAAGGACCCATAGAATATTCACGGCAACAATTAAGGGATAATATAAAATTTGTGTACACCAGATGATCAGACGACTCGACTCCATTAAGAATGTGGTCCAAAGAGATGCACCAAAGCCAAAAAGCCGGGGTTCGTGTGTGTCACGTAATCAGGTAAACCCCCGCCCCTCCCTAAACCTTTCGCTGACAACTGCAGTCAGCGATGCCGTTGACTGCAGCGAATACGAGCCACGTGGCACATTCTTAAGAGGACACTGACTGTATGGATGCTTGGCCAATCACTAGATGTGGACCTTCAAACCAAAAATCAGTCTGGATATTTGTACCCAAATAATGTTCAAATTCCTACGGTTGAAATCAACCCATGAAAAAATAACTTCAATCCAACGCTTAGAAATCACTGATGAGGTTTATTTTTGGTTTGTAGGTCCACTTAGTGATTGGCCAAACATCCATACGGGCAGTGTGCTTTTAAGAATATGTCACGTGGCTCATATTGGCTGCAGTCAATGGCGTCGCTGACTGCAGATGTCAGCGAAAGGTTTACCCCCCTCCATACGTCTGATTTGTTTTCCTTCATGACACGGTTTCTGGAATGCACGACGCTGGGTTACCATGCGCACCGGTCGAGACAAGTGTTTAGCAGCAAAAGAGGACTCAGAAAGTTCGATCCTTCACAACCAAAAAGCCACGTGGCTCTATTTCAGCCATTGTCCATGAATGTTTGACTCATCCGTAGACCTCTATCCAAAAATCAGTTTGATTTGATTTCTTGCCGTGATTTTAGATTTTTTTTTGCCATCGCAAGATTCGTGAACATGCGTGTACCAAAGTCACTGAGTCTTCTTGTCCTCTTTAGGCGTCCTATACGGGCTACATCATACATGGCACAATCACATAGATTGAGTCCAGATCCAGTCTACCGTTTGGTAGCTTAGTCGTACGTCTTGGAGGACCACGTAATCCCCTTTTTAGGTTTTTAACAGCAGTAACAAATACAATTTATGATGCGTACATCTAGACCGTTTGATATGTTGGACGGACTGATCGGAGGATCAGTTAGAAACAAAAAACTTATTGACGCCATGAATGGAGGATCGTATGGACTTCGAAGTCCATGAAAAAAAAAAGGATAGAAAGAGAGTTGGGGTTGTTGGGGGTAAAGACGACGGCAAGTCAAGCTTTTTTGTTTGATGGAGAAGGAAAGGGATTATAGCTTCTCATTTTTAGAATTTACTTCTTATAAATTATTAAACTTAAAGACCTGTTATGGGGGCCACGTGGTGCACAAAGACTATTGGCGTTGATTGGCGCAACAATATCCGGAGTCCGGACTCTATTAAGTAATGCATTCGTTTGCTGATCATTGAGTCCTTTATGGGCTTGCATAGATATCATGTTAGACAATCCAACCATACATTGAGTTGACCTAATCACGTAGCCGTTAGCTGTTGGCCGTTAGACCCGCATTATAATAATAGAGATAGATTCATTTTAATATCCAAAAAATAAATAAAATAGGGAAGTAATTTTTCAGTAAACTTTTTACCACCTCCGGTCAACTTTGCATACAAATGGCTTCTCACTTCACATTTTAGTTTTGGAAAGACATGGAAGACAAGTTTTCTATAGGGGCATTTTCATCAAACAGTGTCAAATGTTGACTAGAGGAGGTAAGAACTGACGATCCAAACAGCCCACAGTAAGAGCCACGTTCCACACTCTTAGTGGACGCTGACTGCATGGATGTTTGGCCAGTCCCTTTAGTGGACCTGCAAACCAAAAATCAGCCTGATTAGTGAATTCTAAGCATTGGATTGAAGTCATTTTCATGGGTTGATTTCACCGTAGGAATTTGAGCATTATTTGGGTGCAAAAATTCAAAGGTAGTAAATCACTAATCAAACTGATTTTTGGTTTGCAGGTCCACCGAGGGACTGGCCAAAACATCCATATGGTCAGCACCCTTTAATAGTATGCCATGTGGCTTGTATTGTGGGTGTGGGTGTGGGTTGTTTGGATCGTCCGTTTTGTGCTGAAATAGTAGTCTAAATAACATAGTTTGGAATAATATATAGTTGGGTGCCCCTACAAAGTGTGAAATCTAAGTGGGTTGCTCTCAATAATGCGGGTGCCCTCTCATTTGTGGGGTGCGAATGCGACTAAAATTACCCATTTCAGAATTGCCTATTCACTTTTAAGAATTCAAATCTTCAAAATTGTCCCTTAAGTTGTCAAATTTTCAAAACTATCACTAGGTTGCCAAACTTTGCTATTTTTCTGAAAACTCCATACGCACTAAATATAAAACAAGGGCATTTTGGTCATTGTAGAATTCTTATGGTTAAAACAAGGGCATTTTGATGCTGCAATATCTAATATAGATTTTATATAGAATTTCTATCTATAAAGCTTTTACTGTTTTTCTTTTTTATCACACGTTGATAAGTCAGCCTGGCAATTTGGCCTATCGGGCAGGCTTGGGACGGGTCGGACCATGTCAGACCAATTCAACAATGTCGGACTGTGCTCGAGGCCCAGGCCAAGTCTGCCCAAATCACAAAATTGAAAAACAAATTCCAATTTTCAATGGGGTGGAGCGCCGGGCCGGACCAGGCCGTGGGGCCTAATTGCCAGGCTGACTGATAAGCATGCATTTTTACTACTTTCTATTCTATCTATATAACAAAACAGGGAAGTTGTCGCCCCACTTATACCCCCTCTTATCTGTTTGAACAAAGAAGGGTTGAGATCTTATCCCCCAAATAGACGGTGGATCTCAGCCACTCACACCCAATATTTGCAAATGCTTTTGTCGGAGAGTGCCGTGGGCACGGGCCATTTACTAGTTATATAACAAATGAAGTAATGAACCACTTCCGTTAAAATGACTGAAGCATGCGTTTTAACAGTTGTTAAAATCTGCAAAATTTTGTGGGAAAAATGGATCGTTATTTTCCCGTTAAATTTCATTTTTCAAAATTTGAATTTGAATTTCAACGCCATTTTTTCCGTTAAATTCCATTTTTTCTCCAATCCGCTACACTCTGTTTTAACAACCGTTTTAATGGTTTTAACAATAATGCCCCCAGCCCATTATACCGTTAAAACGGTCTCCTTTAAACCTTGCCTGGACCATCTCATTGGCCATTACTGTCGCATTTTTTCTCTAAAAAAAATGCCCCTATAAAATAAACCAAAAAGGCAAAATGACCCACTACGATACATAACCCCGACGCCTTAGCTTTCTCAAAAACTTGTACGCATCTAATACGCAAATAATAAGCAAATTTTGTCAATTATGTCATTATCTTGCTTCGTCTAATCAACGTCATGAATAATGAAGTGACTAACATGACATGCACAATATTAGGATACACATGGCACAAGCAAGGAATCACAACGATCCCGGTAAGAAAACTCCAGTAACAATACATAAATTGTCGATAGCGGTTGAGTTATGACGCCGGGGAATTATAACCATTATATCCACTAATGCAATCCTGGTTTCAAGAAGAAATATCCAATACAAAGATGCAAGCAGATAAACAAATCCCAACCATGGCTGGAGGGATTGCCCGAAAAACTCAAGATCGGTTCCTATTGAGTCGTATCCAATACGCCTACATTAGCGCCAGTGTCCCCGTAAACGCCAATCCATGGGTTTTCACCTTTTGCATGCTAGTTGCAACAAAGAACTCATTACTATTGTCAAATTAAAGAAAATCAGTTGAACTTCTAAATATATCGGGAAAAAATAGCATGCAAATGTGGCCAGAAGGCGACATGTAACAACCAAACCCCCATGTTAACCCGACGTTTCCGCAACCTTTTTCCTTAACCAGGGGTTTGGTTGTTACGTATCGCTTTCTGGCCACATTTAAATGCTCTAAAGTACGCAACCATTTGCAGACTAGTTTCTCACTCTAATTAATGTCCTAACAAGAAGGTGCCAGCTTGCTCAGTTGGTAAAGTTTGTGGGTGATGATACTGTAGACCTGGGTTCAAAACCTGCCTTCACCGAGTTACTGATCTCTTTAAAAAACAGGCTTACCTATAAAAAAAGAAAAAATTCCTAACAATTTTGTTTGCCGAGTTTTATGTTTACATCACATTCACTCCACGGTTCTGCTCCAGGGTTCGTGGGATTGCTTTGAAGGCCATGGCTGCAGATGGCCACTGTTGACCAAACACACAAATGTAGAGAAAAGATTCTCTGGTCCCGGGGACCTCCAAACTTTGAAGCTTACCCTCCCAAAATTTCTGACACGTACATCAAGGCCTAAACCTAACCCACGTTAAACCCTTGGTTAGTTCGTTAAGGGTGGTTAACAAAGGGTGTGTGTCAGACATTTTGGGAGGGGACCTTCAAAGTTTGAAGGTCTCGGGGACCAGCTAATTTTTTCTCCACAAATGTATTCCCGAAATCAGAAATATTGCAATTTCACCGACTAAGTCAGTAAACAAGTGATTTGGATTTTTGGACGTGCCAAACATTCTTATTGCCTTTTTGAGTCCAGAAGTTAGGCGACTCTGTTAAGAACAACATTGTTTGACTTGGTCAAGTTCTCAACAGTTTTTTCACAACTCATTGAGTGACCAAAGTCAACAGGGACTGGCTGTTGACTTTGGTCATTAATACTGCCCAACTAGAGTATTTTTTTTTTTTTTAATCATAGTTCGCAAATCTCCATTTAAAACATGATTTTTTGGGAAAAAAACTTTCAAAACATTCAATGATCCAAAATATTCGCAACAAAAAAAGTTTTAGTTCTATTATCCTAAATAATCCGAAATAACTTCGTAATTTTAAAATTTTCAAAAAAAATCTCATAAATAAAACTCATTATTATTTTTAAAAACTAAAGAATATTTTCTTAATTATAAAATATTTTTTATAATTTTCTTAATTATCACCAATTTTTGGGTTTATAAAATATTTTTTTAAAAATAGATTGGAAAAATTTCTATGCACTTGGAACCCTTGATAAATGAGAAATATGTTTTGAAACTTGTTAGGGTTACTTTTTTAATTGGATTTAAGAGAAATATCGTATAGTTTTAGTTCTATTATACTTATATTACTACCCAGTATATATTACATCATGGGTGGATACGCATATATGTATATATTTTTTTAGTGTATAGTTTGGACTAAAAAAGTATTAAACTCGAAGTTCTCACTTATCAATCTTTTGACATTCTCACCTTTGTGATCGCTTTTTTGACTCCACTTTTTTAAACCCAAATCATTTTAAACTCGCATTTTTTCAATGGACAAAGTTTTGCCGCTTCACGATTTTGTTGACTCATGGTCACAACTTTCCAACTTCGCATTCAAAAGACACCCATGGTTATATTGGAAAGTCCGCTACGATTGTCTCCGAACTACCCCCACTAGGAATGAGCTTTGGAACTTTAATTATGTTTCATGCTACTGACACGGCATCCTGTTTAACAAGTACACCATTTTTGAGAAAACAAATTTAGAAACAAAAATAAAAAATTTCAAAGCAACTTCAGGGAGAATTTTTTTGAAGCAGTGACCAATCACATCGCGCCACAATCTGCTCTTCAAAAGTATTTATGGGTTTGTTCAAAAGTATTTCTGGGTTTGTGGAGCGATGTGATTGGCCACTGCTTTGCTGCTTCAAAAATCCACTGCTTCAAAATTTTTCTCTAAGGTCACCTGAAGATTTCTTTCCATAAAGAGGTCCTTACTGGCTGGGCCGTCTCTACCGAGTGAATCTAGTATGCAAACAGTTGCATACTTTTAGACTATGCAAATACTGTCAGAAAGTGACATGTAATAACTTAACCCCTAGTTAACTCTAGTTAAGGAGAGAGGTTATGAAAAGATTGGGTTAAGGGTTTTGTGGTTACGTGTCGCCTTCTAGCCTTATTTGTATATTCTAAAAGTATGTAACCGTTTGCATACTAGATTTTTACGTTTCCACCAAAAGGCTAATGAGGCGGTCGCCTTAGGCCCCAAGTGAGAGAAGGCCCCTAGCAAGCCCCAAGGATTGAGTGTGGGTGGCTAGGAGGTTCTGAGTTCAACTCTCCTTGGGGCCAATCCCTGGAAAATAGTAGGGGTAATAAGTAGCTCAGTCCACATTAACTCTCCCAGTACACTTCTTCCTGAGATAGTATAGCTTCTACCGGACTACCCTGGTACATCACATAGCCGTTATAATGGTATAATGATCTCATATTTCTACCATTATAACATGTCACATTTGTAAATACTGTCAAAAGCGTTCGCTTTTATCAACTGAACCCAAATCAGGCCAGACTTATGGTGCATGCTGGCTTAGCATCTTAGGGGCAAAGAACGCATGCAAAAAATCACTCTTTGGCTTCTTGGTACTGGAGATCAAAGAAACATCTGGGAAGACCCTTGGATTTACACTCTACACACGCGACCCCCAAAAAAGATTTGATCCTCCCTTCTCGCCTCTCGGGTATGGAACACGACTTTGATCAATTCCATCTTTCTGCCAGAGGTTGCTTCACCTATCTTTGAGATCCCTCTTCGCCAGTATAAGCTACGGGACCGTCTTTTTTGGGACATGCATCCAAAAGGTAAATTCTCCTATAAATTGGCGTACCATGCCTAAATTGTTGAAGGCCCGAACATCCTTTTCAACGGAGTCCCTCTATCGATCTGGAAAACGATTTGGCAGCTTAACATACCACGAAGGGGGCAATTATTTGAGTGGAGATTCTTCTTCCGTGACATCCTTCCTACATAATACGCAATGCCTCTAATGTTTGTATCATAGCAGGAGGATCACGATCCAGAGCAGGCTCAGCTGAGGAAGCTAAGGCGCAAGCTTTTAAGATGGAGATCCAGATGACAATCCAACTTGCCATTCCAAAGCTGGAAATTGAAACGGATGCCAAGTGTTTGGTGGACTCGGGGTGGCAAAAATTTGGTCGTTTCCTCAGCAGTTGGTCGGATGCTCCCCCAACTGGTTCGTACAGGCCATGCATTTTGATGGATGGGGACCCTACTATCTCTTGATGTTTCTTTTTGTTGCTTTTCTCATGTAATATGCTTGCTTACAAACAAAAAACAAAAAAAAAAACAGACGGCACTCATGGGTCATGGGAAAAATCCCTCTAGCGCAAGTTGACAAAGGATGTGTTTATTATAGAAATATATTTGTACAGCTAATTTCAAATAGAAGGGGGTTGATTGTATTGTTTAAAGTTGTTGGATTTTTTTGAAGTGGATCGCTCTCGTTGTTGCATTATAGGTTGCTTAAAAAATGCACCATTTGGCACTCTTCCAGACTAATCACCATATGTATGTTTGGCCCACCTTTCGTGGGCATACCAAAAATCAACATGGGTGATTTCTAGCCGTTGAATTTGACAACCCCAAATCAAGGTTTAAAGGGGACCGTTATAACGGTATAATGGACTGGGGGTGTTACCGTTTTTTCCGTTATAACGAAAAAAAAAATGCTCAGGGGCAAAAATAGAAAAAATGGGAAAATAACGGAAATAACGGGAAAAAATGGAAATAACAGAAAAAATGGCGCTGAAATTCAATTTTAAAATTTGAATTTCAAAATTTCAAAAATGGAAAATAACGGAAAAAAGTAAAAATAACGGCCGTTTTTTTTCACAATTTTTTTCAGAAAATAACAGTCGTTATTTTCGTTATAACGGAAAATAACGGCAGTTATTTTCTGGGCGTTTTAACGGTCCATAACGTAACGGGTTAGGTCCGAATCAAAATTTCAAAAATGGAAAATAACGGAAAAAAGTAAAAATAACGGCCTTTTTTTTTCACAAAATTTTTCAGAAAATAACGGTCGTTATTTTCGTTATAACAGAAAAATAACGGCCGTTATTTTCTGGGCGTTTTAACGGTCCATAACGTAACGGGTTAGGTCCGAATCCATTATAACGGCCATTATTTTCGTTATAACGGCCATTTTTTAAACCTTGCCCCAAATAATGCTCAAGTTCCACAGCTAAAAATCAACCCATTAAAAAGATTCAAATCCAATGGTTAGAAATCACCAATTAGGATAATTTTTGGTGTGTAGAAAGGAGATTCATATGGTCAGTGGTCTCCAAGATGTGCCATGTGGTGTGTTTTTATGCAACCTACAAATCGACAATGAGAAGACACATTTGGGCCAAAATTTAAAGTTGTTGGGATCTCATAAATTGAGTCTCATTTTGCTTTTATTTTATTTTTTATTTTTTCTATGCTTAGCAAAATAGAGAGGAGTCTCATTCGCGGTCTAGCAAAAGCATGTGGACTGCACATGATTTAGTTTTATACATATCACGAATTGGATGCTAAATATCGAAACTTTTTTTTTTTTTTTTTCGGTAGATAAAAATATAGAAACTTCCTGGCTTTGCATCGGTAAATTTCATTGGACTAATTAATGTGTGAAATTGAAAATAAAAAGTGTAGATGCAACAGAATTTTTGTTGTCTTGTGTTTGGAGCTATGTTTTAAAACTCGAAACTCGAAGTCCATTGGGTCTAGTCACCTCGAAGACCCGGGAGTCATTAAATATATAAAATTAATATTTATTTAAAAAACTTTAAAAATTTATAAATTATAGTAAAAGATTCACAATTCAAAAAAATTTTAATTTTGAGTTAACCCGGCCTTTAAACGGTTGACTCGGCAAAAATTCGAGTCGACTCGGCCGAGTTTCCAATTCCACTTGGCGAGGCATGCAAATCCGAGTTTGTATGTTGAGTCGACTCGAAATACGGTCAAGTAAACTCGGCGAGTTTTAAAACATAGGTTTGGAGAGAGCATTTTTTTCCCTCTAGTGGGGTATTATCACAGAATTCTTTAAATGTGGGATAAGAAAATTTTAATGGGGTCAGGCTTAGGAGGCTCCTTTTTTCTGACCCCCCTTGGGAGTCGGACTCGGCGCCATGAATTTCAAGAATTCAACAGTTGTTGATAGTGCTGAGCTGGAATTCTCCTAATGCCAGCTCAGCGCTATCAACCACCATTCAATTCTTGAAATACATGGCGCCGAGTCCGACTCCCAAGGGGGGGGGGGGGGTCAAAAAAAGGGGGTCCCCAGAGCTTTTACCAAATTAATTAGTGATCAATGAAGGTAATAATCAACTTTATTTGTAGTAATATTATAACTCTTGATTTATTGCTTCAACTTAATCAAGATTGTCTCCTATGAATCTTAATCCATGTATGTTTTGGCAATAACTAGTTCCGTGGTTGCCAACGTAACTAAGAAATTGAGATGAATTAGGAAATTAGTTCTCAAGTCTATCAAGGGTAATTTTGAGAGAACTAAAGTTGTCCAAATTTGGAAATAGGTGAGATAGTTACCTATTGGGAAAAGAAAAGTACAATCCCCTCTCGCATTAGTCACCATGATGTGAAGGGTTTTTAATGTGGAAAATCAATGGTGTGTATATATATATACTATAGGAGAAGACATCCCTCTCTTCACCAAGCCAATTCCAACCTCATCGTTTTGGCAAAGGAAGAAGAGAGAAGAAGTCTCACCTCCACCATAGGATCAACAAGCAGCCATCAAGGTTGTCTATCAAGCACAAATAAAGTGATTTACAGGTACTCTTTTTGTGATAAATATGATCTGCTTTATGTGATTTCATCAAGAACGAAAGGTTTTAGATCTTGATCTATGGATTTTTTTCTTATATGAACACCAACAAAAAGATATATATGACCAAAAAGTTGCATCAAATGGACAATACCAAGTTATTTTTGGGGTATATTATAGATTTTTCAATGTGACGGAAACCAATTGTTCTAATTAATTTTGATAGGCAGCATGGTTGGGTTGAACCATAAGAACGGTAGGTGCCTGAGACTAAGGGGGCTTACACCCACTGGATAATAGGGGGATTCCGGCCCATGCAACTTCAGCTACATGGAAAATAAAACTTGCCCAGATATGAAACCTATGACAAGCGGACATGAAGTCCATGCGTGTTTGAAACTTTGAATTGATCATGACTTCGAAGTAAACCTAAGACACACTATATCGAAGTCCATCTAAGTCATGACCTCACCACTCCTTGAGGGTACTTTTTAGGTTATTTCTTTCTCTTTAGTAATGATATTGCTGATTACAAAAATAAAAATAAAAAGGATCTCTTTAGAAAATCTTTTCAAGACGATCTAGTGACGGAAAATTTTAGATGCAGAGGGCTCTGGTGGTCCTACATAGATCAATTTTTGGGCCAACTAATCGCATGGATGTTTACCAAATCAGCTTGGTTGGGTTTCTCTAGCCATAGATTTTGGTACCTTTTTAGGATTGATTCTAGCCATTGGATTCAAGCATGTTTTTGTATACTTTTTTGGGTAATTAATCCAACGGCTAGAATTTATCTATCAATCTGATTTTTGGTATGAATATCCCCCAAGGGTGGGCTAAACATCCATACAGTTAGTGGGTCCAAAAAAATTGATCTATTTAGGATCACCAGAGTCCTCTACATCGACTGCATCCACATTCTTCTGCACCTAAAATTTTTCAGTTAGGCTGTGTTCGATTGCATAGAAAATTTTTCCGAGAAAATACATTTGGGATATGCCTTAAATGGCTGATTGATTGCAACTGAGAACACGTATTTCAATTATGTGAGAAAATAAATGTGTATTTTCGGGTGGAAATGAATTCTCACCTATCTGGATGGGAAATATATTCCGGGCTTAGTGAGAAAAATTATCCTGATTTAAATGGATTGTTAGGAAAAATTATACAAAGTTATACTTGCTATCTAACAATGGAAAGTTGTGTTTTCCCAAGGAAAATGCAATTTTCCCACTTGGTAATCAAACACGGCCTTAGTGACTTCAACATCCGAAGCACGTGGGTGTGAAAAGAATGGATGACAAAGGTAATATTCCCTACCATATCTTCCAAGCAACACCCGGCCAGAATAGCATAGTCCAATGGGCCTGTATGCGAATGCGTCAACGCTCACACATAGGGGTGTCAATGTGTACCAGCTTATTTGATACCCAATAGGAATTGGTCCCGATTTCTTCAGTTTTGGAACTAGCTATTTCAGAACCACACACAAAAGACCCAGAACCGAACTGATAGGACCAGGAACTGATATGTATTAGTCTTAATGATGTCGAGATTCCTCAAAAATTTAGTATTATAGTCATTTTATTTGTATTTTTTCACATTCCACGCGGTGCCTGACCTGATACCCAAGGGAGAACAGATATTTATCGGTTCTGGTTTCCGAGTCCATTTATTTAAGAACCGAAATGGATAGGAACCGGAACCGTTATAGCTTAACAATAGGTTACGGTACCCAAGGGTCTAGGTACCGTAAAGATTCGCTGGCACCGGGGAACTTCAAACTTTGTCTGAAACGTACCCCAATTCCATATCCCAAACCCGCGTTAAGCCCTTAGCCGCTAGTGATTAACAAGGTGTGCTTGTCAGACATTTTCGGAGGGCGACTTCAACTTTTGAAGTCAACAGAGGCCAGCTAATTTTTCCCCGTTCCCACCGATGACTCCCCTATTCACACAGGACCTGAAATTGACAATGTTGGAGTAGACCTGAGTTCGACAACTGGTGCTGTGGAGATTATTTATTTAAAATCCAAAAATTTGTTAATCTGATGTGTATCTCGAGGACATACCATCCAACGATTTGACCTGAGGTCAACGACCCATCCGACCTCTTACTCTAATATAGCTTAAAGCCTTAAACAAATAAAACTTTGCTGACAGCGTGTAGTCAGCGAAGCTGCTGACAGCCCATAATATGAGCCATGTGGCCCATTCTTAGAGGACGCTAACCGTATGGATGTTTGGCCAATCCCTAGGTGGACCTTATACAGACCAAAGATCAACATGATTAGTGGTTTCTAGGCATTGAATTGGAGTTATTTTCATGGGTTGATTTTAACCGTGGGAATTTGAGCATTATTGACCATTATTTGGGTTACAAAGATCCAAAAGTTTGAAATCAGTAATCAGGCTGATTTTTTAGTTTGTAGGTCCACCTAGGGATTGGCAAAACATCCATACGGTCAGAGTACCCCAAGTAATGGTCGATAATGCTCAAATTTCCATTGTTAAAATCACTAATCAGGTTGATTTTTGGTTTGTAGGTTCATCCAGGGATTGGCCAAACATCCATGCGGTCAGTGTCCTCTTAAAAGGTGCCAAGTGGCTCATATTGGGGGCGGTCGCTGGACAAGTTTTAGTCGTCTCAGAGGAGATGTTTCTTTTTGGGGTGTGCCCCGACCACGACCAGGAGCCCGCCCCAACCGGAAATGAGGTGTGCGAATATGATCCTACTCTAACATAGCTTAAACTGAAGAGCTTGCACGTTTTTGGCCGGCAAGAATCGAAGTAAGAATGGAGAACGAGGTAAATACAAGCCTCGTTGCCTCACTGGCTGGTCGGTCTCTGTCTTCTGTGGGCCCACCAATCCTACATTTGACCTCCTCATCAACACAGATGCAACCCCGTCTCTCTCTCTCGCATCATCTTTCTCCTTCAGTTTCGCCATCTCTGTCTTTACGCCATTTCTTCCACTCCCTTCTCCTCAAACCAGTAATCTCCTCAAACCCTTGATTTACAGAAATTTGATCTAGAATTCTCTGGTACCCCTGTTCCAGAAGCTGTCGGATTGCCGCCATGATCAACCATCATGGCTCATCTGCAACTGATCTCCGACAATTTGATAGCATTTCCTTGTATTAAGAGATTAAAGCTCGTTGCGAGCAATGCTATAGTTAATTTCCACTGGATATTTTCTAATTCGATCTTATTTCTCTATAGTTTTCGCTCAATTCCCTCAAAATCTGCCATTTTCGGAGTTTCATGAGCAAGGAGAGTATGAATGCCTGTTGGATTACATCCGGTCTCCTCTTCGTATTTATTCTGTCGAGCTTTTCGCCATGCGTACTGTGTCAAGATATGGGCGAGTATAGTCAGACAGGCAATCCTGCGCTGCTCCCACTCATCACGGAGCTCGTCTACAACCGGCTGTCGAATCTCACAACCGTCTTCGACGATGTGATCGCCGACTCTCTGGGCTTCTGCATAAAGGATGTGTGCGTCACTTGCTTTGAGTTTCTTTCTATTTCACTTTTCCTGTCTCCATCTCTCTTCCAAATTTGTTAGGTATTAATGTTGTTGGTTTCTTTCAGGAAATCGGATTGGAATGGGGCATTCAATTTTTCTTCGAATTTGGATTTCTTATCTTCTTGCATTCAAAGAACAAAAGGTATGAGCACTTGCCATTTCGAAAATATTTTTGTTCTACTTTTGGATTAATATTAATTAACTTATATTAATGGGCTAGAATTTCATTCGATAAAAGAAAGGCTTAGAATTTCTGTATTCACTACACATATATGCTAAACAATTTTGTAGTAAAAAAGATGGGATTTTATCCCACACATGCACAAATGCCAAGAGACGGGGATAGATTGTGGACCCAAGCAAGGAAGCCCACTACAAGATTCACAAAAGAATGCTTAAATTGACAAGCCCCGCATGAGTTTATGACCCATTGTTCAGGATTGGACCCTTTGGTTTCCCCTAAAAAATAGTTACTTTACAGAATTCCCTGGGGGGCAGTAAGATTCTACCATACAAGATGTAGTTTATTCTAATAACATAGCGAATGCAGGCCATTTCTTGAACCAATATAATTCCTGCTAGAAACTTTTGTCGTTCAATGCTTTTCTGACTTTTGTTTCTCAAATAGATAATCCTTGCAAGTTGCAACTGTTGTTTCGTCACTGTGATTGACCTTCCAGTGAGCCCTTTCTCCCAAATATCCATAATGCACCTTGACATGGGATTCAAGTTCATGCCCTAGTTGTAACAAGAGATTTCTATTGTATACTTTATCATCTTGCAAAATTTCCTTAGCAAGTTGTTACACCTACTGAAAATTTTGTTCATACTTTTCCTTGGTCACAGACCATACCATTTTAGCTCCTTTTGCTGTATGGATGCATTAGAACTCAAACTGAATGCTTCCCAATTTTGGATCTTCAAGTTAACGGACAGCTAGTTTTCATTTTGGGTCTTTAAGAACTGACTTACAACTCCTCTCACTCTGTTCTTTCACTTGCTAAAAGCAAGCCCCTTTCTCTGTAGTCATTTTCAGACCTTCATTTTGGATCTTGCTATCAAGATGTGTTAATCTAGCTCAACATCTCAGCAGTCTAAACAAAAATTGGGATAATAAGCAGACCTACCTTTTGTTTACTTCACTAGTAGCCTTAAATGCGAGGAGACATGTAATTGCAATGCAAGTCAAGAAAATGATTGATTATATTCTCCATACCAGGCCCTTGTTGCTTTCTTCAAGCTGCATGAATGCTTCTTTAGCTTTGTGAGGGTAAAAATCACTTGATAACCCACTTTTTGTTCACACCTTGAATACAAATTCTGATATCCTCTCCTCTCTTCTTTGGACGCTGTAATGGTTGTATGCACTAGGGTGAACCTGCAAAAGACACTCCTACGCCCAGGTCAGGAGAGTAGTCGTTATAACGAAGGGTGTAATAGTAAGGGAGCTGAATCCATACCTCAGAGAAAGAAGGTCTATTTATACATTTTGATGAATGCTTTCTTAGGCAGTCATTGGACGAGTTTTGGTGTCAACATGCATCTCTGGATTATGTTGGCAATATGGGACACATGTAGCCTATGCTCATGCGTACTCACTTGTCATGGTGGAGTCGGTGGTTCTGGGACATGTGTTGGCTATCTGTACGAGCACGTTCTTCACTTACAGTGTACTCGGTGGTTACTCACCAAAAGTGGTTGTTATCTTCCATATTTGTCAAGTTGCCTCATTTGTCCTTGCCCGTTTATAAGGATGAATAACAAACCATTCTTATTTTATTAGACATATAATGAGATCTAATAACTTATATATTTAATTGTATTAATTAAGTCAATTGCTTGAGAAGATAAGTTGTGTACTAATGTTTCACATGTCACTCGGGGTTCTTCTTGACTCGGAGCCACCGCCATCCCCTTGTTATCAAGCCATAATTCTATGTTTAATAGTATAATTGCATGGTCTGTCTCACCAATTGGAGTAAGGATCTGGGTTGATAGCTTCTGATCCCTGGAATGGGGTGACGCATGTACGGTTGTGATGTACTGCAAATTTTTTTTGCCTCACAAGCTTGTGTATGTATTATAGCCTAGCTCTTTGTAGCATGAATGTTTTTAATTCTCCATAGAAAAAATGGTATTCTTTTTCATCTACCAAGGTTTCTATGATCTGCTTGTAGCCATTGTGGTTGACACATACAGTTATTATCTTCACAACCGTACTAATTTTGTGTTCCAATACAAGTATGATAGTTATCAGGAGTTTTGAGGCTCCTACTGTTCATTTTGTTGGCATTTATTCTGTTCTTGTGGATTTTTGTTTATATGACTGAATTGCATGTTTGTGGCATTATGGACCATCCCAGTATTCTCTTTTAGGGGTTATCATTTTTATTTTTGAAATTTCTGTCAGATAAATGCCTGCCTGCATGTTTTTGGTGTTATTGGTCCACATGTTTTGATATTGTTCTCCTTGTTAGAAGATTGATCAGTTGGAGGGCTCATTTGTTATGGCAATATAAGCTACAACCTTAAACTATTATTTTGGAGAGTTGTAACATGATTTGTAAGATGGTATTGCATTGTTCTTGTGGTTCTATGGGGATATCTGATGCTCTAACATCAGAGGTGGATTACAGATGTTGCATTTTTGTTCAGTTGTTTTGGATCCTCCTCGTTCAATAGGGGTTGTTTCTTTTAAAGGTTCTATCTCCGCCATGAAATCTAAGTTCATTCTTTGTTTTCATCTGCTTTTTCCGTTCTGGTCTTCAAGATAACCCTCGGTTTGTAAGAAGGCTTATGTAATAGTTGTTTCCCAAATGGTGTTGTCATTCCATTTGCTATTTATTGTTTTTTTGCATTTCATCCCTTTGATCTTTATTTCCTTGCTTCTGCTAAGATTTCCATTTGCTGGCAAAGAATAACTTAGTGAAACTGAAATGAGTTACTTCATATAAAGGAGCTAAAAACATTGAATGAACCATGAAAATCGTTAAATTGTTTTGGGTAAAGGTACTTCATATGATGCTAAAGGTATTTTGGCTAATTCTTCAATCTTTCAAGTGTTATGGTTACTGCTGGAAAAATGCGCCACTCTTTTCTAATTTAAATTTTGAACTGCTAAGCTAATTTTCTTTTGTTTTTTAACCCTTTTCAAGAAGTGGAGGCATTTAAGTACTACATTAAGCCAATTTAAGTTTGGGGATTCAAAATGGAGACAGAAAGCTAATTAGCATTTGGCATGTTTATGTTTGAAATAAGCATGTCTCTTTTTGCCCATTGCTTACAATTGTCTTGTCAAGATTATGTCTTTTTGGCAGTAGATAGCTGTTTGTTTTATATTAGAAGTTACTTTAAGAAGACTTATTAAGTTGGTTTAAGAGAACATAGAATTATACATCTAATCTAGTTAAAATAGGTAGATTAAGTTGAGTTGTGAAAGGAGTTTGAACTTTCTATTAATAAGTGTAAACTGAATGGGCTTTGTTTTGCTATCTTTATAAAGAGCGAAATGATGGTTGTGTGGTGTAGCGTAAGTGTGGGCTTAAGTACTTCTCATTTTTAATAGTTAGGCATTTCATTTCTCTTATTTTTCTATAGTCACCACATCATCTTCTTTCTTAGATATTTCTTTCATTTCCAATTTTGTATCATCTCCATCTTATTGGTTAATTGGTGCTGCTTGTGTTCACTTTATGTGTTTGTTCCTTTTTTTGTGGGTTTTCTGAATTCCGCGCTTAGAAACCCAGCCTGCATCACTAAAAGAAATTGATCTAGGTGATCCAAACGGGTAAAATCCAATCATCTAAGTTCAATTTAGGGGCTCTCTTTTTTTGGGTTTTGGGTTGTGCACTTGGCGCTTCCCTTTTCTTTCAGTCTCTTGTACAGTTTTTCGGGGGCCCCTCAGTCCTTCTTTAATGCACTCCTTTTGCCGATCAAAAAAAAAAGTTCAATTTATACACAACATCATCGCAGCCATGATTTATACTATAGCCCTGTTTACGGCTCACCATAATGAGTTTGAAATGTTCCTCTACCTTCCTGTAGGTGTTGGCAAATGGCGATTGGAGCCACCGTTCTGCTAAATCTCTTGCATTTTCTGCCGCCAGTGCAAGATTCTAGGGCCTTAAGACTATGAGCAGTATCCAAAATAGGAAAAGATGTAAACTGAGTGGCTTGAATGATCTTATAGACTAAAGGATGTGCCAAGCATTACATTTTCTTTCACTTTTTTTTGGTCATTTTCATTTTTGGTTCTGATAAATAATGTCATTGTACTAAGAGGAAACAAGTATTAGGGAGGAGGGTTTTCTATGCACAAAAGTTTCTCTAGTAACACTCCTTTTCGCTTTGGAGTCTACCAAGTCATTTGCATTTTAATTTCTGCTAAATTACTTTAATACATAAGTGACTGTGTTTCAGATATCTATCATCCCATTTCTGATTATGGATTCAACTGAATTGACAGGAGATCTCACTCAACGCGTCTGTACAGCTGCGGAAATTATGTTCTACTTCCGTAGTTTTTATGAAAGGGGGTCAAAGAGTACCAACTTTTTGAAGCCTAACAAGAACTGTAATTTGACTTTATGGGTTCCAGGATGTGAACCGGGATGGGCTTGTAGTGCTGGTCCAAATCAGAAGGTTGACCTCAAAAACTCAAAGGACATGCCTGCTAGAACTCTCGACTGTCAGGCTTGTTGTGAGGGTTTCTTCTGTCCTCATGGTATTACTTGCATGATACGTAAGTACCCCTAGCATGCTTTCTTTTTTAATGATTGTAACTAATCTTAAGATTGATTTTCATCTAGGTAATCCTACAGAGTGGTAGGTACTTCTTTTTTTTCTCTTTGGTAGTGCTATAGGTTGTTGGCATTTCATTGTCACGATACTTAGTTATTTGCCTCAACCTGAACCCAGCACTTCAATTCAAAGGGAGTTTAAAAAGTTAAACCTGGTTATCCAGCATCATTCTTCTTCATCTTCTCCTTTATCTCTCTTTCAATAGTTTCAACCTTCATAAATTCAGTCCTTGATGAGACTCATGTTTATTGCATTTTCTGGAGCAATTCTTTAGGGATTGCTGCCTTTTTCTTTTTCTTCTTGCTTTGCTTTGGATCTCTACAGAAAACTCTACAGAGCCTTTCTTACACTTGCAGCCATCATTAACAAAATATGCTCCAAAGATAAGGATCTTGAACTTGGTTCAATCCCATTTGGTAATATATATTTTAGTCCATTAACATGTATGAACATACACACACATACATCTGTTATGAGCATGTGGGTATATGTGTTTATTTATCTTATTTTTAATATAGCCCCTTGCTACCACTTAATCACACGTTCATATTACACTTAATAACTTTATCACGTAGGAGGTCCATCATCAACGTTGATGACGGACATCAGTGTGAGCCACGTGGCACTCTGACTGTGGCAAATGCAAGGCACGTGAATGAAGATCATTTCCTCAACCATAACTAGTAGAAGGCAAATGCAATGCACGTGAATGAAAATACCATAATATCCCTGTTAGCTTGTGGTAATTAATAAAATAAATACAAAAAACCTTTCCCCACCCATTTGGTTGAGGAGATTCCTCAACCCCCTATCATATTGTGACATGTGGAGGGGAGAACAAGGATACCGACTGGGAGAATTAGTTTTGGTTTTTATGTGTATGTCTGGTCAAAGCTTGAATAGCGTGTGTAAGTGTGCTACTTTGTTGTTGGAATAATTCTCTCTTCCTCGTCAGAAGCATAAGATACTGTTACCCTAGATGGTATGACTTTTTTTTATCATCTTCTGGAATTTGAGGTGTGATACTTTTAGATTCTTGGGTGTAGCATATTTGCATCTTCATAGATCAAAAATAAATTCAGCTTTCTATAGTATCACTAGATGTTATAGATGGAATGGAAAGAGTTTCTTATTTTTGTTTGTTTCCATTTGTCATCTTGTCATTGAAGCATGCCCATTAGGTGCTTACTGCCCACTCGCGAAACTCAATAAAACTACTGGCATATGTGATCCGTAAGTTGACATTCTAGTTGTAAAGTTCTTTTCATATCTCATGGTGATGGTGTATAGTGCCAGTTAATAATTTGCTAGAAAATTTGTACAGATACCTTTACCAACTTCCTCCTGGACAGTCAAACCATACTTGTGGTGGAGCGGATATTTGGGCCGATGTTGGGAGTAGCAGTGAGTTATTCTGTAAAGCAGGATCATACTGTCCGACTACGACCAAAAAAATTCCTTGTAGTAGTGGGTATTGATTTTTGTCCTAAAACTCCAGTACTTGTCTATGACTCTATCATAAGTGTTTTTTATTGCAGCTGGATAATTAGAACATTCTTTTAATTCCTCTTGATGCATAATTGTGATGATATCTATCTCTTTTTGGTTGTCATCATCGTTATTTACTAATGCTATTTTGTCGTGCAATTTCAGACATTACTGCAGAAAGGGTTCTACATCTCAAAAAGGTAAGTTTCTGATAGTTGTGAATATATTTAATGCTAGATGAACTGAAGATCCCTTTCCTGGACATTGCTTACATGAAGTTTGACAATGAGATATACCGTACAGAAGATAACAATTCATTATGAAATGTGAGACATGCACTAATGACGGCTATAGTACGCGAGATATATATGAAATTATGAATTGCCAATTTTGCAGCTATATATATATATAAAACCCCTTAGAGATGCAAATTTCATGTCAATGGTTGATGAGACCAGATTTGATAAATGCAAAACTAAAATTATGTTGGGATGCCTTAAAATCTAGGCATTTAAAAAAAATAAGTTGGACCAAGAAAGAGTATATGGAATGTAACATTGTAACTTTACTAAGGTCATGCATAGAGATGAGGTAGTAGTTAAGATTGACGGCCTCGAGATACCCCAAAGTAACAATTTCCTTAACTTGATTTTTTTAATAAGTAGAGAGAGATTGAGGAGGATGTTACCCATAGAATTAGAGCTGCATGGCTGAAGTTGAGATGTTCTTCTTAAGTGTCATGTGACCGATGCATATCGATCAGACAAAAGGAAAATTTTATATTATGGCAATAAGACCGGCTATGCTTTATGGAACTAAATGTTGGGTAATCAAGAAACAACATGTACATTAATGAGTGTTGCCTCGATGAGGATGCTTAGAATACAGATTAGTAGCAAGACCAAGAAAGAGAAAATTAGAAAATGAGTGGATTCAAGGGAACCTAGGGGTAGCCCTAATAGGTGATGAAGTAAAGGAGAATCAGTTGAAATGGTTCGACCATGTGCAGTGAAGACCATTTACGACATTGGTGAGAAGATGTGCTTGGGTGCAGGTTGAAGGCTTTCAGAGGACAAGAGGCACTTCGAAAAGGTTTTGGATTGATGTAGTGAGGAAAGTTGAAGAAACATGCCCTAAAGGAAGATATTGCCCTAGATAGAAATTACAGAGCATGATTTGTGTTGTGAACCCTAAATAGTTGGGATAAGGCTTTGTTGATTTTGAGAACCAGAGGTAGAAATTATGTCTCATTTAGTAAAATGGCAGAGGGAGTTATGAGATTCAAGATAATAAAGAAAGTCAAAGGAGAACAATGAGTAGGAAATGAAAAATTAGAAAATCAATCTTGAGAGATCCAGAAAAATATCTAACCTGAGAAACAATCTTGGATGCCTGCTATTTTTTATCTTTAACTTTGTTCTTAATACTTCTATTTTAAATTTTATTCACTTTGTAGTATGTATTCACCTAAATCATTGTAAACTAATGTTGGCACCGCAGGCCACATGTGGCCTTTTTTTTGGGAACCTCCACGGAGGAAGGGAACTTTATTAATTGTAAAATAAAGCTTACACCTAGTCAAGAGTTGGCTTTTATACCATGTCAGAACCAGCGATAAAAATACGTCTGATTTAGTAAAATGATAGAGGTCCCTATTACATGTACATATTGCATACATGGGGAATTATAGTAATCTCTAAATATGGGAAATCTACCCAATATAAAGAGAAATTTCAGAAATACCCTTTAAGACACATGATAACAAAATTAGCATATGATTTTTCTTTCTTTCTTTTTTTCTTTTTTCTTTTCTTTCCAGGTGGATAAGCTGGGGTTTGGCCTGACCTCTACGATAAAATAAGCATATCATTACTAGAAGGCTATATTTCCTAGTAGGTCATTTCAGTTTCTTACTACTTCAGGGATTAGTTCCTTACAAATGTTGGAGTTGGTTTCTTGTTCTTGATGTATTTGTTTTTGGTATTTCTATAGGTTATACCTCCTGGGTTTGAAGCACCTTTTGTTTAAATATAGTTTACTTCTCTGTGCTGCTGGCCTCAGAGATTAATTCCTCAATATTTTTTGTTTATGAAAAGTTCACACTGAAACTAAAGGTTGTTGGCACTAGGATTTGACCTTTACTGACCTCCTTGCAGGGTGCTTCAAGTTGACTTCTTGTGATCCAAATTCTGAAAATCAAAATATTCACGCATACGGCATCATGCTTATCGTAAGTGAGGATACGTTTACTTCTTACTCATGTTAATGTTTCCTTTCTTTATAATGTGCATGGTAAATGACATGAATCAGAAGAGATAACACTGCTCTTTAGCTGGCTCCATGGTGAACATTGGGTAAACCATGTGATAAGTACCTCGACCATTCCTCCTCAAAAGACCGGCCTGTCAAGGGAAGAGGATCTAATTACTTAACCCGGGCACATAACAATCCACCACACTTAAGAGCCGACGTCACGGCGGCGATCTAGGGGACCCCTTTTTTGTCCCGAAGAAGGCCTCTCGGAGGCGTGCAGGGGAATTTTTCCCGAAAACACACCCCCCGCAACTCAAACCCCGGAAGTGGTGCCTGCTCTGATACCAAATGATAAGTACCTTGACCATTCCACCTCAAAGGACCGGCCTGTCAAGGGGAAGAGGATCTAATTACTTAACCCGGGCACATAACACCATGCAACTTATTTGAACTTCTTTTTTCTTTGGATCTCTCTTTCTGCAGCCTCTTAGGATTTTTACTGAATCAATCTTGCTTTTATATATTTTCTGGAGGATATCTTATATTTTTTGTGAATGATCAGAGTACCTTGAAAATATTTTTCCGGGAAAATCAAAGAATATTTCTTGATGGTCAATAATGCAATATGCTAAATATTTCTATTTACTGTGCAATTTCTTTTCTTCTGTACTTGGAATACAAAAGTATGCACGTTTGGTTCTACTTAATGAGCATTTTCCCTTGCAGTCACCACCAGTAGAAATTGACATCTTTCACTTGCCAATGTAGGCCGGGTTGATTACTTTGTTACTCATTATCTACAACTGTTCTGACCAAGTTCTCACCACTCGGGAAAGAAAACAGGCCAAATCCAGGGAAGCTGCAGCAAAGAGCGCAAGGGAATCTGCACAAGCACGTGAAAGGTGGAAGTCTGCAAGAGATGTTGCTAAGAAACGTGCAATTGGACTGCAAACACAATTATCAAATACATTTTCTCGTAAAAAGTCTATAAGCCAACAAGAGCTAATGAAGGTTCTGGATCAAGCTAGAACTGGACCAGATGACACCTTATTACCACCAATGTCTCCAGGTGCTTCAAGTGCATCTCATCAATCATCTGCAGCATCAAAAACAAAGAAAAAGGAACCAAGTAACCTAACAAAGATGATGCGTGCGCTTGAGGATGATCCTGACAGTTACGAAGGCTTCAATCTGGAAATTGGAGATAAAAATATTGAAAAGAATATTCCAAAGGGACAAATGAATACTCATAGTCAAATTTTCAAGTATGCATATGGCCAACTTGAGAAGGAGAAAGCTCTACAGCAGCAGAACAAAAACTTGACCTTTTCAGGCGTAATTTCAATGGCTACTCATACGGAGATCAGGACCAGGCCTGCGATTGAGGTTGCTTTCAAAGATCTAACCCTTACTCTAAAAGGAAAACACAAACATCTTTTGAGGTGTGTTACTGGGAAAATTATGCCTGGCCGTGTTTCGGCTGTCATGGGCCCGTCTGGGGCTGGAAAAACGACATTCCTCAATGCTCTGGCCGGAAAAGCAACGAGATGCAGGATGACTGGTTTAATTCTTATAAATGGAAAGAATGAATCCATCCACTCATATAAGAAGATTATTGGTTTTGTGCCACAAGATGATATTGTGCATGGGAACTTGACAGTTGAGGAGAATCTCTGGTTCAGTGCCAAGTGCAGGTATGCCACATTTAGTTCCCTCTTGTGTGCCCGGAAGCTATTTGCATTGTCTGTGCTACTTTCTCTGAGTTATTATCTCTCCTCAAATTATATATGCCACATCTACTTTGGTATCAAATTATTACAGACAGGCATATCTTCACTAGACGGTTAGATTTTGATTGCCGTTGTGCTGGTTGTCTAACTTCACGTTACTTACTGTGAGATGCACAAAATCACTACCCCAGAATTGAAGGAACAAAGTACTTGATACTATTTGATAAAATAGATTATTTGTAGTTGGTTGTCAAATGTCAGTTTATTGGGGTATGGTGTTGGTTTTCAATGTTCAAAATCTTGGCCCCAACTCAGGAATCTGTCTTTCAGAATCTGAGTCCAGTCAGCTAAAAAAATTTCCAAGCCCTACAAGATTTGAACTTGTGCTAGGTCTTTAGAGACTGGCTAAAATGAGTTGGCTTGTTTGGCTTCTGGTTTAATTGGTGAGTTTTGAACAGTCCTTGTCCAGAAAATTTGAACTTTCACTTTCATTATCTTATTATCAAATGGGTTCTTGTCACTTTTAAACCAATTTTTGCTATTTTTGTTGTTCTGTTGCATGCAAATAACACACTAAGTGATAGACAACCATGGGGCCACACGGAGATGAGTCAGATATTCGGTGTGGATGATCTCCACACTGAATATTCTGAAGATGAATTAACTACAATATTGACTTCTGTATGTTCTGCACTTTATATCTCATTTTATGTTATTCATCCTTTGCTAATGCAGTAGATCTGATACAATAACGTCTATCCAAGTTCTTAGCATTTGTACCTTTTATAAGCCCTTCCAAGTTTTATGTTACATACTGGTGCTGTTCTTTGAGACATTAAGGTTAAATTGTCCAGAGATTCTCTTGCTCAGTGACGATCTGTTCTCTGTGTTATTTCCCGATCTGCTTGATGTTTATTAAAGTTTTATTTATTTTTCTGTACTAACTGTGATTTCCTTTCATTGAATTTCTGATTATTGGAGACTATCTGCTGACATGTCAAAACCGGATAAGGTTCTAGTTGTTGAAAGAGTTATTGAGTCCTTGGGGCTACAAGCAGTGCGTGATTCCTTGGTTGGAACAGTAGAGAAGCGAGGAATCTCTGGAGGCCAGAGGAAACGAGTAAATGTTGGTCTGGAAATGGTTATGGAACCTTCACTGCTGATCTTAGATGAACCCACGTCTGGTTTGGATAGTTCGTCTTCTCAGTTACTTCTTAGAGCACTTCGTCGTGAAGCTCTCGAAGGGGTGAACATCTGCATGGTGGTTCACCAACCGAGGTAAATCTAAAAAATCATAAGAATGCACTTTTTTGAAAACTGTGGTCTTTCTTTTCTTTTTCTTTTTTAAGTTATATCTCCTCCTATGTAGCATGACACGGACATGTGTGCCGGGGTCCTTCTTCCCCTAATTCTTTCAGTTCTACCTATGAATTATTTGTAATAAGCCTATCCGACATAGATACAGGGTGTTTGACATGGCAGCTTCAAGAAGCCCGGAAGGCAAACACGTCCCGTACACATGTATTAAAATATAATATTTTAGTTCTTATATTTATCAAAAAAGTATAATATTTTAGTTATATTTAAAACAAATTTTTTTTTAAAAACAATAATAAGGAAATATATGTGAGAAGTAAAAGAAAATATTTTCATATGCCATGGAGCTATCCAATAACTTAAAAAAGGGAAAACTATCAAAAAACTACAGTTGTGCTTAACAACTTAAAAAGAATGTTGTATGGAGGATGGAGCACAACAACCCTCTTTTAGATATAATTTTTATACTAAAAATTATTAAAATAAAGGGTGGTACAGCCGTACGTGTTTGGATGCATGTCGAGATGTGTCAACACTTGTCCGTGATGCAAAAAACCCTAAAAGTGTCGTGTCCTTGCATAGATCTCTTCATGATTCATTGTGAAACCATTGCATGACACATCATGTAAGATTTACCAGCAGATCGGGAAGCCAATCAACAAAGCCTTATCCAACTATTCGGGGCGGCTACATGAGTCTTGTTCAACATTCTTCTCTATCGACCGTTTTTAAAAGTTTGAGGCGTATATGATGCGATTTCACTTCATGAGATCAAGGTGTAAACCTCAAGGTGGAATGAGGCTTAAGCTTCAATATTTTTTTATTTAAAAATGCTCTAAAAATCTCATAATAATTTTAATAAATTTTTAAAATTGGAATTGGCATGGAAATGAAGTGAAAAAAAACTTGATAGCTCTTTTTTTTAATGATTCACCTTAGCGGATGATAGTTTCGTGCCAAATATGATAATCAAACTCATAAGATATGTCTCAATCCATAAAACAAAGAAAATAAGTTAGCAAACAAGCGAACAATCAACTAATAAAAGTGAAAGTAACAAACTCAAGAACCAAATCCATAGTTCCATAAATAAACAAACAACCATACTCAATATTTCCACGTTTTGAAGTTTCCTACCTCCATACGACCATAATCTAAAGAATCTAGAGTAAAATTATCTAAATTCTAAAACCAATTACCAATAATTCCTTAGTCTTCACTCATCATCTCTAATCCTAATCGCTCAAAGATCATCCAAAGAACATATGTGCTTATCCGTAATCTAGTTAAGAAAAATAAAACAATAGTTATGGAGAATTGAATAATAAATAAACCTAAACAATAAAATCTTTTATTTAATTTAATTATTTGTAGTTTTCAATCAAATTACCTCTTGCCCTAGTCCATTTGGCAATTTACTTCTTCCTCCTACTTAAGGTAATTGAGGTGGTTTTTACATTCTCTGAGCTCACAATGTCAACCGTATTGACGTTGAGCTCGTCAATGTCATTATGCCATATTGAATGCTCTTTGCACTTCCCTCCTCTTCAGAGTCAAGACTTTTCAACAATCCGTTCAACATGCCTTATCTATATTCCTTTTCATATAATATTTCATTTCCTTTTTACCATCTTCGAGTACTCTTGTACATGGAGAAACATTTTTGGGTACCAACTGTTGGATTCTATGTACACCCACGTGGGGGTGCATTTAGTGGGCTGCGTCCCACTACCCCACGTGGGGTTTATTCTCTATTGTTTAGAGGTTAAGTGGTGGGCCCACCCACTTAACTTACAATCTCTTTATTTTATGTTAGTGGGATAAGTGGTGGGCCTCCACTTAACCCACACGATTTCTCCTTACTTGTAGAAGGGGTTTCCCCAACTTGTATATATATCACTTATGAGAGATTGAATATTCACTTCAATCTTCCAATTCTCTCTCTCTCTCTCAATCTTAAGCATATTGGTGACAACTTCAAACAACAACACCAACAAGATGATTCTTCATCTTCTTCACACCTCCTTTTATGACCCTACTACAATAATTGCATTTGACGTAAACATAAGTCTTCCCCGACCTCCTATTAGTCCCTTCTATTTTTATCCCATGCTTCCATGCATGGTCTCTCCTTTTATCATCTCCACTTTCTTGTTTCATATCTCCTTACCATCTTTTTACAGATACTATGCAAAGATAAAAATAATAATGAACCACGATAAAGAGGATTAAATAAGCTTTTGAATGAATATGTTAACTATTGTTAAGAAAAAGGGGAAAATTTTGATATTTTTAAGGTCTTACCTCAAAAGTGGAATAAACTTTTGCTTAATATTGTGTATTTGATCCTTTTTGTTGCAACAACCGTTGGAAGTGTGACAGAATCAATCGGATAAGAAATGAATTATGACAAATTTTCTCTATATGTGAAAATTAAGGCAAAATAGGTTACAATTTAGATTTTTCACAAATGAAAGGAAGAAGATAAACAAAACCATCTTCTTTTAGGTCATTGACATAAAAAACTATTAGAGGGTATTTTGATAAAAAGTAATAGAAAATTTAAAAATGATTTTTTAAGGTTCGGTGCACCCTTTTATCATGCACAGTCGAGGCTTGCACCGCAAGCCTCATACCTTGAGGCTTATGCCTCAACTGGATGAGGCTTAAGCCCCACAAAATTCAGTTGAGACTTTAAGCCTCATGGCAGTACATGGGCGCCTCACCTCGAGGTGTACGCCTGACACGCCTCGAGTCGCTCCTTGAAAAAAACTGCAGTACATCGCTGTAGCCAACCCTTGCTTACTTATCATTGTACCTTGATGCTGATGCAGTATGTTGCTTCCAGGGAAAGCCCTGGCATGAGCTTGAATAACAAAAATCAGGATTCATGAGGAGAGATGTGGCTAAACTTATGCCAGATGACAACCTGATGCAACCTTCCTCCTTTATCCAGGCTTGGGACTGGCAGTGCAATGCCAAAGCTCGACTAGGAAGCCATTCCATTTATTTTAAGAAATAGCCAAGATGTACTTATTTCCAGCATTAGGCTCAATGAATTTGAAGAATGACCTAAATCCCCTCTGCACCTTATAGTACTTATATATGCTAGAACATACCCAGTTTAAAGCTTTCTAGTGATAGCAATTAAGGTTTGTTCTGAAGCATAACCCTTATATATACCATAATTACTACTTTAATATAATGAGGATCTGGCTATTTACTGGTACTCTTAAAATTGGCAGATCCGTGCATGGGTCAGATGGGCTAACTCATTTTCAGGAGCTTTAGCTATTATCAGAGCAAGATTATTGATATTTGTTTTTGTATAGACAAAGAAGCATAAACAAGGGTTTCTAGGGGATATTCGTTCTTTGCGTCAGACTTGTGTTGTATGTAGATTTACTTATTCTCTCTCGTTTATCTAACGGTAAAGGGTATTTTTCTGCTTCAGCTATCCCTTGTTCAAGATGTTTGATGATTTAATACTTCTAGCCAAAGGCGGTCTTACTGTGTATCATGGATCAGTAAAGAAAGTCGAAGAATACTTCGCTGGTCTTGGGATCAATGTCCCAGATCGTGTTAATCCTCCGGACCACTTCATTGACATTTTGGAGGGTATAGTAAAACCAAGCACAAGCACAGATGTGAGTTATAAACAGCTTCCCATCAGATGGATGCTCCACAAAGGGTACCCAATACCTCCAGATATGCAACAGAAAGCTGCTAGCATTGCTTCGTCCTCAAAGGGTCCAAATCCAAGTGATGGAACTGATCCTGCTGGTGCTGGAGCTGAGGAACAATCTTTTGCTGGAGCTCTATGGCAGGATGTCAAGTGTAATGTTGAGCTCAAGCGGGACAATATACAGCACAATTTCTTCAAGTCCAAGGACTTATCCAACCGGATGACTCCCGGTGTATTCCGGCAATACAGATACTTCCTTGGGAGGTAAAACCTGAGACTTCGTTTTCTTATTGCAGGGATAGTCAAGTATTCTCTATTTTTTAGGTGTCTATTGACCAGAGAGCTTAGATAACTGGCACATGCTCTTTGAGAAGATAATTTCTCATTTTTCCACCATACAATTGAGTAACATTACTCGGTTGGAAGGCATTTAATCATTGAACACAGTTGAGGTGTGCTTTATGTGTGTGTGTTATGTGCGGTGGGGGTGATGGAAGGGCAGGGAGGGAGCATGGAAAGGTTGGTTGGTTTGTGGGGTTGAAGTTCAAGTTGTATTTGAAACAAATAAAGCAGTTTCGGAATTTTTGGCTGCTCAATTCCATCCTGTGATGTACCTGTTTTTCAGGGTTGGTAAGCAGCGGCTAAGAGAAGCTAGAATACAGGCAGTGGATTATCTGATCTTATTAGTTGCTGGAGCTTGCTTAGGAACACTTGCCAAAGTG
The DNA here is from genome assembly GCA_035048495.1 of Euptelea pleiosperma. Classification (NCBI taxonomy): domain Eukaryota; kingdom Viridiplantae; phylum Streptophyta; class Magnoliopsida; order Ranunculales; family Eupteleaceae; genus Euptelea; species Euptelea pleiosperma. Next base: position 40,279,845 of record CM068544.1, on the reverse strand, counting down.
AGTGATGAGACCTTTGGGGCACAGGGTTATACCTATACCGTCATTGCAGTTTGTAAGTTGCAAAACTCAAAGTTCCGTTCTGTTATTATGTTCCTCTTTGAGTTTAACTGGTTCGTAAAGGACTTAAAAATATGTAACTTTTGTTGGGGAAACTCTGATTTTGTCTCGCCTCAACAATAAACGATTAATACTACCTAATTTTACGTATAACATTTTTTTTTTTAATTTTCTTCATTTTCCACGTTTACTTTCTCATTTGTTTAAATCATAACTGCTGACTTGCAGCTCTCCTAAGCAAGATCTCAGCTTTGAGATCCTTTTCTTTGGACAAGTTAATGTACTGGAGGGAGAGTGCTTCTGGCATGAGCAGCCTGGCTTATTTTCTCGCGAAGGATACAATTGACCATTTCAATACAGTCATCAAACCTCTGGTTTATCTCGCCATGTTCTATTTCTTCAACAACCCTAGGTCATCCTTCACAGATAATTATGTTGTTCTGCTCTGCCTTGTATATTGTGTGACTGGTATCGCCTATGCATTTGCCATCTTCCTTGAACCTGGTCCAGCCCAATTGGTGCGTATTGGAAATTCACATCGAAGAACTACTTGAATTTTTATATATCCCCTTTCCTTCCAATTACAAGCTACTTTGGTTCTTGCAGTGGTCAGTGCTTCTTCCTGTTGTTTTGACTCTCATCGCGACTCAGCAGAAAGGTGCAGTTGTGAAGGGTCTAGCTAACTTATGCTACACAAAGTGGGCTTTAGAAGCATTTGTGATAGCAAATGCTAAAAGGTTTGACATGACTAACCTTTCTACACGTGTGAGCAATTTCCTTGATGTGTTCTCCCATGTGTGCTTGGATTCACACATGCCATGGTCTGGCCCTTAATACACTCTTACCAGATGGTGATTATAGTTAATATATTAAAACTTAAAAGACTTGTATATATATATATACACACACAGAAGTAAGTAATTCCTTTTGCTAATTCTCAGACATCACAGTACTATGTGCATAGAAGAGTTCTGCTCAATTTTGGTTGGGGATCAGATGGGAACAGTAACGCACTTCGCTCATGGATGCTTACTGCAGAATATTTAGAGAGGCATCTTAAATTGGTCCCAGAAAAACACAGGAAAACTGAAATAGATTCAGGAACAGGACTTCAGAAAGTTTTCCACTATAGGGATTGTGATCCTGCAAGATTGGGAAGAACTCCTCATGGAAATTGAATTCTAGTTAAAATACCATGAACAAACTTTAGTTTTTATGTGTTATTGCACTCATCTGCTACAAGTGAGTTCCTCTTGAAATTCCAAAGCAAGACAAAGATAGACATACTAGTAATTGTGATAACAAAATGAAAATTACATAGGCACAACTCAACATATCCATCTCTGAAAAGGAATAAAGGTATGCTTAAGAATGTTTTTGCTTTTCCAAAACTGAACTAGGAAAGTAGATATACTGAAAAAAAGAGAAAGTAGATGTTTTGTGAAAAATATATTAATTACTTTGCTCGAGTAAAAGGCTGTATTTCATTTAAGTATCTAACTCTTTTCTGTTTGTTCTACAATTTGTTTCCTAATTTTCAGGTACTCTGGAGTGTGGCTGATAACACGTTGTGGTTCACTTCTGAAAAGTGGCTACGATCTTCATGATTGGGGTCTCTGTATATGCATCCTCATCCTCAACGGTGTAGTTAGTCGTGTCATAGCTTTCTTTTGTATGGTGACCTTTCAAAAGAAGTGAATCCAAATTATCATTCTTTTGCCAATTCTTTTGTGTACAAAACGGAAAAATTCAGTTTTGAGACTCTTGTACCATACTAGTCGTCCCAGCCATCCAAGAATCCTGGGAAAATGATACAAGATTTCCCTAATCAATTGGAATTACTGGGTAACCATGGCACAGAATTATGTAAATCACATTGTGACCAGACCTGAAGGCCAAGAATGATTTGGATTGAGGTAGTAAGAAAATATTTCGAGACTTATTCCTTGACAGAAAATATAGCTCAAAATAGAGTCAAATGGTGAAATAGGATTCTTGTTTCTGACCCCAAATAGTTAGGATAAGGTAGATGATGATGATGGTGATGACAACATTTGTAATCAGACCACATTGTATTTAGGACTTCATGGATATAAACATTTAAATGATTAAGGTATCCCATCCAATTTTGTTGGTATGGCGTATATTGTGTAGGGATGGTGTACTAAGACATTTTATGTATCTCAGGAATAATACTCAGCTAATATTTGTGGTTTATATGCATAATAAGACTAGTAAAATCCTCCTACTGGGTTGAAACCTATATTTCTCATGGTTATTGAGGTTCAGGACTTAGGAATACTGGACTACCAAATGCGGGAAAAACACACGAAAAATTCATGAGATAGATTATGAAACCTAGTGATACTTGGAAAACAAGTTTGAGGATTTTTGACCCCCCTAACCTGCATCCCCTAAAAAAAGATGTTTGTCAGGGTAGGCTCTGAAGACCAAAACCCTTTATACATATAGAAATAGTGGTGTCTTGTGCATATAAGCATCTCATGTTGAATTGATACTTTTTCATGGCGTAGGGCTCGTGCATGAGATCTTTTAGATAGCAGGCGATAGCATTACTGATTTGGAAGTTTTTATTTTTTTCCCGAGCATACAAAACTATATGTGCACATTATGTTTAATAGATAGCTTCGTGAATCGTGAAGAATCATTAATATATATTGGCATGTAAATACTTCTGTGAGATTTGATTATCTTCGAAGTTCCACTTTGATGAATAAATTTTAACGAGTAGGGTTTGTCTTTTGTTTGTTTCCCCGGGCATTATCAATTATATGTAGATAAAGCAGTGGATAATACAGTGGTCTAGAAGTGGAAAAAGAATAATTTGATTACACCCAATTCTTGTGCAACACATATGAGCTAGATCTATGTTTAGGGAAATTTTACTTGCACCCCACGTCCCCTCTTTTTCCCATAATTTGTTTTTTTACGAAAATGCCTACTTAGTAGAGCATTTTCTTTTCAAAGCACCCCACTTCAACGCAACTGCTTGTCCGAATCACCTGTCCACCCATGGAAAATCCAATTGCATAGAATTTGGATCCTAGACCCTACTGATCAGCAAGCTCTTCTATATCCAAAGCCGTACTCTTCAGTGTTCGTTTTGGATTTGGATCACTCTCTCCATAGCCAGCTGTCAAAAGACAGCAAGTAGACCCCTAGTTCTTCAGCAACTTCTTGAAAAAATCAACCAATTCTACCTTCAGACAAAGATCTAAAGACCCAGAGAAACAAAAAAAAAACTAAGTACCTGAAGAAAGGGGTCTTATTGTGAATTGTTATGAGATGATAGATGGAAAGTTTATTTTTTAGGGTGGCGTAGCTGGGAGCGTAATGAAGTTGTGTAGGCCTGAGACCTAGGAGGAGTTTAAGGAGGTGGAGATGATTCATCTTTTGGATATTCTTATTCAAGTGATTCTTATTCTAGAACGAGCCTTCAGTTTCTTGGGTTTCAGGTTTTTCTTTAGTAAGGCTATCAGGCTGATCTGAAATTGCACTCTAATTACCCTTTCTTAGCAGTTGTCTAGCTATTTCCTGGCCTTCGCAAACTGCTCTAGACAACTATCAATCTGAAGATAATATCATCTTCATTCATTCTTGATCATATCTCCACCTTAGTTGCATACCATCTGAAATTCTGAATTTATTTCTGAGGTATACTAGGGTCCAAAGTTTCAGTCCTCCCTCTGTCAGTGCCTTACATTTGACACATGTAAAGGGTTGGGACCCAGCATTTGAAGGGTTTCACCTGATAAATCTTGTATGTTAAAAATTGACATGATTGGATGATTCTACCCATAGTGTATATGGGATCCAGCCAGCATTTGAATTTATTTTTTTAAAACAGTCCGTTCGATCAGAGGCAACTGAACATAGCATTGGTGTTCAGAACGTAACTTTGAATTTTTTTAAAAAAAATACTGTTCGGTTGGATTCAACCGAACATACCTTTGAATATTTTTTTTAAAACAGGGTTCGGTTGGAGCCAACCTAACACAGCATTGGTATTCGGTTGGATTCGACTGAACAGAACAATATTATATTGGATCCAACCAAAGGGACCTTCGATTTTTTTTTTTGAAAACAGTCCCAGCAGACCAAACACAGTAAAATAAAATTTAGGCAATTTTCAAGTGAGGTGAAAGTTCAAGTTCTCCCAGGTCTCTAATTTGCCTTTTTATTAGTTCATCTTGTTTGCGTTTCAATCATAGAGATGGAGTCTATGTTTGTTAATGATGCGATTTCAGCTCTATAGATGCTAGAAAGGTGCTAGGATGTCTCTGCCGCTGTTAATACATGGACTCATCTTAATAGTCCATTCTAGATTGATTAGAGCTAAGCTTGAGTTGGAAAGTCCATACAAATTTTTTATTTCAATTTCAGTTAAATATCTGTAAATGCATGCTAGCAGAATTCCATTTAATTTTTTATAACCTAATAATTGGTGAATTCTGGCCTGAAAGGTGAGTTTTGGCCTTTTGGATTTGAGACCTTTTCATGGGTTGACATGCCATCATGGGATTCAAGCTTCATGTGAACTACTCGGGTCAAACTGCTAATAATTGTCAATCATGCTGATCTTTTGTCTGTAGGTCTACCTAGGGATGAGCCAAACATCTTTAGGGTCAATGGTATCAATATCTTAATTTCTGTCCAACTGGATCAAAGTTTTCTTGTCATGTCTCGTCGTCGACGCTGCATCAAATAAACATTATCAGTCAATTAAATTCATAAGTTATTCAGAGTAATAAGACCTGCATTCCCAAAAGTTTATAGCCTTTGTTTATAAAAAAATTTTAATAAGAATTGCATTCCCAAACACTATGAAACGCAGCATGTTCTAATGGTTTGTATTAGACCTCTAGTCTTCTAATTCCAATCATAAGCAACCCAATAAAAGTAACACATCCAAACTGAAATCCTTTCACCCTATCAAGGAATCACTAACAATAACAACAATAGGTTGATGCAAATGCAAATTCCTGTAAACTTCCAACTTATTCATAAGTAATCTGCACTTGGCTTTTGATATTCATAAAAGATAAAATCCATGAAACAATAAACAAAAATAATTTTTTCTATAAGTATCCGGTGCAACATTACGTAAAGTAAGAATCTTTCCCTTAATGCATGAATTTCTACTTTCTGAAAAAGAAGTTTAAGAAGCAATTTGAGCAACAAAAACAAACTTTTTAATAAAAGCATGAACTTGAAAATTTGCAATCAAAACCAACTAAACGATAATTATCTTCTATAAGAAAAACCAATAGAAAAGTGTTGGAATAGTACCCAACAATCTGTTATCAGAGAAGTCAAGTTCCACAAGATCACTAAAGTTACCTACTTGTGATGGTAGGGAACCACTTAGATCATTGTGAGCTAAGTAGAGGGAAATTGAAATGGAGGAAAGACTAAATAACTTGCTTAGGGGAAAGTCCTGTGAAGTTTAAATTTTAACGAGTATAAGATTTAGGGCTTTTTAGGAAAGTGTCTCTTCTGAAAGGGGAAGAGGATTGTGTTTGGGTTGCAAACGATCCTAAGAAAATATTTTTGCGAAAATTATGTTGTTTGGCCGCTTGGTTCAACGTGAAAAAAAGAAGAATTTGAGCTTTTAGGAAAAAAATGGTAGAAAAACAGTGAACCATTACAAATTTGGTCCATTTGGCCGTTTGTGTTTCAATCCAAATCTGGATTATGTCGTTCTGTTTTTTTTTTTTTTTCTTCCGATCTTGCTTTCTAGAGAATATAGTCCCGACTTAGGATGTTAAAAACCGTAAAAATCCTTAAACAATATATCAGATAGGAAAAATTCACAGAAATCATGAAACTAAACGAGCTTTTACATAAGAGAGATAGACGGAGATGGAGATGAGAACGAGGGAAGAAAGCTTTGGAAGATAACATATACAAGGAATCCAAGACTCTCTAAAGGGACACATCTCAATCAGAATATATAATGCAATGTACAAAGAAACATAAGGTAGCATTCTCTCTCAGCCCTTGCAAGCTAACATCCAAGAAAAGCAAAACGAGCAGAGATCAATCGCAAAATCGGATGGATTGAATTTTCCACAAAACAAAATTTCGTAAATGAATGTTGAGAATCACGGAATTTTAGAAATCTACCTACCTTTAAACGATAACGGTAGGAGCGTCCGGCAACAACGGAGGAGGCGAACAGCTGGGGCGTCCGGCGACAACGGAGGAGGTGAATGGCTAAAGCAGGGGGAGGAAGAAGATGGAGATGGAGGAGAGAGGGGGGAGGAAAAGAAGTAGAATTAGGGGTTTTGAAGGTCGCGGGATCCTTTAAAGACGTGGGGTGCTTTCAAGATTTAGGGTGTTTTCACAATATTTGGGGTGCAAATGGAGTGGGGGATTTTCTCTCGACCTGACAGCCAACGTCGCACACCTCAAAAGGGTTCATGCATTTCGCAATCTCGGGACCTTCGCTCACACCTGTGTGAGAGCAAAGCCGGTCACACATGACAATATGAGCCACGTGGCACACTCTTAGAGGACGATGACCGTATGGATGATTGGCCAGTCCCTCGTTGGACCTGAAAACTAAAAATCAGCCTGATTAGTTATGTCAGACCTTTGGATCTAGTACCCCAAATAATGGTAAATAATGCTCTAAATTCTACGCTTAAAAGCAACCCATGCAAATGACTCCAATCCAATGCTTAGAAATCACTAATCTAGCTAATGTTTCGTTTACAAGTCCACGGAGGGACTAGCCAAACATCCATACGGTCATCGTCCTCTGAGAATGTGCCCCGTGACTCATATTGTGATGTGTGGTCGGCTTTGCTCACACACCAGTGTGAGTTGTGTGAGGAAAGGTTTTCTCCAATCTCGGCATCTCCGCGTGTGACAACTTTTACTCCAAGTACACCTCCCAGGTGGTACGAGTAAAACTTCTGTCACAGCTAAATACGATCCACGTGGCACACTCTTAGTGGATGCTGACTGTATTAATGTTTGGCCAGTCCGTCAATTGGTGGAGGAAAAGTACAATAATTTTTTGTTCTGGTGAAAGAAAAGTACAATATATCATAGCATATAAGCATGACATTGACAAACGCATTAGCCATGCTTGTCTATAAGATGAATGGGTCTGGATCGTCCATGTCATCCTTTTGCGTGGCAAGACACCCACTATTCTACATGAGCTTTGGATTTTGCTCCCAATAACATGAGAAATTTTTTGAAGCCGCAGAAATTTAAAAGCAGGGATCATGCACCAATGATATTGCGCCAGGTACATCTAAGTGTAGGGGCAATAATACTATGCCGGTTTTACCTAGGTGTACCTGGCGCAATATCATTGGGCACATGATTCCCGCTTCTAAATTTCGGCCGCTTCAAAAAATTTCTCCAAAAACATCTTCCCTATATATGTAGCTTTAAATGCTGCACAAAAAATTTGGGGACAGCCTTGTTGGTCAATTGGTTGAGGGGCAGAGATCTTAAAGATTAGGTAATTTTTGACATACCCCCCTATGTTATCTTTAAAATTTGACATACCCCTCACAATTTGAAAAAGTTGACATACCCCCATGATCCGGTCCACTGTCATTTGACCAGTGTTGACCTGAGTTGACTACCAAAATTTTTATTAATGGCAAAAACACCCTTGTCTTCAACATTGGCCAAAACCCGAACCCCAAATAAAACGGTTGTGGTGGACGGCCAGCCAAGAGATTCTAATGGCTTGGCCGTCCATCACTAGCGACCAACTAACCAGAGCTCATGGCCAGCCGGCCACTTCGGCAATAATTTAAAACCCAAGGTTAGAAAAAATAAAAATAAAAACAGCATAAAATTTTAGTTTTAAAATTTTCATTACGTAAACGAAAAATAAGACAAAGCAATTTATATTTTAAGCTTTTGATATGTGGATTTTAGAAAGATGGGTTCTCTCAATTTTAAAATATTCCTTCACGAGTTTAATCTATTTTTGGGGGTTTTTTTCTTCTAAATATTTACTTAATTCATCAAAAAAAAATGAAGTTACTAACATGGGTTTTAATTTTTATTTTTAATCTCCTGTTTTCATGTTTGATTTGGGGTTTGGGTTTTGGCCTAAACCCAAACCCTTGTTATAAAGTTGAAGAAAATGGCACTTTCGTCCTTTTAATACAAAATTTGTTAGTCAATACTGGTCAAATGACAGTGGACCGAGTCATAGGGGAGTATGTCAGCCTTTCCAATTTGGGGGGCGGGGGGGTATGTCAAAAATTCCCCCACTCGCCCTCGGCGAATATTTAGCCGGGCCCACATATTTGCCCTCCGTGGCGGGAAAACATTTGATAACCCCCCCCCCCCCCCCCCCCCCCCCGTGAAAATATTTTCACGCCGATTATGCCTTGGTGAGAAAATTTTATTTTCTTGTCGGAAAATCACTATTTTCAATAAAAATTAATTTTTTAATATATAAAAAAGATAAAAATGAATTTTTTTTATTCTTTGAAATAATATGTGGTTTCTGCATTCGCCCAACCTATTTTTGACTTACTTTGATATGTGGGACCCACTCAAATTGAAAGAAAATGAAGTAAGATGAAGTGAGCTAGCTCATACACGTACCAAACATTGTTAAATATTGCTATGAGCAAATATTTAGCCAAGATAATATTCGCCGTCGGAACTCTTTTTCTCACGTACCAAAAAGGCCCTAAGGCAATATTAGTGTGGCTGAGAACATTTAGGGGACAGGAAGAATTGAAAAAATTCATTGACCAACTGAAGATGGCATCTTTAATAAAGTCCCAATAGTGCTGATAGAAGAAGCCCTTGAAGCCATCAGGGTCAAGAGATTTGCAGGGGCCAATACTGAAGATTGCGTCTTTGGCCTCATCAAGAACATTGTTAGCAATTCAGAATACGACAAAAAAACGTTAGGGGAAAAATTCGAGTTTAGGTTCCAAAAGGTCGGTCAAAATTTGCTAAACAATAGATATGCAGCATACATTTTATATATGTTTTATACGTCGCATTTCAAAAATTCGGAAATAAAAAACCCAATAGTTTTCAAGTTGCCTAATTTACTTTAATACTCCCATCGCTCCTCATTTTAATTGAAAAATATATTAATTAATGAGCACGCATGTTATATTGTAACATACTACTGTTATTGGCCCGTGCTAAAGCACGAGGTAAGAAATTAAAAGGTATTTCTCCATAAACAAAGAAATTTATAAAAAAAATAAAAAACAAAAACTTTAATTATAACTATATAAAAATTAAAAGGAAAATATAATTGGACTGCTTGCATATAAAAAATACCTACAAATTTAACACTATGCTCTAAATATATTTAGTAAAAAAATCTCTAAAAAATATCTAGAATAATTATGTTACCACGTCCTTTAAAACGGTAATATAATTACGTAAGACTAAAATGTGTTATTGGCGACTTCATAAATAAGATCTTTAAGAGAAAAAAAAAATTACAATAATATACAATAAGCAAAATATTCTTATTAGCTTTCAATTTTACATTATAATTCTTAACTAATACGGCCATATACATCAAATTGATTTTAAAAAAAAATGACAATCTTTTTTTATCCACATTCATACGTCCATTCATTCTTAAGAGTGTTCCTCGTATCCAAGAGCAAAAATTGTCTCAATTTCTTTTTCTTTGGCTTGATGCGCGACTTCTCAAAGCTCCGAGTCTTCAAAAAATATATTCACCCGCACTTCTGAAATTCTGATAAGTGATCATGCTACAAAGGATCAACCGATCACATTATTCTACCAAGCTCTATCAGTCCAAGCAGGTGCTAAAGAACTCGGCAATTGCTGTTAAGAATAATAAATTCACGTTGATTCATCAGGCTATTTTTAATCTGTTATATACGTATAGAATTAGATATTTATTTATTTTAGGTGGATGAAAAAAAAATTATCTAAATAGGCTCCGATTAATCTAAAAAAAAATAAAAAGAAAATAGAAATTCAAATGAGAAGTGGAGGAGACATGCCTGTAATTTTTGTGGAGAATTGTGTAAAGATCACTGATGTTTTCTCCGTCCATGTACAATTTTTATCGAATTAAACAGAGAAAGAAAAAAAATAATGAAAAAAGAATCTAAAAAAGAGAAAAAATATACATGAGGTAAAAAAAAATACATGGTCAATAAGTTGATTAACCCGTATCAATGTAGAGAAATTTTTTGCTCCTGCGTCTTTTGCTAGGAGACATTTCAGCCATTGGACAATGGAGTGAGAGATTTTATATAGAAAGCAGAGACATTTTAGGAAGTTTTAAGTAAAAAAAAGCATAGATCGACGTTTTAGGAAAGCGTAAAAACATTTTAAGAGAGTTTTAGGAAGTTTTAAGAAAACAAAGAGACGTTTTAAGAAACCAAATAGACGTTTTAGGAAAGCATAGAAATATTTTAAGGAGAGTTTTAGGAAGTTTTAAGAAAACAAAGAGACATTTTAAGAATTAAAGACGTTTTAAGAAATCAAATAGGCATTTTAGGAGAGGAGATAGACGTTTTGGATAGTATGTAACGGTTTTGAAATAATATACACTTAATGTAACCAATTCAATTTTGATATAGTTATTAATTGTATTAATGCATGAAGAAATAATAGATGATAGAAAATTCAGTGTCGATGACATGGCACTCTGCATGTGGAGGAGAGAGAGAGACGCTGCCCACTTCTATGCTATAGTATAGATACTAGTGTTATTGGCCCGTGCTAAAACACGGGGTAAGAAATTAAAAGAAATTTATTTATAAACAAAGAAATTCATAAAAATCAAAAGCTTTCATTATGACTAAATAAAAATTAAAAGGAAAATATAATTGGACCCCTTGCATATAAAAAATACCTACAAATTTAACACTATGCTTTAAATATATTTAGTAAAAAAATCTCCAAAAAATATCTAGAATAATTATGTTACCACGTCCTTTAAAACGGTAATATAATTACGTAAGACTAAAATGTGTTATAAGCGACTTCATAATTAAGATCTTTAAGATAAAAAAAAAAAACTACAATAAGCAAGACATCCTTATTAGTTTACAATTTTACATTATAATTCTTAACTAATATGGCCATATACATCAAATTGATCTTAAAAAAAAAAGACAATCTTTTTTTATCCACATTCATACGTCCATTCATTCTTAAGAGTGTTCTTCGTAGCCGAGAGCAAAAATTGTCTCAATTTCTTTTTCTTTGGCTTGATGTGCAACTTCTCAAAGCTCCGAGTCTTCAAAAAATATATTCACCCGCACTTCTAAAATTCTGATAAGTGATCATGCTACAAAGGATAAAGTAGCATGCCTTATTATAGTGTTAAAGCTTCTTGATTACATAAATATTAGTCCTCAAATCTTACCGTTACAATGACCCAATTTAAATGTTAAGGCTGAGACCTCATTGAATGGAGAAACACATACTTATGTGGATGGGTTAATGGGTGATCAACAAGGTCCGTGGCCAAGGTTAGAGTGAGGAGGGGCAGTGGCGGATCCAGGAAGGGCTTGCCCCCCCTCAACTTCAATAACTTCTTTAAATTTTTATTTTTTTACTTCCCCAAGTACCTTTCCTTTGGTTTTCCTTGGGTTTGCCCCCCTGATTTTTTTCTTTTTGTTCAATTTTGCACCCCTTTGTGATTTAACTCCCCCCCCCCCTCCCCCCTTTTCAAAATCCTGGCTCCGCCATTGAGGACGGGTGCTTGCCTAAGATCAGTATGTTTCACAGATGCAACACAAAATGACGCACCTGGTGTGCTGTTTTTTTGTCATAAAACCACGTACTTAGTGCATTATTTTTTTGTCATAAAACGACGTACCTATTGCGTCGTTTTTTGGAGGTGAATTTTTAAGAAAAATATTTAGACGAGCTTTATTGTTTTGGCTTGAAAATTCTTGATTTTTTTTTTCAAATTATTGAAATATTCGGATAAATAAAACTTTCTATGAAAAAATTGTAAAATCCACAAATTAAATGCAAGATTGCTAACAAGGATCAAAAGTAATGGGACGGGTGAGGAATAGAATGTTCTCTTTAGACACAAAAGGTGAGACTACAAAATTGATCAGGTCAACATTACAAGATTTGGACGATGTAGATGCGGAAGAAGAAGAAATCAATGAAGGCCCGCCCAATCTTCTCCGATGATTGCCAATTTCCCTCATTGCAGTCAATATGAGCTACGTGGTACATTCTTAAGAGGACACTAACCTTATGGATGTTTGGCTGATCCCTAGGTGGACCTACAAACCAAAAATAAACCTGATCAGTGTTTTGTAAGCGTTAGATTGAAGTCATTTTGATGGGTTGATTTTACTACAGTAATTTGAGCGATATTGACCATTATTTGGGTGCAAAGATCAAAAGGCTTTAAATCACTAATCAGCCTGATTTTTGGTTGTAGGTCCACCTAGGGATTGGCTAAACATCCATACGGTTAGTGTCCTCTTAAGAATGTGCCACCTGGCTCATATTGACTGCAGTGAGCGGCATCGCTAACTGCAGCAGTGAGCGAAGGTTTACTCATGGCCAAACATAGGCCAAGATAAATGAACCATGAGAATCTTTTAAAATTCCACCATACGAAGCGCAATTTGACTTCAGATACCCATCAGCGTTGCGTGTCCACCAGATAGACGATGAAGAATAAAACTTTGATGACAGGGCCTGTCATCAAGGCCGATGGCAGGGCACAATATGAGTCCTCTAAGAGTATGCCACGTGGCTCCTATTGAACCCCGTCATCGGCCATGATGACAGGGCCCTGTCATCAAAGTCTTACTCGACGACGAAGAGGTGGCGTACGGCCATGCCCAAAGGAAAGATTCCAGTTGGGAATTGATATCCCGAGAGAGAACTTTGCTGACGGACGTTGTTGACGGACCACAAAATTGCCACGTGGCACACTCTTAGAGGGATGCTGACTGTGTGGATGTTTGGCCTATCCCTAGGTGGACGTACAATGATTAGTGCTTTCAAACTTCTGGATCTTTGTACCCAAATAATGCTTAATAATGCTGAAATTCCACTGTTAAAATCAATCCATGATAACGATCCAATCCAACGCATACAAATCACTAATCAGGCAATTTTCTGGACTGTAGGTCCACCTAGGGTTGAGCCAACGATCCATACGGTCAGAAATCTCTAAGAATATGACACGTGGCTCATATTGATTATTTAGGTCCGTCAACAAAGTTCTACTCGAGAGATTATCATACATATTAGATACCAGATCTAATTGAGCTGTAAGCTGTAAGCTGTAACCCATACAAATGGTCGAACCACCAATCCAGGCCACGTGTATTTAATGCACCGATGAAGACCGGTGCTGCGTCTTCGAAGGTTCCCTGAATAAATACTCTTTCTGATCTCTCTCTGTCTTCTCCACTAGCCCTAACACTCCTCTTCGACGCAGCACAACTCACATACCCTAACATCTCTCTCTCTCTCTCTGTCTCTCTCGTAACAATCAATGCCTCCGAAACGCGCATCCCCTTCAGTAGATCCTCCATCTGCTTCTTCGTCTTCTGAAGAGGAAGAAGAAGAAGAAGAAGAAGGAGAAGAAGAAGGAGAAGGAGAAGAAGAAGAAGAAGAAGAAGAGAGAACTGACCCAAAATCCTTTGTGAAAAGGCCCACTACCAAGCCCGATCCCACCCCAAGCCGGAGTCCACAACCCCAATACTTCTCCTACGAGGACGAGGACGACGACGATGAAGAATCCGATTCAGAATCCGCCTCCGACTCTGACCCTTTGCCCCCAAAACCCAAACCCATGGACGACACCCCCAAGCCCACCAAGAAGCCCGTTACAACCCCGACAAAGCCCCCCACGGCCGCGAAACGCCAGCTGGAGACTGATAAAGCTGAGAAAGACTCGAAGCGAAGGAAGAAAAAAGTTGCCGATGCCGACGAGGAAGATGATCATCTCGAGAAGAAATCTGGGGACGACACGAAGAAGCTCTTCCAGAGGTTGTGGAGCGAGGATGATGAAATCGTAATTTTGAAGGGCATGGTCGATTACATGAAGAAGGGCTGCAACCCGACCGCCGATTTGAACGCATTTCTTGATTTCATCAAACAATCCCTCCACGTTGATGTCAATCGTGACCAGTTGCTCAGTAAGATCCGACGGTTGAGGAAGAAGTTCCAGAACAACGCGCGCAGATCGAAGATGGGTGAGAATCCAACTTTCTCTAAGCCCCATGAATTGAACTCGTATGAGCTATCGAAGAAGATATGGAGTGGGAATGATAACAAGGCCGAAGGTGCCGAAGCCAACAATATTGGGGGCGATTCAGCTGTAACAGTTGGGAAAAGTAGTAAGAGTCGAAAAGCTAGCAATGCTGTTTCGCCCAAAACAAAAGCTCATGCTTTGCCAGAGATTTCTCCGAAGGTGGAACCAAAGGCGGAAGAAGAGCGAAATGCGTCTACGTCCCTGTGCTTGAATGAATTGATGCTTTTAAGGAAGAATTTGACTGTGCCACCATCGTGTCTGGGAGAGAGTCTCTTGAAGAAAGGGTTGAGTTCGATTGAAAGCTCGAAAGCAAAGGAGTTGGAGGAGAGGTGGAGTAACTTGCTGGTTGAGGAGACGGAGCTTTACTTGAAGCGGGTCGAGTTGGTTCTGGAGCAGACAAACCTGGTATTGAATAAGATCAAATCATCAAAGTCTTAGGGGTTCAATGAGGTAATTAGTTGTTTGTGGTATTTGTCAACTTGGTGCAAAGAAGAATCTGGGATTTTATTTTTGGAGTCGTTTTTGCTGTTGGGGTTTGGGAATTTAGCCATTTAATAGGGTTTTTGTTGTTATCAGAAATATTGTTTTTTGCATGAAGAGAATGTGCCCTCAGACACTGAGAAATTAGGTTCTCTTAAATAATTATAGTTATCTACATTGTGCAAGTAATTGATTATTTCTTGTTTTAAGTTACCATATCAGCAAGATATATTTATGTTACAGAAATTGATTACCGATGCACAGGCCTCTTCTGGTTTAATGATTGGATTCTTGCAGTTGTTGTTTTTTAGTTTTATCTGTTTTGGTAATTTGCTCGAATTGCTTACATAGTTCCGAACTGTCAATCGTATGGATCTAATAGCAAGCTTGGTTGAATTATGGAATTTTTTTCGTTGTTAAAGGCCACTGTGAGTCTAAATGCTGCTTATTGATAATCTAGAAGAGGTTTTGGACACCTCATCACATCCAACCACTGAATGATGAACTTTGCCAATCTTCGCCTCCAACTTGATCGTGAGAGAACACGCTATCAAGCCAAGCTATTACCTGCTTGAATGGAATTCATATCTCCTTCGTTTGGTCAAGGGAGAAAGCCTGGGGAATTAGCTCGTGATTCTTCTATTTTATTTGATAAATGTGTATAATTCATTAAAAAGGGAAAAACTCCCATTCTTGTTGTGATCAATCCGTGTCTTACAATAGTGCTCGTAAAACTAGGCTTGCTTAGCTTACCAAGGTAGCTTACTAAGCTAAGCACGAAGGAAATTTTCCTTGATTGCACAAGCTAGCCAGAAGGTAGCATAACCTGCTTCTAGAAGATTCTACAGTAATCTACTGGAGTAGCCTCGGGTGAGGCCTCCCTGCGGGATTTTCCACTATTCTGACTTTTAGCTGCCACGATGCCATCTGCTTGTTGGATGTATGCCAGAATCTTAACAGATTAAGCAGAATGCCATCCTAAATAAAAGAACTAAAAATTTGAACCAACACAGATAGATAAACGAGGAACACAAATTATGGATAGAAAAGAGAATGAATCTGTAAAAATATGGAACTTTATAAAATGTCCAAAGACAATCAACTTTCTAGCCTGAAAGCTCTAGCCCCCCAAATGGATAATTGGATATTGACTCCATGAACTATGGCCAATTAGTGAAGTATCTGTAGAATAAGTGGTAGATGGTAGAATGCACAGGAGCGCACCTCTGTTTTCTACGCTGGAGGTTAATAAGCATTCATTCTTTATTGATTCCCTCGCCTGGATATATTATTAGAAGTATCCCTTTGAGGTAAGCTGTCAAGACGGGGGGATAATACCACGAAGGCTGTGATCAAGGAGGGTAAACCCAGAGCAGATCAGTGAGGGTATCTCCTGGTGGCATATCGCCATCGGCTTATACGCGATCGACGACTCCATACGATTAGGGTCGGAGAGGGAGCTAATTTAACTAGCTAGCTTCACTCCGGTTTAGCAGTAGTGTTGCAAGAGGGGATCCCTAAACTTACCATTGGACCAGTTTTGTTTACTTGGCTCAGCTAGGGTTTTTTCTTGCGCATTATTGCCCTATCCGGAGGAGCTCAGAGGGAGCGAATTCGGACTTCCCGCGAGCGCGCGTGATAATAAGTACACGCGCGCATATAGGTGCGCGTATAGTATACACGTGCGCATGCGTCATACACACGCAAGCGTGACAAGTGAGTTAACAACTGCAACTAAATATGTGCTTAAAGGCCCTTACAGAGGCATTTAAGTCTATTCTTTCAGACGTGGTATAATCATTGGAAGGCATATAATTCAAATTATAAGTGGTTGGTTGGCAAAGAGGAAGATCAAATCGGAGAAATACATATACACACACATATATATTCAATTCAATATTTAGATATATATGTATAGATATATCCTTATACTTGTAGTTATTTCAATATTTATATATTATTTATACATATATAAATAAATAAAAATACATATTCATATATTATCTTATTTACTAATTAAACTACTTGGCATGAATGCCCTACCTATCATTATCGGACTACTAGTCATTCATTCAAGGCCCTTCCATCTTCCAATAATTAAACAATTCTTGTCCGGGTTGGTTCTCCCCGTTTGTGAAGTCGCATTTGACTCACCACCAGCATATGAATCAAAGTAGCAGCAATTTCGGTTTCAGTGTGGAAAATCCAGCAGCAGTTTCACCAATCGATTTGATTGACCACCAGTGGAGGTAGTAGCAAAGTCAATGGTTTCCCCCGATCCGGAATCGGATTTGGGATCAACATTCTCGCCTATTGGAGAAGTCTGAGTCATTCATTCAAGGCCCTTCCATCTTCCAATAATTAAACAATTCTTGTTTTGTAATAATGGACAATTCTACTTCCCTTCCTCTCAATCATTCATTGCGTTACTAGACAAGATGTTACACTCTCATTGTAAAAGCTACTATCTAGCAAATCCAAATGCTTAGTGTGGGTCACATACAATGTTGGAACCGATGAAATTTCCCATTTCACATGGATTATTTCATGTCAAAAGCTCTTTGGAGCCCATGTATCAGTAAGGATCGATCATTTCCTTGTGCCAAAGTGAGAAATATGTATCAAACATGTCATCCTGTATTGTCTAGTATTCTTGGTTAAGTGCATCTTCAAATGGACGAGGTCTCTTGGATTTCCATTTCCCATATCTTATTGCAATTATTGTAAGATCTCTTCCAACTTTAGCACACAACCCAAAAGAATTATGTTAACATCTATACATCGGATGAAGTTTGGAAGGCTAATCATTACTTTTACTTATGTTGTGGAAGGCTATACTGATGCAAGATGATGAAAACTAGCCTATATGATGTTTAGAGATAAGAAATAAATTACCACAAATAATAAAAAAGTGTTAGATAAATCCAACAACCTGCCACAAATACGCAGATATGCTAGCAAATAATTAAATTAATTGTGCTAAGGCTAAAATCCACAATCAAGCAATGAAAACCCCTCAATTATCGATTGAGAGGCCCATTAGAAGTCTAGCTAGGGCTCAATCAACACTTACAGGCTCACTTAATTCCTTCTCCAAGATATATATATTAAATAAAATTAGGGTTCGAGGCTTTCTAACAAGTATCATATTTTAGCTGGATTTCGGGAGAAAAAAGAACAAGTGAAAATTAAGCTTGGAGAAGGGGGAAAGGTTTCTTGGTGTTGCCGCCCACTATAGAAAGACCTATAGAAGGTGACATGAGGGTATGGAGGTATGGGAATGGCTATGGCAGGGGTTTTAGGTGTTATGGAGGTAATAGAAGAGAATTAAGGTTTCAATTGAGAACATAGGAGAACCACCTCCAATTGGTGCCGCGGGCACCGGCGATGGTAGAGGGTGGAGCCGCAGTGCTCTAGGAGTATATGGGGAGGTGCAGTAATGGTAAGAAGGGGTTTTTTAGGGTGTACGACTAAGGTTTGGGGTGTTAAGGATTGTAGAGGGGAGAAGTGGGGGAAGGAGCCGCAGGTTCCTATAGGGCCCAATAAGTGTGCTGCAGGGCACTATAAGGCAGAGGGGGAATGGTGTGGTGGCTAGGTTGGGTGGTCCTAGACCAAAACCCAATATCTGCGGCTAGGGTTAGGTGCACACGGTTAGGATTTTCTAGGTTAGAATCAGCCCAAAAGAGAAAATAATGGTGGAGAAGAGAGAAGAAGATGAAGAGAGATAGAAGAATACCTTCAGATTCGCATCGAAATAGCTTGGCTTCGCACCAAGGAAGGATAGATTCGCTCCACGAGATTTCTCACATAATGAAAAATTACATAATAGTTTACTTAAATACCAACTCAAATACCATAATCTAATATCAGCCATTCAATAGATCTAATTGCTATAAAAAAATACAGCAACTTAAACTAACTAAGCAAAATTACAATGAGCTCCACAACTTTGGGTTATTTCCATTGTCACTTAAAACTCTAGAAAATATAAAAATAAGCCTAGAAAATAAATAAAAACTATCTAAGAACTCCCAACGCAGCCAACATGCATCTTTCCAATGTACGAGTCTTCAAGATGCCACATGAGATGTGCATGCATGTGGGGTCATCCGCTCCCACGAATCAAGGAGATCTCAAACTGGGGCCCACATAGTCATCAATGTACAAAGACAAGGGAATGGGTTTAGTCCTCGTCTTCCTCTGCTACACTCTAGGTGAGGACTTCCTGATGTCCTCATCATTTACTCCCTCAAATGTCATTAGGATATGGCATATCGAAGGATTTAAACGAGTGGGTTATCTCTCTCCCTTGTCAAAGTATACCCAGTTTATACGAAACACCAGGTTGTTTGGTGAACAGGTGGTGCATCATGGATTGTGTATACCATCAGTTGGGAATTGGAACTTGGGTTGGGGGGATAGTTGATCTCTTAATCAACTTGTTGGGCCTATCCATGTCATTTCTTTTGTTTTACCTTCAAAAAATATATATTAAAAGATGACTTATGCATTATTATTTATTTACTTGCCGAAGCCATTTTGATCTTATTGTACAATTTGGTGGCTGAATGTAGAATGAAGCTTTGGGTAATATGATTTCCTTTGAATACTATCCTTGAACCATTCTATAAACGACTAGGGAAAAGATTGGATGGATTTCAAACTGTGAACTCTCAATTATAGATGTTGTACTGTTTTTGTTATGCCTTTGTTTGACCACTATTCATGTTCATATCGGTAATATATAAAGTGAAGCGGGTTCCAGATGATTATTTAAAGCTGGAACTTGTTTTCCAAATATACCCTCACTGAGAATCTTCCTTACCTAAAAAATAGGGATAAAAATGTAAACAAGATAAGAAAGGAAGAAAAAGATTAAATAAAAAAAAGGCGGGATTAGTTGGAGTTAAAAAAGAGTTTGGTCAACTTCTCATGTCTTCACCATTGTGCACAAGATCAAATCAAATTTATAATTAAAGGAGGGGTACGGAAGAGGAACTATGTGAGAACAACAAGAGGAAGATCTTTGCAACAATGTCTTTTTATTAGTTTTTTATTTTTTTGATAAGTTGTCTTTTTATTAGTTTAAATAACTAAATTCGTTTGGAGATCAGATTTGATGAATTCTAGTGCTTTTGAAGGTACATGTACCCATCTCTCTCTCTCTCTCTCTCTCTCTCTCTCTCTCTTCTGTGTGTGTGTGTACACAATTATAAAAGTGAAAAGATTAAAACACAAGAAAAAACTATGAAATCTGAAACACATGGGAAATTGAAGTTGAACAAACATTGTGTAAATACAGTGCAAATATGTTCTATCATTCATTGTAATCTTCACCCGCTTTATCTGAATAATATTAAAATCCATAAGTAAAATCCTGCAATTTCTTTTTGATCGTTGGCGTATCTCACATTCGTGACTCAACATGAATCTATGGTTTATGAGTTGTAGTTAGTTTTGTTGGACTTCACTAATAATGAATGATGATTTATGTGAATCTATGGTTTGGTTTATTTTTATTGTATTTTAGTTTCAATATAGTGGAATATTCAACCGAGTTTGCTCCAATGCAAGACATTTTTAAGTTGTTTTCTACATTATGAATGGGGATTGAACCTTTAGTAAAAAAAATTCTGGTTTTTTTTTTTGTCTATTTTGGCTTTCCATTCGTCACATTATGTGAAGTTGAAGTTTGTTTTCTCCTGTATTTTGGTTCGATTTCAGCAGTAATTTTATCTCTCCTGTATTTTGTGCATTAGAATGTGATGGCGCATTTGTTTCTTTTTGGATTTGTGTGTAGGGAAATGAGACGATCGAGAAGTGCGTGCCAGTGAGTTTGATTTTGAACATATTAGTGTATTTATGTACCCAATACAACACGGATGGATTATTTTTATCAGTGGTTAGCATTTTGCTTGGGTCATGCAACTTGCACCATTGTGGGTGGTGTTAGTCTCCTATGCTTATTTAGGAAATTTTGGACCTTTGTCTGCAGTTCTTTCGACTCCTTTTTGGTGTGTGATATTATGGAAGGACAACGAATGTGATCATGACGAAGTCCATCTTAATGGATCTTACCCGACATTGTATATCTGCCTGACCAATTATATGTTGGACATGAAGTCCATTAACTCACAGATACGGGGATTCTCAAATATTTGATGGTTGTTTGGTCAATATACATCCTAATGCTCTAGCTAACTGTATTTTTTTAGCTGTCCAAGGTTTAGCTCTATATAAGTACGATGAAATAACACTTACCCCCATGCATCTTCAAGTGCCAGAGCGTCAGATTTCAAACGGGTAAACTGTTCAAAAACTACATCCATCTCATTTCATTCATGGATAATGCTCCCTCTCAAGTAGGATATTTGGAACCAAGATATCGAGTTGAGGAGTGTATATGAAGGTTACATTTGTGGTTGGTGGTGTTGCCTATCTTCTATTCAGGGAACCTAATGATTCGTTCACGTTGCTTCTGTTTTTTTTGTTAACTGGAATAGTTGATCAGGTGCCAAGGTGAAGTGAGTTGTTGAAGATGGAAATATTTGAGCTAGAATCACTTTCAACCTCCATTGTCAATGCCCAGCTGCCAACAGCCCTGCCACATCATTTCCAGTCCTATCAAATTGCCCAAGCATCACCTGCAAGAAACTTACCGTGCTCATCACATATAAGATCACCAATACCTGCATTTCCTGAAGATGAAGAATAGGCTCCATCAGCATTAAGTTTATTGACAACCGTAAGCTTATGGGAACACTTAATGTACGTGAGAACAATTCTGATTAATATTCAGCTTCAAGGTTGTTGGCCATTGCATGCTCTTTGAGATCGACAACCCAGTTATCGAATGGTTCACCGTCCTACCTCTAGATTTCGTGATTTGCCGTAAAATAAATCACCGAAAACCTTCCCCCTTACAACTTGGACATCAAACTTGTCTCTCTAAAATAAATCACCGAAAACCTTCCCCCTTACAACTTGGACATCAAACTTGTCTCTCTAACAATATCCCAGAAGGCTCTGGTTTTTCTTACATTCCGATATGATTGTTCGATTCTTCATCTTCTTCAGACAAGAAATGCAATGGGTTATTCTAGATTCCTCTATTTATGATGATGGTTCAAGTGGTAGCTTCTTGTGAGCTAATGGGTATGGTGTCATGACTTCCCATAATCGTGCCAGGATCCTTACATATGGCGATGGCGTTGGTTTGACGACAAATATCTTCTGGAATTTTATCTTGGATTTGATTGAAGTCCTCACTCGTGCTAGTACTAAGAGGGGGATTAGAGTACCCAAGGATCATTCCATGAACTGTTGTCCATTGCCAACTCTCCAACATAATCCACTCTTATAATTTCCTTTCTTGAAAAATAATTTTCCACTCCCAAGAAATGTTGCTGAAGTAAATAAGCTTTAAGGAATGTAGTTTCCTTGAGGTATTTAGCTTTTAATATTTTGTGGGCGAGGGACGTTGGGTTTGATTGTTTGAATGACAGCGATTTTTTTCAGAACCAATTCCATGAAGCCTCTGATGTCCATCACTCTAGCTCCATTGAAGCTCGTCTGATTTTATCAATACTGCGATTATATTTCTGTAAGCACATAGCTTGCATAAGAGCATTCATTTGAGACGATTTGAAACTTTAGGGTGTCCGCAAATGTGGCATGAGCAACTTTACCTATTGGGACCCCTGTTTGCTTTCAGGTTTACTCACCAATTTGATTCTAAAGGCCTTTACCAGAGTTTTTTGAATGCCTTCTTGGGAGATTGGACGACATAATGTAGATAGACCTGTGCTTATTAATACGTTCACCAGATCAGTATACCTTCATCAGCAAAAAGACACTAATATGCTGGAATTTACATTTGACTTTCCCCAGATTTCAACAATTTGGCTGTCTATCATGGGAAAAATCCAAATTGCATTTTCGGGTTGCAGTTTGTCAAATATCACACAGATCTGGGAATTTAAGCAGCTTCCTTCTACAACTGATTTGTCAATCTTTCCCTGTGCATATCCCTACACAAACCGTGAAAAGGATTTGTGAATTTTCCTGTAATAAAATTCTCAAATAAGCAACAGATAGCACACAAGCAGTGCACTGCGCTGTTATGCTGCTCTTGATTCATTGAACTAGACTGTTCAGCAAATGGGCTACCTTTTGGATGGGGTATGCCCAAAATATAAGACCTAACAATTCAAAAAAAAAAAAAAA
Organism: Euptelea pleiosperma; assembly: GCA_035048495.1. NCBI lineage: Eukaryota > Viridiplantae > Streptophyta > Magnoliopsida > Ranunculales > Eupteleaceae > Euptelea > Euptelea pleiosperma. Next base: position 40,256,819 of record CM068544.1, on the reverse strand, counting down.
ATTTGGTGTGTTTGTGTGGTGTTCACACCCTACAAATTACAATGGATGGAAACTTTCCCAGTAATAAATAAAATTGTTTCTAGTTGGGAATGCTAGATCAGTATGACTTTGGCCATGGCACATCCAATAGGTGGCTCATGGAAGAAGAGTACTAACTGATGTGTTGGTAGGCCACATGATATAAACATCTTTGAAGAGGATATACTTCGTAATGCCGGTCACCACCCCCAGTGTGTAGGTGCTATTCCCAGAGTGCAAGCCATCCAAATTTGATGGCTTCACAAGCAATCCATTTTTTTGGCTCGTACTTCACCGAATCTCACCGTCTTTTAAAAGAGAACACACGTCAAGTTTCTAATTCAAACATAAACTGAACTTCAAACGCCAGCCCATTAGGACCCATAGATTTGACTTGTGAACCTTACGCATATTTCAAGAATGGCATTTCAAACTTCTGAAGAAATTTCGTGTTTTTTTTTTCTCTCCTTTTCTTTCGGTAAATTGTACATAAAATTAGTCGCAGATATAAACAAAAATATGGTTCAAAAAGTGAATTTTGTGTGGATGAAAATAGGTCACCCAATCATGCCAATATCCTCAAACAAAGAAGCTTACTTCCAAACCATATCCCCCATAAATTTAAGAGCTGGAACACCTCTGATCTCTACATCAACTAGGGGTGCCTGAATTAACCTCAAGCCAGCAAGTTCTGGATCAGTCTGGATCATATCAAGGGCACGCATCTGATCCTGCAATATTCGAAAAACACAAAAGTTAAACTGTGTGGCTGTTGAATATAGAGGATTGCTTTGCAAGGTTTTCATTACTAGTGTTGTTTTAACAAAATTTGAGATGCACAACTCATAATTTGTTCTAACAATTTATACTGATTATTTGAAGTCAATCCTAGTATCATATAGGAAACCCTACTAATTTTTGGTGAAAAAGATACAGAAATAAAGTCTGTTTTTTTTTTCTGCAGAAGTGGTTATCTAAGTCCGCGGATACAGGTTAGAAACAGCATAACTGTAAATATAGTGTACATACAAGGGAGTGGTCCAATTATTTGGTAGAGTACACAACCTAGGAGATCATCTACGCCTAAAAAATAACCTGATTGGACAATCATAACCAACTCATCTGGAGATAATTTTCTGCTGTCGTTGTGTTTCCACAAACTTCTCAAGATAATGTAAATGATGAGGTGGTTATGGTCATCCAATCAAATTGATCATTAGCGTACCAGATTGATTAGATGGTAATTGTTGATGGGATTGATTCCACATGTACGAAAATAAGCTGCTGGCAGTCTACAAGACAGGAACCTTGGATTTTGCCATTCTTATAAAATGACAGTTAATTCCACTTCATGTTATAAAAAGCTTTGGACCCTACTTATATAATTACCAATGAGAAAAATCAAAGAAAGGTTTTAGATCATACCTTCCTTTTCATTGCACAAAACTTGCAGTCTGATGTGGATGGGGGCAGAACCTGGTTGACAATAAGCCTCTTGACAGGAACGTTTTCCTTCTTCAAGGAAGCACGTAACCTCGACGATTCACTAATTGCCATTACCTTAGAAGAATAAATTGAATGGCAAGAATAAGGACATTGGAGCAATCATTGTTAAATTGTAGACAAGAAACCCAATTATCGTCCTTTCATGGTAATGTTGTTCGGCGATAGCTAAATATCCATTCTAACGCTAGATCATTCAAGTATGTAAGACTATAAGGATGTGTTTGGTTGCAATGATAATTCTGTGCTGAATATGACATAAAAGCAAACAAATTTCTCGGGGAATACATGTGCTCAATAATGAGCAAAAAAGTGCAAGAAAGCACCTTTTTTAGAAGGACATGTAATCCTCCAAGCAAAACAAGGAAATGGTTGTTACATTGGATAAAGTTTTGCCTACAGAGTTACCAATGCAACCATACATGCCCCCATAAAGAAATACATTAAAACATAAGGCATATAAGTGGTAACAAAAGCAACTTGCTTATGGTTATTATCAGGGAGTGTCACACTGAATACTCGTCTTTCATTCTATGAGTTTCCACCTCTCTAGTCTAGATAGAGAAAGCTAGGCCATTGCTTTGTTTGTCACATCATTCAAGTGAGAACTGGAACACATGGTGTTTGGTGCCCAAGCATCTTAATAGTCCTTGGCCTGGTTGCTCTGGCATCATTCCTCTACACGCTTTCTAGGAATTGCTATTCAACACCGATTTTACTATCTAAATCTTGTTTATCAAATTTATTAAACCCTATTGAAGCCCTTTGAATTCTCTTGACTTATTGGGATTTAACACTAAACCTGTGCTTTGGCCCCTATTGAATTGTTCTCTCGTTGATGCTCTAGCAAATTCCTCATTGAACGAACAAAAAATATATTCCTGTAAAGTAATTAGACCATACCGATGGTCTACGTTGGATCATTTAACACACCATTTGAAAAGTAGGTTAGAATATTTTGAACGCTTTATCTTGACACACCATTTGACACGCCTATGTGGGGCCTACATGGAGGTGAGTCAAGGCTGAATTTTGGCGAGGATAAACTTCATGATGAGGAGATCATTCTCATAAAAAAATAAGCCTGTTCCGACATTTCTAGCCCTATGAAAAGTGGGTTACAAGTAGAAAAATTCTGGATCGTCAATTTCACTGTTAACTTCACATCCACATTTATAGGGTTAGAAATTTCAGAAAGAGCTGATTTTTCATGAAAATGATCTCCGTGGTGAGGAGATTATTCTCATTCCGCCAAAAAATCAGCCTTTGACTAGAAGACATGGACCAATCACCTTCAGAGTCATGCAACATGATTACAAACTAAGAGTTGCCCATTAATCACCATCAAATCACAACTTGATGGCTGTTAAGGCATATAATACACCTCTTGACTTTTTTTATAGAGAATTTAGGAACACATACGCACATACACACATATATATTTATATATAGGTTGGGATAAAATGAAAAATGCTTTTGTGACAAATAAAATGAAATTTTTTCATGGATCCAACAGGGAGATGAGTTAGGGGCTGATTTTTTATGAGGATGATCTCCTCACTATAGAGACCATCCTCACAAAAAATCATCCCTTTTTGAAACTTCTAACCCTATAAAACTTTGGACTTAATGGTGAAAAATGACGGTTCTGAATTTTTCAACTTGTAATTAGAGTCCGTCAATTAATCGGATTATATCCGAAATCCAATACGATGATATTGGATTCGGACAACAACAAATATTTTGAAGACTAAAAGGAGCATATTCGAAAGATAAAATCTCAGTCATTGAACCATACCATCCAATTGATGGACCACATGGTAAATCTAATAGCATAAAAATCACAATGACTTCAATCATCTGACAATTGGACTTCCTTTCTTAATTCTTTTTCCAGCTGTTTGAACAAACAGAATGTGATGGATGGTTAGGAGCATCCCGATTTTGCACATTCGAGATCTTTGCCATGTGGCCCACTGGTTGAATCAGTCCAGATCAACGAGTAAGTGCGCCACATGGTGGTACAATGGGGGAGTCAGAAAAATATTCTCAGTCATGAATAACAGTGTGTGTGTATGTGTAGAACTCAGGATATTACCGTAGGTATTGTTACTATAACAAATTCCGTTGAATCTGTGTCACGGAAAAGTTCTCGCACTTTTACCATCCTCTCCCTTAGTTTCTCTAATTTGTCAGACTACATAAACAAACAAACAAACACAGAATAATTAGTATTTAAATAAAGCAAAACTCTTGTTCCCAACAACCTTGGACTTACAGCATCCCCCTGCTTCTCCTCCTGACCGAAAACAGATTTGATGGCTGAAGTTGCTGAAGATAACTTCTTCTTCAGCTGAAATGGTCAAAGTGCAAGAAAGTAAAATGTCAATAAAAATTTAAAAACAGTAGTAGAAAAACTAAATATTAATTGAATAAGAAGAGACAAATTCCCAAAGTGCTTAGGAATATTATGCTAGGAAGAATGCTTCACTTACTGACTTCAAGCAGAATTTCAGTCCTAAGTATTTAATTATTACTAGTAACAATATCTATAAGAATTTTGACAAGAGAATATACGAGAAAGTAGCAGTTAATGTCAGCCTTGAAGTTAAGATTAACCATAGAGCTTAAAACAAAGAGTTAGCAGTCATGCTCATGGGCCACAATACTTTTTGAATAAACAAAGCAATGTTCAAAAGCACAAATACAGCCTAGTTTCTTGTTTTGGTTAGGACCTGAAGGTAAAGTTGCTTAAAGTCAACAAATTGGCAAGTCAATCATTATGAAATTCACTAAGATGATGTTCAGTGATTTCTTGAAGCAACAATGAGGTTTCCTCTAAAGCAATGGTGCAGAGGGGGACCGTGGTGGAGAGACGCATGTGCACTCACTAAGAGCTGCATCATTATGTTAGCTCAAGCAAATTATTAATCAATTAATTCTGAGTATGTAATATTGTAGAATTCATCTTTCCGTTGTCACATGTTCCCATCAAAATATTTAAGATATTGTAGATAATTCTAGATCAGAGTACATTGAACCTCAAACCTATTGGAACATGATTATTTCATTTATTAACTTACAATTAGTTCTTTATGATAATTTATTTTTAAAATTAATACAATTCAGCCATAGCTGCATTGACTCTCTGACCCAAGTCAACCATAGTGTTAGGCAGTTTCAAAGTCACTTCCGAGTTTGAGGTTCATACCTTCAGAATCTTGCCTATGGATGCATCCAAGAAGTCTGGCAGGGACAAAAGCCGAAGAGTGTGACCCTATTAAGGACAATTCGTCAGTAACAAGGACCATGACCCAAAAGCAGTACCTTTCCAAGTATGCCACTTGTGCTTACCGTTGGTGCAGTATCAAAAATAATCCGAGTAAACATACTATACTCTTTCGATTCAACAAATTGCATAACCTGGAAGCATGTCCCAAATTAGGAAGGAACCAACAGCAAACCATAGACAGGTAGTAGTCATCATAAACCAACTGAAGCAGAGGGGACTACACGATGTATACATGCCTTGGAAATTGCAAGAGCTTCATCCAGACCAGGTGGAGGTGTGTCCAGCAACTCTCCTAGTTTTAGTTCTCCTAACTTGAAAAATTCCAAGATAACCAATTAGTCATATAGAGGGGATATAAAGCAAAGGTCAAATAAGTGCCCCTAATTATAAAAGGGTATAACTCTATAAACTGAGGGAATTCAAAATACATACAAGACATTATTCCCCTGCCTTGTTCACATCCCATGTAAAGTAAGAAATCTGACAGAAATATTTCGGTGGTTCTCTAGGAGTGTTTTAAGGCAAGCTTGATCAGGAAAGTAAAAGTCTTTTCACAATTTCGCATTATCTAGTAACTATAGCTAGATTTTTACCTGATCAACAAGCATTCCTAGGCCCATGCTATCCATAAAATCTTTGACCCCAGTCCCACCACTTTGCTGACCTGCAGCACGGAATTCCTCCCTTGCCTTCTCTGGGTTTAGCTGTCATGAACACTGTTGATCAAATACTTAAACCAAGCACTGTGTTTGTACAGCAGCAAACCTATTGTAAGAACAACTACTAGATACTCATACAGGAAGCTCTACCTACATACCTCAAGGGCGAACAGTTGAGAATCCAATCCATCAACTGGTACTAGCACCCCCCCAGTCAAATCCTAGAGAAAAGATCACAATGTACCACCGTTATAAAAACCTACCGCAACTGAACATGGAAATTTTGAATTATCTTGAGTTTTTTTAGCATTGATCTTAGTTGAAGAAGAGATAAGAACGTACTAATCCATACCTGGGCAAAAGAATCACTCAAGGAATGTGCTGGATCAGTCGAGACTACAATGGTTGGGTGCCCATGGGTTGCGAATTTTACAGCGAGGGATGCAGCACAACTCGTCTTTCCAACACCTCCCTTCCCACCTAACATGTAATACTTCCGCTGGGTCCCAGCTGCCATCTCATCAAAGCCAGCAACGGCTTCAGCAGGTGCAGCCACCGATCTCACTGCACAAAAAAGATGAATTAAAAAAAATGTATGAACTTATTTTAGCTTGTGTTGTAAGTATGCACATTTATAATGTCAAATGTTCTGTATCATACTCTGTTTTAAATAACCATCCAGACTTATTTTATTTTATTTTTGATAAGTCATCCTCGGAATACCTTTTTCTTTATAAGTTCCATGGAGACTTCTTGTTAATAAACATTGAGACTTATCCTTTGAGGTGAAACTTCGATTCTCATATCACAATTCTTTCTTTTTTATTCTCTTACAGAAAAAGCTCAAATTTTGAGATTCCATGAAAGACCCCAAAATAGTTTCTAATTCAGTAGAATTTTTTGAAGGGTGTATGGTTAAATTTTCCATCAAATATGATCTAATTTGTTCCCTGTTTCCATTGTAGATTGTAGAAACAATTAATATTGAATGTTTCTCATGTACCCAAATTGATTCTTTTTTAATCTGGATTTTTACGATTTCGTGTTCATCCTCCTTCTCTGTCCCCAATCTTCAAACTTCTATACTAAAGTATCCCTACTTCGTAATCAGAAAAATTAAAGAAACCCCAGTAAAATTATGCTAAAATGGACTTAAAAACGGGATAAAAAAATAAGAAAACTTGTAAGGATTCGAAAGAGATAAAACCCATGAAAGAATGAAGTATGTACCTTGAAATAAATTTCTGTACGGTTTTCTATTAGTGGGAAGAGAGATGAAGCTGAAGCTTCTAGTGATTTTCAGCAGAGAGAAGGGGGTCTGGTTTTTGGAGAAGTGAGAGAGCAAACCCGCCATGGCCATGGAATTTGTAGCAGAGAATCGATGGATATAGAGGGAAGAAGAAATGGAGGGAACACATGGAGATGCCATTTTTTTTTTCGTTTTGTCACTCGAAGAACACTGATTTCTCGGGGACGGTGGTTTTAATCAATTTTATTTCTGTTTTTCTATTTTTTTTCCTCTGCAATCAACACCGACCCCTATCAAGTTTGGTATGTCATATCAATGGATAGAATCGTTCCAACAATGTGAACTTCGGTTTGTGGGCAAATCAGGGCCTGAAGCGCAGGCTCAAGTCTGCTTGGGAGTGATAATGCTTGTTACAACTTACAAGTCGAGACAATTCAGACCCAAGCCCAAAAAGAAGTTATTTTGGGCTTAGGCGTAAGCCCATTTCTTTGCTTAATGCAAGGGCTAAGCCAGAAAACTTTATGTACGGGTCCAAGTTGGGTCCATGTAATCTCACAGCAAGGTAGGCTGCGAGGGGAAAGGCTTCTATGCGCCAGGGGCCGTACAGACCAAACAAAATGGCCCTGTTCAAGTTGTGACACATCAGCGAAAAAGCCTAAAGCTCTTGTAATTACCAACACAACCGCAACCCAGGTTAGTTGGACGCAGGTTAGTTTTAGTTTTTTCGCTGACGTGTCACAACTTGAGCAAGGCCGTTCTGTTTGGCCTGTGCACCCTGGCGCATGGAAGCCTTCTTCGGCTGCGAGCAAGGAAAGCAACTCGGAGTGTCAACTGTCAACCACAAGAAGTCTCCCCAAGGTGTAAAAGCGGCAGTTAAACAGTATAATGGACTGGGGCGTTACCATTTTTTTGTTATAAGGGCCATTATAATGGATTGTAACGTACAGGGGTAAAATGGAAAAAAATGGGAAAATAACGGGAGAAAACGGTGCTAAAATGCAAAATTCAAAATTTGAATTTAAAATTTTTTAATAAAATTTATAACGGAAAAATTGAAATGACAGGCGTTTTTTTAACAAAATTTTTCAAAAAATAATGGTCATTATTTTCTGAGCGTTAAAACGGTACATAACATAAGGGAGAGAGGTCCAAATACATTGTAACAACTGCTATTTTGCCATCTTTTAAACCATGGCCTCCCCTCCCAAAATGCCATTTGGAGCTTAGTTTAGGGCCTACTGACCTTACGGATGTTCGGACCACCTCTTGATTGACCTACATACCAAAGATCAGCTTGATCGGTGATTTATAACAGTTATATTTTCGCATCCTAAAAATAAACTCAAATTCAACGGTCACGGTATTAAAATGCTAAACTAACGGCTGTAAATCACTTATTATTCATCAACAGGTGGACCAAATATCCATAAGGCAACTGGTCCAACAAATAATTTGTTGGGTCTGGATAGACTAGTACCCGACCTGTTTGACATCTTACCTGTAAGACATGAAATGGTAGTCCAGCAAATAATGCGCGGGGGGGGGGGGGCATCTAGGATGACACAACAGACTTCATCCTTTTGAAGACAAGGTTTTCACATGCAGTGGCTGAGGTGGCAGGACTGAATGGGATCCACATGGGATCTACATGTCAGACCACCTCACCCTCCTCTTTGCGTTGCATCCAAAAGGTGCTCAAACCCACTACGGGTCACAAATTTATGCATCTTTATGTACACATTTGACAAAAACACGATATACTTCCCTCATTGAGAATTTTTTTGAAGCGGCGATCACGTGCCACATATACCCGTGGTTACTTTTTAAAAATCCCTTTAAAACTGAACTATGGATGTATGTGGCACGTGATCATTGGGTGCATGATAACTGCTTCAAAAAATCCGACCGCTTCTCCCTCTCATTAAATGGCACCTGTGTGCCACGCCAAGTGGCACTTTGTAACCGTGCCACGTGTCAAAAGAAAAAGAAAAAGGGTATTATAGTGTCCAATGGTCTTTTACTTTGAGATCATCCTCCAAAAAAAATCAAATTTCATTCTAAGCCCTTCATTTTCTGAAGAGCAAATTTGGTGGGGTCAGAAACTTTAGAATGGTCTGATTTTTTTTGGATGATGTCAATGATGAGGAGATCATCTCACCCAAAATCAGCCTCAGAGACTCTCCCATGTGGGTCCCACAGCGCTCTTTTGAGTCAAACCAGGGGTGACCTTATAAGAACCCAAAGAAGAAAAAAAAAATCTCATGAACAAATCAAAAATAAGTTCACATTAAGTGCTAAAAGCCTAAAACACGCGCGCCAAGTTATTTTTTTAGCATAAGTCTCGAATAACAATAGTAAACATAACCTGGGGTATCATTAAGATGTATCACACGAGATCACTGTAAGATTAGAAGTAGAGATTTGGACATTTAACAATGGGTCGGGCTCAAGGGACCTCCATTTCTGACCCCCACCTTGGCTTACCCACATAGAAGATGAATCAATGGCTGATTTTTGGTGAGAATGATCTCTATGGTGAGGAGATCATCCTTCCAAAAATTCAAATCATTCTGATATTTATAGACTGGTTTAGAAGCTGAAGCTTTATGGACCATCGATTTTTACCGTGTAACTTTAAAACCACATTTGATGGGGTTAGAAATTTTAGAATAGGCTGATTTTTTGTTGGGGTGAACTATATGACGAGGTTATCATCCCCACCAAAAATCAGCCATTGATTCGTCTTCTACGTGGGTACGCCAAGATGGGGTCAGAAATGGGGGTCCCTTGAGCCCGACCCTTTAACAATATCTTGTGTGAGGATCTTGGGAGAATCTTATTTCCTGATCTCGAGAATGATTTATAGTTATTATACAATGAACCCTTTTAAGTGACTTAGGGCCTGCTTGGAATCCCAAAAAATGGGGCCAGCTAGCCAAAATCAGTCTAGATCCAGTTTGTTCTGGTAACTGTGTGGGGTCCACTTTTTGGGTCCTACTTCCCATACTTTGTCCACAAAATAGGACTAGGGTTGGCTTTTTGAAAAGATGCATGTTGTAATTAACATCGAACCAGTTCTTCCATTCCTGAACTGGACTAGGACTGGTCCAGGCCCTGAAAATTCGAACATGAACTTTAGAACACAGGCCTTTTAGCAACCATTCTCCTATATAAGTGGGTCTAATCTTAGTCTTAGTATACCCTTTGTATTTTCCTGATAAATATCTTGGATTTCACTAGATATTGTGAAATAAGGGGCAGATTTTCACATTTAAGAACTTATTTGGGTGTACATGAGTGAAGTTATTACATTAGGGTTAGGTTTAGAGCAAGCTTAAGCCCTACTGGTGCTAAAGTTTAGTCTGTTTTAAGTAATTATGTGATGGATACTTCTTACTCTACAAATATAATCTACATCCGATTGCGGAGACTTTTGAAGTGCTTTATGCATCGATCGTGCCAGAAATTTGATTATGTAAAGATCACTTTTTGGACGGAAAAGCTATACCGTAGAATCTAATCAATGACAAATTTTCCTTAATGCCAACAGCATCATCTGATTGTTAGCTAAACACAGGACATTGTATGTTCTTGGTGCCCATCTGTGCTACATGTCTTCCATGGAAAATATTTAAGAGCACTCGCCGTAACACCACGACGTCATGCTATAATGCACCACGACGGTCGGACTATTATGCACCTTAGCTACACATATTATTTACATTTTAAAAGAAATATTAAGCTAAATTCAACTATTTAGAGGGTCTAGTACTCCTTAAAACATGCTAAAATGCACCATGGCATGCTATTATATACCGAGGTTTATATATAGTGGTGCACCCTAAAGGGGCATACTTTTTACTAGCTAGAATATGTTATATATGTGCTTGTGAAAGGATATAGCACCAACCAAGATACCAAGACATGCTAAAATGCACCATCCCGTGCTACCATGTACATGGGTGTAAGGACAAATTTCCCAAAAAAAAAAAAAAATAGAATACATATTAGTTATTTTGATGTGATGGTTTTCCTATAAAGTAAGCTTTAGAAGACTTTTTTAACGAAAAGAAAAAGAAAAAGAAAAGCTTAGAAGAATCACCAAAAAATATGGTATAACCGATAGCCATCAAAAACTGCGATTGCAAGCTACGCCAAGTCGCCAACTGAACCACTACTTGCATGATGTCCCACCCACAACCGAGACGGTTAGCGGAACTCCCGAAGAAAACTGACTTCGAAAGCTCCCTCTCATCTCCCTCTACACAAACTCTTCGCGATCCAAATCAAAATCTTAGGACTTTCTTATACTCTAAGCTTCCATCCTTCTCTCACCAAAACCAAAACGAAACCATTCCATGTTGTTTTAATGTTTGTTCCAGAGGCTGGTTTTGTTTGAAGTTCAGGTGCAGTTCAATCTCATTGACGTCCAGTAAAGGAGATATGTCGGTTCACGCGCCCTCTGCAAGAGTAAGTGTACGTACTTCCACAACTAGTTTTATGTTCTTGTAGTAGTCTTAGTTATCGATCACGGATTCATGGCTTGTCGGATTACGGCCAGGATCGCAACGTCGTAGGTTCATAGCTTAGACACATGTGATTTTTTAAAGGTGGGATCTGTTTTCTTGTTGCTTTGCAGAGGAAGAATAAGGTTAATGGGCAACAGAAAAAGGAGGAGCTTGAACGAGAGGTAAGATACTCTCTTATTTTTATTTTTTCCTTTTTATGTTTCTCATTGGAAAATTGCTCAAACCTAAGTATTTGTTATAGTGATTAGATTTAATTAAAAATCATTTGATGGGTATGAAAAAGTTAAGTTAAAAAGTTATTATTGATAAACACTAAAGGTCATAGCATCTTCAGTGATGGTAATTAAGGAGAATTTTTTTTGAAGCGGCAGGATTTTAGAATTAAGCAGCGATCATGCGCCAATGAGCGTGCCACATATAATCACGCCACAGCGTGTGATCATTGGCGGCATGATCGTTGCTTCTAAAATCCCGCCGCTTCAAAAAAAATTCTCATAATTAGGGGGCCATTTGATCGTACCATAAAACATTACAGTTTCTTTTTCTTTTCTTTTTTAATATTTGCCACCGTTTTTGGGCAATCCATGCATTTTGTGCCATCCTCCAATATTGGGGCCAAATGTCATTTTTTTCCTACATCATTTTTAGGCCTATGTCATAATAACTCTCATTTGCACCTCTAATCTTCCGTTGGTCGAAATGGGCGCAAAATAAGTGAATCCAGAACATGAGCCTAGGGACCATGACAACATGGCTTGGATTCCGTATGTTAATTAACATGCTTGTATGGCTATTAAATTTTTTTTTTTTGCCTTTATTCAATGATTGATCGATGCAACGATGAGTGTGCTAGCCATGTTTCCTTGAGGCGAATCCTGATTCACACAATCTTTCGGGCTACAAAAGCTACAAGTTTAATTAGATCTCAAACTCTAATATGCCATCTTATTCTCCTTTCATTTTTTTTTCTTGTTCGTTTGTACGTCTCTTTGATTTATCGCAAAATAATTGTAATAAAAATGAAATTTCTAGTGGTAATTATTATCGATCTACCTACAAAATGGGTGTGCGTGCTTCTAGTAGAAGGGCTAAACTCTTGGTTCATCTAAAGATCTAGAGATGGCGCCGGATTGCAATTTACATAAAAAATCATTATGAATGTTGAACATTTTGTAATTCATTTTTAGTAAAATAGATCTCTTAGTATGATATATCTTGATTCTCCAAACTAAAGTTTTCAACATAAAGATATATCTTGTAAGAATTCATCACTTTCAAAGAAAAGCAACACAGTCCCTTCAAGGCCTCATATTTTCATTTCTTGCCTATAAATTAAAGGGAAGCAATATATAAAAGATCGATGACCTAAGTTTCTTATATCCTACTTTTTGCAAATCTAAAATGTTGCAAGATCTCACATATCTTCCTTGAAATCCTTTGGCAGTAAAAATGGGGAAGAGGTTTTTAATCAAAGCAAAGCTTAGAAACTAACAGTTTGTAGCACCCACTAAGTGACAGCTTATTTCAGTGTTGGGAAAGATTTTCATATAGGAGACCTGACACTCCATGAATACCTTGTATATAGGTAGCTAGCTAGCAACGCAAGTTGAATACTGATACTAACAATGAATTGGGCGTGGGCCAAAGTTCCCCCGCCACCTCTGACCATTGACAACATTACAAGCCCAAGTCTCGGCCCTGGCAACACTGCAAGCTTGAGCTTGGTTCATGATCTGGCTTTTGCAGGTTCAATTCAGCTCTCATCACCCTGTTTGGGCCTAGTCTGTTGACCATGCATGTATTAAGCTCTCAAAGAGTCAGCTCGGTCTAGGCTGTTGGGCTGAGGACGATCTGGTCCTCACAGACAGACCCAGCCCATTATTTGCAGGCTTGAGAAGTAGACTTGGGCCCTGTCCATGACCCATTTGAGTGCCTGAGCCACCAGTGGATATGGAATGAGTGGTACCTTAATTTAGTGGTTGAAACTTGAAAATACTAGAGCTTATTTTCAATTTCAATATGTTGATGGAGATTGATTTTCCATGTATTAGGTCTCTATGCTTCATAAAATGCTTGATCACGAAGAAAAGGTGCACAAAATTTTGGAATTTGCGCTTCACCAGCCCGATGGTTCCACCCTTCAAATCCCAAGCTTCCTACCCGCCAAGGTCTCTCTCTCTCTCTCTCTCTCTCTCACGCACACACATACATTGAGTGCAAGAATGTATCAACTCTTTCATGACCTCTACAGATGAAGGAGCTCTTAGCAGAGTTAGCAATGGTTGATGGTGAGATAGTTCGACTAGAAGGCGAAATAAGCCATCTTGAACGTGATTTAAGTCATGAGCAGGAGATCTCTAAGGAATCAAAATCCAAACAATTGCAACATGGAAGTATTATTAGCAACCCAAAACAGGTGCATGAAAGGGTGGCGTTTGAGACTAAGGCATTGTATTTCATAAGCAAAGCTATAAAAGGTGACTACAAACTCAGTGACTTTACTAGCAACGAAAAAGTGGGAAACTCAGGAGGAACAACTGATCAGAATAAAGAAAATCATGGCCATGAGGAGGTTGGATTTCGAGAGAAGGTTTCAAAGAAAAGTGGGATACAAAAGCCATCATTACCCAAGCTACCACCAAGGAATCCAACGTCCAAGGTTTAAGTCCCTTCGATTTCGCTTAAATCATCGTTGGTTGCATTAGTCGTTGTAAGATAATCATGTATCGAAGTTAAAAATCTATAGATGCATGTACATTTCAGTAACTACATAATAATTTCCTAACACTTTTGTTTCAGCCAATTGAACTCGACCAAGAGATCTCCTTTGATTTTCCGCCAAAATCTTTATCTAATTCAAGTCCATCAGAAGAGATCAGTCAAAAATTGCAACCCAACAAGCTATCTGAGAGCATCATGAAGTGTTTGATCTTCATTTTCGTAAGGCTCATTAGAGCATCAAGAGCAATGGAATTAGAGAAATCCGGCATCGTTACTCGGTCTACTCAATCGTCTTTAAGCTCGAGAAGCTTCAGAGCTGAGATTGGCTTAAACTCGAAGACGAGCCTTTCATTAAAGAGGGAATCAAGGCAACAAGATCCATATGGTGTCTTCGATATCGAAGATTCTATTCCGAGGGATATTGGTCCTTACAAGAATCTTGTTAGATTCACATCAAGCTCATTGGACCCAAAGAGTATTTCCAGTTCCAGTTCCATTCCTTTATTACAAAAATTAAGGTGTGTAGACTGACATTTTGCATAGATACATACACATAGACACATCATACAAACACATTACCATATGAATCCATATATACATGTATCGATGCAATGTGGATGGGCATGCATGCATATATAGATATCTTTGACACCCAAGCTATGTGATGTATGCATAGAATGTATGTTATGATGTAAACCTAGTAACCTTCTACCCATACATGTATATTTACATGCATGCCCATGTAGTTTTAAAATCGATGAGTGAACTTGGCCGAGTCGACTTGATTCAACGCGACTCGCAAGTTAAAAACACAAAGGGTTTCTTTTATTTTTTCAAGGGTATTTGTTAAAAATTGAGATATAATAAGTTATATATTTATCTTTTGATTATTATTTTTATATCTTTTCTAGTTTTTGTGCATATAATTGTAATTATTTTATTGGCTTGCCAAGTCGACTCGCGAGTCAATCAACCTGATGAGCTTTCTAGCCCAGTTGAGTTTACTATATATGGTGATCATGATCTCCTCGTAATATAGATCACCCTTAAAAATCATCCCATTCTGAAATTTCTAACCCCATCAAATGTGGTTTACAAGTTGACGGTAAAAATAGACGGTCCATAATTTTTCAACTTCTAAACCAGTCTACGAATGTCGGAATGATTTGAATTCTTCTGAGGATGATCTTCTCACCATAGAGACCATTCTCGCCAAAAATCATCCAATTCGAAAACTTCTAATATATATGATGGCTTAACTTCTTTTCATTTCCTCTCTTTGTTATCCAGGGCCTTAATGAACAATCTCCAGAATGTGGACTTGAGGTCCTTGACTTCGCAACAGAAATTAGCGTTTTGGATCAACATGTACAATGCTTGTATCATGCATGTATAGTATGGTCAAAGCCATTTTTCCTTACCGTTTCTGTATTGCTTACCTTCTCTTGTTTACCCTTTTTTGTGCATTTGTATCACTATTTCAGGGATTTCTCCAATATGGAGTGCCTTCTGGTCCAGAAAAACTGCTTGCTTTGATGAACAAGGTATATATGTAACTTTTTTCTTCAAGAGGCGCGGTACGACGGGGATTACTGGATAGTGATCTATACCTATATCACAGACATCGCTGAAAGTTCATTTTTGCTCAACAGCACCTCTGCATCAGACACGTACCCCTAATAAAAATATTTTTTATTTTTGAAATTTAAACTTATTCTTTGAAGACATTGTTGCAACAGTGTTGTCAGGGGTACAAGTTGGATTTAGAGGCACTCTTGCTCAACAGCACTGTTGAGCAAAAATGTTTTAACTGTTGGTGGGACCTAACTTGAGTATCTTTTAAGCCAAAAACTGATCAATCAGATTATATATACGTTACATAATTACTAGGATAAATCCTGTAAATTTTTCGCTTAGCTATGAGATATTTTAGGTGGGATTGATTGCATGGTAAGTCGTCCCTGGTCCTTTTGTGAGTATAGTCTAAACACAAGTTGCTCATTGATTAGTTTCTTGTGAACTTAGTGAAAACCTGATTTTGTGATTGGTGATCTTGTTTTTCTTTTGTTATCATATGGTTTTGATTCAGGCTACTCTCAAAATAGGAGGCAACAAAATAAATGCTCTAGCAATAGAGCATTTTATTCTAAGACAACCGTCATCTTCTGATTCCAAAGATGTGAGTATGTTAAACTTTTAAGGATTTGTATTCAAGGATCAAATGTTAAGATTGTATATAATTTCTGGCATTGTGCCCGTTTACAGGTCTATTGGAAAGGTGAAAAGTTTGACAAAGAAGGCATTGTACGCAGTATATATGGACTCGAGTCACCGGAGCCCAATGTCACATTTGCTTTGTGTTGTGGGACTCGATCCTCTCCAGCTGTAAGTAAAACAAAGGGCTAGCTCCACTCCTGTCTGGTCCTAGTATTGTTTTGAGGGTGTTTAATTGATTCAAGGCTCCAGCCCCACTCTATCCTACACACTCAAAGTAGGGTAGAAAAGTCTCTCCCTTACGTACCTTAAAACTTTAAAAGCTCTCCAACAATCCACGCCTAAACCTCCTCCTTTCCCTAAACATATTAAAAAGAAAACATTAAGTGAATAAAGGAAAAATGGGTGATTAAGTTAAAAGAGGGGAAGAAATTAAGTGGAATTAGTTGAAAAAAAAAGGGGAGTTGAAAAGGGAACATGTTTTTAGAATCTCACCCCAAATCCTACCCTAAAGGTAGGATACCCTAAAATAAGGTGAACTTTAGGGTAGGGTTGGTGATGGATCTTTAAATTATCCACCATAGGGAGGCGTAGGGACTTTAGGGTAGGGTTGGAGATGCTCTAAAAGGAATTGTTATAATTCTGCAAAGGGTAGGTAGCATGAGTACCATTATGACTGTTATTCAAAGAACAATCAAAATTTTGTTTTTTTTTTTTTTTTTTTTCCATTTTTTCAACTAAACATAAATAGCGGACGGACATTATTTCTAAATAATAGCCATTTAAATGTGTTATAATGTTTTTTTAGCAGTAAATATCAAAGCACTTAACGGGGTTGGCGTAATAATTTTTAATTAAACCATGGTTTGATTATGGCTATAATACATTGTATGTAGACTTTCTTGCAAAAAAAAATTTAATAATAATAATTTCTAAATTTTTGTATTTGTGTTGCATTCATTCCACAATCCACCTCTTGAAGCGCCTATTGTAAAATATTTTTACCTCTAAATAAAACATGCAAGCCAAACACCGAGCTGTTTCGTTTGCAAGGAAGTCTATTCACGAATAGACTTGTATAAATAACCAAACACGCCCTTTTTTTTCCTATTATTTCTTGGAATTTCTAATGCACCCAAAATTAAGTGATGAGGTTATATGTGTATGTGTAGGTAAGGATATACACAGCTGATGGTGTTGCTGCTGAGTTGGAGAAATCGAAGTTAGAGTACCTACAAGCTGCAATTGTGGTGACTAGCACAAAGATGCTTGTGATTCCAGAGCTTCTGCTACGAAACATGCTTGATTTTGCAGGAGACATGGATTTGTTGGTCGAGTGGGTCTGCCACCAGTTACCGGCATCCGGGTCTCTGAGAAAATCAATGGTGGATTGCCTTAGAGGCCATAACAATGGCAAGATATCAAACATTGTCGAGAAGATGCCTTACGACTTCGAATTTCAGTATCTTTTACCCATATAAATTCTCTAGTGTGGCAAAGAATTCTAATGAGATGGCAGGAAAATTTCTTTTTTGGTGGATATTTGTTAGTTTGTAATAGGTGTGGATTACAAAAAAAAGAAAAAGAAAAAGAAAGAAAATTGTAATAGGTGTATGAACTTTGTATGAGATGTGGACTTGTTCCCAAAATGTTCAGTAATCACTATTTTTGCCTTATTGATGTGGTGGTAGATGCAACCAATGAGAATTTAATGGTATTTACTTTCTATAACTTTTCACTGTAGAAACATGGTAGTACAGCTAACTCCGTGTATGGGGAAAAGGCTTATGATAATGATTTCCATAGTTTCTCTTATTGCCGAATCAAACCGGAACCGAAAACACCGGTCCGGTTCCACATTTTTGGGAACCATTTAAAAAGGAACTGAAATCGGAAATAATGGTTCCGGTTTTGGGTAGCCTAATATGGAACCGAAACCGATAGGAATCGGAACCAATATGTAAATCTAGTGTAAAAATTATCATATTAGCAAGGTTGGATCCAATAAACCTGGAACCGGTACCGACAGAAATACATAATTGGTTCCAGTTCCGGATCCATCACTTTGAGAACCGGAACCATTAAGGACCTGAACTGATAAGAACCGGAACTATTTGTTCCGGTTCTAGCCACCTTAGGAACCGAACCGACCATTCAGAGCTACACCCATTTTTTACATCCAATTCTTACACCCGGTGATGAGGCTTACATGGAGATCAAGTTGGACGCTCCTACCCTTCATTGTGTTGTACATACCATGATGATCATCATCCCCGAATATTAGTCCATTTCAACATTGCTAACTATATAAAAAACTGACCTAAGGTAACGGTGTAATAATATATGTATGGGTGGGATTGTCCAAGTTGATTTCCACGTGAGCCCGACCACCATGTGTAAGAATTGGATATAAGAAATGGGTATTAATATATTATTTATTCGACATTATACAATTATGCTTCAGACGATCGGAATTGTTGTGATTTGTGCATAATCAAGATACACGGGGTGCAATCGATGAATTGGTGTGGTCTTGCTCCCATTACTAATTGCCAAAAGGGTTGGGCTCAAGAGCCCTTGTTTTTCTGACCTCCCTTGAGAGTCGGACTCGGGCCATGCTTTTTGAGAATCCAACGGTGGTTGATAGCGCTGAGCTGGCATTCACTTTATGTGATTAAAGGGGGCCTTGGAGCTGAGCCTTTCCGAAAAATCTAATCAAGCTTTTAAATGCTTTTCTTCCATGCCATTGAATATATTGCCTTTATGCTCAGATACGTCAACAAAATGGTTGAGAACTCTCCAAGTTTTCCACCTTGACGCAAAACATATTTAGTAGGCCTCAATCCAAACCATTAAATATGGGAATGGTGATGTGTTGCACTTTATTTATGACATCAACATTCCCACATCCTATGGCCAACATTGAACGGGTCAATGTCGTTTTCCATAAAATGCCAAAATAAGAAAAAGAAAAAGAAATTGTAGGGAAGTGAGTCAGTTGATGCGTAATCTCTCTCGCTCTTTTGTTTGTGAAACTGTAAAAAATATATCGTATGCGGTGTGACGTGTCCTGACAATCGAGCAATAGTTACACTACTAAAAGATAAGCCTGCTCTAAATTAGGGGTGTTTGAGAACGAGAAGTAAAAGCACTTTTACTTGTAGTAGAAGTTACTAATTGTTTTGTTACCTCCAAAAAGAAGTCATAGAAATTAAAATAGTTAGGTGTGTTCTACTTTTTGAGAAGGAATTTCTCTTAGAAGTTAAGGGGCGTTTGGCAACACAAAAATAAGTAACTTATTGACTTTTATAAGTCAAAAAGTTAGTTTGGATGTATTTTATATTTTAACTTTTGAAAAGTTAAAAATTTAACTTAAAGCTGAAGCTAAAATTTTTAGCTTTTGACTTGTAAGAGAAATAACTTCTCAAAAATTAGAATCCCTCCCGACATTTGAATTTCTATGACTTTTTTGGAGGTAAAAAATCAACTTATAACTTCTACTACAAGTAGAAGTGCTTTTACTTCTCGTTCCCAAACGCCCCCTTAAAAGCTAAAAAATTTAGCTTCAGTTTTAAGTTAGTTTTTAACTTGTCAAAAGTATAAATATAAAACACATCCAAACTAACTGTTTAGCTTATAAAAGTCAATAAGTTATTTATTTTTATGTTGCCAAATGCCCCGTTACCATTTGGAGTGTTAATGGGCCGGGCTCTCGGGCTGATTGACCCAAGCCTGCGTGAGCTATAAATGGTTAACGCAAATCCCACCCATAATGGCAAAAAAAAAATAAAAAAAATAAATAGCGCCAATGCCCTACCAATAGTAGAGCTGGGCCTTTAGATTTGAGCAGGGGTTAGCTCACTTTTACTAACGCCTATCCCAAGAGTCCAAGACCAATACCGGCCCAGTTATTTAAATCCGGCCTTAAAAGAAAACCCAAGCCCAGACCAATGCTATAGAGTATAGAGTATGCAGACTCCCGCGTCGTATGGGAGCTCGCCCCCTGCGCTTCAGTCAATGTTAGTCCACTATAGGAAATGAAAGGAAGATTACGTCCCACGGTTTAAGGTTGCTGCTTATAAAAAAAACATGGTTTACGCCTTTAAAGCTTTAAGGTTGCTTACGCCTTACTGCATCCTTAAATAGTTTAACATAATGTTTTCTTGATTATCAAAAAAATTATTTTAAGTTTTAAAACCAAGAGTCGGGCATTAAAAAAACCCAAGCGCCGCATTTTCCCTCGCTCCTAGAGTAGAAGTTTGCTGACGACGTCCGTCAGCAAAGTTGCTGACGACCAACAATATGAGCCACGTATCACACTGTTACTGGACACTTACCGTATGGATGTTTGGCCCATCCCTTGGAGGACCTACAGATAAATCATTAGCCTAATTAGTGATTTCAAACCTTTGGATCTTTGTACCCCCAAATAATGCTCAAATTATACGGTTTAAAATCAACCCATGAAAGCGATTCCAATCCAATGCTTCAAATCACTTATCAGGCTAATATTTGGTCTGTAGGACCACTTAGGGTTGGGCCAAACATCTATACGGTTAGAAATCTCTAAGAATATGCCAAGTGGATCAGATTATGGTCCGTCAGCAATTTTACTAGCGGACGTCGGTCAGCAAAAATGCTTAACGACGCCGTAACCAACGTCGACCAGATGTACTAACGCCGTCAATTACGTGGAGGGCAACAAACGATAACCGTCCGTGGTCTCCACGTGGTCGTGCCGGACTTCAAACGTGGAATTGTAATATAATTTTAGGAAGTATGTGGAGTCCGACGAAGAAAGGTAAAGCACCTTGCGTCTTTACTTTAGTTTCCCTCTCTTTTTTCTCACACCTCACTCTGTCTCTCTCACTTGCTTTCGTTTGGCGGTTTTAGCTTTTCGTTTTCGAACATTCGCTCGCGATCTCGCTTACATCACAAAGGTAAGATTTCTCCATTTCTCCAAATCTCTTCAAACTTCGATCTTCGAATTCGGTCTCTGTTTTTTTTTATTCGTCTTGAGCTAAAATTTTAGTAGATTAGTGTGTTTGTTCAGCTCATATAGCTTCTTCGACTGTTGAATCAGGTAGGTTTTTCTATTTTTTTTTTCCTTTGATTCTTCAATTTTTATTTTATATATATTATTTTGAATTTAGTCTGTGATTCTTAAAGTTTTCTTTCTAATCTATCTCTTGTAGATTTGAAGGTTATAATTTGCAGAAATTTGCAGATTTTCGTTGAATTGGCGATCTAATTTTAGGTTTTTTTTTCTTCTGCATACCAATTTTCAGTATTTAAAAATACCTCCTTTCTAGATTTTATTTTGTTGTAAATAGATATTTGATTTTTTTTCTGCATGATTTGAGATTGCAACTGTGTACCGTGTTGATTATATGATTTATTTCTTCGCTGTTGAACATGCACGCATGTAAGCATTTTTTCCCTTCAGTGAATGCATTTATACTAAATACAGTAATACTATGGTTGTGATGAAGACAATGATGTGTGTGATGACTACGATGACGACGTTGTACAGTCATAATCTGGTGATGATGATGATAATTAGGGTGCATGGCCACAATTTGATAATGTGATGGTGAACAAAGGAGATTCGTTCCACGATCGATGTAAAAAACAATGGAATCGCTCCATTCGGTAATGAATCAATCCTTAGTTGAAGAATCTCTCTTCAAAAATTAGGATTTCACACCCTAAACAATCAATTTCATTCAAATCAATCCAAAAACGTGGAGAGTTTCTCCCCTTTACATCATACTTATAATCTAAATTCCTACTTCAACTAAAAATCCTTTTCCTAAAACAAATAAATCTCCTAATCCCTTTCTAAAAACAAAAATGAAATCCTAATCAAACTAAACAACCATAACTAATCGTAATAAAAAACGCGCTGCATCAGTTCCCCCATCCTTGAAAGAACTCGATTCCGGCGAGTTTGGTGGCTCTTTCACGCACATCTTGGTCCTGTTGAAATGCATCGCTTTGATTATCTTTTCTTTAAGTTCTGCTAATCCTTGGAGAGAAATTGTTGTTGCGATTTGATCCTTTGTCAACTTTCTTAGAATGCGCTTTTCTCAAAGACTTATATGTGGCGTATGAAACAACTTGCCTTGGTGCTACGACCATTTTCAGGTTTCGAGGGATTCCAAGTGATGTTTTTCCCTTTATGTTTGAAGGAATAGGTATTAGCTCGTCCATTATGGCTCACTTCTCGATCATATATCCATGGTCTTCCTAATATAACATGTACTGATTTCATTGGGAGAACATCACACCATACTTCATTAGAATATGATCTAATTGGGAACGAAACAAGATGTCTTCGATTGATCTTGATCTTCGTATCATCATTCACCCAAGCAACTTCATAAGGTTGTGGATGTGGCTTGGTTGTCAGCTTAAGTTTATCGACCATCGACTTCGATATGATGTTTCCTTTGCTACTAGTATCAATGGCTAGAATACATAATTTATCCTTGCAGTACACTTTAGGTCAAAAGATGAGTCGTCTCCAGTCGTCCCTTTCTTTCGATAGCGCTACTATGGTTAGTACCCTTTCCAACAATAATTAAAGTACGTATTTACCCTTTTCAGCTTTGAAATCTTCAGTCTCCTTCATCCTCTTGCCTTCTTGTTCTTCCGACGTTCCTTCCATGAGAGCAATTTGCTTACTAAGATAGTGAAGCAAAATGACTTCGTCCTCTGCATTTGAAACATTGTCGTTCATCTGCTCTTCTGGGTCTTTCTTTCTCTATACTCTTGCCTCGATCAACAGTAGGGGTAAGCTTCTCATTAAATGGTTCATGATCATTGATAGGCTTCTTAAAAGCTAACCTCTTCTAATCTTCTTCACTATATAGGGCAATGTGGAAGTCATCTTCGACTGTGCATACCCGAGTAGAAGAAAGCCAAGTTTGGATTTGAGGCTTCAAACCTGATTTGTACAAAGATGCAAGTATTTATTCATCTTCCTCAAATTCTGCACATGTCGACAACTCGAAAAATTTGTGTATTCTTCCACAGACATCATGCCTTGTTGTAACCTTTAGAACTGAATTTTTATAAGTTGTTTGTAGTTGGAAGGTAGAAACTTGGCTTTAAGTAACTTTCATTTCTTCCCAAATCCGGACTTCTTCACAACCTGTCTTCTCCACCAAAGTATAGTTGGTCCTTTCATTTTGGCAATAGCAAACTGAGCCTTTCGCCCTTTGAATCCATGCGAATTGAAGATGCTTTCGAGACTTGAAAATCCAATCCAGAAAAAAATGAGTTATATTTACTATGAAACTCAGGAACTTCAAGTCTAACACCCTTATCTGTATCATGATTCCGATTAGGAGAAGGGTGTCTTCTATGCTAATGAAAATAAACTGGTTCAGCTTATTGAGGACGAAAATCAACCTTTGCTTCTGGATACAATTGTCGATTCTACTGAAAAGGTTGTTCCCTCTGAACATATGACACATCTTGATGACCACCTTGAGGTAAGACTCCACGTTCTTCTCCGAGATGATCATTCTCTTCTTGTTGAACCCAAGAACAATGATTTTGTATAATTCCCTGATTGTTGATAAGAAAATTCAATATTCGCTTGAACATTGTAAAAGTAATATCTAATTGATTGGAAATATTTTCAAGTACCTTACTATGCTCTATCATTAACTCCATTATCTTTGATACAAAATCTTCCAGAACATTCATTGTGGTATTTAAAGAATCGCTTCTTAAGTGCATAAAATATATATATGGTTTTTTGGACCGGGTCTAGACTGTTTGGGATTGGGACGAGGGCTTGACTAGTTTAGATAAAATGAGTGTTTGGTTCTGGATATATATTGCAAAACATGATTAGTACCTGTTTGGATGTAGGGTAAGGCAGAATGGGAATAGGACAGATTATGGTAAGGGTGTTTGGATGCAGGTATAAGCTAAATGGGTTGGTTAAATGGGTCGGGTTGACCATGGGTCACAGGTTGGGTCGATAACTGGGTCGTGGGTTGGGTCACCTTATGTGGTGTGGCCTAACTTAGGGTGTTGTTCGGCTTTGCTTGGTCTTGCTCTTGGCATTGGTGGGCTTAAGTAACTTAATCCCACACACGTAACAAGTTGGGCTTTGATTGAAGAGGAGGGGAAAGGTTGTCTTCAACCTCCAACAACACAGTAGAGTTAGGGTTTGAGAAACCCAACTCCAATATCTCAAAGATTGGAGGTACAACTAGAGGGGAGAAGGGTTTACTAGAACGACGGGACTTTGATGACGACGATGGCGATGGATTTCGATGATGTCTCGGGGTTTGGGGCAACAAGCAACACGTGTGGCAACAAGCAACACGTGTCAGGTGACGAACGGAGTTGAGTGAACTTGAAAGTGGCACAACAATGGCAGAATTTCGGCTATGATATCAAATTGATGGTGAATGAAGGAGATTCATTCCACGATTGATTTAAAAAACGTTGGAATCGCTCCACCCGATAAGGAATAACGCCTTAGTTGAAGAATCTCTTCAAAAATTGGGATTTCACATCCTATACAATAAATTTCATTCAAATCAATCCAAAATCGTAGAGATTGTAGAGCTTCTGGAAAGCTCCTTCCCAGCTTGATTGGACTTAGTCTTGTTCGAGGGGCTCTCACCTTGAGAGTCTTCTAGGCTGTATCTTTTGGGCCTTCGCCCATTTAATATCAACTCCCAACATATAAAAAAAAAAAAATTTCGTAGAGAGTTTCTCCCCTTTACATTGTATTTATAATTTAAATTCCTACTTCAACTACAAATCCTTTTCCTAAAACATATAAATCTCCTAATCCTTTTCTAAAAACAAAAATGAAATTCTAATCAAACTAAACAGCCATAAACAACTAATCCTAATAAAAAAAAATGTGCATCAGTAGAGCTGCTATATAACATATAGAGAATAGTGCCTCTTCTAGTGATTCTAGGCAACTTTTTAGGATCTCAGAAGTAAAGTTCATGATGTACGCTGTTGTGTTCGTCGTTATCATCAAATTGAGGTTTAAAATTTTGGTCCCATCAGCATATTGGAATGAGACATCTTGACCAAGATCAAGGATTTAATTTTTTTTATTTTGGCCTAGGTTTCCGGCCCAAGTCAAAACTGAAATCTTGACCAAAATTTCAAAATTTCGGTGAAATTGCAAAAAAAATCACAAATAGTAAAAAAGCAATCTTAATTAATGACATTCATTAATGGCAACAAACTGTTCTCTCTTTCTACTCTCCCTAAAATTAAGAAAACTTAATTAATGACCTCTATCAATGGAATTAATGACCTCTATCAATGGAAAGAAAGTCGTAATTATCTTTCTCTTTCTTCATTTCAAGTAGGGCTGAACTTTCGAATTCTATGGATTTTTATTTCGGTCTGCCTCGAAATCGATATTTTGTGAATTTCGGTGAAATTAAAACCATGACCAAGACAAAGGAAAATTAGGAAAACAAATGACACGTCTTGATTTGAAAAGATATGATCATACATTAAGGTCAAATAATTTTGATGCTTAATTAAGCTAGAAGTACGTTGTTTAGCTTTACATGTGTTATAAAAGACACATATACAATGAAAATAATGTTTAAAGTACTTTAATTAGGGTTCTGGTACGAGACGATACATATCCAATGTATAGTCCCAATACCTAACTAAAATGAAATGTCTCAACTGAGACAAAACAAGACTTTGAACCATGTTGTCAAGTCTATTACGTGGTTTCTATACCCGTGGACATGGGACATTCTATATAGAATGAGCAATGTGCCCTTTTGAGTATGAAATGGTTATCAAGAGTAATTAATTAAGTTGGCACTGCCCAAGCAGTAACCTAAATACTTTTTCATACTTTAGAAGTGTATGAAGCATAGTCTGTTTCCTTGAATGTAGCCATGTATGATACTCGTCTTGTGTGAACCCTAGGAGGGTAAAATTGAAATTAGGGACTTAAGAGGGATGGATCGAGTGTCTTAGGTAAGTGGCTGTGGAGATTTGGCAAGGAAAAGTTTTGGAGATAAATAATGGGAAATAAATACATAAGAATGAGTAGGAATTGAATTTGTCATGAGCTTAATAGAAATCCTGGTACACGACTTTTAGCGATTAAGTAGCACATAAATTGTGTTTTAGAATCCCTACAATTGGAAATGATGATTAGTGTAAATTTCCTGGAGCTTGTCTTTGTGTGTTCTATCCTTGTCTCTTATGAGATGTTGAGAAAGAAAGATGTGCTTGGAAGGAATTGCTTGGATAAACCATCCAAGAAGGCTGTATTGTAAATATGTACAAGGTACAAAGAAGATTATGGCAAGTATGTGATGTCTGCAAAGAAAGTGGAGAATCTATGCCACATATTCTTCTTCATTGTAAGTATGGATTTACCATTTATGTGTGGCAGTGGTCCATTTAACATGCATCAGATCCTCCATAGAAGTTTGATAGAGCTCATCTAAGGGTGGTCTGTTGGAGCCTTTGAAGCATGAGGTTGAATTCTATGGAGGATGCTCCCTTTTGCTTTATATTAAATCATGGTTGAATTCTTTGAAGGCAAACATGAGTTGTTGGATGTGGTGGTTGATAGAATCAAAGCTTGGTTTTTTTTTGTTGGACTGCCATTCTTAAAGAATCTAAAGGGCTCCGTGCTGTAGAGCTGATTCATTGTTGGGACACAATAGTAGATGATACCTATGGGGTGCAATTTGTATTTGATTTCCATTTTGTATAGATATATGTCTCAGTTACTTTGTTGGTGTTCCCCTTCTTCTTTACTACAATGCTTACCCTACCTCAATTTACTGGAGTGTGAACTCATTGTGCTCTGTTGTATAGCTTTCTTTGGGTTTCCTCAGCCCTCCTCTTAATATATATCATTTTACTGATAAAAAAAAATCATTTGGAAATTGGATAGCCAGGTTTGTAAAGTCGTCGTACTTTGTTTCTGAAGGCAAAGTTTTGAGCTTGAAATAGCAAGGAATCTGGGTACCATTGATTCCTCCATAACTGTTAGTTTTCATGTCGTGTGCTAACAGTTATTGTGAATTATTGATTCCTACAACAGTTATTGTGAACTTAACCATTGATTCACACAACTTCCCGCTAAAGTTTTTGAAATATTGTGCATTATTTCATCCTCTACGAGCAGTCCTTAGATTCTTACTTGTAAGTTACCATTGATCGACCTATTTTCCCTTAGTTTACAATACATTTTGGTGTATCGCTGCATCACTAGCCCTTCGCAGGTTTGCTTTTTTCCTTTTTTTACAGATAAGGAACAAGTATGTGAGTTGCAGGAATATAATTCCTACAACTCTGCATCATATAATTCCTACAATTATTGTGAATTATTGATTCCTATAACTGTTATCTTCTTTTTGTAGATAAGAAAGAAAATTATATGACGCGGTAGTTGTCATATGAGGTGTGGTTTGAGGTTCTTTATCTTCAATAATGGAAATCCTTCATCTTCTAATGTGCCTATTGGGATCAATGGTAGGAGTCTCTAATGGTGCAATATCGGATTCACCTGTTGTCATTTGACCGGCACAGATACTGAGGATTTGCTAATAGCCCTTGAAAATTGGCTAATACTTTTTGAGGAAATACAGGAAATCAAAATTTTTTTGAATGTTTTACTTATCCCAAAAAAAAAAAAAAAATGGAACATTTTAAAAAATAGAAAAAAGAAGAACAAGTTTGGCTGGCCTTAGGTTGGATCTATCCAGATTTGCTAGGATTAGGAGGTTCAATTTACAATAGAATATTGAGTTTTTTACTTGCGGATGAACATCAATACTTGTCAACACACAAAATCTTTTCTTTATGAAAACTTTTGTTGTGCGATGAAGGAAAATAAAAGAAATCAAACATATAGAATCTGCAAGGATAGAGTTTCCTTTTAACATCCACAAGGGAAAAGATCGAATTGGGCAAAGAAAAGGGTCCTCCTATCTATTAAATAAGAATGCCTGACATTCATCAATGAAGTTCTTGATGTGTTATTTTCTGCTCGATTGAGAATCTTATAATTCCATGCATTTATTGAATTTGACTTTTTCTTTTTTGTGATATTTATTTGTTTACAAAACTTTAGGCATAATAAGTGATCCTTGCGTTGTAAGTCTTTTAGATGAAAGCTGCAAGATATGCTTTCCTTAATTCTTAAGTTTGGTCTAATGAAGTTGTGAAATGGTTATTGTTTTTCCTTCTTCATGGTTCATTTTTCAGTCACTGATGTGACTGGCATATAACGGAAATGTTGGAAAATGGGCAAGGAGATTGCAAATCTGGGACCATGACAAATGCATCGGGAGACACTTCTTTCACCTCAAGTGAGAAAGCCGACAGATTGACATATAAGCTTGTTCGGGTATGGAGATTTCTTATTCATGTAATTGAAATTTTATCTTTTTTTTTTTGTTAAGTAATGTATGATTGTATTAAAGAGAGAAAGTATTTAACCTACCAAAAAAAGGATGTACAAGAAAGCCCTTAAAAAAAAGGAAAATGCTAATCAGAGGGCAACCTCAAAAGTGCAAAACAGGAGGAAAGTGCATTAATGTTAATTGGAAATAAATATCTTAGGTTTTCCTTCATCTAACTTACCAAAATTGGTAATATGGGAAACATATTCGTTGATATTATAATCATTGAGCAGATTCTCTTTTACTTAATGATGACCGCCTTCTTATTTCTTAAAGGCACTGTAACGTGTTTTTTGCTTCTTACATGGTGAAGAGTTTATTTGAAGAACTCATTATGATGTGTTATCAAAGAAAGCTGTTAGTCGTCTGAGAGTACCTCTCAATTTTTTTATCTTCTTCATCCAGAATATTTGGTAGGTAGGATGTGGTCCAACCTGCCACCTCTGGGTTGTGATAGATACACTTTTTATGATACAACTTCATTAAAATTACGGTGTATGATATATTTATAATGGTGGCCAATAGATAGGAACTGTTATCAAATTGCTTTTTCGTTCTAACATGGGATTGAATAACAAATGCAAAGGGGCCAAACCATAGTTGCATTATTGGGAAATGAAAGTGAGAAATATAAGCAGAAAAAGGGAGCACCTTGTCTAAAAAATTATGGATGGGAAGTGGCAAGGGGGTGAAAACATTTTTCCGGAAATGTTTTTCGTTCATGCGAAATGTGTTTCCCGTTATTGGAAAGGATTGTTATGCAGTGGAAATTAGTTTTCTATGGTTTGGAAGCATTTTTTGTTTATTTTCAGAGGTGTTCTTAGTAAAACATACATGTTTTGTGATCCTTATAGTTTGCGTAGATAGTGAAGTAAAAATTATAATATTAGAACTAGTTATGCTTTCATGGAAGTGGACATTAACCTTCATATGTGACTGAAAAATCTGCTAATGATAGCGACCCATTGATGTTAAATTGTTAATGATTGAAATGGTAATTATGTATATTTCATTTCAAACACGTAAATAAGTACATGAAAATCATGTTTCTACTTCCTAAATTACAAGTCATTGACTTAAACATTTTGTTCATTTCTTATGAATACACTTTGCAATATTCATTTATCCATACATATATTCATATTGATAAGTAACCACTTTGTAATAGTAAGTTTCAGCAAGAACAAGCTTTATTTATTGATATATGATAATACAAAAATCATAAACTTTGTAATAATGTTTCTTTGAAAAGAAACATTTTTTTTTGTATTGAAAAGAATCTGTTCTTCATGTACCAGAAAAGATGTTTCTAAACTGTGGTGTAACTCTTTCATTTCAATCAAGAAAAAATGCTCCTGCCTTATGAGTATTGTTTTCCATGGTTATTCCACTTCTCTGAAAAATTGGGATACGTATGGGAAACTTTATTTCATGTTTTTACTAATAATTTTCCAAAATATGGTCTTGTATATCAACCCCTAACTGGAATAAACTTCATTTCCAAAGCAGTGCTTATCACCTCCCTAATTAGTTTAAGGATCTGCAAGATAGTGTGCGCCAGAGTCTGCAATCTTCCAAGGAATACATTTTATTCCTCATATTGAAAGGCATGAGTCTTATCAAAGGTCGGGTCAGCTAGTTCTTACAGGCCATTACAGGCATAGGATGACAACTCTGTCCTATTGTCATCATTTCCCAACCATCACTGAGTAGAATAACCTGACAGATTTTCTTTGTTGTTGAGTAAGGGGAGAAGAATCCTGGCCGGAGAACCTCTATTGCTGAATGAACAATGCGACTATATAAACTCAAATACTTATTTTTAATTTAACCAATAGTTATAATTAACTGTTCCTCATTTTTGCATATTTGACTTTGAGCTGCAATGGCATCAGTGGATGCATGGAGACGGAAAGAGTCTAGGGGATAATCTTTGGAAATATTAAAATCTTTGCTGAGAAATATCGATCTCTTAATTCAAACAAATTATTTTGGTTGGATTTCCGATGAGTACCTCACATAGGGAATTAAACGTCTTTAATTCCTTTCCTGCATCCTTTTCTTTTTTTCTTGATGAAATTGTAATAATCTTGTTGATTATAGGAAACTATTAATCCTGACCAAAATAAGAGAAGGAAATAATAGTAGACATGACAGCTAAAAGGAATACTACATGATAAAAGTGGTATTGACATTAGTTACCCAGTTCACACTCATCCCAAACAAGTCCCACTCAACCTAAATACTGAAACATTTTGAGAAAAAGTATGATATGTTGTCTGTTTAATAACGGATTTGACCTTTAGAGGGGTCATCAGCGACTACTTTGACACCTTTCCAAAATTATCCCTGTATGTTAATTTCTGTAGGATGATAAAAATGACAGTTTAGTCTTTTAATATTTAAATATTAATAGCATTGATTACACCTATGAAAATCATCATCATTATCATAAGCCTTATCGAAATGATACCCCTTAGTTTCCCAAAAATTTCAATTTTGGTATTTTTCTAAGAATATCCATACCAAGGAAATAAATTTTGCGAAATTATCGAAAAATTTCGCGAAATATTTCCTATTTCTAGTTTACCGAAATGAAAGAATACATACACGAAATGTTTCCATACAAGTCGAAATATTTTGCATAAACAATAAATTTCGATCAATTGACAGTGTAAATAGGTATTATTTCAGTCGAAATGTTTCGAAATCTATGGAAACATTTCTATTGAAGGTAGGAAACATCTCATTTGAGCTCAAAACCACCACAAATCCCCATATTTGATCCATTTAACCCATTTTCATATATTTATTTTATAAAAAAGATCAATCCATTGTATATTTCTTGGTTCACGGATTGATCGTGAGGATGATTCGAATCCCCTTTGGAGTTTTTTTTTTTAAATTCGAAATTTACCTAAGTATTGATGCATTTACACTTGATTGTGCACAGATTGAAGATCATTTAGGGTGAAAATTTGAAATTTAGGGGAAACCCCAATTTCATTGGTTTTTAACCTAAACATCCATGCTTGTGCATAAATTGATTATATGTTGCATTACTCAGCCCATCTACAAGTTGGTTAGGTTAAAGTTTTTTTCTAAAATTATTTGAACATTCAAAAAATTAAGTAAATGTAATAAGATAATAGTAAATAGGTTTTCTAAAATTATACATAATATTAAGACATTAATGTAAATGAATAAAGATTCGTTAATACCTTGATTTATGACTTTTTTATAATAAATAATTGAATAATAGTTATCTAATTAAATTATACCTTGACTGACTATCAGATGCCTGGCTCAACATATTAAAGATCGTTATGGTCATTCATTTCCACACTACATATAGTTGTATATCTTGGTTTGATAGCTTATGAGTTTGTTTTATACTTGTTTTATCATTTCCCAAAGTTTCCACAAACATTTCCACAATATTTCCATCATTTCCATGAAAAATGTATTATTTCCACACTGGTCGAAATATTTCCGCGAAATATTTCCAATTCCGGGCTGGTTGAAATAAACCTCGAAATCGAAATTTATTTCCTTGATCCATACAATATACTGTGGAACTCCTTTTGCCAAAAAAAAAAATCCCTTATATCTATCTATATTATAATGATGCTCACCCTTTTAAGCTATGGGCCGATCCATGAGCCGTCACCGTCGCCTTTTTCTCCTGAAAAATACCCCCGACATAATCTGAAAGGCAAAACTACCCCACGACAACACATAACAACTTTTCGGTCATGTGCATTGCACGTGTTCCCCGCTAGTTATGTATAACATAAGATAAACTATTATCATTGCCTCTGTCCAAGCAACTTTAAAATTGGTGTCCCGCCGTTCCATCAAAATGAATTTGATTTTGGTCAAGGACCCTTGCAGTAAAGCTTACTTTGTCATGTCTTTATTTCTTTATTTGGTCACTAGCTAACAAGGACATGTCACTTTTAGGATATTTTTCCGTAGTGGACACGTATCGTCGCTGATACTGTGTGACAGTGTTTCACTTTATTTTAATGATTTTTTCATTAAAAAAATGATTTCTAAAAATTTGTTGGTGTGTGGCGAGACTGAATGGGTGGGCACTACTAACCAAATTCCATCTTTCATACAGTTAAACACAGCTATAGTTGTTTCAAAGTCTTCTCTTTTATAAATCTACTTATATTTATTGTGTTACGGATGGCGCCATGGCTTATGAAAACGTTCTCTTTTACTTTTCATATTTCTTTCCTTATATTTATTTGAGAAAGAACTTCTGTTTAAATATGACTGAAATATTATAGTATGATACGTGTGTACTGTCGTTTCTACCTTTCAGCCTTTTTAAAGCGCTGTGTCAGACACCCTGGCACATGGGTCTGTGACATTGTTACGTAGGTCAATAGTCTTTTTTTGATCCTGTATGTAATTTGTGTGGGAGCTTTCCTCTGGTTCATTATCTCAGAACCAATTTAGTTGCTGGACTCAGTTTGTATAGTATCCGTGTGGGTTCTTTAGCAAATCATTATCCTCTTTTGCAACAAATACACATCGTTAGATCCTTTAACCTGTCTTACTGCCGATCATAGCTAAGGTTGTAGATGGGCCAGCTGTTCTGGCGGGCTTTTACGTGGCCCACTTTAGGCTGGGATTGGGCCGGAACTTTTAGCCTCTAGGCTGTGGTTTTTTTGGCCCAACTATTGATTGGGCCAGCCAGCCGGGCAGCTTCGCATTTAAAGGGTCTGTTATGCTATGTTAAATGTTTGGCCCTGGCTCACGCAAGAAGCTGAAGGGATTTCTGTCATACCATTGGCAAAATTTGGGGACTCACTGGTTGCTCTCTCTCTCTCTAGCCAATGAGATTTGGGTTCTTGCTGGACTTGCCCTTACCACTCTTAAGCTTCCCTCCTCTCCCTGCTGCTGGTGAGAACAACTCATCTGCATCAAACTATGATTTTGGGTTGCGCCTGGGCCCTTTTGAGTTCATTCTTGGGCTGGACCTGGTTCAAAAAATTGTATGCCCAAGTTAGGCTAGCCTGTCCTTGACCAAGCTCTTTGAGTCCCAAGCAGGATTTGGGATGATCCTTGGTTCATCCAAAAACCTGACCCGTAGCTGATACTTTCAACATTGAAATTCTTTTCTTGATTCTCCTTGTGTCAGTGGTGGACTAGATTGTGTTTGCATGGTGGTTTTAAATTGTTTCTGGGGTGAGTAAATACTAGTCTTCACCCCAGAGACAATTAAAAACCACCATGCAAACACACACAAAAAGACTAGTATTTACTAAAGGTGCTTATGGTGTTTATACATGAGAGTTGCTTCTTATAATTCTAGCAAAAAGTAGGAAATTGGGGGGCTTTTCGAACAAAATTTCATATGTTGTGTCTTTAATTGTTTATGTTATAGATTATTTACAAAAACTTGTCTTGCTCTTATTCTGAATGCATGCAATGCTTTCAAAGCGGTTTGTACTCTCTTGGTTCTGCCTCTTGTTAAGCATTTTTTTTTCTGAAATGTATTTCTAGTATCATTTTATTTAAGTACGTTGTTTTTATTTTGCATCATATGGCTCAAAATTCCCCATTGTTAGTACCATATTCGTGACATCTTTGCTTTCTGTATGATGATCTTATGTGGTGACAGTTAATGTTGTTAATGAAGAAGTAACTCTTAATGTCAATACTGCAATTTTTTGTCTGGGTGTTTGTATGCATGTAATGACTTTCCATCCATCCATTTGCTTGTGTTAATGACATTCTTGTTCTTGCTTTTGTTTAGGTTGAAGGAGATGGATCTTTTGTTCCTACTTCGGAAGATGAAGTCATAGAGGTTGAGCATTTATTAGCGGATCCAAAATGTGAGAATGGTTTAGTGGATGGTGTTTTATGTTTTGACGCGGAGAATCCAGAGAAGTCCATAGCAATTGAAGATTTTCCATGCCTTGTTGACTATGGTCAAATAAAAACTGAAAGTGGTAATAACCTTGTCAGTTTTGTTTTGCTTGACACATTTTAGTCAGTTCATGTCAGATTTTCTTTCACCTGGTCTAAGATGTTGCGGAAGCCCAAATTGTGTGTGTAAGTGTGTGTGTGTGTGTGTTCGATATGTTCAGCATGAGGATAATGCACACACGTATAGGTTTTTAGCTTGTAACCTTGGTTTCTCTTTTAAGCTGATTTATTTTTCCTGAGTATATTTTGTTGAATGATGCATGAGAGGTAAACAAAAGATACAAAGTTGGTCAAAAGGTCGGAAATTTCCTTATTCTGGAAATTACAAAATTGAGAATGATCCCTGACAACATGAAAATTGCTACAAATTCTTACAATTAGCAAGCTTATCAACTTGAGAATTTCCTTCCTATGAATGTGGACGACAAAACCTACAATGTATTTGGCGTGTGTGTTTGTTGAGTGAAAACCCTACTTAAAAGGTGGGTTGAGCGAAAATCCTAAAACAAATTCAAGAGACGGGAGCGAACAAAGATGCCCGAGACCGCCATTAGCTCATCTCTCTTTGTGAAATTGACAACCCATCCGATTCAGATGATGCTGTTTCACTGCCATGGCAGTTTCGACAACAACTTCACTGGTGTCCTTCTCCCAAATTCTGTTTCCTGTCTTCTTCTATTTTTATTTTTTATATCTTCACAAACTATAAGGCGCACTATGCGCTCGAGGCTCCTGGGAATCTGTGCCACACATCTCAAGTGTGAGTGCCTTGAGAACCATGCACACAGTCAGATGTGCGGTGTGGATCCTGAGAACCTCAAGCACACTATATAACAATTCTTTATCTTT
The DNA here is from genome assembly GCA_035048495.1 of Euptelea pleiosperma. Lineage (NCBI taxonomy): Eukaryota > Viridiplantae > Streptophyta > Magnoliopsida > Ranunculales > Eupteleaceae > Euptelea > Euptelea pleiosperma. Next base: position 40,221,396 of record CM068544.1, on the reverse strand, counting down.
TGGAATATGGAAATTGTTCTGATAAACCAGACCAAAAAAAGAAAGGTACTTAATAAACTTTTTGCCAATTTATGTTGAACTTAGGCGATTCACTAGTCTTGTAGAAACTCAGAAAGAAAGAGCTTTGGTGGAACCGTGGAACTTTTTGCAAGCCTAGCCGAGTCATGTCATCTTTAAACTTGGTTAACCTGAAATCTGACCTGACTCAGCCTGCCAAGTCTATTAAGTGTTCACTTATTTTGTTGAACACATGATTGATTGATTTTTCTTGGTTCTGGTAGGCTTTGGTTTTCTCTAGTTATGTGGCTGGATATTCTAATCATGTCCATTTCTGTTTGATTTCTTGTTCAGGGACATTGGATTCCAATACCAGAGAGGGGAGGGAGGAAGCAAAATTTGAAGTACGTTTCTTTGTTTTTTGATATATTCTTTGAGCTATAATTAACTGCAATCAATAACTAGTGGGCTTTGCTGCTAAATCTCCATTGGTTATTTAGTGAGAGTTCAGATGTTTTGCCTTTGCACTTACAATTCTTCTGGAAAAGCTTTTTGACATTTTACTTGGACTAATAATAATGCTTCGGAGACCCTGGTCAGAGTGTTGGGTTTATTCTGATTTCGAATGTGGTATTTTGATGACTCTGGATCAAAATTCTAGGTTGGATTAGTCATGATAGGACAAAAAAATCTATCTTCCCCTAATGGTCTACGGTAGAGCTTATGTACAGTCTATCTGTGCATCAAATATTCGTTACAAATGCCACAAATGTGATGTAGGGGCATCCAAGCTACACTGTACTCGCACTATAGCATGTCAAACCTCTAAACAAAAGAGGTGGTCCTACAAGAGGAGAAAGAAGATTGCTACAAATACAAATGAGGCTTAATGATATTTACTATTTATAATAAATCATTTTTACTATTTTTTGATAAGTATGTATATTTTATTAACAAGGGGAGAAAAACTCCCAAGAGAGAACAAAAGCTGAGGATTCCACCTTACAAAAGAGGACGATCCTCAAGTAAACTATCCCATCTATGAATAAAAGATTCAAAAAAACATTCTCTAAAGAGAGGGGAGGTAGATGACCAGAGAAAGAGGTATGCTTTCACGTGCAACACCATTTTAGTCTACACGACTTCTTTCCCTTCAAAGATTCTGCGATTTCTTTCTTTCCAAATTGCCCACATAATCGCAAAGGGGAGGAATTGCCACAAGAGGCGGCTTCTCCCGGAGAAAGCATCCAAAGCCACCTCATGAAATAAGCCATGCACTTGCTGGGGGCAAACAAGAGGTATGCCAAAGAGACTCCAGAAGTACTGCCAAAGGACAAAAGAGGAGCTGCAGTGAATGAGCAAATGATCGACCGACTCAGCTTCCGACTTGCACATCACGCATTTGTTCGGCATCTGCATACCTCTCCTAATCAAATGGTCCAAAGTGAGAATTTTGTTCTTCAAAGCTGTCCACACGAAGAACTTCGCTTTGGATGGAATGTGAGGCTTCCACACTACTTTGGCGGGGAAATCCTCCTGCCTCTCCCCTAGACTCCGCTTGTACATAGAACTTACCGAGAAATAACCTTTTGGATCCCACTTCCAAACTCTTTTATCTGACTCCTCTGTCAGGTAAGGGTTTGCACCTACTCGGTCCAGTAGAGTGGATAGACTGTTCAGCTCCCAATCATTGATATTTCTCCTAAAACTAAAGTTCCAGGAACATGAACCATTGCTGTAGCTAATGCAATCTTGAATGAAAGCCCCTTGGAGATCTGATATGGAGTACAAAACGGGAAACTCATCCTTCAGAGGGATGTCTCCGCACCACGTATCTTCCCAAAATCGAACTCTATCTCTTTTTCCAACTTTTAGCAGAATGCCCTGCTTGAACAAAGCTCGGTTTTTTCACAATCCCTTTCCAAAGGTTGATGCCATAAGAGGATTGAACAGGGAAACTGTTCCAACCATGATCCATAACACCATATTTACACCCGATCGCCTTCCTCCACTCGCTATCCTCTTCTTCTCTGAACCTCCATAACCATTTTGCTAGGAGGGCCGTATTCATGTCGCGGAGGTGTCTAATACTCAGGTCACCCTCCTCTTTGGCCTTACAAATCGAATCCCACTTAACCAGATGGAACTTGTGCTCGCCATCTTTCCCTGCCCACAGGAAGTTACGCATAATTTTTTCTAACTTATGAGTCACCGAGCTCGGGATAGAGTAAAGGGACATGGGTGAATAGGTATGCTAGAAAGGGTACACTTTAAAAGAGTGACTGCCTCCTTTAGATAACAACCTTCTTTTCCACCCGGTTAACTTGCTTCCAAATCTCTCCACCACCGGGTCCCAAATCAATATATCTCTATGGTTGGCCTCCAACGGTAATCCGAGGTAGCTAGAAGGCAAACTGCCTATATCACAGCCCAAGCTTCTCGCCAAACTAGCCACATTGGGGACATCGCCCACCCTGAAAAGCTTGTTCTTATGAAGATTCACTCGGAGACCCGAGACCGCCTCAAAGCATCGAAGAATGCAGCGAAGATATCTAAGCTGTCTATGAGAAGCTTCGGTGAAGACAAGCGTATCATCGGCGAATTGACGTTACTATATATAGTAAATAACGTTTTACTATGTTTAGATAGGTGCAAAAGGTTCTAAAAGATTGTTGAAGAAGAGTTTGAATTATTTTAGGATTTGCTTGTTTGCTTTTGAGTTTATTTAGCAGTGGAGTGATTGAAATTTGTTTAAAAATTGTTTCTTTGAGTCTTTTTTTTTGGTAAGTATAAGTTTATTGAAAAGAGGGAACAAGATTAAGTTTATTGAAAAGAGGGAACAAGATTGTTTCTTTGAGTCTTAATAAGATCAGCTGAGAGTTTGGGTTTGTTTTGATGTCTAATAGGATTTTATTTGAATTTGATTACAATTAGGATATTAGGCTAGAGATTTTTATAAATATAGGTATATTTGATGTAAAGAGAGAGTTGATTTGATTAATGAAATTTTGAGTTTAGAGTTGAGAGTGTTCTCTCTTTTGGTTGAGCCTTCATGTTGAGTTTTCACCCACATGTCCTTAAGTTTAGTCCAGCCCTGAAGTCCAATGTTACAGCCCATTAAGGCTTTAGGCCCTTAATCCATCCTAGAGCCCAACCCATTTAACCCACTAAACTTTATATTAAAGCCAAACCCAAGTCCAAACTGATTCTAAAGACCCAAGTCAGTCCTAAATCAAGCCCATATCCAGTCTACCCATTGATCGTTGACCGTTGACCGTTGACCCAGTCCTTTGAACATGGAATTCCATACAGTGCGAAATTGCAGGAAGGTGTGTTGACCTTGTGATTGATCTCTCTAGTTCAGAGAATTGTGTCCATTGAAAAATTGATGAAATGAAATCATAGACTTTGGACTTCTGAAAGTGGTTCCATTGCATTTTCAATTAGAATTTTTTTTTCAAAAATTGTTTCTTGTACAATCACTCCTGTGGATCGATGCCACTTACTCTTGAGACAAACATGGTGAAATCCTTTGATTGGTTTTTTAGTCGGCTGATTGAATCGAGACTCGAGAAGTTTGATCCGTCGTCCTACATCGAAGTGCTATCTACTCTATAACTTAGTTTCTTAAATGTGCGAATCATACACTACTAAAAAACATTAACATCGACATATATGCAGTAACTTTGTAACAGTTATTGATCTCAATATGTAACTTCTCAATAGTTAGCTTCCTGCTCAAGCCATGTAGGGGAGACATGTTGGTCTTAGACAATTTGCCACTTGAGATATGGTTTCATTCCTTTGTTTAGGAGGCTTTTGTTCCCTAGTGAGTACAAAAGATGAAAGCTGAAATCTGATTGTACCTTATATTTTTGCTTTAGTTATTAGTTTGAGATGTTGCTTGGAGACTTCAAATGGTCATGTTACCTATACTTCACAGAGTGTTGGTGCAAAAGTTGCCTAGAGACTTTAAATGGTCATGGTACTTATACTTCACACAGTGTTAGCTTTTAGGTTTAGATGTTGCCTACAGACTTTAAATGGTCATGGTACACATACTTCACACAATGTTAGTGCAAAAGTTGTATCCATTTTAAGCAGTCGCCAAAATCTGGTGTCATGGAGGAAATGGAAGTGCTGTAAAGTGGTAAGAGTTAAGTGTGGTATTAACAATAACAACAATAGTGGTAGCAATAGTAGTACTAGTACTAGTACCCTAGTAATAATAATAATAATAATAATAATAATCCATTGGACTTTATTTATGTTTTTTTTCTTGATCGATTTGGACTTTATTTATGTTGCAGGAGCATTCTACTGGATAGTTTCGTCTTGCTTTTTTTTAGGCTTAATTTTAATAATTTGTCTTTGGGTGTCTTTGTAATTAGCCCAAAGTTATGGGGCTCATTTTAATTTTGCTTAGTTTAAGTTTTAGTATTTTAATTGGGCCATTGGATTACTTGGATGGCCAGGATTAGATTAGGGTTTCTTTTCTCAGTTAAATACTTGTTAAACATTCTGATGAGTTGGTTAATGAAGTTGATGAATGAATGTTGAAGAATGAAGATGCTTATGCATGATTTTCCAGTGATTGGTTTGGTGTGAGGCCAATTGAGAGATTCCCATGTGTTTTCCAGGTATTATTCATGGGCTCTTATCGTTTCTGATTTGTTCTCTCAAAGTTTTCTGTATGCAAGTCATAAAGCCTGCAGAAATTGATCCAAAAAGTCCATCCTTTGGTCAATTTCACCCTTGTTGACTCCACACGTGCAAAAACTCTAGCCGTCACCCTTCTAACCATCCATACCTTGCTGCCGCCACCTTTAGGAACCCCCATACTTGCTGCCGCCACCTTCTAGTCCCTGTATAACCCTAACTGAACCACCTATGGTGGTTTCCCTTTAACCTAAGCCCCAAATCCTTGATCACCATCCCCAAACACCATAAACCTTGTTGTCTCCACCTGCATAGTGCACCAAACTGTTGTCGCCACTTGCATATGTTTTTGAAGTTCCTTTGATATTGATACGAGAAAACCTAGAGTGGGGTGAATAGGTCTATTTTAAAATTAGCTTAAGTTGATTACTATATGCTTGGATATAACAGAATAATCAACTTAAAGCAGTAAGAGAAATGAGATAACAATCCACAACACAAGTATATATAGTGGTTTGGTGTATCAACACCTATCTCTACTCCAAATAGCTCTACCGAGCTAGCACCTTTTTAATTAACACTTCAGCAACCTTATAATGATGAATAGGGTAAAGGACATGGTTTCGATCATAATCGAGATATAACGGAGTTTAGTTTCAACCAAACTCCATGTTAGTCAAGACTCCTCTTGACTCAAGCAGAGCAACAATATAAATAGTGAAGTATACCAAATGGAGAGTTTCACTAGGAAAAACTCTCAACTACCAAACAAAGTTACCTCCCAATTCGAGATCGGAGAGGAACAAAGCTTCGATGTTGAAGCGCAAAGTCAAGCAACCACCAATCCAGCAGTTTGGACAACCCACCAGAAGAGCCCTTAGATCCGAATAAGGCAAGTTACCAAAGTAGATCTTCAACAAAGGCTCGTTAAGAACAACAATGAGGGCAAGGAGAATGTCAAACAAAGTGCTCTTGGAAATCGAAGAACTCAAGAGAAAGGCTCATGTCAATTGGTGGGTAAAGAGGTAGGGGGAGAGTGTGTTTATAGCGCAAGGGAGTGAGGAGGGGTAGGGTGAGGGCCGAGCGCGCGGATCGAGAAGACCCAAGATCGGTTGAATGGTCTGACCACTGATCGATTGGTGGACATATTTCCACCGGTCAACCAGTCTTTTTGACAGGTCGACCCCTCTATTAGAGAGGTCAAATCAGGGTTTCGACTCAGTGGGGTTCCAACAAAAAGGCCCAAGGGAACACCAAAACAGTCCAAGAGGGACCCCGGGAGTTTGCACAAGTCCACGATCTCAAGACCCAGATGCGCACCAAAGATCGTTCCAAAGCTGATCACCAATAAGCTGAGTCTCGTGCTCCAAGTCCATGGCGACAACACAAGGATTATACCTATCAGTTCTAAATCTGCAACCGTCAGCCCTTATAGTTCCAAACCTGCAACCTTAGGCCCTCCCCCCATAGCCTCTACACTTGCTGCCGCCTCCTTCCCAACCTACATAAGTGTAGCTGCCACCCATACCCATCTCTTATACCCACTGAAACCCTACTTTAGTTCCAAACCAGTCTCTATAACACCCCCAATAAGTACACCCACCTCACGATTACCCATATTTTTGTATTGGTTGACCCTAAGCTTGTTGGAAGTTCCATCTTCCATTAGAGCCTCGTCGTTAAAGCAACGAGTCTATTATTGTGGGATTGTATATTGAAGGCTTTGAACTTTAATGACTTTATTTGCTTGAGTTTGAATGTTTGCGTGTGATTAGCATGTAAATTTATTATTTTATTGCTTCTAATGATTTTCTGTTAATCTCAGCCTTTAGATCTTAGGCCATTACATTCGTCCTACATCAATTTTGGTATTAGAGCATAAGATAGCTTGGGAGTTTGAGTCTTATACTCGTGATTTTATTTTGTTATGTTTATTTTATTTTAGATTAGTCTTGCATTAGTTTTGTTACTTTTGTATACTAGTTAGATCACCTTCAAGAACTTTTAGAGCCATGTATATTTCTACACTGATCCGAGGGGCTCCAACTTTCAATGGTGACCCAGTAATCTTCAATAATTGGTTATTTGACATGGACTGCTACTTTAAGTGGTACGTTTGATTTTGTCCGAAACCGACGAAAATCCAAATGAAACCATACACTTCGAAATTATGCATATTAGAACCATTAGAATTATATGGAAACTTGGCATATATTTCACGTTCTTACACTATTAGCACTCTGTAATTGGATAGTAGAAGCTTGAAAGTAAATGGTCTTTGACATTGTAGGATGTCTCGAGTTCATCCATGTATTTAGTGAAACAAGTCATATTTAGTGATTGAAAATGCTAGTCTCCACCAAAAATGGTTGATACTGGAGAGTTTTTTATTTCTTCAAAATTTTCATTTAAAGAGTACATCTTGATTTACTTTCATGTTAGCTTTGTCACTTTTTAGCTTTTACGTGTTGACGTATGTAACGTACTCGCCTTGCACATATCAATATCTCCATAATTGAATGTATCCATTAGGGTTTGGATGCTCTGGGTTATGTTTAATGTTTTTTCTTCACAATTTGTGCTTTGGAACATTTCTTGAGTTCTCATGAAAATTGGATCAACTTTTTCTTGTTTGCTGCTTGAGTCAAACTTTCCGTATCTAGTTATCTTTGATCGAATTATTGTCTTTGTCCTGTGTTGTGGTCTATGATACCCAGATACCGTACATGGCCATCATATCCGTGTCGACACGACTTGGCACCGACACGCATCCCCACATATTCTTCATAAAAAGTTGAAAACAGTAGAAAAAATGAAAATTTTGAACTACAAAATAGGATACTTGTATTCGTATCCCTGTCCTTGATTTCGGAAAATGTCGAGTCGTATCTCTGCTTCCCGTATCCGTGTCCGTATCCGTATCCGTATCCGGGTACCATAGGTTGTGGTTAAGTGTTGCTTCAGACCCTAGTTTTACTTTAGGAGAAAAATATTTTTGAATATTATTCAAGTACATATCGGTGATATCTTAATGAGTTTTATGTCTTTGTAGTTTCTTGATGGAATGTTGCAAGGAGTTGATGAGGGGGATCTTCATGTAGCAAATGGGTTGTCTAGTGCATGTGATGATTATCTTTTGGGTAAGTCTTCTTGGTATTATCTTACTTGGTCAATCTCAATTTCTAATATTTTAGTCAATTTTCAGAATGATTCTACATATCCGACAATTTTGCTCGTGTACAGATACTGAATTTTCTGAAGAAGTTCCTGATCTAGATTATGGTCCATTCGAAGGATCCCATCTAGTAAACCATGGTTTGGAAAGTCACTCCTCAGGCTTGATTGAGAGGGACAGAGGTGCTGTTGAGATCTCAAAATTGCCAACATCTGCTATGCCAGTGCCTGAATCTACATCTGATCAGAATGCTTCTTTACTTGACAAGATGACCATTCGTGAATTACAGGAGGCCTTTAGGAGCACATTTGGACGTGAGACATCTGTTAAGGACAAGCAGTGGCTTAAGCGCCGTATCTCGTTTGGTTTACAGAACCTTGTTGAGTTGGAGAATGTTTCGAGCTTCTTGGAAAGTGGAATATCTTCTAATGAGAATGAAGGTGACATGATCTTCACATCTAGTAATGATTCTCCTGGAAGAATGTACCACTCTTTCACAACTGTACTGGGTAACAGGACTAAACCAGTAGGCCGAGGTCTGGAAAGCGACAGTCTTGCTGGCACGGATGCTTGGACAACCAGTTTTCCGGAGGCTGGCAATGTTGGATATGGACTCTTGAATTTGGAAGATAGAGAAAGTATGCTTGCACAGAAGCGATTGCGCAAGCCTACTCGTAGGTACATCGAAGAATCATCAGATCTGAAATCAAGATATTGTAGTGGAAGATTAGATACTCCCATCACAAGTTCAAGGGATAAGCTCAGGCGGGTTAGATCTCACAATCAGCATCATACAAAAGGATTTGGAGCAATGCCACTGGTCTGTAGACAGGATCCGCTTGGGGGATCTGGTATTCAGGTACCATTTGGTCTTCGTGTACGGAAGGGGCGTCCGAAGAAAGATGCATCCATTTTGGTAAGGAAAATTCTCATCCAATGGCTTGTATGGCAAATCTATTTCGTTTTCTTTTACAGTTTTTGAGTGTGAGGAATGCTACTATGGATCAATCTTTCATCATATGGTCTTCCATGTTATTAAAGAGAAATATTTGATTTTCTATCTTGACTTTAGAGAGTTATATCATGATATGGACATGTATACTTTTCACTGGTTCATATTTTGGAATAACTGCTTACCTATCAAAAGAGAAAACAACAGAATTTTCAGGCGAATTGCTTTTTGCAATATTATCTTTGCTTCTCCATGTTAGGAGTATAGCCTCATGCACAATTTAGTAGAAATTGGTAATTAGATTTACTTGCTATTATTTTGTAGATAAATGTTTTCAGCAAGATCATCCTTGCTTCTAGAGAGAGGACAAGATAACTCTACTCTGAGGTCAAAGATGTGTTCTGACAAGAATCTTAAGGGGGTGATAGCTTCCATAGCTGCCAACAAAATCTTGTTTGAGATAGTTGCCTTCCGCGAAGAGTTGAGCAGAAAAGTTGGCATAAAGGGATCTTAAAGTTTTCAAGCACTGCTCTCACCTTTTCTTCAGTAGAATCACTAGGAAGAAAACCTTTTTAATGCACTCTGATATCTCTGAAATAGCTTCTCCAATGTTGGCTGGCCTGGGATTTCCAAGTGGCTTTTTGTTGGGGCACAATCTGTCTTGAGAAGTATGTCTTATGAACATATGTTAAGAAGCTATAGTACCCCGTACTTCAACATGCCCAGAGTACCTGTATTCACACGCTACGATACCAAAACTAGTATCGAATAATGCATGGATACTTTTTCCTTGGCATTTTCTTTTTCCCTATTTTATTATTGAGTTTTTCCTAGCTCGTTAAAAAATCTTCATTTGTTATGTCTACAAAAATATATAATATATTGTAACAAATCTTGTTGTAAAATATATTCGCAATATTAAAAGTTTTATTGCATTTCGCATGATGTAAATACTAAAAAACGATAATTAAAAAACTTAAAATTAAAACAAGATATGGACATATTGGATGCGATACTTGTGTCTATATCCGTGTCCTGGATTTGGGAAAGGAAGAGTTGTATCCTCGTTTCCTTTACCAATGTCGATGTATCTGGGCTATTTTTCAGCACGATCAGAAATGAAATTTCTTGCGGAACTGTCTTATAGCCAAGGTTTAAAATATTGTTCCTTCTCGTTGTCTCGGTAAGTTGACTGACGAGACGTTTCGACCGAGATGGAATGAGTCAATGGAAAAAATAATGTCTTGATAAGATTAAACTACTTTTTAAGATTGATGCTAAAAACTGTTTTATTTTTATTTTTTAAGCTTAATAAGGCTAAAAATTTGTTTTTTAGTGTTGTATTATAGAAGACACATGTACCGTGCTTTGGCACGAGAGGAAATATTCTCCTATGTATTGTCTCGGTATATTGCCAGAACGAGATGTCTCGATAGATGTGGAACGAGATTTCGAACCATGCTTATAGCTTTGCTTCTTAACTATTTTAATCAGAAACTTTAAATGGGTGTGGTATTCATATTCCAAACTTCAAATTAAGTGTAATTGCATAACATATTGTACTTTGTTCAGTGTCCTTGTACTTTGAACCATGCTTATAGCTTTGCTTCTTAACTATTTTAATCAGAAACTTCAAAAAATGGGTGTTGTATTCATATTCAAAACTTCAAATAACTTCAAATGAATCTTTTCTTCTTTTAACATATTGAGGCTTACTTTGTTTTTTGTACGAGCTAATTCTTCGCTTAGTTTGCTTTTGTGAATGAAAAAAGGAAATTACCAATTTTACAAGTTGCTGCTACGCTCACTGGTGTAGACTATAGAGAAACTACCACTTTGTTGGGATATTACTATCTTGGAGTTGATGGAAGGAAAATTTTATCCTTGTTATGCGGCTAAAAGAATGGCAAGGGAAAGTAAGAGATATAACTCTGATAACAGTTGGAGCCTGGGTTTCTTAAAGAGATTTGATTTAATTTCCTCCAAGGTGCTAATCTGAGCTACCCAACAGTTTTCAAAGGAACGATAAGCTTAAAGGCAAATCTTCATTTCATAATTCAAAAGTCTCCTTTTACAATGCTCAATAAGAAGTATTTATAAGACGACTAAAATCCTAGAAACGGACTTAAGCTCTAAGAAATAAATCACATTAGTCCAGATAAAACGATTGAAATCTATTCCTAATTATGGCATAACTACTGCTAAATGCGTCATTAGTCTTGTGACAACATTTTAGACCAATTTGTGGGCCCAAACAAAAAAGATCTAAACAGAAGTGTAGAAATAGCTATTGTGGGTCTCGAAGAGACCTTTTCAACAAGTCAAAGTTCAACAAAAAAACATATATATAAATGCAAAGTTATGCCTCTTGGAAGTCGATTGTGTCAATCTCCTCCAATCAGAAATCTCTTTTTGGCCTCCACTTTGGCGGTACTTGATGAGGCAATCCCACTGCCATCTTGGGTTTACCTTGCTTGGGTCCTCGCTTCACCATGATCTTCTTTGGAACTAATTCGAAGAAGTTTAAAGAAATGAACTAATTCGAAGAAGTTTAAAGAAATCGCACAAAATTTGCTAATTGGGGAAGTTTAGAGAATTATTTAAAAAAAAAGAAACCTTATTGATGTTTTAGGAAATGATAAAATAAACAACCATTTGGAGCAATAAATGCAAGATCAATTGTGTTCAATACGTATTGTTGCAGGTATCTGAAATACTCAGACTTCAAGAGCCAAAATTACAAAGTTAATTGCTTAAAATCAAGATTAAATTCAATGCAAACAGAAACATATGATCAAATTTTATGATTCTTTTTGCATTTTAGTTAATTATTTAAATATTTTAAATAAAACTAGAAAGAAATTATTTTTATCTACGTTTTACATTATAAAAGATCATATGTAGGGTAGGGGGTTGTTCTTTGAGGATTTTGTGTTTTGATGGGATCTGATTTGTAGCAGGAATGCCCAGTAGTTGGGGGCCATTCCTAGCGTCTTGTCCTTTCTATTTTGCTTTTCGCTTTTGTAGAGCGGCTTCTTGCCTTTAGTAGGTCATCTCGATTCTCGACCTCTTAGGCCTATTGTACTGCTTCGTTTTTCTTCAATAAAATCTTTACACTTACCAAAAAAAAAAGATCATATGTGATTGGTGATAAGCCTATAGTGTCTATTTATGTTTGCATTTGTGTATACATGCTTTATTATTTGTTTATTCATATCTATTCATGTAACTTATTAATTGTTAGATGATGAAACCCAAGGTGTTGGTCACAAATACGTGTATGTGTGAAGCCAAATCTTGCCAAATGGCGCTCATGTAGGCCCATTGACCACATGAATGATTGGCTGCAACTTGGTGATCCTATGATTCAGGAGATCTGACATGCATAGACATGGCATTCGGAAAATTACAGGACATCGATAGTATGTGAAACCCGACATTCACACTAAAATGGGCGTAACTTTGTCATGAACTCCTGTTGAGGTGATCCAGGTGTCATTGGAAAGAGGATGAGAAGACCTATGCGCTTTGACTAGAAGTCTAGTTAAGGTCCCGAAGGCCATCCCAGATTGTTTTCCCCTGCAAAATCGTGGTTAAAGTTGAATTTACTATTTATAGATTTTTTGATCATGAATATCTCCTAACTATATATAGTAAGTACCGTCATAGGATAACAAGAAAGACCACACTATTATATAAGGGATTGTTGAACTGAATTGATCCAATTAGGAGGAGGAATACTCTCTCTAATCTGCCCTCCTCGGAAAACAATAATAATAAGAAATTAAGAATAGAGAAAAAAAACAAAGAACATAAAAATTATAGAAGTAATCTCTTCCCCGTATCATATTTTTTTTTGATTCCCACACACATTGGTGATGGGACTAGTCCTATGGTTGTGCCCGCTTACCCAAGTCTTCCCGTACACACAACACGGTTTACGCAAGGGGGCGCAGTCTCAAACTCACGACCTTGGGGAGCATACCCAAGTCGCTAAGTATTACCACTGAACCACTCCCCTTGGGGGTTCCCTGCCATTTTGTATTCAATATAGTTTAACAATCCCTTATATAGTAGTAGGGTTTTACCTACTCTAGTAAGGGGACACTATAAAAAGTTACTATTTATAGTAAGTTTAAAAATAGAAAGGATATGTCCTCTCATGTTTTTGGAATTGCAAGTACATCAAAACTCTCATTTGGAGTATTCGTGAACTCTCTATGGATCAGGAGATATTTACGATCAAATATTCTATAAATAGTAAATTCAACTTTGACCGCGATTTTGAGGGGGCAAATGATCTCAGATGGCTTTTGAGATCCTAACTAGACTTTTAGTTTGGCCTGGGCGAATGAGTGTGTAGGTCTTCTCATCCTCTTTTAAATTAGTGTCTGGATCAGTTCAACCAGAGTTCGTATGACAAAGTTATGCCCATTTTAGTGTGAATGTCCCATTTCCCATATGATTGATGTCTTGTACTTTTGCCGAAAGACATGTCTATGCATGTGGATCCTCCTTGATCAACCGTAAAACCCAAAGAACAGCCTAATTAATGATTCCTAGCAATTGGATTTCAACTTTTTCCATCCTGGGCCAGTACCCAGTGGTTTTCACTTATGGGCTTGTTCGTAAAACACAAATAACAAAAAAAGAAAACCCTCATTTGTGTCATGCGGATACTTGAGGTGAGGTGTTGATCCTAACTACCTGCCCCATGTGTTGGCCACACCAAATATTTCCACACAGCACTCTTTGGGTCCACTGACCCCATGAATGCTTGACCTTGATGAACCTTAACCACAAAAGTAAGCCTGATAGGTGATCCTAGCCGTTGGATTTGAGCATTTTTCATTATGGGCTTCATGAACAGGCTGATATGTGAAAAGCATTAGGCTCAAGTCAATGATGGGAAATGTTCAAATCGTATAGCTAATGATCACGTATCAGGCTGACTTTTGGGCGTGTAAGTTCACTAAGAGGTGGGCATATAGAAACAGTGCTGAATATTGTCGATTTTTTTGGTGAATTAAATGCTGAATTAGAGGCAAATTTTGTTTTGTTTTGTTTGAACTCCAGCTATGCTTCTCTTCCCTCATTCAAAAATTTGAATTGAATCTGGCGAACTATGGTGATTTTTAGTACCATTATCCTTGCTATGCAGTTAAGAGGAATGAAGGGAAAAGTAAGAGAGAATTTTGGTAACCATTGGAGCCAGATTTCCCTCTTGTAGAACCTCCTGCAAGGTGCTAATCCAAGAAACCCAAAAGTTGCCAAAGGAACAACAACCCTAAAGGCAAATATTCATTAGTTAATTCATCTCTCCTTATTCAGAGTTCAAGATGTATTTTAAGAAAACCAAAGCGTTAGTAACTAACCCAAGTACTAAGTAATAAACACCACCTCCGTCTAAAACGGCTGATATCTATCACTAATAATGATGTAACAACCCATAATCACATCACTAATCTCATAACCACATTTTAGACCAGTTTTTGATGCCCGAAACAAAATCTCAACAGAAGCGTAGAAGTAGATACTGTCAGTCTCAAAGAGACCATTCCAACAAGTCAAAGTTCACCCAAAATAGATGTATGTGCGCAAAAGTTATGGCTCTTGGAAGCTGACTGCATCAAGAGGTGGAGTTACTTGAAAAATAGGCATATTAGGCCTTAGTATGGTGAGTTTCGCAGCTAAAATGAAAAATAGATATTGTATGGATGGACCAGCATTGAAGTATGACAAGTTTGACAATTCCTAGAATGGTTGAGACTGTTCAGATACCCAGGAAAGATTCTTTAAGTATATTCATCCAAAGTTATACAGCATGCATCTTTTTCCATTTATTCTGCAATATTACTTAAATCTCAAATGTTTAATCATCAATGTTCTGCATAGGGACATGATTCTGAGGATAACAAGGATGACATGTTACTCTCAGTTCCCAGTAGGAATTCGGATTTTGAACCTTCTCCTGTTGAGTCACAAGATGACATGTCTGATGACTGTGTCACAACAACTAGAACTGAAAAGAGTGGGATTCGGAGGAAGCATCATAGGCTGTGGACTCTTTCTGAAGTGATGAAATTGATTGATGGTGTTTCTCAATATGGCGTTGGACGATGGACTGAAATCAAGAGGCTCTTGTTCTCATCATCTGCTTATCGCACGTCTGTTGATCTCAAGGTAGATCCATAATCTTTTATGTAAATACCCCTTTATTTCTTGGATTTGAAAGTTTGTTCTATATTTGGGAGCTTTGCAGGACAAATGGAGAAATCTTCTGAGGGCTAGTACACAGTTGCAGAGCAAGAGAGAGGTCAGCCTTTTGTTTTGTTGTTCTTTTCAATTTTACATTTTGTAACTATTGGGATTGCCTTTATCTTTTTATCATGGGTTCAAAATTTATACAGATCAGTGAATTATTTTCTTTTCCTTAGGCCCTACTTGTTTCTTAGTTTATTGCTTCATGGATGGATACGGTCTGCTATATTATTGCAAGGCTAGTTTTAACAAGCAGATGTTCAAAATGCCATGCATGTACACCTGTATTGAGTTGGACCCATGAAGGTGGACATATCTCTGTTTCAAACAAACATGGCATGTCTGATTCCTTTTTCTACACAGATACATAAATAATATAAATCAGAATATGGTAAGATATGTAGATTAGTACGCAATATGAAAATACAATTAGTCTTTCTGCCTTTTATCTGTGATGTATATATATTGAAGAAAAACAACATGTTCTTATGAATCTATCAAGAGCATATTCAAATTTGTATTGGTTAACATCCTTTGACCAAACCGATAAATAAAAAAAGAAATCCTTTGACCAAGGAATGCTGACCAAGACAAGGCTGGTAATGGTGGTTTAGTTCCCTTGAGTCGACTTAGGTGATCATTTCCAAACAAAAATGATTAATTTAAATATCCGTATGAAGGCAAATTATGTGAATAACTCTGAGAAATAGAGAGAAACTGTTAATTTAAGATTTATTGCCTTTGTTGAACTCTTGAGAATATATATTTGTTAAATGCATATGGTACATCCGTACATGAACTTTTAGAAAACGAATTTCTGTTAAATATGCCAAGTGCATTATATATGCATATAAAAGATTTGATTTGCAACCTGTTTGGTCTACTGGAATTCCCCCCTGGCTAGTTTTTAACTGACATTGATTTGAACTTTGCCATACCTTCTGCAGTTGTAGCCCATCACCATCATAATTTTCTATTTGTAACTCTCTTAGTCTACATGGCTCTGTTAAGCCTCTCTTGGCAAGTTGTGAAGTATCAAATTGTGGTCCACAAAGCTGTTACCTACAGTAAGTTAGTCTGAGTACATTGTATGACATCTGCTCTCAATCTGTGGTTGGTAAAAATGGGGCCTGCTTGTGACTGTCCATACGTCTCGACTCTAATAAGCTTCCACACATGAAGAAGCAGGATGCTAGTGGTTCCACTACACAATTAATTAAAATGAACCTGGTTCACTTGTTTGATGTTATTTTAGTTGTCAGTTGTCATCTGACTTAGGTTTTGAATTTGTTTTTTAGTGCTTTGCCAAATGCCTTGGCTGTATGAGTATAGCAGTAAAAAGTTGAATCAAATAAAAGAAGTCATTTTCTATTGTAGAAGGCAGAAGAAGCTTGTCAGAAGCAACCTTTAGAATTGAGGATGGTAACTGAAGGTGATATACTACTGAAACAGATGTTCCCAACGGTGAGCAGGTTTGCATGGTAATGCTCGTAAGGAACAGGAAACTGAACTGCAGATTTTCATTTAATTCTATTTTCTTCTAACACCAAATGCATGCTTTTCTAAAACGTAACTCATATACTGGATAAATGGGTATATTATATTTATAACATATGATATCATTAGAAACAAAATGTCCATACGATAACCTGCTAAGCCATGGTATCCTCATGCCAGTGTGAACACTGAATTATGTTAGCCACTTAGAATAACATATATTGATCGTGTTTCTCTTTAGAACTGTATCCTAAACGAATGATTTTATTTATTTATTTTGATAAGTAAAACGAATGATTTTATAAAACTTGTTAATATTGTTATGCGAAAGAATGTTCCTGGGTAGATGTTCACTGATTGCCCCACGGGTTTATCCTGTGTGGGAATTGACCGGTCCAGCAGTTAGAACTGCCTGGTCTGACATATATACATCACTTTTAAATACGCTAGTTCATAGTTTATATATTAAATGTCTTGAAATATGGATGTTGAAGAACCTTCATTCTGAAGGGTAACTTACAATCTGTATGAACTGTTTTACCATAATGGAAAATTTTAACTACTACAGGGTTATTTAGGCATATGGGTTAACTTGATGATTATCATTGTCAAGAACTTCAATGGCAGGTTTTTATATCTATCTTATTTATTTATTTTTGGTTTTTTAACATTAAAATAAAGCCCTTAAGAGAACGTGTATGCAGGTTGATCAAGGACGGAAGCACACATCACGTCCTATACCACAGTCTGTTCTACGGCGTGTAAGTGAGTTGGCCATCATCTACCCATATCCTAGGGAGCGCAAGTCCAAGCTCACACGCGCTGCTCCCATTGCCACCCCCATCTATGCCAGCCCCAGTAGTGACACCTCTGTCAGCCGCAGTGGAAGGATCATACACAGGAAGAATTTCACTTGAAATTAGTTGGAAAATAGAGTGCCTGCGTCAGCTGCAGTGGAAAGGGGTCATACACAGGATGAATTCTACTTAGAACTTGGATTATCAAAACCTAGCGTTTCTTTGCTCTTCTATGTACAGATCTCAGAATACATTTGTCAACCTCTCAAAAATTGTGGTTGCAGAATACAGGGGATGTTGTACAAGTAAATAGAACTTACTATTTGATGCTGAAAGGCAGCGAAAAATTAATTTTTCAACTAAAGCTGTGGGATGGAATTATGGGTCTCCTTGCTTCCTATTTGTGGTGGAAAAAAAAGTTGATTCTGATTTGTCTTTAAATTCAGTTCCTAACCTTGAGAAGGTGGGGAGTTCGTTTTTCACTGAAGAAAAGCTGAATGTTTCATAGACGCATTCTCAAGGGAAAAACCATTATCATGCATTGGCATTTTCACGTTATGCGGGTCCCAATTTCTCACCATTTGGCAAATAATTAACTGGTTGTTTGCCATCAGTGCTCTTTATGCCGATTTGTTAGGAAGTAAAAGTATTACACAGGCCCCGAACAGCTCATCAGATTTTAAAGTAGGTCAGTTTTTGAACCAAGGGGTTTCAACGTATAGCAGCAAGTTTTGCCAAAAAACGTTAAGTCTGTATGGGCAAGAGCATCGGAGAATGGGTTTTTGAGGAAACTGGCTTGCAGGTAATCTCCTCCCCTATGCAGTGACACGTCCAAAGCTCTACTCGAGCAACATCATGAGATTGGTCTACTGAAACTTCACTGCCTAAATGATTGTCTCGAATTGTTTCATCAGCACAGGTAGTTCCAGCAATGTGATTCTGACTTCATTTAAGTTTTTTCTTCCGTCAATCATCGGTTCAATTTTTTTCTTACCACCTTAATCTCTGTTATTTTTGGCCAAGCTCCTCTTTTATAGCCTTACTTGTACCAAAGAGCTTCGTCTCACTGAAGTCGTCGTTTCACCCGAAAACGTAAATTAAAAAATAACGAGCGCTCACAAGGAGGGAGCTAGAGAAACATTAGAGAATCACCAGGTCATAATACCTAAATTCTGTGAACTACAAACTGTTTGTTTCAACGTTAACAGCACAATTTTTATCCATTGGACTTCATGCCAGCTAAATCTTCGAGAGTTAGATTAAGAGTATCAACAGAACCTTTCTTCACTTCTTCCCCACGAGCGGCCAAGAGATCCTCGATACTCCCTGGTTCTCCGAACCATCCAAGTCGATCTGCAATCAGGTGTAGGTTGTTACACCCACTGCAGCGTGCTACCACCACTCCTTTCTCGTATGATTCACGACAAACAGTCTTGACGGATCTTGTTTCACAGACCTTGCAAGTGAAGACCATGGCTAGGTCGTGTCGCGCCGACATTTTTAAGCTTGACAATGCGGTGTACTTCACAGGAGAACTGTTATCTCCTCTAGGGTGGCTAAGCATTTCAGTTGAGTTTTGGTCCTTGGCATCTTCATCGGCTGCGTTGTTTGTCAATTCTGCTTGTGTCTGAAACCGCCTCTTATCTGTGCTTACCTGAGAATGTCCATCTAGTCCGAAGAGGACATTTCTTCTCATAGAGGTAAGAAATTGCCATGAGGGTTCTGCAAACAACAAATGGCTAAATTTTATCAGGACCCCAGAAGGAAATTGGTTCAGAGAAAACCCCATATTGAACAGCGACTAATTATGCGAAAGCTAAGAGAGAATCACCATAAATTAGGAAACGTAAACCATTCTTCTTTTTCTTTGGATTCGATTTAGGGCAAAAGCCATTAGAACCTTCAAAAAAGTTGGATTAAAGTTATACCAATTCCAGTTTTAACTCAGCTTAGACAACATGTAAAAGGGAAGTTCCATTGCCATGTAAACCCTAAACCCAAAACTTGTAGCTTTGAATTGATGAAACATCCAAATAGCATGGTTGGAAATCTTAATTTATAAGTTCTGACCTAAACACATTAACATTAACTTATTGGGTATTTGAAGAACACAATCTTTTTTTTTTTGGGTTTTAGTTAGGGGATTCTTTGTTTGATTGCCATTCGCTTACTGTAATGTTTTCTAGGGTTTTGATTGATGGATGGCGAAGAGAAAGAAACAGCGTAATTCAAGTGAGAGAGAGGGAGAATCTGACTTACCTTTGAGGAGAGAGGTGTGAGGTTGGTTTCGGCAAAGAACAGAGGAGATTCGTCTATGCAAGAGCCGAGCTGCCATGGAGAAAATATTGATGGTTCAGTTTGGCGCAGAAAGCCCTTTTTCTTTAGTGACGACGGGAACAAATACTAATGTACATCGTGGGGACAGTGATGACTGATATGGGCCCAAAATTGTACGGAAGCCCACGAAAACACAATCTGGCCCAGGACAGGCCCAGGACTTTACACAGCTCAGACAGACGGACTTCAATAAGCCGGAAAAATCTATGATACATAGGGCAGTGAAAGTGCAGGGCCAGGGTAGGGCCTAGTCGGACCCTCACTTATAAGGGTGAGGCCCTAGCCCGGTCCTAACCCTTAGAGGGCTTGAATCAGCTGGGCACTATCCCTACCTTTAAAGACTAGGGCCGGGTCAAGGCCTAGAAGAATATTAAAAAATACAAAATTTTTAAGTGGAAAAAGTGGATGTTTGAATAACGCACTTGGCTTGGTAATGTGTTTTTTTGGTTTAATCTATGTAGATTTTCAATGAATGATCATAATTTTTTCGTTACAGGGGTGAACAGTTAAGGTTTGAAAATGAACCCTCTGTCTTTTTAAAAATCTCGATAAAATAAATAATATATTATAATTTTACACTAAAAAAATTATTTTGAAATGATTTTGATTCGTTTTTGGACCGTTCATAATTTTGGAATGGCTCAATCATTTGGGAATTGCCTAAAGGTGTATTTTTTTTGGGATAATTGTAGTACCAACACCAATTGTTTAGGACAGAAAATTCTAAGGGACCCACTGTATAAATGGCAGTTTCTTAAAAGGAGAACTTCGTTTTTTGTGTTATGACTAAACATCAAATTATTGCTTCAGAATTATGTATCAAAGATTTGATACAAAGTCCCTCAAAGTGCCACATGGTACATTCTTTCTTTTGGGCCCAATGACCCTATCAATGATTCGTCCACACCTTGGCGGGCCTATGCAGTAAAAATAAGCATGATTGGTGATTTCTAGATATTGGATTTAAGCACTTTTTAATCATGGCTTGAAACCAAAACGCTGGCCTGTGCACAAACCCATGATAAAAAGTGCTCATATCCAATGGCTAAATATCACCAATCATGCTTATTTTTGGTGTGCAGGTCGGCCTATGTGTGGACCAACCATTGATGGATCGCTAGTCCCGAAAGAACGCACCAGGTGGCATTTTGAGGAACTTCTGTATCAAAAATTTGATACAGAATGATGTATCACTAAACAGCTCTGGTCCAATTTTTATGCACTCTCTTTTGGGCCCACTGATCCTATGAATGTTTGGCCCACTCTGTGGTTGTCCTACACACCAAATATCAGCATGATCGGTGATTTCTAGCCATTGATTTGAGCACTTTTTTCATCACGAGCTTCATGAACAGATCTATAGGTAGGCTTCCAAGCCCATGATGAGGAAGTACTCAAATTCAATGCATAGAAATCACCAATCATGCTGATATTTGTTGTATAGGTCCATCGTGTGGGCCGAAGATCAACAGGCTAGTGGGGCCCAAAGAGTGGGCCACGTTGAAATTTTAGGGATCACTTCTGTATTACAGATTTTTCCCTTCAAACAATGGTACCGTTCGTTATACACATTACTAACAAGTAATGACAGTATATACATACTAAGCTATAAGAACCCATTGGACAACCAAGCCAGGCCTATACCTAGCTCGTAACAATTGGGCCTATAAAATAAGGCCCAGTATGGCCCATAGATTAATTTTTTTAGTCTAAGCCCTATCCAAAGTAGGCCAAGCCTTAAAGTCCATCTGGCTGGAATGGCCCATCTGCAATGTGTGGACCAACAACTGTACATGATTTAAATATTTTTCTTTTTATTTACATACCTGTGTTGCGCTGTCGTGGGGCCCATACGTGGGCTGATTTTGACGAGGATACTCTTTTAAGCATGGATATCAACCTCACGAGAAACCAGTCAATTTTGACATTTCTAGCCTTTTGAAGAATTGAGAGCAAGTTGAAATATTTTGAACCATGCATTTTAAGGTTAACTTTAGGGTTAGAAGTTTCAGAAAGTACGTGTTATCCCCACCAAAACAAGAAAAAATCAACTCTTAGCTCATTTTCATGTGGGCCCAAGGCATTAGTCATTTTATTAGTAAAAAGTGTTATCTCCCGGGACAGTGATCCTACGCGTGTTTCGGATCACGTTGGATCGGGCAATCCAGCGGTCCGGATCGGTTAACTCGTTCAATACAGCCGAGTTGACTCGTGAGACGACTCAACAGTGGAATTGATATAAAATCTAGTTTTTTTTTCTTTTCTTTTTTTTCACATTTTTCCCATTTTCCTCTCCCATTTCCCCCTCAAACCTCTTTAGAGCCTGGCACTAGTCTCAAACGGCTAGATCCACCTATATAAAGCTTAGATTTTGAGTTGCAAAAGCTTCGAGTTGGGGAGGAGATCCGACGATTTCTTCATCTAAAATCTTAGTTTTCTTTGAATATATAATTTTCTGTTTTCTAAATATCTGTCTAAATCTCACCCATGTTTCAAATCTCATCAATGTTTTCTAAATCTCTGTCTAAATCTCACGCATTTTTCAAGTATTTTTTTGTTTTTTTGATATTTTTCATTTTTTTGGACTAAAATGTAAAATGTTTTGATAATTTTCTATTATCTTGATTTTTGACTAAAATCAAAATTTGGATGATTAGGGCTTACGAAAATTTTATTGGATGTTTTTTTTTTAATGATTTTTTTAACATTTTATGCATTTTAAAAGTTTTTTTTTTGCATCTCGGGATCAAGCCAGATCGGTCCGATCCGACGGCCGACCCCGAGAAATCGAACCTTGCAACGACAAGGATATTATTCTCACAAAAAAATCAGCAGTTGACACTTTAAAACTACTATATATGTCAATTCCAGGTTTTCGGTTCTATTTTGGTCCACGCAGGTACACTATGAAGTAAGAAGTAAGAAGTTTTGAACAGGAACCTGATACTTCAATAGAGAGAATTAGCAGGCGATATTGCTCTTCCCTGTAAGCTTTTTTTTAACGAGGGACCATTGAGACTGTGAAGTCATTCGGGACTGTCATCTTCTCCGACCAGATCTTTGATTCCAAATAAAGCTTCGAAATCTTCCCTGCCACGCGGCGCATGTCGGGCCTCTTTCCTGGATCCACTTGTACGCATGCCAGTGCTACACGTGTCATCTTCTCGGCCACCTCCATCGGGAACGAATCCTTCAACCTCCTATCCACCCACCTTCGCAGTCTCCCTGTTTCTTCGGACTCAATCGCTTCTCTCGCTGTCTCGATCACAGACACTCTCCTGTAATTGCCCTTCTCCGTGTCATATATGTACTTTAGAGGTTCTTCTCCTGACAAGAGCTCCAAGATCACAACCCCGAACGCGAACACATCGGATTTCTGTGTTGCCATCCCATCGGAGTGAAATTCGGGCGACATGTAGCCTCTTGTTCCTTGGAATTTCATGATCCGGCTGTCGTCCGATATTCTCATTTTTAATAACGGAGAATCATGAGAGGCCTCTGTGATCTCTTGGTTGTTCTGACAATGATCTCCGGTGACGATCTCTCCGCAGAGTTCTGAGGTTCCAAAATGGCAGATCTTCGCATTGAACGAAGGTTCAGTGACGATCACGCTTGTGCTCTTGATGTAGTTGTGGACCAAATAGAGATTCAGCCCAGTGAAGTGGTGAACGTACTGGAGTCCCTGTGCGAGATCTGTAGCGATCTGTATTCTTGACATCCATGTGGAAAGGACTGTAAAGTTAGGGTTTTTAGGGTTTCGGAGGCAATCCGCAAGGTTGGTGCCGTTCACGAAGTCGTAGACGAGGTAGACGTTGTCGCCAGAGACTGAAGCGCCAAGGAGCTTGATCAAGCTGATGTGGTGGATCCTGCAGATCAAGGATAGCTGTTCGCGGAGTTGTGATGTTTTGATCGAACGGCGGAACTTGCGTTGGAAAACGATGACGTCTTTGCCGCGGATGGAGCAGCGCCAACAAGCAGAGGAGGAGGAGGAGGAGCGGTTGGTGAGATTGCTGGTGGCGGAGCAGATTTCTGAGAAATCATAGATGTGAGGGTTTTCAGGTAAAAGGTCTCGGAATGAGGAGAGAGAGGTTTTGGTTGAAATCGAAGTCATTGTAGTGTCTCTGTAGCTCGAAACAGCTTTACAATTCGCGCTTCTGGTTCGAGAGCTTCGAGGTGTTAAAATTGGCTCTATTGCATTGCTTTTCATTTTCGATTTACAAGGGGAAGAAGAACAGACAGAAAGAGAGAGAGATAAGAAGAAGAACGTGAAGAAGTGAATGGTCGGGCTGGAGATAAAGGAGGCCGTTTTAACGGTTAAACGGACTGGGAGCGTTACCGTTTAAACGGATTGAAACGGTCAGGGGTAAAAACGGGAAAAAACGGGAAAAAACGGGGAAAAATAGATTTTAACGGTTTTAACGAAAAAAACGGAGTGGCGCTGAAATTCAAATTTTGAAATTTGAAAATTAAAAAATTAATCGGATTTAACTGCCGTTTTTTTCACAAAAAAATTTCAAAATTAAACAGCTGTTTAAACGATTTTAACGACCGTTAAAACAAGAAAACGGCCGTTTTTTTTCAAAACCGATAAAACGTGTTTAAACGGTTTTAACGGAAACGGGCTTGGGGCGTTACCGTTTAAAACCGTACTAGTTTGAAGTCTGAAGACTCTGAAGTCTGAACACAACCCAATGAACAGGGTACGTGATTGGGCACCCCTACTTTTGATACAATGGGCGCTCCTCCCAGAGATAAAGACACTTGTTTTGCATCACTAGCACTGTCACAGCACTCGATACGTGCCACGTGTCATACGATCATAGATCACTGACCGTATGGATGTTTGTCCAGTCCCTCAGTGGACCGACAAACCAAAAATCAGCCTGATTAGTGATTTACAACCTTTGGATGTTTGCACCCAAATAATGCTCAATAATGGTCAAATTCCTACCGTTAAAATCAACCCATGAAAATAATTTCAATTGAATCGGTTAGAAATCACGAATCAGGCTGATTTTTTGTGTACCAGTCCACTGAGTGACTGGCCAAACATCCATACGGTCATCGTCCTCTAATAGTATTCCACGTGGCTCTTATTAAGTGCTGTGACCGGCTTCCGTCACAACATCTTGTGACACAAGTTTTACTCATCCCAGACCGTTGGGGACCATAAAAAGGAGTCACTAATCATGCTACTTTTTGGTATGTAGGTCCACCTAGTGATGGGGGTTTCAATCTTCGATCACAAGAACATGTGGGGTTTTTGGACGAAACCCTAATCCTAAATCGAACCCCTTAGTTGTTGGGCAACTAAAAGACTATAATAAATTGGTTGCGGATGATGGACAACAGTCCGACAAGTTAATAATTATTAGTCAATGACCCCAACATACTGATGTAGAACAAGTTGTGGATTCCTTTATGGAGCATTTAGACCGTCAAAAGTTCAAAATGTACTAGTAGAAATCATGAACCCAAAATTATCATGTATTTTTCACATTTGAGCAAAATCCTTTCGTTAAACGGTTAAAGCCATCAAAAGGGCAATTTTACTATTTTAAAAAAAATTTGTTTTATTAATTACTTTAATTGTAGAAGTCAGAATCACTCACCGTAAATTCTGACGTGTTTCTAATCTCTAGTATTACTAGTTTCCATGTTTAGTTTAATTTTTGTTATTTTTACTATTTTTGCTCATTTTTGTATTAAAGTCATTTTAGAGCCATTGGTATACGTACCAAAATTAACATGATTGGCGATTTCGAGAGCCATTGGATTTGACCACTGTTTTAAACGTGGGTTTCAAAACAAAATGCCGGCATTTTTACATGACCATGATAAAAGTGCTCATATCCAATGACTATAAATCACCAATTATGCTTCTTTTGTTTTCCATAAATGTGTGGACCAACCATTGATGGGGTTACTTGTTGTGAAAGAATGCATCACGTGGCATTTTGAGGGATTTCTGTGTAAAAATTTTGATACAGAATTATGTGTCATTGAACGGCACTGGTCCAATTTGATACAGAAGTCCCTAAAAATGCTACGTGGCACCCTATTTCGGGCTCACTGATCCTATGAACGTTCAGCCCACTCTTTGGTTGGCCTACACACCAAATATCAGCGTGATCTGTGACTCCTAGCCATTAATTTGATCACTTTTTCGACACGGGCTTCATGAACAGATCTATATGTTGGCTCCAAGCCCATGATGAAATTGTATTCAAATCCAATAGGTAGAAATCACCAATTATCTCCATTTTTGGTATATAGGTCCATCAAAGTGTGAGCCAATCATTTCATTAGGCTGTCGGGCCGAAAGAGTGCCACGTTGCAATTTTAGGGACTTGTGTATCAGAATTTCCCTTAAAAAAGGGTACCATATTTGTTATACACTAGTAGGTGACCCATGCCCATGGCACTCTCCAACAAAGTGTTTGCCAAAATCGGGTGTGAGTGGCTTAGATCCACCATCCATTTGGGGTGATAAGATCTCGGCCATCCTTTGTGAAGCCGATAAGAGGGGGGGATATAAGTGACTTCTCTGTTTTGTTATATAGATATTGTATAGGGGTGCCCGTGCCCTCGGCACTCCCCTACAAAGCATTTCCTAAAATCAGGTGTGAGTGGTTGAGATCCATAGTCCATTTGGGGGATAAGACCTCGGCCATCCTTTGTGAAGCTGATAAGTGGGGAGACAATTTCCCTGTTAAACTAATACAACCGTCTAAATTTGATTTTATTTAAGGGTTGATATGGGTCCTTGGATATATGAAGCTTATAGATCTTGGCCCTTCTTTGTTGAAACCTATAAGAGGGGGTATAAGTTGGGAGACAACCACCCTTTTTTTTTTTTTTTTTAATGTAAATAACAACCACCTTGTTTTGTTATATAGACTAGTGGGTGCCCCGTGCCATCGGCACTCCTCGACAAAGAATTTGCCAAAATCAGGTGAGTGGCGGAGATCCACCGTCCATTTGGGGCAGGATTAGATCTTGGCCCTTATTTGTTGATGCTTATAAGAGGAGTATAAGTAGGGAGACAACCAATGTGTTTTGTTATATAGAATAGTAAATGGCCCATGCCCACGGCACTCTCCGACAAAAGGGTTTGCAAAAATTGGGTCCTTCGGCACTCAAACAGTATAACGGACTGGGGCATTACCGTTTTTCCATTATAATGGCTGTTATAACGGATTGTAACGCACAGAGGGAGAAATGGGAAAATAACAAAAAATAACGGTGTTGAAATTTAAATTTTGAATAAATTGATGTCAAATGAGGCGGATTGAGTGGCTGAAATCTAACCGTCCACATTAGATCGAGGGATTTGATCTCAACCACTCTTTATCTAACTGTCCACATTAGATGGATGGATAAGATAAGAGAATACAACTGAGTTGTCTTGATATATGCGTGGGTGGCCAGTGCCCATGGCACTTTCCGACAAAGTGTTTGTCAAAATTGGGTGGGAGTTAATCTCAGCCATCGATATGAAGCATAGTGGATCTCAGCCACTCATTATGGAAGCCACATAAGATAAAACCACAGTCACTTGTTATAATGATAGTGGGTGGCCCATCCCTCAGCACTCCCAGTCAAAGCATTTGCCAAAATCAGGTGTGAGTGGCTGAGATCCACCGTCCATTTGGGGGATAAGATCTCGGCCCTTCTTTGTTGAAACGGATAAGAGGGAGTATAAGTGGGGAGACAACTTCCCTGTTTTGTTATATAGATGTTACTAACAAGTAAAAAGAGTATATAACATGCAAAATACTAGCTAGTTAGACTGGGCTAAGCTATAAGAGTCCGTTGGCCAACCAAGCCAGGCCTAGGCCCAACAGTAATCAGTTGGGCCTTTAAAATTAGGCACAGTTAAGCCAACAGATTGGATTTTTTAGTCTAAGCCCTAATACAAAGTAGGCCGATCCTTAAAAGTGACTGGAATGGCCCATCTGCAGTCGCATGAAGTTTAAAAAATATAAAAGAAAGTGAATCAGACGGTTATCATCTACTTGGCATGATTATGTTCCTATCAGAGAGGTCCCACACGGATTGAATCGTTTGGATTCATACACAAATTCTCCAATCAACAGAAGAATGCAGAAGATCGAACGGTCGGTGTTTACCCGAATAAAGGAATTAACAGTAACAAAAACATTATAAAGGATCATCAAATGACGCATTTTTATAGTACTTGAAAGAACTACCAAAACATTCGAATTCTCATGGAAAACTGATTTTCCTCGTACACAATTATCGATAAGAATGCAGAATTCTCACTAACAAGTAACAACCAAGTTCCCTAATTTTCAATTTGGTACCGCTCTTAAACCTCCTACAACTTCAATATACCCAAACAGTCCCAAAACCCTAACCCTAATTTCCATAAGATTGAAGGGCTTCGCCAGTCAATCTACAAATCCTCCACTCCTGCAACACCTGGGCACCCATCTCCTCATAAAACTTGATAGCATTCGTGTTCCAATCCAACACACACCACTCGACCCTTCCATAACCCATCTTCACTGCCTGCGACGCCACTGCAGATAACAGCATCTTCCCGAGTCCTTTCCTCCTGAAACACTCCCTCACGAATATATCCTCTATGTAGAACCCTGGTTTTGCCAAGAAAGTCGAATAATTCGGGAAAAATAACACGAATCCAGCAACCACAATATCACCTTCAGATTGGAAGATCTTCGCTTCTATGTCGTCGATTGGGATCTGGAGATTGAGGATGCGAGTGATCGGAGGGTAGAGAGGGCTGGTGTGGTGTTGGTCTTTTGGGAATGGGCGTGGGGAAACTTCGAGGATGAGGACAGTGAAGGATTGGAAGGGAGGGGAGTTGAAGAGAGTGGTAGAGAGGGAGGTTTCGGTGGCGGAGAATATGTCGGTCAGACGCTCGAACTCCGCCATTTGATAGATCAGCTTGTGTAGATGTGGGACATCTGCCTGTCCGCCAAGCCGGACTCTGACGAACATCTGGTTCCCGGCATGTTCATCCGGTAATGTGATTGGGGGAGTGGGGGTTGGGGTAGGGGGAGGCGGTGGAGCGGCGGCGGCCATTTCTCTTTTGGGTTGGTGAGAATTTGAGATCTCTGGTGTAGATGGTTTCTGCTTTGTTGGATTGCTGGGGATACTTGGATTCTTATATGTGCAGGGGGAAGCATACAATACTCATGCTCCTATTGATATTTGGTCCACCTCTTGACGAATCTACCGATAAAAAAATCTAGTGATTTATAGCCGTTGGATTTAGCATTTTTAATAATGTGATTTCTGACTGTTGAATTTTTTGAGTTTTTTTACGATGCTAAAATATAACTATTATAAATCACCGATCAAGCTGATCTTTGGCCCCAAATTAAGCTCCAAATGGCATTTTTCGGAAGGGCAGACTTCAATATTTGAATAACTCCATTATCTGATGGAGTTGGGACTCATCAGATCAGATCATGATTTGCTAACTAAAAGAAATCGATATAATTTAATCCAATTCGGAATTTGGGCCCTAGTGTTAGGAACTTAGGAATACGGATGGATTGGATCTGGGTTTGGGTTTGGGTATTTTGTAGCGGATCCAATCAGTAACCAACTCATATTTGACACGTGGGTCAGATCTAGATCCCGATCTTTAGATGCAGAGGACTCGTAGCCCAGTTGCAGTCCATGCAGAGGACTCTCACGACCCTACATATATAGACCATTTTTGGGCCTAATGACTGCTTGGATGTTCAGCCCACTTATTAGTGGATAAACACACTAAAAATCAGCTTGATTTATGATTTCTAGCCATTAAATTTACTACCCAAAAATATATGCTTGAATCCAATGGCTAGAATCAATCCCAAAAAGTACTAAAATCTATGGATAGAGATAACCAATCAGCTGGTTAATTAATTTTTGGTTTGTATATCCAACAAGGGGTGGGCTAAACATCCATATATGGTTACTGGGCTGGAGCCTTATCTCACCTGGGCTGGGGGCCTTCTCTCACCTGGGGCCTAAGTCAACCACCACATTGGCTTTAAGGTAGAGACGGCCCTGTCTCGGATCGGATTCGGAAGTGATCTCCAATCATATCTTATCGGCTCTGGAACTGAATTTATTGATCCAATCGTGTCCGGATCGATTATATTTCTTATCGGATCAGTAACAATCCAGCTCGACCCGATCCATTGCCAGCCCTACACTGTAAACATGGATGTGTATACATGTATCACTTATGCATCAATCAGGCCCACCCGAGTAAAACTTGTGTCTCAAGATGTTGTGACGGAAGCCGGTCACAGCACTCAATACGAGCCACGTGGCATACGATCAGAGGGTTCTGACCGTATGGATGTTTTGTCCAGTCCCTTGGTGGACCGGTACACAAAAAATCAGCCTGATTAGTGATTTCTAATCGATTCCATTGAAGTTATTTTCATGTGTTGATTTTAACGGTAGGAATTTGAGCATTATTTGGGTGCAAAAATACAAAGGTTTTATAGCACTAATCAGGCGGATTTTTGGTTTGTAGGTCCACCGAAGGACTGGCCAAACATCCATACGGTCAGCGCCGGCACACGTGGCTCGTATTGAGTGCTGTGACCGGCTTCCGTCGCAACATCTTGTGACACAAGTTTTACTCGGCCCACCCTGTCAACGTGGTCATATCACGATGAGCTGCAAATAAAATCAGCAGTAACTAAAGCAGTATAAAATGATCATCAAACGAGGAACTATCAGAATATTTGAATTCTCTCATCACTTTATTACATGGTTGTTATAGCGAATCTATTCTTTTTTGAAATACAAAACATGTAAAAAGAAAGAGGGAAAAACCGGTTCGCATGGTCTCCACGTTTCATTTGGTACACGTGGCACGCCTTTATTGGCGTTAGACGCTTTATTTATTTATTTTGCGTCTCCAAACCCTAATTTCCATGAGATTGAAGGGCATCACCAGTCAACCTACAAAGCCTCCATCCCTTCAACACCTGGGCACCCATCTCCTCATAAAACTTGATAGCGTTTGTGTTCCAGTCCAACACACACCAGTCGACCCTCCCATGTCCTATCCTCATCGCCTGCGACGCCACTGCAGACAACAACATCTTCCCTAACCCTTTCCTCCTGTAACACTTCCTCACAAATACATCCTCAATGTAGAACCCTGGCTTCGCCAAGAAACTCGGATAATTCGGGAAGAATAACACAAACCCAGCAACCACAACATCCCCATTAGATTGGAAGATATCGGCTTCTGGGTCATTGATTGGGGTCTCGAGATTGATGATGCGGATGATCGGAGGGTAGAGAGGGTTGGTGTGGTATTGGTCTTGTGGGAATGGGTGTGTGGAAACTTCGAGGATGAGGACAGTGACGGATTGGAAAGGAGGGGAGTTGAAGAGAGTGGCGGAGAGGGAGGTTTCGGTGGCGGAGAATAGATGGGTCAGATGCTCGAACTCCGCCATTTGATAGATCAGCTTGTGTATACGTGGGACATCTGACTGTCCGCCAAGCCGGATTCTAACGAACATTTGGTTCCCGGCATGTTCATCCGGAAATGTGGTTGGGGGAGTGGGGGGAGGCGGTGGACCAGCGGCTGCCATTTCTACTTTGCTGGTTTGCTGTGTGATGAAAGAGTTGATACTTGGATTCTTACTTATAGGTGCAACGGGAAGCACGGCAGTACTCAGCTCCCCTTTGGTCGAGGACGAGAAATTTTTTGAAGCGGTCACAATGGTTACCTAGCGCATCAACATTGACCGTACACTTTGGTATACCTGGCGCAATATGATTGGGAGCATGATCGCGGCTTCTAAATTTCCTGCCGCTTTAAACATACTCGTCAAGGACGACGGCTTATAAGCCACTTTGCCCGCTTAGATCAAGAGTTACTGACCGTGTGATGTAGATCAAATTTACTGTCCCTAAAAACAACATGTGCTTTCTCCGGGAACGTCAAAATTTGAAATCTCCCATATGATCGGGACGGTCACTGACCGCCCGAAATACGAGCCACGAGTAATTTCTAACCGTTGGATTGGAGTCATTTTCATTGGCTGATTTAAACCGTGGTACTTTGAGCATATTGACCATTATTTGGGGTACAAGGTCCAAAGGTTTTAAGTCACTAATCAGGCTAATTTTTGGTTTATAGGTCCACATAGGGATTGGCCAAACATCCATACGATCAGTATCCTCTAAAAATATGCCATGTGGCTCATATTGTGGATGGTCAGTGACCGTGGCCGGTCAGGCAAGTTTTACTCAAGTCTCCCCCTCTCAAAATGCCATGGAGAAGAAAAGATTCGCTGTCCTCGTCTCCCCACCCAAAATGTCTGACACGTACTCCAAGATATTGAAATGCTAAATCCAACAAGGAAAAAGATTTAACAAGTGCATACATGAAGCTTTTTCAAATGGGAAGCACGATTTTATTACACCCCCCTGTCATCTGGGCCCACTGACGGCATGGTTGTTTATCCCACCCCCTGATTTTATTACACCCCCTGTTTTATTACACCCCCCTGTCATCTGGGCCCACTGACGGCATGGTTGTTTATCCCACCACCTTGGTTGATATACACACAAATTCAAAAACACCCTAAATTGGTAGTCTCTAACCATTAGATTTTAGTACTTTTTAAAGCATGCTTATAACTGTTGAATTCAACCATTTTTTTTTGAGTAATAAAACCAACAGCTAAAAATCATCAAACCAGCTGATTATTGGTTTAAGCTAAACATCAATGCAGTTGATGGGCCCAGATGGCAGCGGTGAGTAACAAAAATGCGAAATCTCAGGTATACCTTGTTACATAACGACCCATCCAACAAATAGAAATCACCAATTACAATGACTTAGATTCATCAAAGTGGACCAAACATCTATAAAGCCAGTGAGCCCTAAAGTGTGCTCCACGTGGCATTTTGGGAGGGGGACTTAGTGGACTACACTCCAAAACTTGATTCTTGATGTTTAGCAGTTAGATTTTAGCATAAAAAAAAATGGTCAAATCTAACGACCTCACCCTATTGAAATGTTAAACGGCTATGAATCATCAATTAAGCTTATTTTTAGTGTAATATCCAATAGTCCTGAGTGATATAAGTCATTTTTCTAGGGTCATTTTTAGCGGTGGAATTTGACTATTTGAGGTATTCAGATCCAATGGCTAGACATCCAATCATGCTATTTTTGGTCCATGTAGAGATGGGCCTAACATCCATATGTCCCAAACTAAAAGTAAAACTTTTGCTGATGGACCACAGTATGATCCACGTGGCACACTCTTAAAGATCATTAATCGTATGGATGTTTGGTCTAACCTTATTCGGACCTACAAACAAAAAGTTAGACCAATTACTGACTTCTAAGCATTGGATTGGAGTTGTTTTCATGGGTTGATTTTTAACTGTGGAATTTGAACATTATTTGGGGTACAAAGATCCAAAGGTTTGAAATCACTAATCGGGCTGAGGCAGAGGTGGTCAGTCTGTACAAATTCCATGCGCTGATATCTGCTGCCCTGTCATCTCCTTGGATGACAGGTCCGGTCATCAAAGTTTTATCCCTTTCGAAGTTGTGATTCTAGTTAGCTTCAATCATTTTTGGGCACCGAAGGCAACGGATAAAATAATCACATAAGCTGGTGTACCTGGCGCAATATGATTGGGCGCATGATCGTCCGCCGCTTCAAAAATTTTCTCTCCGTTCTACCTTGTTACGTCACGGCCCTTCTAGAAAAATCTACACATTTGTAGTAATTAAAGTTTTGAAAATCCTTTTGTCAATATGGATGTCCTCAAGTACGTTCCATCAAACTTTTTTATAATACTCATGGTACTATTGTAGTTATAATATTACGGGATCTTAGTCATACATTCTTATCAAATGACCGTTCCCTCACTAGATCTCGTCTTGATAATTTTCAGCACAAAAGATTAGTCCAAGGACAGATCCTAATCATCGATCAGGTGGTTGTAAAGAATGTCAAATATATGAAATAGTCTCCCACCACTATTGTGCTTATTATCTAGACCGTCAAATTGATGAGATCACTTGAAGAGTCTCCTAAATAAATGGTTCATCTGATTGGTTGATCATAAAAATCCGACCATTGACCTTCTTTCGAACAATCTGAGTAATATAATCAATCTAATTTTGTTGTAGGAGATCTCTTCGATATGGTGCATGCATCAGTTGACTAAGCACCCATTTTGTAATATTTTAAGGTAGATGCGGAGGATGGAAAATGAACTTGGACTCGGCTATTCAGAACCATGCTTCCCCATTGAGGTTATGGTCAGCTTCTTTTTTACTCAAAGGGAAGTGGGGACCACCCACTGTTTATGTGGACCCTTTTTATTTTTATTTTTTATGTGGAGCTGTGTAGCGATTCAACTGCTGTCATCTGTCCATTAAAAGTGAAATATTTTAACATTTTATAATAAATTCCTGTCGAATTATGTGGGTCCCTCTATGTCGACTGTCATGTATAGATGTTTGAGATGGCTCCACAGCTCCACATGAAAAAAAATAATGTTTAGGTTATTAGCAATCTTTAAGCATAATGTTGTAGGTTCATTTAACCTAATTTTAATATTATTTGTAGAGATTAGGTTAGCAACCGAAATGATTTGATTAGGAAACTTCATATTGTATTTTCAATTCAAGTAGGCTGAATGAGCTCATTCTTTACGTGGCGGTAGCAATTTGGCTCGCAGCCCACGGCCCGGACCGAGCCCGGCTCGTTTATCTCGGCCCAAGCCCAACCCAGCCCGAAGGTGAGCCTGGCTCGGCCCAGCCCATGAATATATTGGGTCGGGCTTGGGTTTGAAAATAAAGACCGGGCCCAATTCGCAGCCGGCCCGAGCCCAACCCCGCATGTTGAGCAGGTGTTTGATGGCTATTTTTTTTTTTTTTTTAATTTTTTGTATTAAAGTTCATCTTAACACGAGTTGGTGGAAAAAAAATACTTTAAGAAATATTTTGCCTTTTCCATGGTTTACTTTGGTATATGAGTAAATTTTAGCAAATCAAATGATTAATATATTTTGATATTAACTATAGGGTCGGGATTGGGGTATATCCATTTTTTACAATTATTTTTGACAACCATTTGACGGACCCACATAGAAGATCAATCAATGGACGATTTTTGGTGAGGACGATCTCCTCACCATATAGATCACCTCAACAAAAAATCAGCCCATTCTTTAATTTCCAACCCCATTAAATGTGGTTCTCAAGTTAAACGGAAAAAATAGACAGTCCATAATTCTTCAACTTCTAAACCAGTCTAGAAATATTAGAATGATTTGAATTTTTGTGAGGATGATCTCGTCACCATAGAGATCATCCTCACGAAAAATCAGCCATTGATTCATCTTCTATGTGGGTCTGCCAAATGGTTGTCAAAAATAGTTGTGAAAAATGGTTGTCCCTCGATCCCGACCCTTAACTATATAGGTATACCTACTGAGTCATACCTTTGAGGTAAAATTCAAAGGCTGGTTTTTTACCGTCGGATGTAATATTTTAATAACATTATTTTTTACCGTTGAATCTAATTTTTTTTGAATGACTGATCAAGTTGATCTTTGGTATGTAGGTCCACCAAGAGGTGGTCCAACTCCAAACATCTGTGAGCTTGGTTAATCCCTAGGTGGATCTAGAAACCAAAAAACAACCAACAGGTGGTCCAATATGAGCCACATGGCACATTTTTAGAGTACACTGATTGCATGGATGTTTATCTGAGTGGCCTGCGGACCTCACCAGCCCAGCCCGACTTAGGCAAACCCGAGGCAGGCCCGGCCCAGCGGGGTGGGCCAAATTGCCACCCGGGGAGAAGTCCTTCGACTCGGTTCATGGTTGGGATCTGATGGATCAGATTGGATCTAAGTTTGCATTGACTAGTTCTTGTCACTAACCGCTGCGGACACCCTGGATACCTTGCCACCGCCGCAATGATCTGTTGCACACTGTCGTCATGAGTACAACCCACATATGATCCACGTGGCACATTATTAGAGGTTGCTGATCGTATGGATTTTTGGCCAGTCCCTCGGTGGATCAGCAAACCAAAAATCAGCCAGATTCTTGATTTAGAACATCTGGATATTTGCATCCAAATAACGCTCAATAATGCTCAAATTCCTACGGTTAATATCAACCTATTAAATAACTTCAATCCAACGCTTAGAAATCACTGATCATGATGATTTTTGGTTTTCAGTCCACCTGGGGACTGGCATAACATCCATACGGTCAGTGCCATCTAATAATGTGCTATGTGGGGTTGTGACAGAAATTTTACTCGCCGCCGCCGATGTGAGGATTGCTTCATGGTTTTAAAAATGGCTGTTTAAACTGTTTTAACGGCTGTTTAAACGGTAATGGCCCAAGCCCATTTCCGTTAAAACTGTTTAAACACGTTTTACCACTTTTGAATGTAACTGCAGTTTTTTTTTTTTTTGTTTTAACGACCGTTAAAATCATTTAATCATCCGTTAAATTCTGAAAAATTTTGTGAATAAAACGGCTGTTAAATCCGTTAAATTGTTAGAAATCGTTAAATTTCCGTTAAATTGTTAGAATCCGTTAAATTCCATTTTTTTTTTTTTGCATTTTGCCCCTGGCTGTTTCAATCCGTTTTAACGGCCATTTAAACGGTTTAAAAGGTAACACCCCCAGTTCTTTTAACCATTAAAACGGCCTCCTTTAAAGTTTAAACCATGGTTTTAAAAACGGCCGTTGAAGCAGTAACGCCCCAAGCCCATCTCCGTTAAAACAGTTTAAACACGTTTTAACATTTTTGAATTTAACTACCGTTTTTTTGTTTTAACGGCCGTTAAAATCGTTTAAATTTTGTGGAAAAAACGACTGTTAAATCCATTTAATCTCAGTTAAATTTCTGTATTTTTTTAATTTTAAATTTCAAAATTTGAATTTCAGCTCCATTTTTTCCATTAAAATCGTTAAAATCCATTTTTTCTGTTTTTGCCCCTGGCCGTTTCAATCCGTTTTAACAGCGTTTCAATCCGTTTTAATTTGAATTTTCAAATTAAATGATGGCATTATTATCAAAATTGTAAGATACCCTATGGGATGAAATTACGTGAAATGCACCTCAATGTTGTAAGTTATTTATACCTTATAAAAAATTTTAATCTCCCGACCATTCAACATTTTATGTTTATGGAGAGGTGCTGCTACAAAATTATCCTTATGTTGAATAATCATGAAACTACCCTTGTATGTAAACTATTTTTTTTATCCCTACGTGTCAAATTGGTAAATTATGCAAGTAAACATGCTAAAAAATATAATAATATAGCTTTTCCATTATCAATGGTTGATCCATACAATCAGAAAAAATCTAGGTCATTACCTTAATGGGCATTAAAATAAATATTAGAATGGGCTTATACTACAGTCCATACCAATTCAAGTTGACGAAATTTTGTTGTACGCACTCAAGGAGACAACACACTTTTTTGGATGACAGGTGTGAAGATAACAAAGAAAGCTTGGGACACTATCATGCAATGTTCTCGAAGAACTCCCATAGGTTGTGTGGATACCATATATTACCACTTAATATTAGCCATACATATATCACCCCACACATTAAAGAGCACACGTGTGGGATGTCACGTTACACATGGGACCTTACATAACACCAACGGACCCAATTAAAATATATAATTGCATGGGTTAGCTACCCCGACCTATCTGATTCACAATAAAATTATTAGTGGTTCCTGAACCTTACCATCTGTACGTGTTGATGGTCTAAGGCATCCTAGCTAGCAGCGTCTTGGTCGGGCCCCTTCTCAGGTGCCCAAGAAATAAAAAAGAAAAGTGTCGCCAGGCCTTTATGACACTTCTCGGACCTTGGCGATGTCTTGGTCATTTCTCGACTATTCTTTTCTTGAATGGCATCGATAAGCTAGCCCATAAAAATTTCCATTGACCTATTCAAGAGGTAGCTGGAAGTAAGTTAACAACTCAAGGACCAAGGGGTACCTGAGCTCCCTCTTTACTGACTTATTGAGACATTGTCTCACCAGGTACGTCGATAGACTCACCGAGAGCTGCCGTAAATTGGACATGGACATTTTTCAAAATTCGATAAACCCTTCTAAGGACATTGATGTCCTCGAATTGACAAAACTAGGACGTTCTTAGTGCTTAGAAATGAATTTCGGCACATAACCGAAGGACATATATATAATAAAACAGGACGGTTGTCTCCCCCTCTTATCCAGCTTCATAAAGGATGGCCGAGATCTTATCACACCAAATGGACGGTGGATCTCAGCTACTCACACCAAATTTTGACAAACGCTTTCGATGAGTGCCGTGGGCACAGGTCACCTACAATTTACCTACATATAAGGAATGAAATGGGTTGGATTTACATATAGCCCAAGGGTCAGGCTCAGGAGCTCCACTTTTTATGTCTCGAGGGGTGTTACCGTTAAAACGGATTGAAACGGCCAGGGGCAAAAATGAAAAAAATGGATTTTAATGATTTTAACGGAAAAAATGGTTCTGAAATTCAAATTTGGAAATTAAAAAAAAAAATAGAATTTAAAGAAAATTTAATGGTTTTCTTATACCCCTCTTATCTTATATGGCTTCAATAATGAGTGGCTGAGATCCACTATGCTTGATATCGATGGCTGAGATTAACTCCCACCCGATTTTGACAAACACTTTATCAGAAAGTGCCGCGGGCACGGGCCACCCACGCATATATCAAGACAACTCAGTTGTATTCTCTTATCTTATCCATCCATCTAATGTGGACGGTTAGATAAAGAGTGGTTGAGATCAAATCAATCGATCTAATGTGGACAGTTAGATTTCAGCCACTCAATCCACCTCATTTGACCTTAATTTATTCAAAATTTAAATTTCAACAACGTTATATTTTGTTATTTATGTTATTTTCCCATTTCTCTATGTGTTACAATCTGTTATAACAGCCGTTATAATGGAAAAAATGGTAACACCCCAGTCCGTTATACCATTTGAGTGCCGAAGGCACCCAATTTTTGCAAACGCTTTTGTCGGAGAGTGCCGTGGGCATGGGCCATTTACTGTTCTATATAACAAAACACATTGGTTGTCTCCCTACCTATACCTCCTCTTATAAGCATCAACAAAGACAGGCCGAGATCTAATCTTCCCCCAAATGGACAGTGGATCTCCGACACTCACCTGATTTTAGCAAATTCTTTGTCGAGGAGTGCGGATGGCATGGGGCACCCACTAGTATATATATATATATATATATATATACCAAAGCTTTGGACATAAACAAAAATTTCACTTAATGTTCCAGCAAGTATAGTTTTTTTCAATTGATATCAAAGATTTCTAATAAATGCGGAGTGTTCTAATAGTAGAGCAACAAGCAACAACCTTAGGAGTGGGGTGTGCACGTTAGATCCTTTGAAAAAGAATACCCTGTAATCAGATTTTTATTACATGGACATAAAGAAGAAAATGTTGAAGATCCATTACTACCTAGTGAACCGAAATCAATGAACATTAAGAAGTGCACTAAACTTCCATCTCCTGAAATCTCATTTTACTAATGCCTAGAACTTTAATTCTCCCTGCGATCCATTGGTCTGTAGAGGTGAACTGAACGTGTGTTGGTTGGTTGTACTGGTCTTGCATTCATTTCCGCATCCTGCAAGAAAATAGTCATCTGTGTGAGAGAGATGCTTATAGTGCATGCATGATCTGTGAATCAGTACTAGATCATAGGAGGGTATGATTTGTGAATTTGAACGCGAATGCGCGCGGACGTTTACATATTAAAAGCTTGCAAACTTACATCATGAACAGCGGCCCTTAGTAATCTGACTTGTTCCCTTGAAACTGTTCTCACCTAATATTCACGAAATTTGGATGAAAATAACTTAGTAGCCATTCCTATAGATAATTTGCAGTTAGTCGTAAAGTTTATTACATAGGTCAGGGTAGCAAACCTTTTGAACGATGGTCCAAATAACATCTTGACTGCAAGGAGGAACCGTAAGGGAGCCAATGTATCTATAATACTTTCGACTCCCCATCTTTATGTGCCTTGGGTCAATCACACCCACCACCATCTTTTCTTCGTGGGTAGAGGCAATGGAACCTATGTATCCCATCAACTAACAACAAACCACACACATAAGTATGAGAGAGAGAGAGAGAGAGAGAGAGAGAGAGAGAGAGAGAGAGAGAGAGAGAGAGAGATTTGTGTTGTTTTTTCTTCTTAGAAGTTTTACCTCGGACAAAAACGTATCAGGTCGTCCGATCTTGTATGTGATTCCAACCACCGCCGTCTTGTTGTCCGAGCTCTCGTGAACCAAGTGCACCTCTAGGTCGAACCTGTAAATTTATATATCTAAAGGTTAAACCCTGTACTACTACTTGCAGGTTTTGTTTCTATTCAACAAGAAGGTTTGCGTGGCCCTTTAAGGGGTACGTATCACTAAGTAAGGGACGAAGGGTATGGGGAAGGCACCTCTTGCCATTGATGGTGTGCTCAGAAGGCGAGTGCCAGTGGCACTGCCGGAGCACATATTGAGTACCGTTGATTTGAATTGCTCCTGCATCACCTACCCACTTCAACTGCATCCATAAACAAAAAATATGATCATCATGATCACATCCTGTAGCTATCGAAATGTCAAAAAAAACTTGATAATACTAAGGACAGGTGTTGAATACTTGGCCCTAATAGGTATTACCTCTGAAAATTGTAAAGTCTAAAGAGAAGTAGTTGAACAAACTTGCTTGGGGAAAAAGAAAAATGTAAAATATGGTTATGTCATGTTAGGTGAGACAATATGGGTCCAATTGAAACTTTTTAATATGCAATTTAACAGGGTAATTCTGAAACCCGGATCCGACCGGCCAGTCGATCGAATTGGAAAACCCATCAACCATTTCCGATAAAACGTTCCAGGTCAGCATCGACCCAGATTTTTTATTATTTTTGGTCATAATTTTTAAATGAAGGGAATTGAAAGACCTTCAGATCATTTGTATATATTTTTTTCTGTACAAAATATACATAAAATTAAACATTTAAGGTAAAAAAAAACCAATATGGTTATCTTCCTCTTACCATTATATCATGGCCTCTATTCTTAATTGTTGTATTGGAGGGTTTGTAACTCCTCTTTAGTTTCCTTAAATGTGTCCCCACTTCCACCCTCTCATTCAACAAATCGATTGGAGATTGCATATCTCCCTTCTTACAGAGTGCCCATTCACCATGAATCTCTCCCCATTGTTCAGGTCCCTTCCCACTCCCTTCAATATAATTAAACTCACTCTCATCCTCTGCATTCACCATGCATGAGAAACAAAAATGGACAAGAATCATGAATATTTTCAATATAAAACCATCTCTGTAAAACATGAAAAAGGCAATTCCTTACCAACTTCTTGAGATGTTGTTGGTCTTGAATTCAATATAAGAACAAGGAGGAAGATACAGAAGAGTCGACTCAGCTGGGTTGCTACCTCCTCCATCTTTATTTCTCACTCTAGAACGAGAGAGAGAGAGAGAGAGAGAGAGAGAGAAGGTTTATAACCCTCGGGACTCGATATATTTGGAATGTGGGAGAGGCTGAGGAACTTATATAACTTGTGTGGAGTCATAAAATATCAATTGATAACATAATATAGCTAGAAAAGGTTGTTCGAATTTAAAAAGACTTAATTTAATTTCCTTTCTAACTTTTTGTTGCTTTTTTCAACGCAAATATTTTGATCCTTGAAAACTTGAAATTGCTGGATATTTGATGTTTTCTCCTCCCATATGATAAGTGGTTGGGTGGCAAACGCTTTTCGAGCCAATTGACCTCATGGATATGTTTGGCCCATCCCTTGGTAGAGCAAGCCACATGAAAAAATCAGATTGATTGATGATTTCTAGCCATTGGATTTGAGTACCTAAAAAAAAAGCTTGAATCCAACGGCTGTAATTACCCCATGAAAAATTATCAAATCAAATTAACGGCTAAAAATCATCAATAAAGATGATTTTTGGTATGAAAATCCATCAAGGGGTGGGCCAACTATCCCTGTGGTCACTGGACATAAAAGAGTGTGCCACAAGGCATTTTGGAAGGGGAATGACTTGAAGCATGGATCGAGTCTAAACATAATAAAAAAAAATAAAAAAAATCGCCCTTCAACTACCATGTATGAATAAACGAAGATATGGTCTTGCTGATCACATTAAACGAATTATAAGAAGACCTGGGAAGTCTTATTAATTTTTACTATTTTTCAATGTGTCCACTTTATTAAAGTCGAGGTGTGACGAGGCTTTGTTTGAAGAAACAAAGAAACTGTGGGATTTTTTTTTTCTCTGACCCCTCAGAAATACGTACAGGTTAATGACATGGACGCCCCACTTTTAAAAAAACAATCTCTTAGAACTTATTAGAAGAAATGTTATTCCATCTCCTCGAAATCTTATTTTATTCTCACCTATTGCGTAAACCATGACAATTCACCCTGCTGTATATCTTGACAATTAACCCTCTTGCCTACGTTGGGCTAGCGCGATGCAAATACATTGAAAACCTTACGGTCTGTTTGAATTGCCATTTTCCTTTTTCTAGAAATAAGCTTTTCGAAAATAACATATTGTTTGGATAAAACCAAGAAACCCCACCCCCACCCCCACCCCCACCATGACCATCTATCACTTTTATCAATTATAGTGATGGGGCCCAATAAGAGGGTATTAATTAAGACATTTTGGCATTACTAATTATCTAAAGGGTTGGACTTAGGTAACCCCCTTTTTCTGACCCCTCTTTGTGTTCGTGTGCTCAGCTGTGGATTTCAAGAATCCAACGGTGGTTGTCAGCTCTGAGCTGGTATCACTTTTTGCAGGACAAATCTAGAATGGTCCTTGAAAAACATGCATGTTTTTAATTTATAAAATATATTTTTTCGAAAATGTTGAAATAACACATCACATTTTTCAAGGGACATCTAACAGAACTGACAATGTTTGCATGTTGCATACTAGATTTGTCCCTTTTTGTGGCTCTGACAACC
Organism: Euptelea pleiosperma; assembly: GCA_035048495.1. Taxonomy (NCBI): domain Eukaryota; kingdom Viridiplantae; phylum Streptophyta; class Magnoliopsida; order Ranunculales; family Eupteleaceae; genus Euptelea; species Euptelea pleiosperma. Next base: position 40,178,626 of record CM068544.1, on the reverse strand, counting down.
ACCGTTGGATTCATAAAATCCACAACCAAGCGCGTGGACAGTGAGAGGGGTCCGAAAAGGGGGGTTGTCGGAGCCTGAGCCTTATCTAAATTACCTTTTTTAAGGAAAACATATTTTCAGAGAAGTTATTTTTGAAAAATGCAATCCAAACACTTTCTTAGTCTTGAAAATGTTTATACGTCAGTCAAGTACAATGTGCAATGATGCAACATTAGACCAGGAAACACTTATTTGGTCATATAGTTGACCCGGTCCAACAATACACGTCAACGCGCGCCTTCGATTAGCTGAAATGTAGCTAGGGCTCGTGATAGGTCATACCGTCGAAGTGTCTTTGCTTAAAGAAAAAATCTTGGCCATGGATTATAAATAATAGCATAAATGAATGGAGAAGATCGGTACGTACGTGTGGTTACGATCAAATGGTTACGATCGCTATACATGGTCCACCAAATGGTTACGATCAAATTTCTTATCAGAGGGAAGAAGCAGCACTAATTTGGCTATTTGAGAAAGCTTTCAAATTTTAGTTTTGCAACGTATCAGCGTGAGTACGAAATTTGCGTCAACAGACTCAACACACACATTTGCTTTTCAAAATTGATCAGCAGATATTCTTAGTAGAACTTGTGGGCCTGTTTGTCCACATGGTCAATGCCGGGAAAAATGTGTTTGTCTTGCATTGAGTAAAAGCAGGTGTGAAAAGTCAAACTAATAAATGTTTGATGACGGATGTCTTTGACGTTGGATGCTTCCGGATATCTGTTTGGGCCACGTGTCCCACTCTTAAGAGACCACTGACGTAAGGAAGTTTGGCTCATCCCCTTAGATGGACCTACAGACCAAAAATCAACCTGATGGTGATTTCTAACCGTTCACACGGTTAAAAATCACCCTATGAAAAAGACTCAAAGACGACTTTCAGAAATCGTCTATCAGGCTACTTTTGGGCCGCCAAACATCCATACGGTTGCTGGCCTCTAAGAGTATGCCACGTGCCCAAACAGATATCCGGAAGCATCCACCGTCATAGACGTCCGTCATCAAACATTTCTTCGTTTGCCTTTCCACTAGGGCTGCAACTTGGGCGGGCTCACCCGAGCCTGATGGGTTGAACCCGACGTTAGGGTTGGGTTGAGCTAGCCCTTTTAGAACTTGGGTTGGGCTTGGGCTGGATTTTTGGTAACCCGATCAAATTGGGTTGGGTTAGAGTTGAGGCTTGACTCAACCCGACCCACCCGAACCCGACTTATATATATATATGGGATCGGGGGACAACAATTCATACAATATTTTTTACAACAATTTTGACGTACCCACATGGAAGATGAATCAATAGCTGATTTTTGGTGAGGACGATCTCCTCATCATAAAGATCACTCCTACAAAAAATAAGCTTATTCTAAAATTACCCTATCAAATGTGGTTTTCAAGTTAACGATAAAAAATAAATGGTCCATACTTTTTGAACTTGTAAAGCAGTCTATGAATATCAAATTGATTTGAATTTTTGTGAGGATGATCTCCTCACTATAGAGACCATCCTTGCCAAAAACCATCTCATTCCAATATTTCTAATTTATAAATTGGCCGACGCCAATTTTTGTTGTAAAAAATGTTGTCACCCGATCTTAACCCATTAGTTTTACCGACAAATATTCACACTACATTTTGGTAAATGCAGCAACCCATGGATGTTTGTCCTTAGTAACTACTACCTTTGAATGATATTACCAAATGTCATCGAATTACATTTTAGCATTTTATGTGATCGGTTGATAGTGAAAATATCGTATTTTTCTCCAACGATTGTTTTTGGTTATTTCTTTAGTGACTTTTATCATGTATTTGAGTTAATGAACTTTTTTGTTATTATGAAAATATCATGTTTTCTTTCATAAGCTTTATAAATGAAGTTATGTTATTATTTAATGGTTAGCACAACGGCTATTGTATTGACCGATAATTTATTTTAATATGAAAAAATTCAACAGTATTTACAACCAATAAATAAATTAAAAAATTGACCAACCCAATCAACCCGACCCAACTCAATCAAGTTGGGTTAGGGTTGGAAAATCTAGACCCGACCTTGGGTTGGATTGGGTTAGGGTTGACAGCCTTTTAGGTTGGGTTGGGTTGGGTTGGGTTGGGTTAGGGTTGACTTCCAACCCGACCCAACCTGCGAGAGTTGCAACCCTACTTTCCACACCTACTTTTTCTTCACTCACTAACCACCAACCCATGTGTGTATAGTCCGTGTTTAATGGCCCCAGGGGAACTTTGAAGTCTCCCCTCCGAAACGCCATGTGGAGTACTCTATATATAGGGGCCCACTTACCTTAAGAATATTTTGTCCAACTCTCGATGAACCTACGGATCAAAATTAGTATAATTAATTATTTATAACCGTTGGATTTAGTATTTTAATAACATGGTTTTTGACCGTTTAATTAGAGTTTTTTATGTTAGTATTTTAATAAATTTTTTATTAAAAGATTTTTTCTTTATAAATGAACCAAAGAGAGACAGCCTGCAGATCTGGTAGTTGCTATCATCGTTGACGAAACAAACCTTCTAGTCTATTGCATTAATCTTCTGCAAACCAACAGTTGGTGAACGACTAGTCGGACCAAAAAAACAGTCTAGCAATTTGTACAGCTGTAACCACTTAATCAGCTGGCTGAATTTTGACCCATTAATCGGGAAAATTTTTTGCTTGTCCCAAGGGCATCATGCAAATCTATGGCCATTCATCAATGCATTTGGGAGTGGACCCGGGGCTACATGATCCTACAAAGATCATTTTCAAAAAGTGCTTTGGATCCACCCTCGATCTCCATGTATTGATTGACGGTCCTTGATTGGCGTGACTGGAAAATTTTTCCCGTTAATTCCTTGCAATGTAGCATTTTCCTTCCAAAAATGGCGGTGTGATGTGGTTAACTGTGATAGTCAAGGAGATCTTTTTTTTTATTGACTTCAATAGTCACATGAGAAAAAAAAAAAAAGAAAAGAAAAGCTGACGGAGTCATCGATTGACGTCAATTACCATAAATCAGCTTGATTCATAATTTCTAGCCGTTGGATTAAGTGCCTCAAAAATTATGCAAAAAACATACTTGAATCGAACGGCTAGAATCAATAAAAAGTGCTAAAATCTATGTCTAGAGAAAACCAATATAAGACTGATATTTGGTACGTGTATCTACAAGTGGTGGGCTAAAGCTAAACATCTATAGGGTTAGTGGGCCCAAAAAAATGATCAATGTAGGACCACGTGAGCCCTCTACATCCAAAGTACTCTCTATCTAAAATTTTTCCGCTATTTTAGCAATGATCTTTGATGAAAATTGAATGAGAAGTCGAACTCAATGGCTTCAACCGCACATATTTTTGTCCGGTCATTCCTGGGGTAGCATTTTCCTGTTACCTTTGTAAAAGGGTCGTGATGTAACTAGGTATTTCTCACGCCAAAAGAGGAAGCAAACTTTTTGTTACTCACCGTTGACATCTGGACCCATTGATCGCATGGATGTTTAACCCACCCCTTAATAGACACACACACACCAAAAATCAGCTTGTTTGATGTTTTTTAGCAGTTTGTTTTAGTACCCAACAAACTGGTTGAATCCAACGCCTATGATCAATCCTTAAAAAGTGCTAGAATCTCTTGGTCCGAGATTACCAATCAGGTTGATTTGTGGTCTGTTTATCCACCAATGGGTGGGCTATACATCCATATGGTTATTTGACCCAGATGGCAGCTGAGTAACAAAAATCATGCTTCCTCACGTCAAAAAGCCTGAGGTATTCGTTGTTACATCATTTACCCTTTTTCAAACAAGAAGTTTGACCGAATGGTTAAATGCCAGTTCAGCGCTATTAACCACCGTTGGATTCTCGGAATCTACGGCCGAAAGCCCGACTCCAAAGAGAGGGCACAAAAAGGGGATCCTCGGACCCTGAGTCTAAGTAATAACTCGTTCGTTTGTTCTACGTTTCCTTTCCCTTCTTACACGTCGGGAGTCGGTGTGACTTTCTTCTCGTTAAGAAAAACTATTTAAAGCCCAACACTCCCTTCACCTTCAGCGACACATCTCACAGTTTACAGAACCAAGCATGGTTCCTCAAGTGCTAGCTTCTCTTTTTACCATTCTTCTTCTCCTTCCTTCTCTTATTAATGCCATCTCCTCTTGTGGAGGACCATGTCAAACCCAAGACGATTGTAGTGGCCAACTCATCTGTATCAATGGAAATTGCAACGATGACCCAGATATAGGGACCCAGATATGTTCCACCCCATCGGGTGGTGGAGGGGGCTCTCCCTCCCCATCTGGTAATGGATGCCAACAATCAGGCACCCTCGATTGTGGCAATGGCCGTACCTACCCCACCTACACTTGCTCGCCTTCGATCACGTCCTCCACACCTGCTAAACTAACAAATAACGACTTTAGTGAAGGTGGAGACGGCGGGGGGGCGTCCGAGTGCGATGGAAGTTACCATGACAACACCGAACGTATCGTTGCCTTATCCACTGGATGGTATGATGGCGGTAACCGATGTGGGAAGATGATTCGTATAACCGCTAATGGAAAGAGTACAACTGCTAAGGTAGTTGACGAGTGTGACTCGAGGAATGGATGCGATGCCGAGCATGCGTATCAACGTCCATGCGATAACAATATAGTTGACGGTTCGGATGCTGTGTGGAATGATCTGGGGCTTGATAAAGAAGTAGGTGTGGTGGACATCACATGGTCCATGGCCTAAGGGGATGTTCGATCCGAGTCTACTTTTTAAGATCTAAGAGTTAGCTGGCCTCTGGCTTGGATGTGAGGACGAGATAGTCTTGTGTTCATTTTAAATAAAAGGAAAATGATAAATTCTTGAAGCAACCAAGTACTTTATTTTTGTATAATTCTTTTTCCTTGTTTTATGGTCGTCGTGTGACAATGGAATGATTGAAAATCTCTTATTAGTATCTTCATAAATATTTTAGTTAATACAGAAAATTTCATAAACGAAAATAAATTTAATGTATTTACAAAAGCAAAACAACTTTATGACTGCATTTACAAAAAAAATCAAAAGAGTAGAGCTTTTCTCTGCTTGACAAAAATTATAACTGAAAAAATGGATGACAATTTTGCCAGCCAAAAATTAAAGCTGAAAAGGCTGACAAACACCCTTTTCAAGGGCGTCTTTCAAGGAACCCCCTGTAGAGTCATAAAAATTCTGTCACAATACGAGCCATGTGGCACATGCACTCTTAGTAGACGCTACTCGTATGGATGTTTGGCCACTCACTAGATGGACGTACACACCAAAAATAAACATCATCAGTGGTTTATAAGTGTTGCATTGAAGTTATTTTCATGAGTTGATTTTAACCGTGGGAGTTTGAGCATTATTTGAGTGCAAATATCCAAAGGTTTTAAATTACTAATCAGGCTGATTTTTGGTTTGTAGGTCCACCTAGGGACTGGCCAAACATCCATACGGTCAACGTCCACTAGGAGTGTGACGCATGGCTCGTATTGTGACAGAAGTTTTATGCCTCTACGGGCAAATGCCCCTTTTAAAGGGTGTCTGTCAACCGTTTTCAGTTTTAATTTTTACCAAACAGAGACGCCCTTTCAAAGGACGTTTAGTTACTTTTTTGGTAAATGTCAGAAACTTGTTTTTAGTTTTGCAAATACATTTAGATTTATTTTCGTTTGTGAAATTTTCCGTAGTTAATAACTAGGTAGAAACTTTTCACTAGTGACTTGCTCATATCATTTGACTAATTGTAATTTCTAGAGAATAATTATCATCATAAAAGAAATATATATTTCTTTTCCAAAACCGTAACCCGTTGTCACTAAAATAGAACAATAACAATACATAAAATAAAAATAGAACAATGTATATAACAAAACAAGGAAGTTGTCTCCCCACTTATACCCCCTTTTATCTATTTCAACAAAGAAGGGCTGAGATCTTATCTCCCAAATGGATGGTGGATTTCAGCCACTCACACTTGATTTTGGCAAATGCTTTGACGGGGAGTGGCGAGGGCACGGGCCACCCACTATCAATATAATAAGTGACTGGTTTTATTATATCCCTCTTATCTTATATGGCTTCAATAATGAGTAGCTGAGATCCACTATGCTTCATATCGATGATAACGCCCCTGTCCGTTATACCGTTCGAGTGCCAAAGGCACCCAATTTTTGCAAACGCTTTTGTCGGAGAGTGCCGTGGGTATGGGCCATTTACTAGTATATAACAAAACAGGGAAGTTGTCTTATCTCTTATCTTATCTTATCCTAACCAGTTAATTTCAACAAAGAGTGGCTGAGATCTTATCCTCCAAATGGATGGTGGATCTCAGCCACTCACACCTGATTTTGACAAACACTTTGTCAGATAGTGCCGTGGGCACAGGCCACCTACTAATAACAATAGGAGCCATTGGTTCATTTTCTACCTATTTTGTCTTACTTCAAGATACTTAGCAATTCGGCATATGGAAAAGATTCAAAATGAGAAAAGTTTGAGTTTAATTGGATCGCCATGATATAAGAATTCAGTCATTGTTGAAGTGTAATATTCATTTAGCCTTAAAAAGTCTGAATTTTACCTTTTTTTCATTTTATACAGCTGTTCAATATGTTTTATTTTTAAAAAGCACAAAATTCGTGTATTAAACACGAATAATACTTTTTTTGTTTAATCATATAATTCATGATTTTTTTATTTTTGATTTTTGATTTTATACGGCCGTATCAACTGTTTCTTTAAAAAGTCGTGTATTAAACACGAATTTACAAACTAGGCTTCAAGCTCAAAAATATAATCTTTTCATAAATTCCATAAAAAAGTAAATGGAATGTATGAATCTCCCTTTTGATACTTCACGATATGACTCTTTCTCTCCTAAAAGTGAGTAGATCCTTTTTTTGAGTTTTAAAATAATCCTAGCTTAATTGGGCTTGGCCCGAAGCCCGAAGCTCCTTAGGACCTGGATTTGGCTTTAAGGCCCACAGTCTGGCTTGGGGTGTCAGTTTATACCCTCTTACCGACTGATTGGAACTTGCAATATATTGGAACCTTTATGTGGTTTGCAGTTTGAAAATTATCTTTTGGGACTTACATTTTTTCTGAGTACATTTTTCTTCTTTCAGGGCACCACCGTTTTTTTTTTACTGCCATTTGCTTCTTCCAGGTCCGATTTTTATTTTTCTTCATCTGCTACGGTGAAAAAAAATTGGTGCTATGGAAGAAGCAAAATGGGCTCTTTCGATCTAATAAAGTTTTGAATTAAGCTTCCCTAAGTTGGCACTGACAAGCTTCTGCATGTATGGTGTGGGCGTTGATATTGCACGCCTAATTTGTTTTATTTAAGGTATAACGTCTCTATTGAAAAATGCTTTGGAAGCTAAGGAAGCCCACCACAGATCTAAAAAGAATACAAAGCAAAAATAAAATACAACACTTTCCCCGTAATCTCGATCCTAAAGCAAAATCCATATAGAAAATGAGTTTAAGGCGGATCCACTGGTCGATCTGATTTGTATTCGGATATTGTTGTTAGACATTCGAAAATGAGTCGGATCCGACTATTGGACTTGGATCCTTTCTTCTTTTTTTTTTTCTTTTTTAAAAGTAGTCTAAACTCTCAAGTGATCCGACCTAGGGGTGTAAACGGGCCAGGCCACGCAGGCCTGGTCGAGCCTTCATTAAAATGGGCCGGTTGGCCTTGCAAACCAATATACCAAGTCTGAGCTCAGCCCATAGGAGTGTTGAGATGCGGGCTGAGCTAAGATGGGCCAAGCAAGGGTGTTTGATCAGTAGTCAAATTTCTGACGGTTGGGTTCCCAACAGAGGGGGATGTGGATCACTATTCAACTGCACGAACCTGGTGGGGGAGGTGAACTGAGCTCCAAATGCCAAGCCCAGACCCAACCTTTAGAGGAGGGGAGGCAGGCCGAACCGGGTCTAGAGGCAGAAAAAAGAGACCATGGCCGGGCTGCGGACTCACATGCCAGATTTACACCCCTAATCCAACCCATCTATCTATATATGTGGGTTGGATATGGATCCTCTTATACGGATCTTGATTTAAATATGGATCCGGATAAGCATTTTCACATTTGAATTTGAATATGAATCACCCTAGATCTAACCCAGGTCCAACCCATTTCATGCCCTAGTGCGATGTGGTTAACTATGATAGCGTAGACCTTTTTTTCTTATTAAGTTCATGGAGTCCCAGTGGCGGAGCCAGGGGGGGGGGGGGGGTCCCGCAGACCTGCTCTGCCCATTGACCGCATGGATGTTTAGCCCACCTCTTGGTTGATATGCACACCCAAAATCACTCTGATATTCAAAGTCTAGCCATTAGATTTTAGTACTTTTTTAAAGCGTGATTCTAGCTGTTGCATTCAAAAAAGATTGGGTACTTAATCCAATGGCTAAAACTCATCAAACAAGCAGATTTCGGGTATGAGTGTCTATGAAAGGAAGGGCTAAACATCCATGCGGTCAGTGGGCGCCCAACTGCCCCACTTTGACGAGTAAATCTTCGATGACACCTGTTGAGAGTGAGCGATGCTGATGATTGCAGCCAATATGAGCCACTTGACACATTCTTAAGAGGACACTGACCATATGGATGCTTAGCCAATCACTAGGTGGACCTACAAACCAGAAATCAGCCTGATTCGTGATTTAAAACCTTTGGATTTATTACCCAAATAATGCTCAAATTCCTATGGTTAATATTAACCCATGAAAATAACTTCAATCCAATACTTAAAAAATCAGTGATAAAGTTTATTTTTGGCTTGTAGGTCCACCTAGTGATTGGCCAAACATCCATACGGTTAGTATCCTCTTAAGAATGTACCACATGGTTCATATTGACTGTAGTTAGAGGTGTCGACTGCATATCTTTAACTTCGCTTTGATGGTCGCTTGCCCCCTGGAACAAAATTTTGGCTCCGCCACTGTGGAGTCCTATGAGGAAAAAAAAATTGTGCATGTACTCGTTGATTGACATCTTCTCTCTGTTTTTTTTTTTTTCTTTTTGGTGTTTAACACGGGATTCATAAACACAGCACAGATCTTGGGGTCGTACACCCTACTAGGTCCTCGGCCAGTGGTTTGCCGATTTCCACTGGATGGATGTTAGTCCATATTCTTATCTCGTCGATGTTGTGTCCCAATCTTGCTAGTTCATCAGCAACCTTGTTGCTTTCTCTAAATCCATGATTGGCTGTCCACCTGGTTTTGTTCCTTTGAAGTTCTCTATGGATGCTTGCTATGAAGTTCCTCAGTCCCCATGGTTGATTGACATCTTCTCAAAGCAGGAAATTAAGTATCCCAACAATGGTCAAAATCTTGAGCGTTTTGGTGGATGGAATCTGTGTCGTTGGTTGGAGCTATTGAAAGCGACCTACTAAAGAGCAGAAATAGAGAAAATTGAAAAGGTCAATTATGTAGACAACAAACCTATGTAGTTTTGACAATGTGCCTACGTCCATGGGTAAGAAGAGCTCTAAAAAATAAAGGTTATTATAGTTTATTTTCTCTAAAAAATAAAGGTTATTATAGTTTATTTTCTCTAACACTCTTCCAATGTACAAGTGTTCAATGTACAAGTGAACGCTGCCGCCCCTTTAGGGAAAATTTTTAGACGCAGTGGGTCTTGTGGCCCTATATGACTAATTTTTTTGGGCCCACTAGCCGCATGGATGTTTACCCCAACCCTTGGTGGATATGTATACCAAAAACAGCCTGGTTGATCATTTATAGCCGTTGGATTAAGGGCCCAAAAAAATCCAAAAAACATACTTCAATCCAACGGCTGCAATCAATCCTATAAAAGTGATATAATCTATGGCTAGAGAAAATCAATGAGACTGATTTTTCGAATATATATCTCCGAAGGGGTGGGGTAAACATCCATGCGGTTAGTAGGCCCCAAAAATGAGTCATGCAAGGCCACGAGACCCCTCTGCATCGACTGCTTCCAAAGTCTTCTGCATCTAAAAATTTTCCCCCCTTTTGAGAATATACAAATCCCTACGTAATACGAGACACCCATCATTAATTCACAACAGGAGCCATAATGTTGTCATCAAAATTGAACTCCAAAATTCAAGGGAGTGGTTCAGTGGTAAGACGTAGCGACTTGGGTATGCTCCCCAAGGTCGTGAGTTCGAGAGTGCGCCCCTTGAAGGCCACCCTGCTGGGATTTATCATGCCCTATGCGTGTCGAAGGGTTCGGCACACCCGAGGGATTTAGTCGGATCCACCTCCGTCACCGGAAAAAAAAAAAAATTTAACTTACCACTTCAATTTCTTTAAGAACTTTCAACAGTAAGTTTGACTGCGTTTAAGAAGTAGGGCCTACAAGGTTTACGGGATGATAGCCCGACTGATGGCGATGATAGCACTGTCCTTCGTGCTCCCCTGCAAAATACAAGACAGCTATCACAAGTTGAAACCCATGAGTATTTAGCTCACTTCTTTGTGGACCTACAAAATTAGCCTGATTGGTGATTTCTAGCCATTCGATCTGATACCCAAAAACCGCTAAAATCAAAGGGGTAGAAATTACAATCAGGCTGATTCATGGGTAAGTGGGTCCGAATTTACTATACTTTATACTCCAACGTGCAAACCCGTTGTCCACCTCAAGACACAGATCTTTGATCAGGGGACGGATCACCACCTTGGCGTATAGAAATACATCACATCTGTTGGATCATATAATAACTCTTTTCATTCATTCTACCCTCTTCCACAAGTCAGTGTCTGTGAGTTTTTAAGAACCATTTATTGTCCAACAGTCCCTACAAAAACATGTGTGATTTTAGGCCATTTGACCATCCGATTCAGCAGATCCAAAATCTACGAAGCAACAAACTTTTTTTAGAGCCGTTCGGGTACAAGTTGAGGACTCCCATTGCCGTCGATGCAATAGACTTTCGTGGCCCTACATAGATCATTTTTTGGGCCTAATTACTGCGTTGATGTTCAGCCCACCTATTGGTGGATAAAAACACTAAAAAATCAGCTTGATTGATGATTTCTAGCCATTGGATTTACTACTCACAAAACATCCTCGAATCCAATGGCTAGAATCATGTCTTAAAAAGTACTAATAAAAACTATGACCAGAGATAATCAATCGGGTTGATTTTTGGTTTGTATATCCAACAAGGGGTGGGCTAAAAATCCATGTGGTTAGTAGGCCCCAAAAATGTGCTATGTAAGACTTGGGCTGGGGACTTCTCTCACCAAGAGGCCTTAGCGACCGCCTTAATGGCCTTAAGGTAGCGACGGCCATGGGTTATGGCCATGGTTCGAAATCTCGGGCTTAGAGGCTGGATCGGTGGGCTCCAACGTGAGACTTCTTTAGAAAACAATGATCTCGGGCTAGACGATTCATTTTTTGGATCGGATCAGTGAATGCTGATCTCCATCTGGATCGCCTGTTCCAGAATGGGATTGGCCGAGACTTCGAACCATTGTTGAGGCATCTCCTCAACCCCGATCATCTATGCCACGTGGAGGAGAGGTCAAGGGTAATCGGCTTGCCTCACCATTTGGTTGAGGAGACGCCTCAACCTCTTATCATGTTGTGACATGTGGAGGGGAGGGCAAGGGCTGCCTAAAGAGTAGGTTACAAACACAAGTTTTATCACGTTCTTCTGACCTTCCTTGTCCTCCACTCCACATGTCACAAAATGATAGGAAGTTGAGATATTTCCTCAAGCAAATGGGTGAGGCGCAAGCCAAACTGCTATAAATACAAACCCTCCGTCGCTCACAATTCACAACACAAAGCATTTAGATATAGTTAGTAGTTACCAACTTACCATGGCACACAAAGTGCTAGCTTCTCTTTCTGTTCTTCTTCTTCTTCTTCGTTCTGTTATTAGTGCCATCTCCTCTTGTGGTGGACCATGTCGAACCCTAAACGATTGCAGTGGTCAACTCATCTGCATCAATGGAAAATGTAACGATGACCCAGATGTAGGGACCCACATATGCTCCACCCCATCGGGTGGTGGAAGTTGCCAACAATCAGGAACACTCAAGTGCCAGGGCCAAACTTACGCCACCTACACTTGCTCACCTCCGGTCACGGCCTCTACTCGTGCTCGTCTAACGAATAACGACTTTAGTGAAGGTGGCGATGGCGGGGGGGCCGTCGGAGTGCGATGAAAGGTACCATGCGAACTCCGAACGTATGGTTGCCTTATCAACCGGATGGTACAATGGTGGTAGCCGGTGTGGGAAGATGATTCGCATAACCGCTAACAATACTCTAGGAACGGATGTGATGCTGAGCATACGTACCAAGGTCCGTGTCCCAACAATATAGTTGACGGTTCAAATGCTGTCTGGACTGATTTGGGACTTGATAAAATTGTAGGAGTGGTCGACATCACATGGTCAATGGCCTAAGGGAGGCTCCGATTCTACTTTTTAGAAGTTCCTTGCTCTCTCACCACCCTTTAATATAATAAAGTGGAGACAAAATCTTGTGTTCTAATTACCAATTTAGCATAGATAAATTAGCTTCTTTGATTCAGTAAGGTGGTAGAGCAGTGGATGTATAGAACTCTCGTCGCCCTATGTAGCGCATTATTTGGGCCCACTAAGCCGGTGGATGTTTAGCCCAACAATTGGTGAATATACATTCCAAAAATATGCCTGATGGGTTATCTCTAACCACTAGGTTTTAGTACTTTTTTAGGAGTGAATGTAGCCGTTGATTCAAGCATGTTTTTTGGGTACTAAAATCCAATAGCCAGAAATCATCAACCAAGTTAATTTTTAGTGTGTATATCCATCCACCAATGGGTTGGGTGAATATCCATGATGTGAGTGGGGGGGCCACGAGACTCCTCGGCATCTAAAATTTTTATGGGTTCGAGGTCAACCGAATCCCAACCCGAGCTACTCGTCTCCAAGCCCAAGCTTGACTCGGTGATGGTGGGTAAACAATTAGCAAATAAAGGGTCGGGCTCCGTTGACAGCCCATAAATGACAGGATTCTGTACAGGACACAAATACGTGCCACATGGCACACTCTTGTAGGACTCTGACCGTATGGATGTTTGGCCAACCCCTAGGTGGACCTACAAACCAAAATTCAGGCTGATTAGTGATTTATAGGCGTTGGATCGTTGTACCTCAAATACTGCTATAATTCCCACAGTTGAGATCAACCCATGAAAATAAGTCCAATCCAACGCCTATAAATCACTAATCAGGCTGAATTTTGGTTTGTAGGTACACCTAGGGGTTGGCCAAACATTCATACGGTCATAGTCCGACAAGAGTGTGTCACGTGGCATATATTGTGTCCTGTACAGAATCCTGTCATTTTAGGGCTGTCAACGGAGCCTGACCCATAAAACAAAGGTGAGAACCTATATATTCATAATAAAAGTTATTATGTAAGCAATGGCTTAATATTATGTAAATCTCTAAACCTACCATCCACATATGTGGAGTTTGATTCCGTGGTATATCACTCACGCTTGGATTCATATCCGTTAGTTGGCTTCTGAATCCCATGTTCATATTAGACATATTGCCAGGGAAGCAAATTCTGTTGCAGATAGTTTAGCCAAACAAGGACTTATAGAGCAAATGGATTATGTCTTCACCTCTGAGTTGGAATTGTCAGGTGTTACTCGTCACAATTCATTTTTGGACAAAATTGATTTAGGCACTTATCGCATGTAAGCTCTTTGTTTTCATGGGTTAGGTGTTATGTCCCCTATTGTATCTAAGTATTTCCTATGAATAAACAGGTCGGGGTTTGCCTAGCCCCCACACTGGGTGTTTAAAAAGAAAAAGTAACATGTATGTAAAGTAGTGGTTGGGCTGGCTGGGTCCGGTAGCCTAAGGCCTCAACCTAAGTCTAACCTGAGTTAGAATCAAGCTTAGCCGAAGGTCCAGATAAGCCAGTCCAAGTTGCTCTCCTAAGCTTCTCGGAGGAATTATCATTGTCAGTTACCGGGCTTGTGCTACGAAATTCAGCCTGTACTGTTGAATCTGGGCCTAATTGTGAAGGCCCAATTGCTTACCGAGCCGGACTTGAATGATTTGATTGGCTTTTATACTATAGTCTATATTAACATATTCCATGTATCTATTATCTTCTACTAATATTAATAAATGTTGTTTAGACGCTTGTTGGCCCTTATGAAATGTCTACTAGCTAAACCATTTTTTTGGGTAAAATATGGGCATAATTAGGTTGAGCCGGACCTAAATCATCTTTATCCATGCTTGGGCCTGGCCTGAGCCAAATTTGGGCTTCAGCTTGCAACCTTAGATGGGCAGGGGAGATGTGGACAATTTTCTGTACGGAATTTTTATCTGCGATTCTTCAACCATTGCACACGTGGACATATATAAATCAAAGCGGTTCCAAATCTATTTCATTAGCTAAAACTAAAACTGAAACCTTTCATCAATAATCCTGCCCATCTGATCAAGAAATTTCATAAAAGATATTGAAAAAAAAATATAAAGTCAATGGCATAAGGCCATAATCGGATAATCCCAACCATCGAAATATTAGACCAACCTCCGAGATTGGCTGTAAACAAAATTAAACGTACAAGCGAAACCCTTTCCTCTTTTTAGTTTCAATTGGCCTTCATAGTTGTCAGCACCTCCTCTCCAGATGTCACATACTAGGAAATACTAATCGTTTTCCCTCACTAGTAGATCGAACTCAAAATCTTTGCTCTCACTAGTGGATCAAACTCGATATCCTAGGCATGAGAGAATGCCACGTGGAAAATCTTTCAGTCCCACTGAGCCATGAAGGGTTGGCCCCCTTTGCTGGACCTATACCCTACTATAGCCTGATCGGTGATTTAATTTCCAACCATTCATTTGGAGCATTTTTTTCTTGGGGTGGTTTCTTGCCCTTAGATTCCAGCATATTTTTTTGGTGTTCAGACCAAATGGGTAGAAGTAGCCAGTCATGTTTTATGTGTAGGTCCATCAAGGGGCGGGCCAAACATTCATCGGTCAGTGGGCCTGAAAGATGAAAGAGTTGGCATGTCGTGTACTCTCGGGCCCAGGAGATTGAGTTCGATCTCTTATTGAGAGTGCAATTTTCTTTTTCCACTTTATGCGCCACATTTTGATGGACTGAACAATCAGGTTTGTCAAAAACCTGGTCGTTTGGCTACCCCCTTCCCCCTTCGCTATGTAAATACCTAAACCACATGGTGCATGGCCTTCTCAAGGGGTTTTACTAGGCCGCCGATTTGGCCCCATCGGCTCTTATGACTCTTTCTATTCTGCCGGGTTGGCCCCACTTCATTAATGAATAAAGATACAAGAACTCACAATCCAAAGTGAGCTTGGTTCAATGCAAATCGGATGCAATGCACCCACTTGCGACGGTTTTGGGATTACAAGTGATTGGTTGGGGGCGTGCAAGTGGTTGCCACACCCTTGCAAACTCTTTAAGAAAATGGATGCCAGCATATGCAGCCCAAAAACTGTGGTAAGTGACTGCAATGCAACTCACCGCATTTGCACCAAAGTGTAAAATGTATCCCAGTTCAACAAACCAAGTGGGCCTTAGTATCTTCTACACGTCAGTGTTTGGGACTTTTTAAGAACCATTTTTTGGTCCAAACAGTCCCTACACCGCCTGCCACAAAACTTAATATATAAATGCTAGAAGGAAAATGCTATCCAAGTATAACCCCACAAAAACACGGAGAGACTTCCATGAATAAAACTTCGATGACAGGGCCCTGTCATCAAGGGAGATGACAGGGTAGGAGATCTCGGCACGTGTATTTTGTACGGCGTACCACCTCGACCTCACCACACACGTACCCAAGTGAGTACTCGAGTGTGCGGTGAGGCCGTGGTGGTCCGTCCGTACAAAATACACGTGCCGAGATCTCCTGCCCTGTTATCCGACTTCCATGCGCCTGGGCCATACAGACCAAACAAAACGGCCCCGCTCAGTGTGCGCCACATCAGCAAAAAAGTTAAAAATCAAAACCAACAAACTGGGTTGCAGTTGGAGAAAATTTTTGAAGCGGTGAAAGTTTGAAGCGGCGAAGATGCGCCAATAGCATTTCGCCAGCCATACTAAGGTTAATGTGACGTTAACCGACTTTGCTTTTAAAAAAAATAAGTTTTTATTCTCTCTCTTAACCGACGAGGAACAGGTTCCAATGACCGACAAAAGTGAACCAAAAAAGTTCACATTTTCCGCAGCCGTGGATCCCGAGAATCCAACGGTGGTTAATAGTGCTGAGTTGGCATCACTTTTGCAAAAGCAGAACCACTGTTGGATTCTGAGGATACACGGCTGAGAAAAAACGTGAATTTTTTGGTTCACTTTTGTTGTCATCGGAACCTGTTCCTTCTACAAATGAAATCTTTCTGTTTTTTTTTTTATATTTTATATTTTTCTCTTTGTTGAGAAAAACGAGTAAGATTGCCTGCTCACCATGGTCAGGAAGCTACCTGACCACCCACGATATAAGCCACGTGGCAATTTATTAGAGGACATTGACCGTATAAATGTTTAGCCAATCCCTAGGTGGACCTACAACCCAAGATCAACCCAATAAGTGATTTCTAAGCGTCAGTTGAAGTCATTTTCGTTGGTTGATTTTAACCGTAGGAATTTGAGCATTAATTACCATTATTTCCATACAAAGATCCAAAGGTTTGAAATCACTAATCAGGCTGATTTTTTGTTTCTAGGTCCACCTACGGATTGGTCAAACATCTATACGGTCAGTGTCCTCTAATAAATTGGCTTAGATTGTAGATGGTCAGGCAAGTCTTACCTGAGAAAAACAGAGTGTTTTCGTGCGACACAAAGAATCGGTCAAAAGGGAAAGAGTAAACTTCCCTCGCAACCCTCAGTGAGCGAAATCGATCACAGCCCACAATACCAGCGACGTGGCACACTTTTAGGGGACTCTGACCGTATGGATGTTTGGCCAATCACTAGATGGAACTACAAACCAAATATAAACCTGATCAGTGATTTCTAAGTGTTAAATTGAAGTTATTTTCATGGGTTAATTTTAACCGTAAGAATTTAAGCTTTATTGGGCGTTATTTGGTTACAAATATTCAAAGTCTGTAAATCACTAATCACGCTGATTTTTGGTTTGCAGGTCTACCGAGGGACTGGTCAAACATCCATACAGTCATAGTCTACTAAGAGTTTGCCACGTGGCTCGTATTGTGGGCAGTGAGCGGATTCGCTCAATGCGGCTTGTGGGCGAAGTTCACACGGAAAGTCGGTTAAGAGAGAGCAAAAAGAATCTTACTTTTTTTTTAAAAGGTTTTTTAAAAGCAAAGTACGGTTAACATCACATTAACATTAGTACGGCTGGCGAAATGCTACTGGCGCATCTTCGCCGCTTCAAACTTCCACCGCTTCAAAAATTTTCTCGTTGCGAACTGCCTTGGTAGTTTTGCTTTTTTCGCTGATGTGGCGCACACTGAACAGGGCCGTTTTGTTTGGTCTAAACGGCCCTGGCGCATGGAAGCCTCTCCCCTTGTCCGGTTATCCATGGGATAGAACAACTCATGCCAAAAACCTTCCCTCACTCCTCTGGGTTTTGGCATCTCCTCAACCCCAATCATCTATCAGCACGTGGAGGGGAGGTCAAGGGTAATCGGCTTGCCTCACCCATTTTGGTTGAGGAGATGCCTCAACCTCCTATCATGTTGTGATATATGGAGTGGAGGGCAAGGGCTACCTAAAGAGTAGGTTACAAAGAAGTTTTATCACGTTGTGACCTCCCTTGCCCTCCCGCATCCACATGTCCCAACATGATAGGAAGTAGAGGCATCTCTTCAGCTAAATGGAGAAAATTTTTGAACCCATGACCGTGCGCCGCATATACCCATGGTTACTTTTTTAAAATCAAAATCCTAAAGCCCAGGTATATGTGGTGTGGTGCATGATCGCCGCTTCAAAAATCCGGCCGCTTCAAAAAATTCTCAAATAAATGGGTGAGGAATGCCGAACTGCTATAAATATAAACCCTCCATCGCTCACAATTCACAGCAAAAAGCATTCAGATTTAGTTACCATGGCATATAAAGTGCTAGCTTCTCTTTCTGTTCTCTTCTCCTCCTTCCTTCTCTAATCAGTGCCATCTCCTCTTGTGATGGACCATGTCGAACCCTAGACGATTGCAGTGGTCAACTCATCTGCATCAAACGAAAATGCAACGATGACCCAGATGTAGGGACCCACATATGTTCCACCCCATCAGGTGGTAGAAGGTGCCAACAATCAGGAACACTCAATTGCCAGGGCCAAACTTACCCCACCTACACTTGCTCATCCCCGGTCACGGCCTCTACTCGTGCTCGTCTAACGAATAACGACTTTAGTGAAGGTGGCGATGGCGGGGGGCCCTCGGAGTGCGATGAAAGGTACCATGCGAACTCCAAACGTATTGTTGCGTTATCCACCGGATGGTATAATGGTGGTAGCCGGTGTGGGAAGATGATTCGCATAACTGCTAACAATGGAAGAAGTACAACTGCTAAGGTAGTTGACGAGTGTGGCTCTAGGAACGGATGTGATGCTGAGCATGCGTACCAAGGTCCGTGTGATAACAATATAGTTGACGGTTCAGATGCTGTGTGGAATGATTTGGGGCTTGATATAAATGTAGGAGTGGTGGACATCACATGGTCCATGGCCTAAGGGAGGCTCCGATTCAACTTTCGTTTATAAGTGGCTTGCTCTCTCACCACCCTTTAATATAATAAAGTGGAGAGATAATCTTTTCTAATTAGCAACTCTCGTGGCCCATTATTTTGGGCCCACTAACCCCATGGATGTTTAGCCCACCCTAGGTCAATATACATATCAAATATCGGCCTCGTTGGTTATCTCTAACCATTAGATTTTAGCACTTTTTAGGAGTGATTGTAGCCGTTGATTCAAGCATGTTTTTTTGGTACAACAATCCAATAGCTAGAAATCATCAATCAAGTTGAGGTTGTGTGTGTATACCCACCAATGTGTGGGCTGAATATCCATGTGTTCCTAATTACAAAAAAAAAAATTTAAATGTATGTATGTATTATTTCTACAATATTGGGCCAAATAATCCAAGAATATTGGGCCAGGCCTGAGCCAAATATTCGAAGGCCTGATTTGGGCCTCAACTTGATGTGAACAATTTTCTGTACAGAATCCAAGCTTGTTTTTATCTAGATTCTTTACCCATGGCACACGTGGATATAAATCAAGGCAGTCCCAAATTTTTTTCATTAGCTAAAAGCCTAAAACTAAAACTGAAACCTTTGGTCAACTATCCTGCCCCATATGATCAAGAAAGTTCATAAAACATATTGAAAAACAACCCAAAGTCAATGGCATATGGCCATCATCCCAACCATTAAAATATTAGACCAACCTCCGAGATTGGCTGTAGACAAAATTCAAAGTAGAAGCAAAACCCTTTTCTCTTTCTAGTTTCAATTGGCCTTCCTATTTGCCGGTGCCTCCTCTCCAGGTGTCACACCCTAGGAGGAGGATGGGATTGCATGGCAACAGCTTTAACTCAGGTCTGCATTCCATTTATGCGGACGAAAATTGCTCTCTCACTGTGAGATCAAACTCGATCATCTAGGCCTGAGAGAATGCCACATAGCAAATCTTCCAGTCCCACTGATCCATCAAGGTTTGGCTCGCTCTTTGGTGAACTTATTCCCTAAAAATAGCCTGATTGGTGATTTCCAGCCATTCATTTCGAGCATTTTTTCTTTGGGTGATTTCTAGACCTCGGATTCTAGCATATTTTTTGGGTGTTCAGACCGAATGGCTAGAAGTCGCCAATCATGTTTTTTGTGTAGGTCCATCAAAGGGTGGGCCAAACATTCATAGGTTAATGGGCCTAAAAGAGATGCCATTTGATGTTTTATCAGGCCCAGGAGATTGAGTTTGATCTCTTATTGAGAGTGCAATTTTCTTTTTCCACTTTATGCGCCCACATTTTGATTGACTGCACAATTAGGTTTTTCAAAAACCTGGTCGTTCGGTTACCACCCCTTCCGCCCTTCGCTATGTTAATACTTAAACCACATGGTGCATGGCCTTCTCTAGGGGTTTTAATGGGCCGGTTTGGCCCAATCGGCTTTTAGGCCCGACCCTAATGGTCTTCGGGGGGATGATTTTAAGGCCCATTCAATAAATGGGCCGGGCTTAACTTTATACAAAAATTATCTTAGATCCGCTTCTTTTATGTCCATTAATGGTCAGGCTTGGGCTTGAAATATTGGAGTTATTAATGGTCTGGGCTGGGCTTGGGATTATTTTGGGATAAGGATAAGTGATTGGGCTAAAAAAATAATTAGTATAGGGATAAGGGATTGTTTTGAAAATGTATTTTTATTTAATAGTGGGCCTAGTGCGTTGAAGCCCAATTTTTTGAATAAAATAGTGAGTGCGTAGATGGATGAGAAGTAAAGATATAAAAGCTTTAAAGACTATAAGTGGACAGGAGTTAAAGAAAACATAAGGGTATTTTTGAAATAAAGACAAAAAACAGGGGTCGTCACATTCGAGTCTAGTTTGCCTTTGAATTAGTCATTGCACTAACGGCATATAGATCATGACCTAAAAGATTACATTTTGCCACCACCACATCTCTCCACGTGGCAAGTTTCAGCCTACCATCACTCCTTGACATACCAAAATGAGGCATTCCTCTTTTGCTTTTTGTTTAAAAAAGATAAAATTAGAATTCAGTGGCAGCAAATCAAGAGGGGGAAGGGAGGGAAAGTACAGTACATGGTAGGGCATCTCCAAGACGTGGGTGAGGGCACTGTCCCACTCTGAATGTTCTAGTTCTCCTATCAGATGAAATGTTTTTTTTGCTCAACAGCGCCTCTACATCTAACACGTACTCCTGAGTCCTAACAGCGGTATATCTACGTATGCTTAATATTAATAGCTAATACAGTTTGTCTTATCATTGGTTGATTTTTAGCCGTCCGTCCGATTCGAGCGTTATTTAGGATACTCAAATCCAATGGCTAGAAATCACCATTTAGGCCTAATTTTTCGTCACTTAGGGATGTGCTAGACATCCACACGGTTAATGGTCTCTAAGAGTGTGCCATGTGACACACACAATACAGCTAATGTTGAGAATAAGTGTTGTTGCCCATGGTTCAAAGTCTTGGCCGATCCCGGTTTGGGTCGAAGCCCACCAATTCGATACATACCGGGTTCTGTCTCACCCCAAGATCAATGTTTTACAAAGGAGTCCCATTTTGTCTCGGGTGAGATGAGCCTATCCCGTTCTGGATTGGACCGATGAGCGGGATAAGAGCCCATTGATCTAGCTTCTGATCCCAAGACTTCGAACCTTGTTGTTGACAACTTGTTGGAAACAATCAGTTTTGGAGAAAACAGAAATTAGAGAATTAAAAGAAAAAAATGAGAAGAGAACAAAGTGCAATTAAGAAATTCAAACAAATGTTAAAATTAGAAAAACGAATTGTAAATAACAAATAAAAAACTTATTTGAGATTGAGGCTTGTGAACAAATTCTAAAGATAGAATTCGCCCCTGATCAATGCTAATAGTTCTACAGGCGTCTGTCTAATAGGATTCAACAGTCTTTCTACATAAAAAAAAGTATCATTCCAAATCTCTATGTTTCTGACGAACTTTTAGCAATATAAATACTCTTTCGAATGCAGTAAAATAAGACTACTGAATCCCCCCACAATTTGAAAAAGTTGACTTTCAGAATTCATTCCAAAAAAGACATTGCCACTCTTGTGTAGGGGTGCCAACGGGTCGGTTCTAGTGGTACCCATAACAAGAATCAATATTGTCGGTTCTTATTGGTTCAAGTTGTCAACGACAGAGCCAAATTTATTTTTTCCCAATAAAGGGCAACTGCCCCTTCCTAGCTTTGTCATTGTTGGTTCTTATCGATTTGGGTTCTCAAAATGATGGATCTAGAACTAGAAACCGATTATTTGGTTTTGGTTAATTTCGATTCTGGTTCCATGTATATGGTTCAAATCTTGATAATATTATAATTTTAACACTATATTTATATATCGATACCGATTCCTAACAGTTTTAGGTCCATATCAAAGTACCCAGAACCGTAACTGTTGTTTTCAGTTCGGTTTATGTCCTTTTTTTATTCCGTTCTAAAAATTGTGGAACCAAAATCGGTGTTTAAGGTTCAAAGTCTCCGTAAAACCTTTTCCCACTAAACAATTATCTAAAGTGCTCATAAAGAAAAGAAAAAAGTTAAAGATGAGTAATTTTTTTTAGCAATAAAGATGAATTTTCGGAAGTGCCTAGGTGAGAGTGAGACCAGCAACCAAAGAGATCATAAAGTAACCCTGTCCAAGCCATTAGCTAGGGTCAAATCGTTGGCTCCACCCAAGACCAAGACCATCACTTTTTAGGGTTTGGCTAACTTGGTCATGCATGTATTCAACAAATTTCTTTACTAGTGTAAAAGTAAAAGAGGAAACAAAGTGAAACAAGAGTTGGTACACAAGTCCCAGTTTGGAGTGAAATCTTAGAGAGCAAGTCATGTCGACCCATTTCCAAACGTGGAATGTTTTCATTATTTATACAACAAAATAGCTTGGTTCTAAAGTTATTCACTCAAAACTCCTCCCAACAGAAGGAAAAAAACTAGAAGAAATTATAGAAAAAGGCAAAAACTTTAGTTAGTGATGTGATCACGTGTAGTAATTAATATCATATTTATGTGGTCGTTGATGAGAAGGGAGGAGAAGCAAGAGCTCGGTATCCTTCTTTTCTTCTTCCGCCAGAAACTTTGATATTCTTTCAGAAGGGTCCCACTTCTAGATGCTTTTATTTCATCAAGCACATGAAGGGTCAGGGCGACTAGGGGAATCAACCTCACTACATCATTGATTTTGCACCCTTTTTTTCCCCCCAAAAATAAAAATTTACGCCTTTTTTTTTGGGCTGGTAAATTACCAAAAGAACCCCACGAACTGATTCCATGGCTACATGAACTCAAGTTGAGAAATTACATATATATATACCATAAATACGGTCTACAGAAAATCTAAACATACGTGGAGACGGTGGATAGTACATGGAAGGGATTCTTGTATTAAACGCATATTATACATGAATTATCTCTGAATTATTGAAAAAATGCGCAGAAAACATTATTTGTTAAATGTATCAAATGATAAATCTGAATTTTACTACAATTTTTCAGGTACCGTATGATTGCCATATGCCTCCCCCTAGTTTGAAATTTCCTGTTAATAAATGTATTTTTAGCAAAATGTATTATACGGCCGTATTTTTGGAAGACTCGATAAAATTCTTAAGAACCATATTATTCCCGAGCTATTTCTGAAATTATTGAAATAGCTGATTTTTGTATGTGAAAAAAATGAATAAAAACATTGTATTTAAATGTTATTAATACTTTCTATTTTATTTTATTTCTTGCCAAATTTTTAAACATATTTTTGAATTATAAATCTGAATTATACTCAAACATTTCTCATACCGTATTTTTGCCATACGACGAATTGCTAACTAGGATATGATATGTTTGTTTAAGTAGGATTTGGATTTGGATCGTTCACAATGAATTATGGGTTGGATTCAAAATCTAGTGATATGCTTCAGAGTCTGATTCGAATCTAGTTATGGGTGGTCCATGTCCACAGTACTCCCCAACAAAGCATTTGCCAAAATCAGGTGTGAGTGGCTGAGATCCACGGCCATTTGGGGATAAGATCTTAGCCCTTCTTTGCATGAAGCCTATAAGAGAAGGTATAAGTGGGGAGACAACCACTGTCACTTGTTATATAGATGAATTTATAATTTCTTGATTAATTTTGAGATACCAAAAGTTCTAAGGCAATCTCAAGTGTCGTTTTGGTGTGCAAAAGTCTCCATATTCACTTATTACACGTACTAATAAAACAACTTATAAAAATAAATAGCAGTTTTTGTCTCTTTCCGATGTATGACTAACATTAAAAAAGACTTATTTTTTAAATAAAACAAAGTTTAAGTTTTCAAAAAATATTCAACATGGTTTAACGGTAGGCCACACTTTACTTTTCCTGGCAATATTTTAAGGACAATAAGGTAACTAATGGCAAAACAAGATAATGTAATCGGCCGGATGTTATCGGTTCGTACGAAGAACAACGAAGCTGCCTGGCCTCCTGTTTAACTTAGTTGTATGCAAGGGAAACTTCCGTGGGGTCGGTATGTACAACCGTAGGGATTAGTCTCATCCAAGGAGGTGCGGGGATACCCTTCAATATATATATTTATAAAAAAAATTAGCCGTTTCTTAAACAATGATTATAGATACTTAATAATACATATTATATTTTTGAAATTAGTGGTTCGGATCCTGTACTATATGTTCTTTTTAGAAGGCGGCACAAATTTCTAAACAAAATCTACTATTTCCAGAGCGATTTTACTTCTACAGCGACAATGTTTTTCCTCTGCTCTTAGCTTCTTACGGAGCAGATTTTGCTTCATCGACTACAGGGATCGGGGACTTTCTTCTGTTTGGGGGCGGGGTGACTTTTCAACCTGAAACACACTTTAGTGTGAAAAAGTACCTATTTCAATATGCGTTTACGTTTGTTTTCTGTTTCTCATTATCTCCGAATAATACTTTTTTTTAAAAAGTTATTATTCCAAACAGACCTTTTATTCCAGAGAATAGTAAAATCATAAAGCGAGTTAACTTTTTTTTAGTTGAACATTAAAAAAGTTAGATTCCAGTTACCCAGCAAATATGGAGATTGGGAAATGATAGCATCGTCCTTAGGATGATATCGTACCATGGTCTAGATCGTTGGATGTTCTTTGAACTTATGTGGTGGTGGTCTTCGGGATTTGTGTTTTGAGAATCTCGATGATCGTACGTTATCGTCCTGGAACGATGCTTAAGTTTACCCAGAAGGTCGTCAAATGGGTTTTCACGTCGAGGGTAGTTTAGTCCAATTAGGAAAACTGTAATGGTGGTTCCGTTATTTCTCACAAAACCAGGCCGGTTTTGCAGGCATTAATTCTTTGTCCGTAAACGCTAAAGAAGAAAAAGTGTGTAGGGGTTACGTAGGGTAGTAGGGTTTCTGTAGTGACGTAAGCAGATAAGTTCGCGTCAGGTGGAGATTGTTCTTTTTGCAGTTTTGATTAATTAGAGGGGCGTAAATGAGGAATCCATACACCGCTTTCCACTTTCCTTCCCTTCCGTGGTTCAGTCGACGGCAGGTTAAGAGTTCTTCGGAGAAGATTTTCTTCCCGATTTCCCTCCTCCGTTACACAATTACGTGTACGAAATCATACTTGTGAATTGTGAGAGACGTTCTCTCAGCCGTTCGATCTTTTTTTTGCAGCCCTACCATCTCCATTTGTGTTGTATTACGTTTGGCCGGTCGAGGATGGACGTGTGCGATAAAGTTTATATACTGATTAACGGTATAATTAGACACACTTGATCATATGTAGTGACCATAAAATAGATATGATGAGGATGTCACGGTTCCCTGCTAAGCCTAATAAGAGAATCCAAGCTATTGACTTGGAGGATTAGAGCGTGTTTCTGGACAACGTTAGCTGTGCAACCAAACATCCCCGTCTGTACAAGCAAAATGTCCCAATCCAATTTTGCATTGATCGGGGCTGGGCCTACCAATTGGAGCTTTTTCCAGAGTAAAACTTCTGTCACAGCGGTGTGGCAACGCATAATAAGAGCCACGTGGCACACTCTTAGTGGACGATAATCGTATGGATATTTGTCCAGTCCCTCTATTGACCTCTATACCAAAATCAACCTGGTTAGTGATTTCTAAGCAATTCGATTGAAGTTATTTTCATGGGTTGATTTTAACGGTAGGAGTTTGAGCATTATTGAGCGTTATTTTGGGTGCAAAGATCCAAAAGGTTGTAAACCACTAATCAGGCTGATTTTTGGTTTATACGTCACCGAGGGACTGACCAAACATCCATACAGTCAGCGGCCACTAAGAGTTGCCACGTGGCTCGTATTTTGTCTCTTGTTACAGGTCTGCTGACTACAAGTCCGTCTGAGCGAGACAAGAAGATGGATGTTGTAGCCTTTGTCGCATGTGCATGGGTGGTGGGGCCAACCTGACTTGTCAGGAACGACCTCAAAATGTGAGAAGGTGAAGGCTACGACATCCATTTTGGATGCGGTACTCAGATATGTAGTCGCGTACAGATAGGTTTTCCGTCTACGAAAAAATATCACATTGTACACCAGTGCAGCGCTGAAACCTGCACGTCGATTGGCCACGTGTACACTGCCTTTTCTCTTCCTTTGAACGGATGGTCATCTTTGTCCCTCATCAAAGGAAAAAGATATAACAGTTTGCACAAAAGAAATATATGAAAAATATGTTACAAGGTAGACGGAGACGTAGACCTGACGCTTTTAGACGTCAGGTAGCGCGAGTTTTGTTACTAACTGCTGCCCTCTGGCTCAAGTCTCAACTGACCGTAAGAATGTTTAGCCCACACCAAAAAATCTCCTTGATTGGTAATATCTAGCCATTAGATTTTGGGTCGGGTTCCAATTACCGCCCTAAAATGACAGGCTCCCGTTACAGGACACAATATGAGCCACATCGCACACTCTTAGAGGACTCTGACCGTATGGATGTTTGGCCAATCCCTAAGTGGACCTACAAAACAAAAATCTGCCTGATTAGTAATTTGTAGGCGTTGAATTGGACTTATTTTCGTGGGTTGAATCACTAATACGGCTGATTTTTGGTTTGTGGGTCTACCTAGGGATTGGACAAACATCCATACGGTCCGAGTCCTCTAAGAGTGTGCCACGTGGCTCATATTGTGTCCTGTAATTGGAGCCCGACCCTTAGATTTTAGTACTTTTTATTGCGCAATTCTAGCTGTTGGATTCAACCATTTTTTTTTGTACTGAAATGGATATACACAAGCTGATTTTCGGTTGAATGTCTACCAAGGGGTGAGCTAAAAATCATCCATGCGGTCAATGGACCCAGATGGCAGCCGTGAGTAACAAAAAATCGCGCTACCTGACGCTTCAGGTCTGCTTATTACATCACGACCCATCATCAAAACACAGACATCCTCTGATCAAGATCGATGGCTCTCAATCGATTTTGCAGTCTTGGGAACATACAGGGATTAAAAAATAAAAAAATTCGGTCACCTTAAATCTTCGCAGCAGAGAGTAGGAGTTTCTGAGCTAAAAAAGCAGGGGAACAACAGGGTTGGCCGTACACTTCCGACCGGGCTTTCTTTTTTATCGGTAATCGGTAAAACCATTCTCGCCAAGCAAAAGATCTGCGGTGGAGACACAAAGTGGCCCCGCTTAGAGCGGCCAGGTACAACCGGCACATGACGTCACCTCCAGTTCTCCATCGTACGAACTATCTGTCAATCATATCCAATCAATTACTGACACGTACGCTAACAGACCCTCTTCATCCCACGTGTCATGATTCTCTTACGTTAGTAAGGGTAGTTTCGTTAATTTAATATCTTTCGGAGGATATTCTAGTCATCTCATAGTGGTCTTTACGTATTTTGACCACGTAGGTCACTCATTTGTACAACGGTTCTTCCCTCGCCATTCTTTCAAACCCAATGGTGCTTTCGTAATTTTAATTCCTACGGATGGGTAGTTTCGTTATTACATTTCTCGCTTTTCAGGTTTTTCATGTCTCGCCTTTATAACGCGGAGAAAAGGAGCGAAATTTCTGTAGCGGAGAAGAGGACGTCTTTCTTGAAGTTTCACGATGGGAGCTTTCTGACGTTAAAGTTAACGGCGAACGGACGTTAAAGCTGAATGCGGTTGACGTTAAAGGTAACGGCAATTATCGCTTTGCCATTATCGTTTTCGACTTCCTTCGAAGCTCGTTGTCTGAAACTCCAAACTTCAAAATCGCGACGGATTTTTGTCGGAATTTCGCTGAAATCTCGCCGGAATCCTGAGGTTCCTGTCGGCTGAAGCTTGAAAATCCGGTTTCAATAAAGTTTTGATGCAGAAGCAGCTGCTATCGATGAAGATTTGTTTGAGAGGTAATAAAAATCGTGTTTTTCTTCACTGTAAATTGTCAGATTTCGTGCCTTTTCGTTCACGAGTGGTGGATTTCAGTTTCGGATTCGAGATCTGGTGAATCTTCTGTTTATTAACGCAGAATTTTGCTCGATCGTTGAAAAACTTTTGTTTCCGTTGGGTTTACTCTTCATGTCTGGAACTCGTAGATTGAAATCTCCACTTTCTCCCTCTAGAAAACGAGTTATTTCTTCTAGTCTTAGCTTCAGAACTAAAAAAAAATACGTTTTACGCCAAATATTTTCGTCGTATGTAGCTTTTGCAGCTCGATCCAAAGCTCTCAAGTTGAGATTCACGAGAACTGATACTCAAGATCTTCGAGCTCTCATGCTCGGTGGACTAACGGTACGTTAACGCCGTTATCCCGTCCGCAGTTAGGGTTTCAGTGGCTATCGAGATCTTTGTTGAAGGATTAATTGCTTCTCATTTATCGCTTTCGTAGTTCATTGACTCTATTCCACACTTTTCGTTTTTATGGAAACTTTGTTGCGCTTTTTTCGATTTTTGCGTTTGTTTGAGTTGAAGTTTACCGAGAGAAGTAAAATTGCACTATAGTAGAAAGTTTCAGAGAGTTTTTTGCGAGAGAGATGTTTGGCTGGAAACGCGTAAAGAGGGAACTGTGAGAGTCTTCACCACCAAAAACGACGAGAAAGGAAACACAGATAGAGAGAGAGAGAGTCCTCTTCACTAGGTCATGTGAAGTTGCTTTCAGAAGACTTTTCTTTCACGCTTTTTCTGTTTTTGTTTGTCTTTCACAATACATGTGATCTCTTTGAACTTCTCTTTTAGTGTAGCTTCTCTTCTGTTGTTTGTTTGTGTCGTTTTTTCTTTCATTTATCAGCACGGTTTATATACCTGACTGCTCTCTCTCGTTTACTGTCGTTTTTTTTTCCTTAGGTGGGTGATTTAGATGTAGAGTTTGATATTTATACATGCTTCTAACCATTGTGATGCTGTTGTTATAAAACTGAATGGGATTGCAGGAAATGGTTGATGTTATTTGAGTGATAGTGAGGTTCGTGATAGGATGCTTATTATCTTGATAAGCTTAATGGATCTTGGAGATTTGGATCCGTTGGCCAAGTAGTAGTCCCTTCAATGAATGAGAGACTATACCTTTCAAGGCCACAGATTTCGACACAAGATTTTGAGTGTTGAAAGAACCCATGTCCGAGAAATTTGAGCCCGGATGTTTGTACCCGACAACTACAAGCTTAGAGAATTCACTAGGGATGAGCAGTTTTAGGCCTGAATCGCATGTTGCGCAGCAAAGTCGCCGCGATAAGCTGAGAGTTCCGGCAAGTGTTATGCCAACGCACCATATGCAAGATTTCCCAAATCATTTAGTACAGTTACCCAGAGATTCGGGCCTGAACCCAGGTCTGGTTCAAGTTCGGAGCATTAGGAACTGTGATTTGCTTTACGACCCGACAATGCTTTCATCGGAAATGCTTAATTTTTCAACAAATACCCAGGTTTTGTTAGCTCACAAGGATGCTGTCTTGCATCAAGAATCGGGTGCCGATCAATCTGGTAGGCCTGTAGGGTCCGATGATGCATCATTCGCTAATTCTTCTCACTCAGTTCCATCTGACTTTATGCCTTCTACTAAAGTTAGTGATCCGCAAAACCCTTGCTATTGGAAAGGAATTGGGCCACAGCAAAGCTGTGATTGGATTGTGAATTATGTGAATGGATCAGGAGGTACTGCTAGCAATCAGAGCCCCTTATTTGCTGGGAGAATCTTACCTACTGTGAAGGAAGCCAATCTTTCTGCATCCTCACTGTATTTGAAGCCTGGTTGCAATGGGTACCAGAATGTAAATTCTTCAATGACTACCCCAGCTGGTGAAATCTCAAGTCAGGATGGCCATAAGCAATATGGGGAAATGCACTTTAGTTCTCCGTCGTTTTACCAAAATACTCTTCAAGAAGTTGTGACCTCTTCCACCATGGGAAGCCAAGGATTCGAAATGGCTTCACTTGTACAGCAAAACATTAGGGAGACTGGTCATGGTTCATGGGTAGATGGTGGAAATGAGCTTCTTCTTCTTCCTTCATATGGAAATCAGACTAATGCTTCGCGGCTTAATAATGCTGCTGCTTGGACGCATAGGCCGGTGGAGAGTAGTCATCACTGGAATGATGAATTGGGTTTTGCGACAAATAAGAGTGAAGGAAACTTTGGTAGTATTGCGGGTGATTTTACAGCACAGGGCCTATCTCTATCTCTTTCTTCAAACCCGCCTTCTGAATTACATGTACCTCAGTTTGGAGAAAGATTTGGGTCTGAAAATTTGCAATCTCGGACGGGCATTTGCAGTGGTTCTCAAGATTCGA
The DNA here is from genome assembly GCA_035048495.1 of Euptelea pleiosperma. NCBI lineage: Eukaryota > Viridiplantae > Streptophyta > Magnoliopsida > Ranunculales > Eupteleaceae > Euptelea > Euptelea pleiosperma. The sequence goes on along the minus strand of CM068544.1, from coordinate 40,148,108 downwards.
AGACTAATAATTCTGGTTATATATGTTCAAATTCAAAATCGTCAATTAGTAATAAAGGTTGTGGAAACTCCATTCAAGGTATTGTGGGCTCTTCTACCTATCCTCATCGAAGTACAGGTCCTCTTGGGCCCTTTACTGGGTATGCAACAATATTAAAGAACTCAAAGTTCTTGAAGCCTGCCCAGCATCTTTTGGATGAATTTTGCAGTGTAACTGGCCCAAGTCTCATCAAAACACGTGAGATGTCTGAGAGGGGTACTGGAGATGTAAGCATTTCGTCTGATCCCATGAATGTTGAAAATGAGGTTGGTGGGAGGGGTGGGAACTCAGGTATATCATCTTCTTCATTTTACAGTTCTAATGAAGCTGGTGGTGAAGGTGGAGTTGGGAGTGGATCTTCTCAATCCTATTGCCCCGAGTTCCAACAGAAGAAGGCAAAGCTCTTGTATATGCAGGAGGAGGTAAGTCTGATTCATTTACCTTACTAGTTTTTGTGATCTAGCTTACTGCATGTATTCATTATCTTCTTGTTACTTGAGGTAGAAGCTTCTAAGTTGCTTCAGGATTTCCTTGTCTAAGCATTCAGATTCGTTATAACTTGCTTATTATATCATTATATTTAATTAGGAGCTACTTTATTTTCTTAATGTAGCTTTGACTTTATTTAAGCAAAATGCTACCCCACAGGTCACCGGACAAAAAAGCACACCGTCGAAGGCATTGACCATTAGATTCAAGAGATTCCCAGCAGGCAACAACTGCAAAAGGGTAAGCATGCTACCCCATGGATAACGAGGCAAAAATGTGTGGTTGAGGCCATTGACCGTTGATTCAAGAGATCCACAGTCCACAAGGCAACAACTATTTTACCTTTTGCAGTTGTTGTCTCGTACACCATGGATATCTTGAATACAGTGGTCAATAGCCTCAATCGTGTACTTTTTTGTCCGGTTCTCCATGGGATAGCATTTTTCGAAAATTGGTGTTGCCTCATGGACCATGAATCTCTTGAATCCAACGGTCAATGGCCTCAACAGCACATAATTTTGTCCGGTTATTTGTGGGCTAGGTAGCACAATTTTTTTAATGAATGTGCGATAAATGCTGCATTTTGTTTTTGGAGGTCTTTTTCCCTCAAGGGCATTTTTGTACTTTTACATATAGATACATAAACCCTAGTTTCGTCTTGGGGTTGTATATAACTCGGTTGATCAGAGACGATCATCCATTGTATTATGAGTGTTTCTTTTTTGCCTCAGAGCATAGTGGAATCTGTGTGGATCCATGGACGTACCCCAATCTAGAGGGAGCCACGTAAATCTCTGTGTTGTGGTTGTTTGCATCTTTGTCTTTTGTTTGTTTATTGTTCGTTCTTCCCAACTTCCCTTTTGGTTGGTTTTCAGTTAATTCTAGTCCTCTTCAGTTACTCCAATAGAGCAATGCGCCAAGTATGAAATGGGCATTGGTGTGTAGATCTGCCTACCAAAAGGAGACCACCTTGCTATGGATATATCTACATATTTGAGTGGAAACGTTGTAATAGATTAATAATTTTACATGAGAAAGTATTTTACAAAAGTTAACAGAAAACGATACAACTAAATAAGATTAGACTTCAAGTTTATAAATGGCATGTCAGTACCATTTACCTTAATATTCTAAACCATTTCATTTGTTTGTCTAGATCAACCATGAGTACAAGTGGGTGAGATCATATAATCTTTGGACATAAATTATTGACATGGTTAAAGGCAAATAAAGTTCTTAACAACTGACTTGTAGCTTCTTTTTCTAAATATTATGATAAGAGTAGAACCAAGTAAGAATTTTTAGATATGGATGACTTAAAGTTTTGTAATGTCCGATACAAAACTGTTTGCAAGTGAAAGGAGAATTGCATATTATGTGGATGCTACATTCTAAATATACCAGCACCGGCATTACTTCACATGGGTACTTAATTCTGAATGATATGTCTGGGTAGCAGAGAGCTCCTCGGAAAATCCTAAATTTGAATCTTGTGACTGATTTTATCTAATCTATTTCAAAACTGCCATGCTTCCTCTTTTGAAAACTTATAATTTGCTCTAGTCAAGCTGATTTTGCTTCTCATTGTAAACATCTAATCTGAGAAAAGTTAATAATTTTTTCATGTCAAACCAAGAAGCCATGGTGCAGGTTTAAGATTTTGAACCGCAGCTGTGTTAGCATTGAAATATTGGAGCCTTGGAGGGGATGCTAGTTTGGAAATTGAAGTATTTAATGATCGTGGGAGATATAGCAAGTGAGGATGCTTCACTAAATCCCTTTTGTTCTTGAAAAGACTAGCCAAGACAATATAGGATATGGTTATTGAGTGCAAATTAAGGCTTGGACCCCATCTATATGCTGCAATTAAGTAGGATGGATGTTTTTTCTCCTGTTCAGTGAACTCAACTGTTCTTTAATCAAATTTGTATTAAATGAAAAAGGCAAAGAAATAGGAGGGATTGAATATTTGCTTCTAGATAGACCACTTCACAACTTTGGGCCTGTAGAAGATATATGAGCTTAGTGTTTATTGAGAGAGAAGGTTGTATTGGAGTATATCTGGTTGGATTAGTATTGTAATAAATTGTTTGAGATGCACCATATCATCGTTTGTGATCTCATCGCATAGTCTCCGGTATATCAAGATCAGGATGAATTAATTAGGATAATATCTAATGTTAATTAGGATTTTAGATTAGATCTCTTAGGATTACTTTCTATCTTTAGATTTTCCTATCTCTATATAAACCCTTGATTATGGTCAATGTAATCACCGAAGTTTATCAAGAAATCCTAATCTCAACAGGTTGTATCTTATAATGGAAACAGTGGGCTAGAAATAGTGAACCTTGAGGAAAATCCTAATTTTTGGATAGGTCAATCCTACATGTTTCTTGCCAGCAACGTTTTCAACAAACATGGGGGGCCTTGCAATGGGGACATAAAAAGAGAGAAAATTGCAGCAAGCAACTCATCTCATGCCATGAAGAACTTTTGCATGGAACGCATCTGGCAAGTAGGTATCTTGGGCAAGAATAATCAATTGCTTTTGACCATAGTGTCCTCAACGAGGAGTAACTTTTAATTTGGTAAACAAATGCATTGTGTGTTGGGTGAAGCAAGGGTAGGAAAATCTGCGTTTAATGGCAGCGACATGTCAATTTCTAATGTAGAAAACATAAGGGTATTTCAACCAACCACTTCATGGATAGTAAGGGGCTGCACTCAGAATTGCAATTTGCTTGTAAAGTGAATGAATTGCTATTAAAGAGGGACAAGTGAATGACCACAGTAGTTGTGTCTAGTTCCATAGGATTTAAAAGTCTTCAATCCCAACTTATTAGTCTTTTCCTTGGAGGGCATTGCTACTAATTACAAAATCTTCGATTTAATGGTGATTTGGAGAAACCATGGGTAATTTGTAGGCAAACATGTGGCTTTTACCAACACAGATAAGGATGATTTTAGTGGTAGGTATGTTCCTATATGTACTGGGTCTTGTATATGGTCGCTGCATGCTTGGATCGTTGATTAAATTTAGCCCACGCCCATATGATTCACCAAATGAAGTGGCAACCTCTCTTGGTGCAATTTCCGAAGCAATAGGAGATGATAAAATTGAGTGCATAGTGTGCCAATATAATTAATTGCTATATTATTTATCTTCTTACTTCAGTTAATTTGCTATGTGGGACTCGGTAGTGCTGGTGGAAAAAGCCTTGGCGTTTACACTTTCACACTACAATCTCCATTATGGACCAATATGGAGATTATTTATGTCATTTACCAGACAGGTTTCAATGCAAGGAAGGAATTGTTTCAGTGTTCTATGGTGGTAGGTTTTAATGATGTTAGGGAGATTCACACAATGTTATTGAATGGGTTCCAATCCCTAAATGGGTCCTTGTTGATGCTATTTTAGGATGTTAATTGTCATTCAAGATACGGAATTTAGGAATCTCTTATTAACATCTGATGATGTTATTCACTGGAGGTAATTCTCTAGATTTTATGGATCACTGGATTTTGATGGCCAGAATGGGATTCTCACAAGGTCATTTAGGGGCTGGTATTTCAATTGATGGAGGTGATTAAGTTGAATTTATTTTGAGAATATTTATATATCAGTGATGATATAGTTGCTTATATGTTAGAAGAACCCATGTCTTGAAGTATTTGCCTGGTCATAAGAGCATTTCTAGCTTGAGTTAAGATGAATTGCCGTCTCCATTCATGACAACAAATAGAAAGCAATCTCCTAGGGTTACAAGTCTCCATTGTTTTGGTTTTGTACTCTTTATTTATTTAGACACAATGACATTTTGAGGAACTTGGGAGGGAAAAGACTTGACCTTGAATCTCCATCATGATCTATGAGATTTTTCCATTGTGTATCTTAGAACTTGAGAATTTGATGGACCCAAAATGCAGTGCTTTGAAGGTGTCATTGTCCCCCCATCCTCATTAGTGGTTGTAGCTGAATGGGTCTAGCAAGTTGAAGTTAAATTCTTGGAGATATTGTTCTTGGTGGACTCGTTTATGATGGTCATAGTATTGGTAAATTTATTGTTGTTTCTCGTGAAACTTGAAGCAAGTCCAAGAATTTAGTTTGCCAAAACTTTTGGCCTAAAGGTTCAGACTAAATTGTGGACGAAGGCCGTGGATACAAGAATATGTGGGTCTGTGATACAACCAATTGGTTTAAGAAGATTACAAGAAAAGCAAATCCCAGCATGACAGTTGGCTCATTCTAGTGAATGTTGAGCATCCTAAGCAAATTAAACTAAAAGGTAGTGAAATAGTGCAAAAGAAAAAATAATGGGGGACAGATACAAGGAGTTTCCCATCAAAGGAATAAAGTAGTAGTGCAAATTATGCCCAAAGACAAAGAATTGGATGCTGCATGACAATCACGAGAGCCCAAGATCAAATCGATATTAACCATAGACCATGACTTTGGCTTGGCACTACTTTATTTTGCAAGTCCGTTGATGTGTCAGATGTAATGGTGACAGAAATGATGCTCTTCCATCAGATATCATGAAGCTCTTCATCATAAACTGTTAACATTCTACAACCACAGGGTTGCAACTCTAATTATTTATCCAATTGGCATATTAACGTTTACTCTCAATATGATTAATGGGCATGTGACGGATTAATGTCCTCCAGAGGATCATTGAAGCATTTGATAAAAATTTTGCTTGCATCATAATGGTTCCAAGGTGTTTGTATCTCTTATCCGTTGGGGGAGGCAAGCGAGATGGCAGGTGATTTGGACAACTACGGAATCAACCTACTATATTTATATTTTATTACGATAGAAATGTAATGATTGTCCACGTTATTCTCAATGTTTCTTACTTTTTGTTAGTAACTACAACCACTGATTTAGAAAGGAAAATAAAAGATCGCTTAGAACCGGGAGCAATGGCTAATCTTTAAGTCACTACAAAACAACACTGTGGCTACACCACATGAGAATTATTTATAATTGCCAGAAAAAGGTGGAATTTCATCCTAAGACTCTTCTCCCTCTTGCCCAAACAACTTTTTTTTCAATTATTTTTGGATAAGATTCAGAGAAGCTTATCTTCAAATATATTGGACCACGCAATGGGGACTAGATTTTTGATTAATAGTATACACCACTACTTTATGGTTACTTTTTCCAAACCAAAAATCCAAAAGCCAATTTGTTGTCATGCTGGGCTGATTGGAACATTACATGTTTTAAGTGTTTTAAGTGTTGCTGACATTACTGTGGCAGTTCTCAAGTGGCCTGGGCCATGTTACTATGCACCATCCTTTAGGATAAATCAGGGCCGAACTAGTACTGCAGCTGAATTATTGCCTGTCATGGTGTGAATTGAATCTGTAGTTAGCTTCTCCCTATCTTAAGTAATTTTTGTTCAGTGTATTGATGATTGTTCATCTAAAATGTAGCAATTGTTGTTTGTTAAGGCAATTCTAAACACTACTATCCAAGTAATATAGGCTACCCTAAACATTACTATCCAAGTAATTTGATCTTAAAGTTGCACTGCATAGTTGGAAGAATTTTGATTTCAAATACACGCATTTCTACATTTGATCTCCTGCAAGTTAGAACTTATTAGTAGCATCGCCTCGTACTTTGATGTTCCAAACCCTATTTGGTGACTGCTCGCTCCTGTTGTGCTATTGAAAGGTTTGCAGAAGATACAAACAGTACCACCAGCAGATGCAAATGGTGGTTTCATCCTTTGAATCAGTAGCAGGTCTCAGTGCCGCCACCCCCTACACCTCATTGGCTTTGAAGACCATCTCAAGGCACTTCCGGTGCCTGAAGAACGCCATCTCAGACCAGCTTCAGCATATAAGCAAGGCATTGGGGGAGGATTTGTTGTCCCCCACCGCTGGTACGAGTAGTAGTAAAGATGATCCAACAACTTCGAAGGTAAGGTTCCTTAGTCAGAGCCTTCGGAAACAGAAGACTGGTGGGGACAGTCTATGCTTCCTTGAACCCCAGCAACACGTCTGGAGACCCCAGAGAGGCCTTCCAGAACGTTCGGTTGCTGTTCTGAGAGCCTGGTTGTTTGAGCATTTCCTTCACCCGTGAGTCTCTCTCTCTCTCTCTCTCTCGAAAGGCGTGTTCAATGTGTTTGAACCTGTGTTGCTTCATTTTCAGGTATCCGACTGATGCAGATAAGCATATGCTAGCTACTCAAACAGGTCTATCTCGAAACCAGGTAGGTCCTACCCGTTGTCCCCTACATGTCTTTTTTGGCCGACAGTTTTTCTAGAGCTACAGTCCACAATTTTTCTCAGGAGCCACGGGAGTTCCCTTTATTTGTGGCATGGTTTAAATCAGTGTGATTTGTGATCATTTGCATGAATACAGTGGGTCAGATTTGCATGGCTGCAATGGTTGTATAAGCCCCGAACGCCCACAATATGAGCCACGTGATACTCTTAAAGGACGCTGACCAAATGGATGTATGGCCATTCCCTAGGTGGACCTATAAACCAAAAATCAGCCTGATTGAAGGTGCCAGCTTGCTTAGTTGGTAAAGTTTGTGGGTGTGATACCATAGACCTGGGTTCAAAACCCGCCGTCACCGAGTTACTGATCTCTTTAAAAGCAGCCTTAACTACCAAAAAAAATCAGCCTGATTAGTGATTTTCAAGCCTTTCGATCTTGGACCCCAAATAATGCTCAAACTGCCACGGTTAAAATCAACCCATGAAAATGACTCCAAGCCATCGCTTAGAAATCACTGATCAGATTGATTTTTGCCATGTGGCTCATATTGTGAGCAATGATCACTGACCGCCGGTCATGCAAGTTTTACTCGAATACAGTTTCCACGTTGTATCAGGCATCAAGTAGTGGGACCTACAAGTAATATAATGTAGCAGTTGTATCTCATACTCCAGTGCGTGATACCAGCTCTGCATCTCTCACCATGGTTTTGAAGCCATGTAGCATGAGGTGTGTTTAACAATGGCATGAGAGACGAGTAGGGCAGTAATACTGCACACTGCAACAGTTGCCATACTAGATGGCGTATCTGTATTCTATACGTGAAAGCTAGATCACTCGTGGGGATCCCAACCGACATCTCATGGATGTGATACGGCATGAGATTGGATGGTTTGCATTAATAGTTGAACTCTGGCATGTGATTTCACTGGATGACTGGTTTTAAATAACTGGAGTGGACAATGTATAATGCATGCATGGCGATCTTTAATACAGTGATTGTTTGTTTCATGCAGGTATCAAACTGGTTCATCAATGCCCGAGTCCGAGTATGGAAGCCCATGGTTGAGGAGATACACATGCTTGAAACTAAAGGGTCGACAGAAATGGACATAAATTCAGGGAAGAACAGTCCAATGCCCGATGCCGACAGTAGCGTTGGGCACACTGGCAATCATTCACCTCGCAAGCTCATGATCGATGCGATGTCGGAAAAGCAATCAGAATGCTCCACAGTGGAGCCCACACCGAATATCGAAATCGGAAGGAATTCAGAACAATGGCATCAGGAGAAGCGGTCTAGAGGGGATTGTCAGATTACAGCAGGCATGGATGGGGGGTTGATGGGGTTTGTTCCGTACCACCAGAGCGGGCTTGAGATTGGGGGACTAGGAGCTGTGTCGCTTACATTAGGACTAAGAAACAGCGCCGAGAGTGCACAACAACCTCAGCAACAACAACAGCAGGAGCATCAGCTAAGCGGGCATTATGGAGGTCAGATGGTTCATGATTTTGTTGGGTGATTTTGGCTAATTATGAAAGATAGCTCGTCTTGGTTGGTTGGTGTAGAGCGGTGGAATGGGGGTAGTTAAAAAGAGAGATGAGAAACCTGAAATAATAAGGTTGTGAAAAAGGGTTTCTATTTCTCCCCATTTTATTACTTGGGTTGATTATAGTATGATGCATGGTGTATGAAACCTGGAGGCCGTCCCGAGGTAGAAGATGATCGATGGTGATCGAGATGCTCGATCATTGTAATTTAATGTGGATGACGATGATGATGATGATGATTGTGGTGATGGTGATGGTACATGAAGGAAATTGGAGATGTTGTAAAGTATGGTTTAGACTTTAGAGCCTAGACTTTTAAAAGTGAATTTAAAAAGGTGCGGGTGGGGGTGTAGAGGGAAAACGTAGCCCCATTTGTGGTGTACTTTAATGAATGGGTTCCACGTGGCACGTACGCGTGCATTTAAGCGGGAAACACTAGAACTCTCTTTTTGTTGTTATGGAAAGTGGACTCAAGAAGCATCTGGTAATAGTAAATTGAGTCCATTTTTGCTCACGGACGTTAATATATGCCAAGTGGCACTCTCATAGACTACTGCCCATATGCATGTTAGCCCATACGTACATGGATCTACAGAACGAATAACCGATGGATTCAAGCGTATTTGGGTTACTCAGATCCTATGGTTAGAAATCATCGATCAGGCTGATTTTGGTCTGTAGGCCCACCTAAGGATGGACCAAAACATCCATACGGCTCGGCCAGTGTTTGTGAGTGTTCACGTGGTTCTTATGCGTGACCAAAGGATAAAGAGGACGAAATTAGTCTTCGCGAAGGGTGTGATGATACAATCCTCCCTGGCCATGGCGGATCGGATCAGGGGTGATCGAGAACCTATCTGATCAGGTCATTATCGGGTACCCAGGTCGATCCAGAACTGATCCAATTAATAGCTTATCAGTTCACAAATATGCTGTAAAGAACCAAATTGTATTGGATTATTGGGGTGACAGCACTGCCTTGTGAATACTCCGTCAAGTGTTTTTGTATCTTTCTGCTATTGGACAAAAGATAGCTTATACTTTCTCCTTTGCGAGCAAATTTTCGGCGATCATGTGCCAATGATCGCACGCCACATGTACCCTTGGTTACTTTTTAAAACCAAAGCCTGATCGCACGCCACATGTACCCTTGGTTACTTTTTAAAACCAAAGCCTAAACCCAGGATGCATGTGGCACGCAATCATTAATTGGCGCACAATAAAACTCAGGTAAATGGAAGGTTATATGGAGGATGACTCCGTTTGCGATAATTTGGGGAATATGGTGGGAAAGAAACAAAAGGATATTCAGAGGAGAGGAAGGAACACTCCAGGACATCATCATTAGTATTAAGGCATCCCTATACAATGGGGAAGTACCTCATCAGAGATGAGAGGCAGCTTCTTTTCTGACATGGTGTTTAAGTTTGATTCTTTGTTGTCTAATTAGATTGTTGGTCTGTTTTAGTATCCTCTGTTTTTTATTTTTCTTTCCTCCTTATGTACTTTGAGATCTTCTCGATCTCCTTCTTTAATATCATTTCTTCTCGACTTATCAAAAAAATAATTGGCGCATGATTACGACTTCAAAAATTTCCTCCTCGTTTGCTTATGATATACAAGTAGGGCTGCAACTCGGGCGGGTTGGGTCGGGTTGGTGGTCAACCCTAGCCCAACCCAACCTTAAAGGTTGTCAACCCTAACCCAACCCAACCCAAGGTCGGGCCTAGAGCTTCAACCCTAGCCCAACCCAATTTGATCAAGTTACTAAAAATCTAGCCCGAGCCCAACCCAAGTTTTGAAAGGGCTAACCCAACCCAACCCTAATGTCGGGTTCAACCCACCAGGCTTGGGTTGAGCCTGCAATTAATAAGACCAAGAAGTTGGCCTTAAGCCAATAGCCAGGTTGATTTTCCGTGTTTTGGTCTTTTAATGGGTGGGCTGAATATTCATAGGGTCAGTGGATACAAAAGAGTGCCACGTCTGTATCAAGGATTTTTTTTTCTTATGCTCCAGGTTGACAAAATACCCTCACTAGTAATTGGATATTACCTAGTTCGGAGGTTAACCAACGAGCTGGGTTGCTGAGATAGACAGGACCATGCCTCAGGTAGTGCAAATCCTGAGTTCGAATCTCCCCTTGGTGGCCACCCTTAAGGCTTCGGCCCAGCTTACCTGGTGCGTGTGGATGAGGGGTTTGTAGTTGTCCGAGGGATTTAGTCAGGTGCTCTAAGAGGCCCAGATACCCTCGCACCAAAAAATAAAAAAGGGATTGGAAGGTATGTATTACTACATTTTTAGTTTTTTTTTTTTACTGTACCATGCATCAGGAGCATGCTTCGTAGATTTCCCATATATAATAAAATTTTATTTTCAACGGTCAAAATTGATATGGCCCATGTGTGACGGTGTAATGTCAGTAGATTAGACGGCTAAAATCAATCAGCTAGATTGGATTGGTTTTTTTTATCTTAGATCTCCTACAAGGACCCCATGAACTGTGGTTGTGGTTCCCGGTCCTTATACATGAGAAACTCTTTTTCCAACTTTTTATCCTCTCAACAACCACAATGAAGAGTTAGTGTAGTTGACTTTTGGGTTCTCTCAGAGTCGGCGTAAACAAAACGGTAAGTCTGTGTCGGCCAATTCAAGAATATCCACCAGCTTAAATGGTCCATATTTAAATGCGGACGATGTGGAGTCCTATCTTGATCATATCTTGTTCTAAACGTGGAGTCCTATCTTGTTCTAAACGTGGCGGACATGCAAGATTCAGGATCTAGCATGCAATGGATCTCACCAAGGAGATCTCTCTGATCAGAAACCATCCAGTTAAATGATCATAACCGTCAATCTGCACCTTTTTCTGACTGAATTATAGATGTAATGGTTCTGACCATCTGACATGTCAGGTGCTCTGGTCAGGTCTGATCTTTTGAGCTACACCCCCATCCAAGAGAGGTCAACCCGAGTGGATCATGTAAATCTTTTAAGTATTTTGTCATGACAGAGGTAAGGTTCACCGATGATGATGGACCTCAGGATTACACATTTCCTCCACTATTTGATAAAAATTTCTTGCTTTATCTGTTGCAACCAATGTAGTAACCACACTGACAGAGATGGACCATTCAATTTATAGGCCCCACCCCAGAAGATATCTCTGCCCCACAACCTCATCAGACTTTAAAATTGAACAGAACCTGATGTAAAATGGGTATACAATAACAAATAGATAGGCCGGAACACAGAAAGAGATCTCTGGGTCTCAACAACTATTAACAGTGAGAACATTGGCAAGAATGTGGATCTGCAAAAAGGATCAGTTTAGGCTAATCTACAAATCAGTAATGACACTCAGGCTTATATGATCACCATACAAGTACATTTTTTACGGCAGGAGCAAACCTTCGTTGTCTCCTGCAAGTCCCTAATAAACCCCCTTCCCATTTCCCACCCATGGAAGACAATCTGAACCGCCCACAAAGCTCGCAGTCTCCCACCCCCGACATAAAACAATAGATCATTACATGGGTAAGTTCACATAATGCCCAGTTTTCCGTCTGTGCCGGCTGAAATCCGACACAAACCTGAATGTCAGGCCACATCCTGCAACCTTACACTGATATGGTCGTTCACCCGTGTGCACCCTTAGGTGTTCAGTCCTCGCCCATGCCCACTTGAATGACATCTTGCAGCCCTTCCATGGGCACTTGAGGGGCCTCTCCTCAGCATGAACACGCTGATGAAGCATAGCGTACTTGTGGGAGCTGAACCGCTTTCCGCACCCCTCATGCGTGCATCGGTTGCGCTTGTGCATGAGCAGCTCAGTCCTTGTCTTGAAACTCATTCGACAGCCATCAAGGTCACAGCCATGGGCCCCCTTCACATTCTCTTTCTTTTCCTTACAAGTAACTGAATTATTTGGTGCTCTCTTCACCTTCTTTTTCACCACCTCCATTGTTCTACTACCATCCGTCCCTGTCCCTGTCCCAGTCCCAGTCCCAGTCCCAGTCCCACCAGCTGAAACTCTATAGGTCCTTGGTCGCAACCCTTCACAAGGGCTCCTGATATAACCATTATAACTGATTTGACCTTCTGTTAGTTGTTCCAGTTCTCTTTTCCTTTTATTTCCCTCTCTTTTTATGGGCTTAGAATCAACAATGTTGACGTAAGCATTTTCCAACTCCATACTATCCTGTGCAGAACAAAACTCACCATCCATGTTTGCTTCCTCTGTAGCTTGGATCTCTTGTAGCACTGCAGAACTTTCTACCATTGTGGGCTGACCCATCGAGTTAACATAATTACAGACCTCAGCTTCCTCATTTGGTCCATTTGCATTCTGCATCTCTTGCTGCATTTCACAACTAAACATCACAGTATTAAAAGCCTCATCCTCTGTGTTGGCTTCCTCCAACATTCTGTTTTCTATCTGTGCTTCAAAGCTTCCAATGGTTGAGATAGCAATGGCAGTTGAACCTGGAGACTTTGCAGGATCAGAAACCTTGCTCATTTCACTGGTTTCATTGGCAGTCCCCATCTCATGCCGCATTTCAAAACCATCCACTGCCATGAAAGTACAAGCTTTGTCCGTCATGTTAGTTTCCCCCACCGTTTGGTTCTCTCTCTGTGCTTCAAAAGTTCCAACCACGGGGATAGCAATGTCAAGCAAATCTGCAGACTTTGCAGGATCAGAAGCCTCGCCAATTTCCCTTGTTTCCTCGTTGCTCTGGACCTCATGCTGTATTTCAGAGTTCTCCACAACAGGAAAATTAGTCAACTCCACAGAATCATTCCCCGTGATCTCAATGGCAGACCAAGCTGCAGATTTTGCATGATTAGAAATCTCGTTCTTGGTTTCCTCAGTCATCCAGACCTTATGCTGCATTTCAGAATTCTCCATTGTAGGAAATTCTGCCAACTTGACAGAATCATTATCTGTGTGCTCAATGGCAAGCAAACCTGCAGACTTTACAGAATCAGAAACCTCACTTGTCTCCCGGGTTTCTTCAGTGGTCCGCACCTCATCCTCGTCCTGCATTCCAGAGTCCTCCACAATAGGAAAACTAGCAAACTCCAAAGAATCATTTCCTGTGTTCTCAATGGCAGGAGAACATGCAGACTTTATTTGATCAGAAACCCCGCTCATCTCCCTTGTTTCTTCAGTGGTCCAGACCTCACGCCGACTTTCAGAGTTTTCCACAGTAGTAAACTTAGCCAACTCTACAGAATCATTTCCAGTGTTCTCACTGCTACAAAGGGTATCTTCAGATATTATTCTGTTATTGTCCAGGATTCCATTAGCTGTAAAGACTTCTTTGGGTGGGTTCTTTCTAGGACGGCCTCGTGTCCTACTTACTTGAGATGGAGCACCCACTTCACTATTGCAGCTTCTTCTCGAATATTGAATAACTATATTTTCTCTGACGACCTTGCTTCTCTCCAATTTTTCCACTAGCATATCATCTTCCTTGATTTGTGCTTTCTCACACAATTTGGATTGACTTGGACCAGTTGCCTTGTGAGGCGTGCGAGATCTTCTGGAGTTCCACTTGAGGCTCGAGACATCTGAACCAGGATTCATGTCAGAAAACAACCCGCCCAGGGCCAAAGCATGTTGTTCTTGCTTCATTGGAGATAGCTTTCTGAGCTTGACACAGTACCGTAGGTTGAGACCCAGTCTTGAGGTCCAGTCTTCTCCGCACTCTTCATGTTCTTCATCATCGATTGAAACATTAATCAAATCAAGATCTTCTTGGGATGCGCACTCTAAGGGAACCTCTTTACAATTTAAAGGAGCACCAATTTCTTCTGCAACGGCCACAGCATGGGCCTTTATTTTTGGATAGTCTACAGCAATCAAATAGGTAGATGAACCCTAATCAGTTATCATCAAGTAAACCAGATGAACAAAATTCTAGGTATGTCAAAATTTTAAGCCCTACAAGAATCACTAATCTGTAGCTATTCCATAGGAGTTGATCAAGTCATAAGATCACGAGTGATGACCTTAATAACAAATGAAGGAACAAAAGCAAATAACAAAAATAACGATAGTTAACAGCCTGCCTCACCTGAATGGCATATAACGACCACGTTTGCACCACCCTTCGACTGCAACAGCTCCTCAATCTCAAGGGCATGCTCCAAGCAGAAGGCCCGTGGTCTTAGAAATCCATTAGATGTGTTCCACTGTTTGTCAACCTTACTTGTGAGAGGTACCGGCAGACCCTTGGAAACTTGAGAAAGTTCGGAAGGGGGGCGAGCATCTGCAGGAAATATCATGGAATGGTTCAATTCAGCACTTGAAGAAGCCTTGATCGGATGATGAAGTGAGGTAGTCTCCTTTAGCTCCATATTGTCAGTTGCTTCTGAGGATGAACTGGTAGCATTAGAGAAGGATTTCTCAAGATCATTTCCCATCAACCTGATATCCCTCCCGCAATTTGGGGCTTTAGTCATGGGGATATGCCCATTGTATTTTGAAGATACTTTCCCCTTTCGATTCTCATCTCGACCATCTTGTGCATCTGTATAACATCATATAAAATTTTAAAGATATTTTCATATTTAAAAAATATTGAAACAAAATTAGTTACTAATTTTATTTAATAGGACCTTAGATCTTTAATAATACCTTAAACCCAGAAAGAATTACAAAAGTGGCAGCACTAAAGATGGCTTTGATGGATTCATGATAGCAGTAGCTAGTGGAAGAGGTCTTGTAGCAGAAAGAAGAGTGGGAATGAGATTTTAGAATAATAGAATGTAGAAGCACTTAGTATGAGAGGAGCTACCCATAGGATGTAGGCATAATTCCTGGTTTTTCCGAAGAAAAAAAAAGAAAAGGTCACAGACGGGAATTGAATTTGCAAACTCAAGGTTGCAACCATGACTGCCAACCAATTGAGCAGGCTCAACCGTAGAATAACAATACATCACACAAAGGAATTGAAAAAAAAGGAAGATTCTTGAGTAGAGGTGAAATCATAGGCAGTCATAGAAGACCAATCAAGTACCATAGTTATTTTCCTTCTTCTTTTTTGGCTCATTTTCTTAAATTCTATTGGCAGGCATATATAAAGAACAGCTACACACATCTGACCTCCCTCACAACCTACATGCTGCCCATACGAAGAGATCAGGACTGACCATACAATAGGAGATTTTCTAGAGTAAAATCCAGCCCAACTAGATTATCCTGCCCACCCTATCAATTGACCATTTTTCTAGACTGCCTGTTTTTCCCTCGCCAATCAAAGAAAGCAAAAGATTGGATGGTTAGGAGTATCAATCGATTAAGTTTTGGGCTTAGGAGATCTCTTAATGGGACCGACAGAATAGGGATCTCCGCTTCTCTACATGTTTACTTGCACATGGCACAGTTAGTTCAGCATTAGGAAGTGTGACAGCCAAAGTATTTATCATTTTAAGTGTAACTGTCATCTTCATATGTCATTCTAAAAAGTGATTTAATAACACAATTGAAGTAAGACAAAGTTTGCAGCTGTAGCACACCTGAAGCGGACTTCTTGACAGTGTCATCCAGGTTTGAAGAATCAGGAGGTTTCACAGACCCCCCTTCTTCAAACACTTGACAATCTGCAGGAAAGAGTTCCTTCGATGCTCTCTCAGAAGGTTGTAAAATGGACATAAATGGAAAACCGAGAATACCACAAGCCACACATGCCAATGTTCCAGAATCAACATGTAAACCACATGGCAAGTCATCATCGTCCAAATACAAGTCCTCCGCCATTTCCATGTATAACCTTGTCTGATCAACCTGGTTATTGGGTCTTCTGTCATCCAGGGAATCAACAGAAGAGATTTTTCCACTTGACTTGGTAGGAACATTAGAAGCCTCGGTGTGCACATTCTCTTCACAAGATATTTTCTTTTCAGGGTTACAGATTTCTGCACCACTCTCATAAAACAAGCGGGAGGCATCTAGAGTGGTGGACGAAGGAAATGACTGGGAATCTTTACTTGATGAAGGCAGTGACTCAGGGTCCCATATTACAGCATAAAAAGTTGATTGTTTTTCAAGGATAACTGACAATAGATTGTTTTCATTCAACATATCATCAATAAATGCTTTCTTTACTAGTAGTTCTCTTTCTTCCTTCTGGCGATCTCTCAGACGGGAACTCCGTGCCCCTGGTAGTAAGGCTCTAGGTACTCTGGCATGCAAATAATTCCAGCAAATTAAAACTTGAGAAAAATTTTGGATTTGGTGTCCACTTTTAATATGGACACCACAAGAAAAGAAGTACAATCGACAGAGGCATATATAAGAAGAATAAATGCATAAAATACATCCATCAGAAAAATAAAAGTATGTGTCCATAAACCTTCAGATCATATGCACAATATATAAAACACATGAAGTCAAGACTGAGCAACATTAACCATGTGGAGGAAATGCATGGGTTCTTTGAAAAGGTATTTCTACAGACCCTCCTGTTGGATAAATCAGATTGCAGTACCATTGGATCCACTGAGGGTCATGGGACGACTACTAGATTTGAAACTAGAGGATAAGAGCGATGTTCAGAATTTTGATTAACTCTATCGGACAGGTACATTGACTCAGTTTCATCATACATCGCATGGGATGTGGTTGCATCTCTTGAGCCTCTTCAAATACGATGCATAATGCTCTCTGAAACTAATTGTTACTTGATAAGGAAATAATCAATTAATGAGATAAGCGCAAGGAAAGAGAACTCACCAACAATAAGAACACCAAGAGCCAAGAGAAAAGCATGAGAATGCTTTTAAAAAAAAACAAGAAAAGAAAAGAAAAACTTCCTCCATGGTGTGGAACATAGTTGCTAGATACAAAACTAATGCGAGAAACAGATGTGATTCACACATGAACTTCCTCCATATGAACACTCCAAGTAAGTGGTTCACACATGAGAAACCTCCATCCATGAATTAATTGTAGTATTTTCCAGGTTGCAAGGGAAGGTAGCGTTGGTAACAGGCGGTGCCACCGGCATTGGTGAGAGCATTGCAAGGCTCTTCCACCAACACGATGCGAAAGTTTTTATCATTGACATGCAAGATGACCTTGGCCAGCACGTATGTGAGTCTCTTGGAGACCCTAATGTGTGTATCTTCCATTGTGACGTCTCGGTCGAGGATGACATGCATCATGACATAGACCTCACAATCAAAAAATTTGGCACACTCGACATCATGGTTAATAATGCTGGGATGATTGACGGGCCCTCACTCGATATTCGTGACGTGGATTTATCCGTGTTCGAAAAGGTGTTTGATGTGAATGTCATGGGTGTCTTTCTAGGGATGAAGCATGCTGCACGTGTAATGATGCAGTGTGCCAAGGGCTCGATCATTTCTATTTCTAGTGTTATGAGTGCTATAGGAGGACTTAGCACGCACACGTACACTGGGTCCACACACGCGGTCGTGGGGCTCACCAAGAATGTTGCAGCAGAGCTTGGTGCACACGGGATACGTGTGAACTGCGTGTCACCTCATGCAATTGCTAGCTCTTTGGCATTTCCTCACTTTCCTGAGAAGGAGAGTACAGAGGATGAATGGTGGGGTTCGGTGCTTTAATGCAAAGGACTACCAACTTGCGAGGCATGGAATTGACGGTGGATGAAGTGGCTGATGCTGTGCTTTACTTGGGGGGCGATGAGGCGAGATACATTAGTGGGGTCAACCTTATGGTGGATGGAGGGTTCTCATGTGTGAAGCATTCACTTGAAGTGTTCATATGATAAGAGTTGAATTAGAGGATTGGTGTTAGGGTTAGGTTTCGAGAATAGAGAAGAGAAAGGATGTCTATTGTGCTTATTCACAATGACCCCATAAATCTTATTTATATAAAGGGTTACATAAAATGGACAAGTATATCCCTCATAAGAGGTATTTACAGAGCTACCCCTATACGTATTTCTATGTATCTGATAACAATCCCCCTCAAGTTGGCGCATAGATAACTTTCACGCCCAACTTGCATAAACATCTATGAAGTTGCCAACTGGAAACTCCTTTGGTGAAGACATCTGCTACTTGCTCATCTGTCTTCACAAATGGGGTACAAACCTCCCCAGATACAATCTGCTCCCGAATGAAGTGGCGATCCACCTCAATGTGCTTGGCCCGATCATGTTGCACCGGATTGTGAGCAATGCTGATAGCTGCCTTGTTGTCACAGTACAAGCTCATGGGTCCCAAGACTGGAAAGCCAAGTTCAGCTACCAACATCTTCAGCTAGAGTATCCACACAAACCATGGGTCATTGCCCTAAATTCTGCCTCTGTACTGGATCTGGCAACTACTGGTTACTTCTTGCTCCTCCAAGTAACTAGATTGCCTCCCACAAAGGTGCAATAGCCTGAGGTAGATCTCCTGTCATCCTTGGCACCAGCCCAGTCTGCATCAGTATATGACTCTACTCTCATGTGGCCATTCTTCTGAAAAAGGAGGCCTCGGCCAGGGGCAGACTTGAGGTATCTCAATATCCTGTGAGCTGCCTCTAAGTGAATCTCCCTAGGAGAATGCATGTACTGACTGATAACACTAACTGCATAGGCAATGTCTGGACGAGTCAAGGAGAGGTTGATCAACCTTCCAACCAATCTCTGAAAACTCCCCACATCCTGTAAAGGTATACTGCTCGAGTCGGCCAGCTGGTGATTCTGCTCTATGGGGGTCTCCATTGGCTTAGCTCCCAGCTTGCCAGTCCTTCAATAGATCTAGGACGTACTTCCTTTGTGAGATGAAGATCCCTTGGCTGGATCTTGCAATTTCTATGCCAAGAAAGTACTTGAAGAGTTCCAGATATTTGGTCTCAAACTCGCCTGCTAGATGATCATTTAGCTTGATCACCTCCTCTGCATCATTCCCTGTCAGAATGATATCGTCAACATAGATGATGAGGGCCGAAGTGCTCTTCCCTAGGTGCTTCACAAATAGGGTGTGATCGGCTTGGCTTTGAGTATATCATAGCTTCTTCACTGCTAGAATGAACCTCTCAAACCAAGGTCTGGGGGATTGCTTAAGCCCATAGAGGGCTTTCCTCATACGACACACCTTGCTGCTGTCCCCTGGGGGAGTGAACCCTGGAGGAGGTACCATATAGACCTCTTCATGCAGATCACCATGAAGGAACGCATTCTTCACGTCCAACTGATGCAAAGGCCATGCTTGGTTTGCTGCTACAGACAACAAAACCCTGATGGAGTTCATCTTTGCCACAGGTGCAAAGGTCTCCACATAGTCAATCCCATAGGTCTGAGTGTACCCTTTGGCAACCAGTCTGGCCTTGTACTTCTCTACTGACCCATCGGCCTTGTACTTCACTGTGAACACCCATCTGCATCCAACCGGCTTCTTGCCTCTTGGCAAGTCAACAAGCTCCCAAGTTTTGTTCTTATCTAGCGCCTTCATTTCTTCTACCATAGCAGCTTACCATCTAGGGTGTGCTAACCATTTTGCCACGAAAGAGGGAGTGGGAATGGTGGAAACTGATGTGATAAAGGCTCTGTATGAAGGTAACAAGGCATCGTAGGAAATGAAGTTGCTCAAAGGATGTTGAGTACAACTTCTGATGCCTTTTCTAATAGCAATAGGAAGATCAGAATCATCAGTAGACAAGGGAATAACAGGTATAGAGAGAGATGGAGGATTACCTGGATCCGAGGAAGGAACCACTGGTCCTGGATCAACTGTGACTGTCGCCCTTCTGCTATAAACTTTGAGCTCCTTCTGAGCTCCAGGAGCACTATCAATCACACTAGTAGTATGAGTGGGTAGAGGCCTCTCAAACTCTAGAGGAGATAGGGATATAGCAGGAAGATGAACATTCCACCCTGAAGAGAGGTGGGAGAGAAAAAAGAAAGCTCATCACGGAAGGTGACATCCATGCATACAAACTTCTTCCCAGAGGATGGATGGTAACACTTGTACCCTTTATGGGTAGAGAAGTAACCGAGAAAGACGCACTTGAGTGCTTCGGGATCTAGTTTGGTGCGTTGAGGACCGAGGATATGTACATAACATACACACCCAAAGATGCGAGGAGGAACAAAGCATCTGATCAATAGGTCTTGGGGACATGAGAGCCAATCAAAAGAGATCTAGCTATTTCAGTCAAATGTCGCATTTTTCTCTCAACTACACCATTCTGTTGAGGGGTGTAGCTGCAAGAATTTTGATGACAAATCTCATGGTCCAAAAGGTAGTCTTGAAGCCCCCCAAACATGTATTCTCCACCTTGGTCAGTACGAAGAACCTTGATGGAGACACCATACTGGGTTTGGATCATCTTATGAAAACCCTGAAAAATGGAATGAGCTTCATCTTTGGTTTTCATGAGATAAACCCATGTACACCTAGTATGATCATCAACAAAGGAAATGAAGTAGCGAAAGCCAAAGAGAGTAGTTGGGGAAGGCCCCCATACATCAGAATGCACAATAGCAAAACAAGTAAAACTTCGATTACCTCTGGAGGGATAAGTGGATCTACAATGCTTGGAGAGCTCACAGGTCTCATAGTGTAAAGCAGAATAAGAAACAGAAGTAAACAAACTAGGAAATAAAAGTTTCGAATACTGAAAAGAGACATGCCCCAGACGAGCATGCCAGTTCAAAACAACATTTCTCCTCCTCCTACTACTACTACTAGCAAAAGACTGTAGTGTTGTGGGCTCAGGAAGGTGTCCATCCAGAAGGTAGAGGCCATTAGCTTCATGTCTAGTGCCAATCGTCCTCCTCGTCTCTAGGTCCTGAAAGACACAAGAAGTAGGCGAAAAAGTGACATTGCAATTTAGGGTTTTAGTCAAAGCACTAACAGAAAGTAGGTTAGAAGTAAATCTGGGAACATGCAATACAGATGAAAGAAGCAATTGGGGAGGGAAGGATATTCCCTTTCCCAACACAGAAGATAAGGTGCCATCAGCTGTCTTCACCTTATCACGGCCAGAATAGATGGAATAAGTGGAAAATAAAGAAGACAGGCCCGTCATGTGTTCCAAAGCCCTTGAATCAATGATCCAAATGGGGCTGGATGATGGGAGAGACACATGATGGACAGGTCTAGTGTTACCTGATTGGGCAAAAGAG
This sequence comes from Euptelea pleiosperma, assembly GCA_035048495.1. NCBI lineage: Eukaryota > Viridiplantae > Streptophyta > Magnoliopsida > Ranunculales > Eupteleaceae > Euptelea > Euptelea pleiosperma. Next base: position 40,126,670 of record CM068544.1, on the reverse strand, counting down.
GTGGATGATGTGGCAGAAGGACCATCGAGTCGTTGAAGCAATCGTCGAAGGCTTGCATACTCAGTGGCTGAAAAACCACTAGGAGGAGCTGAAGGAAGAGGACCCGCCAAAGACTGTCCTGGGGAAGGAGCAGAAGGATCCAAACTGGCTGTATGAGCACTGGAGGAGGCTGGCTGGCTAGGGCGCCCATGTAGCTTCCAACATTTTGCACGCACATGCCTTATCTTGCCGCAGAAATCACACTTGGGCCTCTCTCTAGTCAAGGACTTCCCAGAAGAAGGTCCAGTAAGAGCATAGGATGGAGCTGAGACAGGAGTCTGATAAGATGAGCCTCTCTGAGGCTGTTGTGACTCCTGAGGTTGATAAGCAGGAGAGGCAGTTAGCGTTGATCGCTCTGGAAGGAGATGCTCACTCTGAAGAGAGATCCGCCTACTCTTTTCACTCTAAAGATAGGCATACACCTCACTGAGAGAGGGAAGATCCACCCTGCTACTCAAGATTTGAACACGATCCAGCTCGAAAGAAGGATTGAGTCCACCAAGAAAATCAAAGATCCTGCCATTCTCTATGTATCGACGAAAGGGGACAATCTCTGTGGGATTGAGAGGCTGATAGGAGTAATAATGATCAAGCTCCTGCCACAAGGTACGAAGAGCAGTGTAGTACTGAGAAAGAGACTTCTCCCCTTGCCGAAAGTAGGCGATAGTCTGTTGCAGCTGAAATGCTCGTCCAGCGTTCTGCTGCTTCAAATAGGTCTTCTCAGTGATCTCTTAAACCTCTTGCGCTGTGCACATGAATAAGAAACTCTCACTGATATCAGGCTCCATAGAGTTGAGGAGCCATGACATGACAGTAAGATCATCTGTCTACCACTGTCGATAAGAGGGATCAGATCTGGGAGGCTCAACCGTATCTCCTGTAGTGTGGCCAAGTTTCCCACGGCCCCCAATGAACAACCATGCAACATGAGCCTAGCGTAATTAGTTCTTGTCATCTAACTTCACTGAGGTGATCTGCAAACTTGGGTTCTCATAGGCTAAGTGCTGCACTATAGGGCCTCCAACTCCACTAGAGGGAACTTCTGTGCTCACTTCTGACCCGAATAGAGAAACCAAGGAAGGTGAAGGAACCACGGGAGGCGGAGGATTTGCCATAGAGGATTTCAGCCAAAAAAAACAACTATATAGAGATGCTTATGATCAACCCGATTGCTGGAGAAGACTAAAAAATCAAACTGAGGGCCCGAAAACATCCGTATAAGTCCCGAAGAGCCATGGTAGGAGCAAATCCATGGATTGATGCACCATAGAGCCAATATAAGCCATTAGAGATTGAGAAAGAACACCCAAAAAGCCAAAAAAGCACCAATCAATCACCCAAACAAACCCAAACAAGGGATAGGCAGTGAGATGAGGAGTAAAATGCCAAAAAAAGCAATAATCAACTAAATCAAGGGGAAAGGAGGCTGCTAGGGTGAAATCGCAGCCCAATAATGCTCCAAAAGTCGCCGGCGATAAGTTAAGGGTGAAGAAATGTTCACCGAAGCTTCAATCCTTCATGGATCAATGCATAGGTGGATCCAATAGGTTCCTACAATAGTAGGGAGCCAAAACGAAGCAATAAACTCAGGCAAGAAGCCCCCATAAGATCAGATTTGTGACTGGTTCACAAAATCACAAAAATAATTTTCGGAGAAGAAATGCCTTGAGAGCATCCAAAAAAATTCAACAAATCCTAGAAAAATCACTAAAAAACAGGAAAAATCGAGATCTACCACGGAGGGAGAGTTTTGCAAAAAACCTCGAAAAAAATTTGATTGGCTTATGACGTCATCTTATGGCATGATGACGTCCGCTGACGCCAGAACTCTGGCGATCTCCCTCCGGTTGTATTCTCGATGAAAACCAGTAAGAAAAAGCTATGATACCAAGTTGAATTAGAGGATTGGTGTTAGGGTTAGGTTTCGAGAATAGAGAAGAGAAATGATGTATTTTGTGCTCATTCACAATGACCCCATAAATCTTATTTATATAAAGGGTTACATAAAAATGATAAGTATACCCCTCATAAGAGGTATTTACAGAACTACCCCTATACGTATTTCTACGTATCTGATAATTTGAGTAAGATGCTGGAGATCACCATCGAATCTAAGAAATTCCAAGTGGCCAAATGGGTGGGGACGAAGCGTATTACCATCACCGAGGTAGGTAGAAGGCAGAAGGCAGAGTTGCTGCTCTCCTTTGACAACTGCGTATGGTTTACATCTTTGCTGGAAGAGGCAGCGGTCAAGCCCTCTGGGATGCTCTTTGGAAGAAAAGAACGGTTAACGGTCGAACATTGATAGGGGATACGCAGCACAACCAGTATGGTTCGTTTTTCTGGCTATTCGACTTTACCCTGCTTGGCAAGAACTGGTGTATTTTCATCCCTAAGGGGCGAGAAGCATCAGGGTGGAGTAAGTTGGCGGCGGTGCTCAAGCTTTCGGTGTCCAGTAGGGTTTCCCCGTCACAAGGAACCGCAACCCAGATACCTTACTGTTTAGATGCAACTGTCAACCTGCCGCTATTCCCCAATGTTGGAGGTGTGATCTGTAGCAGCAAGTGACAGCCGCTTGTGAAAACTTGGTACTACGCCTCTGAGTTTGGGGCCTTTGGAAGGTGGAACTTCACAGTGGTCTGCACTGCGTCCTCAGGGGACTTCTTCTGGGAAGATGTTCAGCTAGCGATTCAGGGCCTGATTGGACTTGACACTCTGACTCTCCTCCGACCTTTGGACGATTGTAACATGATTTTTCTAGCCCCTTCGTCAGAGGTGGCCTTTTTCCTCTGTGAACTGGGCTCCTTGGACTTTTGTGGGAGCAGGGTTTCCTTTTCCAGGTGGTGCCCGGCTATTAACTCAATTCCTACTTCTTTGATGGTGGGGCCTTCTTGGATCTCTCTAAGATTTTTAGCCCACCACCTTTGGAATCCCGACTTCCTTGAGACCATTGGAGACGCACTTGGAGATTTTATCGAGATAGATAGGACGGCGAAGTTCCAACATCTTCGAGAAGCCAGGATATGCGTGAAAGCAAGAGCTCCGGACATTCCCTGTCATATCTCGATCTCGGATAGAGGCAGTCTACTTTCAGTGATGGTCCAGCTTTGGGAGCCAGAGCCATTACAGTCTGTTGTAGGAGCTGCAATCCCTGATTCCAACGAGAGGAATGCATCGCCTAAGGTCGATAGAGCGGCATCCACACTAGCAGAGGCAGTAGGGGCGTCGGCACAGACCCGGACGGCATCGAGAGTGGTGGCTCAGCCTCTAACGAAGGAATCCGACGCTGTCTGCCTCCTTCAGGCGCAGGATAGCAACACCTATCAGATCGCGTCAGACCCGAGAGTACGGGAGGCGAACAGGTGGAAGAGACCTGTTGGTCAGTCAGACGAGGGCCAAAGCAGTGAGGGGAGAAAACCGGGGATTGGTGGATTTCAAAAGAAAAACAGAAGGCGACGCAGAAGGAAACGTTACAAGAGACGTTATAGGCCTGTTGGACACGTGCCCGTTGGACCTGTGCCTATTGGATACGTGCCTATTGATGGTACGATCGGTAGTCAAGAATCGGTGGACCTCAACAGTATGGGCCTTGTTGTGGGTCGAATCACCGCAACTCAATTTATAGATGGGGCTGGGTGCGGGTTCGAGGCCCAGGTCCAGCACCTCTCTGTGGAGGAGCTTTTTGGCCCTTTTGTTGCTGACCCGCCATCCCAGAGCACTACTACAGCAAAGAAGACTGCTTTGGACCCTCGGGGATGCTTGAACCTCCCCTGTCAGGTGTTAGAGAGGGTGGAGGAGCAGCCACAACCCAGGAGCCCTACCTTAGCGGTGGGGGGATCTCAGCCTCGCTGGGTGGAGTGCCCAGCCAGCAAGGTGGACGGCAGACCAAATACAGAGAGCTATTGCCACCCCCTATCAGGTATTTTCACTCGCCTATTTTCTGACCTCCACTTATCCCACCGTCCCCGTTTTAGCGAAGCGCACCACGAGATCCAACCCTCGGAGAGCATAATTGATTCCTACCCCGATAAGGATACATCGGAGCTCTTGGCTGTTACAGTCCCTAATGCTCAATCTTTGTTGTTAGCCAGAGGTATGTCGATCCACGGGTTCGTTGATTCAGAGGTGCCACGCGATGCCCTTATCCCTTCGTCTACTAGAGTCTTCGGCAGGTCAGAGGGGGATCTTCTTTCTTTCCATCTTTTCTCAGGCTCGATGTTGGTGGACACTTGTCCGCATCCCACTCAACTCCAGATCTATCCTATTATCGAGTTGGGAGAAATTCTAGGGGTCAGAAGATTTGAGACCAAGGCTGAGGAGTTTTTGATCGGTATAGCCAGCAAAGGCCTAATTCATCACCCTCCGCCAGGAAGGCTTTGCAGGGTAGGATCTGCGGAAGGGGAAGATAGTGGACCTAAGGTAGCTACGGTAGACAACGGGGACCTATACCCAGCCAAGTACGTGAATGTTGATCCCAATTCTGAGGTACAGATACCCCCTGAGATGTTTGTTGCCGCGGATAAGACATATCTTAGGGGTCCTACAGAGCAGGTATCGGAAGTTGCTTGGTCTCCAAAGACAAGAAGAGAATTCCACCGGCTGGGACTAGAGGCAGTTAACGTGAAGAGTTTTTGGTTGCTAGACTTCGTAGGGGGGCTCACACGGGGAGTCTCTGAGTTGGTTTCTGTCCTAGCCATAGGGATTTTTTATGTTCTTTATGTCAAACTTTAAAATCCTATCCTGGAACGTTAGGGGATTGGGGGACCCCTCCAAGCGTGCTTCTGTCAGGCGCATCATCAAGGATAATAGGGCGAACATTGCCCTTCTTCAAGAAACCAAAATGGATGGCTTTTCGCCTGGTTTTATTGCTAGTCTCTGAGGTAAAAAGGAGTGTGGTTGGTGCGCTCTTCCTGCTATAGGCAAGTCCAGGGGGTTCCTTGTTATTTGGGATCTAGAGATGGTCGATGTCTCAGAGGAGTAGAGATGGTCGATGTCTCAGAGGACTTAGTAGGAGCCTTCTCCGTGTCATTAGCCTGCCATTCTGTAGTGGATGATTTCCGATGGGTGCTCACGTGTGTTTACGACCCCTCGGTGAGAGGTATGAGGGCACAATTTTGGGAAGAATTGGAGGATATAGTCGGTTACTGGGATCTACCCTGGTGTATAGGGGGAGACTTCAATGTGATCCGCTTTTCGAACGAAAAAAAGGAGGATGCAGAACTAATATAAGCATGCGGGAGTTTGGGAAGTTCATCAACTCTTTCGGGTTACAGGATCTTCCCCTTAATGGGGGAGCCTTCACGTGGTCCAATAACCAACAAACCCCAATTATGTGCAGATTGGACCGTTTTTTGATCTCGGGCTTCTGGGAAGAGTATTTTCCGTCTGTGCTTCAAAGTGTTCTTCCGAGGCCCACATCGGACCATCACCCCATCCTCCTCGATACGAACGGCATACCCACGAGGCCCAAACCGTTCAAGTTCGAGAATATGTGGCTCCTGGAGCCCAACTTTGTGGATTTAGTGAAGGGGTGGTGGAACTCTTTCTCCTTTAAGGGAAAAGCTGACGCCGTACTACGCAAGAAATTGAAAGCTTTAAAGGGGAAGTTGATTCATTGGAATCGTGAGGTGCTAGGCCGAATTGATGTTCAGATGAAAGCTCTTTTGGAGGAGATTGCTGGTCTGGATAGAAAGGAAGAAGCAGAGGGGATGTCTAAGGTTAAGATGTGTAAGGGGGCAAAGTTGAAGGCTAAGTTCCAACACCAAGCCAGGATGGAGGAGATCGGCTGGCGCCAGAAGTCTAGAGACAAATGGCTCAAGGAAGGAGATGGCAACACCAAATTTTTCCACCGTACAGCTAATGCCCGGTGCAGAATCAATCACATAGCTAAGGTAGAGATAGATGGGGAGTGCTTGGAGGATGAAGCCTCCATTAGAGTTGGTGTCGTAGACTTCTACTCCAGCCTCTATTCGGAGACTTCCCTCAGTCGTCCTGAGTTAGACGGTCTGGCCTTTGACCAAATTTCTCATACGCAGGTTTCTTGGCTGGAAAGACAGCTGGAGGAGGAGGAAGTCATCAGAGCCATTAAGTCCTTGGTAGGAGACAAAGCACCAGATCCTGATCGTTTCTCTATCGCCTTCTTCAGTCAATATTGGGAGGTGGTCAGAGCAGATTTCATGGAGGCTATTAAGGAATTTCAGTAGGAGTATATCCTTGATCGTTGGTCGAACAACACTTTTCTCGTCCTCATTCCTAAGGTCCAAGGAGCCACGAGTATCTCAGACTTTAGGCCGATCAGCCTGGTAGGTAGCTTCTGTAAAGTGTTGGCCAAAGCCCTTGCGACGAGAACGAGAGAGGTGATTTCTGGGGTGATCTCCCCCTCTCAAGGAGCCTTTGTACATGGCAGGAAGATTCTTGATGGAGTGATCATGGCTAACGAATGCATTGATGCGAGATTGAAATCGAAGAAGCCAGGTATCGTCCACAAAATCGACTTAGCCAAAGCTTATGATAATGTTTATAGGGACTTCCTAGATTATTTGATGCAGAGAATGGGATTCAGTACCACCTGGAGGAGATGGATTCACTTGTGTATTGCTTCGGCTTCCTTTTCAATCCTCATCAATGGTTCTCCCGCAGGTTATTTCAGTCTCAGGTCTCAAGGTGAATTTCCAAAAAAGCAAACTAAACCTGATTGGCGAGGTTGAGGACATCGAGGACTTAGCCGCTTCTTTGGGTGTTCCCGTCGCATCTCTCCCGACTCCGTATCTTGGATTGCCTCTTGGAGCGGCTTATAGATCCAAATCTTTGTGGGATCCAGTCATTGATAGATATGACAGGAGATTGGCGGTATGGAAGGCTAAATATCTATCCAAAGGTGGCAGAGTGTGTTTGATCAAGAGTACCCTATCCAACCTTCCCATCTACTACCTGTCTCTTTTTTCCATGCCTGTTCGGGTGGTTAGGAGGCTGGAATCCTTCTTTCGGCAATTCCTATGGTTAGGTAAGGCAGAGGGGAAGGGCCATCCTTTGGTCGCCTGGAAGACTACTTGCTCTCCAAAGAAATTGGGCGGTTTGGGCATCAAGGATTTGAGATTGATGAACCAAGCACTTTTGGGTAAATGGCTTTGGCGCTTCGCTGTGGAGGTCAACAGTCTATGGAGGAAGGTCATCGAGCCTAGACACGGGTGTGATCCCCTTGGGTGGTTCTGTAAGGCAGGCAAAACTTCCTACGGCTGCGGGGTTTGGAGAGGGATCTCGAAACTTTCACCTTCAATACTCGCAGGCATCAGATTTAAAGTGGGCATTGGCAACAAGGTTCGATTTTGGAGCAACATTTGGTGAGGCGACAAGGCTCTCATGGAGGACTTCCCCAATCTCTTTGCTATCTCAAACAAGAAACAGGACACGGTTCATCTATTCTTAAGGGGGGAGGGCAACACTCTATCTTGGGATTTTGGCTTCAGACGGCACTTGAATGATTGGGAAATCCTGGAGATGGCGGCCCTTCTGAGAAGACTGGATGGGGAGTCTTGTGACAGAACAAGAGAGGATGTTATTTGGTGGAATGGTAGACCTGATGGAAAATTTTCTGTACACTCTTTCTATGAGATGATGGCGAGGCAAGGTTTCTACCATCCATCTGTTTCTAACACAGCCCGGAGTCTTGACTACCCAACGGCTAAGGTATGGGGTTCTAAAGTCCCCCCAAAAGTGGCTTTCTTTGTTTGGAATGCCTCGCTGGAAAAGATTCTCACTACAGACAATCTTATAAAAAGGAAGTGGGTGATGGTCAACTATTGCTACATGTGCAAGCAAGCGGAAGAGTCGGTGAATCATTTGTTATTACATTGCAAGATCACTTGGGAGATCTGGAGCTATTTTCTCTCTTCCTTTGGGATGTACTGGACTTTCCCTGCATCGGTTATAGACACGATGCATAGTTAGACGTGTCTATGCTTTCATCCTTGTAGCCGTAGACTGTGGAGTCTCTTACCTTTTGCCGTTTGGTGGGGCATATGGAAGGAGAGAAATTCGAGGGTTTTCGAGGGAAAGGAGGCTGTCTTCTCTGACATAGTTCTTTCTGTCAAGGCGCTACTCTTCTTCTGGTCTAAATTATTTGAGGAGTGCAGAGGCTTGGTCTTTGATGACCTAGTCTTTAGATGGGACTCTATTATGCTCATGGATTCTTAGATCTCAGTTTTTGTTCTTTTTCTTTCTTCCCTTGCTTTTTGTTTTGGGGGAGGTTATCTCGACCTCCCCTCTCCTCTTTTGTATCTCTTTGGTTTTATCAATGCATTTCACATTATCAAAAAAAAAAAATAAGTACAAGCTTTAGCACGTGCAGTGCGAGCACGATTAAGCCTCTCCGTATGAATTTGATAAATTGTTATTTGTGAGATCTGTATCAAGGTCTCCAAGTGTTCAAGAACAAAAGTTCACTAAGTATCGTAATAAAAGTTCCCTAATTTAGTTTCTAATTCTAATAATTGATACTAGTTATAAATTGTATACCATCGCCAATTGGGTTTCTAATAAGAGATCCAATCAAAAGAAAAGGAAATATCATAACAAAAGGACCCATTGGGCCTAGAGGCTTAGTTTGTCAATCTTGAGCCTGGTCCAATTAGTTTTTGGGCCCAAGAATCAAGCCTAGGCCCACTTGTTGGGCTTATAAATGCAACCCAAGCTAAGCCCATTAACACCCCTATGAACAAAGTTGGTTAGAGTGAAAAAAAAAAGTATTTGATAACTCGCAATCATAACATTTCAAGCTAGGCCAAACATCAATTCATGATCATGAAATATTGTTAAAGACACTTGCATTAATCATTAAGCATGTTTAATACATCAATAAGTAAAAACGATGAAATGGCTTACAAAAAAATAATAATAATAAATGGAAAAAAGAAAGAAAGCATCAAGGTGCTACGAAATCATGCAATAGAAAGTGATAGATCAGATAGTTACCATCAGCTGGTTGGGCAAAAACATTAGTTTCACCTGGTTTTGCTCATGAATGTCTTTGCTCACAAACATTCACCAACGTCTATTCGTGCCATGAAACATTCACGTTTTTATAAAACAAATATTCGAGAATCACCTCACTATAGCCATTTCCCCCATCCTTAGAAAAAACACTATCCCCCCACATTAGTTCTCCCCATTCATAGTAAACCATCATTACGCTCTTTCACTGTCAATAGGTAGAGAGAGAGAGAACTAATGTACTAAACCATGTAAACCAAAATAGTCTTGAAACGGTCTAAATAGATATTCTTTAGCATTGTCAGAATGAAGAACACAAATACAAACACCAAACTGGGTTTTAATTTCCATACGAACCAATTTAAAAATGAAAAATAAATTTTTTTTATCGGTAAAATGAAAAATAATTTAGATCTATCTTTCATTAAATAAATCCATATCATTCAAGCAACCCCAAAGATTTAGGACCAAAAGTGATTAGCGGTGGCCATTGAATAAGTCTCTTCCGCTTGAGCTGGGTTAAAGCACAGAATGTATTTGTATCATCATCAGTTAGGCCCCACAGGTAGACATCATACTAAGACTCTTGTCCCCTTGCTACAGTACAAAAAAGTCTTGAAATAACCGATAGACTCAAGTAAAATTCTTTTCACCCGAAGAAAAGTCTCGTACTGTTTCCCATATTTCCTTTGTTGCATCCAAGAACATAACATTGACACTAATCTGTAGATCTATATTGTTTCACGATTAAGTCATAGTCTGAGCATTCTCACGAGTCCATTCTTCATAATTTTCATCAGCTCACTGGCGTAAATCGACGCAAACAAACGAACGGACCTTGCGACAAACAAAGGACGGACCCTTAATTCTGCAAGGCGTACAAATTCCGACTTTAGCAAGCTACATGCTCTACATTATAAAAGCCTCTAAGCACTTGCAAATGGCCTAAGTAGGTAATCCAAAAGGCATTCTCTAGTAGGCATGCATCAATTCCACTTTTGGTCACATAAGCAGAAATTTATCCCTCGGATGAACCAAAACTTGGTTAAAACGATGAAGAGACTAAAGTGGATTGGAACCTTTACCTGGTCAGGTTTCTTTCGTTCTCAGTGTGTGTACCGGGTACTCAATTACTCAATCAAACAAGATAGAAAGGCACCAAGCTATTTTTCAGTTAGATACCCAAGTTTTCCTTTAGCTGTGAAAAAAACCTTGTACATATTTTGACTAAGGAACATAATTTTTCCATTAAGTTTACTAGAAGTCATCTGAGACATAAATAAATCAAAAGAAGCCACCAAACTGAGTTTGGAACCATAACTTTAAGGTCTAGATTTTTGTGTTGACTAATTCCGTATGACAAAACATGTGTATATAACCTTTTAAGTGTGTGAGTAGTTAGAAGTCGATTGGTTAAGTATGGTTTCATCACTGAAGACTGCTTGACAGAAGATCAGAAGAGTGATACATCAGAAGATTCAAAGCTTCAATTGATCAACACACCATTAGGTTAGTAAGTGACTTAAATACCATAGAAATAGGGTTGAGAATCCTTAAAATCACGAAAAACTAAATCAGAGTAACAAGGGGAGCCTTCCGGAGCAAGCCGGGGCTTACCGGGCAATTTTAGCCCTGATTTGGAGAGTCCAATTGATATGCTAAAAAGTCCAATTGATTGTACTTGTGCTGACAGAACTAAAAATTGTTACGGGAACTATCCAATCGATTCAACTCAGAGTCCAATCGATTGGACTGAAGAATGATGGTTTTTAAATTTCGAATTTGCCCAAATTGCCCCCGATTAGTTATTATTCCTTTGGGACTCTTGCTTTACTATAAATATAACATTTTTGGTTGAAAACCTAACCCATCCAAGCCCATCTAAAGCAGGGGAGAAAACCTAAAGATCCAAGAGCTTCCATTGTTGATTGAAGCTTAAGTTTTGCTCTTGCATGCTCAAGTAAGTTCTATTCTTTTGATCTTGAGCGAATGAGAGTGTTAATCTCTTCATGGTTGAATCTCTTTCTTCCATGAAGGATTAAACATCTTTATTTGATTCATTATCTTCTTTGTTAATTGTCCCACCATGTGTTTTCGGTGTAAACTCGTGTGTGGATCGAGTTGGCTGTGATTCGAGATCAAACCCTGAAGGCGTTTCGTGCGGTTTGGAACGTGAAGAAGATATAAGGCGACGTAGTAAATCGGCGACTGAAGCTCGTGTGGAGTTGGATTCAATTATGAGTCGTAGCGTGGGTATTGTCTGTATCTCTATCTTCTATTAGGGTCGTAATTTCGATTGGACGTGGTCCTGAGGTTTTTTCCAGTTGGGTTTTCCTCGTAAAAATCGTGTCTATTCCTTGATTGATTTTATTGTGTTATTGGCTGAACAGATTTTTGAAAAATATATCTCTAGTATATTTAGATTAAATCTGGTTAGACCTTTGCTTCCGCTTAGAAATTGCATGCAATAAATCCCAAATCACCGACCGAATAGAATTGAATAGGTTGCTTAATTTTTAATTCGTAATTAATTTGAATCGCCTTCCCCCCCCCCCATAGGTCATGTTAATCCATATACCCGGATTTTTCAATAACTACCCACTAAAGATGACCGGAAAAGGTATCTAATACTTGTGACTTCCACACACAAAAAAAGCGTTTGTGATTTCCACTGGAAGGCCCTAGAGGATTTTCTTTAACTTGCAATGTTGACTGGGGAGCCCGGGAAAGAATTTGATACCAACAAATTACTTTGACAATTCAAACAACATGCTTTGAGGAGAAAATAGTTCGTGCAACAACTGTATCACACACATCAATAAGAGGCCTAGATTTGTCTTCAAATCTTCATTAGTGACCTCTCTCACTACCAGCATTAGGGAGTGTCTTCAAAGCCAGTCTAAAGAACTCTGATGGGTTTCAGAAGGTAGAGAAAGCTCCTATCTAGATCTTAAAAGTGCAAAAACAAAGATTGGAGACAAAGAGATGGGTCAAAAATAAAAAATAAAAGAGGTAATTCTGTCATTTTGCTTAGACATGGTAAAAGTCAAAGGTCAATATGGGAAGTAACTTTAAATTTTTTAAACCAGGAAGGCATCTCAAATGCCACATTATAATGAAGATGTAATGTAACTCAAAAAAAAACAAATGTTTAAGAGGTGAATAAAATAGAATAAACTTTCTTGAAAACATGGACTATATGTCGTTTTGACACATAAGCTAAATAGGGTATCAGCAAACAAGGTATCATAGATCCCTATCGCAAAACAGTCCCACCCTTGCTCTTTCTCTTTACATAGTCTTAATAATGTGCTAAGGAATGTTTTTCAAAATAATCTTCTAATATTTAGAACTAAGTTAAGTTATAGTTTTTATTATTATATTTACCATTATTGTTATTATTAGTAATATTACTCATAAAAATCTTCTAATATTTGTAACTAAGTTGTAGTTGTACTTTTTATTGTTGTTGTTGTTGTTGTTCTTCATCATCATTATTATCTACGCACGCCTTATCCCAAATGTTTGGAGTCAGCAACATGAACCTATTTGGAAGTCCATAACTTTGTAAGTCCGTATGTAATTAGAAAGCTTAGAAGTCATGTACACAGAGCAGAATTTATCAAGAGGTGCAATACCATGTGTGGACAGGTATTTGGCAGAGCATAAATATTTGGGGCTGACCATCTACTGTATCGATTCCAAACAACATACATAGTAAGACACTATATAGATATCTTCATAGTTTCTAAAGCAACGCATACAGCTTAACTTCAATACTTAATTTATCAAACAGTTAGGATCCCCAGGCAATTGGAGAAAGAGTATAAGCTGACCTTGAAACGAATGACATTGTCAGCATGTATAGCAGCTGTTGATGTGAGAGCATGGGAAGATAATTCATTGCGGCCCTACGCACGGCAGCTTCCTTGGCTACCTTGAGCCACTGGGGAGTTCCAAAGTTAGCAGCTTCTCCACAATTAAATCCTGTTTTCGCAAAAATGAAGTTTACAACTTACAAGAATCCAGAAAAAGAAAAGGAAAAAAAACACGTTTGGATTCAAAGAATTGCTAGCTATCTCAGATTTCCACAGTAGGATAGAATACATAAATTAACAGATTAAGGATTTTGTGGCAGAATAAATGCAAGACCTGCATGTGGGGAATCAAGGAGACACATTCCTGAGTTAGCTGTGTGAAAATAAAACAAAACAGAATACCCAGTACAAGTGCATAACTGAAGTTCAACTTCCTATAATTTCACTCATATTTGAAAAGTTTTGACGAGATACTTCACTCTTCAATTCATTTTTATGTTTTTTATTGTCACAATGAAATATTTTGCTTTTTCTATTTTTATATGCATGTATTTGATAGTTTTCCCCCATTCTTGGTTGACACTTTTTACGTTCCCAAAATATACAAGTTTATTGGCTTGGCAATGGCAAGTGTGATCACCTAGAATCAGTTGCCAATATATGGATACTGATCGCCGAACACATAAATATACATGTATTCTACACTTCTTGCTTGGTAACATCCACTGTATCATCTCATAGTGAATGACCTGAAAGAATCAGTCCTAGGATGGTCTCCTGCAAAGGACTTGGTTGCTTACCACATTAAAATACCCTATGATGCCTTTGCACATTTTAGATTTTTGAGGAGGACCTTTTCAACTATGTACCTGTCAAAGCATGTACATGTTAAAATTTGGAAGCATGCTTACTCATAATGAGATTCAATCCTTTTTCTTTCAATCCATTATGTATCCAGTAATAAAACTGCAAAATTTTTACACTAGGCCTTCAAGAGAAGCTATAACCATGAAGGAAACCCAGGCAGTAAGCCTTTGGTACAGTAACAACAATTTTTTCACAAACTTATAAAAGTTATATATCACAAACAAATGCTCGTAAATTGAGATAGACAATAAATCTGTGAAGTAATTACCATGACTGAATCCTACGTGATAAGCCCTGGGAAAAGTCACAACAAATTCACCAGGATTCTGTACTAACCTAAAGGAAAAAACCAGAAATGGTGATTAGTAGAACTTCAACAAGGATTATGAAGGGAAACACCAAAAATCAGCCAAAGAAGCATAACCATAACAAGAAAAGCTGGACTAAAACAGTTCATATGATAGCAGACTACAAATATTCCATAAGCAAATTTGAGGATGTCAACGCATAAGAGAAGTCAAAGTGGAGCATAGAGAAGTAGGGACTCACCTGCAACAAGGAATCCCCGATGCGACAATTGCCTCAGGTGACAATAGAGTTGTCTTCTCACCCAAGAGTGTAAGAGCAGCTAACAAGAAAAGAAACTGGAACTGAGTGACATATAGATGTTACAGAAGCAATGCAACATACCACATTCATAAGCAATGGTTTTAGAAGGCAATAAGTGAAGCAAAATGTTCGTGTTGCCAAATAACTGAAGAGTATGCCCCAAGGCATAAGAGGTAAAACTCATCTCGAAAAAACAATTAACAAGAAGGAAAATTTACCATAAATAAGTGGAAAAAATTAATGGAAGAATAGAAATAATTAGAGAAGATTTTTAAAAGCACAGAAAAGAAAAACAAAACAAGAGACACAAAAAGCAAATGAAAAATATTAGTCATCCTCATTATTATTATATTTGTCATAACTCATAAGTCATAACAATTGTGTATGCATCCAAAAAAAATTGCTATAAACAAACAGAAACAACTATAACCTGAACAAAATGTTGTGCAGAGGGGAAGTTTCAAGACTTTTAAGAGAATCTCATAATATATACTTTTATTTTATTTTAAGCTTCGTGACAGTACACCCCAAACCTTGTTTGAAGCATAAGCCTCTCTAGATTTTTAAAAAGATGCTCGTAAGAAGGGCTTAATATTCAATGATGAGCAAGTTGCCTACCTAAGCGGTCAAGATTTCCTCCATAACCCTGGCAACGAATGACTTCCTCAAAAGCAAAGGCATAATCTCCTGGGACTGCATACCAAGTCTTTGGGGATCCAGTATGGAGAAAATTCATGCTGTGAAGCTCATGATCTTCCACATGCCAGGCAAACCAGCTGAACAACATGCCAATATAAATCATGGGAGTTGTGACACCTGGGACTTCATCCGGCATAAAACGCGTAAGTGAGCCATGGGAGCGTGCAATAACTTGTAAATTCCAAGGACTGTTTGAGAGCTTCCAACCTGCTGTACCTTCCCTATCGCTACCAGCACTCAAACTCTTTTGCTGCCAAAACCTTGAACCTTCGTATGATGACATTGATGAACTAGGAGACGGCTTACAGATCTTGAAAGAAGGATCTGAATCATTCTTCACGGATACATCTTTCTTTGTGTCATTGTGGGAGTTCCATACAGTGTCCATTTTGTGTTTCTCACAATTAGGGCTTCCTCGACGCTTCTGAGAGAATTGCCTCTTCCTCCTCCGCTTGTGGAAATACCAATATGGGTCCTCCGGTTCGCCAAATCCAGACCCAGGCACATCGTTTGCATACTCTATGTATATGGGCTTCTCAGAAGCTGCCTTCCAGAACAATGCCTCTACAACAAGTGGAGTAACCTCCTTAACCTTACCCAAATGACTCCGAGCAAAAGCCTTTGACTTAGTCTCAAACTGTTCCAATGTGTACGCTTCCCCACTCTGCCAAACTTGCTTATGGACTGCCGTTTGCTGAACTGGAACCGGCCCTTTAGTTTTTTTCGAACTATGACCCAATTCTTGGTGCCTCGTTGTAAACACAGCCCTAACCTCCCCATCATCTCCTTTATCCCCAGAACCCATTTGAGAAGACGAACAGATCTCCGTAGAATTCACATCAGAGCCTAATTCGGGGCAGTTCGAGAGTGACTTATTTAAGTTAGAAAGAACATATTTTTTTGAAGGTTTGGGCAACGGTGGGATGACCTTACAGATGCCAAAAGCACTCGCTTCTTTCTCAATTTTTGATATATAAGCAATCGGGTCTGCAAATTCGGTATCGGTGGGATGAAATTCGGGTGCCAAAGGCAACCCTTTAAGCCAAATGGGTATCTCAACATCACCCATTAAAACCCAAGATTTACAAATTAAATCACGAGAGATACAACACTGCTGAATCAAATAAAGTTTTTTTAATCAGAATTGCAAAGAAATTAGGGCTTGTTTATGGGTTTGTAACCCTAGATTGAATATTGTTAATAGATTGTACATGGGTTCTTTTGGCTGAAAAGACATTAAAGTTGAAGAGAATGAACAGAAGAGAAACAAAAAAGCTCAAATTACAGAAAATAGATGAAGAACATAACCTGTAATGGCCATGGAGTTTGTAGGGTTTGCTTCAGAAGCACCGATGAACTGTGAGAGAGAGAGAGATCTGTTGTCTGGGTTTAAGGAACATTCTATCTGCGCAAGATAGTCCTCCCCCCTTGATTGCCCTAACCTACGCCGCTACGGCATAGCGCACAAGCCGAACAACAGTTCCTGGTCCGTACGATTTTCAGTTGGGATTGGCGCGATGCAACGCCGTCAAGCGGTTTGTTCGTTCACTTTTTGTTTCGTAACCGATATGCGCATTTTAGTGGACGCCCGTGCTTATATATAAAAAGGGAAATATAGGGTGTACATAACTAGCACTGTGCACCCAGAACAATAGGATCTTGTGAAAGCGACAAGTCTTTGGTTGGCCCCTTCAAAAAAAAATGGCCATCATGTTCTAAATAACTGAGACCAACCCAGAGAGCAACTCTTCTTTGAATGTCATATGATATGATAGCCCCAGTAATAAGTTAATATAATACTACCTGAATAATGCAAGCCGTAAAGTACGGGAATAATAAAATTCTTATATCTAGTGGCTTGTATCAACACGTTACTATTTTATTAACTTACCACAAGAGTGATGCTCCAGTGCAACTCATGCAAAACAAGAAATATGTAAAAAAAAAAATCACAGCCACCTGATATGGGTACAAACTCAAAATTTGCGCTGAAGAAACGATCTTGACCATCCGATTAATCTTCCTTTCTTTTAGGGTAAAAGTGTGCACTACCATATCATCTTCAATATGCCAAAACTTGAGTGGTTTCAACTTTCAAGTCCGAAAAGGTCAACCAAAGGGATAGTGGGTTACATATCTTTGATGTTTTGTCAATTTAGGGTTAAAAGCAAGTATTACCATTGTAAGGAGAAGATGTCACGCTACCTTTCCTACTCAAACCCATTTATAAATTCTTCAAGTCCTTGATTCGCGTTTGTCTTGATTGAGATGAAAACTACATCACCAGTCTTTCAAAGTATCCAAACATCGGACGTCTTTGATGCAATTTTGTCATGTTCAATGGATGTTGGTCCCACTTTCTTTTCTTTTTTTTTTGGCTTTTTTCGCTCTTTCTTAAAGTAAGCGAATTAACATATAACTGTCTGGAGGCTATTAAAAGTCTTGAGAGCCCCACTGTGTCTCCTTAGAAGGTGGTTTTGTTGTGGTATTGTGGGTCACATGAAAATGCACCATGTGGAATACTCTTATGGGCCCACTGACCACTGAATATTTGGACCACCCTTTGTGGACTTATGCACCAAAAATCAGACTGATTGGTTATATTTAGCCATGAGATTCGAGCATTTTTTGGGGCACTCAGATTCAGTGGCTAAAATTTACCAATCAAGCTGATTTTTGTTGTATAGGTAGGGCTGCAACTCGGGCGGGTTGAATTGGGTTGGAGGTCAGTTCTAGCCAACTCAACTTTCAAGGCTCTGAGCTTGAGCCTGGCGTCAACATAGGCCAGCGTAGCATCGACAACGGCGGTGAGGGAAATAGGGGAAACCTACCCTCATTTGAATTATTAACCGTGAAAGAGAGAGAGAAGCTATCAGTGTTAGAAGAAACCTAGAAGGGCAAAATACATCAGAATCTAACATCTCAAGGATAGTGTATGTTCAAGCACTTGGGACACCCAACAAGACTTGAATGGCCTTTGTTGTTATTGTTCAAGCAATCCCCTTTAAGCCTCTTCATGCTCTTGCCCTGAAATAAAGACGGCGGCGTTGACGAATGATGCTCTACTGTTGACGGAGGACAGCGTACTATCGATAGAAGACAGCGTAGCATCCACGAATAACGTCAGCCGATGAGGGGATTAAGAAAAACCTGACCCTCATCCCTTAGAGAGAAACAGATAGAAATAAGGGAGAGAGTTAGGGTTCAAGCCCAACCCAAGTTTGGTTGGGTTATTAAATTTGAGCTCAAGAACAACCCAACCCAACAAAATGTCAGCACAAGCCCAACTCAAAGTCGGGTTTAGCCCGTTGGGCTCAAGTTGGGCCCATTCAAGTTGCAGCCCTATGTATTGGTCCAGAATGGGCCAACTATTCAGGGTCAGTAAGCCCATTAGAGTGTGTCCATGTTGCACTTTCACACGACCCACAAGACCACAACAAGAGACACCCTCACGTAAAATTTTCTGGGTAGGGGTGGACTAGTTTAGGAAGAGACCAGTAGTTTCTCGAGTGAGGACTATGGCTATTAACATGGAACAGGCTCCCGGGACTTGCCTTTTCACTTGTCTTCTCGGGCATGGATTCTAAGAATCCAGGTGATTTTGATTTGGCAAAAAGTGAATGCCGGCTCACCACTATCACCACAGTTGGATTCTCGAAATCCATGCCAAGAAGGCAAGTGAAAATGGCAAGTCAAAATAGGCAAAGTCACATTATAATGATCTATTTTAAAACTTAATATTTCAAAAATACATTTACTGTTGCTTCTTTTTGTTTTCTTTCAATTAAATGCAGTCTCCCGAAAAGGACTTCCCTTACGGCAGCCAAAACTCCTAATTGCTAACTATACGTGCAGTTGAGAGCTCAGCCGACCAATTCCACCAAACATAGAAATGTTGTGAGGGTGGGGGCATTGTGGAGCTCTGGAAAAGTGCCATATGGCACACTCTTTCGGGCCCACTGAACCATGAATCAATTGGCCACGTCTTGATGAACCTACCTATCAAATATAAGCCTGATTTGTGATCTCTAGCCATTTGATCTTAGGGGTCCAAAAATATTCTTGAATCCAACGGCTTTAAATCATCCCATGAAAAAGCTAAAATCCAACAGCTAGAGATCACCAATCAGGCTGATATTTGATCTCTATGTTCATCAAGGGATGGGCAATTCATTTATGGGTTGGTGGGCTTGAAAATGCATGCCACGTAGCACATTTTCAACAGCCCCGCAACATTGCAACTTCACAGCAGAAAATTTTCTCTCAACCGTACGCCCATAGGGCTCAGTCTACCCTCTTTTTCTGACCCTTCTACGTGGAGAAAGCATTCGCTGGCCCGGGGACATCAAACTTTGAAGTCCCCCACCCAAAATGTCAGACCGTACGTCAATCCCTTAACCCGTCCAGCGTTGAGGCCCTAGTTAGGGGTTAACAAGGGTACTTGTCATACATTTTGGGACGGGGACAATGGTAGTTGTCAGCACCGCCAAAAGTGGAAAAAGTGATGACAGCTTGGCGTTGACAAACACGGTTGGATTCTTAAAATCTACGGCCGAGCACATGAACACCAAGAGGGTCAGAAAAAGGAATTTTTTGAAGCAGTGGCCAATCACATGGCGCCACAACCTGCTGTTGCTTCTGCACAAACCCAGAAATACTTTTTCAAGAGCAGGTTGTGGCGCCATGTGATTGGCCAGCTGCTTCAAAAATCCAATGCTTCAAAAATTTTTGGAAAAAGGTTAGCCTGAGCTCGACCCTTTTTAGAATGGCTCAAGCTCTGATGACCCCCTTTTTCTGACCCCTCTCGGTGTTCATGGAGTAAAACCTGTGTTCATGCGGTCGGCCGTGGTTTTCAAGAATCTAACGGTAGTAGTCAGCGCCTCCAAAAGTGAAAAAAAATGATGCCAGCTCGTCGCTGACAACCATCATTGTATTCTTGAAATCCACGGCCGAGCGCACGAACACCAAGAGAGGTCAGAAAAAAGAGGATCTCTTGGAGTAAAACTTGTGTCACACGATGTTGTGACTGAACACGGTCACAGCATTCAATATGAGTCACGTGATATACTATTAAAGGACGATGACTGTATGGATGTTTTGGCAGTCCCTCGGTGGACTGGTACACAAAAAATCAGCTTGATTAGTGATAACTAACTGATTCTATTGAAGTTATTTTCATGGGTTGATTTTAACGGTAGGATTTTGAGCATTATTGAGCGTTATTTGGGTGCAAAAATCCAAAGGTTTTAAATCACTAATCAGGTTGATTTTTGGTTTGTAGGTCCACCGAGGGACTGGTCAAACATCCATACGGTCAAAGACCTATGATCGTGTGCCACGTGTCTCGCGTTGAGTGCTGTGACCGGGTTCCGTCACAAGATCTTGTGACACAAGTTTTACTCGTTCCCTTGAGCCCGACTCTTTTAGAATGGAAGCAGATGTAACAAGGTATGCCAGAAACTGTTCATTTGCGGAAGCGGCATTTTTGGTAGTCACCGCTGCCATCTGGTCCCACTGACCGCTTGGATGTTTATCCTATCCCTTGGTGGATATAGATACCAAAACTCACCTTGATTGGTAATCTATAACCATTATATTTTAACACTTTTTAGCACCATTTAAGGCGTTCTTATAGCCGTTGAATACAACCATTTTCGAGTACTAAAACCAACGGTTAAAAATCATTAAACAAGCTGATCTTTTGTATGAATGTTTATTAAAGGGTGGGCTAAACATCCATGCGGTCAGTGGGCCCAGATGACAGTGGTGACTACCAAAAATGCCGCTTCCGCAAATGAAAAGATCTCAGGTATACCTTGTTACATCACGACCCTTTTAGAATAGTTAGCTTCATCTCTCACTAATAAACTGATGGACTAGTGTTTTTTATCTTCATCTTGGGCCTCCTAAACAGGCTTAGAAAGCCCATGGGTTTAAAGCATTAGTTCCAGGCCCATGATAAAAGTCCTCATATCTAATGCTTAGAAATGGGTGATCACGATGATTTTTAGTTGTAGGTTCATCAAAGGGTACGTGAGCCAAATATTCATGGAATCAGTGGGCCCAAAATAGAGTCATATAGCACCAAACTACATCAGTTGTAGAGAAGCTTCTCGATGCCTCATGGATCCATAATTTTTATACTTACGTCTAACGTGCAAGAAACACATTACACCATACTCACAATTCATACTAGCCGTTACAATACAACATTTAAACACAGAGATGATGACATACTGATAAAACCCTCACTGATTAGTAATTAGCCACTGCCATTGTCATCGTTATCACCATCATCTCCTTTAGGGTTGCCACCCCGGTTGTTATAATATTGTCTAGGTATGTTATGGTGATTGTTCACAGTACTGCTTCCAGGATACCCAGTTATGCTCTTCTCCTTCTCACCTTCTCCTCCTGCTAGTCCTACCTCGACGGTTTGTCGCCGGTCTTTCCCATCCATTATAACTTTCCGGTGCGCAGCCAGGCACGAGCTCACCATCATCAGGACCAGAAGAACAAGTGCTGCCAACTTCATTTTCGAGCCTCGGTTGTCGCTGTTAATCAAAAGCATACAAAGGTGTTTGGTTAAACATCAGAGAGGACATAACTTAGTAAGAAATATCAGTATTTATGTACCTACTTAAGGAGGAAGCAGCAAGAGTGGTTGAGTACCAGTTTATATAGGAAGACAGAGAAGGGTTAGGGCATTAAAAAAATTGGTTATGGGGTCTCCACCAGAAATATTAATGAGGGAAGATTGAGTGGGACGCAGATATTATTCCATTAAATTGTCTTTAATACAAATTAAATGATGGGATGTGGGAATTTCTGTGTCCATATTGGCACTTGAACAGGGATTTAGCACCTTATCAGTGGAAATAGCCCAAGTAAAGCTCAACCAAACACAGTGGTTTTTGGGTGCTGCATTGCTTATTAATGATGTAATGCGCATAGTTCGAAGAAATCATTTAAGATGTTTCTCAATAACTTATCATCCATGAAGAATTTTAATTTTGGGTGAGACATTTTTGCGACCTAATTATTAGTTGTCAACGGGTCAGATCAGGTTCCAGCATATCCAGACCCAACTGGATTACTAACCCGTCTAGAATTGGGTCGTGAACCTGCCCTTCAATGGAGTTAACTATATGGATATTTGGCTATTGGGTTGGATAGTGAATGGAAATTTTGTAATCTGAGGGTTTTAGGCAGAGTTGTGCTTTCTCAGAATTAGGCTTTAATATGATAGTCAAAACTCAAAAGCTCTCCTTTTTATTTTAAGAATAACCCAGAGGGGCAGGTACCATAGTTAGCAAATCATGAAGCGGCAAAAATTTTTCCACTGAATCATGTGAGTTTAAAACAATTTGGATTCAAAAAATGGAGTTAAAAAAGCATTCGAAAAGATGAGAACGTCAAAAAATCAGTAAGAGAGGACTCCAGGTACGTTTAATACTTTTTTAGTCCAAAACTATGCACTCAAAAAAATGTATACACATGTGTGCATATGCCCATGATGCATGGAGATTGGATGGTAATATAAGTATAATAGAATCAAAACTATATGATATTTCCCTTAAATCTAATTAAGTAATATAAACGACATTAATAATTTCTAAAACTATTTCTCATTTATCAAGGTTTCCAAATGTGAATAAATATGTTAATCTTTTCTAAAAATATTTTTTAAACATAAAAATTAGTGACATATATTATAAATAAAAAAAGTACTTTAATTTTTAAAACAAGAATGAGTTTTATTCATGAGTTTTTTTGAAAATTTTAAAATTACGGGATTATTTTGGATTATTGAATATTTCGCATTTATTTTTTCTTTTGCGATATTTTGAAATTACTGGAATTTAAAACGCATTTTTTTCTTCAAAAAGTTAGGTTTTAAACGGGTTTGTATTTGTCTGTGGACTTACAATTCCCACCCATCTGGGGTGTTTGAACTTTGAAGAAGAAAAATGCGAACTTTCGATATTAGGGTAACCCAACCTGATTACTAATCAATCGAAAACCTAAGATCCGTACCTATTGAGTGCCACTATTCTCAATTTTCATTCATCCATTAGTGCAAATTTGAAGCAAATTGATGTATAATTTTCTTAAAAACCATCTCCCACACCAATATCTGTTGAGTCCCTATTTCTTCCACCAAAAAAAAAGGTTATTGAGGGGTAAATGATTTAATACTCCCCCTTTTTTTCTCGAAAAGGGAACAAAATGTGGAACACATAAGAAGGAGGAATTAAGAAACTATATATCTAGATCTTTCTGGTTATGGTGGAAATAAAATACATAAATGGAAAGCGATCGACGATTCCACTAACTTCGTGATGTCTACCCTTTTGGAAACGAGGTTGGCCATGCCTGGTTTTACATGGCTTTCTTATTGTTATGGTCTTTGTCTTCATCATCATCATCAACTGTTTTCTCTCCCTGTATTCTTATTCTTCATAAATTAAACTTGCCAATTGGCAGGAAAAAATTAAACAAGGAAACACTCGTCAATAGGAGAATCCATACTTGGTGCAAATGCAGCTGGTACAGACTTGCCATTTGATGGGTCCCATTAAGCGATATCGCATGGACTGAAATCAAAATAGACCCAATGGGATGATTCTAACTATTCAATGGACTGAAATCTTCTGTTACGTTGCCAGTTTGCTTGGGAGGTGTGGAGTCTTTGCTTTGGCTCCATTGGGATCTATTGGGTTCTCCTCGGAACTGTTCTAAAGACCTCAGCAGCTGGTCCTATCTTTAATTTCATCTGTGTGGCTTTAGGCTATGCTGCATATTCCTTTTGCGGTTTGGTTTGGTCTATGGTTTGATGTAGTGATATCCATCAAGGCGTTCTTTGATTTCTGGTCTAATGTGTTCGAAGAATGTAAAGGTCTTTCTTTTGAGATCTTGGTCTTTAGACCGAAGTCTATTATGCATAGGGGAAGCTGGTGGTTTTTTTGTCGACATCCGCCTCTATTTTTCTGTATTTCTTTTTTTCCTTGAATACAAATTTTTTAACTTTACAAAAAAAAATGTTAAAATACAGTTAATATTATTTTTTTCAAAATAACCTTGATAATAGTAAAAGAACATTTATTTTTTCAAAAATAACAGTTGTTATTTCTATATAATGGCTGTTATTTTCTCAATAACTTAATGGGGTTGGGTCATTACCGTTATAACGACCATTTTTTAAACCATATGTGTGTAAGAGAGAAAGCCAGATGAAAAGACAAAAACACCCTTACAAGTTTAACACAAGTCCCTAGAAACATTTCTTAAAAAATGTTGTGTAAAACACATGGCAATATTTCAGAATTCAGTTCATTATGGAAATTGCATACTTGCATCCCTCCGTCCAATTAATGGGCCATCTCATCGATCAGGACCATCTTATCAAGGGGCTACCTCTTGGCTTGCCAATCGGCAAAAGACTTCACAAATTAGAAGATCTAACTGTCCAAATAAAACAGCATTAATTTGGGTGATCCGGAAGAGAAATCAAATTCTTCAATCTCAATTTGAGGCGTGTGGAATTGGTTCATCTCTATAAAAGCCAGTCCTAATGAACAATTATTGTACGTCTTATTTATCGACCTCTCCCGACACAATACCTTAGTGGGGAACAAAGAAAAGGGTGACTCGTCAATTGGTAATCTGGATCCTAGTTGTTAAGTTCGGATATTCGAGATAGGAAAAGTTCGAGTATAATTTGATTCTGAGCTTAAAAAAATCTGAACAATAATTCGGCAAAAAATTCGATGAACAGCAAAAATTCGTAAATGTATTTATTCGTGTATAATTCATCTATGATCCAAAGTGCAATGTTAAAAATTTGCAACTAAAATATACAGGTGTAAGAGATTTAGAAGATATTAAAGTTTAAGACCATTGACAGTTCCCCACTTACTCGAATAGTGGGCAAATGATTAATTTGAGTTTGTGTGAGGCCACATATTATAGTTAAATTAGAAATTAAAAGTGAAGTGTTAATTATTAGTGTGGGAGAGACTAGAATTACAGGTCTAGCCAGTGTGTTGTGGCGGTCAGACACAACGGGGGGGGAGGGGGATTAGAGTTACAACTTGCAAGTGGAGTCGTGGGGCGGAAACTGTGGATTGCGGGGAGGGAGGTGGGATGGGAGAGAGACGAGAGCAAAAAGGGATTGGGTCCATAGAGATCATTAGGTTTTTTTCTTCTTTTAATCATTTTTTCATTATTTTACAACCCGATTAAATCGGCCAAATTAATCACTAAAAAGTTGTATTCGCGTTCTATTCGTGAACCCTTGTAAAATCGTGAATTATTCATTTTTTTTGTCCGTCCATATAGTACAGGTACCGCCTAAAAGTGATTAATCTGCAAATCAATCACAAATTAATCGCAATCTTAACAACTAGGATCCAGATTAATGAGATGATCTTTCTGATGGAGTTTGGTAAACTAGGAGCATTATAAGAAGTTTTCATAGTTCATTAATTGATAAATTTTGATCATCAGTTTATTCACGGATCAATGGCTGGCGTCACACATTTGATGGAACGATCAGAACCCGCTCATATATGTAGTTTTCAGCTGAACTGTCAACTGGAATTACCGATTATCAAGTCAGCAAAAGACCAAATCTTCGGTCCATCAACCTTAATGAATCAATTCATTGATCCGAACCATTCAGTCAGTGGACCCCATATGTCTGAGGAGACATAACAACTAGTAGACCACACGTCCTATAGTGTGGTAGAGTTCATTGAGAATCGATGGATCTCAGTGTCTACATGTCCAAAGAGTATTGTAAACAAAGAGGATCTTTGACGTCAAGTTTGTGCCCCTGCTGGTGCACAGAACGTTAAGATCATCCAAATCCTAATTACTAATTGAATAAGCTAAGCAAACCCAACTCATTAACGAAATAATCAAGACTGTGGCACTAGCTGAGCCCAAGGCTTTAAATTTCAGCGTTTCGGTCTGAAATTTCAGCCCAAAATTTCAGTTTCTGTTAGTACCAAAATCCCCAAAATATAGGGATTTTAAATGAAATTTATTGAAATTTCGGCCAAAATTTCTGTTTCGTCCCTCGCCCAACTGGCTACCGAAACCGGGTAGGAGCCATTGAACAGTGACAAGCAAGTTAAGAGGGGACAACATGAAAGAAGCCATGATATCAAACAGTTTTGCCACTGAGGTGGTTGTTCCACTTTTCAAGATTTAAGAATTTGGATAATTGTGTTTAAATTTTTTAATCGACTCTTAATCCCCAGTGCCAGATAAACCTCTACCGTGTACAAATTCAAGAAGACAGTCTTTAATTTGCCAAAATCCATGTCGACCAAATCCATCAGGATTTGAAATAACACCATTGTTATTTTGTGTTCCCCACTTGAAGTTGCTACCCCGATCAAAGATTTTATCCGTCTATAAAACCTCCCAACTCATCAAACACCTTCACATTGCAAAATTAAACTAGCCTAACCATCACTCATTAGCTGCAACCATGAGGCTTCATAACCTTGTTTTGTTGGTTATGCTCGCGATATCTATGACTGCTGTGATGGGATCGTGCGGAAGAGATCGGAAGTTGAAGTTGACGATGCGTGGAGAACCCTTGATTCCACTGTTTGAGAAAGGATATAGTGTGGTCGAGCACCGACGCCGCTTAGAGAGTCTCAATGGGGCCAAGAACAATGAAGCCAATGATGGGGCGTCGGGGGGCATCGACACGGGGGTCGATCAATATTCAAGAGACTCAAGCGGTCACCATTCCGAAGATTTGTCAAAATGGAAGAATCGACACCCTACTAAGCCTGATAATAACTAGAGAAATATGCTTTGCCGGTGTACGTACTTTGGCTTTGTGACATATCAAGTAGTATTAATAGAGGCATCAAATTAGGTGGTTTCGTGTATTTGGGCTGTATACGGGTTTTGAATTTCCTAGTGCTATGTTGTATCTTTGTAGTCGTATGATTTTAAGGTATTTATTTACGGTGTGATTATGTTACTTAGGCTATTTGCTGTTAATAACTAGTGGGTGACCCGTGCCCCCGGCACTCTCCGACAAAACATTTGCTAAAATCGGGTGTAAGTGACTGAGATCCACCGTCTAGTTGGGGGATAAGATCTTGGCCATCCTTTATGAAGCCGGATAAGAGGGGGCATAAGTGACTTCTTTGTCTTGTTCTATAGATGTATAGTGGGTAGTCCATGCCCTCGGCACTCCCTTACAAAGCATTTCTCAAAATCGGGTGTGAGTGGTTGAGATCCATAGTCCATTTGGGGATAAGATCTCGGCCATCCTTTGTGAAGCCAATAAGAGGGGTATAAGTGGGGAGACAATTTCCCTGTTAAATTAATCTAACTGACTAAATTTTATTTTATGTACGGGGGTTGATATGGGCCCTTGGATATATGAAGCTATAAGAGAGGGAGACAAGTTGTATTTTGTTATATAGACTAGTGGGTGACCCGTGCCATCAGCACTCCTCGACGAAGAATTTGCCAAAATCAAGTGAGGGACGGAGATCCACCGTCCATTTGGGGGAGGATTAGATCTCGGCCCTTCTTTATCAATTCTTATAAGATGAGCTATAAGTAGTGAGACAACCAATGTGTTTTTGTTGTATAGAATAGTAAATGGCCCATGCCCACGGCACTCTCCCACAAAAGCGCTTGCAAAATTGGGTGCCTTCGGCACTCAAACGGTATAACGGACTGGGGTGTTACCGTTTTTTCCATTATAACGGCTGTTATAACGGATTGTAACGCACAAAGGGAGAAATGGAAAAATAACAGGAATAACAAAAAATAACGGTGTGTTGAAATTTAAATTTTGAATAAATGAGGCGGATTGAGTGGCTGAAATCTAACCGTCCACATTAGATCGATGGATTTGATCTCAACCACTATTTTTCTAACCGTCCACATTAGATGGATGGATAAGAAAAGAGAATACAACTGAGTTGTCTTGATATATGCGTGGGTGGCCCGTGCCCGTGGCACTTTCCGAAAAAGTGTTTGTCAAAATTAGGTGGGAGTTAATCTCAGCCATCGATGTGAAGCATAGTGGATCTCAACCACTCATTATTGAAGCCATATAAGATAAGAGGGGTATAAGAAAACCATTAAATTTCCGTTAAATTCTAATTTTTTTTTTAATTTTGAATTTCAGCACCACTTTTTTCCGTTAAAATCATTAAAATCCGTTAAAATTTATTTTTTTCTATTTTTGCCCCTGGCCGTTTCAATCTGTTTTAACGATTACACCCCTCTCGAGGCATAAAAAGTGGGGCTCCTGAGCCTGACCTTTGGACTATATGTAAATCCAACCCATTTCATTCCTTATATGTAGGTAAATAGTAGGTGACCTGGCCCACGGCACTCATCAACAAAGCGTTTGTCAAAATTGGGTGTGAGTGGCTAAGATCAACTGTCCATTTGGTGTGATAAGATCTCGGCCATCCTTTATGAAGCCGGATAAGAGGGGGAGACAACCATCCTATTTTGTTATATAGATAGTAGGTGAGCCGTGCCCACGGCACTCATTGACAAAGCCTTTGTCAAAATTGGGTGTGAGCGGCTGAGATCCACCGTCCATTTGGTGTGATAAGATCTCGGCCATCCTATACGAAGCAAGTGAAAGCGGTTGTCTTACACCCCCTCTTACCTTATATGGCTTCAATAATGAATGGCTGAGATCCACTATCTTCATATCAATGGTTGAGATTAATTCTCACCCGAATCCATCGATCTAATGTGGACGGTTAGATTTCAACCACTGAATCCGCCTCATTTGACCTCAATTTATTCAAAATTTGAATTTCAACACCGTTATCTTTTGTTATTTCTGTTACTTTCTCATTTCTCCCTCTATGTGTTACAATCCGTTATAACAGCTGTTATAATGGAAAAAACGATAACACCCCAGTCCGTTGTATCGTTTGAGTGCCGAAGGCACCCAATTTTTGCAAATGCTTTTGTCGGAGAGCGCCGTGGGCATGGGCCATTTACTATTCTATATAACAAAAACACATTGGTTGTCTCCCTACTTATACCTCCTCTAATCCTCCCCCAAATGTACGGTGGATCTCCACCACTCACCTAATTTTGGCTAAGTCTTTGTCGAGGAGTGCCGATGACACGGGTCACCCACTAGTACATGTACAGATGGGGGACAACAATTTTATACTACTTTTTTTACAACAAAAAAATGGGACACTTTAAGAAGACAGAGAACCAGGCGTCGCCTTTTAGGTCATTCAAAGCAAGGTTTAAAGGAAGCCATTTTAACTGTTAAACGGACTGGGGGCATTACCGTTTAAACGGCTGTTAAAACGGATTGAAATGGTCAGGGGCAAAAATAGAAAAAAAATGGATTTTTTCGGATTTTAACGGTTTTAACGATTTTAATGGAAAAAGTGGCGCTGAAATTCAAATTTTGAAATTTGAAAATTTAAAAAAAAAAAAAAAAAAGGAATTTAACGGATTTTAACAGAAATTAAATGGATTTTAACGGAATTAAACGGTTTTAACGGCCGTTTTTTTCACAAAATTTTTCAAAATTAAACGGCTGTTTAAACGATTTTAACGGCCGTTAAAACAAAAAAAATGGCCTTTTTTTCAAAACCGATAAAACGCGTTTAAACGGAAACGGGCTTGGGGCGTTACCGTTTAAACGGCCGTTTTTAAAATCATGATTCAAAGTACGTTTTTGTTAATATACGCCTTTTCACACCTGCTTTCTTCGAAAAAATCTAGTGCGCAAATGTGGCCAGAAGGCAATTCGTCTAGCTTGTTCTTCAACATCAAGATTCTAAATTTGTATGTACTGCTTGTCTTGGTGTACGAAAACTTTCTCAAATAGCACAAGTGTTTATTCTTTTATAAATGGGAGCTTTTGTTTTCTAAATGTTCTAGCTTTGCTTGGATAATCATTTGGTGGACCATGTATAATAAATCTCAACCATTTGATAATGATCTTCTCCGTTCATTAACGTACGCTTTTATTTATAATCCATGGCCAAGATTTTGTCTTTGGTCAACGACATTTCGATGTTTGAGTTGTTACGGTTTCATACAATTTGGCTAATCGAACGCGTTGATTTTAGGTATAAACAAGCTACATGCGTTGTGTTTTGTTGGAGGGGGTCAATTATGTGACGAATGAATGGAGTTTTTCCTAGCCGGCCTGGTGTTGCATGATCATTGCACATTGTGATTGATCGATATGTAAACATTTTCAAGACTAAGGTTTTCAATATATTTGCATCATCCGCTAGCACACCGTACCGTACGTACAATAGGGTTAATTGTCAACATCGACTACCTTCTTTTTTAAATAACCGCTTAAGTGATCCATCAATTGTCAAGGTTTACGCAACAGGAGGACTTTAAGGAAAGAATAAAAAAATATTTTGACGTCCAGGCTCTTTGAAACCAAAGAAATCCAACTGAGCACAACCTTCTCGAAGCTAATACCTCTCCCTTCCTCATACAATTTGATCCATATAAAATAAGACCTCTAATTTCTAGCACGAGCTTCAAAGGAAGAGCACTTGCCTTCAAAGATCCTACTATTACGTTTTTTTTCCAAATAACCTACAAAATAGCAAACAGATGTCAGAGACCTCATTCTCTTCCCAAGATCTCCATACGCCTTGCAATGTCAAGCAAGAAACAAATCCTTAATCGAAGGAGCACCCAACTGAAACCAAATCTCGACAGAATTCGGACCAAATCACCCACACCTTTTTACAGTGAAGGAAGAGGTGACCACTAAATTCAGTTGCGGAATAAACCAAAAGGATCGGTCGAATAGCAAACAACAGCCACAAAAACACATTGAAAACAATACCCCAATGTGACTTGGGGTCATTTGATGTGTTGACCTAAGTTAAACACTGAATTTTTTTAAAAGACAAAAATGCCCTTGTCTTCAACCTTGGAACAAGGGTTTGGGCTAAATGGTTGACAGCTGGCCAAAAGATTTTAATGGATTAGTCGCTCACCCCCTGGTGACCAATCGACCAAATTAAATCTCAGGGCTGGCAGACTACTACTCCAGCGAAGAAACCCAAGCCCGGGGCTATCCCATGAAACTTTTAACTAAGGGGTTGTTTGTTAAACTTTTAACCAAGTCAATAATTAGTTCTTTAATTAAGAAAAATTATTCAAGGTTTTTTTCAGGAACATCTACGATAAAATGATAACATTTCAGTTCCAGATCCTCTATGTCTCTTGTAAAGCCTGATGAATTCAGTCACTTCTTTCTAGCTGCTTTGCGGGCTATACCTGCCCGGATGCTTTCAACTCCACTAGCACCCGGCCACCACAACATTGTGGAAACATACCCAGTGTGGGATTAAAACTACGACCTCCAAATAAAGTTTTAATTGCCCGATCAATGGGCCTTAGCTTTTGAATGGTCAGACTAGACTCATGGTCAAGTAAAGCTTCTTATAACTTACTACCTTACACTTGCCTACGATCCAATAACCCTACCTTCTGGAAGGACCATGAATCACACCAACCGGTCAATCTATTTGCCATTGATTAGTCATTCATGTATAGCAGTGGTCTAATGAATTCATTTTTGCTCAACGTGTCTGATGTAAAGATTCCAAGGTTGAAAACAAGGGCATTTTTGTCCTTTAATAAAAAAAATTGATGGTCAACACTGGTCAAATTACAATGGACCAAGTCATAGGAGGTATGTTAGCTTTTTCAATTTGCGAGCGGGTGTGTCAAATTTCAAAGGTAATATGGGGTTATGTCAAAATATCCCAAAAATCAAATAAAGAAAAAAGACAAGCGATTTGATTTACGTGATTTGCCACTAAGGGCTACTTAACAGGCGACGACGATCGAGAGCTTTTTCACTATATGCGAATTGAAGAGTTATAAGAAAACCTAAAACAATGACTTATATGTGGGTCCGAAACCCTAGTCCCACATCAACAAGGAATCTCGCACAAAGTAGAAAACTATGATATTTCACAAAAATAACTTGCCAAATTTTTTTTTGACCCACATCTTCAATTAGGCTCTGCCCGCCGAGCAAACCTATATAGAATTCGAGACACCAATACCATATACAACAGATTCCCAACTCTCCAAACACATGGGCAGTGATCATCAATCACCACAATACCTCTCCTCCATCAAAAGTCTATGATCGGAACCCTACCACAGATCACACACCATGTCAAGAAATGACAGGGAGAAGTGAAAATCGAGAGATTCTCTCTTGACTCCTCAAGTCATAGAAAACGGTCTCCTTGCTTTTCGGGGAATGGGCGCCCAAATTAGCCAGTTGGACCATTCAAAGTATGTTTGGTTGATGTATGCCTTTGAATGACAGATGTTCACGGATGAATGTAGCAAGGTTTATTAAACAGCCATTATAATGAAACTAACGGCCGTTATAACGGATTCGGACATCCCCTGTTATGTTATGGACCATTAAAATGCCCAAAAAATAACGGCAGTTCTAACGAAAATAACTGCCATTATTTTCCGTTTTAAAGAAAATACCGACTGTTATTTTCTGAAAAAAATTGTGAAAAAAAAGGCTATTTTTTTCTTTTTTTTTCTGTTATTTTCCATTATATTCCGTTTTTGAAATTTTGAAATTCAAATTTTAAAATTCAAATTTGAATTTCAGCACCATTTTTTCTGTTATTTCCCATTTTTTACGTTTCTGGCCTGTGTGTTTTGTTTTCATTATAACAGAAAAAATGGTAACGCCCCCAGTCCGCCGTTATAATGGTCCCCTTTAGACCTTGGAATGGACTACATGGCACACTCTTAGAGGCAACTGACCGTATAGACGTTTGGCCCATCCCAAAGTGGACCTACAAACAAAAAAAAATAGCCTGATTGATGATTTCCAACCGTTGTATATGAGTCTTTTTCATAGGTTGGGTAGTCCTCTACAACAGTTAGAAATCACCATCAGGCGATTTTGCTCTGTAGGTCCATCTGGGGATGGGGCAAACTTCCATACATCAGTGGTCTCTAAGAGTTTGCCACATGGCCCAAATAGACATCCGGTAGCATCCATCGTCAAAAATGTCCGTCATCAAACATATATTTGTTTGCCTTTTCCTGCTTTTAGTCAACTCAAACACAAACACCTTTTTTCCTTGCTTGCCTTTCGGACGGCATTAACCATATGGGCAAAGAGGCCCACATGGTCTACGTAGAATATCTGATGATCAATTTTCAAAAGCAAATGTGTGTGTGTCGACGCAAATTTTATACTCACGCTAATATGCTGCAAAATTCAATTTTGACAGCTTTCTCGAAGAGCCAAAGTTCTGCTTCTTCCTTTCTACTTGTACTTTTTGGTAGACCATGACTTAACCATTTATCCAGATCGTCACCACCGTGTCCCACAATTCAGCTATGGTCTAGTGATGAGAAGCACCGTACGATTTTGATCAAACAACCATTTAATTTACACCAAAAGATCGACCTGTTAAGGAAAGGAGAAACAATTACATATACCAATGAGTCGTCGGGCCAACACAATACGTGCGCAAGAACAAATTATCCGCTAACACGCCCCCTCAGCAAGAATACACTTGACTGGTTGGAGACTTAAACCCGTAACCTCCCAGGCCTTAAAGTTCTGATACCATATTAAACAACCATTTACCCTAAAAGATCAATCTCTTTGGGGTAAATGGTTGTTTTACATGGTATTAAAGCAAAGGTTTGATTTAGATTAATTTATATATTTAGATTTTGTCATTATCTATATAAACTTATTACGATCAATATAATAATCATCCAAGTTTTATTAATAATATTATTTTCAAGACGAAGACTTTCAAGATATTTGCATCATCGGCGAGCACGTACATATCATTTTCAAAAGGGTTAATTGTCAATATCGAATACTTTTAACACATAAATATTCTATTTTAATTACGAGCGATCAATTGTCAAGGCATACGCAACAGGAGAGAATAAAATAAGATTTTGAGAAGACAGGTGCAGCGATAGAACATTTCTTCTAATAAGTTCCAAAGAGATTGTAGAGATTTTCCTAAGTGGGTGTTGTCCCTCTCATTAACCCCTATTTTTCTCAGGCGACTATAGAAAAAATCAAAAAAGGGTCGTGCTCTAGTGACAGCCCTAAAATGACAGGCTCCCATTACATTACTGGACACAATTTGAGCCACGTGGCACACTCTTGAAATTCACACAATTAAGATCAACCCATGAAAATAATTAAGTCCAATCCAAACGCCTAGAAATCACTAATCAGGCTGATTTTTGGTATGTATATATCCACTTAGGGATTGGCAAAATAATTAAGTCCAATCCAGCGCCTAGAAATCACTAATCCGGCTGATTTTTGGTATGTATGTCCACCTGGGGATTGGCCAAACAGCCATACGGTTAGAGTCCTCTAAGAGTGCCACGTGGCTCTTATTGTGTCCTGTAACGGGAGCCTGTCATTTTAGGGCTGTCACTGGCCCCACCCTAGAAAAAATATACATTTTCTTTGTTTCGTCAACCAAGCCTCGTCACCGCAGACGTTAATGATCAAGTGGCTACTTTCAAAAATAGTAAAAGTAAGACCACCAGATCTTCTTATATTTTGATTGATGTGATCAGCAAAACAAGAGTGGGCTTGACCAGTTGATTATCGGTTCATCTGTTCATACATGGTAGTTGAAGGAGAAATTATTTTATGTTGAGAATTGCTCCACGTTTGAGGTCTCTCCCCTACTAAAATGCCATGTGGCACACTCTTTCTTGTCCACTGACCCCATGGATAGTTGGCCCACCCCTTGATGGATTTACATACCAAAAATAATCTTGATTGATTATTTATAGCCGTTCAATTTGATCATTTTTCATGGGGTAATTCTATCCGTTGGATTCAAGCAGTTTTTTGAGATACTCAAATCCAAATGGCTAGGAATTACCAATCAGGCTGATTTTTGGTGTGTAGCTCCACAGAGAGATGTGCGAAACATCCATGAGGTCAATGGGCTCGGAAAGCGTGTATCACACTGGTGTCATTTGGGAGGAGAGAAAAACATCAAATATTGAGCAATTTTCAAGTTTTGAAAATCAAAATATTAGCGTTGAAGAGCAACTAAAAGTTGGAAAGAAAGTCTGATATGTGGTTATCAAGTTTTAAATTCAAAGAAACTTTTCGACAGAGCATGTAATCAATTAATACTTTAAGACTCCACACAAGCTATATAAGTTACTCAGGCTCTCAAACATTCCAAAGATATTGAGTCCTAGCTAGATAGGGGGTGTGAAAGATGGAATCCCAGCTGAGTCGACTCATCTCTATTTTCCTCCTACTTCTGTTCTTATTTCATTCAACACCAACAACAATATCTCAAGAAGTTGGTAAGGAATTTTTATTTATTGCCTTTCATGTTTAATATTATTGTAACTAAATATTGATTCTTAATTATCCATTTTTTGTTCGTGGTGAATGCAGATGATGAGAGTGAGTTTAATTACATTGAAGGGAGTGGGAAGGGACCTGATCAATGGGGAGAGATTCATGGCGAATGGGCACTCTGTAAGAAGGGAGATATGCAATCTCCAATTGATTTGTTGAATGAGAGGGTGGAAGTGGTGTCACATTTACGGAAACTAAAGAGAAGTTACAAACCCTCTAATGCAACACTTAAGAACAGAGGCCATGATATAATGGTAAGAAAAATACTTAAATTTTATGTATATTTGCACAGAAAAAATTATTTTAGTAGTCGGGATTAGCAGTAGATCCTTGCAATTACATAAACATAGAAAATATATAACAGTTGAAAGCTGTATTTGAAATATGTGGTTATTTACAGCTTTTTTTTTTCTTTTTCGCAAATTAAGCAAGTTGGTTCAACTACTTCTCTTTAGTCTTTACAGTTTTCAGAGGTAATATCTATTAGGGCCAAGTATTCAACACGGATCATTAGTAATATCAATTTTTTGACTTTTCCATGGTTACAGCTAGGATTTGATGATTATATTTTTCATTTTTTTTTTTTTTTTTTTGCAGTTGAGATGGGTAGGTGGTGCAGGATCGATTCAGATCAACGGTACTCAATATGTGCTCCAACAGTGTCATTGGCACTCACCTTCTGAGCACACCATCAATGGCAAGAGGTGCTTATCTTCTCTTCTCTCGCTCCCTTCATTACGCCCCCTCTTCAGAGAGCACACAAACTCACCCACGAGTCCATGACCCACAGATCCAAGAACCTATAATATTATATCTTGGCATATCCTGGCATATATGCAAGATAGTACATATACCCTTATCCTAAATCCTGAGGGACATGAGTTCATTTTCTGTGACTTCCACTTACAGAAAATGAGCTCGAGGGACATCAGCACGTAGTACAGGGTTTAACTTTGAGAGGTGTACGTGTTTTACATTTTAATTTACAGGTTTGATCTAGAAGTGCACATGGTTCACGAGAGCTTGGACAAAAGGATAGCAGTGGTTGGAATCACATACAAGATCGGACGACCTGATACATTTTTAACCGAGGTAAAATTTCTAATAAGAAAAAACGTAAAAAATCTCTCTCTCTCTCTCTCTCTCTCTCTCTCTCTCTCTCTCTCTCTCTCTCTCTCTCTCTCTCTCTCTCTCTCTCTCTCTCATATATTTATGTGTGTGGTTTGTTCTTAGTTGATGGGACATATAGGGTCGATTGCCTCTACCCACGAAGCAGAGAGAGTGGTGGGTGTGATTGACCCAAAGCACATAAAGATGGGGAGTAGAAAGTACTATAGATACATTGGCTCCCTTACAGTTCCTCCTTGCACTCAAGATGTTATTTGGACCATGGTTCAAAAGGTTTGCTACATACCGTGACCTCTGCAAACTTTACGGTCGACTAATTGCAAAATATATATCTATAGGAATGACTACTAACTTATGTTCATCCAAATTTCATGAATATTAGGTGAGAACGGTTTCAAGGGAACAAGTCAGATTACTAAGGGCCGCCGTTCATGATGTAAGTTGGCAAGCTTTCATACGTAAACGTCCGCGCAAATTAACAAATCATACACTCCTATGATCTAGCGGTTATTCACAGATCATGCACTATACGCATCTCTCACACGGATGATTATTTTCTTGCAGGATGCGGAAATGAATGCAAGACCAGTACAACCAACCAACACACGTTCAGTTCACCTCTACAGACCAACGGATCGCAGAGACAATTAAAGTTCTAGATCTTAGTAAAATGAAATATCTCAGGAGATGATGAAATGAAATTCAGTGCAGTTCTCAATCTTCATTGTTCAATGTCCAGTACTGCAAGTCATGCAAAACAAGATGTAATGATCACTGCCCACATCCTGCTTTTAGGGTAACACTGGTCACTGCCAAGTCATCTTCGATATGTCAAATCTTTAGTGTTTTTAATCGGAAAAGGTCGACCAAATTGATAGTGCGGTGGGTTACCTATCTTTGAATAAGTTTTGTGCAATTTCATGTGTTAAAGCAACTCTTTCTTATATAATAAAGAGTCTCATCTAATGAAGATTGGCTACTGTTATTTAGAATCGTTGATGGATTGATGTGTCTTTTTTAAATTATGGGCTTCATGAACAGGCTTATAGAGCCCACACTTGAAAATAATTAGGGCCAAGCCATGATAAAAATCCTCAAATCCAAATTGGGTAATCATGATGATTTTTACTTGTAGGTTCATGGACCAAACATTCATGGAATCAGTGGGCCCAAAAGTGTGACATTTAGCACCAAGCCACATCACTTGTAGAGAAGCTTCTCGATGCTTCACGCACACACACACACACACGCAGATATATATATATATATATATATTAGCTGCATCCATAATATATGTGTTTACAAGAAACACATTACACCATACTTACAATTTGTACAAAGATGCTAATCGATAATTTGCTCGTAATTCCAAAAATGAGAATAACGTTACCAACAACAACAATTCTTATAGAAACGACGTCGTCGTTGAAAATGATGATGATCGTGGTGATCATCACCACCGGATAGATTATCCCACCGGATAGATTATCCTAGAAGAATGTGTCATGACTTGCCAAAGCCATCTCCCTAGAAAAATGGAGTTGATATGTACCCATGGACAGCGCGGCGAAGCCAGGATTTTGTTCAAGGGGGCACAATCAATTGAGTATAACCCGCCAAGGTTTAAAAGGGCCCTTATAATGGTATAGCTAGCGGACTGGGGGCATTACCGTTTTTTTCTGTTATAACAGACGTTATAATGAATTGTAACGCTCAGGGGCAAAATGAAAAATAACTGGAAAAAATAGCGCTGTAATTCAATTTTTGAAATTTGAATTTCAAAAACGGAAAAATAATGGATAATAACAAAAATTAAGGGCTCACAAAATTTTCCAGAGCTTTTACGGTACATAACGTAACGTGGGAGGTCCGAATCCGTTATAACAGCCATTATTTTCGTTATAAAGCCCTTTTTTTAACCATGGAACTGGCTACAATATGAGCCATGTGGCATATTCTTATAGATCTCTGACCATATAGATGTTTGGCTCAACCCTAGATGAACATATAGACAAAAAATTAGCCTGATTAGTGATTTCTAAGCATCGGATTGGAGTCGTTTTCATGGCTTGATTTTTAACCGTGGAATTTGTACATTATTAAGCATTATTTGGGGTACAAAGATCCAATGGTTTGAAACCATTAGTCAGGCTGATTTTTGGTCCGTAGGTCCACCCAGAGACTGCCCAATTCGTCCATGTACAGTCTGGATAGACCAGAACCCGCCCATGTAGTTCTCACTTCTCAGCTGAACTCTCAACTGGAATTACCGATTATCAGTTCGGCAAAATACCAAATTGGAGGTCCATCAACCTTAATGATCATTGATCCGAACTGGTCAGTTTGTGGACCCCATATCTGATGAGACATAACAAATAGTAGACCGCATGATCTATAGCGTAGGTGGTAAGTTCATTTTTTATTGTATGGAGGCATCAAACAAGGTGGTTTAGCGTGTTTGCTGTATACGGGTTCGAATTTCCTGGCGCTATGTTGTATCTTTATATTTGTGTGATTTTAAGGCGTGGTTTGCTGAGGTTATTTTCTTTAAAGAGTTTTTGCATTTTTTTTATCTTTGTGTGGAAGTATCTGATGGTGCACAACATCATCAAGGTTCATCGTATCTAAGGTGGCCCACCAATTGAACAACCTACATGTATCAGATGGATCTTCGTCATGATGATCACGTTCATCTCCTAATTTGTTGTTTGTTTATGGTTAGAAAACTAGCATAACAGAGTACAAATAGATATTATTTTCTTTTTTTTTTGGTTGATAATCGGGAGAGACACGTCAAGCAATTGAACCAAGGTTTAAAAGGGGCCGTTATAATGGTATAACGGACTGTGGGTGTTACCATTTTTTCCGTTATAACGAATTGTAATGCTCAGGGACGGGGAAAGTAATGGAAATAACAGAAAAATGGCACTGAAATTCAAATTTTCAAAAATGAAAAAAAAAAATGGGAAGACAAAAAAATAACAGCCTTCTTTTTACAAAAATTTTCAGAAAATAACAGTCGTTATTTTTTAAGCATTTTAATGGTACATAACGTAAAGGAGGAGTCTGAATCCATTATAACAGCCTTATAATGACCGTTTTTTAATCATGATTTGAACATCACACCTACCACCTGGAGAAGGCGAGGGGTGTCTATGGTGCCCGATTACACAACACCCGAACCCAATTATTTGGGCTCGGATCTATTTTCTATCCACTAGGACCACTACCCGACCAATCCGAATACCCAATATACCAAACCCGATTTGTTTAGGTTTGGTTCCAGTTTTAAACACTGTTAGGGTCGGGTCTGGATATAATAGTGTCCAACCTGAACCTAACCGATTCGCACTCATAGAAATCAGAGAAACAGGCCCCGTCTTCTTCGAGGAATGCGTGCCGAAAATAGCCACTTGGGTCATTAAAAAGTCTGTTTTGATGTATGCCTTTTCACACCTGCTTTCCTCAACGCAACACAAACAATTTTTTTCGGTGCTTGCCTTTTGTGTGGGCATTAACAATGTCTACAAACACAAATTAAGAATATTTGATGATCAATCTTCAGAAGGAAATGCGTGTGTTGACACAAATTTCATTCGTACACACTGATGCGTTTGCAAAATTCAAATTCCGGGTACAGTTCCTTTGATTTTACACTCTTTGTATATAAAAATCTCTAATTCAACTACGAGTAATTAATGTGGTGGTATTGATGTTAGTATTAGGGCATGTTTGGTAGGCCACCGTGGCGGGAAGATAAAATATTTATGCGCGCTAATATTCGCTTGGGCATGTTTGGCACGCATTTTGCCCACGCTAATTATTTAGTGGGCCCACAAATTTGCCTACTAGGGTGGGAAAATATTTGATCACCTCCCCCCTAATTTTTTCTCACAAGAAAATCACTATTTTCAATCAAAATAAGTTTTTAAATATATAAAATGATAAAAATTAGACCGTCTGGATCCTGTGACCTAATATGTGGAGCTTACACTCACCTAACCCACATTAGACTTACTTTGATATGTAGGACCCACACAAATTGAAAGAAAATGAAATAAACTAGCTAATACATGTACCAAACGTTGTTAAATATTGATATGCACAAATATTTAGCCAAGGTAATATTTGTCGTTAGAAGTCTTTTTCTCACATAACAAACAAGCCCAGTATATATCCGGGTGGATTGGTATTAGTATTGTAGTAAGTTGTACTATGAAGTGCGCACACTATATCATTATTGGTGTATCTCATACAATAAAAGTACAAGGAAATGAAATAAGATCCGTTGCTAAAATTCCAATCTCAATAGAATTTGGATATCAGAATAGTGGTTGTCAAGATTATGAAAAGATGAACTAGAAATCTTAGATTAAATTAATTAGGATTAGTTT
The DNA here is from genome assembly GCA_035048495.1 of Euptelea pleiosperma. NCBI lineage: Eukaryota > Viridiplantae > Streptophyta > Magnoliopsida > Ranunculales > Eupteleaceae > Euptelea > Euptelea pleiosperma. The sequence continues at coordinate 40,085,688 of CM068544.1, read as the reverse complement.
CTATCTTTAGATTTAGGTTTATTTTCTATATAAACCCTTGATTAAGGTCAATGTATTTTATCGAAGATTTATCAATTAATCTCAAATATTATCAGTTATAAGAAGCCACTTATAATGTATAGAATGAGCATCATTTATGGCTGGTTCTCAGTCCTTTACCTGCCAAAGGACTAAGAACAAGCTCCCTTCTTGTGTATATGATACCAAGTAGTTTGTAGTTTTAATCATAATCCTTCAATCTCAAAATTCTAAATTTATATCGTCTTCTTGTCTTGGGTAAGCTTCCTTATGAAATAGCAAAAGTGCTTCTTAATTATTTTGTACTTGGGGTTTAATGGGGAAGCTTCCGTCGAAATGTTCTTTGCTTGTGATATTCATTAGATGAACACCATTTGTCATGATCTTAACCATTTGATCATAACTACGTGTCCCGATCTACTCCCTTTATTTACCGAATGCTCTTATTTTTAATCCATGGCCAAGATTTTGTCCTTGACCAAAGACATTAATTCAATATTAAACCTATCGCTATCTTACAACTCAGCTAATCGGCTGGGGGTCAATAATATGACCAAAGGGGTGTTTCCTGGTCAAATTCAAATTGGTTTTCAATATATTTGCATCATCCGCTGCCGCATTAATTTAAACAAGAGGGCGGGTTAATTGTCAAGATTTACAGGAGCCGGGTAAATAATTGTCAATATCGAATACTTTTAACACATTAATATTCTATTTTAATATTAACCGACGATCAATTGTCAAAAGGGGAGAAAATAAAGCAGGATATTGAGAAGACACGGACGTGCAGCTCCTGCTCCATAGAACATTTCTTCTAATAAGTTCTAAGAAATTGTTGAGATTTTTCTAAGTGGGTGTCCTTCTCATTAACCCCTCTATTTCTCGGGTGATTTATTGTAGAAAAAATCTACACTTTCTTTGTTTCTTCAAACCAAGCCTCGTCACCGCAGACGTTAAACCAGTGGATACTTTGAAAAAAATAGTAAAAGTAAGACCACCCAGGTCTTCTTTTACTTTTTTTTTTTTTTTATGTCATCAGCAAAACAAGAAGGCTGACCAGTTGATCATTGGTTCATCTATTTCATACATGGTAGTTGAAGGAGAGATAAAAAAATTTATGTTGAGAATTGGTCGATGTTTAATTGAAGTCTCTCCCTAACCAAAATGCCATGTGGCATGCACTCTTTCTTGTCCAATGACCCCATTGATATTTTGGCCCACCCCTCGGTGGATGTCATACTAAAATTATATCAGCCTGATTGATGGTTTCTAGCGGTTCGATTTGATCATTTTTAATGGGGTAATTCTAGCAAATCCAATGGCTAGAAATTACGAATCAGGCTGATTGGGTCAAACATCCATGAGGTCAATGTGCTCGAAAAGCGTTTGTCACCCTACCATGTTAGCATATGGGATGAGGAGAAAACATCAAATATCCTGCAATTTCAGGTTTTCATATCAACATCAAAATATTAGCGTTGAAAAGAAACTAAAAGTTGGAAAGAAAAAAGTCTCTTTAAATTCAAACAATATTTTCTATATTAGGTAATCAATTGATGATATTTTATGACCCCGGCCACCCACACAAGTTATATAAGTTCCTTAGGCTCTCCTACATTCTAAGATATTGAGTCCGAGCTAGGGTGAGAAAGATGGAGAAGGTAGCAACCCAGCTGAGTCGACTCTTCTCTATCTTCCTCCTACTTCTTATCTTACATTCGACACCAACAACATCGCAAGAAGTTGGTAAGGAATTGCCTTTTCATGTTTTACTGAGATGGTTTTATATTGTAAATATTCATGATTCTTATCCATTTTTAATTAATTTGTTTGTTTCATGGTGCATGCAGAGGATGAGAGTGAGTTTAATTATGTTGAAGGGAGTGATAAGGGACCTGAACGATGGGGAGAGATTCATGCTGAATGGTCACTGTGTAAGAAGGGAGATATGCAATCTCCAATTGATTTGTTGAATGAGAGGGTGGAAGTGGTGTCACATTTAGGGAAACTAAAGAGGAGTTACAAGTCCTCTAATGCAACACTTAAGAATAGAGGCCACGACATAATGGTAAGACGAAGAAAACTATATATATATGGACGGTCCTCGAATTAGTTGGTCGATATTTAAGATATTAGTTTGTTATTTTATGTAGATTTGTACAGAAAAAATTATGTTACTAGTTAGGAATAGCAGAAGATCCTTGCAAGATATGCATTTATAGTGCCTTTTTCTTTTTTCTTTTTTTAAATAAGACTAGTGGGCCGGGCTTTTTGAAAGAAGTGGTAAAATAAGAAAGTTTCAACCCAAAGGGCATTTTGGTAAATTAGTTTGGAGGGGTGAATCTGTAAATTGTGACAACTCAACATTTAAGGCACAATTAGAAAGTCAAAATTCTGAAGTTGTTGAATATTTTTTATAGAAGAAGTGGCATAAATTTGTATGCATAGAAATAATGTCATGTTAAGTAATTAAATACGGAACTGTATTAAAAATAAAAATGTTGGTATAGAAAGTAATTTAGTATTTATCAAGGACGTATTAAAACATAATTAATAACATAAGAATAGGTCAGTACTTTAAAATGGCATTTAATGATATCTGGTGCCTAGGATTTAACCAATTTATTTTTACAGGCAATTAATAGGTGCCCAGGTGAAGGTCAAATGACTGAGTATGTGAAGAGGCATTTGATGAACTTTTATATTTTTAGGGCTTTTTTGCTTGTCCCCCTTACTTTATTGATGCAATTTGCATCTCACCCAATGTTTCTAAAATATTTGCATCTCACCCTTTGACCATAGTCGATGTCGTTGACCATAGACACTCATTAATGGTCTCCGGATGGAAATCCCAGTATTTTTTAAATGACCTTGGGTGAGATGCAAATATTTTATTGGGTGAGATGTAATAGATTATTATGTGATGTAGTTGAAAGTTGTATTTGGTGATGGGGGTTTATCGATGTTTTACATTATAAAACAATTTTTTCTTTTTTCCAAATGTAATGTCTATTAGGCCAAGTGTTCAATACCTATCATTGGTAGCATCAAGTCTTTTGACATTTGGATGGTTACATGATGTGATGATCGTTTTTTTCATTTTTGCAGTTGAAGTGGGAAGGTGGTGCAGGATCAATTCAAATCAACGGCACTCGATATGTGCTCCGACAGTGCCATTGGCACTCACCTTCGGAGCACACCATCGATGGCAAGAGGTGCTTTCTCTTCTCTTTCCCTTCATACCCTACCTCCAACTCCCATCCCCGCATCCCACACACAAGAAGCTATAAGCGAGATATAGCAGTCTGTACACACCATTGTGTCCCTGAGGGACACCAGTTACAATGGTGGGATCTTATTTTATTTTCTTCATTTAGCCAAGTGGGATTGCAACCCTTTCTCTTTTATTCCTGTTTTTATTCGCCGTCCAATGCGTGGAGGTACCACTTCAAGGGCTGTGCAAACCTTCCTGATGAATAGAAATAAAACCTGCAAGTGGTACAGGCCTTTTAACCTTGAGATGTATGTCTTACATTTTAATTTATAGGTTCGACCTAGAGGTGCACATGGTTCACGAGAGCTTGGACAACAAGACAGCGGTGGTTGGAATCACATACAAAATCGGACGACCTGATACGTTTTTGTCCGAGGTAAAACTTTTAAGAAAAAAAAGAACATAAATGATAAAGCATCTCTCTCTCTCTCTCTCTCTCTCTCTCTCTCATAATTATGTGTGGTTTGTTCTTAGTTGATGGGACATATAGGGTCCATTTCCTCTACCCACGAAGCAGAGAGGGTGGTGGGTATCATTAACCCAAAGCACATAAAGATGGGGAGTAGAAAATACTATAGATACATTGGCTCCCTTACAGTTCCTCCTTGCACTCAAGATGTTATTTGGACCGTCGTTCAAAAGGTTTGCTACCCTGACCTGTGTAAACTTAACAACTTACTGCAAAATAGCTATAGGAATGACTAATATTCATCCAACTTTCATGAATATTAGGTGAGAACGGTTTCAAGGGAACAAGTCAGATTACTAAGGGCCGCCGTTCATGATGTAAGTTGACAAGCTTTGATACGTATGAGCGTCCGTGCGCATTCGTGTTCACATTCACAAATCATACACTCCAATGATCTAGTGATTCACGTACAGATCATGCACTATAGTATACATCTCTCACACGGATGGCACTATTTTCTTGCAGGATGCGGAAATGAATGCGAGACCATTACAACCAACCAACAAACGTTCAGTTCACTTCTACAGACCAAAGGATCGCAGGGACAATTAAAGCTCTAGGCATTAGTAGTTATTGGATCTCAGGATATGAAGTTTAGTGCACTTCTCAATGTTCGTTGATTTCTATTTACTAGCTAATAATGGATCGATCCTCAAAATTTGCTTGTTTACTTCCATGTAATAAAAGTCAGATTACGGGGTATTCATTGTTCAAAAGGATCTAGCACACCCCACTCCTTAGGTTGTTCTTGCTTTACTACTAGAACAGTACTCTGTATTGATTAGAAATCTTTCATTTCAAGTGAACAATCTTCTACTTGTCGGGGCATCATGTGGTATTCCAACTGTTTCCTACCACAATTTTGTGACGAATTTTATTTGTCGCTTCATCTTTCCGGACACCTCATTCCACGACAGATAACATAAGGGATAAACTCCGTTGAAGAAGGGTTTCATCCACAAGCAAAATCTGTCAAGAAAACTCCTTTTTTTGCTAGTGGTATATCGACAAGAAAGGCATCACCTAGAATAATCTTAAACAAAGCTAATTGCATCAGATAAATCAGTTACGTATAGCAAAATAAGCTGTATATACATAAGAAAATCGAGCATGCTAGCTCTTTATCCATGGATTATTAGTTAAAATACACACATCTTCAAAGGAATTTTTGGTGAGTTTTGCATGGAAATTTTAGAGGTAGCTAGCCACAAAAAGAAAATTCAAATTTAATCATAAAATAGATAACAGTGGAACGAGTTTCATATTTCTTATGTTCTTATTAATTCTTGTCGTTAAGGTCCAAAGAGGTCCACACCCTTCCTGTAAGGTCCAAAAAAGGCACGCACACTTCATTGCTTGAAGATTTATAGAGCTCAAGCCTATTAGACAAACAGATATCCACACACGTACATCTTGGCCCAATGAGGCCATTTTCCGGATTAAAATTTCATGGGTTTCAATCCACCTTAAATCGAAGATTTAACAGGGACAAGATCTCGTATGACCATCATAGATCATCATTCTAGTTGGCAGCCACCTTCTTTCATTGGCGATCACAGACATCATCAAGGTAATTCAATCATCATGAAAACTCAAAATAGCAATAGCATTATTCAGCAGCAGTTCAATCTTCAAGGCACTCGATTTCAACAAACTCACAACGATCATTGATCTCCAATCTCCATAAATTTTAGGAAGAGTATTAGAGAATATATTGTAATAAATTATGTGAGATGCCCCACTTCATTGTTGGTGTATCTCATCACACATTCTCCAGTTGTCAAAATTAAGATTTTTTATATCAATTAGAATATTAAATTAGATTTGATTAGAATTAGTTTCTATCTTTAATATATTTTTGTTATATATCTTTATAGGTTCAATGTTTTTATCTAAGCAATTATAATTATAAATGAAATTCTATTTTCCTATCACCGATCTACTCCCTACAGATTTTGTCTTCGACCAAAGACATATCGATGTTTCTCTTACAATATGATTCAAATAATTGAAAGTGTCAAATGCAGGAGCTGCGTTAATTGTGCGTCGTTGGAGGGGATCAGCTATGTGACCAAAGGGTGTTTCCTGGTCTAGCTAGTGTTGCATCGTGACACATTGTGATTGATGGATATATAAACATTTTCAAGATTAAGGTTTTCACCGTACGTAAGAGGGTTAATTGTCAAGATTTACAGGAGGGTTAATTGCCAATATCGAAAGGTTTACGCAACAGGGATAGAATAAAACAAGTTTGTGAGGAGAGACTTCGATATATAGAACATTTCTTCTAATAACTTCTAAGAGATTTTCCAAGGTGGGTGTCCCTCTCAATAACCTGTATTTCTCATGCGATTATAGAAAAAAAATCTGTACTTCCGTCACGGCAGACGTTAGTCAAGTGGATACTTGGAAAAATAGTAAATACAAGACCGTGCACCCAGGCGTTCTTATAATTTATTTAATGTGATCGGCAAGACAAGTAGGCTGACCGATTGATTATCGGTTGATCGATCCATACATGGTAGTTGGACAGAAATTTTTATGTTCAGATTTGCTCCACGTTTGAACTCTAGATCTCCTCCCTCCCAAAATGCCATGACACACTCTTTCCTGTCCACTGAACCCATGGATATTTAGCCCACCCCTTGGTGGATCTACATACGAAAAATCAGCTTGATTATTGGTGATTTATAGCCATTTGATTTTGATCATTTTTCGTGGGGTGATTTTCGAGCAGTTTTTGAGGAACTCAAATCCAACGGCTAGAAATTAAATCACCAATCAGGTTGATTGTAATTTGGTGTGAAGCTATACCAAGGGGTGGGGCCAAAGTGCCAAACATCCTTGAGGTCAGTGGGCTCGGAAGGCATGTACCACACTACCACGTGGCATTTGGTAGGTGAAAAAAGCGTCAAATATCCATTAATTTCAAGTTTCCAAGTTCTCAACATCAAGATATTTGCGTTGAAGAGCGAGTAAAAGTTGGAAAGAAAGTCTCTTTAAATTTAAAGGTCAAACTGTTGGGTTTAATCACCCCGAAAATACGGATCTAGAATCTCGATCTTTCAATCAAAACAAGAAAAATAAAATAGGTCAATTCGACCTTGAGTTTAGACTTCACATACCCGGTGTTCGCTAGAATTTCCAAGAGAAGCAAGCGCGTGGAAGCTCTACCCGAAGCCCTTTGCACCGTCACTGTGAGATGGGATGAAAACAACTGCATGCAAGGGAGGGGACAGCCACCACTTATATAGAAAAAATCTCTCCTCACTTCCACCCATGTAGAAATAGGAGAGAGTGGTGTATATCACTTTGAGTGGGGTAACCACTCCCCACATATGTTGGGATTGCATCCAGCTAAATCCTAGGTAGTTAGGCAATTTGAATAACCCACGTTTTGGAAGTGTATAGGGCCAACTAAAGGTGGAGAAGAAAGTGGGAAGATCCCACTTGATGAGCAAACCGTCCCAACACAAACAACCTTTTTCCATATAAGTTCCTCAAGCTCTCCAACATTCCAGAAGAGATATCGAGTCCTAGCTAGGGTGAGAAATTAAGATGGAGAAGGTAGCAACCCAGCTGAATCGACTCTTCTTTATCTTCCTCCTTTTTCTTATCTTGAATTCAAGACCAAGATAGGTTAAATATCAAAAGCATTTCTGGGTTTGTGGCGTGATGTGATTGGCTACTGCTTCGTTGCCTCAAAAATTTTCTCTTGAATTTACCTACCGCTCACAGGAACAAGCTATAAGCCCAATTACTGCAATCCCAAATGCAGCCAAATACCATCTTGTCTCACCTAACATGAAATAACCATATTTTACCAGCAAAAGCAAAATTATGTGGTGCATTTTTCTTTTTCGCAAAGAATAAGAATTTGGCGCAAAAACAAAAAAAAATTCCAAAAGCAAGTTGGTTCAACCGTTCAAGTTCAAGTTTCAACTACTTCTCTTTAGTCTTTACAGTTTTCAGAGGTATATTAATATCTATTAGGGTCAAGTGTTCAACACTCATCAATTGCTATCGATCCACAAAAAAAAAAGTTCAACACTCATTGGTAATATCGAGTTTTTTGACATTTCGATGGTTACATGATGTGTGATGATCATATTTAATTTTGATTTTTGTTTTATGGATGCAGTTGAAGTGGGTAGGTGGTGCAAGATCAATTCAAATCAACGGTACTCAATATATGCTCCAACAGTGCCATTGGCACTCACCTTCTGACCACACCATCGATGGCAAGTGGTGCTTCTCCTATGCTTCCTTTATCCCACACTTCCTGCACTCCTACCCCCGCACCCCACACACAAAAACCACCGATCCAAGAAACTATAATATATCTTTGCCAACCAGAGAAGAAACTAAACCTTCCTGGTGAATAGAAACAAAACCTGCAAGTAGTACAGTGTTTAACCTTGAGAGATGTATGGCTCAAGGGACCCCCATTTCTGACCCCCTTTTTTGACCCCCATCTTGGCGTACCCACGTAGAAGATGTATCAATGGCTGATTTTTGGTGGGGATGATAACCTCACCATATAGACTACCCCAACAAAAAAATCAGCCCATTCTGAAATTTCTAACCCATCACATGTGGTTTTAAAGTTACATGGTAAAAATCGACGGTGCATAATGCTTCAGCTTCTAAACCAGTCTATGAATATCAGAATGGTTTGAATTTTTGTGAGGATGATCTCCTCACCATAGAGATCATCCTCACCAAAAATCAGCCATTGATTCATCTTCTACTTGGGTACGCCAAGATGGGGGTCAAAAAATGGGGTCAGAAATGGGGGTCCCTTGAGCCCGACCCTATTTACATTTTAATATATAGGTTCGACCTAGAGGTGCACATGGTTAACGAGAGTTTGGACAACAAGACAACGGTGGTTGGGAACTTGGGATCACATACAAGATCGGACGACCTGATACTTTTTTGTCCGTTGTAAAACTTCGAAGAAGATAAAACATAAAAGAGTCGGCCTCACCCATTTTGTTGAGGAGAAGCCTCAGCCCCCTATCACGTTGTGACATGTGGAGTGGAGGGCAAGGGCTACTTAAAGAGTAGGTTACATGTAGGAAGCATATTTTTATGGTATTTTCTTTAATTTTATTTTCTCTCTTCTTTGAAGCCTACCTACCGTTCTTTCCATTATTTAGTTTCTGCCAAAAGTAAATAAATCCTGTTTACAAAAAAATAAAAAAGCAAATAAATCCTTACCTTTTTTATTTCCCTTGCCTTCTAAAGAGAAGCTCCGGTGAAAATAAGGGTCGGGTTCCGGTGACCAACATTGTTGACCAACACCTTGGTTTACCCTCAAAGAGGATGAATCAATGGCTGATTTTTGGTGAGGATGACCTCCTCACCATATAGATAACCCCAACAAAAAATCAGCCCATTCTAAAATTTTTAACCCCGTTAAAATGTGGTTTTCAAGTTACAAGGAAAAAATCGAGGTGCATAATTCTTCAACTTCTAAACCAGTCTATGAATATCAGAATGATTTGAATTTTTGTGAGGGTGATCTCCTCACCATATAGATCATCTTCACCAAAAATCAGCCATTGATTCATCTTCTATAAGGGTACACCAAGGTGTTGGTCAAAATTGGTCTCCGGAACCTGACCCGACAAGGATTTAGGATATCTGTTGTGGTGTTGTTGAGCAGTTATTTCTCTCTCCGGGAAAGCTTTGAATTGGGGAGGATTACTTCTTTTGGTTATGCAACTATACCAATGGACAGGCACTTCAAAACTTAAAAGTTAAAACGCAACTATTTTTGTAAGATTGAAAAGAGAACATGTCCGTTTGTCGCCAATAATCGGTATACATGAATATTGGAATAGTGAACTCCATGGCTTGCGATGAGGTTTTATCGTATTAAATTACCACAAGTTACATACAATTAGCTCTTTTCTGAATATGCTTAGCAGCCCCTCTGGCTTTGAGTTCTCAAAAAACCTATCAGATTAATATTTGATACTAAAATATAGAGTTGAAAATTGGAATTAGCACGATTAAGAGAATATTTTGGTACTAATTACTTCAAGTTTGAACCACGTCATATCACATTAATCACACGTGCCCATCAATCCAGACCGTCTAAACAATAGGCAACTTGATAGGATGATCTTAACCATTCTATTTAATCACATTGATAGGATGGTCAGGAAACCAACATGCAAAGATAGAACAAAATCACGTTATAGACGATTAAGGATAACCCGTCAATATTATTTTCAAAAAATGAACTAGCAAATTGTCGGATCAATAAGAGGATGATCTTGGCGGTGTGCAAGCAATTGGACAATAGAAAATGGTGAAGTGCAGAGAAATAAAGAGAGAAAAATTGCAGAGATAAAGAGAAAAAAGGAAAGTAATGAAAATAGACAGAAATTGCAGGGGAGAGAGAGATATATAAGGAAAGCATTAATAAGGAGAGAAAGGAAACATATATCAAAAGAAAAATATCTTCAATGAAAACTAATTCTTCCTGATCCCCTTGACCTCGCCTCCACATGTCAATATATGATAGGGGGTTAAGCCATCTCATCAACCAAATGGGTGAGGAAAGGTTTTTCCAACATAAAACATCTCTATCTCTCTTTCTCTCTCATATTTATGTGTGTGGTTTGTTCTTAGTTGATGGGATATATAGGGTCCATTTCCTCTACCCACGCACCAGAGAGGGTGGTGGGTGTGATTAACCCAAAGCACATAAAGATATATAGGGAGTAGAAAATACTACAGATACGTACATTGGCTCCCTTACAGTTCCTCCTTGCACTCAAGATGTTATTTGGACCATCGTTCAAAAGGTTTGCTACCCTGACCTATGTAAACTTTACAACTAACTGCAAATTATCTATAGGAATGAGTTGAATGACTACTACGTTATATTCATCCAACTTTCATGAATATTAGGTGAGAACGGTTTCAAGGGAACAAGTCAGATTACTAAGGGCCGCCGTTCATGATGTAAGTTGGCAAGCTTTCATACGTATGAGCATCCGCGCGCATTCGCGTTCACATTCACAAATCATACACTCCTATGATCTAGTGATTCACAGATCATGCACTATAGTATACATCTCTCACACGGATGACTATTTTCTTGCAGGATGCGGAAATGAATGCAAGACCATTACAACCAACCAACAAACGCTCAGTTCACCGCCTCTACAGACCAAATGATCGCAGGGACAATTAAAGTTCTAGGCATTAGTTTCAGGAGATGAAGTTTACTATGCACTTCTAAATTTTCATTGATTTCGGTTTACTAGCTAATAATGGATCATCAACATTTGCTTGTTTAATTACTTCCATGTAATAGAAGAGTCAGATTAGGGGGTATATTCTTTTTCAAAGGATCTAGCTAACACACCCCACTCCTTAGGTTATTGTTGCTTTACTACTAGAACACTCCGCATTGATTTGAAATCTTTGATTTCAAGTGAAATAATTTCTACTTGTTGTGCATCATGTGGTGTTCCAATTGTTTCCTACCACAACTTTGTGATTGATTTTGTCTCTCGCTACATCTTTCCCGAACCCCCTTCTGCAACAGATCATGGCACAGAAGGGCTAAAGGGTTTTTGCCACGGACAAAAGTCCATCATGAAAACTCCTTTTTTTGGTAGTGATATGTCCACAAGAAATGCAAAACACCAAGAATAATTAACCTTAAAACTAAGCTACTCTTGCTTCAGATAAATCAATTAGGTATAGAGCAAAATTAATAATCTCTATACATATATAAGAAAACTGATGAGTCTAATGCGAAAGAACTGGATATCATTAATTAGTTAAAATACATACATCTTCAATACAGCAATGAACGCCATTGGAAATATATATTAAGATCGAGATCTGGCCACACTGTGTAGAAACATTTCAAGAGCATATGATCAATACAACTCCTTTATAACAAGGAAGAAGTAGAATGCCTTCAACACATACAAAGAAATATATATGGGAAATAATGAATAAGTTGTGTACAGACAAAAATGACATTTAATTTGATCTCCCATGAAAAAATTAGATCCATAGCTAGCTTTCCTGTCATTTTTACTTCCCCCACGCCGCGCTCAGATCATCCTGGCAAGGACCTTTAAGATGTCATTCGTAGATGGTCTATGTAAAGGGTCCTCTTCCGCACAAGCCTTAGCTAGAACAGCCAAACATAAAGCCTCTGCGAGGGGATAATCATCCTTCAAACATGGATCCATGAAACCCCTCAATTTCTCAAAGTAACCACTTTCTCCACCTCCCCCTCTCAAGAATCCAATGAAATCTTTGAACAATCTCCCATCGATGGCCTCTTGTGCTGAGATAAGTTCAAACAAAACAACCCCAAAAGCAAAGATGTCTACTTTTGCTGAAACCAAGCCATGAAGAAGGTACTCTGGTGCAACCCATCCCCCTACACTTGCTAACATATCACCCTTCCCTTTTGAGGAACCAACAAAAGTAGTAGTTCCAAAATTTGCAATCTTTGCCCTCCAATCCTCTGTTATCAAAATATTTCTAGTATTTATGTTCATGTGCATGTATGATGGCATTGTACAATGGTGCAAATAATGAAGCCCGGTTGCGATATCAAAAGCTATCTGTGTCCGTTCACGCCATTGAAGAACATTAGATGGATTGGATAGACAGTCCCTCAAGCAGCCCTTGCCAGCAAATTCAAATACTAGGTAAGACCAAGAACAGTCACTTTCTCCATAGCATACACCATGCAATTGCACAATGTTTATGTGGTTGATTTTCGAATATATATCGATAATCCGGCGAGTGTCTTCGTACCTCATCTGCTTGATCATCACTTCAAAATCATCAATTCTTCCCTTGTAAACAGAACTACCCATCTTTCTGTCTGTGCTAAAATCCCTTGTTGCTCTCCTAAGCTCCTCAAAGCTGTAGTTATATAAAGAATATTTAAACATAGACAGAAGATCTGGAGATAAACATGAAGCTGGTGAGCTTCTAGCAGTTGAAGACTGTAACTTCTCACCCTTCCATTTTCTCAAGTTCTTGAGATAAAACCCACCTGCAAATAAGCCCAAAAGAACCAAAAGAATCCCCACAACCGATCCCGCAATATACAAATTCCGTGAACTTTTCTTCTTTGTTCTTTCTATTGGAACAGTCGGAAGAAAACCAGGAATTGGAACTTGAGAATCCGAGACATTAAAAGAAATGACTGGATTCTTTTTCAAAGGAACTAAAACAGTTGTGTTAGGATAAACAGTTGGCGTAGGATCTAAATTGTTTGCAGCCCATATTTCACCAGGAAGAATGCCGAATTTCTTAGCCAGTTTAAATGTTCCATCACCTTTCACAAAAGGGTAGGTCACAAGGTACTTCACGCCACTGCTACTACTGAGCTTATCAGGACAAGCACATCTCAAAGGCACGTGAAGCTTAGCCCCCACCTGTAGATTATTTTCTGGAAACGGATTTTCAACGATGAGCGTAAGTGATTTCACCAGACCTTCAAAAACCCCGCAAGCAATCTCCGAGTAGGTTGCGCCGTCAGGGACTATGTAGCTGAAATTTGCTTGAAAAAACTTGCCTGAGCAAAAACAATTAATGGGAACAAGAACTTCTCTACCAATTTTAAGATTCTGCGAAGGAGATGTTAGATTGTTCAAGTGGAGTAACTCATCAAGATTAGTACCAAGCAATTCAGAAATCTCCGAGATGGTCTGGAACTGTCTAGCTCTGTAGACCATGAAAGTTTGGCATGAGTTTTGGAAGGAATTGCAGGTGTATCTAGTACCTGGTTGGAAGGTATCCGAAGAACAAGAGCTTGGGTCGTAAGATTGCTGAGCGAAACTCGAATTGAAGAATACCCAGATGAAGAACCAGAGAAAAACCATCGCTTTTCAGATCAGAAGCCGTAAAATCACTGTAAAATCTCGGAGAAGAGCTAAGAACAAAAAGGGTGTTAAGGCGAAGCCAACGAACTTTAAAATATTAACCGTTCGTAGTTCAATGGTTATTTAAGACACAGTTTTGACTTTGAGAATACCACTGCAGCAATTAGTGGGAGATAAAACAAAATATCGAAAGCCGAGAACTAGTTTCTGTTTTTTTTTTTTTTTTTTTTTAGGCTTTTTATCTCGGTCAAAAGTCAATAGAATTGATGATGATCACCACCGTCTTCAGACTTTTTCTATACCTTCCAAAAAGAATGGAATATATGATGGTTGTAATCTATCTGATACATGCTGATTTTTTTACCTAAAAGATCTAGCAATGAAAAAGTTTATTCCTTCTCCAATGCCACGTGGCAACAACGCTTATAGCTAGCTAGTGAAATTACATCAAAACATTTCAACCGATTCCCCCGACTAAACCCTACCTCTACTAGCCAATTCCGCCCATTTGAACACTATTGCCTCAAAGAAAATGCTTTTCCCTTCCTCGTACAACTTTACCCAAAGATAAACCAACGCCTTGATCTCCAAAATGATTTGTTCCAATTGAAGACTTCTGCTTTCAAACACTATTATTCCTCTCCCTCCACAAACCCTATATAACCGTTAGAGGTGTCAAAGCCCACATTCTTTTTCTGAGTTCTCCAAAACCTTTTCCTTTCTTATCAAGGAATAACTCCTTAATCGACTTAGAAGCTACCCAGCATACCCCCAAACTCCATAAGTAATCATGTTTATATGAGCCAAGCACTCTTACAATGTCAGAACAAGTACTGGTCCACTGATTCCTCATTTTCCAAGCAAATGGAACAATTATCAATTACCCCTCTTCCATGGAAAGTTCATAGTTTGAAGTCTACCTCGGACGGCACACCACGTTAAAAGCCTCACTTTGGATGGAGCTCTGCATCCCCAAACTCCAGCCGTTGGAACTCTTCAACATGAAAAAAAAAAAAATCAACCTATTCAAGTGCTTTCGGGGATAATTTCTATCCCCTTTTTATTTTTGGGTACTACAATCAAATGGATATAAATCACCAATCATGTTAATTTTTTGTATGTAGTTCCAACCAACGGCAGAGCCACATGCACCCACAAAATTTTAATTTACAAAAAAATATTTTCTTCAAGGTCACGCGTAACAAGCTGTAGCTCCATTTTTTGTAGTTTGTAACTCACCGCTGTTTTGTCGTCCCCCCCCACCCCCCTCCCCTTGGTGGATATACATACCAAACATCACTATGATTGGTAATCTCTAGCCATTAGATTTTAGTACTTTTTAATGTGATTCTAGCCGTTGGATTCAACCAGTTTTGTAAGTACTAAAACAAAAGTCTAAAAATCATCAAACAAGCTAATATTTTGTATCCATGCATGTCTACTAAGGGATGGGCTAAACATCCATGCGGTCAGTGGGTCCAGGTGGCAACGGTAGAGTTACAAATATGGTGCTAGCTCAAAGTTTACGTTACAGCTTGGTGCATTGCGACCCTTGACAGTACAATTCTTAGAGGACTCTAATCGTATCGATGTTTTGCCAATCTCTGGGTGGACCTAAAATCAAAAATCAGCTTGAATAATCATTTCAAACCTTTGGATCTTTGTACCCAAACAATCTATACTACTTTAAAGCAACAACCTGGGTTGGGCACACCGCCCCCCCCCCCCCCCCCCACACTACACAGGTTTCAACAGACATTCACCTTCATTGACCACCACATGTGCCACCCATCCATGTGACACAATTAAATTCCTCTCTACTTTCACAGGTAAAACCTTCCTTTCATTAAATGCCTCTCTTATAAAGAAAAGACAAAACCTGATTTAGAGTCGAGCACAGTACAAGATGTCAAACACGCCCACATTCCTCATCGATGATGATGAGGGACAATCATATATGCCACGTAGCACACTCTTAGGGACCACTGACAGCATAGATGTTTGTCCCATTCCTAGGTGGACCTCTATAAGTCTGTTTAGTGATCTTAAACCTTTGGATCTGAATACCCATATAATGCTCAAAATCTACGGCTAAAAATCAACCCGTGAAAGTGACTCCAATCAAACCCTTAAAAATCATCGATAAGCTGATTTTTTTTATTGTAGTTCCATCTAGGGATGTGCTAAATATTCGATGTATGGTGAGTGATCTCTAAGAGTGTGCCACGTGTAAGGTGCACGTGGCGTTCGCCCAGTGGTTAATAATGCTCAAATTCCCACGGTTAAAATCAACCCATGAAAATTACTCCAATCAAACGCCTAGAAATCATTACTCATGGTGATTTTTGGTTTGTAGGTTCTCGTAAGGATTGGTCAAACATCCATAAGGTCAGCATCATCTAAGAATGTGCCATGTGGCTCAAATTGTGGGCTGTACCATGTGGCCCATAATGTGCCGCTACTCTACTGCTGGTCTTTGGTCTACTACCCATTACCTGGCTCCGCCGCTGGTTCGAACAAGAGGTAAGATAAGCAATCTTGAATCAGTGGGCTCGAAAGTGTGCCACGTAGCATTTTGGGGAGGGACAAACTTTTTTATCTTGATTAAGTGGGACTAACTGATTAGTGGGTCCAAGTCTGCATGTCATCCTACTCGTGTCTACAGTTTCTAGATATCCCTAGCTACAAATTTCAATTTCCCGGGACATGTTTCATAGGTGATAAATTGCCGAGAAGGATATATACTTCCTCATGAAGCAGAAGCCAGATCCGGACAAATCAGCCGGCCGGACGACGACAACGACCTTGTTTTGAAGAAGCAAGCTCTTAAATAAATGGGATACGATCCACAACACAAAGTGGCCCCACCACAAGTTCAGTGGTGTTAAATTCAAAGTACCAAACCAATTTATGTCTCTCACAGGTCGTATGATCAACTCTTATAAAACTGTGATAAAATCACGTAATCACTTAAAATTTGCTTAATTTTTTATTTGAATATCCTCAAGCTATGCTTTTAGAATATTTGCTTGCTACATATGGTAATGGACAAAAATGGTCATTATACATTAACACCCCCAACCCCCATTATGTTTTTTTCCCATTAAAACGGGATATCAGTTATAATGGTCGTCATTTAAAAAAAAAAAAAAACAGTATTTTACCAAGGTTTTTCTGAAATAGTCAGAATGTTATTTTATGAAGACGTACTGTTGTAGAAGATTGAGATTTATTGAATAACTTGAATAATTACATTAACCTACTCAAAACTCTTACATAGAGCATTACAAGAGTCCCATAGGAATGAAATCCTATAATCTCTCAATCAAATCTAATCCTAATTGATTCTAATCTTGTGATAAGATACACCAGTAATGATATGGTGTATCTCACACAATTTATTATAATATGCATTCTCTAACAACCGTTAAAAACAGACCATTTAAACCCTTGTGCTACACTACTACAAATATAGTATATTATACAGTAATATTATATTTAGGTTGGTATATATGCCGACCTAGCCTAGTATAGTCGCTGTTGATTAATTCTTCATCAGAGTCTACATTAACATTAACATTGTGATTGAGGTTGAGGTTGAGGGGTCTCACCCCTCATTGATATAAGCAGAATCAAGAAAGTCATGGATTAGGTGGGGCCACAGTGAGAAAAGTATATAATAATATTGGGATCTGATCTTGTATTTGTTATTTAGTAGGGGGGGAAGAACATTTCAACGCGCCTATGAGCTGCAAGTTGGTTGTAAGCAACTTTTGTTGTTTTTGAAAAAAAATACATTTAGTGTTAATTGTGAATCCAAAACAATTGATTAGGACATCTAATGGTGTCCACATTGTCGTAAACATATCGGATGGCCCAGCTCTTCTTAGCTAGGGATGTTAAATAGCTCAAAACATCCAACGGATCGAACAGTATGTTTGACCAATGAGTTCAGATATCAGTGAGATTTTTGGCTTAATTTGTAGTACCCCTGTAAATTTTGTGATATTTTCTTTCGCCCCACTAGTTTCATTTTGTTCTGTTTTTCCCTTATGACAGTCTTGTATCCCTAAATGGCCAAAATACCCTTCCCTTTTTAAAAATTACGAAATACCAAATAACGGCCAGTCCCCAGGTGGACCCACATACCAAAAGTCAGTAATTCATTGGATATTTGTACCACAAATAATGGTCAATAATGCTCAAATTCTTCTGTTAAAAATCAACCCATGAAAACGACTCCAATCCAACGCTTACAAAACACTACTCAAGCTTTTTTTTTGTCAGTATGTCTATTTAGGGTTGGGCCAAACATCCATAGTGCCACCCCTCTGAGCCCACTGACCACATGGATGTTTAGCCCACCCCTTGGTGAATATACACACCAAAATTCACCATGATAGGTAATTTCTAGCCAATAGAATTTAATATTTTTTAAGCTGTTGGATTCGGCAAAAAAATTTGGGTGCTAAATCCAATGGTTAAAAATATCAAACAAGCTGATTTTTTTTTTGCATGAATGTCTACCAAAGGGTGGGCTAAACATCCATGCGGTACGTCAGTGGACCCATATGATAGCGGTGAATGACAAAAATCGCTATACCTGATGCCTTTGACCTCAGATCTACCTTGTTACATCATGACCCTTTCAAAAATGCCCTTTTGACCTATAGCTAAAGGCAGAATGACCACCATCTCTCAAATCTCACCTGCAACCTTCCTTCTTAAGGTCTTGGACTCCTGCCCCCGCTTGCTGCAGTCAAGAAATTTTTTGATCCCGAGGTCCAAGTGACATGCTTTCAGTGACCAATGACCGCATGGATGTTTGGCTCATCTCTATGTGGACATACAGAACAAAAATCATCCAAATTGGTGGCTTATAACCGTTACATTTTAGTCTTTTTCAAGGGTTTATTTTCAACCGTGTAATTCAAACATTATTTTGATGTACTTGGATCCAATGGTTATAAATCACCAATGAGGCTGAATTTTGGACTGTACGTCCACCAAGAGATGAGCCAAACATCCATACGACCATTAGTCTCTGAGAGTGCCACATGGCTTTTTTTAGGTGGTGCCTGGATTGGAATAAAAAACGGCCATGATCAAATAAACTCTCACCCCTGCCTCACTTTAACAATCGTTAGAACACGTGGCTATAGGAGGAAGGGGATGATTATTTTAATAATTTAAAAAAGGGAAGGGTATTTGGTTGAAGGTGAAAGGGGTAATGCAAATATGGCCAATTTTACAGGGGTACCGCAAATTTGCCCGAGAATATTTTTTTAATATAAGAAAAGGAGGTCCCATTCTGCGTGCGCGAGTGGGCCACCAATATGTGCTGTTCATTTCTTTGAAGTAATTTGTGTATCCCAGATAAATTATGTCCTGTTTGGATGTGCATTGTGGGAGAATAAGACGAGCGTCTACACAAATCGTGACGCGTACAATTGCAAAGCCGCTAATTTGGTGGTCCTCTCTCGTTGCCAATTGCCATAGATTCCGTGGGGGGAAAAAAACACCTAACCAAACAACAAACATGAGAACGATTTCCACCTTAATTGTAATAAGAAAAAGGGTTACCAATAGAAAACTACTTTCTATTAAACTGATTTTCACTTAAATAATGATAAAAACTTTTGCCACTAGTGATGATGTTAACACCGTTTTTTTTTTTCAGATTATTCTCTCCTCAAATTGTCCTCGGCCCATCACCGTACGTAGTTTGCAATCCGACGGCGAAAAATGCTACATAGAAAAGATTCCAGTATAAATAGGCTTTGTCATTGAATGCCACGTGGCACACTCTTTCAGTCTCATTCACCAATGAATGTTTGGCTCACCCTTTACTAGACCTACAAACCAAAAAATCATCCTCATTGGTGATTTATTTATATTCATTTTTGGTGAATTCTAGGCCCCTTTGGAATTGAGAATTTTTTTACTCCAATCCAATGGCTAGAAATTACCAATCAGGCTGATTTTTGGTGTATGGGTCCACTAAGAGATGGGCCACCCTCATGAGTTAGGGTGGGGGTGGAGAATCAACGTTTGATGTTTAGGATGGAGCGCTAGCTAATGTGAGTTCTAGGTGAAACACCTCACTCAATTGGCTGGCATTTAGAGTCCAGAGTTTGAGGGATCCGATGGTTAGAATTATCTGATCGTATTGCATCTGGCTCAGGCTCCAGTTACCGCCCTAACATGACAGACACCGGTTACAGGACACCATATGAGCCATGTGGCACACTCTTAGTGGACTTTGACCGTATAGATGTTTGGCCAATCCCTAAGTGGACCTACAAACCAAAAATCAGCCTGATTACTGATTTATCGGCGTTGGCGTTGGATTAGACTTATTTTCATGGGTTAATCTCAATTGTGGGAATTTGAGCAGTTTGAGGTACAAAGATCCCAATGCCTAGAAATTACTAATCAGGCTGACTTTTGGTTTGTAGGCCCACCTAGGGATTGGCCAAACATCCATACGGTCAGAGTCCTCTAAGAGTGTGCCACGTGATTCATATTATGTCCTCTAACCAGAGCCTGTCATTTTTTAGGGCGGTAACTGGAGCCTGAGTCCCTGACCCATTGCATCTATATAATAAGGGAGCTCAATTATATTGTCTCCCCTTCTTATAGGCTTCAATAAAAAAAGGCAGAGATCTTATCCCCCGACTGGACGGTGGATCTCAGCCACTCACACCCGATTTTGGCAAATGCTTTGTCAGGGAGCTCAATTGTCTCCTCTTATAGGCTTCAATAAAGAAAGGCCGAGATCTTATCCAGTTGGATATCCCCCCAACTGAATGGTAGATCTCAGCCGATTTTGGCAAATGCTTTGTCAGGGAGTACCGTGGACACGGCCACCCACTAGAACGACCCTTTATAACTCTTCACCAATTTCTATTGAGATCAACGATCTTAACACCAAAACTTCGGTGTCAAATCCAAAAAACGGATTCAGATCAAGAACCACCTCTTCTTTTTGCCAAGTGAGCAGGGAATACTGAATTGACGGCTATGATCATCAAAATCACTTTATTATTATGATTTCCAAGTACAAGCAATGACCATTGGATCCACAAGACATCAACACTATGTCCCACCCACTTCCAGTATTTGAACAAAGTTCAAAAACGACTACTACTACTGATCTAGCAAAGACCTTGCTATCCTTGTCACATTCTCTTGAGTGAACCCAAATTTCTTGAACGTGTCCAAATAAGCCCCACTAGCTCCAAAATCGTCCACACCAAGCACCACACCCTCACCGCCCACATACTCCCTCCACCCATGTGGTGAGCCTGCCTCGACGCTCACACGTTTCACGACTCTCCGCGGCAAGACAAACTCCTTATACTCCCTTGGTTGACCATCGAACAGCCTCCAACACACAAGCGAAACCACTCTTACCCGCTTCCCTTCTTTCCTTAGCCTCTCTGCACTACCCTCGCAAAGACACAACTCCGACCCTGTACCTATCAATATGATCTCTGGCAATTCTTTCCCTGCATTGTCACTTACAATGTACCCTCCTCTCTCAACTGCACTAACCGATGTCCCCTCCAAGTTTGCCTCCACCTTTTGCCTCGACAAAGCGATAACACTAGGTACTTCTCTGTTTGCTATTGCCACATTGTAGACTCCCACCGTCTCGTTACCATCAGCAGGTCGGAAGACTAGTAGGTGTGGCACAGCACGGAGGCCCGCGAGTTGCTCCACGGGCTGGTGAGTTGGCCCATCCTCCCCAAGACCAATCGAGTCATGGGTCATAATGTAGATGACTCCTGCATGGCTTAGAGCAGACAATCGGATTGCATTCTTCATGTAGTCGGAAAAAATGAGGAAGGTGGCAGCAAACGGTATCAACCCGCTTCCATGCAATGCAATGCCATTTGAAATTGCAGCCATTGCATGTTCACGTACTCCATATCGGATGTTGCGGCCCCATGGGGAATTGGGCTGCTTGAAGTCTTCATAGCCATGGAGGTACGCTTTGTTTGAGGTTGCAAGATCTGCACTTCCACCAATCAGCCCTGGAAGCACCTTTGCAAGCTGGTTCAAGCACTTCTCAGAGTACCCGCGAGTCGCGTCTACTGGATCGGAATTAGACCACATCTGTTTCATAACTATTATTATTATTATTATTATGATAATAGAATTTTCAATTTCTCGGGGGCTAACTTGGAAAAATTCTGAGGAACTTGGGACTCTGTTTCGAGTGCAGCTTTTGAAATGATTCTAACAACTTGATTAAAGGAAAGAGGAACTTTGTAGACTTTTGTTCTATGTGCAAGACCAATGGGATTTGCTGGATCACTTCTTTCTTCAGAGGATCCTCCTGTGTGTGGCCTTACATAGCTCATTTTGTGGGCACACTGACCACATGGATGTTGAGCACACACATTGTTATATACACACTAAAAATCAGCTTGATAGATGATTGCCTAGCAGTTGGATTTTGTATCAAAAAAAAAAACATGCTTGAATCCAACTGCTAGAATTATTCAAAAAAAAAGTTCTAAAATATATGGGTAAGAGAGATAAGTAACGAATCAGGCTGAATTTTTGGTAGTGGGCCACAAAAAATGCGCTATGTAGGGCCACAAGAGTCCTCTGCATCGACTGCATCTAAAATTTTTCCTTGAAATATAAAGGGGACTAGGTTCTTGTTATCCCTCCCTTTGTTTTCTTTGATCCTTGGGAGGTCCCTTCGACCTCCCTTTTGTCGTCATTGTTTTTGCAGTCATCCAACTTTTTAATAAAGTCACAAAATTTCAAAAAACAAAAATTATTACCGGTAAGGAGCTTTCCCAGCCTGGAATTAGGCCACCATTAAGGAGGATTTTGAACTCTTCTGCGTCTTGAGGATATTTGCTCTGGAAATAGTTTAGGGTAGAGTACCAGTGCTTCTCTAGTCTTTCTCCATGTTCTGTTTGAATCTGCATTTCCCTGCAACAATTGTACGTAATGGAAAGGAAGCTTTACCACTAATTCTTCTGAAAGTATGAAACAGTAAACATTATTAATTCCCATAATCGGTACCTGTATACCATAGGATCGACATGGAACGGTTCTCGATCTTCCCACTTAACTTTCTGTCTCATTTTCTTCAGATCATCATCGTCAAAGATACCATGATGGGATTTCGATGTGCCTTCCTTTCCAGATAATTTCCCAATCAGAGTCTTCACCTGGGAAAAATAATTCAAGTTACTTCTTAGTAAGTGAAGGAGGAAACAATTTATATACAGCACCTCATTATGGTCTCATAAACCTTGATGAAATTTGGTTTCTCAGTCTCACTGAAAGCCGAGATAAGTGCCTTCTTGAAGGCTCCCATATCCTCATGTACATTATCCACTGTGATTGTATTCCAACCAAGAGCCTTGAAGCGGGCACAAATATCTTCGGAAAATGCAAGAGTGGTATCTCCATCAATGGTGTTGTGGTTATCATCGTAAATTAGTATAAGCTTATTAAGCTTCCAATGTGCAGCCAAAGAAACGGCTTCATGTGATATTCCTTCCATAGCACACCCATCACCCATAATGCAATATCTACCATCCAAATAACCAATCAATTATCAAGGACACCCCTCTGCAGTTCACATAAAACATCTAGTATTACTCTTAGATATGAAGTAATGCTTGCATCGGGTGGAAACTTACGTCCGATGATCAACAACGACTGCATCGGGTTTATTGAAACGTGCAGCTAAGTGAGCTTCAGCTAGAGCAAGACCGACGGCATTAGCAACACCTTGTCCAAGTGGACCTGTGAACAAAATTGGTCAAATTAATCTGCTTACTTATAAGAACAGCAGACTCATAGAACCCAAATCAAATACATAGTGAAGAATTCTAAGCATCCTGTTGAGTAGACTGTTGGGATGGCCTACCAATGTCATAGTGATACATATGGCAGCAGATAGGAACCATTAGTCAATAGTCCCACCTAGGAGATCTTCTAGGCCAAAATGGACTTGGTTCGATAATCGTAGCCATCCAACCTATAACCATGTCCCAACTATTCGCCATAATTTTCTTACCATTCAAGTTAATGTGATACATGGTTGATCAGACAGTTAATTAGGATCATCATATATAGGTGAAATTTTGGCCTCGGTGATGGACCTACTGAATGGTGGTTTACACCCACCCGCAGGAACTTCACATTGATTCCTTTAAATATGCGCAATGCCGTCGATAGCATTTTCTTATTGTGTTCTAGCCAATGGCCAGCTACCTAAGATTCCTTCGAAGTATGAAAGATTAATACCAGTTGTGACTTCAACACCTTCCGTCACCACATTCTCAGGGTGACCTGGAGTCCGACTCCCTAGCTTGCACAAACGTTGCAAGTCTTCAATCTGAATAGGATGTACATTCAAAATCAATGAGTGAAAATGCCCATCAAAGAACATTTATATGTACAACCAATTTACCCATAAATAAAAAAATCCTGAAGGCCTGAACTTATTAAGACTGATAAGGGTATTACTTTCTTCATTTGGGCTTGTTAATGGACTTCCAACAAAAGGTTGTTAATGGGGCTTCTAGGTTTGGGTCAGGCTTCAAGTAAAATGGATTGGGTTTGGGCCGAACTTTTGGGCAGTAGACTAACCCAACAGGCTCGAAGATAGGGTGAATGACGTGTTCAGTTGCAGCTTTAAAAATCCATTTCGAATAATGTGGATAAGGTGTATCCTCGGGGAAAAAAGATATACACTTATGTGGTATAAGTTTACAACTGGAACCAAACACCCCTATGGCATACTCTTAGAGACCAGTGACCTTATAGATGTTTGTACGTGGCAAACTCTTAGAGACCACTGACTGTATAGATGTTTGGCCCATCCCTAGTTGGACCATACCAAAATTCATCCTGATTAGTAATTTCTACCAGTGAATTAGTCTTTTTCATAGCTTATTTTTAAGCGTGAACTTGAAGCAATATTTGGGGTACTCATTCATTTGTCAGAAATCACTAATCAAGCCAATTTTTGTTACTTAGAGGTCTATCAAGGTATTTGTCTATCAAGGGATGGACCAAACATCATCCATACGGTCAGTAGTCTCTAATTATGTGTCACGTGTCACACATTGTGGGTCCATTGTCAACTTTGATTATGTTTTTTAAGGGACAAAGTTCAGTGCCGGTTTAATAAATGCTTCGATACTTTAGTTGAAATATTTATGTTAAAATATTGAATAACAAAAGCAGCATGTAAGGTAAAAAAAATTCAAAAAAATTAAAAGAAGCAATATTTATAAATTTAAGGAATTTGAGTATCGAATTATGAATTCAGATTTTTTTAATTTTGATTAAGAGGAGAATTGACTGTGCAGCAGCAGACCCGTGGCTATACACTAAAAGACCAAAACACCCCTCTTCATATGTTCTACTTAAAGAAAGGGAGAAAGAAGCAAAGTACGGGCGTTTTGGGAATTTGGGGGCATTTTGGCGGAACCACTATTTAACAAGTATAATATATGTAAGCAGAAGCCCAGACCGACTCATTAGTGGGCTAAGTCCACTTGTAAGCAGAAGCCCAGACCCATTAGTGGGCCCGCTCAGTGGACTTAGCCCAAGATGGCCCATGATGATCTCGAATACATTTTGACCCAAACTAATCTCAAATTGGGGATTATCCCCACTAAAAATCAAAGAAAAGAAAGACTGATTCGCGGAAGCAAAGCTGTTACCTGAACTGATAGAAAACCAGCTAGATGAAGAAACACGTACTGAAGTAGAGACCCGTGCCCGGCACTTAGAACAAACCTGTCCCTATTAAACCACTTGGGGTTCTTGGGGTTGTACCTCATCACATGCCGGTATAGTATATACCCCACTTCAGCCATCCCAAGCGCCATCCCTGGGTGCCCGGCTCTCGCATGTTGCACCGCATCCACGACAAGCATCCGAACGTTGTCGACGCATCTTCGGTCGACCAAATTCTGAAATAACTCGTCATCTTCATCTACTTTGTCCAAGTTATGTTCAGATAATTCAGACCCAAATGCTCTTTCAAGCTCCTCCCTCCAACAGAGCTTGTAGTCTTTTGAGAGATGAGTGGTGGTGTTTATATGACTAGTGTTGGTTCTCATGTTGCAGGTTGGAAAACTAGTTGACAATCTTTTTTTATGGGGGTTGGGTTTGGAAGGTAGGAGAGTTGGTAGTGAGGGTCGAAAGAGAAGGGAAGATATGACCATGGAGATTTTTTTTCCTAATACAGAGACAGAGAGAGAGAGAGAGAGCGCAGCGGGCAGGTGGTGCTGGTGGTGAAGGAACTCTCGATGAGTGGGGGGTGTTTATACGTGTTAAGCGTTCCAGAACAGGGGAAACACTAAATGCCACGTAGCCAATTTGGGGTAAGGAACGAAGTCCAGTTCAGATTTTGGAATTTGGAGCATGGCGTTCTGGCACTAATAGTTAAGTGCCGCCTGTGCTGGGGGGTTAAGTGGCATTTAACTGCAGTTACTTTTTCTCAACTGTTAAGGTAACTACAATTAAATGCCACCACCGACAGAATAGTCACGTGGCATATTTTTAGATATTTCTGACTGTATTGATGTTCGCCTGATTAGTGATTTAGGCCCTGCTTGGTATCAGTAAATATTTACTAGAATGCAAATATTTACCTCTACAAATATTTACTTTGTAAATATTTACAGTTTTAAACATTTTCGGTTGTTTGGTATTAATCCGAAAAATCATTTGCAAATACTTTTAACTGCTTGAGTGGAGGGTGCAATGCAAATATTTTTCGAGTATTTGATGAATTTAAAATAGGAAATGGAGATCACCTACTAACAATGTCAATGAATTGGATGATCACAACCAATCAAACAACCGAATAAATGGATGAGAATCATGAAATGGTCGAGGCAAGTTGATTTTGGGCGGAAACCTAATGGTTGGTTGGTCCGAGTAGAACTTTGCCCACCACCAACAATTTGAGTACAGGGAATACTTTAGAGGGACACTGACTATATAGATGTTTGGCCAATCCCTAAGTGGACCTACAAACTAAAAATCATCCTGATTAGTGATTTCAAACCTTTGGATCTTTGTACCCCAAATAATGCCAAATTCCACAGTTAAAAATCAACCAATGAAAAATGACTCCAATACAACTTTTAGAAATCACTACTCATGTTATTTTTTTTGGTCTAGATGTCTATCTAGGAGTATAACTTTGTTGACCCTCCACAATGATTGCCCCCTATAACCGCCCACAATATGATCACGTGGCACATTTGTGGAGGATGCTGACTGTACGGATGTTTGGCCAATCCCTAAGTGGATCAACAAATCAAAAATTAACCTGATTAACGGATTTCATTGATTGATTTTAATAGTTGAATTTAAGCATCTAAGTGTTGGATTGGAGTCATTTTCATGAATTGATTTTAACCATTGAATTTAAGCATTATTGACCATTATTTGCCATTATTTGGGTACTAGTATCCAAAGATGGGTCGGGCTCGAGGGACTCCCATTTTGGCGTACCCACATAGAAGATGAATCTCTATGGCTGATTTTTGGTGAGGATGATCTCTATGGTGAGGAGATTATCCTCACAAAAATGCAAATCATTCTGATATTCATAGACTGGTTTAGAAGCTGAAGAATTATGGACCGCCGATTCTTACCATGTAACTTGAAAACCCACATTTGATGGGGTTAGAAATTCAGAATGGGCTGATTTTTTGTTTGGGTGATCTATATGGTGAGGAGATCATCCACACCAAAAATCAGCCATTGATTCATCTTCTATGTGGGTACGCTAAAATGGGTGTCAAAAATGGGCGATCGCCGAGCCCGACCCTCCAAAGATTTGAAATCACTAATTAGGCTGATTTTGGTTTGTAGGCCCATCTAGGGATTGACCAAACCATGGTTTAAAAAACCGGCCGTTGTAACGGATTCAGACCTCCCCTGTTACGTTATGAACCATTAAAACGTTTTAAAAAGTTATGAACTGTTAAAACGTTTTAAAAATAACGGCCATTATTTTTTCATTTTAATGAAAATAACGACTGTTATTTTTTGGATTTTTTTTGTGAAAAAGCGTCCTTTTATTTCCATTATTTTTTGTTAATTTCGTTATTTTTTTGTTTTTGAAAATTGAAATTGAAATTTAAAAATTTGAATTTCAGAGCCATTTTTTCCATTATTTATGTTATTTTCTCATTGTTTTCGTTTTTACCCCTGAGCATTACAATTCGTTATAACGGAAAAACGGTAACGCCCCAGTCCGTTATACCATTATAATGGCCCCCTTTAAAACTTAGACCAAACATCCATACGATCAGCGTCTTCTAAACGTATACCACCTGGCACATATTGTGGGCAGTCATCACGGGTGGTGAGTGAATTTTAATCTTCATCTAAGGGCCAAATATCTATAGAACAAAACAGGACGGTTGTCTCCCCCTCTTATCCGGCTTCATAAAGGATGGCCGAGATCTTATCATACCAAATGGATGGTGGATCTCTGGCACTCACACCCAATTTTGACAAACGCTTTGTCGATGAGTACCATGGGCACGGGTCACCTACTATTTACCTACATATAAGGAATGAAATGGGTTGGATTTACATATAGCCCAAGGGTCAAGCTAGGAGCCCCACTTTTTATGCCTCGAGAGGGGTGTTACTGTTAAAACGGATTGAAACGGCAATGGAAAAAATGGATTTTAACGGATTTTAATGATTTTAACGGAAAAAGTGGTGCTGAAATTCAATTTTTTAAATTTAAACAAAAAATGAAATTTAATGGTTTTCTTATACCCCTCTTATCTTATATGGCTTCAATAATGAGTGGCTGAGATCCACTATGCTTCATATCGATGGCTGAGATTAACTCCCACCCGATTTTGATAAACACTTTGTCAGAAACGCAGCGGGCACGGCCACCCACGCATATATCAAGACAACTCAGTTGTATTCTCCTATCTTATCCATCCATCTAATGTGGACGGTTAGATAAAGAGTGGTTGAGATCAAATCCATCGATCTAACGTGGACGGTTAGATTTCAGCCACTCAATCCGCCTCACTTGACCTCAATTTATTCAAAATTTAAATTTCAACACCGTTATTTTTTGTAATTTCTGTTATTTTCCTATTTCTCCCTCTATGCATTACAATCCGTTATAACAGCCGTTATAATGAAAAAAATCATAACACCCCAGTCCGTTATACCGTTTGAGTGCCAAAGGCACCCAATTTTTGCAAACGCTTTTGTCGGAGAGTGCCGTGGGCCATTTATTGTTCTATATAACAAAACACATTGGTTGTCAAACTAGCTACTTATACCTCCTCTTATAAGCATCAACAAAGAAGGGTCGAGATCAAATCCTCCCCCAAATGGATGGTGGATCTCCACCACTCACCTGATTTTGGCAAATTCTTTGTCGAGGAGTGCTGATGGCACGGGGCACCCACTAGTTATATATATTTCGAGGAAGTTCTAACCAAAAAGTGAATGTTTGCGACCATTTTTGGCTGCAAACATTAGCAGCTCAAATAGTTAAAAATATGAATTCACGGAAAATATTTACCTACGTAAATAATTGTGGGGTGCAACCAAGCACCTAGAAATGCAAAAAACATGTTGCAAATGTTTGCAAACAAATATTTGCGGTGATACCAAGCAGGGCCTTATAAGCATTCGATTAGAGTTATTTTCATGGGTTGATTTTTAACCGTGGAATTATTGACCATTAGTTGGGGTACAAAGATCGAAAGGTTTGACATCACTAATCTAGCTGATTTTTGGTTTGTAGGTCCACCTAGGGATTGGCCAAACATCCAAAAGGTTAAAAATCTCTAAGAATACACATGGCTCATATTGTAGGTGGTAACTAACTTTGCTGACCGGTGGCTAGGGCTGCAACTTGAGCGGGTTGGGCTAGGGTTGGGAGTCAACCCTAGCCCAACTCGACCTTCAAGGTTTTGAACCCAACCTGAGGTTGGGCTTAAATTTCTCGGCCCGAACCCAACCCAATTTATTGGTCAATACAATAACCGTTATGCTAACCATTAAATAATAGCTTAATTTCCATTACCCTCCGCCATCCTTACTTATCAAAAAAATATATATAGCTTCATTTCCACGTGGCTCATATTGTGGGCGGTAACTGACTTTGTTGACCGGAGGCTAGGGTTGCAACTTGGGCGGGTTGGATTGGGTTGGGAGTCAACCCTAGCCCAACTTGACCTTCAAAGCTATGAACCCAAGCCCAACCCAACCCGAGTTCGGGCCTAAATTTCTCGGCCTGAGCCCAACCCAATCAGGTTGGTCGGGTTAGTCAATTTCTTAATTTTTTTTATTGATTAGAAAGGTTGCTAATTTTTTATATTAAAATTGTTTATTGGTCAATACAATGACCATTTTGCTAGCCATTAAATAATAGTTTCATTTCCACGTCCTATTAAATAGGATCACATTAACAAAATATATATATACACACACATTTATATTCGTCATCTTCACAGGTTTATTCATACAAGAATCACGTACAAGTTCAAAATTCTCCATATAATCTTGCTCCTATAGATGTCAAATAATTTGCCTCTAGTTGCAAACACAAGTGCAGATAATAACACAAGTTTACAGCAGAACGGGACCTACACATTGGCCAAACTCGCAGCTTCAGCCAAGACTCAACAGCAGCTCCATTGTCACCAACATAGTAATGAGTTTTTCAACTGATCACTTTCTCATACAGAATTGAAGTCAAGTCATTGGTGTTGTGATGCACTGGAAGTGTGTGTGTGAAGCCTCAACCCTAACCTAACCCGATTTAATCGGGTTGTCAAAATCTAGTCCCAAGTTTGAGTACTAAAGGTGCCAATCCAACTCTATCCCAACGTCGGGTTGAGCCCACCCAAATTGCAGCCATACAGACAGCAGTCAACAAAGTTCTACTAAAAGCACGTATAATAGGTAAAAGGATAAGTCTAGTTTAGCTATGGCATGTCCATATATCAGATCAAGCCTCGTTTTTTTGACACTGAGGGTAAACGGGCCTCATAAGCACCCAACTAGTCCCCCGGGGCACTAGTTTACCCCTTCCACATGTGCCAGGTAAAACCGAGATTAATCCCAGGGGGGTGGCTCCATGGAGGGATTCGAACTCAGGACCTCCGATTTCTAGAGGCATGGTTCTGACCATCAAATCAATAGAACCCCTGAGACCACTTATTAAGGTGTGTCATGTTTCCCATTTCAAACAGAGTAGAGATGAATTTCTTCATTATAACAAGTGGCGACTGGCGAGCCACCGGATTAATCTACTTTTCAGGTCCCCTTAATTCGTCACATTATTTTTGACAATTGGTTTAAGATAACGACAGTCCAAGCAGATAGTTATAGGGGGCTTCGGTTACTCCATAGGACCACTTCTATTGGTTCACCCGGACCTGAGTTTGTAAATTTGGTCCAAACCGGATGGACGTACCCAAGCCCTTAATTACCTCAGTAAGTGGATGTACTACACATCAGTCATGAGTTCGCAGATTCAATCCTACCTAGGGCTCTCAATGAAACAGGTTCGGCTCGAATCAGGGTAGATCCAAAACTGATCCAATAGTTTATCAGATTGCAATACCAGATCCAGACCTTATCTGATAATCTATCAAAACTTATCGGGGGGACAATAATTTTTGACAACCATTTGGCGTACCCATACAGGAGATGAATCAATGGCTGATTTTTGGTGAGGATGATCATCCTCACCAAAATTCAAATTATTCCCATGTTCGTAGACTGGTTTAGAAGTTGAAGAATTATGGACCGTCTATTTTTACTGTGTAACTTGAAAACCACATTTGATGGGGTTAGAAATTTCATAATGGACTAAAATCTTTTTTCTTTTTGGGGCCGGGGCTGGCTTTTTGATAAAGAAACCCCTCCGGCCGGCTAGCATACTTCCTTAGCTCCTTCAAAAGATTCATCTTCTATGTAGGTACTCCAAAATAGTTGTCCCCAATCCTGACCCTATTTTAAATTAGGAAAGTCTTTCATATTTATTGGATAAGTGTTGGATTGTTCTAGATTAGGCTAAATTAGATAGGTTTAGTTTTTTTATTCTAGCAAATATTCTCTTTCTATTTCTCATCATATTAATTCTCTATATAAATCCTCTTAAGATTAATATAGAGAATATCAAATGCTATTCAATAAATCAATTTTTTTATCATAGTATCAAAGCATTTAGTCTTCTGAGATCAAGTTCTCAATTCTACGCCCTTCAAACAAGTAGTATTGCAGTTGTCCGCCTGGTACAAAAATCTCTCTTTTTTTGTTACTATTTTTTATATTCTTTTTTGTTATTATTTTTTATAGTCTTATTTGTTATTCTCTCTATTTTTCATCTAACGCAGTTGCTAAAAACCATCTACAACAGCTATTGTTTTTATCAACCGTCATCATATCAGATTCTCGTCATATCATTGCATGGTCTTAATATTTAAAAAAACTTAAAAATTAAAATCAAAAGAATCTCTTTTAAAAATTTCAAAAAAAACTTAAAAATTTAACTTTAAAAATTAAAAATTCTTTTAAAAAAACTTTAATAAAAAAAAAAGAATTAAAAAAAATAGTCTAAAAAAATTTTAAAAATTAATATTTTTGTGATATATCTTCAACCTGACATTAGATTTGTATGTTTCTAGATTCGTTGGAAGCTGACAAAATTATCTTTCAAACAATATATTATTCAATTCAATTTGACAAGATTTATTTATTACTTCTCTAATGAAGTTATTGGAACCAAGGTTTAAAGAGGACCATTATAACGGTACAATGGACCAGGGGCGTTATCGGAGATAATGGATAAAATGGGGAAAAATGGCACAGAAAACAGAATGTAACGGAGATAACCGAAAATAACGGGAAAAAATGAATCTTGAATTTCAAAATTTCAAAAATGGAAATATAACGGAAAAAAAACAGCCGTTTTTTTCACAAAATTTTTCAGTTATAACGGAAAAATAACAGAAAATAACGGCCATTATTTTTTGGGCATTTTAACGGTCCATAACGTAACGGGGGAAGTCCGAATCCGTTCTAACGGCTGTTTTTTTAACCTTGATTGGAACTACTCCTAAATCACCGTAGTTGATATCATAAATCATCGTCGTCTTGGATGTATCAATGCTTCTTCATCTCATCAATCATGTTCTAACTCCCGCGGTCCCGCCACACCATTGTTGCACTCTCATCACTACCATTCATCCCACTTCTACACATGGTATTCCCTTTCTTGTAAAACTCCTATTGCAACCACTTCTTTTTTAATGTTCTATAAATCCTCTCACAGTTAAAGAATTCAAAAGAAAAAAATTTTGAGGACTTTTTAAAAGCCCAAGTCAATACGGCCCAAAAGAAGCCCACATTTTTTGGGCTTGATGACTTATAAAGCCCAAGTCTGTAAAGTAAAAAGATGCCCACCTCCCATTTTATACTGGCCCAATGAAGCCCATGATCACGATTAGTTTGTAGGAGAGTAATAAGAAAAGTGTTCAAAACTGAACCAAACCCATCACAACACCAGATCAGTTGGGACTAATTTTTACTGAATATAACCCAAATCAAGAAAACCCAATCCTGCAAAGAGATATATATGGGTCAGGATCAGGGGACAACAATTTCATAAAACGTTTTTGACAACAAAAATTGGGGAAGGCCAATTTATATATTATAAGTCTTGGAATGGGGTGATTTTTGGCGAGGACGGTCTCTATGGTGAGGAGATCATCCTCACAAAAATTCAAATCATTCTGATATCTGTAGACCGGTTTACAAGTTGAAGAATTATGGACCGTCTATTTTTATCCTTAACTTGAAAATCACATTTGATGGGGTTAGAAATTTCAGAATAGGCTGATTTTTTGTAGATGTGATCTATATGATGAGGAGATCATCCTCACCAAAACTCAACCATTGATTCATCTTCCATGTGGAAACGCCAAAATTGTTGTCAAAAACGTAGTATGAAATAGTTGTCCCCTGATCCTGACCCTATATATATATATATATATACACACTCAATAATCCCATTAGCCGTATGGATCGGTCCCTACTCCGTATGGATCGGTCCCTGACAATTCCTCAAACCATGCAACTTATCCCTGCGGCCAAACACTCCCCCTCAACTTTTATACCTGGGTGAACTGAACCCAAACTTATCTACCGAAATCTGATCCAATAAATAATCAACTTCTATTGAGCCAACTTAATCCAATCGAGACAGGAAAAAAGAATCCTCCTACGAAAAATGCCCACGTGGCACTCTTTCATGCCTGCTGACTCCATGGATGCTCACCCCTTAGTGAACCAACACATCAAAAATCAGCCTGAATGGTGTGATACATAGCAGTTCAATTTGAGGATTTTTTATGCACCATGGGCTTGGAACCCAATGTTTTCAGCCATGGACTTATTAATGAAACTCATGATGAAAAATACTCGAATCCAATGGCTAGATATCATTAATGAAGCTGATTTTTGGTGCAATTGGGTCCACCAATCGATAAACATTCTTAGAGTCAGTGGGTCCTAACCAGTTGCCACGTGTCATTTTGGGGGTAGGACCATTGAGACCGAAAACCTTTGAAAACGTGAAAATTATTCATTCAGATCGGGTTATCGGGTTGATCCAACCAATTGCAAGACGTAAAAGGGAAGCATGGGAGGTCGTTATGGAAGCCTGTAAAGTTGGAGGTAGCTCATCTGGGGT
This sequence comes from Euptelea pleiosperma, assembly GCA_035048495.1. Lineage (NCBI taxonomy): Eukaryota > Viridiplantae > Streptophyta > Magnoliopsida > Ranunculales > Eupteleaceae > Euptelea > Euptelea pleiosperma. Next base: position 40,051,285 of record CM068544.1, on the reverse strand, counting down.
TAAATGCGCCAGCTATTAAACGCTGCTTCAGCACGTGCATGAGTCCAATCCAATCAAATCTCATATTGGCAGGAGGGCGCAAATTAGTGCAATGGAGGGAGGGCCACCAACCAGCTGTCTCGCCCATGGGCTAGTGGCCCGGGCTCACGTGCGCCCCGTCCCAAACAACGCTCCCCACCTCCCAACCCAGCCCACCTTCCAACTTCCAAGTACCTTCTCCATCGGGAAACAAGCTCCCTGGAATTAAGACAAGCTTTGGTGATGATTGGTTCAAAGTCCAAAATACCCCTACCTGGCCTCCTGTCACAAAGCCAGAAATGTCCTCAATATTGCAAGGACCGCATTTTGACTAGTCCCAACCATTTTGACCATAGTGAGTAAATTCTCCAATTATTTGCGAATAATTCCCGTACTGTACGAATTATTTGAAAAATGAACCAAATAATGTCCTAGTCAAAGGTTTGGAAAAATTCGCTCATTTTTTTAACATAATCCAATGATTCTCTTATTATTCACAAACTTTTTCCGAATTATTTCCAGATTATTCAGTTTAACATGAAAAATCATTTTATAAGACAAAAAGTTGTCTATCTTTTGCTTTTTTGTTCTATTTTATTTTTAAATTATTCTTGCCAAATTTTCGATCGTAATTATTTAATGACACTCCGAATCTTCAATCCGTACCTTATTTTTTGCCACACTCCGAATTGCTAACTAGGGTCCCAACCTAAGGCGGTAGCTCCGGCAACAAAATCAACGATACAGAAAAGTATGTCTTAACGATACACAGAAAGGTATGATTAGGGTTTGAGCACATGAAATGTGAAAAAGAATTCGACTGAGCAAGAGGGCTTGAAAATGAGAAAATTTTTGAAGCGGCAGGATTTTTGAAGCGGCGATGAGGTGCCCAATGATCGCAAGTCACATATAATTTGGTTAAAAAAAACTTTTTAAAAAGTAACATGGGTATATGTGGCACACGATCATTGGCGAATGATGGCCGTTTCAAAAAAAAATCTCCTTGAAAATGTGCCACATAGCACACAAAAATGGATTGCCCACCCCTTGGTGGACATACATAAAATGGTTTAAAAGGGGCTGTTATAACGGTATAACGGACTAGGGTCGTTACCATTTTTTCCGTTATAACAAAAATAACGCTCAGGGGCAAAAATGAAAAATAACAGAAAAAATGGCACCTGATTCAAATTTTGAAATTTGAATTTCAGATTTTCAAAAAAATAAAAAAATAACAGAAAATAACGGCATTTTTTCTCAAATTTTTCTAGAAAATAACGGTCGTTGTTTTTGTTATAACGGTAACGGCTGTTTCTGGGTGTTTTAACGGTACGTAACATAATTGGGGAGGTCCAAATACGTTATAACGGCCATTTTTTAAACCTTGATACATACCAAGGATCAGACTGATTGGTGATCTCTATAGCATCAGGCTGATCTTTGGTATGTAGGTCCATCAAGGAGTGGGCATGCAATTTACTCATGGGTGAGTGGGCCCAGGCATTGTGGGCCTGTTTTAAGATGGTAGACCTCACTCTCCCATGGTTAAAAAATGAGGATCTCCTCCTCCCTATGGTCTTTAAGGGGATGAATAATAATCTGTGTGCGCTCACTCTAAAGTCTCAAACTCCTCCCTTAAGAAATGATCATAAGAGATGAACTCAACTACCCAGCTCCTCCCTTAAAGCTAGCTCTAATGCTTCCCAGCAAAATTGGGTCCTCCAAAGTAAGCTCTCACGATCACGTTGACCATTTCCACCGACTGCAATTAGATAAATCTAAAGCGCTTTTTAAAGTAGTGCGCGCGCTAAATGGTGAATTCCAGTCCACAAAACGAGGTAGTTGTACGTGCACAAATACAGATGGAGCACACTAGTCTCATATAAATCAGGAATCAAGATACGTGGTGTACTAAAAGTGAACAAGTCAATCCAACGCTTACGTTGTTTCATCTTTTTTGTGTTCTATGGATTCCTTAAAAAAAATTCAACGACACTTTTAAGAGCTATATATAATCTTATCTAAATTAGGATAATGCCAATTTTGCTGTCATGGCGCCATTAGAAATCTCTTGCTGGATTCTTCTCTCTCTTTGGATGTTTGAGATAAAGATTCGGTAGTATAGTGCAATCACTTTGGTATAATCGATGACTGCATGCTAGCTGATCTCATTATTTGCCCACCATCACTTTGCTATTGAGCCATTAGTTAAGAAAGATGATTAAGAGTTTGAGGTGATGCGAACATGTCCATCTGCATGACCAAGCAACCCATTGCCCTGGATACTTCAATTATTGAGTTTGATCCTTAATGAAACAGCAGCTTTTTTTTTCCAAATAGACATGTTTCGTATCGCACTTTACCATAATACTGCAGCACGTCGTCTCACATGTTCAATCCATTGATTGTCTTGAAATTTGTGTTGCGTTCGTCGGGATTCCCGCTGCACAAATTTCAAAGAACATCAATGTTTGAACATATATATGGGACCACGTGCTACAGTGCATCCTAGGGACCACTTTAACGCTGTCATATGTTTCATTCTCGCGTCGGTAGGAAATCCGACGTAATACCTTTAGCGTCACTTGTATTCGCGTCAGTTTTTTAGGGAAAAATCGACGTTAAAGGGCTGTGGAGTCGGTTTAGAACCTCAGCATCAGTTTTAAACCAACGCCATTAGTAGGTCTGGTTTTAGGGCATATTGGGATATGCCCTACTTGTAGGGTAAATTGTCAACATACGCGGGTTTAATTGGGTCCTATAGTGTGCCTATTCTACAAATACTTCGTCGTGCCCCGATGAGTAAGAAGGTGCGAGTCCGGACAGAGCTTCCGTATGCAGAACTTGGTGATAATAGTAAATATTCAAATGAGAATTTTGAAGACTGAAAAAGAGAAAAAATTTAATGTGAACCACCATTGAAATCTCGTCGGCACTCTTATTTCTCTACATGTGAATGAGTGACTGAATTGGAGGATTAATGAGAAACCTCTGTCTCTCTCTCTCTCTGTCTATGATCCCCACTAGACTAAGGAAATATTTTATAATATCCACTAGTAATTATATTACATATAAGGGAAGGGAAGTGCTTTTTTCCACTCCCCTTTTTGTTTCAACCACTACTCCAATGTTTTTAGCAATGCTTAAGGGCAAAATAGCCCTTATAAAAAGGATTTCTCTTCTTTTGAAATATCTCTAAACTACATTTATTTTCAAGTGAGAAGGGTATTTTTGGATTCCCAAAAGAAATGTTAAAACATTGGAGTAGTGGATGAATCATAAAAGAGATGTACAGTATAAAAAGCACTCCTTGAGTGAAAAGCTAGCTAGATTGCTATATGGAATATAAATAGATATAGCACTTTGCCCAAGAAGCCTATCCCATCCCTCTAATATCTTATCCTTACCTCTCTTTCAACTTGTGGGGTCTCACCTTTGAGAACTTCGAAAGATCAACATGCTCTCTTAAAGAAGAGAGAGAGAGAGAGAGAGAGAGAGAATGAGAGAGAGAGATCTAGAGAGAGAGAGAGACCATACTCTAATGCAATTCCCTCTATAGTTTATATCCTTCGATGCATGTTCGTACATTTTCGTATCAAGGTGCAATACTACATATTTTACTAACAAATATATAAGAGACCGAGAAAACAAAGAATGACAAAACTTAGCTATCACACACACAAATCTCAGTCACACTTGCTCACCTCTTAGCTACCTATCATTTCAACCACTAAATGCTCCAAAACTCTAGCTATTGCTCTTAGAACACACTTATATAAACCTTACTTTCACTTTCGTACCACACCGTCCTCTCTTTCGCTTTCTCAGTACCTCTCTCTCTCTCTCTCTCTCTCTCTCTCTCTCTCTCTCTCTCTCTCTCTCTCTCATATGAAGATGGTGAAGCAGAGATTGTTCAAGGCCTGCTTCAATAAGTGGAGAAAGATGAGCACTAAGGTGTTCCCTTCTTCAACTTGTGACTACTGTTGTCAATGGGTTCTATGGCATTGGTTTCATGAGGAGCCCATCCCCAAAGATGTCCCAAAGGGTCACCTAGTAGTCTATGTAGGAGAAGAGTACAAGAGATTTGTCATCAAAGTCACATTACTCAAGCATCCCCTCTTCAAGGCATTGCTCGATCGAGCTCGAGACGAGTATGAATTCACTCCCGACGCAAAACTTTGCCTCCCCTGTGATGAGAAAGTCTTCTTGAGTGTCATCCGCTGTGCAAGCGCTCCAGAAGGTCGAAGGATCTGGTTGTGTCTTTGATAGTTCCTTTAGCTAGTCTAGTTTCCTTGTTGAGATCTAACTTCTAAATGAGAAAATAACACAACCTTGTGTCTTGTATAATATGTACTATTTTATAATATAGTTCCTCTTGCTTTAAATGTACCCATTGTGTTCTGCTCTTAGTTGTAACCCTAGTTAGTAAATTCACCTGTTATTCGTGTTTAATATACGAATTTTCCACTATTTTTTAAGAAACGTTTAATGCAGCCGCATAAAATAAAAAAATTGAAAAAAAAAAAACCGCAAATTTTAAGATTAAAAGAATAAAACACATATTATTTGCATTTAATACACTAATTTTTTTAATGAAAACGTATCAAACAGAGACGTATAAATGAAAAAATCCGTAAAATTCGGGATTTTTAAGGCTAAACGAATATAACACTTCAACAATGACCGAATTTTATATCCTAAAACCGAATTATACACGAACATTTCCCGGTCCAAATCTTTGCCATATGCAGAATTGCTAACTATGGTTGTAACTGTTTCCAATTCCAAGTTTAGAATGCAAAATACAGTAGATACACCTTTTAATGGCCTATCCATTGTCTCGGATCCCTCGTTCCTCGTAAAAGATGGTTATGGGCAATTGATTTGTGTGCGCTCGCGCGTATGTGAGCAAGAAAGAGAGAAAGGTAGGAGCCAGGAGATATTTAGAACCTAATATAATCATCATAGGATGGTCCTTGGGATGTCAGGTTGGATCTAGCTAGGTACAATGGTGTACAACCCCGTCACTATAAAATAAGGGGAAATATAAAGATCTGACTTGTGGACCTTAACTGTGATGGGCATATGTAATGCACGTGCAAGGAGGACTGAGAGTTACCATCACCTGGTTCCCTTTAGGATATCTCTTGGATCAAAAACCAAGTTGATTCGATGATCTTGACCATTGAATCTATCGTATTCTTTGGACGATCAGAAAAGGTTGTAGCAGGCAGTGCAGGAAAGGATCCTACGTTTACAATCATTTCGGGGTATTTACAACACCTTCAAAATCTATTTGACCGCCCATCCGATGAACGAAGATGCCTGGCAGAGCCAGCAGGGAGAGACTGGCCTTTCTATCTGAAGATACATTGTGACACTTCGCTCCAGGATCCAAAAGATGACTTGTTTCTAGGTCTTTTTCCGATGGCTTTGTTTGTAACCTTTCGATAGGACGGCATTTTGTTTCATGCGCGCCCACAATTTGTATAAACTTCCATTGGTTTAATTTAACTGGCATTTATGAAATCACAGTATAATTAAATTATACTGGGAATAAGTCCACACATGAGCGATTAACTGCAGATCGTCATGGATACCGATTTCTAAGCTACAAAATGTTATCCTCACATTGATGCTGCTAATCAGTGCGAGGAACTACTCTTGTAGGTGACCCCTTGTATGCTTGACTACCCATCAGTGTGAGGAGCTCATCCCCTCTTAAAGAACGAGAGAAGGGAGGGGTTTGAGAATTTCATATAAAACAGAGGAGACTTCGGCATCTTTTTTTCACAAAAACTGCCCATACTTACAGTATGGGACTATTGCCGTCTTAGCAGAAACTGTTCATGTTTAAATCATCCTTCTTTCCTTCATTCCATCGTTAATCCACTGCAAACTGTCATGGCAAACAATGCAATGTACTTCTGATGCTTCACTAACATTAATTTACCGATCTACATCTCTCCCTGCCTCTTCGCCACAGACTGAATACTCTCTTGTTGTCAGGGGAAAGAACTACGCCTGATTGAATTTTATTGGTTGCCATCAGAATCTGCAGCAAGCCCTCTCAAAAAAGAGATTTTGAATTAAGGATCTTATGTAGTAGTACTTCGTTGGCATTGATAAAGAGTGTCCTTGCATCTGTAGATTTTGCCTCTGGGGATCCCATTTTGTTTTCATTTCACCGTAGGAACGCCGAGTCTCCAAGAAGATAAGATTTTGCTGGGTCTCCTTTAATAAGAAGATTTTCGTCGAATATGTCCACATGAAGAAAATATGAGTCTCCAACAAGAAGAAAAATAACCCCATCCTCTCTGCATCCATCCTATATCATTCAAACACAGCTTTAGGTCCCAATACATCACACGTTCAACAGAAACATTTCAACTATATAAACGGATAAATGCCCAAATCAATACCATAATTGTGACCACCAATTGCTCATCATTCTCAGAAGCTTCACAGGCTACTCCACTACAAGCATATAAGATCATACAATTTGGAGGCAGACGCTTCTCATATCATACTCAAGCAATTCCTCAGCCAAAAAAATCCTGAGAATTTACTCGTTTTCCAGATGTCAGAGATCGTTTCTGGAAAAAACTCCTGATGAATGACATAATTAATTATCATAAACAAAAAATAATATTGTATATAAAGTAAATACACATTGTCATTGCATCACGATTACAATTGCATCAATAGGACTTTCAGAAAACTATACTGACTTTTCATTTGTACAAAATTCAATCAACTTTAAAGAATATCAATAAAAACATAAAACAAAGAAAATCGAAGATGTAGAGAGAGGGGGAGAGATGCTTTCCAAAATACAAGGATTCTGAAAAGAACTTACCCCAAAGAATTACAAGCGGAAAAAAGGACAGTGACTGACTTGAATTGAAGTCGTAAGATGGATGACCATGACATCATTCACTTTTATAAAAGGTCGAGGTTCCCCAGCCAAACAGCTTGGATTAGCATCTTAGGGCATGTTTGATTGCATGGAAAAATTTCCTAAGAAAATACATCTGGGAAATGCCTTAAATGGCTGTTGGATTGCACGTGAGAACACATATTTCAATCATGTGAGAAAATAAATATGTATTTTCAGGAGGAAATGAATTCCCACCTATCTGGATGAGAAATGAATTCCGGGCTTAGTAGGGAAAATTATATAAATTTAAAAAGGCTATCTAACAACGGACAGTTGTGTTTTCCCAGGGAAAATGCCATTTTCCCACTTGGCAATCAAACACGCCCTTAGGTTAATTACCATGACAGAGTTAGCAGAGCAGATTTTCTTTTGATTCAAAGGTGAGAGTTGCTAATTAGGAAAAGTAGGTTTTTATGATAATTTACAAAACAACACTTGAACAAGTTAATTTGTTCATCATGAATTCTCAATAATTCAGAATAACTGCAATCATGATTTTTTTTTATTCCCATAGGAAATCATGATACTTGATATAATAATATGGCAGCTGATATTTCCAAACTCTTGGGGGTGCTCGCTTAAACAGTCTTAAGGACTACTACAATGCTTGCAACAAATTTGCTCCAATAAAACCCCCAGTCTTTCTGATCAACTCAGTTCTCAATCAATCTTTTCTTATGCTTCCCACCAAGAGCCTAACTGTTGTAGTACCTCTAGAAAATCTAAGTGACACTTCAATGGGCTTCACATCAATGCAAAAACACTTTGTTTTCCTAATGTAGCATTGCTGGAGACCTGAACTGTTACCTAATTCGGATGCAAATGACTCCTTAACAATTCAACCCCATTGGAAAGGAACAAACCTTGTCAAATAGTATTCATCATGCAATGGGCCTACAAATCTACTATGCAATTAATCATCTCTGGAGAATCTAAATATCAGGAGGAAAAAAAACCTGTGTACAGCTCCACAAGTAAAGTGGCATTCAAACAAAAGAACAAAAGCATGTTGTTAAAACCTTATAATTAGCTACTCATACTTATTAAATTTGGATTACATTTTAGGATTACTCATAGCAGATATACATAGATTTCTTTTTCTTTTCTTCCTTTTTTTTAATCAGGAATACATAGGACTCCATGATCAACGTTCATTCATGGTGGCGAATGCTGTCAAAGTTACTAACATCGTGATGGACGGAAATGCACACATCATAAAGAACATAACAGAAGCCTGCCCCAACCAACCAGCAGAAAGAAAAGAAAATTCTCGACAAAATGAAATATATGGCTAAGGATATAATTAATACTATTCGTTGCACAAACATAACAAATTTGGACTTCCAATGAAACAAGGTCTTGTGTTGAGCTTCATAAAGTGATTTCTGATTGCCAAACAGATACCAACTCTGTAAAGTCAAATTAGGTTGGCAGTTGGCAACTGGTAGGAATAGTTGAAACTAATTGAGCATAAAACTGATTACTAATTGATCATACAATTGATCAAAGCCTCTGTGATCTAGTAACATATATGCCAGCCCCCTTAACCCTTCTCACATAAACAAGTTGGTATCAAGAGAACGCTTTCATGGATCTTAAGAGTTATGAGTTATCATCTAGGCTTGAGGAAGATGGAGGAAAGCACTCAACCCAACCCTAACCAACTCAATTTAAAAATAAAGCAATCTAAGACAGTGTAACATCAAACCCAGTCAAACAACAGAGAGCTCTGTAACAAGGACAACCCATTATTTTAAAGAATGATCCATAAAATCCAGGTTAAACACTCACTGACATTTCATAACTAGGAAAAAACAGAATTCATCTGTACACTCTACTTATTTTTCAAACATTTATTCCATACAACGTAATTATATGCATATCTATGTACAAAGATATTCTTTGAAGAGTGAAAAAACATCAGTGATCTGGAAGAAGCAAATGTGCTCTGAACTCCTTTCTATATTGTATAATTATATGAATCAATAGCTAAGTGGTTTGTACATAGGTCTTAATTGATTTTAGGTGCTGGACTACCTCGGGAGGTTTGTGGTCAATTGGTCTCTGCTCATGTAACTTGGACATGTACACATCCTTCTCCAAAAATCCTATATGGTTCCAAAAGCTAGTACTGTCTTGGAAATGTGCAATTCAAAACCAAGGACAGATCAAGAGCTTAGTATACTCACTGAAAATTTAAATAAAAATCTAGGCACCCATAAAAGAATGTGCTAACAGAAATCCCAAAGCAAACCCAATATCAAATGTATGCACAGGAGTGCTGACCAGGCGCAAAATACAACAAACATGTAATTGAGCAATAGAAGCAGCAATTCTCTTTTCCCATATCCATCACAATTTTAGAAAGAAATCTAGCCTTAACTCATCACAACCAATTTTCTAACATCAAATAGGTAACTAATTGCATTCATATGCATGGAAGGAAAATAACAATCTCAAACCAACAAATACAGTGAATTCAAGCACGCCATTTGAAGGACAAAATGGCAAGCCAATGCTCCTGTTGTGGTCTTCGTGGACAAAATAACCATGAACAACAATAGCAGCTGCGTGCCCCTACATATTCATAACTATTCACAACTAATGTTCTACATAAGCAAGATAAAAACAAATTCCATTCATATGCATGGAAGGAAAATAAATATCTCTAAACCAACAAATAGAAAAGAAACCAAGTCGGTGATTTTGAAGGATAGGATTGTGCAGGGGACAACCTAACCATGGATGAATACTCTTACTGGCAGCCATGCACCCAAATAATTCATAAAGGGTTTTGATTCGCGCTACACCGAATCAAACCCCTCAAGAGAAGAGGTGGGCTTACAAGAGAGAACGAAGTGGGCTGTTGGACAGGTCATACCCAGCCCATTTGGAGGCCCGTTAATAGCACTCAACAGGCCCATGGTCCAGTAGTCCAAACGGCCCGTTGTTTAGCCATTTAGTTTCAATTTTACTGTCCCAGTCAATTTCTTAAATTAGAGTCCTAGAAGGATAGTTTCTAATTTGAGTTAGTTTTTGTCTCCAATTGTAGGAGGACTACAATTTAGAAAGTCTTAAGAGTCAAGTCTGTCTGTCTTATTTAGAAGGTTTCTATTTTTGGAGTTTCCTTTTTTGGGAGTTCATATCATAGTGAGAATCCATTAATCTGATCTCCAAGGACTGTGTGACTCAATCCAGCTATCCATGCAACCTCCAAATCATCTGGTAAGTTGCTGATTGCAGTTTTTGTAATGTGCCCTAATCGAACCCTCTATTGCTGTCCCTATTTTACCCATACACACTAGCAATATAAAGACTGTTTACCCCCAATTACAGCCCTATTATCAATTGTTCTGGACTGTCCTACATCAATTTTGGTATCAAAGTACTTATAAAAAAAATGGTATCAGAGCAAGTTTTTAGTCCTTGGGAACCATGTCGACTTGAAGTGGCCGATCCTATGGGGTCAAACTCACTCCCAATGGGATGAGTTGCCACTTAGCATGATGCAGCACCTTCAACTACAATCCGAAAGAGTTGGAATTTTATGGAGCAAAAGACTGGGAAAACAACCCCAAGATAAACATGGGGATGAAGAGACAATGAATGGTCTCAAAGGGAGCATCCTGACGAAGATGGCCAATAAGGAGGCTTCAACGATATATTAACAAGGAATTCTCCAGTCCGCACCCCTAACAGACAGATAGCTTCTACCCGTGCAGCCCAAAATAATCATTTGGGAGTTCGACCACTGCAACCAGTTCGTTCCTCACTTTAATGTGCAAGGAGAATACCTAACTTCCAGCAAATAATTGATACGGCAATACGTAATTACGGTGCTCATCAGTAAGACGTGTCAAAAAGGGTACGCGTTGAAATTCCTGAATTTAATGGAAAGTTAGAAGCACATGATTTCCATGATCGGCTTATTTTTGTAGAAGATTATTTTGACCGGTATACTTGGCAGAGGATCGTAAGGCAGTCAAGCCTGAATTTGGTGGTATAACGAGGAAGAAAAACTCCGCCAACTTGGTCTACCCCAAATTAATACTTGGGAGGAGATGAAGTTGAAACTTGAATAAAAATACCTACCAACAGATTACGAAGACCATCTTTGAGGAAATTTTCTTACTTCAGTTAGGTAACATGTCCACTGATGAGTATACAGATAGGTTCTATGATCTCGCCATTCGAAGTGATGTTACGGAAATTGATCTCCAAGCTCTTGTTCGATAAAAGGCCGGACTTAAGAATGACATTCAGCGAAATTATTTGACACACCAAATATTACTGTGGATGAAGCATATCAGATGGCTCTTGGAATTGAGTCACGATAAGTCTCATGGCCTTATATGATTTGTCTCACAACCAAGTGCGATGAGCATACAACTCTCCTCTTTTAATATTGACCAAAATGTGCAAAACCATCCAAAGATCAATAATGTTGTGTGAAGTAGCAATCAAACGGTCAGCAATATACAAGCCAATGATGACAAGAACGGAAAGACTTCCGACTACCATATGGCGAGAAGGTACTTACAACACTTGCTATAGATGTGGTGATGTGGGGCATTTTTTATGCGGGAGCATTCAACCACGATGGCCCGCCACTACACCTAATCGGTACCCAATCAAGCTAGTGGACCCCACGAAGATTTATTAGGATTTTACAATTAAATTTTGAATTTTGTTTCCAATTACGATTTTAGATTGATTACGGTTACTAGAATGGTATTAGGAATTTCATATTTCGGTTTGATTAGAATTAGGAAAGTTACGTCAATTATAAATAGGATGTAATCCTTGACCTGAAGGAGCTAATATATTAATAAATGAATCTTACAGATGATTTACATGCTTTTGAGCATGATTTTTCCCTTTACGGGTTTGGTGTGAGGCCAAGGGAGCAATTCCCAACATTAATCTCTCTCTCTCTCTCTCCCATTTTTCCCAAAAAACGCAAAACGAGCCGTTGTCCTGCGTCAATTTTTCCATCACATGCCTTCCAAAGGGCTTAATTTAATGAAGGACGAAAAAGCATCAATGGGGATGATTTTGACTCAAAAAAGGAAGTAGGAGATGGATGAGCATTCTTTATGGGGAAAGTTTCATTGTCAGCAGGCTCTTACCAGTTCCAAAGGTGAAAAGGAAGACTAGCTCTGGACAAATATCTTCCGAACTCAGGTTAATTGCCAAGGAAAGATTTATAGTATTATCATTAACGATTGTAGTAGCATGAACGTTGCTTCTCAAGAGTTAATTAAAAACTTCAGTTGAAAGCCGAACAACATCTCTAACCACACAAGGTGGCCTGGGTAAACGGATGTTATATCCCACTAACATATAGATGTCTTGTTAACTTTAATTTGGATAATTATTCATATTCGTGATATACTTCCTATGAAAGTGAACCGCATTTTAATTAGTAGACCATGGCTTTCCAATCACAGTGTGCACTATGATAGTAAAGCCAACACCTATAGCTTCATGTTCAACAAGAAGAGTGTCAAGTTGAATCCAACACGAGATTGAGATTCAAAGAAAAAAGCTGAAAGGAAGAAGTCCACCGAAGTATTGACTATGCAACAATTTGTGGATGAAGTATATGTTGGAGTTCATGGGTTTTACACCCACGTAGGTGCATTAAGTGGGCTGCGTCCCACTTCCCACGTGGGGTTCTTCTTTATATGGTTAGGTGGGTTAAGTGGGTCATCTACTTAACCCCACGGTTTCTTATATGTAGGGGTTAAGTGGGTCCGCCACTTAACCCACGTTTTCTCCTTTAGTTGTAATGGATTTTTTTCCATCTCATATATATATATATATATATACCACAACTTCTCTCTTTAACCCTAATCTCTTTCTCCACCTCCACAACTATTTCTCTTCTTCTCTCTTTAATCTTTCTCTACTATTTCTCTTTAAAATTGTTCTCTCTCTCTTGCTACGAGTGTCTGGTTTCTATAAGCTACATTTATACTTATCTTGCTACAAGTAAAATGTTTCATTGAGCAAGAGAGAACCAGCATGAGTTCCTGGTTGCTGTCTCTCTCTCTCTCTCTCTCATTAAAAATTTTTGCTACGGACCTTATGGTGAAGAAGCTTAATCCAAAAAAATATGACCAAAGAAACAGTGTACAAAAATGCTCTAATTTATGCAATAAACATATCAAAACTGAGAACATCGACAAGTGATCAAAGGAAATAACACAAACCCTTTGTTATTACAGGATCATGAGGACCAACAATTAACTTTTTCAGTGCACCAAATCCAGATCACTCTCAACTTGTTACATCACTATCACCTAGAAATCGTACATTGGAGGACATACCGTAAGCTGAACATATTTTACACATGAAGCATTCTCATGAAAATATACACGAGCTCGTGTAATTTCCCTCACTGATAAAGTACATATAACAACAACAAAGTAGAGAGAGCTGTTTCTACACCAAAAAATGGCAAAGTTCAAACCCATGGACTGCAAAACAGGAACACCCAAAGCATCAAAATGTTACCAGTATAGTATAGTCGCATTTGAAAGCCCCCGAGTGAACTGTCACCTAGATACCACTGGTGTCATCTGAGACGATCTATATAATCCTCCAAATCTCTCCGTCCAAACCTCCTCCCATCTGAATTGGCATCCTTACACCTTGCAGCAAAGTAGTATATCAACCAAACCACCAGAAAGTAAACCTCCACCATTGATTGAAAAACCGATGCCAACAATTTGCCACATATCCGAGCCAGAACCCATCTCACAAGCGACCCACAAAGGATAGCTTCGAAGCATTTTAATCTGATTGCCTGGTTCAACATCGTAGATATCAAATAACACCCTTCCTTGACGATTTCCCTGCCGCTTCTCCTTGTGTCCATGATCGCCACCCAACAGTCCACCGCAAACACTAAAGCCACAAAAGTGTCCAATACAAACCACGTAAACAAAAACTTTGAGATCTCCGTCTCAAACCCCCGAATCCAAGGAGAAGTAACAGAGAATGGCATCAACTTCAATCTCACAAACAGTTTAAAAAACGAGTACTGATCTTCAATTTCACCAAAGAACCACAAACCAAGGAGTTGAGCCAACGCATCTCTAACAGCCCATCTCATGAGTATAAACCCTGAAACCCTCCGAATTCCCAACCCAGAACCAGCCCAAACTGTTCCAAAAAACGAATTATACTTTCCTAAGTAGTCATTAACCACAGCGAAGAAGACAACACCGGCAATGCACGAATGTGTAACCAAAAACCCTAGAATCGCCCAACCATAAGCCACGGACAACAAACTCACCAGAAAAAACAACGCGGCGGCATCACGACGACCAATCTCAAATCCCTTAATAAAGAGCTGAACATCCGCAGACCGATTCCCCTCCTCTCCCTTCTCAAAAACCGCCGTTTCGTTCGTCTCGTCATTACTGTCACCGTCACCGGATAAAGAGAAAGCCTCGTCCTTGAAGAGGAATCCCGGACCAACAATCTCCAAAAAACTAATTCCGTCGTTCTTCTCCGAATCCGAAAGCCCTAACTTCCCTTCGCTACAGAAGAAATGGCTCAGGTTCACAAAACTAACATTAACAGAAGATCTCCGACCAAGTCCAAAGAGATTCCGATCGTCGTCGTCGTCACCGGAAAAAAAATCCTCGTCTAGGGTTCCGACGCGGCTCAGATGGAGAAACGGACGGTGACGGCGGTTTCCGGCTGCGGCCGGAGTTATGGAATCCTCCATCTGTCCGACGTTTTTCCCCGAGAGATCGAGGCGGGAGAGTAGGGATTTCAGAGAGGGGTCTCGATCGATGAAGTCGGTGACGAATCGGGTTCCATTCTCGACAGCTGTTCGAAAGGAGACGAGAAGAATAGACAGAAAGAGAAATGTGTAGAAGCTGGAAACGAAAGCCACAGATGAGTGCCTGATAACTTGCGCCGTGGTGCGTAGGTCAAGGCGAGGAGCGGACATTGCGTTTCGTCTCCGAGTGTTTCCGCAACTTCCGTTTATTTTTTTCAACTGAAAGTACTGCATCTCTGGTGGATTTACGAGGGGATATATGCGTACGATTTGATATTATTTGTATTCCGTACGAGATTGTGTCGCGACTGCAATGAGCAACGTGGCACACTCTTATAGACCACTGACCGTATGAATGTTTTGCCCATCAGCTGGACCCACGTACGTACCCGAAATCGGCCTGATTATTGATTTCTAACCTTTTGATCTGAGAATCTCAAATAATGCTCGAATCCCACGGTTAAAAATAAACCACGAAAAAGACTACAATCCAACGGCATTAACAGTTTTTTTACAATAAAATTTGATTAACATAAGTGGAGTGATCTGACATTGGCTGATCGGTAACGGATAAAACTTCGATGACAGCGGGCTAACATCACCGCACGGAGGGACAGGTCAATTGTCCTCAACAAAGTAAATCCAGACAGTTAATAAGGAGTAAAACTTCTGTCACAACACACAATACGTGGCCCACTCTAACCGTATGGATGTTTGGCCAGTTTCTAGGTGGACCTCTTACTAAAAATCAGCCTGATTAGTGATTTCTAAGCGATTCGATTGAAGTTATTTTCATGGGTTGATTTTAACGGTAGAGCATTATTGAGCGTTATTTGGGTGAAAGATCCAAAGCTTGTAAATCACTAATCAGGCTGATTTTTGGTTTATAGGTACTGGCCAAACATCCACATGGTCAGCGTCGGCTAAGAGTGTGCCACGTGGCTCGTATTTTGCATTGTGACAGAAGTTTTACTCGTTAATAAATTACTACAATTTCAGTTTACAGATGAGGGAGGGTCCTTCGGTAACTACTACAGAGAAAATTGGAATTGGGGCACGCCCTTCACTTGACACTCACCTGTGCACCTTACCGTACTTCAGATAGTAGAATTTTGACGATGGAGATAATGGACGACACTACGAACGCACGCTATTAGAGATCTATGACCGTACGGAATCCTGCTTTCTAACTGTTGGATTTGAATTTTTGCACGATTTTATTTTCAACCTTAGGATTCAAGAATTATTTCGGGGTACTAAGATCCAACGCCTAGAAAACACCAATCAGATTGATTTTTGGTCTGCATATCCATCTAGAGATGTTTCAAACATCCGTACCGTCAGAGATCTCTAAGAATTTGCCACGTAGCATTTTTATGTGCAGCCTGATGCCCCCAAAACGCCAAGATCAAAAAAATTCTCCACGTACTCAAGTTTTTGCTTTTACTATTATTAAAGAGGGAAGTCCATCATCAATGTTGATGACGAACCACGTGGCACACTTCAAGACCACTGACCCTATAAACTTCCAACCCTATCAAAAGTGAACTCAAAGTTGATCGTGAAATGGATGATTCACATTTTCTTAACCTGTAATCCACTTTTCATAGGGCTAGAAATCTCAATTTTGTCATTCTTACCAAAAACAAGACCTTGACTCATCTCTATGTAGGCCTCGGGGTCGTGTCAAATGGGATGTCAAGATAGCCCATGTCAAGAAAATAACTTGAACAATAAATAAACACCATAATTAAGTAGGTGGTCACGGCATCACTCCCATGGTTAGGATCCTTAGACGGTTATGACTGAAAAACTTGGGCCATCCAAGAGGCGCCCACCCAAGATCAATTGAGCAGGTGGCCATGCATATTTTTATGGGAGAAACGACAAAAGTCATGTGTCGCAACAAGAAGACACTTTGGCATTAAGCTACCAAGCCGATATATCAAGTGAAGTTGCTCAGCTTTAGAAACCTAGCAACATTTGACGGTACTGAGGAGGTACTGATGAAACCATTAATCTAAATACGGTCTTAGTGGAATAAGAACACCTCAATATAATATACTTGAATTATGGCAGTATATCCAAAAATAAGAATAATATATCCAATACCGAAAACCTAGTTAGGAACCATATAATTGTGCCACCGTCACCATAATTGGTTAGTGAACGGCAAAATAAAATACCACTACCAGTCATGAGCCTCTAAAAAATCAAAATTATGATTTAAAAAGCGAATAAGGTGACCGAGGAAAGGCCTAATTAAAGTCAGGCTTCTCTGGGTAAGTGCAGCCGGACCTTTGGATGATGACATTCGCTGCATAACACCCAGCTCTCACACAGTCCTCGATGGGCTTCTCTTGAACCAACTGAGACAAAAATCCCCCAACAAAGGCATCTCCTGTTAAACAACAAAAAAAAGGAAGGTTAAATCATCCAGTCAACAAAGTGAAGACATTTTCTCCTACTACAGATGTCATTCAGATTTTTCTTTTAGTTGGATTTTGTTTTTGCAAAATGCTAAACAATTTACAAAGTTATAGCTTGGATGGGTAATTAGGAAAAGTATAGGTTTTTTCGTCAACAAATTTTTAAAGGGAGGCTTCAGGAGTGAAGGATGCAAACAGCAGAAAATCAAGAGGTAACAACTATCTTCAGATGCTTTAAATAAGACACATCTGGAAGGGAATGCTTGTCTATTCTAGCAGCCAAGACTCTTCAAGAGTGAAATGTGAATATACCTGCCCCATTGGTATCAACAAGCTTCTCCTTGGGCAACAAGATCACAGGGAACAATTTCACTTTCCCATCCTCAGCAACAACAACAGGATCAGCACCTTGAGTGATAACAGTAATCCGCTTGTGTGTTCCATATGCCTTGGGCCATTGGGAGATCTTCAAAGCAATCTCCTCAACATTCTCAGTCTGGCCAGCAAAGACAGCCCAATCACATGAATTGCTTAAAGTCAAAAATGTGTTTGTAAATCCTGACATCAAGTGATCATTACCTCCCACCCATGAACCTTCGAGAAAGTTTTTGCTTCCGTCTCATTCCCAAAAACATAGTCCATATACCTGAGCAGGAGAGCTGAGTTTAATACTTGCCGTATTTTTGAAACTCATACCACAAAGAAGGAAGAGCAGAAAAGCTTACGGTAAAACTTTCTCCTGCGGATCCTTGAAGAACTCACAGATAAAGGGAGCAGAAAGGTTCATTGAGAAGACCTGCAGATGGGTGAGAGAGTAGATGTTGTATTAATGCTACAGCTATGGAAAGCAACAAAGAAGAGGGAAGTGTCCAACCATATCAGATAATCAATGAGTACCTTGTTGTTTGCAGCTGCATGTTCGGCTACAAGCTGAATGGAGTCTGGGGACACAGTGAGAAAAAAACCAGCAATATAGATGTACTTGGCCTTTTCAACTGTCCAGATAGGAGTTTTAATCAAGTTGGTTCAAAAAGAATATAAAACTAAGAAAGAACATAAGGATCAAGAAAGCAAGGGATGAAAAGATACCCAATGCCCAATTTTCTGGTCTCTTCAAATGTTCAGATTTGTAGCAATTCGCTGCCGACAAGTTGGCAATAAGAGACCTGTTTATATATTCATCACAATTCAAAGATCATAATTTTAAACAATGTTTACAGCTAAACAAAAACTCCAAGAAATCATTACATCAATCTTAGGAAGATTGACCAATATGCTCGTGAAGCATTCCTCCATAAACTCCATAGTCCATATCATTATTGAGGTTCCTGGTGGTGTCACGGATCCTATCACAAACCTCGACAATGACCTTAAATGGGTATCGCCGAAGACCCACGTGCATATATTGGTCAATATGCCTAAGGCTGATAACTCAATTCTGAAAGTAAGCAAGATGTGGGTGATCCCTCTCTATCCCCATCTCATCCATAAAGGTTGACAATCTCAGGTTCAACCACATGTTAAATCATGCTCAATGTAAAGTTGAATAGTCAAAAAATATAAATGTCCTTAGTCGCGGTCTGCATCAGATTCTATTAGTCATGTTCAATTCTTGTATAGTTGTCAAATAACTTGTAAGTCCATCATTGGAAGGACATGGTTAATTGCAGTTGAACGTTGTATAACAAGAATGTCCAATTTTTATGTACCAAGGACCAATTGGATAAGTGTGTACATTAAAGTAAAATATTATTATTTGAAAAACTTGAATGTATATCTGTCTGTGTATTTGAGGGTTCTAACATCAGGTACTTAATGGAATTAATTTTTATGTGAAACAGAATACTTAAATGGAATTTGTAAATGTAAACAACGGGTAGGAGATTTTCAAAGTTAAATGCTTGAGGTTGCTGCCAGGTAAACGACTGAACAATCAGGTATTCTCCTTAAAGAATGATAAAATCATTCTTGATCGTAAAACAGAACTGCAGAGGAAGCATGACACAGTACTGACCTTTCACCACCCACGACACAAACACCACATGTACCCGTCGGTGCAGTCTCATCCTCATAATAATGAACCTGATTGTTAATAGGCATCAGATATCCTTGATGACATAACCAACTAGCGCCAAAGGCTAGAGATGTGTGAAAACAAAAGCAATAAAAGAAACAAAAAGAAGAATCTTACATTAACACCAGCAAGTTTTGAGTTTTTCTTCATCTCTTCTCCAAACTTGTCCTTTCCTATACAACCCATATAACTAGTTGCACCAGGAATTTGAAGCATCCACTGCAAAAGACAGATAAACTCACTGAAATGGCACAGTGATATAACTTGAACAATAAGAACCCAAAAACATTATGCAATACATACCTGGGCGACCCTGATTGAATTTTGAGTAGCACCTGCATTTATCAAAATAACATAAAATTCATAATTAGCCCACGTGCAGCTGAGGAAATACCAAAGAAAATGCATAGACATCTTAAGGAACTCAATATCAATGTAATCTTCACATTACCTCCAGCAGTGTACTCCGCATTGTATTTAGTAGCCAATTCATCGTACCTAAAAATATCCACCCGGAGAATCTTAGTTCAGCTAATAGCAGAGGCATATCCACTCACAAACATCTAATGGTCAAAACACATCACAGGATATGGCCTTATAATCCTTTATTCCTGACTAAATGGCTTTAAATATGTTAAGGTCCCTAACTTCTCTCTGTTATGTTATGCAGTGAAACATGTGCATAGGGTGCCTAGATCTTTAAATTTTGAATAGGCCCAAGCCCGAGGCCGGGCACAATACAATTAAAATTTAGGTTACACCCCCTAAATGTGAGGCAAGTTGGCTAGATGGCAGCTTAAAATGGTTATCATGGTCCTAGAGTCTCATTTTATGTAATGGCCAAAGGATCTACCCCTTTGTTATCAACACGAAAACTTAGATTTACAAGGAACCCCAGATTGAGGTGGAATCATGACAAAGGTTGGTAAAATATGATAGTGGTCAAACGCACTTGGAGAAGATTCTATATCATGGAGAAACTATGACATATCCACTCTCAGAAGAGCTTTTGTATAATGAGCAACAATAAAATTTTCATCTATTTTATCTACCAGGAATGGTGTATGCATAGAATGTATAATTAATTTGTTTAAGTTGGTGAAATAAGATGGTCCTATGAGAGCCTAGATAAAAATGTGACAAAACATTTTAAGACTGAAGTAGAAGGATAGGTGGTATGATCCTTTAGAATAACCCAAATGCTGCGACATGGTATATCCCCCTTGCCAAGTTAGATAAGAATTAATTCATTATTTTACTATGAGACATTTTCGTTTCTTGATGTTCAGTGGAAGATATTTGAGCTTTATGGCATAGCCATTGCTGTAGACCTCATCAACAACCATATAAAAATATTGATCTCCACCAAATGTTGCATTCTAGCACACAACATCCTTGAGGTCATGATGATCTTTATGTCTATCTCAATTGTTGGAATAAAGCATATGATAGTGATACAACCAATCTTCAATCAAAAGAGATTTAAAATTGCACTATTACAGGGATCCAACAATTGTGCAGTTCCATCAAATTTTATTTTCCTCTAGGTGAAAATACAAGGGCTTCAAGGTCATCTTCAATAGGAAGGTAGAAACAAAATGCAAATGAGCCAAATAAATCAAAATACTACATCCCTTCTTATAAAGTCAGATGGATCTAAAAGACCAACCTAGAAGGATATGCTGCCACGAAATCAGAAACAGGAAACTTACATTGGTAGGTGCTTGTCCTCTGCAAGAATAGCATTGTTCAACTTGATGCCATATCTGTCCACAGATAAGAGAGTTTAAGTCTCAGAACCATGAAATTCAACCATTCGCTGAACCATCATATTCCTCAACAATGAAAATCAAACCAATCCAGCAAATTAAAAAACAACTCCAGAAAATGAGTCCACCCAAAACCCAGCTATTTAAATCCATAATAATTAACATTAACAGAAGTCCAACTTTTTTACAAAGTGGTATTAAAAAAAATTTGTTATTGATTAGTATTAACAAACTTTTACAGCTATGAGACCATAAAAAAACAACCAGATAGTCATTTTATATAAGTTTAAAACAACAAACACCCTAACTTGCAAATATCTAATGCAGAAAAAAAAGATAATCTAAACTACCAACAAGGCAAACATTGAAGCCAGATCCAATAAAATCGCCTGGAACAACACCCTTGAAGTTTTGAACGGCGTAAAAAACAGCAAAATGACAACTTTTGGCATTGTAGTTGTGTGAATCCGTCAACGAAACAAGAACTGCTACGACATCCACAAAAGTCTCATAAACAACAAAAACCTAACTTCTTTTTATTTTGTAGATATTGCAACTTTTACAGAATCAATAAAAAAAATTTTAAAAAATACATAAAAGGAAAGAAAAAACACGAAAGTCAGACTGAATACCCACGAGTTTCTCGTGAATCAAAATCACAAACACCAAGAACGCGCAATACATATAACAATCTTGAGGAACCAGAAAAATAATCATTGGGGTACATAAATTCAAAAATAAACAAGAGAAACTACCCATCGAATAGTCTCTAAACCACGAATGACGGTTCAATAAACCAGATCTATGTTTCTGGAGTTTAGATCTTTGACACGTTAACAAAAATAATATCTATAAGAGCACAGCAGTAGCATTGTCTTTCCTTGTCTCAAACAACAGATAATAGATCGAAAGAGATGATTTTCTCTTCACCAAGCTAAGGACTCCAAAAACGCATAGAAGTATACAGTTCTGGAAACACAAAACCACAAGTCCACCTAAATCTACATCAACCGTTGAACCCGTTAACATGCCTAAACGTACGGAAACAAACAGATCAAACAACACGATCCACCTGGACCACCTCTCTATAGGCTAAGATTTCAAAGAACACGTTGTGCAGCAATCCCGAAAGAGGTAGAAAGTAGATGATGCACTACAAAAACATGGACCATTCACGATCTCTGAACCAAGAATAGCTGATCAAATAAGTAGATCTAAGCTTATCAAGCTAAGATCTACAAAAGTAACTCGGCTAAAATGAAAAGTTCCGGCTACACAGTTTCAAATCCCTCGCCTGTAACTAAGATCAGAGAATGACTGCCGATGTCATCAAAAAAGAAAAAAAAGAGACATTTAAATTCAAATACATATCTGTCACAACTACAAAATCAAACAAAAATATAACAAAACGTGTTCTAATCAAAGAAAACATCGAAAACCGCTATTTCCAGTCTCGCAATCGAGAAGAATAGATGAAATATATCGAGATCTACGTTTTCAGGAGCTAAAATATTGAGAAACATGGCTAATCATGGAGAAGTATAAGAGGCCGAATTACTTCTCCAGGAATTGCTCGTCTACGACTGCCGAGATGTCTAGAAGAGGATTCCCCATCCCCAAAAGAATTCTCTCGTACGCCATTGATTGCAGAATGAACGAGAGGGAAATAAGCGAGCAGATGTATAGACTATAGAGCAAGAGAAGAAGTAAAGGGCTATCTGGCTATCGTTGTTGAGGAGCGTTGTGTTTACTTCTGTTTTATAGGCGTCCGTGTAAGGCGTAAGGCGTAAGTTAAGGTGTCTAGTCTCTCAACAACCCCACTCACCCGCATTTAGCCGGGAAATTTTGGTTAGGGGATTTTTGACATGGGTCGGGCTCCAGTGACAGCCCTAAAATGACAGGCTCCCATTACAGGACACAATATGAACTACGTGGCACACTCTTAGAGGAATATGACCGTATGGATGTTTGTCCAATCCCTAGGTAGAACTACAAATCAAAAATCAGCCTGATTAGTGATTTCTAGGAGTTGGATCTTTGAACCTCAAATACTGCTCAAATTCCCACAGTTGAGATCAGCCCATGAAAATAAGTCTAATCCAACGCCAATAAATCACCACTCAGGCTGATTTTTGGTTTGTAGGTCCACTTAGTATTGGACAAACATCCATAAGGTCAAGTCCTCTAAGAGTGTGTCATGTGTCTCATATTGTGTCCTGTAATGGGTGCCTGTCATTTTAGGGCTGTAACTGGATCCTGAGCCTTTTGACATACCCCAATGTTATCTAGAAATTTGGCATACCTCCCTTACCACAATTTGAACAAGCTGACTAACCCCGTGACTCTGTCCACCGTATGTTGACCCAATTTGACTAACAATTCTTTTTAAAATGATGAATTACTCTTTTTTTTCTTCAACTTTAGACCATAAGAACACGTGGGTTTTGGCAAAAGAAAAAAACTAATCCTGAATCAAACAAATGCGGTGATCAGCCAACCGAGACTCAATCAACCTGCCTAAGTCTCATAGCGGGTCGACCACCACTCCAACAAGCAATTTAAAAATCCAACGCTCATGGGACCCTTATTTCTGACCCCCCTCATGTGCGTGTGTGCTTGGCCATTGGATTTGTCAGCACAGAGCTGCCATCACTTTTTCACTTTTTAGGGCGTTGGCAACCGGCGTTAGATTCGTGAAATCCACGGCTAAGCATGCGAACACCAAGAGGGGTCAAAAAAAGGGGATCCTCAGAGCCAATAGCAAAACGTTTAAAACAGCCCATTTGAGTTATTTTTCCCCCTTTTGAAAACCTTCCTTATTTCTTTTTAAATCTTGTTTCTTTGTATCTATAATTTTTTTTATTAATCTCGTTAAAATTTGATAATTTATCATATATTATTAGGACTTTAATCCACGTGGCACATGCTCGCATGGATTTGCCGTTGGTCCCGCCTAAGTTACTAACATGGAGAATAAGTGAGAATATAAGGTATCTTCCTTGATTAGGTTTGTTTCCTTGTTGAGTGTTGTAGTCAAGGGAGAAGTCTATGATTATTAGAGAAAGTCTTATTAGCAAGATTGGCTTGTAGGGCCACTCTCAAAATCTACACCCAACAAAGCATATCCCGTGAGCCAGTGCCATAAAAGACCGGTCATGGGAGCTTGTGCCATAATTATTTTTGTTGGACTCGAATTAGGAACACCATAGAGTAATATTGTATATCCGTCCCCTTGTTGATTTGGCAATGGCTCTAGCCATGGGTAAATTTCAGGTGGATCGATGGAGGAATCCCTTGGTAAGTTCAAATCTATTGGTAGGGTATGCCAATTCCTTCCATGTTTCCAAAATAATCCCTTAATAATTACATACATTCCACATGGACAAACTTTAGTAGTTACTTTTTTAACTTTATGGTGTGCACGTGGCACATTTTTATTCAACCCACAATGCCACAGCGAGAGATCAATTTCAGCAAAAAATGTCGTGCAAAGTAGAGGACCTATGCTGCTATGCACTCTTCGCAACTAACCATTTACAAAGTTGGATTCCATTTTCAAATTACGAGCACCAAAAGGATTCTATTAGAAGGTGCACCGTGGAGATTCAACCACATGGGCATAATCATGCATTTGTATCATGTATGTTCCACCTCCCCCACATTAAGGTGGCAATTTTTATTTTTATTTTTAATTTGTAATCAGACCTCTATTCCAAGGTTTAAAAATCGGCCGTTATAACGGATTCGGACCTACCCCGTTACGTTACGCACCGTTAAAAGGACCAGAAAATAATGGGCATTATAACGAAAATAACGGTCATTTTTTTTCCATTATAACGAAAATAACGACCATTGTTTTCTGGAAAAAAAAAAGTGAAAAAAACGGTCATTTTTTTCGTTATTTTCTGTTATTGAAATTTTCAAAATTTGAATTTCAGCGCCCTTATTCCCAAATTTTCCGTTATTTTTTGTTTTTTCCATTTTTGCCCTGAGCGTTTTTCCGTTGGACCGTTATACCGTTATAACGGTCCCTTTTAAACCTTGCTCTATTCTACTATTTAAAGAGCGAAGGGCCTTTACGCCAAAATGTCCCAATTTTAAAAAAATGCCCTTATTTTATTCGTTTATTTATTTAAGTCATTCATTTTGCAGGGGCCCTTTAGTCTTTTGGTGTACTCATTAAATGTAGTCTCCACTAAAAAAATTAAAAAATTCTCTCATCTCACGTCACACTAACAATTTAAAAAAAATACATATATGTAGTTTTACGCTGACAAACGATGTTTGTTCCATCCCTTGGTTGACCTACATACCAAAATTCAACTTGATTAATGATTTCTAAACTTTGGATATGAGCAACCTAATTAATTCTAAAAATCTATGAGTAAAAATAAATTATGAATACGACTCTAATCCAATGAATAGAATTTGTTAATCATGTTGAATTTGGGTTACGTAGATCCAACTAGGGATGGGCCAAAGATCCATATGGTCATTGATCTCTATGAGTGCGCCATGTGTTACATATCGTGGCTTCTCGTCATCGTTGAAGAGGCACGCCACCATCAAAGTTCTACTCATTTGCCCACATGTCATCAACCTCCAAGAGCTTGTTAATGAGCTATTTCCCTAAGCTTCAACACTATACAACTCCTAATTACTTTGTGCCATTCAGCGATCTTAAACCTTTAGAACTTTGTCCCCAAAATCTACGATTAAAAATCTACCCATGAAAATGACTCCAATCAATGCTTAGAAATCGCTAATCATGATGATTTTTGCATGTGGGTCCACCTATGGATAGGCCAAACATCCATATAATCAGTGATCTATAAGAGTGTGCCACATGCAAGGTGCTGCTACGTGTAAGGTGCACGTGCATCTTGGCATTAAAAAACAAAGAGAAATAAACACCACACCACAAAGCACGCACCTCAAGAGTGAACATGGTGCCTCATCAAGCAAATGGCTGAAGATAGCCAAGGGGAGAGAGTCAGCAATGTAATTAGACCCCCTACCCCCTAAAGGTGAAGGTAAAGGAAGAAGAATAAAAGGGGTGTTGAGGGCCAAAATATCTTCCCAGGTGGCAAATGAGAATCAGTCCGCCTGTATCAAACCCTGATGTAACACGTCCATCAAGTTTTTTATGCCTGTCTGTCACACCTCGAATTTCGGCACCCGAACCGACCCGAATGTCTGTGGATCAACCCATTTACTCGAAATCCAGGGTGTGAAAAATAATAAAGAAAAAATAAAATTTTTCGGTTTATAACGAGTTATCAATAGTTCAAAAATTTATTAAGGTCTCAAAATCATAATCTTTGATAGCTAACGCCATCCGTAACACACAAAGTCAAAAAGAACTGATGATCTACTAATCACGATTCAACAAAATGTCTCATCTATCCCACGATCCTGTTAATATAAAGTAATGAATTTATTATATAAATTTATAAGCAATAAAATTAGAGTCGCTAATAAAATATTCCTTTTCAAGGTTTGGCTCATGCTCTTTGGTTTCATATGTCTCATCGCCTATTTCGTCAACTGGTTGTAGTTCCTCCTTGTACTCTTCTTCGTACATCTCGGTTTCATTCAAATCTGAAAGTGGTAGTTATAGGAATGAGCAAAACGCTCACTATATTTTCATCCCAAAACATAATTCAAACAATACAGGATATACAGACCTGTTCGTATAAATTAAATTGCCAAACACTAATATTATGGTTATAATGAATGCATGAACAATTAATCAAAAGTAATACACAACCCACACAGGAGGTCTTCCCGGGATTTTCGGGTCTTTCACCCTGAAGAACTCACTCACAACTTACTTTATCACTTCTGAATAAAAATATATAATGCATGTCTTAACAATTAAATAATTATTCACCGAAACGATAATACCCACACAGGGAATCTCCAATACGAAACAAATAGAATCCACACAGGGAATCTCCAATACGAAACAAATAGAATCCACACAGGGGATCTCTAATATAAAATCGGCTATCAATTATAGTTTAACAATAATTACATGCTCACGGATCAATGACTTGTATTAAAAGAATTATGAGAATGGTACCTACCTTAAACATTTGTTGATCCTCTGAAAGTATTCATCAGATCTATAAATAATTAATAGAGGAGATTAGAAAAATGTGAAGTGAGAGTATTATTTAACAAGTGAGGTGGCTATATTTTGGTGTTGGAGTCTCTTAAATAAATTATGTGAGTAGATTTAAGATTAGGATTTTTGTATAAATTTTTGGGAGGTCAATTATTGCCCATTAGATCTAAAGTTGACGAAGGGTTGAGATCTTTTATTTATAATAGAGTTTAGGGTTTTTGTTAAAAGAATTTCCCTCCATCTTTTATGAAAATAAATAACTTCTATTTTATCTCAAATTAAAAGTGATTTTCGTTAACTCTAAAATTGATAATTTTACAATACACTAAAAGACTAATTTTAAGTTGGATATGGGCCAAAAATTGGCCCAAAGCCTATATATATCAACTGAGCTTTAATTTGAATTATTTTTAGGCTTACAAGGTCTCTAAACTGTCTAAAAGGCTCACTATACTAATTTTCATTCAAACAACACACAACCAATCACTAATATTTGATATTTATTAACAAAATATCATTAGTATAATTAAAAATAAAAATTAAAATTTGTAAAATATCTTGAAAAATCCAGGATATTACACTGTCTCAATCTCTAACAACTGGGAGCAAAATTTTGAAGCAACGAATCAATGACCAATCAAATGGTGCCACAATCAATTGTTCAAAATTTTTAAAGTAGCAGTTTTTTTAAGCATCGAAGCAATGGCGAATCGAATGGCGCTACGATCTGATGTTCAAAAGCATTAGCAGATTGTGGCGCCCTTTGGTTGGCCACTACTTCGCTGCTTCAAAAAATTTCTCAGCAATCGAAAACCCATTGATCAAGCAATTCCTGATCGCTGCAATATCAACACTTGATTTTGCTACATCATCGTCATTTTTTTATTCGAAACCAATCAACAAGATTGTTAATGGTAGTCTTGTCATTAACAACTTAATTAATAGTGACAATTGCCATTCTGGCTAAAAGAAATATATTTTCGTAACTAAATAGTATATACGAGGGTCGCTCGGGCGCCCACCTCTTTGAGCTATGCACCAACAAAATAACTCTTTTTTTTTTTTTGACATAAATTGGCCATTTCTTTTTAAAATGGGCACCCACACTCGTGTTACTTATTTGGTTGTTTGGTTTGAGGACGTCGAATTCGCGCCAACCACTGAAGCTGCACTGCCCTCTCAACTCCCTCAATTTCTCTTAAATCACTGCACCTTCTTTTATTCTTCTTTGTACATCTTCTTGGTTTTCTCATAAGCTTTTATTTATTTTAAATCTCCTAGTCAAACAAAAAATCCTTAGTTGTTCTCCCCAATCTAGTGGCATATCTGATTGGTAAAAAGTAGCAATGGAGGAGGTAAACCCTTTAAATCTATTAAATTTTCAACTTATTATTCATGTGACGTTATCTTTGTAAACCATAAATAATAATCATCATGCAAAAATGTATGTTAATCAAGTGGATTTGAGTGAAAGCCATAGTTGTTAATCAAATGGGTTTATTTTTCTTGAGTTTAATTTCCGTCAAGTCCTTTGAAGTTGTAAACTAACCACTTCATCCTGACTATGCATCCACCGTTAAATCGAAGCTCCTTTATAGCTACTTCTCCGTCAACTCCACTGTGCCGACCATTAAATTGACAGTCTCTCCGATTGTCAACGCTAACGTCCAACATGTCACCACATTTTCGTGCACAGGGATGCCCAAAATCTGGGACATGTTATATAGGGCAATGATCATCTCACCAAATGGTAGATGGAAGGTATTCGCCTCAGAGTGCCATATTTCCACAAACGCTGGCACAGTTATCTTATTTACTAATTTATAACAATATTGATCCACATTTACCAACCTTGATTGGGTCATCCATTTTCGAAAATGATTACGCTATTTTGTCAAATCCCATTCGCCAAATTTTACTGTGTGTTTAATGCACTTTAGCGGGAGCTGTTCTTGCAGATGGTAAAATGTATTAAACTATAGTAAACATTAACAAAAAATATATACAATATAAAAACCGGTGTTTTATATTGTTTCGTTGTATTTAATATGTAATATGGTTTTCATATCTTTTTAGTGTCGAGGGGTCCTTTCCAGGGATTGGTTCAAATGCATGCTGAACCTCATCAACCTCAGTTTCTTCATCGGTTTTCACTTTAAGAGCACTAATTTGTTGTTATTCTTAGTGTTCTTTTTCATGTACATGAAACTACTGTCATTTTCCATATTCAAGCTCTTTTTGAATTTCAACATGCCTTGAAGGATTACGACATCTTCTTTTAGATGCCGTAAGAGGAACTCGTTTACTTGGTGCAGAAGTACTTCATTCCCATTATGTTTTGTCAGAGCTTCTTGTCCGACACATTGTAATTACAAGCAGTAAATAATTACAAGAAATATTAAATATTTAAGGAAAATAAAAACACACAATTGCAAACATATGGCTATTTGAGATATTTTACCAAATAATTGTGTAAAACAAAGTTAAAATGATCTTTTGGATATTTTAATAAACATATGGTATTTAAGATATAAGCCTGCAATGCATTTAATTCAATCTATACTAAAATCCTTATCAAGATACATATAATGACAATGTAAATTAAAACCCCAATCAATAGACAATCTACATAATAAAATGCAAAAAATTACATTTCGGATTGCATTCAATAAATTTAAACAACAATGGAGATCATACGGTGTAAACAATATACATCATGTGGAAAGACTGAAAATGAGTCGGAGACGACGAATACAACACTGAAGAGGATATGAAACGAGGAAACCCTTTTCTCCTCGTACACTTTACCGCAACAAGCCAAAATAAGGGGAGAAGAATTTCAAGGAGATGTAATTTGCCAGGGCTT
The DNA here is from genome assembly GCA_035048495.1 of Euptelea pleiosperma. Taxonomy (NCBI): domain Eukaryota; kingdom Viridiplantae; phylum Streptophyta; class Magnoliopsida; order Ranunculales; family Eupteleaceae; genus Euptelea; species Euptelea pleiosperma. The sequence continues at coordinate 40,021,261 of CM068544.1, read as the reverse complement.
AAGAAGGTGAAGGGGATCTTGGCTATTGATCACGGCGAATGAACGATTTAGAGAAGTGAATGAGGTTTGGATATGTGAAGAAGACGAAGTAGATTTTGAGTTGGAGAAGTGGAGGTTTCGATGTACATGGGTTATGGTTATATGGGTTTTGACATAGTTGTGTGGGTGCCCAGCAAAACGGGGTGTCCAAACATGGGGCCGCTAATTGGCGTGGGTGCCCAGCTTAAAGAGGTGGGCGCCCGTAGAGCGACCCTATATACACCAGAATCTCTGTTCAACTATGTTTCACTTATTTTCGTGTTTTTCACCCTTTTTTTTTTCAATATTTTTTTTCCGCTCCGAAAATCTCCGCTCCCTTCAACGATAAAACGATGTCGGTCTGTTCCATTTAATCGAGCCAAATCGAAAGCCAAAAATCACTGTAAGAGCAACTGAAATCTCATTTTGGTTTCTCTTCAAATTTGTTGTAATCCGACTGCGTTTATTGACTGTTTTTGCCCCTCTAGAATCCTATTTGTTTGGGTAGAAATTGCGATCTCGATGGATTCAATCTCTTCACTGCAATTTTTATTTCTCCAGCTGAATTAGGGTTTCGCTTTTACGAAAATTTTTGCTCTCTTTGATTTACTTTTGTAATGAATTTTATCACCAGAGATGTACGGAACTGTAAACGCTAATTTGTTTTTCTCCAGATGTGATGGTTTTGAATAATTTTTTTTTCTTTCTGATTTTCGAAAGAAATATGTACTTCTGTGAGTGATTCCTGATTGAGTACCGTGGTCCATAGTTGTAGCATTGCTTCCGACTATAGTCGCTAGGGTTCCATTTGTGTCAAAGGTGAATGCATGTTTTTGTTTGTTCTGTAATTGCAGAGCGGGCCGGGCATTGAAGCCTGTAGTCCAGCCCGGCCCGTTTGCATCCCTAGACGACGGAGTATAAGTATATTTTATGTGAATACTGGCACAGCTCGACTCTCGGATGGTGCATAGTCGTGCTTACATTTATACAATAGCCCAAATTCTTGATTTGCCTTGAAGTTTGGATAATTTCCTTTCGTAATTCGTTCTTACTTATGAAACAAGAACTGGGCTGTTGAAGTAATTTCATATAATAACCATCGGGGATAAAGGACTCAATTTGACACTACGTTCTTAGTTGCTGTAGGGGTTCCACACTCCCACTTATGTTTCCTTGATATGGGAATTGGTCTTAGAGTTGAGATGAGGATGGAGTGTCAGATTTGGTGTTAGTTGGAAAATAGGATTCTTGGATACACTTCAAATGATGTAAAAATTAAAAAAGTACATTTATAATAAGAATAATAATGGATTATAGGATGGAATATCTTATGAGTTATCATATGTATCATATACCTATAGAAAAGAGCAAATATATATGTATTTGTTAAATCTTAATTAATAACTTGCAAGTAAGCAGTACGAAAGGAAAAACAAAAAAGATATCCGGAAGTGTTGCACATGAATCTGTGTAGGAATCTGACACGTGTCGAACTTGTTCGCGTAACCCATTTAGAAGAATCCGTGCAACATTTGGTTTTGTCAAACCCTATCTTCTTCATCCAAAAAAGTAGTTGCAGAAGAATTCAGAGATCTTCACTAACTTTACTTGGTAATTTGCATACATGACTTCTAGTTTCTGATGGATTGAGTAAATCTCTAGATCACAACTCTAGATCAAGACTAACGACAATGATGGTGAAGGTAAGGTTTAGGTTTCTAATAGATGCGTCGACTCAAGAGTTAAAAACTGGGAGGTTAGAGTAAATAGCAAGTTAGCTGCGGGGAAAGCTTATGGTTGTATTTATTCAAAGTTTTAGACTATTATTTGGCTTGAACTGGGCTTAGGGAGAAATGGTGAAGTTGGGTTCATACTTGAATCACATCCAATTGCTTACTGTCTTTAAATCAATTGCTTTCTGATTTCTTTGGTATTTCTAGACGAGTAGAAGACTAAGGAAAGATAATCCACTTTTGCCCTTACTTTATAGTTTATACCACGCCAGTGGAAGCGTTAGGTTGATTACATAGAAAGGTTGAGTAGAAAGATTGAAGAGGTCCAATTTGGTGCAACCTCAATCTTTTATTTCTTTATCTTGTTATACTTTTTGCAAGCTTTGGTTTCTCAAAGAAGGATTTTGAGGCACATTTTAAGACACTATGCAGTGATGTTAGGGAATTGATTAATTTTGGAGAAAAAGTCAATTTATTGGTAATAGTTCTGAAGCATGTGCTTGTTGCTTAGATCATTATTTAGGAAAGCTCTTGATTATGTACCTTGGGCTATGTTTAGTGTGAATTCGCAATCTAAGAACAAATGAGACTGTGATGGTCTGATGGAAGATTTGACAAAAAACCTGTGATTGTTGAAGTGTAACTTTCTTTAGGTAGAGGTATCATTCCTTTTGCGAATGGGTCTGTAATGCTTTTTCAGCTGGTTCTCCTGCTTATCTTCAATACTGGTGACCATGGCTCTTATATTGGGGAAATCACGATGGGATTTTCTTTGGTATAGTATGGGTGTTTCTTGCAAGTATGAGTTATTGGATTGGAAAGACTGTAATATACTCATGTTTTTTGAAAAAAATTCGAAGCGAGATGGTATGTCCCACAAGCCACAATTAGTTGTCCAATTTCTTAAAGGAGAAATCTCAAAGGGGGTACAATTGGTGTTTTCTGGATCTATATATCACTTTGAGGAGATTTTTACCCTACGCCACGGGAGAGTAAGAGAGTGTGAAGTGGCACCACAAAAGCCATTTTTTTGAGATGTTTACCGATATTCTGATTGGTGGGTTTGAGTCTTCTTTGACTGTTTTCAGGATGTGCAGATTTTCACTACCGTCAAGTTTAGAAGCCTTTGCTCGTACTTATACGTTGGATATCCTTATGACGGATCATCCTTCTATATATATCATTACATCCTTAGTATCATGTGAAGGGATGATGTGGATGATCCGATGGACCAGTATTCACTGACTAAACTATCACCAAACTAATGAATTGATGCTGAAGTGGCTGACCTTCCCCAATTCACTAGGTTGACTACATGTGTAACTGCAAACTACGATTTGAACCTGAACTGGCACTGACTGTGAATCAGCAAACTATAGTTAAAAGTTATTTGATTGAGATTAAATGGCCAAAAGATTAGGGTTTTATGAAGAAATTTTAGCCGAGAATATTAGTATGCATTCAATTGCACATCGGTGGTTGACTTTTATGGTTCTATGCTGTTATTTTTACAAAAGAATTTAAACATGTATGGATTGTGTCATTGCTTGAAATTATGGTCTTGGGGATTGTTTTTCACGAGAATAGAATTTGCTTGGTTTGTTTGAAGTTTATATCAATCTTTCATTTCCTTCTCTTTTGGGCATTTCCTTCTTTTTTTGGTTAATATCATGCTAGAAAACTCTAATGGTTCTCATTTAAAAAATGGCCGAGTCTTACAGTTTTTGGTGAATTTCTTGTGGAGAAGATGGCTAATGTTACTCGATCCAGTCGCAAACTGAAGGATGATGATATCAACAACTCAAAGAGGAGGCTCATTAGTGGCAAAGGTTCGACTACTTCGGGCTCTACAACAGATACATCTGGCTTAAGAAGGTCTACTAGAGAAACACCTTTGAAGAAGCTGAGGGCATCAAGTCCTTCAAGTACAAGAAAGTCTGAAAGAATTGTGAAGCGTACACCACCAACTCCTCTGATCAATAGGAAATCTGAGCGAGTTGAGAAGCGAAAGATGCCAAGCCCTTCAAGAAGGTCTGATAGAGGTGAGAAACACCGCTCTTCGAGTTCTTCGGGGTCAAAGAAGTCTGAGAAGGGTGTGAGTTCTTTGGACACAAAGAGGAAAAAGGAAAAGAAGGAGAAAAGTGGGAAACAACTGACACTGGATGGCGCGGATCGGAGCAGAAATGAGAAAAAGGATCCAAAACCTGTTCGCGTAATTTTGAAAAGGAAGAGGTTGGATGCCCGTAGTTACAGGGCATTATTCAAACCCCAGGCAAAGAAGGCTGAAGAATCAGGTATACAGAGTTTTTTTCTCACCTCTTTTTTCTTGTTTATGCAATACACTTTTTTTTATTACCATTACATAGTTATCAGGACAGCAGATGATCTCCCATTTTGGATAACTGGTGCAAATATGAAAAAGAAGAAAACAAAAACAAAAACACATTAGAATCACCAATACTTTTTAAATATGGTTAAAAAGGGCATAAATATCCATTTTATATTGCTCTGGATTCGTAGTTTAAGTTATTGTCTAGCAACCACATCTCATCTGCACGCCCACGTCCAAATATGTTGTTGCAAAAGGGAAAACAAATCTGGGTGTTTGTTTATCTGAATCTTTCTGATCTTCTCCTTCCAACTTGATAGATCTTGGTGAGAAGCTAAAGGGGCACGATGAGTTGAATCAAGGGGACAGTGAAAATACCGAAACTGATGGTTCCAAGGAAGTTGAGGAGGATGGAGGAGAGTACAGTGAAAGAAAGGGTGAAGAAGGAAAGGATTTGGGGAAAGGTTGCAAAAGAGCTGTGGGAGTCTCCAATTCTGGTTCGAGAAAATTTGCCGACAGGACCTCAAGAAGTCACGGAGAAATAGAACTATCTCATTTTAGCAGGAAGCGTAAAAATCGCTCAGTGGAGGCTCATGAATCCAAGAATGGAGACAGTTCACCAGTTTCCAAGTGTATTGATAGCTCTCTGCAATCATCTCCTGATGGAGTAATAGCCAAAGAAACTACTGGTGATGCTGACAGGATGGAGGTAGATTGTTCTGCAATGGAAGACTTGCAGACTCTAGGGTTAACAGAGTCTACTTCAGAAGGAAGATCACTTTTTCGTGATGCTGACAAATTTGGAGCTTTTAAGAGAAAAAGGAAGACAGTGGATTTGGAATCTGATGTTTCTGTCACGGCAGCGGGTGAAGAGATCTGCACTTCTACTGCTGATGCTGTTTCATCTCCATCTGGAAGCAAGATGAGTAATTTTACTGAGAGATGTGTTGCCTGTTCTAAAAGACAAAGGTATTCTCTTCCCTAGAATCTCTTTTTTGTACGCCTTGCTTTTGTCTGTAGTTCTTTAAGTCCATCACATTGCCAGATATGTGAAAATCCTGCTATTTGGAACTGAAAATTAAAAAAAAAAAGAATAATAGAAATTATATTCTATTGCTCTAACTGGGTAGAGTTTCTTTGCATCTTCTTAATGCATGGATGTCTTAAATGTCTTTTAGTATCTGCATGTGGAGAGATTGAAAGCTATTCACAGCCATAGTCCCACTTTTAAAACTGTGCAGGATCTTATATTTGTTGGAGATTGAAAGAAGTCGTAGTGATGCTCCATGTCACATGTACCTAATTAAGCATATTTGGTCTTTATGCTCAAATAATGAAATGGAAAAGTTGAAAGTGTATTTTTTCTTATTTGCTCTATGTATATAATTTTTAAATGATTTTTCGCATATTAAATCATTTATGGTACTTGTTATGACACATGTAACATAATGTTGTACTTATAAAAAAAGTGGAATAAAAATTGTAACATAGTGTTGCATTGTATTTATGGAAAGGAAAGATTACTATATTGAAAATAGACAATTTATTGAAAAGCTCCAACATATTTTCATCATATTCGACATTGCGCTTGTAGCAATGATCAGGTTGATACATTGGCAAGACTTGGCATGGATAATTTTCTACACATAAGGAGTTCCTTTCCCTAGTTTTCCTTCTTCACTTGTCAGAAAACTTGAGATTGTGAGTGTTTATACAACAAACCTGGGTTCGAAGGTGCCCCCCTCCCCCCAAGAAAAAAAAAAGAAAAAGAAAAAGAAAAAAAGAAGAAGTTTAGAAGATATGGAATCTTCCCAATGATATGGGAGAGATCGTCAGGGAACTCAGAAGGGAATAATACAACTTTAGTTACACTACAACAAGAAGAAGCCAGAAAATTTCTGCTCGGTTTGCTTAACCTCCTAAGTGTGCTTTCCGGACATGACATCTCTTAGACAAGATCTAGTCTTCAACAGGTTACTAATAACTTCGTTCACACTGTCTACCATATTAGAAGAATCAATGCTAATGTAAGTAAATATCTCAACCTGATGGTTTTTAGCAATATAGATCCGTGGAAAATTGTGGTCATTTCCACTTCAAAAATGGGGTCACCTTCACACAGGCCATGATAATCAAGTAGTGACACCAAAAGGAAAGGGACCTCCCAAATTACAAATAGCCGTATTAAGACTAGTACACTTCATCTTAACATCCCAACAAATTTGCTTGACTGCCTTCTTGGAACGAAAATATTTTTGAAGATTCCTGTTATTCCTTTGACTCCACAAATGGTAAACTGCAGTATAAAAGGCCCCATCTGCAAACTTTGATTGAACCCGTTTGACTTCTTCAGTTCAATCTTTTATTCTCCTCCTTTTTATGTTAGAGACTTAGAATTTCATTCAGTACATACTTGGAAAAAAGAGAAAGCGAGGAGAAACACAGCTCAGACTTAGAGAAGTTTAAGATCTTAATCTTGGCCCAAAAATCTTGGGTTATCAACTTCATTTTGATCGCAAGCCATGTGATAAAACAATATCGAGGAATACCATTAGGAAACCAAACTATGTTTGACCAGCTCTCCTTAAGTTGAATGTTTTTTCACACGAGTCCCAAACAGTTCTAAGAGTAAATCTACCATCAACTGAAGGAGTTCATATAATACGATCACTTTCTAGATTAAGACTTGATTTCCACCTAACCAATCGGATTCCAAGTTTCAATGAGGTCCAGCGATTTATGAGGAAGCACATGCACCGCTCCATTTCTAATTATTTCATCAACCTGTGCAAATCTGCATGTTCTAATTATTACTTTGCCAAACACAGCGGTGCAGAGCAATGTGTATTGGGTGTTCTTTTAGGCTTTAACAAGTTCTGATCTATACATGTTTCTCTTAGTGGCTAAAAAATAAAAATAAAATAAACGAAGGTAAAGAGGTAAGGGAAAGACTTCCCAAAGGGAAATAAAAGTAGGGTGTAAACAAAAAGTTTCTATTTATCCCCTCCTTAGCTAAACAACGGTTACATCATTAGCTTTTCTTAACGTATAAGAAAGTAATTGTTCAAACTTAAGCTAATTCCCTAATGTGCTTCAAGAGGTTCTCTACTCTCCATGGCCCATCCTCTCATTCGTTACCCACATAATTGAGTTTGCCAAATCTCCCTCCACCTAGAAAGTAATGAAAAATTGTCTCTAAAGGTATGAAGACCTTGGAGAAGAGATCTAACTTCCGTTTAATTGGAATTCGTGACACCAATGGGGTCTAGAAAAGAGCCTTGTGAACCACACCATTTTCGTCCTAAACACCTCTCCATTCCCGCTGGACCCGGATTATCAATAAAGATTCTGTTAGAGTTAAGCTTAACGAAATCTCTTCCAGCCCTATTTCACTATGTCTTTGACTTGACCTTCAATGGACCTGCATTATGTGAGGGGAATTTTCCAAGGTGGTTAAGAGGATTTCCTTAAAGGGAAAGGTCGACTCCTATGGTGTATTCTCTTGTTTGCTATTACGTAGGCCATTTGGAAAGAAAGGAATGCTTGGATTTTTGAAGGGGAAGAAGAAGGTGTTTTTGGGTTGGTCATGAAAGTTAAAGCTTTTTTTTATTTCTTTGGTCTTTCATATTTCCAAAGTTTAGAGGCTGTTTCTTTGAGACCTTTGTATTTAGATGGGAAGAGTTGTTAGGTGAACCTATTCCTCTATGTGTTCAAGAAGCTCGGTCTGCCTTCGTGCTTATATTTTGTGGGGTTTCCCCCCTTTCAATGATACATACTTATCCAAAACAAAATGTTTCCCTCGTTGCTTAGAAAATCTACCACAGTGAGAACATGGAGCTCTTTTGAAACAAACACCTAAACAAGAACCTTCTGGAAAGAATTGTACACTTCTGATACTGTCTACAACTCATCTTAAAAATTCTCTCCTTTCTTTCCTTCCAAAGGCCTCAACATAAGGCATAAGGGATAGTTTTCTATTGAACATTTCCCTTAACATTAAAGGGTGTAAGAGAAGATCCCAAAAAAGTCTTTAACACTATTAGGAAAAAACCAATCTATTTAAAAACTTGCAAGCAATAGGCTCTACACTTATTTGACAATCAAACAATGTAGAAAAAGGAAGTAGGGGGCTTGGGCTTCAGACATTTGGAGGACCCTTGGAGAAGCTTATGAGAGAGTTCTTGTGGATAGCTAAGGGGGGAGAGCTCATAAGTTTCATCTAGTGGAGTGGGAGAAAACATGTATATGCCTTAGGAAGTAGGAGGATTGGGCTTCAGACATTTCTGAGACATGAATGTGGCACTTCTTGGGAAGTGGTTATGGAGATACGGGGAAGAGGAACATGTTAATGTTAGCAAATGGTGTGTTTTTGCGCATGTGTTGTGTTGACCCGATGATGCTTTAATATACGTAGTTGTCTCGCCTTTCCCCAATAAGTTGATCTTTTGGGGTCAATGGTTGTTTAACATGGTATCGGAGCCTTAAGGCCTAGGAGGTTGCGGGTTCAAGTCTCCAATGTAGTGTATTTCCGCTGAGGGGGCATGTTAGCGTATGGTGTTTTCCCGAGCAAGTGTTGTGTTGGCCCGATGACTCGTTGGTATACTATTATTTCGCCTTTTCCCAACAGGTCGATCTTTTGGGGTAAATGGTTGTTCAACATTGTATCAGAGCCTTAAGGTCGAGGAGGTTGTGGGTTCAAGTTTCTAGCGGAGTGTATTCTCGTTGAGGGGGCGTGTTAGCGGTTGGTGTGTTCTTGTGCACGTGTTGTGTTGGCCCGACGGCCCGTTGGCATACATAGTTGTTTCACCTTTCTCCAATTGGTCGATCTTTTGGGGTAAATGGTTGTTTAACATGGTATCAGAGTCTTAAGGCTTGGGAGGTCGTGGGTATAAGTCTCCAGCGAAATGTATTCCCGCTGAGGGGGCGTGTTAGCGGAGGGTGTGTTCCTGCGCACATGTTCTTGGCCCGACGACTCGTTGGTATACATAGTTATTTCGCCTTTCCCCAATAGGTCAATCATTTGGGGTAAATGGTTGTTCAACATAATAGAATTTGTGGCACAACGGGTTCAAGTCTCCAACGTAATGATCAATTGGGCCTATCTAGTGTCTCACGGGCTGGGTTTATATCTTAAGCCCAACTGATTTAATATATGGTCGTCCAACTGATTTGGGTTTTCTTTCTTTTTGTTTTTCCTCACTTGGTTTGAGCGTACTGCGCATTGCTCTTTCATTAGGCCCATGAGCTGGCCTTGTACTAGTCAGCTGTCCGGGCACATTGTTTTTGTGTAGAGCACACATGTCGAAATTGCGTGTTTGAGTATCCTTGTAGGGGAAAATCACGTTCGATTCAGACCAACTTTACATTGACATGCTTGTGGGTTCGAGCCTCATTTCCGAGATCTTCAGAAGGGACAAAATGCACCGTGCTATGGTTTACCTGGGAGCATCATTATACGGTGTATACACCTTGGTGTTTGCATCAAATCATATTCGATTTAATAAACAAACTATCAACATGCTCGAGAAGACATACCCCTTTAATAAACAAATTATCAACATGCTCAAGAAGACATACCCTATATTTCTAAGCTGTTGAAATGGCCGATTTCCCCAATGAACATGCAAAAGCACTAGGAGTACCTTAGGGAAGGGAAGTTGTGGTAGAGCCTACGGAGTCGCCGAGGAGTAGGCAAGCAAGTGTTGGACCTCACTTAAAGCATCAACCAGATCAGATGCAAAGACAAATTGACTTTCTGACTACAGAGTTGCAGCGAACTAAAGTCAGACCAGAATCAACATGAACTAAGCTCAGTGTCTACATTGACTCCGAGTACGGATCACTCTTTGCATTTGAAGACTTGAGATAGGAAGAGCGTATCGTCAGAGCCCTAGATTCACGGAGTGATGGATGTGCAAGAATTCCACGGACAACTTAATTCGGATGATTCTTGGATGACTCAATAGTTTGGAGTAGTTGTTCGATTGGAAGGACATGCCAAATAGTAGATGAGTAAAATTTGCCGCCACACACCTAAGGGGCCAAGTTGTAATTTGGTGGACTACATTTAGGCCGATCAATAATCAAAAGGGAAAGAACCCATCAAAAGTTGGGAAAAAAAATACAGTCCAAGCTTCATGGAAAGTTCCTGCTACCAGATCACTCTTAGGCTTTGTTCCAGAAACTGCAAAATCCACGGCTAGAAGAGAGAAGTGTACAAGAGTACATAGAGGAGTTCTTTTAGCTGTCCATTTGGAATGCTTTGAATGCATGGTTTTGAAACTCATATGAGTCGACTTAAAAATAGGCAGAGTTGACATGATTCGATTGGATTTCGGTAAGACTCGGTCCACTGACTTGATCATCATCTATTTGCCGAGTTGACTCAAGTCGCGAGTCAAAAGGGTTTTAAAAAAACAAAAGTATGGGTTTTCAAACTAGGAAGAAGAAGATGAGGAGGCTTCCCGTATTTGAACCGACGACTCTTGTCTTTGTTCCGGACCACACTTATGGATCTTTCTATTTTCTATCAAATTTGATTGTTGTATAGAAGCAGAAACATTGAGTTCCATCGAAGCCTAGCTCTAAGGGTAAACACAAACTCTGAAAATTAATTTGTTGCACAGAGAAGAGATGTATTGAAAATCTCTTGCATTCGTAGAGAGAGAGGGAGAGAGTGGAACCATGGGTTTCTCTATTTTTTAAATATTAAATACCTTTTCTTATACTTATAATTTTATATGTATATAACGACTTAATTTAATCGACTCCGAGTCCAGTTTTCGGGTTTTAATACATTGTTTGAATGAGACTAGTGCTCAAAAGGTTGTTGGCTACGTGGATAGATTGAGACTCCCAATCCAAGACGACCTATCCTAATCACCTACCTGATGTTGATATTGCCTACCAGTTGGCTCTAAAAAGTCGAAGGGAAATTACATTGTCATAATAGTAATCTTTAGAGAAATGACGATCATCAACTGAAGGTAGAGTTCGAGAAGAGTGGAACCGGACCACTACTAAGCCTCAACGAGTTGTGACTGACCAAGGTCATGGGAAATAAGACAAAGTGAACACCGTTGGTTGCTTTAGCTGTGGTGAGCCAGGACATTTAAATGTGTTCTAAGCACCGACCTGAGTTCCAAGTGCATTTGACTAAGGTCGGGGTAGAAGAAATTAATGAGATAGTGAACGGGGAATCCATTACAATGGATGACGAAGGTAGAGAAGTGACTGAAGTAGAATAAGGATGAATGCCTACTAGTTGGGAGGTGATGAATGCTCCTCGTTTGATCAACACAACTGATTGATTTAGAATCAACAACTTTTGTTCTCGATGCATTGTTGATGGTAAATCTATAAAGTCATCGTTGATGGTGGAAGTTGCGAAAACATAGTCTTGCAAGAGATAATTACCAAGTTGAAGTTGAATTTAAGTGCTCACCCCCATCCATACAGAGTTTCATGGCTTCGCAAAGGAAATGAGATGCTTGTTAACAAGAGATATCGAGTTTCATTTTTGATCGGAAAGCCCTATAGGGATGAAGTATGGTGTGATGTCATACCAATGGATGTTTGCCATATCTTGTTAGGGAGACCATGATAATTTGATCAACATGTGGTCCACGATGGGATCAAGAATACACATACGTTCTGGAAGGATGGTGTGAAAATAGTACTGCTACTAACTCAAGGACACCACCAAAACAAGAGATGAAAAGGAAACACAAGTTGAGACATGCTAATTTAGAAGAAAGTTTAGTCTAGAGAAGATAAAGTAAACTCTGCCACGACTGCAGAATGTGTTGAATCGCCACTAGAATCGCACACCGAGGACACCATAGATGAATTATTAGCAAGGAAGCCTTGTGCTAGAAACATGAAACATTAGTTTGACCAGCCTGAGGAATGGCAACAGGAAGGCCATTAAAACAAGTTGCCGAATAGATCTCGGCGTCATTTTCCATGTACTCGATTGTTGATGAGCTGCCGCATTTTTATTTTATTGGAGCGAGGTAAATCCTCTCCTTCCCATGTTGAATACGAGGTGACGTGCATCAGCAAGCAACGCCACATTATCCTTCACTAGCTCCCATGAACCAAGCCTTAAGACACTCGAATTCAACTCCAGGGCATTTGAGCCTAGACTACCAAACAAATTGGGTGCTAGTTTATGCCAAGAGATCCAAAACTTCTGCCCTCAACTCGAGTGCCACCATCTTAGAAGATGTCTGCTGGGCGACCTCGGACCGCGCACAAAGATCAGAACAATTCATCGGAGTCGAGTTGTTTTCAATCCCGGGTAGAATGATGTGAATTGCTATGTCATTCACATAAGAGAAAGGGTATTTTTTGGATTTATTATAAAATAAGAGATGTTTTGGGAATTTTTAGAACTTGTAGGTTGGGAATTTGTTAGGATGATATTATGGACTAGAATCATCCAAGGGGTATGGTTTTCTATATAAGTCTCTCATGTAGAGAGAGAGGGGGTAGAGTTTTGTTAAGAACTTGAAGAACCTAGAGCTTAGAGAGTGAGCCTTTGCTCCTCCATTAGATGTCTTGGGAAGCTTGGGTTGGAGCTTGCCCTCCTTCCCCATCCTTCATTATTACCGGTGATGGAGCTTGCTCTCGCCCATATCGAGTGTCGCGCTTCCACTCCGCCATTTTAGAGGTTAAGCTATGCTCCCCTCACCTTTGGTTCCTATTAACAGGCTAGATCTACTTACTAACTGAATTTAAAACCCAGTCCCTTTTGATACCATGTGGAAACTTGGTTTAAAGTTTCACTCTCGATGTACGTCTTGATCAGTTGAAAAAACGGCACATCTCGAATGACATGGTAGAAGACAAAACCGAGACAAACTTTCAATGCAACTTTCTGATCACCCTTGAGACTGAGATGTCTCAGTCGTGACATTCCGAGATGGAACAATGCTTTAAACCATGTGTGTATCACAAGATATAAAACTTCAGTTAGTACCACAACTTGGGATAATGGTTTATGTTAATCATGGATTCACCCAATGGTTCAATCATGCAAATACAAAAGAGGAGAATGACATATTTCTTTCAGAACATGCAATTATTAAACTACCCTAAACTTGTTAGTTATTAACATGATAAATGGACCTCTGTTGTTGTGTACAGGATGATGCGTGGAATTTTTATTTGGATGTGGAGAGTCGTACTTATATCTAATTTGATGATTGAAGAATGTTTTAGGGTAATTATTGGATTGTTAATTAATTTCTATTTGCTATTTGTTTGCCAGGGTGGACGATTCACAAAATCTGGATGCCTGCTCTTGCAACTGTATAAAAAACCTTGATTTATGTGACACCTCTCTTCCCAAGGTTTGTTTTTCTTTTATTTTCCTGCCAATTCCCTTCTCCTGTCACTTTTTTTTCCTCTTATTGTGAGAGAGTAATATGTGTCTCACTGTGAAATCTCCTTGATTTTTTCTTGAAATTTCCAACATGCTCATCTTCTGTTTGTAGAGTTGACTCTTTAAGACAATATAGAAACGGAACAACGTCTATACACGGGGTTCCATTTTCCTGCTTTACAAGATAAGAGTCTCAACCTAAACGTGATCTGCAATAAAAAAATTAGCCTTTCTCTCCTTGTGATTCTCCTATTTGCCAAAGGGACGGGATGTTGGCACCCGCGTTTTCGCTCAGTAAACCCATCACTCATCACTCATCACACCCATTCACCAAAAACAAAAAAAAAATAAAGAAGAAAAATAGAGAAGAAGAAGAAGAAGAAGGAGGAGGAGGAGGAGGAGGAGGAGGAGGAGGAAGCCACGGCAGGTACCTCTCTCTCCCTCTCTTAATTTTGGGCTGCCTTGGCAGCCCCCGAGGTCAAGTGTGGAATGCCACACTCGGCAGCCCTTAGCTGCCCCCGAGGTCGAGTGTGGAATGCCACACTCAACGGGCTGCTGAGTGTGGCATTCCACACTCTGCCTCGGAGGGCTGGGGGCGTCCTCCTCCTCCGCCTCCGCCTCTTCTTCTTCTTCTCCTACGGTGGTAGCGACGACGGCCCTCCTCTTCTTCTTCTTCTTCTCCTTCTCTTTTTTTTTTTTTATGGGTGTGATGAGTGAAAAAGGAGGGAGGGGGATTTTTGGGTTTACTGAGCGAAAACGCGGGTGCCAATATCCCGTCCCGATTCTACAATTTGTTTCTGGAAACATCCGAGAGAAAATTCAGATCTGGAAGCTTCCAGCTTAGTTTTTAATTTTTTTTTATCGAAAAATACCTGTGGTGGAACATGATTACCCTTTCTAATACGTCTAGCTATTTTCAGAACATTATTTACATTTTCAAAGAGGGAATGTGGATTAGGGCCTTATACTATAAAAACTTGGTAGAAGACTCTCTTATCATTAACTCACAAAGCTACATCATGCTTGTATACTTTGATTTGATTTTTTGAAACTTGAAGGCATCACATTGGAGCTTTATGTCTTCATATTGTCATATTTCATCTTTAATGCTTTGGGTAAGTTGAAGAATATTTAAAATAAAAAAAGTTGAAGAATATTAAGACTTGCTTTTTAAAGTCTAACGTCTATTTACCTTTTAATTTTGATTTTATACGCACTATTGTCTGGAGCACATATATAATATGTTGATTTAACTGTGAAAATGCAGAGGTTATTTGCAGAGGCCCCATTCAATAACCTCCTTTTCAATGTACATACTCTTTTCTTATCTCTAAAAAAAAGACGAAGAACTTAAAACTTTAGTAAAATATAAAAGTTTCTAGCCACCCTGCACTTCATTTTTGCTCCTCAAACAATGGGCAGGTTTGGTTTGATTTAACCTGGACTGACCCCTCAAATGAGATATTAAGCCCAAGTCAGGCATGGCTTGACTGGGCCAGAGGCGTCTCACTCTCTGGCTGGCCAGAGTCTAGTCCAACCTGTTTGCGACCTTACTTTTAGAATCATCCAATCTGTTTGATTTTTGGGCCATGATTCCATGACATATGCAAGGGACCCTGGTTGAATCAAATTGATAATCAGAAGTCTTTCCCTTTAGTCATTTACATCTTGGTTTAGTTGATGTAATATGTTTAAGCAAGCTAGATTATCTTTTGGGGTTATTTTTTAGTACTTGTAAATTTTAATGTTGCATAGAGTTCATTCTTTGGTGGTTTGCTCATCATTTCTTACCTTCTGATCTACTTTAGGAATCTCGTTAAGCTCTATTCTATCTTTGTTTGTCAGTTGTCTTGGTTTAACTCTTTGATCTTAGTTCCATGCCATTGGACCACTGATTTGTACAACCTTTTTTGCATCATGAGATGTACTTGTGTTAACCACTGTTGTTGTTTATCCATTAATTAGGAAGTCTGTGAGCAAGCACCCATGTTCATAAGTCCTCAAAATGGTGGGATGCTAGTGAATTGGACCCAAAAGGATGGGGGTAAAGAAGATGTAGATCTTATTGATAAGAAGGGACAAGAAGATGTAGATCTTGATGGCAGTGAGCTCTTGCCTGAAGCTCAAAGGTGTATTGCATTTCATTCTCATGCTATTATATGATTTTCATGAATGCTTTGCTAATTTGTGACCAGGAACTTTATTTTAATAAATGCCGTGTTTGTCTTCTAATTGTTACTTTGTTTAATGATATCTTTATTATTTCATTTAACTGGGATCTTTTATTTTGTTATCTTTCAGGAAAATTGTGCACAGTCAGACCAATTTACATGCTACAGTAGAGATCCCAATTCCTCTAGAAGTGGTATATGTTCTTTCATTTGCGTAGTTGAGTTGGGCCACTTCATTTCACAAAAATTCTTATTTGTTCTGGATGAGCTGTATATTTTGGAACTGATAATCATCTTCTCTTCTTAATGCTTTGCATTAGGATGGAGGGGATCTTGAAGCCAGGATTAGCACAGGACTTACTGAAGAATGCTTCAGTGGTGCGGAACTTGACCATAATGCATGTGTCATCTGCAAGCTTGGTGGAAAGCTCTTGTGGGTAACCTTTATTTGATTCATTTTCTTTCTTGATTTTTTTTTTGATAAGTATTTTCTTTCTTGATTTTAAGTGTATTAAAATACTAAGTGGGGAAGTTAGACACTTTCTTTTGACAAGCATGGATAACTTTGGTATTAATAAGAAAGGAAAATCCTCGGTACATAAAACTGTACAATACCCAGCTCTAATTTTAGGAAGGCTTCATCCTCACTAGCATTGAGATGCATAAAGACAACCAAATAAAATTTAGAAGCTGTAGGATGTGTCAGTTATTGTGTCCAACTTTGAACTAGCTATTAAAAATGGATTCCTTTAAATTCCTTGAGAATAGAGACCCAATGGAACAATGTAAGAGCGAAGCTTTTATCCTATTGACCCTCACGTCTGCCTACTTTTATTTGTTCTTGAAACTATGCTTGTTTCCACACATCCACCAACTTACACTGCAAAGTTAAACACTTTGGCATGTTATTTCTGTTAGCTTCTATGAACATTGGGTTACCTTCCATTTTAGAGTTCATTCTTTTGTCTATTTGTTTTGTGTTGCTTACGTAGGGATAAATTGTGTTAATTATTATGTTATAACTTCATCAAGACAAAAAGAATAATAAAGATTGTACACAATGACACGTCACACGTGTCAGTGTTCGACACATATACAAGGTGTCTGACACAACGCTTTTAAGTGGCCCGAAATGCAGATACGCATGTATTGTAATTTAGTTATATTTAAACCAAAAGTATTTTAAAAAAAAATATGAAAAGTAAAAGAAACATTTCATATGCCATGGTGTTGTCCAATAACATGATTAATATAAGAAGATTTATTAGAGGGAAGACTATCAAACAACTATAGTTGTGTATAACAACTTAACGAAGTACTATATGCAGATGGAACACACCAAACCTCTTAGAAATCTATCTATAATAAAAAATCAATAAAACATAGGGTGTCACTGCCGTACGTGTCAGGTTGTGCCAAGTGGCACATGTGTATCCATGTCAATATGTGTTTTACACGGCCCAAAATCCTAAAAGTGTCGTGTCCTTGTTACATAGAATAGGACCCATGTTCTAGAATCTCTCCTTAGACGCCCAATGACATTTGCGTTGACATTATTTCCTTTTGAAGCCCACGATGAATTGAACTCTTCGTCCTTCCACATTAGTACATCTTAGAACATGATCTTCTTGATGACTTGCTCGTGGGATTCTGCTGCCTTCGAAATTCTATTTTGTTTTTTTCCTTTTTTTGCATCCATAAACTTCAATAGATAGTGAAAGGAATGAGTCTCCAAAGGATTTGATCACACCCTGAGGATCGAACATTGCTCCAACCCTTGCTAAGGACCTTTAGAATTTTAGGCATCACCCATTATTTTAAATAGGTTAAAGAAGAAATAACATATTGCCAATGAGAGTTTTCAATGGAGCAAAAGGTGGTCAACTTCTTTAGTGTTATTCTTGCATAAGAAGCACATGTTCACCATACTCTAGCCCCTACTCATCAAATGATCGACCGCCAAGATTGTCTTGGATGGCTGCCTAAACGAAGAAAGCTACGTTGGACGGAGTTGGACTGTTCCAAACAAACTTCGACGGGAAGGAAGATTCATTGCCTTTAGAATTAATCAAAATTGAAGCAAATGAATGAATAGAATATTTACCCTTTGGATCTCACTTCCATATGTGTTCGTCCTCTTTGTTCTCAATTATAGGAACATTTTTAAGGCAAGCAAGCAAACTTGTATACAATCCACTTCCCAAACGTTTAAATTCATCGAAAAGCGGGATTCCAATTCATATGACTAACAATCTTCTCGAGATAATTTGAGGCAAGGGCTTCTTTATTAGTCACAATGGCATAAAGGTTGGCAAAATCCAAATAAATTGTCGAGTCTATACACTCGAGGTCAGTCCAAAAATTGATTTTGTCTATTGTACCCATTGTGAATCTGACATCTTTGTGGTCCTCTATAGAGGTTGGTAATACCTCTCCAAACACGAAAGAGCAGGTAGCAGCCTTGCTATCCCAATCCTGGTTATGGTTACCATATTTGCATTCAAGAACTCTTCTTTGAAGGCAAAAGTCCTCCCCATACCTCCATAACTACTTAACAGGAGCTCTTTTCATCAACTTGATAGGCCTAAAACCAAGACGTCTCTTAGTTTTGGCTCCATTCAATAAGATTATACTTTCTTTCATCGTTTTTACCTTACCAAAGAAAAATATAACTTCTTAATCCTGGATGCCATTGAAGTTGATTTAGAGAATAGGGAAAGAAACTTAATAAGATGAATCGACAAGGTACTTTCTTTTTATGAATATAGAATATATTAAAAGGCAAACGCCAAACGAGAGCACATATAGGCTAAGAGGTCGAGATGACCTACAAAGGGCAAGATCAACGACAACATAAAACGAAAAAACAACACATTCTAACCACCTTCTATAGAGCAAACGAGATCCCATCGAACACAAAGTTCTCAAAGAAAAGTCATCTATACTCTTTAAAAGCTTTAGACCACAGATACATCATGCTCTTGATGTTAAGGATACCTCTTCTTCTTTGCCTTCAAAGACTTTGGTTTCTCTCCTTCCAGGGAAGAGACCCCTTCACAAATCGCAAAGGGTAGAATCTGCCACAACACTCACCTTCTAGTGGAGAAAGCGTAAGTATGCCAACTAGAGACAAGGTTCAACAACGAGCTCGACATCACCCAAGACATCCCTAAGTCCACCAAGAACGAAGTCCAGACTACTCTCGCCGCATCACAATGCAGAAGATGGTTAACGGATACTCCGTCATGTTTGCACATTGAGCAAAAATCTACAATGATGATCCTGCTAGAGATCACGTGATTCACCATCAGAATCATATCCAAAGAAGTTGTCCACATGAAGAAAGCTATCTTGGAAGGGATTTTGGATTCCCAGTCAAAAGGAGTTGGATAAATGATGTTGATAGACCTAAGTAAGGCCTTATAAAAAGAACGGACTAAAAACATGCCATCTCTAGACCATCTACATAGCCGCTTATCCTGATCTAAGAGGGAGGGGTGATAATCATGTAAACGGGAGAGTAGACTAGAAACTGAATCAATCTTTCAATCGTTAAGCTTCTCCTGAAACCAAAGCTCCAGGACACATCTTCCTCCTCTTGAATAACACAAGCTTGAATTGAACAATATTTATTATTTGAAAGAGCGAAGAGGCTCGAAAAATCCACCATGAGAGGGGTTTCATCACACCACCCGTCTTCCTAAAATCTAACCCTGTCCAATGCCCACCTTGTACCAAACACCCTTGGAAAAGCTCCCAACAAACTTTATGATACCCCTCCAAACACTGCAACCACATGACGATTGAACTGCTCTACCGTCCCAATCAAAATCCGAGGTCCCAATCAAAATTGAAGGGTACGCTCAACCTCTAGAAGATGTCGATTTTTACGCTTGCTTTCCCATTTTGTTGAGGTGTCGAAGAACATGATGTTTGATGCACAGTGCCATGAGAAGCAAAATAGTCTTTAAGCCCCCCATCCAAGTATTCACCCACATTGTCAGAACAAAGAACCTTCAGTGGAGTATCGAATTGAGTGGCTGCCATCTTATGAAATATTTGAAAGATGGAAAAACCTTATCTTTCATTTTCATAAGATACACCCAAGTACATCTATTGAAGTCATCCACAAAAGTAACAAAATAACGATATCCAAATAAAGAGGTCATTGGGGCAGGACCCCACGCATCACAATGCACAACACTGCTTTTTATTTTCACTAATAGGAAAAACAGAACGATAGTGCTTAGCAAGTTCACACGTTTCACAGTGAAACTGAACAGTGGACATAGACGACAAAACAGAAAAGACACGCTTCAAGACAGAGACAGGGACATGACCAAGCTGGTTACGCCAAAGGAGTTTATTGACTACTACTACTACCGGTGCTAGACTAATGCGCTGATGGAGATACTGAGGAATCAAGGAGGTACAAGCCACTATCCTCATCAATCGTCCGCCTTGACTCCAGATCCTGAAAGACATAGTGAGAAGGAAAAAAATGTTATACTGCAATTAAGACTCTTGGTAAGACTACTAACAGAAAGCAAGTTAGTAGTGTAAATTGAGGAACATGCAGAACATAGGACATGGTTAGTGCTGGAGAGGCATGAACATTCCCTTTACCATAAATAGAGGAAATGGTGCCATAAGCAATCTAACTTTATCTTGACCAAAACAAATATTATAACTGAAAGAAATGGAAGACATACACGTCCTATGATCAGACGCCCCCGAATCGATGATCCAAGAAGTGCTGGAAGGAATAGTAGATACAAAGAAAGCATACCCAATAGCTGTCTGAGCAAAGGTAGATGTGGAAGCCTGGCCACTGAGTTGGGCCATCATATGGCGAAGCCTCTCAAGATCTCCAACGGTAACAGAATCCATGTCCCTAGACGAGGAAGGTGATGTGGGGGCAGTGCCTTGAGTCACTGAATGTGCTGCAAGTGACCCCTGTTTGGTTGTAGGGTGCTGGTGAGGATTTGGGCCCAGTCTTGGAGAACACCCATGTAGCTCCCAGCAGGTGTCTCTAATGTGGCCCAAATGACCACAATGATCACACTTTGGTTGTTTTCTTTCTTCTCCTGGCTTTTTTAGGGTTGATTTCTGACCCCTTTGAGATAGAAGCAAGGGCAGCTCGATCCTGAGAGTCACTCCCACTACGTAGGTGCATAGCAGAGCGTCGACTTTCCTCTCCTTGGATATAAGCATATACCTGGGCAAGAGACGTAGGAGGATTTTGGCCAAGAATCTGAACTCGTGTTCCCTCAAAGCTAGGATGAAGGCCGGAGAGGAATTGGAAAATCCGGGACTGTTCAACCATAGCTTTGAAGGACTTCACATCTGCCACACAAATCGGGGTATAACTCTGATAATGGTCCATCTCTTCCCACTTGCTTCGTTGGGAAGCTTAATAGGTACCCAACTTGAGCTCCCCCTGTCGAAGACAAGCAATCTCTTGCTCCAACTCATAAAGCTTAGCAAAGTTTCCCACTTGTGAGTAAGTTTGAGAAACAGATTCCCAAACCTCCTTTGCCATAGGTAGAAACCTGAAACATTTGCTGATCTAAGGTTTCATAGAGTGCAGAAGCCACGACATCATAGTGAGGTTTTACACAAGCCATTTCTTATGAGACTTGTCAGTGGTAGTAGGTTCTTCAACTTCCCTAGCAAGATACTCGCTATAACCACATCCTTCGATATACATAAGAGCAGTCATCGTCCATTCAAGGAAATTTGTTCCATCCAGTCGCACTGTAGTAATGCATAACTGTGGATTATGGTCTCCGTGAGACCCATGGGACAATGAACCATCCTCAATAGAGGAAATTTTTGATGAACTCATCACAGCGGAAGGCCAGAAAAAACTGAACTACAGAACGGGAGATCCAAAAAATCCGAAAGAAATTTTAGAGGATCGCTAGGGGTATTATAGGAGGTGCGGCTAGGGTTGGGAGGCCCAGAAAAATTTAATTTACAAAAAAATTGAAAACTCCAAATTTTTCCCGGAGAGAGATTTGTGTGATTTTTTGAATTGGAGATCTGATGATCAGAAATAACCCAAACTTGATTCTGCAGATCCCAAAAGGCTCTATGAGAGGGGCGGCTAGGGTAGTAGACCCTTGATGAACACATATTTCGAGAAAAAATCAAAACCCAAAATTCCTCAGTATACGTATTTTTCAGAAAAAATGAAAAAATCCAAAAGGGGATGCGATGGATCTTTGATGTGACTGATAGCTAAAACCTTACAAGGAATGATAGATCTCTAGTCCTTTTGCTTCAAAAAAGATCCATGAACCTCACAGGAAGACCCTCTGCTATTTGTTCAAAGCTTGCCCAAACTCCGAATACCCACATATTCTTTGTAGATTGTGGAGGTGACTCTAGGGGACAAGAGCATAGGCCCTAGAGTAACCATGCTCTGATACCATGTTGTAAACTAGGTGGGTTAAGTGGGGAACCCACGAACTAAGAAAAGAGAGTTTGTGAATTAAGTGGGTGGGACCCACACTTAACCCACAAACATAAGGACATATCCTCCCCCGTGGGGCAGTGGGATGTAGCTCACTAAGTGCACCCCCACATGGGGCTCACAATCCAACACAAACAATTGCAGACGCCATCAGAACCATTGAAATCGAAGGAGAACCATGTTGCAACAATGCTTGACGAGCCTCCCTACCACCATCTATATCTAGCACAACGGTAAAGGACATCCCTTGTCAGAAATGACTACTGATCTTAGGATATCAAAGGCTCTACCACCCACCTTCATTCTAGCCACACTCAAGTTTGAACAAGAGATCGACACATTGTCCACCTCAAGCAAACCCCCAAACAATCTTCATATGTACTCAAACACGCTGAGATTCCACAAATGCAATGGGAGTCCCCGAACCATAATCCAGACCGTCATTCTAGCCGTCCTCAAGTTTGAACAGGAAATCAACGCACTGTCCACCTCCAGCAAACGCTCGAACGATCTTCATATGCAGTCAAACACGCTGAGATTCCACAAATGGAATGGGAGTCCTCGTACCATAATCCAGACCAGAGAGAACCTCTCGACATCAGTCACGTTCATGGTAGGCCACCACCTTTTGAGATGAACCTTCCAACTCTCAAGGATTCAAGAATGCACAAGGATAATGTTTCCTGGCTCACTACGAAGAAGACCGTTACTTGAAATTAGATGTAAATGAGTTGAAAGCCCAACAACTTTGGTGATGTCTTTTCACAATGGGTCCTCCTCCAATGACTCACACAACACACCCTCATTTAGTGGCCAAATGCCCCATACTCTAATCTAGAATAGCTTGAGAAAATTTGTTGGGCACCATCCACATATTTTATAATACCATACACCTTAGGAGTTGTATCTGGGAACAAAAAAGTAGGAGTTGTGGACCTCCAGGGTATTCGACGTGAATGAAGACGTTGAAATTTTCCCATAGCTTCTGCAACTACTAACCCATGCTAGAAATCCACTCAAGAAACCACAACACATTGTTACGTCATCTAGGGGTGAACTCCAAAAGACACAAGAATTTGCCTTGGCTATTCGACCTTACCTTTGCGATGAATGTCCTCCCTTGAGATACAAACCTCCTTCAAAATACCATCGGAGAGCTTACATACATTTGAGATGTCTTCAAACACCAAATTAGAGCCTCATCGGACAAAACCATTTCCTCATGCCACCTCCTACCTACTTCAAAGATGCGACAAAGTCTCTCGTTCCTCCTCCACACCTCACAAAGAGTGAATCTCTTGGCTTCCACGCGCACCACAAGCTCGTTGTCGCTTTCTTTCATAGCTTTTCCCATGGTTGATTCTTGTTAAAACTCCGAGTTAACATCATTTCTTTCTCAACATACATCAGACAAGGTACTTTTGATGAAAGTAACCTTGCCACCTTTAGATAAGCATCCTTTGCACACTTATCTCATTCTATTACCTTTACCACTTTTCCTTTGTTTTATGGCTTTGTACACGATAAACTTTTAGCTCATTCTAAGTAATCTTGTCACCTTTAGTTAAGTATGCTTTGCTACTTTTTTCCTATGTTTTATGGCTTTGTACATTTGATAAACCTTTAGCTCATTCTATAGAATACTTTTGATGAGAGTATCCTTGTCACCTTTAGATAAGTATCGTTCCTTCCAACTTGCTAGTTCCCTTTCAAAACGTTTGATGGCTAGATTCCAAATTGCCTTAGAACAGTTGTTTGCACTAATGGGAAGGCTGAGGTATGACGAAGCATGCCCACCATACACCCCATAGCTTCAGTAAGCTTGTTGATATCTACCACCTCCCCCACACCAATAATCAAGCTTTTGGCCATATTTATACTAAGACTGGATACCGCCCCAAAACAACATTACACCAGAGGACGCATATCAAATAGGGAAGGTATTCGTGACTGGATTTGCATAATACCATAAAGTCATCTGTAAACTGCAAGTGGGTAATAACAAGACCTTCTACTCCTAGGGAAAAGCCCTCGATAACATCACCCTCCACTCTTTGAATTAGTTTACTAAGGGCTTCTCTAACAATGATTAACAAAAAAGTAGGTAGTGAAGAAGTGTCCAACTGCTGAGTTGGTCAGGCTGTGAGGGGTTGTACCCACGGACCTTGGATCGAGTCTTTGGGGGTAATTCCGAAAGACCTGGGTTCGGTCTCGTTCTTACCTTAGGAGGGGTTAGGGTTTAATGGGGAATAATAAATGTTTACCTATCAACAAAAAAAGTAGATAGTGGATCCCCTTGTCTGATATCTTTGGAATTGCGAAAGAAACTCACTGAAGATCAGTTAATAAGCACTGAGAAGGAAGCGGTGTATATACGTTTCGAAATCTAACTTCTCCATTTCAACCCAAAACGCAACCTCCTCAGCATGCAATCCCATTTTCGTTATCTTGGCTCTATTATAAATAGGGATTCTATTATCCCTATAGATAATAGAATCAAAGCTATTTTGAGGAGGATGTTGATTGCTGAATCAAAGCTAGGTGGCTCAAGTGGAGATGTGCTATTTGACTATCATACCAATCAGACAACTCTCCCTTATTTTATCACCTATTGGGGTTACTCTTATATTGTCATTAATACCTTCATTTCTGATTTTTTCTTTTCCGATTTTCCCTAATAATTACTTTCATTCATTGTAACATATTCATTTTAGCTATGCTCATTTTATGAACATTTTCTTGATTACCTTAATATTGTGCTCCATAAAGCATAGCAGGTCTTATTGGCATTCTTATAAATTTTCCTTTTTAGATGGAAATAAGACTGGCTATGCTTTATGGAGCACAATGTTAGGCAATCAAGTAACTTGTTCATAGAATGAGCATAGCGGGGATGAAGATGTTATGATGGATGAATGTAATTACTAGGGAAGACAAAATCTGAAATGAACGTATTCACGAAAATATAGGAGTAACCCCATTAAGTGATAAATAAGGGAGAGTCAATTGAGATGGATGGTCTCATGCAATGATAGCACTACTGAGATGGAACGTGCGGGTTGAAGGTTCTAAAAGGGCGAGAGGAAAGCCAAAAAGGAAATGGGTTGAGGTATTGACAGCAGATTTCTTGAAAGTAGAAACTAAGACATGGATTTTCATAAAATTGAATGGAGGAACGGGATATCTGTAGCTGATCCCAAAGAGTTGGGATAAGGCTTATGATTATGATGAAAGATGCTAACCTTCTTCATAGAGTTTGTCTTGAGAGACTATTTATCTAGTTTTTTGTGTTCCTATTGATATGTTTGTGCTTGGATGATTTTTATTACAACATGCAAAATTTGAGATCTTTTTTTGTTACATAATTTCAGGTGTTGTGATGGAAAAGGGTGCAAAAACAGTTACCATCTCTCTTGTCTTGATCCTCCTCTAAAGGATGTCCCGCCTGGAGTTTGGCATTGTTTGTGGTGTGTTAAGAAGAAGATGGAGTCAGGTGTGCATTCAGTATCTGGAGGAGTAGAGTCTATTTGGGAAGCTAGAGAAGTGGTGTCAGATCGTGAAGGTATAGATACAACTGTAAATAATTTCTTGAATATCTTCTATGAAATATTTGCTCACCTTTAGTTGTGGCTTCATAGTGAGTGATGCTGTATGTATGATGGGGTTGCTCTTTGCTAACAACGACTACTTATTGTGGTGCTAGGAATGCAGAAGCAGAAGCAATATCTGGTCAAGTACAGAGACCTTGCTCATGTTCATAATCGTTGGGTCCCAGAAAATCAGCTGCTTCTTGAACCCATGCTTGTAGCAAAATTCAAGAAAAATCAGGTCTATTATCTTATGATTTCTTTTTTGGGCAGACAAATGTGGCATTTCCTTATTTTGGTCATTGGATTTATGTTGAGCTGTAGAAATAGGCCTGGTGTTTGATTCCTTGCACCTCATAAATAATATTTATCTTATTAATGTTCTGTTCTTTGAACATATTTTTCTCCCTCTAGGTTGTAAGGTGGAAATTGGACTGGACTGTGCCACATCGTCTGTTACAGAAAAGATTGTTAATGACCCCAAAGCAGCGTGATGAGTACCTTAGTGGGCATCATAGTGATATCTCAAATTGCTATTATGAATGGTTTGTGAAATGGTCTGGTCTTGGTTATGAGCATGCTACATGGGAGTTTGAGAATGCATCATTTTTCAGATCGCCTGAAGCTATGACACTCATAAGGGATTATGACAGTCGTCGCGAGAAGGCGAAAAGAGCATCGGACCCTTCTAGAGTAGATAAGGTTGCTCCTAATCACACGATGAAAAATGTTACTTCATTTCTTGATGTATTACCATCCTTTGTCGATCTCTTTATGTATTTCTCAATCTTTGCATGGTTTCTTTTAAAACCAAGGGTTGAGTACTGTAATAACACGAATCTCTTCTGCACATAAATTCATTCATCTACATACTCTATGAGCTCGTGAAGAAGGTTCTTTCTTTCGATGTATTTCATTGTGTGGGATGAGGGCACGATAATCAGGTAGCTCATGTGAACCTTTGATTAGATTTGTAATATTTTCTTGTATGGTATTGGTGGACAGGACCACCAATGTTTGGAGAGAGTCATACTTCAATGTTTGCACTTGCTTTTAGAAATATGTTAAGATGATAGTTTGGTGCTGCTTGATGTAAATATGTACTCTTTGTTTACACTGAGTTGCTTGATTTGTGCCCATTTCAATTGTGTTTTGTAATTCTTGATCTCAATGTCTTCCATTTATGGTGTTGCTTTTTGATGCCAATGTATTTCATTCATGTTTTGTGCTGCGTCTAAGTCTTGTAATTTTTGCCTGCCAAAGGACTTTTTGAGTACTTGCAGGTGACTTTCAAAATCTTTTAACAGGGTAAAAATAGACCTCACTTCTTAGTACAAGATGGCGACTTATTTTTTATTTTAAATTTTGTTGTGAAAAGCCTGAGATATCATATACCTGTCTGCTTATGGATTTACAGGTACTGCAGGACAGGAAAGGTTCATTCTTCAAACTGTCGAAGTTGCCAGGCAGTGGTCTACCTGGATTAGATAATGAGCATCTAAGTTTTGTCAACAAGCTTCGTGAGTATTGGCACAAGGGCCAGAATGCCGTTGTCATTGAGGACCAGGTAGAAGCTTGCTAGATCAAGTTTTCATCCTTATTTTCCTATGGTTTTTATGTATTGTGACTGCTTCGTGCTTCAGTGTTGTTCTCCCCATTGCTAGCGATGTCGAAGCCTTGAAGGCATGATATCTGATAAAGGCATGGTTTGACGTATAATAGTTACAGCTCTTATATTGGGGATGTGATAATATCTGAATTTAAATACTTCAAGTCCTTTAATGTAATGATTAGAAAAAAGTTGATCTTTATTCCAGTTTCTTAGCCATTGTGTGAACTGTGAAGGTTCCTGCTGGGGTTGCTCCGTTTCTGTTTTTTTTTTTATGGGTAACGTAACATGTATTGAAGAAAAGGAAATAACCCACTGTACAAAAAAGCAAGAGGAGGCTAAAGAGAGAATCTCTCTAAAGCTCCAAAAAGGATACAAAATCAAAAAGCTATCGGGGGACTGACAAAAGTACCTTCCATCTGAATACAAAATTCTCGAAAACTTAGTTGCATGATGTGGGAGTATTGAAGTGGTGTTTCTCAACTATGTTTTCAAGCATAGTATTTAGGGAATGTTTGGATACTAAGGTAGGATCAACTAATTCAGAGTAGTCATCATCATCGTTAACAGTGCCTTATCCCAGCTATTTGGGGTCAGCAACATGAATTCTGTTCTGCCATCCAATTTTGTCTAGAGCCATGTCTAGATAGTGTTTATAATTAAATTAACGGAAAATTTCTTAAACTAAAAAAAATTGAAATGTATTTACAAAAACAAAAAAAACTTTCTGACATTTACAAAAAAAGTAACTAGATGTCGGGTGTCTCTACCTGACAAAAATTAAGGCTGACAAATGCCTTTTAAAGGGCGTACCTGACAGACGCCCTTTAAAAGGGCGTTTGCCCATTGAGGAGTAAAACTTCTGTCACAATACGAGCCACGTGGCACACTCTTAGTGGATGCTGACCTTATGGATGTTTGGCCAGTCCCTTGGTGGACCTGCAAACCAAAAATCAGCCTGATTAGTAATTTACAACCTTTGGATCTTTGCACTCAAATAAATGCTCAAATGCCTACGGTTAAAATCAACTCATGAAAATAACTTCAATCCAACGCTTATAAACCACTTATCATGTTTATTTTTGGTGTGTAGGTCCACCTAGTGATTGGCCAAACATCCATACGGTCAGCGTCCACTGAGAGTGTGCCACGTGGCTCGTATTGTGACAGAAGTCTTACTCCTCTATGGGCAAACGCCCTTTTAAAGGGCGTTTGTCAGCCTTTTCAGCTTTAATTTTTGTCAGGGAGAGACGCCCTTTGAAAGGGCGTTTAGTTACTTTTTTTTTGTAAATGTCAGAAAGTTTTTTTTGCTTTTGTAAATACATTTAAATTTTTTTTCGTTTAAGAAATTTTCTGTTAAATTAAATAACTCATTTAGTGATTGTGTGGTGGGCCTTCCTGCACTCAAAATTAGATTTAGGAAAAAAAGATTACAAGTTTCCTTGATACATGGAAAAATTGTCTTCTGCTACAAGTTATCGTTTGGGGACAGAGACTTCGAGGTGGACTTGTAAGTGGATAGTTTAAACTCTTCTTGTGAACCTACTAGGATAACATTTGGTGCCCTGCATGCTCTCGTCATCCTTGGTTACCTAGAGGACGGACTCTGAATTTTTAGTCAAGTACCATTGAGATCCTACATTTAGATCCTCTTGTTAACATATGTATTTGTTATGGCATTATGGCATTTATTTCTTTATTGGTCTTTATATGTCTTCATATGTAACCAGGGGTATTCTTGAAATTTTACCTTTATTAGTGAAATAAAAAATTATCGTGGGAATTGTAGTCACCATTCACGACTCCTCCTTTCTCCCACTCCATCTTCTTCTTCTTCCTCTTCTTCTAGGTTGCTAAATGATATCAGAGCCAGTGATCGATACTACTCATTAGGCACTGTTCATTGCCCTTCGAAGGCTTCTCTTGCTGCCATAGTGTGTAGAAACCGCAAGGAAGGGCTTTTCTTGGTGTCGCATGTCCTAGAAACCCTAGGGGAAGTGTTCTCTTGCTGCCATGTGTCTTAAGGCTGTTGTAGTCCACGTGGAAGATTTTGCATGCCTCAAATTAGACAAAAAACTCTGTTGCAGGCCTAGGTTGTGTGTCTAAGATCTCTCAACACGTGCTGCAATGTGTTATAAGGCTGTTGTAGTCCATGTGGAAGATTTTGCATGCCTCAAATCAGACAAAAAAACAGTGTTGCAGACCTAGGGTTGTGTGTCGAAGATCTCCTAGGCTGCTATAAAGGTACCTAATTCATCTGCGATAAAGGTACCTAATTCATTTGGTGGGGTGAAACCTCTTTTCAGGATGAGTTTCCGGTTCTATACACTTCCAGAGAGAAAGAAATGGTCCATTCAGGGATGTGTCGAGGTTGGAGAGGAGACTACAGGTTGGAACTTTGGTTTCAGGCGCAACCTCAACGACTGGGGAAATCGAGACCCTGTCAAATTTGCTTCTCTGGCTTCAAGACACAAGTATTCATCCCTCTGTTCAGGATAGAAGGTTGTGGATATGGAATAAGGACGGTTCCTTTTTTGTTCGTTCATTTTATGGAGGTTTAGTTGAGTCCTCCAACATATCTTACCCAGTTTCTCTTGTTTGGAGATCCAAGATTCCTTCTAAGATTGCCTTCTTTGGTTGGTTGGCCTCGAAGGAGAGCATCTTGATTGTGGATCATCTTAGAGCTAGAGAGGTCATTATTATTGATTATTGCTCGATGTGTAAGCACTGTGGGGAAACTGTCAATCACCTCCTGTTACATTGTGACATAGCAAGGGAGGTTTGGTCTTCCTTGCTCTCCGAGTTCGGGATGCGGTGGGTGATGCCAGAATCATTTCTTCTTCTTCTTCTCCTCAGTTGACATACTTGAGCTTTTTCATTTAGAGGCCGGATCTTGTGGCGTATGCTCCCCTTTGCTATTGCTTGGGGCCTATGGCGAGAGAGGAACCATAGAATCTTTGAAGGAAAGGGTGAAGACATGTATTCGATCATCCTTAATGTTAAGGGGTTGATGTTCTACTGGTCTAAGATGTATACGGAATATAAGGGGATCTTTTTTGAAGATTTTGTTTGCCTTTGGGAGCTCATATGTTCTAAGGACGCGTGAGCGGTCTTCTTTTTCCTTGTTTTCCTCTGTTTTCTTTTGCTTTGGCTGCAGCCTTTAGGAGGTATTGTCCACCTCTTTAGCAGCTTTTGTTGTATCTATCGCCTTTTAATGAAGCTTATACTTATAAAAAAAAGGCTCTCGTACAGTTGTACCCTGGCCATGACATCTGATTATTTTCTAGAATCTATGTTTCCTCCTGTCACTCTTACCTACTGTTTGTTCATGGAGCTGAAATTACTCTTTGATGCATTCTTTATAGTCCTTGGGTTGGAGAAGGGTGGGACTGTCAAGCATTGTTCTATTGTGTATATCTCAATAATGACAGTTTATCTATCTTGATTGGATTTTTGGGCATTTCCTGTATAATCCCATCTATCCTAGTGTAAATCTTACATGAGGCTTGTGTGTTTTATGCTTGTCTCAACCATAGGACTTTTATGTTCTATAGTGGATCAGTTCCATGAGATATATAATTCTTAGTAAAAAGTAATCTACCTGGTTTTGAGTCCATGATTCTTCTTGATTGGCTGTTACTAGGTTCAAGGTGACTCTCAATGTTATAGATTGACAAATATGTTGTTTCCTGTTGTATCTCCACCATAGTTACTGGCTAACCTGTTTCCGACAAAAACTTGTGTTTTTGCAATCACAAGACTTAACAAAATGAGGAATTTCATGCTTCCCGTTTATCACATCATTTCACGCATCAGTTCCTCTATCTGGCAACTGGGATTTCAACAATGTTTTGATGAAACTCTACTTTATGTCTTGCAATACGTTATTAAACCTTTTATGTGAACAGGGAGACAACTTAGGTTGCATATAGACTGGTAATCCATTCAGTAGAAAAACTCGTAAATTTTTTAGAGGTGGTACCATAGTTCTCTTTCTTTTTAAACCCTGAAAGGCCATAAGTTTGTTATGTATCTGCTGTCCATTTGTTAGAATGTCGTTTCCCTTTTTCTTTTAATTCCGAGAAGTTTCTTTCTGCATGTTTTCTATATAATCTTTGGGTTGCTATCTTATTTATAACCTCAGAAGGTTAGCTTGGAATTTGTAAGATACATGTCTGACCAGTTGGTTTATATTAGCTGTGATAAACTATTTCTTAGGATTTCTTTCCTTCTGAATCAACATTTGTCATTCTGTTTGTCCAGTTGTTTATTATTATAAAGTCTCTCCCTTATTCTGTCTCTAATCCTGGAAAATTCTCAATTATTAGCTTTTTGATCTGATTTACTCCTGAATTCTATTATCTCCTAGCTTTCCTTGTCTTATTACGTTGATGTTTGGATTCATGTACAGTTATACTTCAATTCTTCAACTTCAACTTACCAGTTAATTATATGTTTGCAGGAGCGAGTTATGAAGGTGATCTTATTAATCTTGTCCTTGCAGTCTGATGTATGTCGGCCTTTCCTCATCATCTCAACTTCCACTGCTCTTTCTGCATGGGAAGCTGAGTTCACACGCTTGGCACCATCTGTCAATGTTGTAGTCTATGATGGGAACAGAGATGTTCGTAAGAGTATACGAACACTGGAGTTTTACGAGGAGGGTGGTTGCATAATGTTTCAAGTACTTTTAACTCCTCCAGAAGCTATTGTTGAGGTACCTACTTTCCTAAAACTTTGTCATTGATGTATTAATTGGTTTATGTTGCTTTAAAATGGTTTTACTCTTCAAGATGGAAAATTTACCCTACAGGTGAGTTGTTGTTCTGCTCTGGTTAATAGTTGTGGCTAGTTCAAGTTTCAAGCTCATTGTGTTCTTTTCTTTCATTTTTGTCCATGTTATTAAATGGATACAGTCCACTTAAATACAACAAATGCTGCATCAAATATTGTACATAGACAAATGGGTTTTGTCTTGGGTTCTCCCAGTAGTAATATTATAACTGACATTTTTACAGGACTGTTCTCTATTTTGTTAGCATTGGACATCTAGTTAACCTCTGAACGTATTGTTCTGCAGGATCTAGAAGCGTTAGAATGCCTGGGATGGGAAGCAATAGTAGTTGATGAGTGCCAACGCTCCAGAGTGTCAAAACATTTTGAACAATTTAAGAATCTAACCATTGATTTTAAGCTTCTTCTTGTCAGTGGTCCAATAAAGGTATTTACTTATCTCTTCTTGTTGATTATCAATGATGCTCTTTGACTCACAGTCTCCCTTCCATGTGGATTCTCCAGGATAGCATAGTTGAGTACCTCAATCTGCTGTCCTTCATTGATTCTGGAGGTGATGGGAATGGCGTAGATAATCGGAAGATTGATTCTAATGATAATATTGGTAAGCTGAAGGAGAGGTTGGCACGGTTTGTTGCATCTGAACGGAAGTCAGACTCCTCTAAGTTTGTAGAGTACTGGGTTCCTGTCCGGCTTTCCAATGTGCAGCTTGAGCAGTATTGTGCTACTCTACTTTCAAACTCTATAACACTTCGTTTATGTTCAAAGAATGATCCTGTTGGGGCCCTTCGTGATATTCTTATTTCTACCAGGAAGGTTAGGCCTACACAACTCTGTTACATTGCAATTGGCTGGTTCTTCATATATTTAGTTGAAAATATTAACTACACGTATGGTTACTCCACATTAGTTAATAAACTGAAGCACATTCCATGCTGTTTGTTTGATTTGTAATTTTTTCATCTAAGTGCTTGCACTATGCTGACATTTTACGATTACCATGGCTTGGTACTTGGTGGATATCCTCAGGTTTTGATAGTTGTTTACATGGTGTTTCTTGACAGTGCTGTGACCATCCCTATCTTGTGGACCAGTCTTTGCAAAGCTTGCTCACGAAAGGGCTTCCAGAGGTTGAGTACTTGGATGTTGGAGTAAATGCAAGTGGCAAGCTACAAGTTCTTGATAAGATCCTCTCAGAGATGAAAAAACGAGGCTTACGAGTACTTATCCTTTTTCAGGTATAGGACTCAATGATATCGATTTGATTTTCTTTTCCTGCTGGAGTCTGTCGTACATTTAAAAGCGTACTTGATTGAGCTAAAGCTCTGATGCATGGAATTTGTTGATTTGGTGCATGGGTTGGTGATCTGTATCTCTCCACAGTGTTTTATTCCATGTTTTTTCTTTTATATTTAACTTCATAATTAGGACCCTGATGGATATCATATTCCATTTAAGAAAACAAGGGCACAAGCAATGAGGTAGAACATGTGGTGGTTTTCTTGGTAGAGCCGCTTTATGCTTTTCATTGTGGCTGCTAGGATATTTGCGGATAGCTTCTCTATGAATTTGTGGTTGAAGAATTGGTCATCCTATAAATTAGGTTATTAATGTTTTTATGCTGTCTCCATGTATTGAAGTTCCTTGGGGATTATCTACTGTACCTCATCAGCAAAGTGAATCAAGATTCAACCTCTTGTACATGGTTGGGGTGGAATTGATGGTCACGAGGATACTTTGGGGTGTGGTAGATATTTTATGCTCAAACCTCAAACCTTGGACTCTTGGAGATTAGGATGCAGGAAGTTAGAAAGATGGATTGATTGAGCTAAACGTTAGAAACTCAAGAACATCAAGAAAAAGAATAATTCTGAAACATCCTTATATTCTCTGTTCTAACTCTAAATTAAATTTATAATAAATGAAATAACCCCAAAATAACCTCATTTAAATATTTTTCAAGAGAAAATCCTAATAACCCAAGAACCAACTTAATTTAAAGAAATAAAATTTTTTTTTAATAAAACTGCAAAATACCCCTTACAGAGAAAAACCTCTAAATCTTGAAATCCGGATGCTGCATGATGGAAGACAAAGTTGCTGAATATATATTTCTACACCCAAAGCTACATGTAGCCACTCTTGAGGCTTTTGACTGACTTTGACCAAGTTTGACTGCATTTAATTTTGGTGGATCTAACTGGTTTTGACTTTTCTTGACCATGAACTACGTGCTTTGCTCGAAATGCATCATTTTTCGTCATTTGATTGAATTAGCGTCTAAAACAGCTGAATACCTGTCAGACTGATGTTTTCACTTCCTTCCTGGCTTGTTCTTGGGAACAGCTATTTGAGCTAAGTTCCATCTGGTTCTTAATCTTAATGTATAGGTGGATGTTATTTTTTTGATAATTTATAGGTGGATGTATTATTTAAAACCTTTTTATAATTTTTTTATATTGTTAGGACAACTTTATCTCTTTTTTCTTTTCCCTTATTTCCATTCTTTTGGATATAAAAATGTTCTCATTTAAATGTTTTTTTTATATGACAGTCAATTGGTGGATCCGTACGGAATTCTATAGGGGATATTTTGGATGACTTTCTGCGTCAAAGATTTGGTCCAGATTCCTATGAACGCATTGATAGTGGATTGGTCATGGCAAAGAAGCAAGCTGCCTTGCACATGTTTAACAATAAAGAGAGAGGAAGATTTGTGTTTTTAATTGAAAATCGTGCTTGTCTTCCAAGCATTAAACTGTCATCTGTCGATATTGTCATTCTATTTGATAGTGATTGGAACCCGTTGAATGATTTAAGAGCTCTGCAGAGGATCACAATCGATTCACAGTTTGAACAGCTAAAAGTGTTCCGTTTATATTCATCTTGTACTGTGGAAGAAAAAGTTCTAATTCTTGCGAAGCAAGATACGACCCTTGATAGCAGTATTCAGAATATAAACCGTAGTACTAGTCATATGCTGCTTATTTGGGGTGCCTCTTATTTGTTCAAAAAGCTGGATGAGTTCCATGGTGGTTTTACCCCATCCTCATGTTCAAACATTTCTTCTGAGCAGTCACTCTTGAATGATGTAGTGCAGGAATTGTTAACTCAACTACCCCATGGTGCTGAAAACAATAATGCAAGCAATTGTTCACTTGTTTTAAAAGTTCAACAGAGTGGAGCAATGTATTCTAGGAATATTTCTTTACTTGGTGAGCTGGAAATGCAGTCGAGGGATGAAGAGCTACCTCATGTTTTTTGGGCAAAGTTACTCGAGGGGAGGTATCCTCAGTGGAGATATTCGTCTGGGTCATCTCAGAGGGTTCGAAAAAAGGTTCAATATTTTGATGAGTTACCAAAGAAATCAGAAGTTGAAAGTGATGAAGTTATAAAGAAACGCAAGAAATTATTCAACACTAACATTGATCCAGTACCTCCCAAACTTTGGCTAGAAGATAACAGAAAAGTAGCTGGCGTGGTCAAGGAAGGTAAAAATGGCAGATACTATTAAAGTTGCACCCTGTCGTAATGGGTTATTGGGGTGCAATGAAAAAGGGATGCTCTTTACCTTTCCAGTTCCTATGTTTTGGTTCTCTTAAGTTTTTGTTTCATGTCGTGAAACTGAAGGAAACTTCTTTTTTGCAGGAACATCTGGCGCTCATCCTCTGGCTGACGTTGTCTCAGAAGTACGTGAAGTTAACATGGTTGAATCGGAGGAAAGAAGAAACTTGCGGAATTCACAGAAGAACCTTCATCTCTTCTTGAAGCCACAGATATGTAAACTTTGTGACACGCTACAACTTCCAGTATGCATCTCATTAGACCTAATTACTTAAGTATCTGTTTTTGTTCATAAAATTGAATTCATTTAAGCAGCACATGGTTCTTTTTTCCTTTTTGGAGGTTGTGTGTATGGCTATGTAACTTAAACACGGATACGTGAGAATCAAACAAAATCAAATTTTCAGACAGACTGACCCCAGCAGACCCAGCAGTTTATTTCTTATACTATGGGATGTATTGTTTAAATTATGTGTTCATATAAGTATACAATATAGATTTAATGTGATATGCATGAAAATCACATGTTAACTAGTACATAAATTATACTGAAAAGAATATATTTAATAAATTACAATTCATCTGAATGAGTGTTGGCATGTGTCTGACATGGGTATCTGAGTCATCCGACAGGGCCAAATTTCCAGCGAATGAAGTGTCCATGTTATGTAGGGTTATTTACCTGCAGTTTTATTCCTTTTTCTTTACTTGATTGTTTTGGATAAGTGAGTAGAATTATTGTTCCGAACAAATAGGACTGTCATTAAATATATGGCTAGGAAAGAGCATTCCCTATTTACCAGGATTGCTGATGTACACCCATGCCTGGCCAATGAGCTGGTTTAGTTATTGGAACTATAAAGAACATGCATATACAAATATCAAGAGTTTTTATTGAAATCTGCAATACCATCTAACTAATCAGCAAGCTTCCAAGGATGATCTGAAAGGCTAGCTCCAATAGACTGTAAAGAGAAAGTCGTCTTTGATATCAAGGGGTCCTTCAAAGAAAGTGATAATAATTTTCAAACTCTCCAAGTGAGTGCAAGCCTTTACTCATTAGAGTCTCTCACACCAATGGTGCCAAAATACACCTTCAAAGTCGACCCTCACTCATATCAAAATGATACTCCCAAAATCAACTGGTTGGCCTGGTATCATCTATCAAAATTATGTGTGGTTTTTCCACATGTTGTCCTTTTCCATATCACCATCACAGGCTCTTTGAGTGTTATTTGGTAAACCTCAAATTGAGCATCTTTTTTGGAAGAATTCACTGTATACCAAAGAGGTAGGGATCCATGACCGACTTAGATTCCCTAAAAATCATGTTAGAAAGGTCACCCACTTTCAGAGAACAACGTATTATACAAGTTGAATAGTTACAAAGGCTTTACTTCTCATCATTCTTTTATTTATTTGTTTAGTAGAAACTTGTAGACCTAGAGAATTGTCTGAACGGCACCTTTACTATCCATAGGAGCTCAACTTTTGCTGTCCATGCTGTAATGCTTGTAGTGGCAGAATCTAGTCCTAAATCCTAATATACATAGTTTAGAAGAATAATTTCTGTTTAGATGAGTTAGCTAGATAGTTGAATGAAATGTTATCTTGGGGACATTGTGGCAACACTAATGAAAGATTCTCCCTCATTGCTTGCCTTTAGGTTTTCAGGTCAAGGGATTCATTAAAGAGCATCGTTATCACTCAGTTTTCACATGTATTTAATATTTCCTGTGGATCAGTTGATTTCTATGGATATCTTTAATATCTAATCTTGATTGTTGCTTGCTTTAGGATTTCTGGGCATGGAGGTACCAAAAGTTATAGTATTTGATATCATATACATTATATATTTCATCGATGAATTTTGATTTTCGCAGATATATTTAACTCCCATGCCCTGATGATGCATCCCTCTCTCACAGGTTGTAAAATATGTCTGCCTGATATGATGCTTTTGACCTTAAATGCAGGAAGATGTCAAGGGTATGGCTGGAAGGTTTCTTGAATACATAATGAATAATCATCACGTGAATAAGGAACCGGAGAGCATATTTCAGGCTTTTCAGATATCTGTGGTTTGGATCTTCCTCTTCAACCCACTTTCCCTTTTCTATCATGTAGCAGTTTTTAGGCACATCTTTTGCAAGCATTTGATAGTCATATAATAAGAAGAGAGAGAATGAAAGAAAACATGGTTGGAAGTATGCATTATTATAAATTTCTGAAAAAACATGACCTGAACAATTCACTTTAAAATTTCCAAAAACAGATGACCAGAACATCTCATTCTCACTTCTTCTTCCTCTTGCTGTACAATACTAATGGCAATCTATAAACAGATCTTGACTATTCCAAGTGGTGGCCTTGTGAACAAATTCGGACCATTCAAGTGATGGCCCCTTCATGGATGGGCCATGGGCCCATGACCAAAAAAATTATCAGTCAGCTATCTTAACCTTCCATTCAGTAGCAAAACAAGCAAGAAGGTGTGCAAGGCCAAGAGTTGGATGGGCCATAACCCAAAATTTATGTTGTTTGGGGATATTTTAACCATCTGATCTATAACATTCATTTTCAACAGTATAGAGCAGCAATGTTGATGCCATGCACATAGCCTTGTGCTCATTGATCCAGATCATCGAAGTGTTAATCCACTCCTTCAATTAACACAAGCAAAAATTCGCATTGTTCTGAATAATTCGGACAAAAACTTGGGCAATGGTCCAAAATGATGTTGCAGATTTCATTGTTTGGATGGTTAGAATCATCCAAAGACGATAATTTCAGGCTATGTCCAACCCAAGAAGTTGCCTTACATCTGGATGGTCTATATCAATGACCACGCAATCGCGTGTGATGTCAGCATTAGGATTTTATGATCCAAAATAAAAGTGTAATCATCTAACAGTTTAGAGTTGCTTTCGATGGTGCAAATTATGGGACACAGCCAACCCAAGCTGTGGCCCCAACATATGACCACATTGCCATGTGTATGGCTTTGAACAACTCACATGGGAAACAAAGCCTATGCGACTCACATAGGCAACACTCATGCACACAAGAAGATCATCCTCAGCAAAAATAGGCCCTTTCTGAAACTTGTAACCCTATCAAGTGTGGAGTTCAAGTTAATGATGAAATGGACAGTCCAGAATTTTTCAACTTATAATCCACTTTCATAAGGCTACTTTCATAAGGCTATAAATGTAAGATTGAGATAATTTTTGGGAAGATAAGATCATCCTCACAAAAATCAGTCTTTGATT
The DNA here is from genome assembly GCA_035048495.1 of Euptelea pleiosperma. Lineage (NCBI taxonomy): Eukaryota > Viridiplantae > Streptophyta > Magnoliopsida > Ranunculales > Eupteleaceae > Euptelea > Euptelea pleiosperma. The sequence continues at coordinate 39,982,318 of CM068544.1, read as the reverse complement.
CATCCCGGGTCCCACGATCTTGTGTCATTGTGTCCAAAAAAGGTTTCATCCTTTCCTGACCCATATATAACCAATTATAACATTTACCTCTAGATAAATGTGATCTACATATATTGATGTACTGTGCAATTTGCAGTGTTGGACAGCAGCTTCTTTGTTGAAGCACAAGATCATTCACAAAGAATCACTTGCACTTGCAAAGCAGCGCTTGGATTTTGAGTGCAAGGAAGAAGAGGTTGAGTCTGTCTACTCAAAATTGCGGACGCCGAAGAAAATGTTCTCTCGCCAAGCAGAGAATGTCATGGATTCAAATTCTGCAGAAGATCCTGCAACAAGAACTAAAGATGTTGCAAAACACCTTTTGCATGTGAGGGCTTCACAATCAACAGTGTTTAATCAGCAAGAGTTGGAGGAAGGAGAGATCAGAGAGAGCTCTCAAAGTCAAAACTGCTCCAACCAACGAGTCTCTGCCAAGCAGGAACCTGAATCTGAAATGGCTAATGCATCACCGAAAAATGACTTAAAGCAACAAGTTAAGAGAATGCATTCCAAGAGGATGAAAAAGCTCCTTCGAAAGCAAATGGAGGAATTGCAGGAATTTAACAAAAATAGGGAGAAGGAAAAGGCAAAGTTAGAAAAAGAGCACCAGTTGGAGTCAGCTCTAATTCGTGCTATACATAGTCACATTTCGGTTAGATTAGATAAGCTGAAGAAGTTAGATGAAGACTTTGCAAGGAAAATGGAAGAACTCAATTGTAATATGGAGACACAGCAGAGAGAACTTACGGAAATGCAGCATGCAGCAAGGTGCGAAGAGAAGCGGATAAAGGCTCATTGGTTGAAAGAAGCAAAATCTGGAAGACCAGTGGCTTCATTTCTTTCGCCACCTTTGCCGAATTCTGGGTTCAGGGTGGAACACATGGAGGCTAGCAAGCAAGGTGGGGTTCGTGATGGTCCTGAGAAGGCCACCCCCATGTCTGCGCCTTCTTCAGGAAATCAGGATGCTGATGGAATTGCACTGGTCATGCCAGGTGAAATGGTACCTGCCGAAGTTCACAAAACTGTTCCAAATGAAACGGTGGAGGGCGGAATCCCCACTGAATCACTAACTCTTGCTATGCAGCCCAGAGGAGAGAGTGGTGGAATGGATACTACGGCCTCGGAAAGAGCAACTGTTACTGGGGTCGAGCAGCATAGTGAAGCAGGTGGTTCCGATAGTGGAGGTTCACCATCGTTGGAGCAAACTCGGATAGATTTGACTTTAGCTCAGCCTCCCATTGCACCTGCCCAAGATAGTCGAGTGCCATCACTTCAGGTACACATATTCCATTGAACTTGGCAATCCTTTTGGTAGGTTTGATTTGATCATCATTTCCTGCATATATTTTGTCAACAGTAACCTGTATATCTTTATGCTAAGATGCACCATCTGTTCTCTGGACCTCTTGCCTGGACTGTTTACTTGCATCATCCTAGAAAATAAAATAGATAAAGAGTAATATAATCAGCCAATCAGAGATGATTTTATATCTCCTAATGGTGGGCCACAACCCCTGCATGTGCACCTCTATTACACATACTTTTGGTAGACTACCCTTGTATTACCCAATCGCTACCTTAGTGTTTTCTATGATAGTCACATCCAAGCGGTATGAATCATTGTTGAGGGAGAACTGATTAAATTGCAGATTCTTACTAATTTCAGATGTGATCAGGTACCCCCGGTTGATAATTCTCGACCATCCGTATCACCTGGAGTGCAAGGTGAAGATGTGTTAAGTTGTGAAGTGCGGAATTCTTCCCAACAGGTCGAAGTTTTATCTCCACAGCCGGATGATGCCATACCATCTCATCAATCTAATCATGACACCTCAGTTCTACCAACCGTTGCGCAATCGCAGCTGCCTCCATCCACAGATCCACCCTCTGTTGAACGCAATCAACCTGAAGTACCTGCATTTACAGGGATTGAACACGAACAGAGTAATGAAGGGAATTTCTCTTCCCAACAGTCTCAAGTTCCGACACAACCACCAGTTGAGGACCAAGCTGAGCTATATCACTCCGTTTTGCAACCCGATACACGGTTACAGCACGATCACCAGTCAAGGCATACCTCTTCCCAACAGGCTCAAGTTCCAGCACGACCAGCCGAGGAGCATGCTGAGCTATTTAATCAGTCTGTTTTGCAACCCAACAGTCGGTTGCAACTGCATCTGCCTATGGATACGCCTTTGGGTGGAAGTGGAACACGAGTGTCAGAACCCAGAAGAATGGGCATTGTTCCAGAATCTAGTAATCGTCCTCCACAAACTGCTCATGTGATTTCCCGGATGTCTCAGCCTTTGCACTCTGACCCACTTCAAAACGAACTGGCAAGAATACGTAAAGAAGAGGACCAATACATCAAGATGCACGAAGATGTGGTTCGTGTCTGAGACTTTTTCTTAATTGCTGTTTTTGCCATGATTGAATTCTAAATAGCAGTTACTGCTTTTTTTTTTGTACGAGTAGAAGATGCGGCTCAATTCTGAATGTGAGAAGGAGATAGAAGAAATCCATAAGAAGTACAATGCTTTGCTTCAGGATTCTGAGGCAGCATTAGTGCAGAAGAGGAAGGCACTTGAGACAAATTACAACAAAGTTTATATGAATCGTATATTGGCGGAGGCATTCAGGTTCAAATGCAGTGATGCCAGGGCTGCTGGGGCACCGGGACTGCAGCAAGGTATTGAACTCCTTCGGGATCCCTTCCCCGACTTTTTAACTTTTTCATTCTCTTAATTTGAGGAATCCCTGCTCAGCTTGGAGATTGGCCAAGTTGGACATAGTTTAACCAGGTCTTGAATACCAAATCGAAACTTAATACTTTGTAATACATAGGCTAACTTGATGTTTGTAGGATTGCCTATTAAATTAAGTTTTCGATTACCCTGCCAACTAAAACGTGTAAAAGTTGGGCCAATTTCACAGCAGAATGTGTTTTAATAACAATGATTCATGTACAAAGAACAGAGGTCTTGGGCTGAAATTGAGGTATGCACATTACATAAATACACATGCATGCATGGATCTATGCAATTCTTTGTCTTCTATGCCAAGGAACATCTGACCCTTATTTCGTTTCCAGGAGCACCTTCAGGATTTGTGCAACAGTTATTTCAGCTGTCATCTCAGCAACATGCACAGAGACCTGCCCCTGCACCTGGTCCAACAGCAGCTGGTCCACCTGCGGCCCCACCAGTGCAGGTGGTCCACCACCACTCGGCACTTTTCTCGAGCAACCCGGGCAGACCACACTTCAGCCCCATTGTCCCTCCCACTGGAAATCATCAAGTGGGTAGTGAACTACGGGCCCCAGCCCCACACCTCCAACCCTTCAGATCCTCTTCATCCACGTCAGCACCTAGTCTCCCACCTCTTACTTGCGCGATTCCCGCTCAGCAGTCACTGAGCAATCCTGCTGTCACTTCTTCCGTGCTTCCACAGCTTACAACCCGTCCTACCTATCCACCTGGGCCTTTTAGTAGGAGCCATCAGCCAGAAAGTTCAGGAGGGTTGCCAGTTTCCCATAATTCTTCTCTATCTGCTCTTGAGCTGCTCATGGATGTTGACTACCGCTCTAGTGCGAACCCACCAAACCTGCTGCCGCCTCTTCAGGATCTTGGACCGACCTTAGACTCGTGGGACTTGTCTGAACTGGCAATGACAGGTACTTTACGTGGCCCCGCAGCCCGTACAGGTACTGCAGCGGATATCGTATGCTTATCAGATGATGACTGATTGGATGGGTTTTGAGAGCTGTAATGGGACGATAGCAAATTTATGTCAGAAACAAGTATAAGATGCCCTTTTTGTAAAATTATTATAAAATATTGCACATGAATTGCCTCTCTCTCTTGCGGCCCTGAAAGTTCGTACGAAGATTTCAACACATCATCATCAAAAGGAAGAGTTCAACCAAGCTTGCACTTTGAAACAGAGCTAATGACCAACTGACTAGGCATCGATTACAGGGAATTGCTGACATTTTTGCGAGAAACCTGTATTTGACATGGTGTAGTTCAAACCAATAGTGTATATTTTCATATTCCTTTGTGTTCTTTTTTATTTTTTCCTTTATTTTTTTTTTATTTTTTACACAACAGTAAGTTATAAGGTTATATTCCATTGGGTGCCCAAATGAAGGAAAAAACTTGGCATTTGGTTGAGCCTTGTCTTCCTGGCAGTGTTCTGTTAGTCCAGAAATCCCATACCAAGGAGAGCACTGGTTTACCCTAAACATCAAGTTTGCCAGCAAACATAAATGAAAGTAACAGAAAATAAATTGTTAGATGAGAGAAGATGGGAACCGATTCACATAATTATGTTTGTATAAGCAACTGCAGATGCTTGAAGCAGCATTCTAGCAAATGAAAACATACATCATCCCACATCTCAGATACCTGCTGTCTTGTAAGATGTCCGGATTGAGATCCAGATGGCCAAAGGGGTAGATGGCTACTACAATTTTGGGCACTTGAGGATCCGTAGTGGGCTGGGTTTGAGTCATAGGTTGGTTCCGGGTGCCGTGGGTCGGATCGAGGGAGTAGTAGATCCAGGTCAGATCTGGGGCAGACAAGGGTCGGGTCAGAGGGTTTTGGGTGACGTGGGTTTGGTTTGGGTGGTGGCACTTCTGGTAAGGTTTCGGTGGGGGGTTTCGCGGGTTTGCAACCGGGCCAAAGTTTTATGGGCTGGATAAATGAAAGTATCATCATACCCAGGGCAGATTTTAAGGTTGAACTTGCATTGAGTTGTAGAGTTCGTCTTCCACGCCCATTAGAGCAACTCCGACTGATCTCTGTATCTTCAAATATAGAGATGCTTTTTTGAAATCCAACTCCAACCTATCTCTATATTCAGCTCCAAATTTGAAGCCAATCCCTCTCTATTTCTGACTCCAAATATTGAGATCTCTATCCTCTGGCTCCAAATATCTATTTTTTGATTTTATGAAATTTCTGAATTTTCATCTTTACCCTTTTAGTGATATTTTGAATAAATTTAATTCCTTTTGTATCATTTTTTTGTGTCATTTTGAATCCAAAGATGCTTTTTTTTGGAGGTGGGATGGTTGGAGTTCAACTCTTTTTGAAAGGTGTCTCCATCTTCAAATATTGAGAAGATTCCTTTTTGCAGCCAAAATGTGGAGATGTTCGTTGGAGTTGCTCTTAGACCTTCAATCATTGAAGTGGTTCTTCTGAGCTTGTCTAGGAACACTAGTGTATCAAAGCTGGGGATGCTTCCCAAAAAGGTAAGGGTATCTCTTATGTCGAATTTTCTCTCATTTTTCCTACTTTGCTATTGATTCCCAAACTGCCATTCTCTAGAGGTGAATCCAATACCCCTGCCTCCTCTCAGAGGGATGGAGAGCCCTCGGTTTTTGTTCTACTTACGGATGTGGGGTTAGAACTCGGCCATTTGAGGAGAATCTTGTAGTCTATTGGGATGAGGATCAGGATGTTCCGGGTGGAGGGGATAGTGTTAGGAAGGGAGCACTAGAGGAGTTGGGGCGGAGCATGATTCTAAAATGAGAGGTGGCTGTGGTGGACGAGGCTTGTCTGGAGGGGCATCCTTTGGTTCCTTCATGTAATTTGGAGATTCCTAGACTATTTGCTCCGGAGGATGGTGTTCGGTGCGAAGTGGAGGTGGATTTGAAGTATTTTTTCGGCGTCTTTCTCCATTTTGCTTAACGGTTCCCCAGTTGATTATTTGAAGGGTTTGAGGGGGCTTATACAAGGGGATCCGTGGTCGCCCTGCTTGTTCATTGTGGTAGCAGAGGCATTGTGGATAATGGTTTCCCAAGCTATGGATCTTAGGGAGGTCGCATGCTTCAAGATGAAAGTAGGGGTCCAACCATCTCCCATCTTTAGTTTGCGAATGACAATTTTGTCTTCTTTGGGGCTTTTATGTCACATCTCAGGTTTTTGAAGGGCCTCATTTGTTGATTTGAAGCCGTGTCAAGTTTACGCGTTAACTTGATCAAGAGTAAGATCTTCGGGGTGAGGAAAGTACACATCGGTTTAGTTGATGCCTTAGGTTGTAGTTTGGGTAGTTTACTGTGTCAACTTATTTGGGATTCCCTTTAGGGGTGAACTATAGATCCAAAGCCATTTGGGATCTTGTGATCGGGAGTTTTGGGATTAGGTTGCTGTGTTTGGTAGTGCACCTTCGACCTGCGTCTTGATTGAAGGAGTGCGTCTTGATTGATGACAAATGTTTGGGTCAATACAAGGCGCGCACCTCTGATGACACAATGGATCTTGAAGACGCACGAAAGTGAACCTTTGAAGGTTCACCTCCCTCCTTGAGTGTTCGAAGAGGCATGTACTTTGAAGGTTCACTCTCTACCCTAAATGGGCTTAGCCCACCTAATGTGTGGCCCACTAATGATGTATGGGCCAACTTGATATATAGCACATCTATGATCTATCAACGCCCCTCTATTATTTGGGACCCACATATGATCCATCAACTTCTGTCTTATGTGGGGCCTACATGATTCATCGACTCCATTAACATGTGGGGCCCATATGATTTATTAACTCCAGGTATTATGTGTGGCCCACACGAACTATCAATCTTTGTTCTTATGTTGGGACCGCATGATCTATCAACATTTGTTCTTATGTGGGTCTCGCATAATCGTGTAGAACCAAACATCGGTCTTGACCTTTAAAGGTACGCACCTTGAAGATGTGGACCTTCAAGACGTACGTCTTTGGTTGAAGGCATGCTACCAAACATAGCAATGTTTCGAAATGGGTTAAACTGGTGTTAATCTAACATGCTCTCTCCAGTTTGCCTATCTATTATTTATCATTGTTCTCTATCTCTAGGGGTATTGTGAACATTCTGGAAAAGAGTACAAAAAATTTCTTATGGAATGAATGGTTGAGGTGGCGAAATTCCACATGGTAAATTGGAAGATAGTGTGTAGTCCCAAGCTTCAAGGAGAGTTAGGGATCAGTAATATTTCTGTGATGAATGTGGTTTTGTTGGGTAAATGGCAGGGCGGCTCTACCTTAAGGCCATTAAGGCGGTCGCCTAAGGCCCCTTGGTGAGAGAAGGCCCCCAGCCCAGGTCCCACTAACCACATGGATTTTTAGCCCAACCCTTATTGGAAAATGCAAACCAAAAATCAACCTGATTGATTATCTTCAGCCGTGGATTTCAGTATTTTTAGGACATGATTATAGCTGTTGGATTCAAGCATGTTGTTTGTGTAGTAAATGCTATGGCTAGAAATCATCAATTAAGCTGATTTTTAGTGTGTTTATCCACCAATAGGTGGGCTGAACATCCGCGCAGTCATTGTGCCCAAAAATGATCTATGTATGGCCACAAAAGTCCTCTGCATCAACTGCACCGTGAGTCCTCTGCATCTAAATTTTTTATGTAGTTTTTTATTATCAAGAATAATTTTTTATATAAAGATTTTTAATAATATAAAGAGTTTAATTTTTTTAATTAATATCATATATATTAATATATTAAATATAACAAAAAGGCCTTATGTAGAGTTTTCGCCTTAGGCCTCAACTTGTATCGAGACGGGCCTGGTAAATGGTTATAGAGGTTTAAGTGGAGGCTATTCGGTTGTGGAGGAACGCGATAGCAAATATGAAATTTCGAAGTTCGGGTGGGATGGGAGAGGAGTTGAAACGACTTGTAGTTGCAGTGCTTAGAGGGGTATTATGAAGATTCTTGTGAGATTTTCAGATGGGATTCTTTTCGAGGTTGGAATTGGGATAAGGTTAGATTTTGGGAGGACAAGTGGTGTAGTAAGTCTCTTTGATGGTAAAGTTTTTGGGTCTTTTTTTTCTTTTATGAGAAGAATTATTCTATTCAAGTATGTTCTATTCGGGAAGAAGGAGATTTATCTTGTAACTTTGGTTTAAGAAGAAGGCTAACTGATTGGGAGATTGAGTCAGTGGCTAGTCTATTGTCTCGATTGCTTGAGTGTCGGATTTCTTTCACGAGCCCGGATAAGCGCATTTAGAAATGGACTACAGATGGGTTATTTTCGGTTCGATCAATCTATAAGGCCCTTCTTAGGCCCTCTAACATCTAATATCTTACGTCTTTTATTTGGGGACCAAATTACCTTCCAAGATTTCATTTTTTATGTGGATAACATCATTGGAGAAGATCTTGACAGTGGACCACTTGATAGCAAGAAAGATTATTATTCTTGACTTTTATTCGATGTGCAAGCATAGTAGGGAATCGGCCAATCATCTTCTTTTGCATTGCGAGATAGCCACAACAATTTGGACAACGTTCTTATTGACTTTGGGATTTCTTGTTAGATGTCTAGTTCAATGTTGCATCTAATCTCGTGTTGGCACACGTACGCCTTTTCCTCTAGAGGGCATGTGCTTGAGCACATGCTTCCCTTCGCGATATGTTGGTGTATGAAATGATAGAAACAATAGAATCATTGAAGGAAAGAGGAAGAGGTGACTAACATTATTCTCAACATCAAGTGCCTGATGTTTACACAAGTCTAAATCTTTTCCAACTGTTGTAGTCTTTTCTGTTTGGTCTTATCCTCTGTGGGTCATCTCGACCTCTTTGGCTGATCTTGTATTTTGTTTGGCTATTGTCCTTTAATGCATTCTACAATTATCTAAAAAAAAAAAAAAAAAAATAAATAAATAAAGATCACTCAATTAGCATCTACAATCCATACAAGGGGGCATCTACTGTAGCATGTCATGGGGAAGATCCCTCAAGTCATTTTTCCTGTAGAAACATTTTTTTTCATCATTTCAGAAAGCCCTCGACCCCAGGTCATACTCTATTTTTGTTGCTTTGTAGTTGCATACATAGCAGAGTGCGAATTCAGCTCACTTATTCTCCACAGGTGCCTCAAATCTCTTAAACTACATTAGATGCCTCATACAAATAACTCAGACCTAACAAGGAGAAGTAGCGGAGCTGGATTATATACTCTCTTGCTACAAAGCCAATCTGTACCCGTGCCCATAAAACATCTAAATGGAAATTTTCACACGGCTCCATAGGAACATCTCTAGGAACAATATTGTTGTTGTACCAACTGAATTTGATGTGAAAAAAACTCAAAGATGATCACATAGTGCCTTTGTGAAGTCAGATGTGGACGAAGTTCCACCAAGATCGACTGTTCGGTACTTCCCTTCCGCGATCGTGTTAAGGATAGCATCGTGGATCTGATCTGCTTTATCGTGAAGCTCCAAATGCCGCAGCATTGCAACCGCACTCAAAAGCAGAGCTGTTGGGTTCGCAAGATTCTACATTTATTCAATTCAAACATGAAACAAATAACTGATTAGAACAAATAAAATACAAACACAATTAAATCCAGCAATACATGTATGGAGTTCGCAGTGATGCATGCACATGAGATACGAGCATCTTTGCACCATGTTTGGTATCTGAGAACACTTTTCATGTGAATCATGAATGATGCGTAAGTGTGCAGTGCGCGTGATCATCAGTCCAGAAACATTAGCTTTATGGTCCACCAGGGAATTTGCCCAACGATCATCTCAATTGAACAACTTAACCATTCAATAGTAGAAATTTTGGCTTCGGTCTATGAAAGAAAACTCTTCATTTGAGTGGCCAGGCTAAACCAATCATGATTTTTGGGCTAGATCTCATTGTTGGACATAGCGACGGTGGCAGGATTTTGTTCAAGGTGGGGTGGTGCACTGGATTTTTATTCAAATCTGAGGGGGGTGGCACTTTAAAGGATTTTGGAAATAATAAAAAAATTTAAAGAATTTTGAAAGTTAGAGGGGGGTGGGGGCACCCCCCTAGCCCCTTGGCTCCGCCACTGGTTGGACGAGATGGTCTGAAGCTCTCCTGCATGTGCAACCAATGCAATAATGCTGATGGGCGCTGAGAAAACCTTTTCAACTTGCAAGTGAAAAAACGACTACTGATGCTCGTGTACACAAACATAGAGTTATAGTGCAAGCAAAAGTATGAAAGTGTAGCGTACAAAATGCAAATTAGCGCAACAGCTCACCTTTCCAGCAATATCAGGTGCTGAACCATGCACAGCTTCAGCCAGAGCAATACCTCCCTCACCGATATTACAGCTGCATAAATAGGTCAAAGAAAGTTAAGTAAAATGGTGGACAATGAATTTAAAGAAGGCGAGAACACAAAGGTAGATACCTTGGTGTTAAACCCAAACCCCCAATCAAGCCAGCACAGAGGTCACTGATAATGTCACCATAGAGGTTGGGCATCACCAATACGTCAAAGAGTGTTGGATTCTTCACAAGCTGTTCGCAACAACCCACGTAGTGAGTAATCTTTTTTCCTCTTCAAAAATAGGTTGGCTTACGTTTTATACCTAGTATCTTTAAATATTCCTTTTAGTTTCTGTAGGATGGCAAGATGGGGTCTTGAACCAATAGCTAGGGACCCATATTATGGAGTACATATTCATACCACTGGGTTCTGTTACTTGACCCCAACAGTTAAATACCACATTATACACCATTAATGTACTAAATTATTCATCAGTAGCAACTGCAAAGTTCAACCATACCATCATACAGCAATTATCAATTACAACTTCCTCGTAATATATCTCGGGGTACTTCTGTGCAACCTCACGGCAGCACTGCAGGTGAAGACAAAATGGAAATTATAATCACAGTATCTTTTTTTTTTTGATAAGTATAATCACAGTATCTGAATAATCAAAACAGTAAAGCTGGACTTTGTGATTATATATCAGTAGCACTTATCGAAAAATAAAAAAGATTATATATCAGCAGACCTTCAGAAAAAGACCATCAGTCTTCCTCATAATGTTGGCTTTGTGTATGGCAGACACCTTCCCACGGCCATGCATCTTGGCATAGTGAAAAGCATAATCGGCCACCCTTAAACTTGCCTGGCGGGTAATGATCTTGAGACTTTCAACTACGCCTCTCACCACCTAGCACAAAACCATACATGATCTTGAAGTGTATTTCTTTGATATGCATGTGTATGTTTGTGTTCACATGTTGTGAAGGAGACTTACTTGGTGTTCAAGGCCGCTATACTCCCCTTCTGTGTTTTCACGGATTGTGACGAGATTGACATCGTCATACCGAGTTTTGTAGCCAGGCAGGCTGTAGCAAGGTCTAACATTGGCATACAAACCAAGTTCTTTCCGTAGAGTAAGATTCAAAGACCGATGGCCCTTTCCAATTGGAGTGGCCATGGGCCCTTTCAAGCCCACACCATTTCTGCGAACTGATTCCAGACTTTCCCATGTTAAGAAACTTTGTGTTCTGGGGTCAACTTCAGTTCCTACATAGTGTTCTTCCCATTCTATTGGCACTTCAGCTGCTCTGAATACCTGCATTAGCACAGGTGCAATATGATTTTTTAATGGTCTAAGAATGCATTTGACCTTACAAATTCATTCAAGCCTATGAAGACTATGTTTGGTAATAAACACGTGGTACCTCTGTCAATGTCTACTGAATGTAAGAAATGGGTGTAGCTCTAGACAGACTCTATACACACACACACACACATCCTGTTATTCTGACACGCCCTTGTGAGTCCCACATGGAGACGAGTAAAGGGCTGATTTTGGTGAGGATAATCTCCTTACCATGGAGATCATATTCACAAAAAAATTAGCCCATGTTGAAACTTCTAACCTTATAAAAAATGCACTTAAACATAACAGTGTAATGAACGGTCCAGATTTTTTCAACTTTTAACCCATTTTTCATAGGACTAGAAATGGCGGAATGAGCTGATTTTTGTTGAGGATGATCGCCATGACCATAAAATACCAGCCCTTAACTCATCTGCAAGTGGGCCCCCACAAAGGCATTTCAAAGTAACCTGACCCCAGACCACCACCACACACATACGCACACTTGGAACTGAGATTTTCTATTTCTCTTATATTGTTAAAAATTCGATTTTAAATATAAAATAAAGGGTAAACCCAAAAATCACTTCATCAACAACATCAATAATTGCTCAAAACCCTAACCCTAAATTAACGCTCTTTCCTTGAAACCGCTGTTTTCCTTAAATTACAACGGATCATTTCAAATTCGTTCCAGAACCCAATCCAATCCATCAAACTAAAATCATTCCACAAAGATTTCTATTTACACTCCACAAATAACACTCAAATATTGGATTACACTTTTACCAATCTCTGATTTGCTAAGCTTCAGCTGATCAAAAAGAGACTTTCAAAAACCATAACCGAAAACGAGATAATTGCATTCAGCGATCACCATAAAAGGAACCAAGAAATCTTTAAAAGAAGGGAAGTTTTCAAATTCCGATGAATCGAGAATCAGAAGAAGCACAGAAAGGCAATATGGATGAGGATATGGAGTTTTGAATCGAGAAACCAAACCTTCTTTACGGCCTCTGCAATCTCCGGACCGATTCCGTCGCCGGGGAAGAGAGTAGCGCGGATCGGATTGGTAGGAGTGGCGATCGAAGAGAGATTTCGGTCAAGACAGTTAAAAATCCTAGCGGAATTAGGGTTTGTAAACGTGAGCGTCGGCAACGATCGGCTTCGAAGAACGCGTCTCAGAATTTGCGACGCCATGATTGGTTGATCGAAGAGAGAGCGAGACAAAATGTTCCAATATAGTAAGGAACGGAGAATTTTTTTTAAGCGGCGGAAATTTAGTAGCGCACCTAAGTGTAGATTTACCTGGCGTAATATGATTGGTCTCATGATCGCCATTTCTAAATTTCCACGGCTTCAAAAATTTTCATCACGAGACACCTGTCCCGCGTGTTGGGAGTAAAACTTGTGTCACAACACAATACGCAGTGGACGCTGACCGTATGGATGTTTGTCCAGTCCCTCGATGGATCTCTAAACCAAAAATCAGCCTGATTAACGGTAGGAATTTGAGCATTATTTTGAGCGTTATTTGGGTGCAAAGATCAAAGGTTGTAAATCACTAATCAGGTCCACCGAGGGAATAGCCAAACATCCATACGGTCGGCGTGCACTAAGAGTATTTTCATCCTTCTGAAAAGATTGTTAATCAATTTGAGTCAATGATAGGCACAGACGGGGGATTAGGTCACGGGGTAAGTCAGCTTTTTTAAATATCAAATTTCAAAGATAACGTGGGACACTCTTGGACCCACTGACACACAATACTAATTACAAAAACAAAAAAAAAAAAAAAAAAAAAAAAAAAAAAAAAAAAAAAAAAAAAAACAACGATAGAACAAGAACAGGTGGGTTTGGATCAATCCTTACCCTAAATCAAACTGACAAATTTAGTCTGCAACTGTTTTCAGACTTAAAAATATACAAACTTTGTATCCACCGTTGAATGCTACTTGAAAAACGTATTTTTAATTTATAAAATATTTATTTTTGAAAACATTGTAATAACACATTTTTCAAGGGACACCCAACCGTACAGACAATGTTTGCATACTTTTAAGTCTCCAAACAGTTGCAGACTAGATTTGTCCAAATCAAACATCTATGGTGGTCCGTTGGCTAGAAGATGGATGACCAACAAATTTTGGTGAGCAGTTTTAAACTTTTAAATACAAAATCTTGTCTATTCTGATATTTGTAAGAACATTGGGTATTTAAATTGTTTGACAGAATGGTGGTTGGCTGGTCGGCCGGCCGGCCTCCAAGAGACTCTAGTAAGTTTGTCGCTGGTGATGTGTGGCTGACTTATTGGAGTCTCGTGGCCAATCAACTACCACAGCCATTTTATTTGGGAATAAGGTGTCATTCGAAATCCACATATTCTTGTAATCTAAAGTTGGATAAAGTAACATTTTTATTTAAAAAAGAAAAATAATTAATTTGGGTCAACAACAATGGCCCATGTCATGGTAATGTAGCTTTTTCAAATTGCGGGGGTTGGGTATGTCAATATTTTTCATTTTTTTTTGGTCTTGTACCTTTGACTAATTTTTTTGTGTGTCATTGATCGAATCAGAAACATTAACCCCGTCATCCAAAAATTGAAGACTTTTTATTCTATTGTTCCTTCGAATTTTAGAGTGACATGATTAATGTTTCTAACTTAGTTGATGATGGTAAAAAACAAATTGAAGAGCAAGACTACTAAAAGAGTAATGAAAACTTAGGGTTTTCACGAAAATTTATCAAGGAGGTTATGTGTTTAGAGAACATGCCACATCAACTCCATTTTGTTGTCATGTTTTATTCAGGGCCATAAGGCCATTAAGTCTTAGACCCCAAGTGAGAGAAGGCCTCAGCCCACTAACCACATGGATGTTTAAGCTCACCCCTTGTTGGATATATAAACCAAAAATCAACCTGATTGGTTATCTCTAGCCATAGATTTTAGTACTTTTTAGGATTGATTCTAACCACTGGATTCAAGGATGTTTTTTGGGTAGTGTGTTTATCCACCAATAGGTGGGCTAAACATCCACATAGTCATTAGGCCCAAAAAATGATCTATGTCGGGCCGTGAGAGTCCTCTACATGGACTGCAATGGGCTATGGGAGTCCTCTGCATCTACAATTTTCTCTAGCTTTTGATTATCATGAATAGTATAGAGAGTTACAATTTTTAATTAATACCACATATATTAATATATTGAATATAAAAAGGCCTTATGTGGCGTTTTTGCCTTAGGCCTCCACTTGCATTGAGACGCCTTGAGTGTATGTCCCATGTGGATTGCCTTGCTACTATTGAAGTATAAATCCCTCGGGATTGCCACATAAGAGCATCTCCAACCAGTGATATCAAAAAACTCTATAAAAAATGCATCTTTATCAAATTTGATTTAAAAAAAGATATTAAATAAGTGTAGAGCTCCAACCAACCCTCATTCAAAAAAGCATCTTCTTCAAAAAGGTCACACGTAGAATGGATGGAGGTTTTTTTTGAAAAGTACTAAAGATAATAACGGCATTTAAAAAAAGTTGAATGGAAAGAAAATGACAAAAAATAAAATTCAGAGAGTGAAAAGTAAAATCTCCAAATTTTTGTCAAGAATAAAAATCTCCAAATTTGATATAAAAAATAGTGAAATACCAAATTTGATGTTGGATATAGAGATTGGTAGGAGTTCGATTTTGTACAGACAACATCAAATTTGATAATATAGAGACCAGTTGGAGATGTTCAAATGGTGCACCCTTTATGTAGAATCTAATAACTAAGGAACTAACCCACAAGGTGCCATGCATGGACATCACAACATAACTGTTAATCATAACATGCTAACTCAACTTATGCGGATCGTGACCGGGTAATAAAGTTGGGCATGTTAATAAAAGGTAATTTGCAATGGACTGCCGTTTGACATAGGGCGCTTCGGTGGTCATGGTGAGGTGAGAGGAATGGAGGGCAAGAGTAAGAAAAGGTGCTGTGATGGCACTTCACATATACAACACTCAAAGGACGTCCTAAATGTCATGTCACTTAAATAGTGCCCCTCTAAAGCTTCAATGCAAGGTTTAGAAGGGGCCGTTATAACGGTATAACAGACTGGCCACGTTACCATTTTTTCCATTATAACGAATTGTAACGCTCATGGGCAAAAATGGAAATTAACAGAAATAGTGGGAAAAAAGTGGCACTAAAATTCAAATTTTGAATTTCAAATTTTCAATAAAAATAACATAATATAACGGAATAACATGCTTTTTCACAAATTTTGTCAGAAAATAACTGTTATTATTTTCGTTATAATGGAAAGCAACTAACATTAGAGCAACTCCAACCGGTCTCTATATCTTCAAATATAGAGATCTCTATATCATGCTCCAAATTTGAAGCCGGTCCCTCTCTCTATTTGTCACTCCTCTTCATTGACTCTAAATATAAAGACTTACTTTTTGCTTTTCTAAATTTTCATTTTTATTCTTTAAGTTACATTTTGAAAAAAAATTAAATATCTCATGTTCTTTTTGAATACTTTTTGTATCATTTTGACTTTAAAGATG
The DNA here is from genome assembly GCA_035048495.1 of Euptelea pleiosperma. Lineage (NCBI taxonomy): Eukaryota > Viridiplantae > Streptophyta > Magnoliopsida > Ranunculales > Eupteleaceae > Euptelea > Euptelea pleiosperma. The sequence continues at coordinate 39,966,327 of CM068544.1, read as the reverse complement.
CTTTTCTAAAGATAGGCTAATTGGAGTTCAACACTTTTTAAAGGGTTTCTCCATCTTCAATTTGAAGAAGATTATTTTTTGAAGCAAAAATTTGAAGACGTTGATTGGAGTTGCTTTTGTAACGAAAATAACGGCCGTTATTTTTTGAGTGTTAAAACGATATATAACATAACGGGGGAGGTCCAAATCCGTTGTAACGGCTGTTATTTTCGTTACAACATCCGTTTTTTAAACCATGCTTCTATAGACCATAGCGCCACACGTGTAGAACACCATACTTGTTGGTTGGCCCTTGTGACAACATTTGTTTATCCTTATTTTCCTTTCATGTCTTCAACCCATGGCCATAAAAGACAAACCACATGTCATAAGCTAAAGAATTAACACAAGCAAAGTGCTTTAAGTTGCCACACCCTATGCATGGTATCAATAGTTATCAATAGGGGCCATAAATATCCAAAAGCTATCGTGTTGCTCAACATGTGTTATTAACATTAATAATCCGAAAGGGTAGAGGCGCCATCATAGAGACTATTTAATAAACATGCTATTTACAAAGCAAGTAGCCAATGCCACACATTATACTCTGCCTTCGACCTCTTGTTATCCACTAGTGGGTGGCCTGTGCCTGGCACTTTCTGACTAAGCATTTGCCAAAATCGGGTGTGAATGGCTGAGATCTACCGTTTATTTGGGAAATAAGATCTCGGCCATCCTTTATGAAGCTGATAAGAGGGGGGATAACTAGGGAGACAAGGTCCTCTTTTTGTTATATAGACGTGTCTAGACAAGCCTTCACGTCACTTGCCTTACCATCTGTCGAGTAAAACTTTGATGACATCGGGCTGTCAGCGAAGCCGCTGATTCTTGGCACTTACCCGAGTGCTAGCTGTTTGCTACGTATCCAAGTGCTTTTTTTTGCTTTTGTAATAACTTTTTTTAAGAAATCTTAAAAAACACTTACGTGGGTACGTGGCAAACGACACTCGGATAGATGCTGAGAACTCTGTGGCCGTCGGCAGCTTCGATAATAGCCCATCCTCATCAAAGTTTTACCCCCATCTATCCATGTGGTGACATGGCCAGTGGACTCTCTCAACACAAGGTAGATACAGTGCAAAGATATTCCAGATAGGGGCAATAAGGTGTGACATCAAGAGATGGGAGCTAATTAGTGGTGGAAAGTTGGAAACATTCAATCTAGCAACCACGGGCCCACGTTCTCATCTTGGAACTCTACGGCGGTTTGGTCACCTTCCCCTACAAGGGCATCAAGGTGTGGTACCTAGGGGTGTCAATGGGTCGGTTCCAGTTCGATTCCTAAGGTACCTAGAACAGGAACTAATATTGTCGGTTCTTATTAATTTCAGTTCTCAAAATAGACCCAAAGCTGGAATTGATTGTTTGGTTCTAGGCGGTTTGGATTCTGGGTATATCAGTTCCAATCTTGATAATATGACAAATTTACATACATGGATCATTTGGACAAGATTGCTTAGGGAGTAGGGGGTGTATTGGGTAGTTCCTAAGCCGATTAAGGAGTTATTCTTTACTTGGAGAGGGAAGGGGATTGGAAGACTTGGGAGGATAACGTGGGCTTTGACACCACTAGTAGTTTTATGAGATGTGTGGAGAGAGGAATAATGGGGTGTTTGAGAGTAAAAGATTGGAGTTGGAGTAGATTGTCAAGGAAATTAAGGCGCTGGTTTATTATTGGGTTAAGTTGTATTAGGAAGGGAAAGGCATCTCCTTCGAGGACATTGTCTGCAAATGGTCAGAGTTGGCAAGCAGGGGGAAGGACTAGTGTTTGGAGATTGTTGAAAGGCCTTCTTGAAAGTAGGCCATACACAATACATTGAAGGAGTTGTCTTTCAAAAATGTTTGCATCCATCAACATTGTAATCATACCTCTAGTGTTAGGGTTTCTATTCTAGCTTTGTGGTCCGAATTTGGGAACATGGTTCCACCAAACACCTCAATCATCTGAGCTTGAAATCTTTGACAAGTATATGTATTTATAAAACGGTTAGTCGGGGACTCAAGTCGGGTGTAGGTTGGTGAGTGAGAGAGAGAGAGGGAGTGTATTTTTCTCCGCATTTTTAACCCCTTGCTCAGTAGGGGACTCCAATTTATAAAAGACGTTGAGTGGTTGTCATGTGACGTTTCTAACACTACGAGTATGTTTGTAGCACACACTCAAAAACAATAGTCACTTTTCTCTTGTCATGATCCCAAGTAAGTAGGTCTTGTTCCATATTAAATAGGGTGTCAAGACCTTACTCGGGGTACAGTTGACTTTTCTTGAGAAGCTTGGCTCCTTCACTCGAGCTAATCGTCCTTAGTAATTCAAATCCCCCTCCACCAAACCAAACTCTTGGGTGTAAGTTAGTAAAGTCGACAAAGCATTTATGGTCCGAAGTACTGACCACCAACTTTTAATATACGGCCCATGAAAATAAGCTTAAATTTTATTTGTAGATTTTGATGTAACAGTGGACAATTAGGATGGTGACCACATTTTGGTACACACTAAGCATCATTTTCTAAAAAAAAAACTCTGAGTTGGATAAGAAGAGCTCTGAGCTTGGACTAGTCATCATTCTCGGATAAGAAGAGTTTTGAGTTTGGACAGGAAAAGCTCTGAGCTTAGACTATTCAAGTTTGTGGATAAGAAGTGAAATTCCACCGGTCCGTTTTCTTTAACTCAATATACCTAGAAGGGGGAGGGGGGTTGATTAGGTATTTAAAATTAATTATACCTACACAGTTTTACTAGTCGATGGTAAGAGAATAAAATTGCATGCCTTGGTTGTTTGATAAAGGATTATCACAACCAACTCAAATCAAATATACCTCCGTGGTATATTGTCTTTTTGTCTTTTGATCTAATTAAGATAGATTGCAGAATACAAATAAATAATCACACAAGATAAGAGATTTTTACGTGAAAACCTTAGCCAAAGAAAAACCACGGGACCACGTTCAGACGGAAAGTATCACTAACTGAAAAGTTAAACGAAACAAAGATTACCTATGCAGCACCGTTGCAAATACAACTTCCAACCTTAGCCAAGGCCTACTACCGATGCGTCCACGTCCTCTGAATCAATGCCACGAATCCACGCGCACCTTTTTAGTTAAGAAGCCTTATCCGCTTGTTAAGTTTGGTACACCCCAAACCTACCGTCGATCGGTTCCTCCGATCTTAATTCTCAACATTTCCATCTTTGCAGAAGGTGAATGATTCAGTACACCCTGAACCCTAAGTTGCTCAAAAAGTGTTGAGTCACACTGGTACACTCAAGCTTATTAGGTTGAATATAGAAGTGAAAAACCTAGACTGAGTAAAGGATCAAGCTCTTAGCTTTGATCAAGAAGAAAACAAGCTTACAAGATGTGAATAGAAAATAAACTTCTTGCTCTTCGAATGGACACTCTAATAAATAAAGTCTTTGCTTCTCTCTCTTGAAGATTGAGTTACTCTGTGTCTCTGTGTGTGTTTAGAGAAGGCATAGACGGGTTCTATTTATAGAATTCCAAGACCCTAAGACCCTAAGTCGTGTGGAACGTGGGATAATGAAACCAAGAGTTTCAGATCTAAGAAAGACCAATTTTGTTCAAGGTCTAATCAATTTTACACTTGGTCCAATCGATTGGGGATAAGTGTCCAATCAATTGGGGTCAATAAGTTTTCTGCTCCGAAGGCACCAATCGATTGCACAGGGTTCTCCGATTGATTTGACTAATGAAACTTTTTGTCCCGAAGACTCCAATCGATTTCACAGAGTCTCCAATCCATTGTGTTTAGATTTTTATTCATTTTAATCAACTCCTATGGCCACTAAGTCACTTACCTTCCTAATCGAGCGTATACGATCGTTAACTGACAAATCGACAGTTATTCAGATGACTCATGTCGTCAACCGTCTGATTCTTACTGTCTTTGTCTTTTAGTATTCACGTAGTTGGCGAAGTATGCGTACCACGACATCTTCACACTACACTAGTGCTCGTAGGAATGGTTACAAGAATATTTTTATGTCAAACGAAATCTTTGTCAAATTGAATATGAAAATATTCCTTACAAGAAGAATTCTGAGTTTTTATAGGAAGAGCTCGAAGCTTAAACTAGTCATCTTTATCAAATAAGAAGAGTTTTGATCTTAAATAGGAGGAGCTTCGAGCTTGGGCTAGTAATCCTTCTCGGATAAAAGGAGTTCCTGAGCTTGGACTATTCATTTTTCTTTAATAATAAAAGTTATGAGCTCGTACTAGTCATCCTTTTCAAATAAGAGAAGCTCTAAGCTCGAACTAATCATATTTCTCGGAAGAGTTTTGAGCTAGGATAGGAAGAGCTCTGAGTTCAGACTAGTCATCCTTTTTCAGACAAGATGAGCTTTTAACTTAGATTGCATATCTGAAGGTAGCACATTGATGGTTTTGATGGTGGTCACATTTTAACACATATAGTTATGACCAAGCAGCTGCAAATATTTTGATCACAAATGTTCACGACTATAGATGTTTATAAGTTATGAACATTTGCCGTGCATGTATGACCTAAGAGCTCAATTTTCAATCTTAACATTATCGTTGTATCTGTTTTGAGATCCAAACATATGTTGGTGACTGGAGAGAGTCTGATGATCTGAATTTTGTGGCCTAGACGCAGATGATATGGCTCTAGGTCAAATGAGGTTACCAAAAACGACAATCAATCGAAGGAGTGAAAATATACAAATCCGTCGGAATCATCCATCCTTTGATTATCTGCACGGTTCGTTAAATTTATTTTATTTTTTAAGGTGTAAGGTGTTAATTACAAAGGGTCGGGCTCCGTTGACGGATCTAAAATGACAGATAAAATGACAGGGACACAATTTAAGACACGTGGCGTATGACCGTATGGATGTTTTTCCTATCCCATGATGGACCTACAAACCAAAACTCAGCCTGAGTAGTGATTTATAGGCTTTGGATTGGACGTATTTTCATGGGCTGACCTCAACTGTGTGAATTTGAGCAGTATTTGAGGTACAAAGATGCAACACTTATAAATCACTAATCAAGCTGATATTTGGTTTGTAGGTCTACATGGGATAGGACAAACATCCGTACGGTCAGAGTTCTGTAACAGTGTGCCACCTGGCTTATATTGTGTCCCCGTCATTTTATATCTGTCAACGGAGCCCGACCCAATTACAAATTGTCGACGAAGTTGAAAGAATATTTGTCAAAAATCTCGTGAAAAATTGAGCCATTTCTCGGGTACTTTTCTATTCCGAGAGTTGCCAACGACAAACGAGTTGATCCTTCATGCCCTGCACTCCTAACTCCTACCTACCACCTGCCACCTACCACCATGGTTGGGTGGAGAAAAGATTTGCTGTCCACGTCGACTTCAAAGTTTGTACTCAACCCCCTCCAAAAATGCAACGTGGAACACATTTTAGGCCCACTGAACCGAAGATGTTTGGTCCACACCCCTTGGTGGACGTACAATCCAAAAATCAGCTCGATTGGTAATTTCTAGCAGTTCGATTGTATAACAAGCTTAAATTCAACGACTATATTAAAATGCTGAAAACCCATGGATAGAAATCACCAATCAAATGTCTTGTTTCCATTGGATCATACCCATAAATAAATTACTCTTCAAGTAAAATGGTCCATGAAATAGATAGCCCACCCATTAAAAGGCCCATATCAATAACTTGGTGGGTAGTGGGCAAGATTTAAAGAAGATGGTGTCCATTGAGATCCATGGACCACATTTCTATCTACCTATAAATAACATGCAAGGGAGGGGTAAAACTTCGTGTACCGCTCACAATATGAGCCACGTGTCAGATTTTGTTAGGACGCCGACTGTATGGCTTTTTGGCCATTCCCTAGATGGGTCTAAAAACCAAAAATCAGCCTGATTAGCGATTCCAAACTTTTGGATCCTTGTACGTACCCAGTAATGCTCAAAATCACACAGTTAAAATCAACCCAAGAAAATGACTCCAATCCAATGGTTAGAAATCACTGATCAGGCTGGTTTTTGGGTTGAAGGCCCATCTAGAGATTGGCCAAACATCATTAGGTCAGAGTCCTCTAAAAGTGTGACACGTGGCTCATATTGTGGGCGGTTCGTCTCAGCGAAGTTGTAGTCGGTTTAATCAAGGGAGAGGAGTGAGATAAGTGAGTAGAGAAATACATCACATAAGTACTGAAATACAATACACAGATGTGATTGAACTTAACACATCACAATTCTTGTTGTTGCTCGTACCAAGACTAGCAGCCACAAAAAAGAAAATCATAATTTTCCGGCTTACATAGACATGGCCGGTGGACCCCATGTAAATATAAAGACGGGTGGACCCCATGGAAATATAAAGACTTAAAGAAGTGGATGAAAGAAAAAAACAATTTGCCAGATCCAACTGTAACTGTTCTAACAGATAGGGAGAGGAGCACCATTCCAATCCCTGAGACAGTGAAGCATCGGATCGATCAACTTCCCCTCGCACATAGCCGTGAACACCTTGTCGAAAACCTCACCTGGTGATTGAACCTTCTCGCCAGTCAGGAGCCCAGTCCCCAACTCTTCCCTCACAAACTTATACAATGGGTACGATCTGCATTCCTTAATCAGGTTCGGGATTGCCGGGTTCCCGCTCTCGCAAGCGCTCCTCGCACTCTCCACTTCCTTCGGCAAAAGGGTCTTCAATTCCTCTTCGAACGCGCTAATCTTTTGGAAGATTGAAGTGTTTGAATTCTTCTCGTTATCACCATTGATCAGCGCATGTTCAACGAGGACTTGTCTTAGTTTCTGCATCAGTGGGTAAGTGGCGCTGCATGGGTCGTCAATGTAGGCAAACACGTATTCGCGATCGACAACCTTGAGCAAGTCCTTCTCGCAAAACCTTGAAGGGTGAAGCTCCCCATTAACACCCATGGTTAAAACTCTCTTAGCTACTTGGCTCACTGTGTTCTTGACTGTGCTCTTTAAATTCTCCTCCAAATGCCTCAAGTCGATCGATTGGCAAAGCGCAACTAAGAAGGTCGAAGACATAAGCTTCAAGATATCCAAAGCTTCGGCTGTTTTCCTTGAAGAAATCAAGCCCAGTGAGTTCACATCTTGGTTGTGTTGCTCTGCACTTTGAACATGATTTGTGACTGGATTAGCGAGGAATTGGAGTTCGGAACAGTAAGACGCCATTGCTATCTCTGCTCCCTTGAACCCATAATCCAAGCTAGGATTCCTGCCACCTGATAGATTTGAAGGCAACCCATTGTTGTAGAAATCATTAACAAGCTCGGAGAATTGAGCGAACATCAGCTTCCCGATTGAAGCAATGGCTAATCGAGTGTTGTCCATGGAAACACCAATCGGAGTTCCCTGGAAGTTCCCACCATGGAGAGCCTTGTTCCTTGATACATCGATCAATGGGTTATCGTTGACCGAGTTGATCTCACGCTCGATTGACTTTGTTGATGATCGGATCACTTCGATCTGTGGGCCCAACCACTGAGGAGAAGTACGGAGAGCGTATCGGTCTTGTTTCGGTTTCTGTAACGGATCCATTTCATGTAGCTTCAGAGATGCTTTCAGGTAGGAACTCCCATCTAAGATGTGTTCCATGATGGCTGCAGCCTCAATTTGACCAGGGTGATGTTTCAATTTGTGGGTCAGATGGTCCGTAAACTCCGGTTTGCCTTGCATGACCTCGGCAAAGATCGCAGATAGGACCTCCGATAGGACAGCTTGGATGTTGGTCTCAAATAAAACCATAGAAGCCAATCCGGACCCCACCGCAGTGCCATTAACAAGAGCAAGACCTTCCTTGGGCTGTAATTCGAAGAATCCACTGTTGATCCCAGCTAGTTCGAATGCATCAACGGCATCAAGAGATTCCCCATTGGGTCCCACGGCTTTGGAGTTGGGTCGGCCAGTCAAAAGCCCAGCAATGTATGATAAAGGTACAAGATCACCCGATGCGGTGATCGTGCCCCTGAGTGGCAAACATGGGGTGATGTTGTGATTGAGGAATTTGGCGAGTGCTTCCAAGATCTCAAACCGGATACCGGAGTATCCTTGGAGAAGGGTGTTGATCCTCACCAGCATAGCAGCCCTTGTTGTGGAGTGAGGCAATGTGTGGCAAGATTCCGTCCCATTTCCGAATACTCCAGCGTTCAAGAATCTGGTGCAACAAAGTTCCATCAAATGGATTAGAAATTAATGATTGACTTTTGATCATGGCTAGCTTGACAGGAAAATACACCATATTATTGTACATGATACTACATTGAATCATTGGTCCTTTATAATGTTACGTGGGTTCTTTTCAACCACTATGTCATTTGACCTGTGGGATTCCATCAGCCACAAGTAACGGTTGGATACAGCACTGCGTTCTTAAATCATGACTTTCAAGTCTCCAAGCAAATGATTTGCCTATGACTTGGACTCGTGTAAATTAACTCGGCAGACACCACGGGTCAACTGGTTTATTAGATAATTTGGTCAAAATAAATACTAATTAAATTTCTTAGACTCTTTATTAAGTCTTGATGAATACTAATTAGTGGGGGTTTAACGAGTCGGGCCGATTCGGTTCTGGTACCAAGACAAGTGGATCAAGAACCCTAATCGATAAATATTCGGTTCTATATTGTATAAATACTATGAAAAATAAATATATAAAATATTTTTCATACTAAGATTTAGACAAAACTTGATGTCTTACTATATACGTTGGTTCCTTTTCCGATAAGTTTTGGTTTCATTTCGGTCCAGTTATTAGTGTACAAAGAACCGGAATCTAAGTTTGAAATTAGATTTCATAACTCATTCACTTAAAATCTTCAAATCACTGAGTTAACTCGGTACACCCCTACCTACCCTCCAAGGTCCACTTATGACGGAAAAAACTATGATACAGACTTCTGTATCAAAATTTTGATGCAGAAGTCCCTCAATTTGCCACGTAATACTCTTTCGGGCCCACTGCCCCCCCTGAATGTTTGGCCCACACCTTGGTGGACTCACACACCAAAAATCAGTGTGATTAGTGATTCCTAGCCATTGGAAATTTTTCATCAGGAGCTTGGAACCAACTCACAAGCCGGTCCATAAAGCCCATGATGGAAAAAGCACTCAAATACTACAGCTAGAAATCACCAATCACACTGATTTTTGGTGTGTAGGTCAATCATTATGTGGGCCAAACATTCAGGGGCAAAAGGGCCCAAACGAGTCTACTACCTAGCAATTTGAGGGACTTATGCATCAAAATTTTGATACAGAAATCTGCATCAAAGAACAGCATCTCCTTCCACAAAAAAAAAGCCCAATCGGATGAACGTATAATCATCCGTTGATTTAGACTTTTATAATTCTATAGATTTGTGTGGTTAAAACTTAAAACCTTAAAATCATCCGATGGATTTCGTGTCCTGACATGTCACAAGTAAGACCCAACAATTGTGGGTCCCACAATATGGTGGGAGATCATGAATTTTGCTCAAAAACAATAAAAAATATACCTCGTAATCAAGGGCCTACCTACCCTCTCAATCCAAAAATTAGTAGAAGACAGAGGTTTAATTTACCTAATAAGTTCCTTCTGAAGGGCTCCTCCTTGTTTGGTTCTCCTATGTGAAGTGGCACCGAACCCAGTTGTGACACCATAGCTGTCTGTCCCTTTGTTCATGCTCTCCATAACCCAATCGCTGCTTGCTGTCACTCCAGCCCTTGCTGATTCAGAAAGTTCGACCTTGACACTTGCTTCATGAGCAGCGATCGCAGCCACCTGAGAGATGGTCAGGGTCTCACCGCCGAGTCTAACAACTGGCTTACGAAATTCCTCCACCATCCGCTTAACTTCATCAAGATGGCTACCCTTTAGAGACTCAGCCGCCGCTCCCCAGTTCAACGGGTCTTTGCTGATGCAGAAGCTTTCTACCGAGATCGAGCTTTTGGCATTACCGTTGTCATGGATTTGACTAGCCATGTTCTTCGATAAGACTAAGAAATACTGGGTTTAAGTGAATTTATGGATTCAGCTAGTAAATCTAAGATGACCCAGATGAGAAAAACTCGAAACAAGATCAAGTTCTTAAGATCTACGATCTCTAATGGAAGAAAGAAAAAGCACAGTTTCTGTGACCAGAGAGAGAAATAAATGCTAATGGTAGTTGGATTTTGAGAGAGAGGAAATTTCGGGTTTGGGATTGAATTTCCTGATCTTGTTCACCCGTTTCTGCGTCTTAAATAGAGGCTTCCGTCTCATTAAGTGTTTGGTTTGGAAGACCTATGGGTAGTTGAAAACAATTCTTCGCCGTAGGATCTTCATGTCATCGTGATGATCTGATACTGCCACGTGGCTCTCATCTATGGAATGAAAAACGCATGAGGTCCAACGCGCGTTTTTACTTGTCAAAGATAAAAGGAGTGGTTGGTGGGGGTTGCACGAGAGCACGACGTCATCTCCATTTTCCTTTCTCAAAAGACCATAATACCCTTATATACAAGACATTAAACCATGTATTTAATCTGTCATTTAGTGTAACTCGAGTAATTTTCTTGAAAATAATTAAGGGTCGTGATGTAACAAGGTATACCTGAGATCTTTTCAAATGCGGAAGCGTCATTTTTGGTAGTTACCGCTGCCATCTGGGCCCACTGACCGCATGGATGTTTAGCCCACCCCTTAGTAGACATTCGTACCAAAAATCAGCTTGTTTGATGATTTTTAGCCGTTGGTTTTAGTACTAAAATATGGTTGCATTATACGGCTATAAGAACGCCTTAAAAAGTGCTAAAATCTAATGGTTATAGATTACCAATCAGGGTGATATTTTGTGTGTATATACACAAAGGAGTGGGATAAACATCCATGCGGTCAGTGGGCCCAGATGACAGTGACGAGTAACATAAATCGAGCTTCCGCATTTGAAAAAGTTTCAGGCATACCTTGTTACATCTTTTTCCAATAAGCAATTTATGAGTTTAGTTTAAATAGTGATAAATGTTTTTTTATTAATTAATATTTTAGGTTAGGACCTTTTTGTGTAAGAGACCCTTAAATATCCTCCAAAAGGGTCCTCCTTTTAACTGTATAGGACCCTCTTTAACGGCTTGAGAGTTAATTACCCATATTTTATATTTAAAACATTCTTAATCATCTACTTTAAGGGTAATCTTTTTCTGTCATCTTCTTCTCAATTAATTAAAATAACTACATAAATACACATCCTACACCGTTCATTGCGTGTTACGATCATAATTATTGAAAACACTCGATCAGCACCACACGATTGACATTATAAGTGGGTGATTTAGTTCTCTAAGTATAATCCTAGCTAGGCCAATTATTCCGCCACTTGGCATAATATTATTCGTTGCAACAGTTAAATTATTTTATTGCTTTTTCTTTTTTTGTCAACTTCTTCCATAGTGGAAAACCTACCAACTCCCATCTATTTGAATTGCTCGTTAGTGGGGTGAGATGTTGTCACAACATCTTATTAATTCCATCCACCCTTTTCTCAATTTCTTGGTATTTTTTTGCCCTCTTCTTACACCTTAAAATATGGGTTTTATGCACCATTTTAGTTCAATAAACCATCCTACCAAATAATGAGGGTGCAAGATCTTATTAAAAAAAAAAAAAAAAAAAAAACTATTATGCTCCTCTCCTTTAAAATATTAATGGTAATAATTATGCACGGCTTTCCCGGATTATTAGGTTTTAAATTCATTTTTAAATGACAAACCGGGATTATACTCGAACATTTCCCCTACCGTATTTTTGCCGAATTCAAAATTGCTAACTATGCTATGGAAGCAACCTTGTAAATCGTTTTGGTTCATAAAATGTCAAAAAAGTATGGAAATGTGTTTGATTAATATTTTACCAAAAATAGCAAAAAAAAAAAAAAAAAAATCTAAGTAACTCGTAAATATCTAAGGAGATAAACGATAGTTTATTACAATAGATTTTTACCGACCAGGTTGATGCTGTTGAATGGGTGAGAGACCAAAAATAAGAAAAATACTAAGAAAACGAAGGACTAGGTGTTGTTGAGCTAACGCAAGTTGCGTTCACCACCTACCCCGCTTTCCCTTCACGGTAGGTGGGATTATGGGAAACTGCTGAGAACTCGGGAATCTGGACACAACGAGATATACGCTATATTGTGTGGCACGAGATTTTTCTATTCACTAGGTCAGGTACACGTACACCAAGGTTAATTGGTTCAGTGGCGGGGGATGGGTCCTATATACTTTATTATTAGGACAACAATAACCATTCGATCTAATTATTTGCAGTATATATTTTCTTTTGACCAAAAGAATATGAATATGGGTGTCGACAGGTTGGTTCCAGTTCGGTTACAAAGGCATCGGAAGTAGAGGTGTCAACGGGTGGTGGCCAGAATTGTTCCGGTTCTTATCGATTCGGTTCCTTAACGGTTCCGGTTCTCAAGTGATGGATCCGGAACCGGAACCGATTATGTATTTATGTCGGTTCTGGTTCCGGTTCCGGGTATATTGGGTCAGATCTTGAGAATATGAGAATTTTTACATTATATTTATTTATTGGTACCGGTTCTTATCGATTCGGTTCCGGTTCTTATCGGTTTTGGTTCCATATTAGGCTACCCAGAATCGGAACTTTTATTTTCAGTTAGGTTCCAGTTACTTTTTAATCGGTTCCCAAAAATGTGAAATCGGAACCGATGTTTTCAATTTTGGTTCCGGTTAAACGGGCAAAATTGACACCCCTAATCGGAAGTGTTAAACAACCATTTATCCCAAAAGATCAACTTATTAGAAAAATGTGAAATAACTATGTATGCCAACGGGTTGTCGGGTCAATACAACATGTGTGCAGGAATACACCATCAGCTAACACCTTCCTTTAATAGGAATGCACTTTGTTAGATATTTAAACTTGCAACCTCCCAAGCATTAAGGTTTTGATACCATGTTAAACAACTATTTATCCCAAAAGGACAATCTGTTGGGTTAAGAGGGCAAAACACCGTTCCCTATAAGGTGTAATGCTTGGGAGGTCTTGTATTCAAACCTTCCTACAAAGTCAATATTTTGAGGTAAACTTTTACTATCAATTCAGTTTCAATTCTGGTTCTAGTTCTTATTTAGTAAATTCTAAAAAATGTAGAATCGGAATTGGTGTTTTTAGTTTCAGTTTGGTTAAAGGGATAAAAATATGTAGATTAGTGATCATGGGTCTTATGGCGGATCGGGTCAGTTTTGGGGCATAGGTGATTTTCTAAGTGGGGTCCATAAAAGGGTAGGTCGTACTCTTGACAACTGGGCTTCTCATGCAAGTGTTGACCATCCCTTGGGTCTACAATATAGTATTAATTAAAGTGTAAACAGTGGGACCTACCAACATAAATTTCTCATATGAGAAGTTGGAGAGAGAACGCTAAGTAACCAAAATTAATTAAGGGTTAATTGAAAATGTAGGGGAAGAGAACATCTGATCATTCGGGACAACTTCTTCGTTGTTTGGTGTGGAATTCCTTTCACCAACCCACAACAAGCGAAGACCATGTAAACCTCTGAGAACGAAATTTCTCCTCATCTTCTCTTCCAAGTTTTTAGGTGGACTTGAGAAAAACGTGTCCTCTTCCTCCTCCGCTTGTCCTTTTTTAGTCCCCCACACGGACTAAAAATCCTCTGAGAGGGAGTAGCTGAGAACTTCCTCATCATTTTCACGGTTTACTTTCCTTTTTTACTTGGGTCCCACATTGCTATATATATGTTGGCCACCCAAAGAGAAGCTTTCATGCTTTAATCGATAATTAAAAAAGAAAAAGAAGGAGAAGCTTTAGAGTTATATGGTCGTGATGTATAACAAGGTATACCTGAGATCTTTTCATTTGCGGGAGCGGCATTTTTGGTAGTCACCACTGCCATCTGGGCCCACTGACCACATGGATGTTTAGCCCACCCTTTAATCGATATTCATACAAAAAATCAGCTTGTTTAATGATTTGTAGCCGTTGGTTTTAGTACTCAAAAAATAGTTGTATTCAACGGCTATAAGAACGCCTTAAATGGTGCTAAAAAGTGTTAAAATCTAATGGTTATAAATTACCAATCAAGTTGATTTTTGGTATGTATATCCACCAAGGGGTGGGATAAACATTTAAGCGGTCAGTCGGCCCAGATGGCAGCGGTGACTACCAAAAATGCCGCTCCCGCAAATGAACAGTTTCAGGCATACCTTGTTACATCTTTTTCCAAGTTCAAAACACTGTACATGTGGCTAAGGGACAGATAGGTCCACGTGGTGACATCGTGGCAGTACTTGACACCATATATCAGAATCAATTAGCTGTCACCATAATGGGATCCACAAAGCTACCCAATGTAGCTTCATCATTCGTCCTCACTTTTGACGAGTAAAACTTCTGTCGCAATCGGATTGCAAATCACACAATCACAGCCAATGAGTTCTTGGCACGTATACCTAAAAGCAAAAGCGAATGGGTACGTTGCAAAGCACTTGTGTACGTGCCGAGAACTCATTGGCTTGTGATTGTGTGATTTACAATTTCGCGTGATAGAAGTTTTACTGACTTTTGACAACCAGAAATATTAGCTACTATCTGTGGTAGGTAGGTAGAGACAGGCATTCCTCCCCTTGTGCTACTAGGTCACGTGGTTAGTCATGTGAATCGGCATCATCGTTCAAAAATCTCGGGACCGTGGGTATCCGGGCCATAGATAACCCGATTAATCCCCCCGGGCAGGATAGTCACCCCTTCCATACGTGCTAGAGTGAACTGGGAGAGTTGATGTGGACTGAGCTACTTATTAACCTACTCTTTCTAGGGGTGGCCCCAAGGAGAGTCGAACTCAGAACCTCCTACCTAAATACTTTTTGGAGTGGAGTCCTTGCCACCCGTACTCAACCCTTGTCGTTAATCCTAAGATCGGTCTCCGATTCGGTGGATCGATCCTGGCGAGAAAACCCCAAGGTGACTCGACCCAATGGGCTTCCGAATCGAGTTTCGAGTTTTAAAATAATGATATATGTATATATTGTGGTTGTAGCTGATGCGGTTACTTACCAAGTAATTGTGGGAATAATAATCTAGCTACTAGTCTAATTCCACACCTACTTACCAACAAAATTCAACACCTACCTGTGTTTTTTAAGTGCTTTTTACTTATTTATTTTACAAATTAAAATATAAACTTTCTGTGGGGATGGTAGCGCCGAAAACACGACTTCCAGGTCGCGGCACTGCAATTTGGATTTGGCTACGAGGTCGACCCCTAATTTGTCATGTCTCACAAACTTTTGTTAAATGGTCAAACCTTGCTAGCCCATATATCTAGGTATTTACCAATTTGGAGTTTGGACAATTAGGAACCACTTATTAGTATTATCGTCGGCTTACTACCCATAAAAGAGGTGACCCACCAATTGATAGGCCTATTGATGCATTGGTGGGCCACATGATCTGTATGGGGTGAAGGCTAGAACACCACTTCATCATGCTACTTAGAAATGTTTGACTTGAGGGTCTACATTGTTTTCCATTATCTATATAATAAGGGAGCTCAGTTGTCTCCACCTACTATGGCTACAATAAAGAAGGGTCGAGATTTTATCCCCCAACTAGACAATGGATCTCAGCCACTTACACCCGATTTTGACATATGCTTTATAAGGAGTGCCACCTAGTTAGTAAATTCACGTATTATATGCGTTTAATATCTGAATTTTTGTTTTTTTGAAGAAACGTTTAATACGGCCATATAAAATAAAAAATCTATATAATAAGGGAGCTCAATTGTCTCCTCCTATTATGGCTTCAATAAAGAAGGGTCGAGATTTTATTCCCCAACTGGACAGTGGATCTCAGCCACTTACACCCGATTTTGACAAATGCTTTATTAGGAGTGCCGCCAGGTTAGTAAATTCACCTATTATATGCGTTTAATATCCGAATTTTTATTTTTTTGAAGAAACATTTAATGCGGCCGTATAAAATAAAAAATCTATATAATAAGGGAGCTCAATTGTCTCCCCCTATTATGGCTTCAATAAAGAAGGGTCGAGATTTTATCCCCCAACTGGATAGTGGATGTCAGCCACTCACACCCGATTTTGACAAATGCTTTATTAAGAGTGCCGCCTAGTTAGTAAATTCACGTATTATATTCGTTTAATATCCGAATTTTTATTTTTTTGAAAAAAACGTTTAATACAGCCATATAAAATAAACAGAAAAATCACAAATTTTAAAACACGTATTATTCGTGTTTAATACACAAATTTTGCATTTTTTTTTAAATAAAATGAAAAACTTGGTAAAATTCAGGATTTCTAAGGCTTAATGAATATAACATTTCAATAATGACCGAGTTTTTGACCGATTTTTTTTTTATCCTGAAACTGAATTAAACTCGAACTTTTCCCGTTTCGAATCTTTGTCATATACCGAATTGCTAACTATGGAGTACCGTGGGCACAGGCCACCCACTAGTTTATATAATAAGGGAGCTCACTTGTTTCCCCCTCTTATAGGCTTCAATAAAGAAGGGGCCAGATATTATCTCCAAACTTGACATGTGGATTTCAGCTACTTACACCCGATTTTGGCTAATGCTTTGTTGGATAGTGCCATGCCCACAGGCCACCCACTAGTTTAGTACAAAACATATGGTAGCTTAAAAAAAATCAGGATAAATAGATCTGACTCTTAGAAGTCTTAAGTTCTTAACCAATGTTTTAAAAACTGAACCTATGGTGGAACCTGACAAATTGATCGGTCCGCGATTTGATATAGTCTCATTGATTTGTATTTATCAAATAGTTTTTAAAATATAAAATTTAAGTATTACCCTCACTATATAGATCACCCCTATAAAAAATCAACCCATTCTGAAATTTATAACCCTATCAAATGTGGTTTTCAAGTTAACGATAAAAAAAGACAGTCCATAATTCTTCAACTTGTAGACTGGTTTAGGAATATCGGAATGATTTGAATTTTTGTGAGGATGATCTCCTCACCATAGAGACCATCCTCACCAAAAATCATCCCATTCCAAAACTTCTAATTTATACGTTGGCCGCAGCAAGTTTTTGTTGTAAAAAATACTGTATGAAAATATTGTCCCCCCGATCCTGACCCATATATATATATGAGATGACAGAAAAAAGGATGGTAAAATTGAGTAAAACTTTGATGACAGCGGGCTGTCAGCAAAGCCATTGACAACCAACGAGTTCTTTGCACGTGCCTGAGTGCTTTTTGCCACGTACCCATGTGAGTTTCTTTTGAGATTTTTTTTAATTTTTATCACAAAAGTAAAATGTACATGGCCAGGTGAATGCAACCTTGATTGTGCTTTGGCAAAAAGTGAATGCCAGCTCAGCACTTACAATCACAATTAAATTATTAGTGCAAAAAGGTTGGTCCATCCTGGGACCCTAAGAACATGAGAATTTTTTAAGCGGCAAGATTTTTGAATCAACGAGCAATGATAGCACGAAACATATACCAAGGTTTAGGATTTAGTTTACGGAAAATTTCTAAAACAAAAACAAAATTTAATGTATTTACAAAAATAAAAATAACTTTTGAAAATTCTCAAAAATAGTAACTAAATGCTCTTTAAAAAAAACGTCTGTTAGTTGTGACAGACGCTCTTTAAAAGAGCGTTTGCAACAGATACGCTTTTTCAAAAAACATTAAATGTGATTTTCAAGTTGCACGGTAAAAATCAACAGTACATAATTCTTCAACTTCTAAACCAGTCTATGAATATCAGAATGAATTGATTTTTGGTGAGGATGATCTCCTCACCAAAAATCAGCCATTGATTCATCTATGTGGGTACGCCAAAATGGGTGTACCACGTGGATGCAATAAGAGCCACGTGGCACTCTTAGAATACTCTCACAGTATGGATGTTTTTTCAATCCCTATATGGACCCACAAACAAAAAATCAGTTTGATTTGTGATTTCAAACCTTTAGATCTTTGGTCAATATTGCTGAAATTTCACACGGTTAAAATCAACCCATGAAAACAATTCCAATACGATGCCTAGAAATCACTAATCGGACTGATTTTTGGTTTGTAGGTCCACCTAATGATCAAACATCTATACAGTCAGAGTTCTCTAAGAGTGTTCCATGTGGCTTTTATTGTACTTTGTCATCAAAGTTTTATTCGGCGCTGACGGTATGGATGTTTTACTATCTGTCAAGGAGAAACGCTCTTTAAAAGAGTATTTATTCTTAAAGAGCATCTGTCAGAGAGAAACATTCTTTTAAAGAGCGTTTATTAATGACAGATGCTCTTTCAGTGTCAGATGCTCTTTTAAAGAGCGTCTGTCAGAGAAAGATTTGACTTTTAGAAAACGTATATTTAAAATGTGTTTAGTTACTTTTTTTGAAATTTACAAAAGATATTTTTGTTTTCGTAAATATATAAAAAAAATTTTCTTTTTAGAAATTTTCCGTTTAGTTTAATAAAAAAACTTTTTAAAAAGTAACCATATGTATGTGTCGCCCAAAATTTGGAAACCATACTCAGTTTTCCAAAACTTTATCCTGGACATTAGAAAAAGTCCTTAAATTTTCTGTGGGTCGGGCTCGAAGGAACCCCATTTTTTACACCCATTTTGGCGTACCCACATAGGAGATGAATCAATGGGTGATTATTGGTGGGGATGATCTCCTCCAATACAGATCACCCCAACAAAAATCAGCCCATTCTGAAATTTCTAACCCCATAAAATAAGGTTTTCAAGTTAAACCGTGAAAATTGACGGTCCATAATTCTTTAGTTTCTAAACCAGTCTATGAATATCAGAATGATTTGAATTTTTGTGAGGATGATCTCCTCACCATATAGATCATCCTCATAAAAAAATCAGCCATTGATTCATCTTCTACGTGGGTACCCAAAATGGGTCTAAAAAATCAGGGTAAAAATTGGGTGTCCCCCGAGGCCGACCCTTTTTGGATTACATATAAGGAACGGGTTCATAAAAACTCGTTCAGTTGGTTTGACAGTTGAATCCTTACTTCTAAAAAACCGTTGGTTCTCTCTAAACTTCGGTTCAACTGTCGGTCCCGTCCAATTTTTATAAAACTGATCTTGACGAACAAACAAACATACTTCCTTGATGCTCCGTATGAGAGTAGAGAATATATGGAAGTTATTTATTTATTTTAGGTTGAAAGTATGGTGGTTAGTTAGGCCGTCGTGAAGCATGCGCAATCAACCTACTCCCCTTTGAAAATTAGGAAGAGATAAGTCACGATTCTTGGTGTTGAGTGTGACAAAAAACTAACAAAAAAATAAAATGTATACGCTTTAAGATTTTAATTGGTGGGGTTATTATAGACAATTATCCAAAAACATTTATAAAATTTGTTAAAAGTTATCTAATTCCTAATTTAGTTATGTTCATGCAATAGGCATTGAGCATTAACATTAAAAAAATACAATCCAATTATCAATTTCCGGTTACCCGAGCTAAGCGTGTCGCATATTTATGTATCTAGATGGGTAACGGCTGGAAATTTTGTATACCAAGGAACTGGACCCCAACGCAATTATTAATCGGGTACGTCCAAAAGATACAGAAAAAAAAAAAAGAGTCCGAATCTCAGTAGCTCGTTCAAGTGTTAATTTTAATTAATCTAAAGCAAGTTTTCGACTAAAATAAACCAATTATTATATAATGTAGTTCATCCATCCAGTTCGAGTACCTAATCTCCAGCTATAGTTTATTTTTTTTATCAACGAATGAGAATAATCCCATTAATATAAGGAAGGTAGTTAAGTATTTCTTCTCTTCGGTATGGCACGTGTTCATGATTGGTTGAATTAATTTTACTATCCTTGCACGAATGGGAGGTTTCGACTATTTTCAAGAAGCGATATAAAAGCTAGATAGATTATGTTGTAATTGACAGGACGGACAACTTCGAGTTGACACTCACAGGGCCATTAATGGACATCTTCCCAAGTATGGGTAATTGGATAATGGGGGAAATTCTTGCCCCATCCAAGGGATAAGGCAGCTTTTTTTTCTTTTTAAACACTTTTGATGCCTTTCGGTACGGTAGGGGAACATCTAAAAAAGGTTGAAAGTGCAATGATCGTTAAAAAGAATATTAAAATCGAACCAGTTATTTGTTAACAACCAAAATCTTTAGAAAAATAAAATAACGATCTTTGTAGTTATAATTTAACAAAAGAGATGACTTTAGATAGGATTGAATGGAAGAACAAAATTGCGAAGCCTACAAATTTTACTATAAGGAGGTTGTGGGTTCAATCCTACTGCCAATGATATTAGTTGCTAGTGGGTAAAAAGTAGCTAATACGCCTTGAGGCTGATTTGTATGTGGAAGTGGACAAAGACAGATTTGGTGGCGTGGGTCGGGGGTTGTCCTTGGGACACGTGTATGGTGGCTTGTCAGCCAAGTGGACTGATAATGTATCAATGACATAAGATAGCACTGCATAATAAAAGCCTTTAGCATTTATTTCAAAGACATTAATTATGATAGGATTTAATGGCCATAAGAGTTCTTACAAAGCTGTTAATGCTGGTTTCAGCCATTGGGTTTCAGCCATTGCAACATGTGGAGCAGAAGAAGAAGCGGGGGTCTAGACGTAAAACTTGCCTGACCACCGTTGGTCTCGTAGCTACAGGTGCAATGATCAGCACGTGGATTTCGTACGGACTGACAAACACAACCTCACCAAACGCCTACTCAGGTGAGTTTTTTTAGATTAATTTTTTTAATACAAATGCAAAAGACCTTAGCGTACGTGCCGAGCACTCCCTGCTATCCACGTGCCGAGAACTACACCTGTCGTTTGGTAGCTACTAGACCCTTGCTGGTCAAGCAAGTTTTTCGGGGTCTAGGAGTAAAACTTCTATCACAGCGTTTTGACAGATGCTTCTGTCACAATTAAAATCACAGGCCACGTGGCACACTCTTAGTAAATTCAGACCGTATGGATGTTTGGCCATTCACTCAATGGACCTCTAAACTAAAACTCTGTCTAATTAGTGATTTACAGCATTTGGATCTTTGCACCCAAATAAAGCTCAATAATGCTCGAATTCTTACTGTTAGAATCAACCCATGAAAATAACTTCAATCGAATCGCTTAGAAATCACTAATCAGGCTGATTTTTGGTTTAGAGGTCCACTAAGGGATTGGCCAAACATCCATACCATCAGCGTCTACTAACTACATGGCCTGTGATTTTCATTGTGACAGAAGCATCTGTCAGAACACAGTGATAGAAGTTTTACTCGGGGTCTAGACAGAGAAAAGATTGGCTGGTCCCGGGTTCCCCTCCCAAAGTGTCTGACACATACGTCGACAAGGCCTAAACTTAACCCATGCTAAACTAAACTGTTAGTTAGTTAAGGGTGGTTAACAAAAGGTATGTGTGAGACTTTTTGGGAGGGGGCCTTCAAAGTTTGAAGGTCCCCGAGACCAGCGAATTTTTTCGCCGTCTAGACCTACAGTATGATGGATCGCACCAAAGATTAAAATGGCGGGACTTGGTAAATCTGGATTACACATCTTCACTTTTCAAAATCCAACTTAACCAGAGTTAAATGTTTTTAAAACTAAATTATATTAGTTGATTTCCTTTTTAAAAAATTTAAAAATTAATATTTAAATTCTTAACTCGTGTTAAGTTGGATTTTGAAAAAGTGAAGATGTGTGGTCCAGATTTATGACTCATCATTTGCATCCAAAATCCTCTTCATCTAAAATTTCTCCCGGGTTACGGTTATTTTTCGGAATTCTTCTACAGTCCATCCACAGAAAACCTTAAGAAGGATTGGAGCTCGTCTTTTGGGACAGATTTATAAGTAAGCATCTTTTGTAAAATATGGGCAACACCAAATTCTTCTAGAGCTCAAACTTCCATTTCTCCTACCCGTTGTGCCCTTTGCTCGATAATATCAGCCCAAGTGTTAATTACACGACCTTGACTGTCAACTACGGATTGGGTTATGGTTATGTCTGTTATAACGGGTTACAAAATATTTTAAATAACATCGATAACGGTAAAAGATCGAGAATGGCCGTTATTTTTAAAATATAACGATAAGTCTGTTTTCCCAGTTCTAGAATTATATTGGAAGACAACGTAAGAGTCGTGGAGCGCTACCATATAATAACGGCCGTTATAACATTTTTTTAAACCATGATATCTATATGTATATTAAATAACTTTAAATGGAAAAGGAGAAGTCATCTGCACTAAAATAAACTAAATTTAATAGGAAGGTCATCTGTGCGACTGGTTAAAGAATTAGTGTCACGTAAAAGTCGTAACCTTTACAATGATTGTAGGAATTGACACTTTGGGGAAATTTTATTGATGAGTAGAAATCTTGATGCACGCGCTGATGAGTGGCCCTACTCAACACATTCTTTTGGGCCCACTGACCGCATGGATGTTTAGCCATCACTTGGTGGATATATACACACCAAAAATAGCTTGATTGATGATTTCATGCCATTGGATTTAGTACCCAAAACAAAAAGAATGAATCCAATGCCTTGAATCACTCTTCAAGAAGTGCTAAATTTAATATGTAGAGATACCAATCAGGATGAATTTTGGTCTGTATATCATAGCCCACCGATCTGATCCAGACCAGGCTGTCTCGCCCAGCCAAGATCACAGTTTTACAAAGGAGACCCACTTTGTCTAGGCGAGATAGGCCAATCCCGTTCTGGAACGGAGCCCACCAATCCAGTCTCCGATCCTGGGACTTTGAACCTTGTCCACCAAGGGGTGGGTTAAACCATGGTTTTAAAAACCGCCGTTTAAACGGTAACCCCCAAAGCACGTTTTATCGGTTTTGAAAAAAATGGCCGTTTTTTTTGTTTTAACGACCGTTAAAATCGTTTAAACAGCTGTTTAATTCTGAAAAATTTTGTGAAAAAAAATGGCCGTCCGTTTAATTCCGTTAAATTCCATTTTTTCCCTTTTTTTCCATTTTTGCCCCTGACCGTTTCAATCCGTTTAAACGGTAACACCCCCAGTCTGTTTAACCATTAAAACGGCCTCTTTTAAACCTTGGGTTAAACATCCATGCTGTCAGTGGCCCCAAAAGAATGCACCACATTGGGCCGCTGCAGCAAGATTTCCACTCATCAAAATATTTACCATCTTTATAGTCTTGAGCATGGTTTTAACAAAATGGACATTAGAATAAAATTTGTTCTTTGTACCTCTACATGATTTTTAGTACCTCTATTTGATTTTTTTGGGATTCCTATTGGATCACAATTTTTGTACTGGAACCACAAGTTTTGTATGCCAAATAAAGATAAAAGAGAGGAACCAACTTCGGGTACAATTATTCTGTAGAACCTATAAGATATGATTGTTGTTGGCTAAATATCTATAAATTGTATTTTTTTTGTGTGTATACTATTCTAGAATGTGGACTACATTCACTATATATATATAAGACATTCATACTTGCTCACACCATCTTCTCCCTAAAACCGAAGAGCTCTTTCTTTCATTTCAACTCTTTTAGGAAGTTAATTCTACTATAACTATGTAGTATCCTATTAATTGTATATTTTATTTTTGTCGATAGCTCATCGAGCTCTACCTCTAGACAACCGAATGAACCTTTACTATTTCCCATAGAACAATTCTCTATTAATGTAAATGAACAAGTGGAGTACCTCGTGGTAAAAATATGTTTTATTTTCGATATAAAACGAGTAATAATTTGGTTCGAGGGACACATTGGTAACACTCGTGCTTTAGGCAGTGTTCTGATAACGGCTAGGCCCTCTAAAGGGGACTTTCAAGTAAGGCTGATAAGATATCGGAGTAATAGTTCAATTTTACTTAGGACAGTTGGACAGACGTTATAGTTGCAAATGGCCTTATAGCTAGTGCAACCATAAATTTTTAGGCATACCAAAATGGGGACACATTTTTTTGTTGTTGTGGTAAGAAATACATTTTTTTATTTTTTTTAAATTTATATTTTTATTGTAAAAAATATATTTAATGATATTTTTTCAACAGCAAGATCACAAGATCAATAGAACAACTCGACTGCTAAAGACGATCAAACCAGCTGTTTACGGTGATCAAGTAAACAACCTATTGCTAAAGGTGATTAAGCGAACAATCCTTGGTACTACTAATGTCTCTTTGTGTTGTTGTGAGTCTTTTTATTTATAAAAAAAAATATATTGATTACGCATAACAGTTTTTTTTTATTATACAACGTACTTCTTTGAATTTTTAAATAAACAGTTCTTTGGTATTACTATAATGTAGCTCTTTCAATTTTTTAACAGTTTTTAAGAAGAAATGTTCACAAGTATGTATAGTCAAACATAATAATTTTCTATATGCATATAAGAAAATAATGAACATTTTTAATACTTCCTAAAAATTTGATTGAGTTAGTAATACTCCCTATACTTCTTTAAATTCAGAAACCTCACAAATCCTTCATACAAATAATGTTGACTAACAGCCAAACATAACAAGCTTATAATACCATCAATATGACTATTTTTATGAAATTTCAAGCTCTTGATCATGATATTTGAATTCATTATTTTTTATCTACTATAGAGTGGTTGATGCACTTGTTACATTTGAGTGCTAGTTAACCGGTCAAACAAAATGATCATAGTTTAAAGAACTATAAGATGGTATCACTAATTCCATTAATTATCAATGGTAATGCTAAATTAGTTAAAATCGATTGAACTCTCAAGACCGTTAAATTTTGTAGCTTGTGAACCACCAAATTGGTCCTCTTACATATATATATTTACTTGCAATTTTTCATACCACTATTCAAACACATTATGTCTTTTTCCAATTGTCTAATTAAGCTAAATAGGCTTTTGACTTCATTTATGATCATGTTCATGTTCAAAATGGAATCGTTGTTCTTATACAAGGGTTTTTTTTATATAGAAAAAGTAATTTGCATGCCTAGTTCCAGTTATCAACACACCAAACTCAAACCAATGACAGAATCAAGCTGAATATTGTTTTTAACCTCGCATCGAGAGAGAATTTCATCATCAGTTACTACTTAGCTTGTGCGACATTTGTAGCATCAGGTTGGCTATCGACTATATAATTCTGAATTTATTTCAATCATTAGGAGTGTGGTCTTTGGGTGATATTGTGTTACATGGCCTTATTTTGATAATTTTTTCCTAAGCTTCTTCACTTGCGTTCCGTCTCGAATATAAAAAAAATGAAATGTATCTTAGAGGCATCTTAGTATGATGCAGCCTGTCATCCCTACTATTATTGTAATTTGCTGACTCAGTTGATCTTGACTTCTAAATTTGAATGGTTATAGTCCTATTATTAGATTACACTTACATTATGAATTGATGATTATGGCAAGTGAATCTTCCTCTCGCGCTGGCTTGGCAAGGCAGCGGCCTGTTGGTTCACCTCCTCGAATCTAAATTTTACTTATTTGGTCGACTAATATTGTTGCTCATATATATTATTGTCTCCATTGCTAAACTCTACCGTCTCCTCTAAAATGGAACGAGTCTCCTCCATTCTGATTGACAGAAGCTAATGTGTTTGGATGAGGAGCATCTCGATTCCGAAGACTGAGCGTTGTTTTGGTTTATTTATGTGTGTTTATTTTTATTTTTATTGTATTACAAATCATTTTTCCTTCTAGAACACTAGATTCTTCTCTAAATTACAAAATTAGAATTGACAGAGTAAGAGAATGGAGGGAGTTGAGGAACTTGTGCATGCGATGTAGCATTTACAGGCATCAATTTCCGTTGCCTTCTCACAAGGATTTGATTTGTCTCTTGATTTGTGCAAGAATCAAGTTGCGCATTTTAATATGGAGCATTAGGACGAACAATGATGAAAAATTTATAACATATATTGCACATGTATTTAGTTTGTTGAACAATACTCTAAAAACAGACATAGCTCACTTGTATGGCCCATAGGCATACCCCACAATCAATGTCCCCTATAATGCGGATCCTACATACATACCCGGCCATGTGAGTCCCCATACATCATATCAATCAAATATCGTGGATTTCATACATCACATGGGACCCACGTGTTATATAATCCATCATTAGGTGGACCCTACACCCTAAGTGGGCCCCCACATGCAAGGTGTTATATACCAAGTCCCACGTGTTATGTGTCGCCACATGTATGTCCAAAGATCAAGTGGGTCTGATGGGCAATGTGATCAGCATATCATATGGGCCCACATTCTAGGTAAGATCCCACTTGTCACGTATCAGTGCATTAAGGTATAACCCAGTGTAATATCATTTGTACACATACACAGAATCAACATTACAACACACGCCTGGGGGCACATTCGGGCCATGTACAAATAATAAATGCTGCTTCTTGATCAACCAAACACATGAAACTTTGACGAAATTGTGCACATTCGGGCCATGTGCAAGTAATAAATGCCGCATCTTGATCAACCAAACACATGAAACTTGACAAAATTGCGCACATTTGCATCAATGCGCGCGGTGGCGTTTGTTGCCTAATACTTCATTAGAGTTATTCTCACATAGAATTTACTAAACACAAGTATAATAGCAAGGGGACATTTAGGTGCATCAGACACACACCATACAGATTCCATCACCTTCTGATCATAATAGTTTTGCTGTCTAGACTCTAGATCAATACATCATAATTTTTATTTTTTCTATTTCTACACTTGTACTGTGGTAGCTTTTATTTGGCTTGGGGTTCCACTGGAGGGGCTGGAGGCCCATAAAATTGTGGAACACTCTGTGATTCTCTTCGACTTGCGGCCCTACCAAGAAGGTAGCAACCAATGGCTAGAATCAAGAAGATAAGAAGCAAAGGCAGGGATATCACGAAGACATAACCCATGTTTATATACTTCTTAATTATTTAACTCAGAAATCCTATCTGCATGAACATAGAAGACACTAAAATGAGAAATAACTTCAGCGCATCTACAACCAGGAACATAAAAAAAAAAAACTTTAAAAAAAAAGCATTTTCATCAAATTTGATGTTAAAAAAAAGATAACAAAAACGTGTGGAACTCCAAACAGCCCTCCTTCGAAAAAAGATAAAAAAAACGTGTCCCCTCAAAATCATGACCCAATTCAGCTAGTCACTTGGAACACTCTTAGTGATATGAGTAGAGTTTTGCAGAGATTTTGGTTTCAGTTGGACTACTCCTTTAACGATGAAGGATTTGTTTTTAGCTTGGCATTGCAAGGCTTTTGGTAGTTTTGGAAAGAGGTTGTGAGCTATAAGTTCTAACCCTGCTGGCTATCTTGTGGGGTATTTGGGAAGGACGCAATAATAAGATTTTCGTGAGTAGATGTATTCTTCCATAGAAACGCTCTTTATGGAAATTAAAATGTCTTGTTTATGTTTGAGTCAAATTGTACCAGGAAAGGAAAGGGTGTTTGCTTTGATGAGGTGGTGATTAGTTGGCCGTCTTTGATTGGGAAGGATTAAAGTCTTTGTGTGGGGGTTGTTGGGTGGGTGCGGTGTGTTTTCTTAAAGGTTTTGGCCCCCGTCTTTGTATTTTTTTTCTTCTTCTTGTTGTACTCTTCCGCTTTGCCTTGGTAGGCTTCTCAGCCTCAAGTTCTTCAATAAAATTCTTCTTTACCTATAATCTAACGGTGCATGGTAGCAAAACCCCTCAACCAAAACGGATGAAAACGCGACTGAAGGACTTTTTATGCGATTTTACCCAAATCGCCAAGATAGGCTGGAAACGAATTAGGCAAAAAAAAAACCTAGTCGGCACAAAAACTAGAAATTTTCGCGGAAGTAGAATGAAATTCAAAAGAAAAATAGAAATCGGGTGGCACGAACCTGCTAATATCTGAAACAGAACGATGCTTAGAATGAAATTCACGGTCGTAAGAGATCTAAGGCTTCCGAACACAGAGACAAGAGAGTCTTCGATTTTGCTAAGGGAAAGTATCTTAGTGACGGATTGGGGAACTCTTACATACTAGCTTTCATGTCATTTAATCACATATAATCAATATTTGCCACGTGTCAGATTCATGACACGTAATAGTGGCCACATACCGACTTAAGGCTGAGGAAAAAACAAAGTATATGCCCCCGCAACTAAGTTTAGTGTGAACAGGATCCGAGGACTCATATTTTCACTCAAACCTCTTGGCCGTGGATTTCACCATGATTTTGTTTTGGTAAAGTGAATGCCAGCTCGGCTCTGTCAACCACCCTTGGATTTCATGAAATCTACAGCTGAGAGTTTAAGTGACAATATGAGTCAAAAATTTGAATCCGTCCATTCCAACCCATTTTTTGTGGTTGATTTGGTGTAATTAGGAAAGGAAGAGACACGTGTTGAAATATGATGGATCAGATTAGTGTCGCGATCTAATCTTCGATAAAACCAACAGACATCAGGTCAGAGTTCCATGCATACAGTATCCTTTACATTCTTTTGGGTGCTCAGAAGACAAACATGAGCCCGACCCTAAACTTAAACAGGCCTGTATGAAAACCCAAAAAATAAAGCCAACAAAGATCAATCCAGGCCCAGTCCTTTCTTATTTGTAACCAAGTGGAGCCCACTTTTTGGACCCCTTTAAACACAAATCATCCACCTTGTTAACAAACCATCCCCAAGAATACTACGGCAGAGCTTCTCCGGATAGGTACGTCAACAGTCAGTTACCACTATCTACAGCCGACCAGAATGTGGATCCGGTCTAAAAGATGGACCAAGAGGGTATATGGACTTCTACTGTACCTAGACCCGACCCGATGACACCGTAAACCCTATGAGAATTTTGAGACAGGATTGTCAATGTGACGCCCCTAGGGAGGACGTCCTCCAGCTGAGAACTTTCGGCCCCAACCTTTAAAACCAACCTTTAAAACCACTTCAACTACTGGGGGAAATGCAACATTAAAAACTCAGGTACTTATAATACAACTCTTGAACCGGTTACAATCAGCAGCTTGGTCAATTGCTGCGACAGTAGCATACTCTGCAAGTAAAAGAAAGAGCCAGGCATGCACTGCATCTCGTAAAATTCCAGAACATCACAGCCCCTTTTTCACTTATCACCATTTGGTAACAAAAAATGACGAGACAACAACAAAACCAACCACTTTCCACCTTTTTTCTTCTATCCCTTTGCTTTTCCGCTGCAATTACAGTTCCAGTAACTTTTATACTATGTATATATAACATACATGGAAATGAAATTTGCAGCAATGACATATACATACATGGAGAGAGAGCGAGAGAGAGAGAGAGAGCGAGAGCAAGAGAGAGAGAGAGAGTCCCATGCACGCTACTTGTGATCAAGTTGCAACCATTATCCCATGCACGCTACTGTGATCAAGTTGCAACCATTACTGGGAGCAACTTGTGAATTGATTCCTAATACCAAACGGCTCAAAAAATCCTTGATCCAGATTGCCGTAGAACCATATACACGCTACTGTGAGGCGTAAAAGGCAGGCATTGGAACCTTGCGCGATCCACCAGACCCAGACCCCCCTTCATGAATCCCAACTGGTTTGTTAGAGAGGCGACGCTTGTAGCGCTTGAGGACTGATGCCAAGTTCTCTTTCCCTTTCGGAAAAGCTACATCGCCTGCTGCAGTGCCAGTTCGGCCCTTACGGCAAGAAACTGCTATCTCAACATCTTTGATCATGTCAAGGAGTGTGCTTGCAGTAGTGCATTTCCCCCTGCCTGGTTTTGCAGCTGGTGGTAAGAACCCATTTGGAGGTGGAGGGCTAAATCTCTTTGCATGTGCCGCCGGGATTTGAAGACAGAAGCAAGGGCACAAAGGATAACGGGGCTTCGAAAATGCTGGATCGAGAATTCCCTGTTGCAAACAAGATTCACAAAAAAGGAAATACAACCGTCCTATTCATCTAAGGAAAAAATTAGAAACTAGTGGTCCTTAGGATGAAACTAGACGAGTATCTGCGGGACGCATTGGGTGGACCACAAAGGCCGCGTTTGGGATTTGCAGTAACCCAAGCTTATATCTTATTGCTGTAAGCAGTAGGTAAAAGCCATGGGTTTGTGACTTTTAGGGCGATTTTGTCATTTACAAAAGCTATTAATAGAAAAGTTATTTTAGGATGCATTTGTCATTCAAAAAAGTTATTTTAGGCTTAGAAGGGATTGTTTTGTCATTAGGAAAGTTAAAAGGCTAGAAGGACAATTTCGACATTTATAAAGTTCCACTTAAGTTTAGAAACTGCGGTCCGCAAAAGCAATTAGCTACAAGCAGTTGAAAAACTGCTCCTCCTTAACAACCCGCGAAACGGCTGTTTTGACCCATTTTAAACCGCAAAACCCCGAAAAAGAAAACTAAACCAAAAAGCAGTTTTTTTTTATTTCTTTTTGCGAAATTAAACGCAGCCAAAGACTGTGTAACCATGACGTGTAGGGGTAGGACCCATCAACCCACCATTGGATGGGTTTCAACTCTATGATCTATGCCAGAAATCAACTCAGTCAGATGTTCCGAAGGATAGCTAGTTTTTGTCGTAGCATGTCTTCTAGATGGACAATGCCGCAGGTAGGCACAGGTCCGTTTGGCTTGAAATCAGACGTACCCTTCTTGTGTTTTGAATTATATGGTCATTTCATGAGTAATGAGACAGTAAATCATGATAGATCATGCATGGATACTGAACTTTACCTGAAGGCGGTTGAGAACGTAAGTATATTTTCCCCACAGCTCTGGCCGGCTTTCCATAAGTGACAGCTCCAGAATCCGATGAATGCACCAAACCCCGAAACTCACTATCAAATCCACTCGCCAAATGCAGCCGTCTCCACAATGAGGAACTGAAGAAACCAGAAACTTGGCAAGACCTGCCTCCTCGTTCCTTAGTGATGAACCAAACTTCCTATCAGAAGATAGGTATTGAGACTCACCAATGTGAACAACCCGGTTAACCTCTCTAGTTTCAGCTTCATAATGGAAACTCTCCCTTGCAGCCACCTGATCAATCAAATCCTCGTCAGTTCTGCCATTCAGTCTAAACAACCAATCAGACCCCTCCAATTTCAAGAGCTTCATGATACAAAATCTGAAAGACTGAAGCAACTTGGCCTCCAAATCCATATGAGAAGTGGCTTCTGGCAGAACTAATCCCTGCTTGTTTCCGATTCCATCCCCCACACACTGAGTTTTACCTGCCATGCCAAATAACTGCTCAAAAGGTTGTGTAGACCAGAGTGATTTGGTGTCTGAATTTGAACTCAACTGTACAGAAAAAGCATCTCTGTAGTGCTTGGATGGAGACAGTTCATCAAATGCCAAAGGAACTCCTGCCCTGGATCCAGGATTTGAATATAGGGATTTTTCATACGCCGTTCTAGCAACAGAAGGCCCGAATCCAGGATTGCCCCATTGAGCACTCCTATCAGCCATATATGAATCCTGCTGAGGAACTGCAAGCCCAGATATGGCAGGCAAGCTATGGTACTTTTTCGTGTAGGCTGGAGAACCAATATTATCACCGGGTCCAGACGAATAAGGATCATAATAACTTCTCTCAGCTTGCAACCTGCTAGTTCTAGATATCACAGAGTTCTGCATACCAGATGCATGTACAGAGCTAATTCCGTTTTGTGGTTTTTGGCTGAGAGCATAAGCGAGCGGATCTCTGTAGTTGGCAGGGACAAAAGATGAGGAAGATGGGGATTGAGGTGTCGTTGAGTCCAATAGAGTATTCAAGGGATCCGAATTTCTGTCTGTAGCAATCCTACTGAGATAAGATGCAATTTGATAACCATGTACGGTGGCTGGCTGGTAATCCCAGCCTTCAGAAGATGGTGGCAGGCGTAAACTAGAATAGCGCCTCTCACCAGGGTCAAGTACACTGCGGGAGGAACTTCGCGCATAAGATTCCAACAATTGCATGTGAGTAGAACATGATGCAGATCCTGTTTGAACTCCATAAGGTGACTCTACACTGCTTGACATCCTTTGCTGCTTGGGAGAATCATAAATACTAGAGTTGATCAGAAACGTAGATCCTCTTTCAGCTACTGAAGGGAAATATCCTGAAGATTCCATTCCTACAGGGTCCACTTTTAATGAGGTAGCATCCGGCTTTGTATCCAGTTGAAACAATACATCCAGTTTCTTTGCTTTCGCTTCTCGAGTTGCCTGCCCATGAAAATCGTATAACTGCCCCCAGAACTCGTCGAGAATGGAAACTAATTGACGCCTGGCAGCACGACCCAATCCAGATAATCTTGAAAGACTTCCGCTGCCATTACCTCCTTCATCACTTTTCCCACTGAGACTCCTAAAAGATCCTGGACCCTCGGAGGTAGAAGTGGGACCACTCCCAGAAACCCCCCTGGATGATTCTTCTGGCTCCCAAGTATCAACCTCATCATCATCCTTCTCCGTCTGTAAGTCTTCTACTCCTACAGTCTTTCCAACTGAGTCTACAGATTCAATCTTCTGTAAAGTATCAACATCTGGCAATCCACCATCAGGAATTTCCTTATCTACAATAGCCACAGGGGTCAACTCAAGTATGGAGGCAGATTCTTCTAGACGGCATGTCGGAGAGCTCCTACCTGTAGTATGACTCTCGTCAGTGGCAGGTATGGGAGGCTCCTGATCAGAATCCATAATTGTTTCAGGCAAGTTGAGATTGAATTCCAAAACTGAATTATCCGAACGACAACCCACATACTTCTCCAATGCTGGCTCTTCCGCTACAATCTCCTCTCCATATCTAATCTTACATAAATCATTTTCCTCTCCCTCTGCAGATGGCTCATGCAAAGATCTTTTCAAATCCCAGTTCCATATCTGTCCATCTGGTCGGACACTTGCAGACTTTAACGGTGTGGCTACTAGCCAAAGCATCAAAACAAACGATGCACAAGCAGTGATGAGAAGAACAACATATGGAAGTGCCATACTACTTCCCATGTTCCAGCTCAAATTACCCACCCAGTCACTATTGCCAAACAACATCTCTACAACAAAGATAATTTTTAGGCCAAGCATCCCAATCAAGGTAATCAAAGCTAAGAACTCCACTAACTGAGAGATCTTGAAAGTGCCCATTATAGATCTTGATGAGGCCACCCGAAAAAGGGGGACCACAGAAGAAGGAAGCAGCATAGCTAGTATAACTTGGGTGAAGATAAGCAGTTGATATATCCCTTCGGCCCCAGAATTCCGTGCACAGCAAAGGGCTGCAACGACAGCTAGAATTCTGATTGTTGCACGATGAAGCCAAACAGGTGGGTCCATCTTGAATAAATCATGCAAGACTGCTTGCCCACCAAGATTCCAAGTTAATGCAGTCATGTGACTAGAAACGAACAGGACTAGGAAAAAGGCAAAATTTGCTATAGAACTTCTAAATACCTGTCCAAGAAATTTAAAAGAAAAAAAAAAAAGAATCAGTATGCACCAAAATGATTCGTGCAGGAATCTAGGGGGGGAAACTGAACCAGCATGCAAAATAATGACTCCAAATGATAAAATATAGTACAAGCTATGTCATGCATAGAATCTCCTAAATAACCACAAAATTGATTACTTAGAGAAACGAGAATAGAACCTGGTCCATTAGCAAAAGTGCATCCTGAAATGTAAGCACAACAAGGCCCGCACTGTGGAATTCACTTGCTGCTGAGTTCATCATCACATAATTCACCAGATAAATGCCACTAAAAACACATAAGATGGCAAAAAAATGGTCATGGCATAAGGCACTCTTGGATACATTTGGTGGTCTCCGCTGCTGCTGCACAAAGATGGACGACAAGCCAAAGCTTAGAAAATCGATAAGCAAAACCTAGGAAATGATATACTATACACCAATAAAAAAAATGGTCAGTTCGGATGCTTTTTCAGAAAATGATTTTCTGAAAATATTGGAGGGAAGGATGTTTGGAGGACACTTTAAAAATGCTTCCTTTCGGTTTTCATTACAGTCCATCCATTTCCACATCTTGTTTTTGGTTCTATTGGAGTTTGTCAATTCCCCGCATTTGGAAAAACCAAATTCTGAAAAAAACAACTCCAAGCTGGTTCTTGATCAATTTTTTTTATGATTTAAATCATAGTCACAAAGTCGGGATTCGGCAATAAATCGGCAAGGGATCAAGTCGGAAAAATTCGGAAAAATTCGGTAAAAATCAGTAGAAATCGACAAAAATAGAAAATATATCATGACATTTTTCAAGTTAGAAATGTTGTTTTTAACAAAACACATTTATATGATGAAAACCACATCTATAATTCCACAGTAATAAGTCATAAATAATAAGCATGATATATCATTCATAATTCCAAAATCAGCAAAATCGAAATCAAAAGGGGAAAAAATAGATCTCAGCCGATTAATCGGCAAAATTCGGTAAAATCGCTGATTAATCGCCATTTTTTTTTATTAATCGGAGATTTTGCCGATTAATCAGCGATTGATTCGTGAAGTCAAAAAATCGGAGAATTTTGGAGAATTTTTTAAAAAATCGGAGATTTTTGTGACTAGGATTTAAATAAATGATTTGGTGGGACGCACATCAAATGCGGTTTTGAACTCAGAAATCCTTTTCAGTTTGTGAATACATCTTTTGGGGCAAAAGAAAAAAGTTCGAAAAATGGCATCAAGGGTAGCTAGAGTTCAGACATATTTTTCTGATAATGCCAGAGTTCAGATATATGATCATGACACAGTACAATTACAAAATAATAACAAATACAATAATAACAGAAGAATAATAGTAATAATACGTCCAAAGGAACCAAAAAGAAGTTCCACAGACTAAGGTTCGGACTCAAAATGAAGATATATACTGGTAGGATAAGTATAGAGCTGCCAAACCATATTTGGAAGACTTTCTATTCATAGAAAATGAGATTGTGCATCGACATAAATGCTTAAAACAGACAAGAGACTTACTATAGCTTACAAACTTAATAGACTTTTTTACCACATTCATGGAGTCAAATCAAATACAAGAACCGAAAAAGGAACAAGGACGGATGCTTTGAAAGGAGTGGACCAATATAAACTAATAGATGTAAAACCTGAAGCCTAGTTCTGGCCCATTTTGACATGATAAACATGACATCATTGCAGTGATGTGGAAGCACTCTAGTGTGCAAATTGAGTTGTAAAGCCATCTAGATATATTCTATGCACTAGATTTGTTGCTTTCTGCAACAAACATATGATTGGCTTTTTTGGCTGTTCCACATTCACCTAATACCAAATTAGCAAGGTTGTGGAGATTTCAGACCCACATACCTAATTTAGAGTTAGAGATTTAGAAATACCCTATCAATTCACAAAGTCCTCTGTAGCAGATTCAGTGAAGAATTGAGAAGATATATATTGTAAATACTATAAAAATCACTAAAATTGCTAGATTGAGAATAGATGCCACTAACTTGATATACCATTTCAAATATGTATACTCATAACAAATAATCAAGAAATAATGTATTGTCGAGTACTTTTGCTTTATAAGTATAAGCTTTTTTGATGGCAAACTATTGAAACAAAAGGCCTAAGAAAGAGAGGTCGAGATGACCTGCCATAGGCAAAGCAAACAAAAAGAAAATACAAACGCCCAGTCAAGCTATATCCCTCGTACAAATAAGATCCCATCGGAACACAAAGTCTTCGAAGTCACTAAAATAGCTTAATTGAGATGAATTATTATAAAATTTTCCAAAATAGCTTCGGTGAGGAAAATTATAAACAAGTATTAGCTCGTGCAACTTGTAGCGCCTTTCAATCAATTTAAGATGAAATAACTTCACATGAGTAGAGATGAACATGGGCTATCTTAATATTTGGGCGCTGTCAACAGCACCAAGAAGTAATTTCTGAAGTCTTTTGCACGATTCCATCATTTTGTAGTATAAAAACAACTTGGGGTGAAGTTAAATTCCCAAGGTTAATTTGGATTATATTATATGAACAACTAATGTTAGCTGCTTAAGCCTAAGCTATCTTTTAGGATTTTACTTGTACATACTGATTTCATGAGCAATGCAAATTGAAATTATTTCAAATTATTGAAGGAAGATTAACCTCTTGGCGAAGGATTTGAAGAATGTTGAAGGATGGTGAAATTGTTTCCATTATTGAAGAAGAAATTATTCAAAACAATCTCCCAATGCACCTAGCACCCAAAACAAATAGTCATGGTATCATTCCCTCTCGAAATGTCTCACCCGAGACTTTCAGTCTCAGGGGGTGACCGGAATGATCATTGGAGGTTTGTCTCGGTTTTCCCAATGATGTCGCGGTTTGTATCATTCCGTCTCGGATGATTTTTCTTCAACTGACTAAGACGTACCTCACCAAACCTCATGATGTTGCATGTTGGGCCATTGCAAGTATGCTTATTGCTTGGTTTCGATAGATTGATTGGTTGATGACTATGTAACAAGGACACTCCGTTTTCTACGAATTTCCCATGTTGGACCCCTCGCCGTATTCACGTGTCGGACACATGCCGACACACTTTTTTAAGAAAATCTCAATTTATTAAAAAATTTGGTTTTCAACTAATATTTATACATGATTTTAATGTATATCAGCTTATTCTAAATACGTTCTTTCTATATTGCATGCTTAACATGGACTAAAGTATTTTAAAAAAATATATCTTTTAGCATAAAGAATGAACTAAAAAGACGTGTCGACATATTGGGTTTGTGGAAGTCAGCGTGTCTAACACTCCGTATCCGTGTCGGACACTGACACACGTGTCTGTGTCCGTGTTACATAGGTTGATGATAAGGCTATATCTACTCAATTTTAATGTTTAGTATACTTCACATGAGGCTGAAGAACCAGAGGGTCCTACAAGTAACAAAATTCTACGGCAACATTTAAAAAATAAAAATAAAATAAAACAGAGAAAGCTAATACGTTGTAAACAAGTCTAAATAATATTAAAAACCTAATGTCATCACGTGAACACATATAAATACTATAAACAAGTTTCAATGTTAATTTTTAACACAAAGTTGAAGAAAGAATCATGATTTAATGTTTACTATGATGTATATCTAAGTTTCTCTAGAAAATATATTTATTAAAAAATAATTAATTAATTTTATGAATTATAGGCTGTGGCCCACCCAACTATGTGGACACATCTTGGTATAGCAAAAGGAATCATGATTTTGTGTTATATCTCATCATAAATCTATTTTTTTTTCTTAAAAATAAGAAAATTTCTCAAACAGAATATGAACACAGAATTTTGGTCCTAGTGATGAACTTACAAGCAAGGTCTAAATACACCCGCTATAACATTACAACAGATATAAGTATATACCGTTACCATTATGTCCATTGTTATAGCAGCATTATAAGGGGTCACATCATGGTCACAAAAGGTTGAATTCTTTTTATCTATTTTATTTATTATTTATTTTATTTTTCAAAATAACGGCTGTTATATTCTAAATAACAGCCATTATAATATTGAGTGTTTTTTCGGTTTTGATCTCTTTCTACAAAAGACACAATGGTCTTGGAGCATTACCATTATAAAAGCCATTATGACTTTTTTTTTAAACAAATGCTTACAAGTCGTAAAGACCAATAACAACCAAATTTGAATGGAATTTGTTGTGATATTCGTTTAATCAGGATGCTAAGAACCAAATCGGAGGGGAGCAGCAACCCTAGAATAAAACTGAACCAATAGCCCTACAATATTTTGCAAAAACATGAGACACAACAACACATAAGAGACATATTGTGATTTTTCACAATTTATCCAGGTGAATGGAAATTATACGCTAAAATACAGTGTATTTTTCTCAATTCAGGCTCCATACAAAAAATACATTGGTGTATCATATCAATACCTCTCAACACAAGAATGATTCATCTTGTATCCACGCATATCAAACGATATCTTAAACCATGTCTACACCATAACGGTTGTTGGTTCGTAATACCTCATGTAATTCACATTGCAAGTTGATTCTTCTGAACCCCTTGACAGTCACAATGCTCATTCAACACATCATTCAATATATGAGAGGAGCATCTAGATATTTGTTGTATCCATCTATATCCTCAATTGCATGTCGTGCATATGATACTAAACATCCCATTGCAGGATTTTGAGTTCTTTATCAGGTCTTCCGTGATTTCATGGAAGAGCATGAGATAGGAGCAGTAACCAAATCATGTGTTGAGGAAGAATATTGGGACTATATCTCATAGATGCATGGAAATCATATGGACGGAGCAGAGGCTTCTTTAATGATATGGGATTATCTTCCTATACACCTTCATTTGGGAACAACACCAATACCATAGAGATAGCATCAATTATGATCACATGTGAAAGGGGGCCATCAAATCATTTGAGAGAAGTGACAGGCCTAGATTAATTCACTTCAATA
Organism: Euptelea pleiosperma; assembly: GCA_035048495.1. Classification (NCBI taxonomy): domain Eukaryota; kingdom Viridiplantae; phylum Streptophyta; class Magnoliopsida; order Ranunculales; family Eupteleaceae; genus Euptelea; species Euptelea pleiosperma. The sequence continues at coordinate 39,927,822 of CM068544.1, read as the reverse complement.
CATCCCTACAACTATGATGGTTGCCAACATGTTTACCACAGTTAACAACAGCAAAATATTCTTATTTAAGTAACAAAATCACCCTCGCCAATAAGGATCAATTTGAAGGGTGGGCGGTGTGTGTGCATGTGTGTGTTGGAGGGAGGGGAGTGGGGAGCTATACTAGGGTATATCCATGTAACAAGGACACTCCATTTTCTAAGAATTTGCCGCGTCAGACACCTTGCCATATTCATGTGTCAAACACATGCCAAAGCACATTTTTGAACAAATTTCAATTTCTTCAAACATTTATTTTTTCAACTATTGCTTAAATATGGTTTAGGTGATTTTAATGTATATCAGCTTAATCTAAATACATTATTTCCGTATTGTTTACTTAACATGAACTAAAGTATTTAAAAGATATATCTTTTAGCATAAGGAATGAACTGTACGAATCTGTCGAAGTATCGGGTTTGTTGGGGTCAATGTGTCTGAAACTCCGTATCAATGTCATAAGTGTATATTATCATGTTAGCATGTTACAGCATTTTATGCTGCTGTGTAGAGTTAGAATAGTATTCATAATTTTGCCTAGGGTGGGCCAGTTGAGTGGGGTTGTTTCGTTCAGGATGGGGGTTGGAGTCTCTTTTTGTTTCCCCCGTTTCTTTTGTTTAGCTATTTTTTTTGCTTTGTGGCGGGGCCTTCTCAGCCCCTTCTTTAATAAACTCAACTTTTACCGATCAAAAAAATAAATAAATAAATAAATAATTTAGCGTACATCAATCTTTCCACCAAAATTTGTAATATGTGTAATGAACATAAACTAGCAGAGTTTCAAAGTAATTTTTCAAAATATGATCGAGAAAGCATGGTTTCAAGAGGCTTAAACCTTGACATGAGACTCATGCCTCAGCTCAAGTCTTCGATAAATATTTTGGTAAAAAAAGTGTCACTCTTGTGCGCTACTTTTTGTGTCTAGATTAAAACGTCATAATGTTAAAAATAAATAAATAAACACAACATTGCATAAATCTCGACCATTTGCAACCAAGTTGCTATTCTGATGCCTACCCCTACTTCGACCATTATCTTTTCAAGGAAATATGCAGATTGGATAAGGTCACATTCAACTAAATTGAATATACATGCATGACAATCCTAATATGTTTGGCCCAAAGAGATAAATATATAGTGAAAAGATGAGAGAAAATGCACTTGAAGACAATAAATCTGAGAATCTGAGTTTACAGATCTACTTCTCAATGGTCAAATCCGCCGACCTCTTAACCATCATATAAGATCCAAAATCCCATCATTGAATGGGTGATGAACAAATTATGTGTCAGTTGGAATCTATGTTACCCAGGTAAGGCAGAGACATTGCTAGGAACTTCATGGACATGGTATTTACAGTTAAAAAGTGAAGTGTCCAACATAGGTGCGGCATACATTTCGGAGTGTCCAGGTAACATAGCTTAGAATACGCAGAAACGAGTTGCAGCAACAGTAGTCCCATTTCTAGTGGTCCTTGCTTTTAAGAAAGTGGAGCGGGGCCATAGTAAGCTCCTCGCACCAAAACAAAGAAATGGTTAACGATACAATCAACTAATGAATTATGACTTATTATTCCGTTACTAATCCAGTTGAAGTTACTAAGGAGTAAGAACTCCAAAGTAGTGATATTATTAAATCATACTCGTCACATTAAAATATGGAAATGTAAGCCTGAGAAATCTATATAATCATCAGAGTTACGCTAATCAAGGCTTCTGGCATCAAGATTTTGTCAAAGTTCAAAGCCAGAGGAACAATGATGTTGATAAAAAATCTCCCACATAGTCATCAATGTTCAAATGCCAACTTAATCAAGAGGCTGTTGAATTTTAATCCCAGAAATTAGACATATGAAGGATGGAAAGGAGAAGGCAAAAGTAAAGAAGGAAATAAAAAGAATAAAGAGTACCTGTACAATAGAAGAGTGGAGGTAAAAGTTGTGAGGCATAATATTTGCTCCAAGAAGACTCATGAGTATGAATGTACTCTCCCCACTTAACTTTGTCAGCGTCCCATTCATGACAAATGGGATTTCACGTTGACTGATAAGCACTCCAAGCACATAGAAAAGTAAAACAATGCCTGCTGTGCAGACAAACAAAACTTCTGTCTTGCATTTTTCCTGAACATTGAGTGCCAGTAACAACCATTACAATGTGTATATTGAGATGATTTACTGGCAGTGACAATAGAAAAGAGTAACTAATCAAACTTACCAAGAGGATGTTAAGAACTGGAAATAAAACAACATCAATTGCGGTAAAAATGAGACAAGTGAACAGGTCCACCCCAAAGAGAATATTGAGTGCATGTGCAATGCCCAGAATCTAGCACGGTCAACGCAAATACATGTTAGTCTTAGAGATGGTCTTAACCATGGTTGTAAGCCATATAAATCATAGACTTTGGCTCACATTTCCAGCTCCACCATTTTGGAGAAAGAAACCAAATAGATGACAATAAATTAGACAAAGCAGGATAACTACCATAGTCAGGTCCAAAACAATCACTGAAAGCTCTGCTTGAACTCCCAAGAATATGCATGTGGACTTATTGTACTCCTCACTGCAGATCTTTTGCAACGCCGGTAAAGACAAATTATTGGTTAGAAATAACCCAAGTAGGAAACAAGAAGAATAATTGACTGCAAATAAATAAACAAAGCATCCAGAGAAGAGGGGAAAAAAGCACATATAAGTGTTATAGAGTAAGAAACTACGAAATTGTAATTTAAAACTTAAAAATAAGAGCAACATAATTATATTTCACATAAAGGACCGATGAACCAACGATAAAGAATTTTTTCCCGAGAGCCAAAATTCTATCGAGATTTAAATGTAAGGCGGCCTTACTTACCATGGTTACAAAAATCTCTAATACTTTTGAAAAGGAAAGCCATATTGTCAGGCACAATTTAAACCGAAACAGGGGCATTTTAGACATTTCAGCCCATTAACAACAAACCTCAAAATAAACTAAAGAGGGCATGTTCGTCATATTTATTTAAAAACATGCCGGGCAATATCACTTTCCTTTTGAATATATCATGATGTTTCCTGATATTACCAAAAAGGGAACAAAGCAAGAATTTCAGCTGCTGAAAAATACCCAAGAACGAGATTCGTATCCAAGTTATCAACACATGCATGAAATAAACTAAGTTAAAAGAATGTTTCTTAGAGCATACTGAAGTTTGTGACAATACCCTGAAGTGAACAAAGGACTTCAAATTTTAAGCTAAATGGAAAAGCAAAGAATACCTGCGCAAGATTCTTCCCAGTGATCACACCAATACAAGCTGCCAGGTACTGACACAGAATAGCAGCACAATTGAAAACAAGTACCAGTAACACAAGATCAACCCCAAGACGGGCACCCCCCTCAACAGCTGCAGACCACTTTCCAGGGTCAATATATCCCATTGAAATCAGAAGCACGGGTCCAACAGCTGGTAATAGCCGAGGAACAATGCCCGACATTTGATTTGTTGTCTCAGCTTCCATGTTTTAGAGAGTGAATTTACAATTGCCAGTGCAGTGAGATACTTGAATACAAGCCTATAGGTAACTGATGAACCCTCCAAGAAGTATGAAACTCAAATAATCACATGACCTCATTAAACAATTCTTATTTCAATTTCCTGCTGTAGGGATGCTTTATAGCACCCCTTTCCAAGTTATCCAACATTGCATTTGTGACTTCCATGGTTAACCATCTTTGCATGTAGCCACGGTAAGGACAGTGCCAGATCCCTTATCTCCACAGAATAGAAATAAGTAGGAACACATACGTCCCACGAAAAATCTAATAAAGCAAGTTTTCCATGTCTTTGTGATATACTTGTCAAACTCAAACCTAAGAGCTTCCTAAAACACATTTATTTGCATGATCACTTCTAGTTGTGATCAGCAAGCACCAATTAGAAACTATTGAAGCGTCTATACAGCCTTAAATACTAATCTATAGAGATATTGATAACCCTTTGATTTTCCAATTTTCCCCTCAAATCTTTCCGTTACAGTAGAATGTTAATCTAGAAGATATGAGATTTGGCCTGTAACTTGAATTAGAGGATATAATTGTTGGAACCAGAAAATCTCCTCAGCAATAATGAACCGGACTCCAACCAAAGTCGTAATCACCAATGGCATCCCACCTTCAGCCACCTGGAATGCCAAATCATGGTTCAACAAAACACATCAATTTTGCATGAAAGAATGATGTTTATGGATTGAAAATGACATGAAACTCAAACAAAGAACAAAGTTTCCTACAAGTATTAAGTGAGCGTTAGAAACAAAAGAAAATAAATCAAAAAATTGAAAAATAAGAAACAAATAAAACCAAAAAGGTTTATTTTATGTGAACTGTTCTGACCAATATTGAGAAATCCTGGTTTTCATTGCGGATAAGAAGCTGCTGTTGATAAAAAAAAGATCACATGTTCCATACCATTACCATAGCATATTAACAAAGGAAAATCCATCGAAAATATGCATAGAAAGATCCATCTTAGTATACAGATTCACAGCCAACATCCATTTAATAAGTCCAAACAACTCAAAGCGACGAAACAGTTCCAGCTTTCTAACAATAACAACATACTACGACACATATAAAATCAGAAAGGTTTACACAAATTCACTCTGATTGATATCAAATGTCTCAGTAACACTAGCGTTATATACACGAAAACATGCAACAAAGCTGATAGCCAAACAGAAGTCATTAAAGGAACAAGATCATTCCTCATTTACTACACTAGATAACTGATAGGTAAAGGAGAAGAAAAAATAGCAGAATCAAAACTCGAATCAAAGAAATGCAAGGGAAACCCTGAGCAGATCTTCCAAATACAGTCCACAACAAACTTGAAAATTTTCCAAATCAGAAACCCTAATTCCCAAACACAGAAGTCTCGAAAACCATAAAACGAGTCAGGAGTGCAGAAGATCGAGAGAAGAAGCTAGTAATAGCGACAGAGAAGACAAACTGACAAATATACTCTGATGGATCTGATGGAAAATAAAAGTTGAGGGACTATTGCAGAGAAATAGAAATTCGAAGGAGAGTTGTTGATTCGTCCATGAAAATTAAGACTTAGGGTTTGAAAGAGATTACCTTTTAGGGTTTTCTGTTACTTTCCCTGCAGTTTCTACTGGAAGTAGAAGCAGAGACTTTAAAGAAACCCACGAGTCTAGAGAGAGAGAGAGTTTTGTTTTGTTAGCTCTAAAGAGATAAAAGGAGTTAAAAAGAAGAAAGCGAAGCCTTCGCCCCTTCCTGAAGGGAGAGAGTGGAAATGCTCACATGGCTTAAAAGAAAAAAGAAAAAAAAGAAAAAAGAAAGAGAAACATAAACTACAAAGTTGAAAGTTACAAACTACAAACAACAAAGAAGAGTTAACGCTTTCGTCCCTATCGTCGTCCCTACGTGCGGACAGCTGCTCCTCTTCGAGATTCTCATCGCGCAAATCTCGAATACCATTTAATGATCTGGACCTAGAGACGACTCTACAGTATATTATACTAGTATCCCCCTGAGAGTAAAACTTGGGTCACAAGATGTTGTGACGGAAGCCGGTCACAGCACTCAATACGAGCTACGTGGCACACGATCAGAGGACGATGCCCGTATGGATGTTTGGCCAGTCCCTCGGTGGACCTACAAACCAAAAATCAGCCTGATTAGTGATTTAAAACCTTTGGATTTTGCACCCAAATAACGCTCAATAATGCTCAAATTTCTACCGTTTAAATCAACCCATTAAAATAACTTCAATCGAAATCGGTTAGAAATAACTAATCAAGCTGATTTTTGTGTACCGGTCCACCGAGGTACTGGCCAAACATCCATACGGTCATTGTCCACTAATAGTATGCCACGTGTCTCACATTGAGTGCTTTGACAGGCTTCCGTCGCAACATCTTGTGACACAAGTTTTACTCTCCCGTGACTATCATTTTTCTCCCTCTTCTCCTCTTCGCATTGTTAAATGCCATTCGGCAATTGACGTGTCAGCCTCCGGTGATCTTTCTCTATATGTCCAAACCGTTTGGAGGTCTTCGGGATTCGTGTTATGTGCTAGAACGGATCATTATCAGTATAGACGTGGGGACCAGGTCATCCTGAGGCTGACGCCTTCGCAAACATGCATTTATGGGAGTAAAACTTGTGTCACAAAATGTTGTGACGGAAGCCGGTCACAGCACTCAATACGAGCCACGTGCCATACGATCAAAGGACGCTGACTGTATGGAGGTTTGGCCAGTCCCTCGGTGGACCTACAAACCAACAATCAGCCTGATTGTGATTTACAACCTTTGGATTTTTGCACCCAAATAACGCTCAATTATACTTATATTCCTACCGTTAAAATCGACCCATGAAAATAACTTCAATCGAATTGGTTAGAAATCACTAATCGAGCTGATTTTTTGTGTACCGATCCACCGAGGGACTGGCCAAACATCCATACGGTCTTCGTCCTCTAATAGTATACCACATGGCTCGTATTGAATGCTGTGACCGGCTTCCGTCACAACATCTTGTGACACAAGTTTTACTCATTTATGGTGAGATGGTTTCCTTACTTTATCACGAGTAGAACTCTGCTGACCGGTACCGGTCAGCAAGATTGCTGACCCACCACAATACGAGCTACGTGCCACACTCTTAGAGTAAGCGGACTGTATAGTTGTTGCCTTGTTGGCCATTCACTAAGTGGACCTACAAAGTACAAACCAAAGATCAACCTGATTTTCAAATTTAGGATCTTTGTACCCCAAATAGAGGAGTAAAACGTCTCTCACAGCGTTATGACAGCCACGTGGCACACTCTTAGTGGATTCTGACCATATGGATGCTTGACCAGTGCCTCGGTGGACCTCTACCAAAAATCAGCCTGATTAGTGATATATAAACGATTCGATTGAAATTATTTTCATGGGTTGATTTTAACGGTAGGAATTTGCGCATAATGAGCGTTATTTGGGTGCAAAGATCCAAAGGTTGTAAATCAATAATCGGGCTGATTTTGACAGAAGCATCTGTCACAAGGCTGTGCCAGAAGTTTTAGTCCAAAATTCCAAATAGAGTGAAGGCTGACACATGCGGTATGCATCGCCTCACTGCAGCCGATATGAGCCATGTGGCACATTCGTAAGAGGACACTAACCATATGGATGTTTGGATAATCACTAGATGTATCTGCAAACAAAAATTAAACCTGATCAGTGATTTCTAAGTTTTGGATTGAAGTTATTTTTATAGGTTGATTTTAACAGCAGGAATTTCAACATTATTTGGGTACAAAAATCCAAAGGTTTGGAATCACTAATGAGGCTGATTTTTGGTTTATAGGTCTACCTAGTGATTGGCCAAACATCCATAGGGTCAGTCTCCTCTTAAGAATGTGCCACGTGGCTCATGTTGGCTGAAGTCATCATCGAAGGATTACTCCCAAAAAATGGTCTATAAATGCTTAAAAATCAACCACTCCAATCGAATGCTTAAAAGTCACTAATCCAACTTTTTTTTGGTCTCTGTCCATCTAGGATTGGGCCAAACATCCATACGGTATGCCACGTGACTGTGGTTGACCAGCAACTTTGCTGACTGGCGCAGCAAAGTTCTACTCCTTTATCACGTATTTCCGGCATGGATGGAAATTTTTTCATCGATGAGTCATGAGTGGCCCTACGTACCACTTCTTTTTTTTGGAGAAAACCTTCGCTCACACGTGTGTGAGCAAAGCCGATCACACATCACAATATTGGCCACGAGGCACACTATTAGAGGACAATGACCGTACGGATGTTTGGCTAGTCCCTCGGTGGACTTGTAAACCAAAAATTAGTTTGATTAGTGATTTCTAAGCATTGGATTGGAATCATTTGCATGAGTTTCTTTTTAACCGTAGAATTTAGAGCATTATTGACCATTATTTGGGGTACTAGATCCAAAAAAAAGTGTTGTAATCTAATGGCCACAGATAATCAATCAAGCCGATTTTTGTTGTGTAGCCACCAAGAGGGGCTATATCTTAAAAAAATAGGGTCCTGATGTAACAAGGTATACCCCACGCTCACGATTTTTGTTACTCGCTGCTGCAATCTGGTCCCTCTATTGAGCTTTTTCTTCGTCACATTTTTATGGCATGGGACAAAAACGCCCTGCAGTTCACATTTGATTTTTGAAAGGACGGATAAAAAAAGGTTTTACTAAAAGGGTATTTTCATCAAATAATTGACTAGAAGAGGGTAAACGTTAACCGTCTTTTCTCCTGGGTTTGAGGGGCTTTTTCCATTTTTTCACCAAGTATGACAAAAATAACCTCTAATAATATTTTATTTACAAAACAATTACATTAAATGTTTATAAATTAAAAAAAAAAAAGGCAGTAAAATTTCAAGCGTGGCTTTTATATTTCCAGTCCACTTTAACCCACATTGGACAAAAATCCCCAAAAAAAATTTAACTTCTAAGATCCAATTCAAAGGCATTTTCGTTCATGTAGTGTCAATAGCCCCCACACACCACACAAACACACAAAAAAAAAAAAAGAGAAACGAAAAAAAAAAAAAAAATGTATCTTGGGGAATTAATCGAGTTTGCAAGAGAACCGCCTTATTCTTGCTCATTCATGCACATTACGGATTCAGATAGATGATCCACGTATGATGTGAAATTGTCTTGCTCGATATGATTATGTTCAAGCATGACTGAAAATGACGGGATGGTCATATACTGCTACTCGGATATATAATGAGTAGATACGACTAAATATGGATCTCCCGTTGTCCTGATATTTTGACTGCATATGTTTGAGGGGAAAGAAAAAACATTTCAAGATTGATTTACGTTACGACATAATTCCTCAGTAGCTTCAATGTTTAATTTATATTTATTGAAATAGAATGGATTTAACAACCTCTACACAGACTTTCATGGAACTGTAACCTAGAGAATAAATTTTCATACATCGCGACATTGTAGCGAAACCACTTATTGCACATTTGCTGTGCGGGTTTGTTGTTGCAATGCAAATCCTTACAAGCTTGCTTACTTATTATCAACACACATTGGTTATTGGACCTGTTGATGTGCAATATTGGCATCAAGCAGTGGCGGGGCCAGGTGACAAGCCATCGTCAAAGTGTGATAGATGGGCCCACTGACCACATGGATGTTTAGCCCATCCTTTGGTAGACATTCATACTAAAAATCAGCTTGTTTGATGATTTGTATCCGTTGGATTTAGTACCCAATTTTGTTTTGAATCCAACACCTTTAAGGGAGAATAATTAAAAAAAATTTATGATTTAACGTTGTGTCCTCGATGGATTTTTTTATCTAGTACAGATCAAAAATATGTTGGAATAATGTTAGTCTAATGGTACTCAAGATGAAATCCAGAAATATATTTAAAGGATCATTGAAAATCATGATCGCGTTGTCATTAGTGTATAATATCTTCTTTATTTGCTTGATTAGACGATTAGAGAATCTCCACTACGCTGGATATGATGTATCCATTATTTCCAAGTTTTCTTTTAATACAGAAAATATATGTTTATTTCCAGGTTTTTCAGCTTGCAAATGAGGATTTGTTTTCTTATTTTATTTATTTTTTAGTGCACCAGCCGTCCAATTCAGCTAGACCAATTGCGCACGTTGAGGAGCTGCCACTTATGCATGACGGCTGGTAGTGGAAAAGGGAACTTTAAAAAGTGGTCTTTATGAGCCAAGGATGGGTGGAGTGCTGGATGGTTGTGACGAGGGTTAAGTAATTGATGTACGTGTCAGACATTTTGGGTGGGGAGACTTCAAAGTTTAAAGTCTCCCGGGGCCTGGCCAGCGAATTTCTCGGCTGTGACGTGTCGCCTTCTCACTATATTACATACTCTAAAAGTATTTAGTCATGGGGCTCGGGCGACATCCATTTTTGACACCCACTTTGGCGTACCCACATGGAAGATGAATCAATGGCTGAGTTTTGGTCAGGATGATCTCTTCACCATATAGATCACCCCAACAAATGTGGGTTGCATCGGTGGCAATAGTCACAAGATCGTTTCGGGGGACACTTTATGCAAATTCTCGTGATATTTAACGGATGTCAATAGCCCCGTATGATGGGAGGACACAGGAATGATGACCTCACCAGAAGGTGTAAATGTCAAATTCCTGCATCAATTGGCCGACATCAAGATGTTAATTATAATACCATACTATTGGAACCATGACATCGTGGACAAAAATAGATTTAGAACGTTTTTAGTGGATCATAGTCAATAAATCAAACAGACCCTCATGCAGGAGGGCGGGAGCCACCCATCCATTGGTCCATCTGGGAGATCTGATATGTTAAAACTACCCGATCATATGGTTATACTTTCCTATCTGATGGACTTATTTGTAGGCTGTTCGTTATATACATTATAATCATCCAATATAGCGTGACAATTGATCGAACGGTTACGAGCCTCCAATTGAGTCAATACCATGCATAGGGGATCAAGTACCCATCTCTTGGTGGGTCTCGTCTGCCTGCATGTGCAACGATGTTCACGAGTGGGTGGCACAGGCGTGTGAGTGAATGTAGGAGCGTTTTTGGAAGAAACAGCAAAATAGGACCCACGGTCTAGTTTTGGAGTTGGAAAAGTTAAAGCTGCTGACGGAAATAGGTACCCCTTATTAAAAAGTACAAAAGACAAATGAACTTAGGGCGTGTTTGATTGTCAAGTGAAAAAATTGCATTTTCCTTGGGAAAACACAATTGTCCCTTTTTAGATAGTATAATTTTTTCCTACCAAGCCATTTAAATCTAGATAATTTTCCATACTAAGCCCCGGAAATCATTTCCCATCATAGGCGAGAATTCAATTTCAACTGAAAATACACCTTTTTTTTTCTCACATGATTGAAGTATGTGTTCTAGTTGCAATCAATCAACCATTTAAAACATTTCCCAGATGTATTTTCTTGAGAAAATTTTCTGTGCTATCAAACACGCCCTTAAGTATAGGTATTTTTTATAATAAATGGAAAAGTGTATTCATAACTCCTCTGAGTGTCAAGTTACAAGTGTCAATTCATTCGAAAGTAAGTTTAAACATTTGGCAATGAATAAAAAAAAATAAAATAAGTAAAAAAAAATAGGGCTTTTTTTATTCGGAAAATTGCAGAAAAGAAAATAAACTTTAATTGATTTACAAAAAAGAATACAAGTTTTCGCAAATCCCAAAAAAGAAAACGAAACGCCCTTTCAAAGGGCGTTTCGTCAGATGTCAATCGCATCAGTCACCGCCCTGACTAACGAATGACTGATGGGCTGACACCCTGACAAACGCCCTTTAAAAGGGCGTTTATTCCTCCTAAATGGTTTTTTAAAAAACGTTTTACTGAAAAAACGCCCTTTGAAAGGGCGTCTGCCAGGCGACGACTTTAAGTCGCTTTCACTTTCTCTCCCGCCTTCCCGCCTTCTCTCCTCTCCTCTTTCGCTCCTGTTCGTCGTTCCTTCCGGCGATTTCTCCCTCTCCCTCCGGCGGTCTCCTCGCGGTCTCCTCGCGCCTCCTTGCTCCGATCAAAGCGGCGCACAATCAGGTATGATTTTTTTTTTTTTTTTTTTAGTTTTTTTTTGGTTTGGTGGGGCTTGGGGGACCCCCATTTTGGCCTACACAGTAAAAATCGACGGCCCACAATTCCTCAACTTCTAAACCAGTCTAGGAATATCGGTATGATCTGAATTTTTGTGAGGATGATCTCTACGGTGAGGAGATCATCCTCACCAAAAATCAGCCATTGATTCATCTTCTGGGTAGGCCAAAATGGGCTCTGGCTCCGGTGTTACAGGACACAATAGTAGCCACGTGGCATATTCTTAGAGGACGCTGACCGTATGGATGTTTGGCCAATCCCTAAGTGGACCTACAAATGAAAACTCAGCCTGATCAGTGATTTATAGGCGTTGGATTAGACTTATTTTCATGGGTTGATCTCAACTGTGAGAATTTTGGAGGTGGCATTTTTGGTAGTCACCACTGTCATCTGGGCTCACAGACCGCATGGATGTTTAGCCCACTCCTTAATAGACATTCATACAAAATATCAGCTTGTTTAATGATTTTTAGCCGTTGATTTTAGTTCTCAAAAAATGGTTGCATTCAACGGCTATAAGAACGCCTTAAAAAGTCCTATTAAGTGTTAAAATCTATGGTTATAGATTACCAATCAAGGTGAGTTTTGGTTTGTATATCCACCAAGGGGTAGGATAA